>QJPP01000204.1:0-1353798 GCA_003996215.1 Jaltomata sinuosa
AAAAAAAGATGCATATCGTATATTCATTAATTTAACGTAAACAATATGACTTTCAAATTAACTTTTGAATTAGTGGATACTGCCAAAGAAAGTGACGATGCCATAGGCGAAAAAGAAGGCACTCGTTGAATGGCAGAGGCATACGATTTCTATCATCGTTGTAGTTATGTAGTATGCCTTACATGTTTTTTTTCTTTTTTACTTTCTTTATATCATTGCAGATGTTAAAGCAAGTAACCACGCCTTCTTAATTATTTAATTACGCTCGTTTCATCATTATATCAATAAACTTTTTTCCAAGTGTCACAACAAACCACCTTTTAATTTTGTAATAAAGCTCCCAAAAATTTAAAGTCCAAATTTTTTAAATTGACAATGAACTTCATGATTTTATTTTCTCATAATAATATAAAATTTAGATAAAAAATAAAAAAAATAGAAAAACTTAATATAGAAAAGTTGTCTTATATTAAATAATATTTTTGAATTTTGAATTAAGTTACTCACATTTTCATATTCGTAAATAAAATTTTATATAATATCATCCAAGAGATTGTATTGCAAATAAATAAATAACATCTTATTAACTTTAATTAGTCTTAACCAATATAAATATTTGCAATAATATATTATGTAAAGTTAAAACTTTATTTTTTTAAGGATAATACATTGTAAATAAAAATTATGAAAAAAAAGTTATAGGGCTCTTATTAAGAGTTCGATTTTAGGCCACTAATTTTATTGAGACACGTTTAATTACAAAAAATAATAAATTATCTATTTAAATGAGCTTCCTACCCGTGATTAATAATTTGAATTTGAATTTGATATGTATATGGTAAATTTTCAACAAATTTGACCAAACAGACTTGTGAGCATGTAAGAATCTAAAAGAATCAATTAATGAATACTAAAAAAATTGATTAACACAACATTAATTGATTTGTGTAAAGACACTCTTCTCCTTTTATAAAAGGTTGAAATAAGTACCTTTATTTCCCTCATCTATCCATTGAAGCCATATTTTTTGGAAAAAGAACTCCAAAAAGTACTTTATTCAATTAGTTCTTTCTTTTTTCCTTCAAATTTATGTTTCTTGAAACAAAGTTTTCCATTACAAACTTAACTTTCTTCCTAACATACATGGTTGGTAAAAGAAAATGAATTCAAACCTTGAAAGCTATATATTTTTTCTTTCAAATTTATGTTCCTTGAAACAAAGTTTTCCATTACAAACTTAACTTTCTTCATAACATACATGGTTGGTAAAAGAAAATGAACTCAAGCATCTATCTCTATCTAGAGAAGTTTCATAGCAGAGAAATATTAAATAACATTTTATTATTGTTTATGAATGAATATTTTGTTTTTTGATGTTAAAACAATAGAATTAACACACTATAAGACACATTTACAAAGAGAAAAATGACAAATCCAAAAATTTACCAACACTAATACAATAAAGAATACAAATTAATCATGCATTATCACAATACTAATATGAAGAATTTCAAAGAAGATGGAATGCAACGGAAGAGGAACTTACTTCAAGAACTCGAACGGAATTAAAAGAGCTGAAATTCATCGCAATACAAGTCTAACAGTCTTCGATGTATGGACAAGGTTAGGATAGTAAAATTTTGTTTATTTTACTAGATTAAAAAATAATAAAGGACCCCACATTTCAAAAATTTGACTGTCAATTCAGTTATTATTATATATATTAATTTGAATTTTGTTGTGGAAATTTATAATTTTATGAACCGTCTCTAAGTGGTTCAAAACAATACTTTTAGTGTGTAATGACTTTTGGGGACAAGTTCGAAGTGCATTTAATGTCTTTTCTCTTATTTCTTGCTTGTAACTAAGTGAAATTCTCTTTATTTTTTCGAGATTGGATTGGTGTAAGTATTTGAATTTTGAATATATACTAGGAAAGTGAATTTTATGTTAGATATATAGCTCGAAAATCCACCCCTTTTTCATTACTAATGGAATATCCTTAACTATTTTACCAAAAATGGAACGAAATAATCTTGTTTTGTTCCTCGGTTGAAAAGAAAATCTGTAATATATAGTTTATGAGTATCTCAAATGAAATAATGTTTCAACTTTCACCCACAAAAGTTTAAATTCTTCTCCAAGTAAAGTTTATGTCAAACACAATTTTAACTAGCTCGTTTTCAACTTAAATATTAAATTCAAATACTATATACCTCTCTTTCAAACTTCAATCAAATATTGTCCAAACATGATCATCACCGGCAAACAACAACATTTCATTGTTACAGTCAATTATATTACTTCCTCCTAATTAAATATGTTACTAGGAGTTTATGTAATGCCTAATATAATAAAGAGATTGACTAAGGTGAAACGGGTATATATAAGTTCTTGTGTTTATTTTATATAAGGGTTGATTTTTGGTTTAGTTGGTTATTTGATGGACCCTTTTGATTCAGAAATTTTGGGTCGGCGACAAGACGGTGAGATTGAAAAGGAATTTGTGAGAAGGCAGATTTGTTTCACACTTGAAGGTTTTCTTCAAAACGTTTAAAATGTTGTCTTCAATTCCAGCTTATATTACAAGTTTCGAATTTGTTGTATCATGTATGGCTGGTTGGTCCATGAATATTCATTCCAAGGGAGACAAGTAGGTGTTTCCATGTGTTTGATAATTAAAAATCTGCTAACTTTCATGACAAAGTTGAAATGCTTGTTGAATTTGGTTTCCCTGATCTCCCAAAAACAACTCAAAAAGTGGACGACAAACATTCCTAACAGCCGTGCACATGTAATGTTGTATTGCGCAGCCACATCCGTCGGCCAAGCAAAATTTCCTGCCTTTCTTGGTCATTGCTCATCAGGCAAGACATCTAACAAAAGAAGATCAATCTGTTTAATTATCTCGATCGATTTCTGGGCTTAAACCATCGCAAAAAGAAAAAACACTATTTGGATCATGTCCATGTTAGGCACGGAGGTGGTGTCATTAATTAGAGGATATGCTGCCCTTAATCAGACTGTGAGGAGCAATATCAGTGGAGGCCAACGTCGTAGGCTAATTTAAAATGTTAAGTTTATGAATTTTAGATTTTAAAAAGGGTAGCTTACTGAAATTTGAATAAATTATATTTTATACATATTCAATACTTTTTAATATAAATATAGAATTTTGACCAATACTACTAGGTTCTTTCAAACATGTCTCCACCTCTCACCAAATTACATAAAGACCTTTTGGGACGTTGAGATAAAAATACATATGCACTAAAACTATTGTAATTACTTTGTTTTTTTGAACCCATGAAAATCCACAACCTTTGCTCTTCGAGTGAGCACTTTGTGGTAACTTGCTCATTGTGCAATACTCCTTCGGGCCACTTTTTTTTGTCACATTTTTAGTTTACACGCCCCTTAAAAAGATATTAACTAGAGTGTAATTTTACTAAACTATCCTTATTTATTACTCCTCAATATTTGATACTTCTCTCTTTTGCATTACATTTATATCTCTCCATATTTATGACTAAGGGTAAAGATGAAATCAAACAACTAATTATACCTTGATTTTTTAAAATGACAATTATTTTGGACCATGTATTTTTAGTAAGGACGACAAGTAAAGTGATCCGGAGGGAATAGTTTGCAAACCACATAAGAGATGTAAACCGCACTAGCCAAGCCCCATGCGACGAGCTCATGATTGAGCGGCAAACGGAGGCTGGATTCAATCCAACCAGTCAACCATTATTACTATATTATAATATTCCTGCCTTCATTTATATACATACAGTTTCGGACTCTGCACATGGATAGCAAATAGTTGTGTGAAAAAAGAAATGAAAATAATAGTCAAATAAGTTTTGCGACTCCAACGATCATCAGCAAAGTAGCTTGGCTAATTGTCTAAGGTATTGGGCTGCTATTTATTTTTCAAACTATGGAAAGTACGAGTTTCTCCCTAGTACTCGTCATAACAGCCTAAAATGTTGAAAACTGCCAAGGCCGATGTTGTTGTGCGTGGATTTGGTTGTTACACATGGAAATAAGTTGACTAAAACCTAAAAAATTTCCATACTAAATTGTTCGTCACGTCACCATGGTCCCAAAATATCATTACATTTAAGTTGTACACACTAACCGTCTAACCAACGTAATTGTTTTTAATAATCATGATGTTCGAGTTAGTTTGCGTGTACGTCGACTAATTTCACGAAATACCTTGGAAATTGAACCTGAGATCTCACGGTGCTCAATTCACTTTATTGATCAGTTTAACCAGCTTAATTTAACATGTTGTGACATATGTTACTCACTATTTGTTATTGGTTAAGGACAGTGTCATCAAATAAAATCAATGTAATTATTTTTTAAGTGACTTAATTTTATAAATATTTTTCTCATCGCAAATGCATAGAGTTTAACTAAACATGCACAATACCCCTCGAAAGTCAAATATTAATTTGGTCTTAGTCGCAGTAGAGGAAAGTGAAACAGTGAGATTTTTCCATAATATATAGCTGGCTGCCTTGACCACTAAAATAAAAATTAATTAAAAAGTTGGACCCTGCTCTACTTGGAGGACTAAAATCCGCTAAATACAATATTTCTCAGGAAGTTAGAAATTATAGCGTCTTTTATTTTTTCTTTTTTCGAAATTAAGAAACTTCATGACAAGTTCCTACTTTTGATAAATCAAATTCATATAACGTCATATTCCTCACGTTCATTTGAATAATGTTATTAGCCCCCCTTTAGTCCATTGAATGGTCAAATGCAAGTCTCCCTCATTAACTAGTATAAATAGGCAATGTATCGCCAAATAATATACCTAACCTACTAAACAACTCAACCAAAAGTTGTAAAGTTTGCCATTCTCTCTCTCTTTCTCTTCTTGAACAAATATGGCTATTATTACAACTTCATGCAAGAGCTTCATGTTTCTGCTTCTTTTGTGCATTTCAATTAACTTTTTGGGCTCTGAAGCAAGGCCACTTGATATCTTGAAGGTTCAAGGTTACGGCGGGGCGTTTAATTGGTTAAATAATGTGGGTGCTATCAAGAATGGCCTTAATCTTGGAAGTGGCTATAAGTTTAACAGTCAAATATATCTTGGAATTAAGAATTCAGGTCCAAGCCCAGGAGAAGGACACACGGTTACCACGGGTAATCATCAATAGTTGCCATAACTATAAATGGGGCACAACTTCTCTTTGTTCGTAATGAGGGAGAGATATATCTGGTCGCTTTTGACATTCTCTGATTAGCAAGAATTTAGAATTCCTTGCATATATACATTATTTCATTTTTTGTTAGTACACATTAATTAGCACTACCAACTAGGCAATACATGCATGTATAACGTGGTATATATACTGTATATCTTCCTTGATGTGTAATATTCTCCAGGTGAATCTTCTCAATTTGAAGAAGCTTCATTAGAGTTCTTGTTTTGTATATATATCGACTTTGATTACGAATAATGAATGAAATTAGCATATTACGTAACTATGACAGGCTTTAATTATGCACGTGAATCATTGTATATTGCTTATGGCCTCCAATTAACATGTATGATCCAATCATCTGCTGATCTTCACTATAATATTATACATCTATGGTTAAATAATAGATGAAAATAATCAAATTGGACAAAGTGATTATGATATAGTCCTAAAAACACAATTGGATTCGATCATATCATCTAGCTAGAAAGAATCATTTAGTTAAAGCTTTGAAAGACATATATATTAAACATAATTGGCCAGCTTTAAAATCAGTTCCAAATAAACTAAACTACACAATGCTACTCCATAATGATAATACAGAGCAGTATACATGACAAAATTGTATTAGTTAGGTTTATTTTTTAGTTAGGTATTAGTCTTTTAACTTTGTCTAGCTAGTCAAACATGATCAGGTACGTGCATCAACTGAGAAACAAAGTCATAATTCCATAAAATTAAACTTGAGAATAATATTCACGGATGCATGTGAACACACATACACTTGTGTGTAAGGTGACGAATGATGATATTTTCATAACATCTTAAATACAAAATTCTCCAAAGGATAAAGGTAGAGCTCATGTGAATTGGAAAATATCTTACACCAGAAAGTATTTTATAAAATCAAATTTTAACTTTTAAGTTGAGGCACTAATATAATTAAGCATTACTACCTTTTTACGCAAGCACGTCTCTTTGTTAGTAATTCTTATGCAAATATCGCGTGCAAGTATTCTTCTCTAATTAAGCATAAATATAACTAGCTGCTGAAAAAAGGAAAGGAAAAGAGACTTAAATATGTTTAACAAGAAACAATCAAGAGAAAGACAAGAGTGATCAGGAATATTATAGTTAATTTCAAGAGAAGTTCCTGAAGAAGAAAAAAAAAAGAAAAAGAAAGAGAATAAATAGTTAATTTAATTGGGTAATAATTTATTACACAATAGTAGTCTATATAACTGTAATTGCAAACAAGAAGTTGAAATGGTTGTTTGGCTAATTAGTTATTGGAAGCTAAAAGCAATACTTTAAAAAAGAAAAAGAAAAAAATATTTGAGATATTTTTAAATCATGTATTCATGATAAATTAGTAATTATACCATATATCCAATATTTATTAGAAGTAGAGGGTGCTCTGGTGGGATCTTCACGGACAAAAGGCTTAAAATTTATATATGTTTAACTCAATTAAAGTTTTTTTTAATAATAAATATTTAACACTGTTTCTTTGTTTTTACGTGCTAATTGTAAAATGATTTGTTATTGGACATCTAAAATCATGTTTTTTTTAAAAGATTGAGCAGGCATAATTTGTTTTCTAAATACTAACAGAAACTTCTTAAATGAATTGATACTTATTTATTGATTAAACACAGATTGCTAATCTCTAAATATACTTCTATTTAAAATTATTTTGACAAATAATTCTATCATTATACTATTTTTCCTAATATAAAAGGTGTAGGGGTTAAAGTACGTGTTTGATAGTTGATTGGATTGAGAGATGACATACATAAATCGAGGTCTAATCAGGTCCAGCTTAACAAGAACGACACTAAACATAGCGTTAAAGCATACTAAAAAATGATGTTCTTATCTATTTAAAATCCGGAACAAACTATGCAAACTCATTTAGCTTCGGAAATGACGAGATCAGGAGCATGTCGGCGACTGATCAAGATAAGCTTGATCTGCAACAGTGCCCGAAGAATTCAAAATTTGTCTCCACAGTTTGTAACCACGTATATAACAGTTTCGTCACGCAAATAATGATCATTACGAGAGACGTGTGACACTGTAACACGTTACTTAGGGGTATACTATAAATCCACCCTTCTCTTCCCTCGTAGGACATCTGATTTTCATCACAATTACTGTGTCACGCACCATAGCTCAAGCACTGAAGTTCTTTTCGAGTGATATTGTTCGACAATTTCACGGGAAACAACTTAGTAAGATCTTTCTATTCTTATATGTTCATTGCTTCATAATACTATCTTAATTATATTTATTTTCAAGTCTTGTAGCACTAGGAGCATAATATTTGTTCATCATAACTTGATCCCCAAATACAATTATTATTTTGAACAGCTAATTATATATTTATTTTTGGAATTACACTGATTAGTGATTACTGCAATATTGGAAGGAGGGGGGGTTTAAAGGGTTACGCGCGCGCGCACGCGCACGCGCACAAATGCAGCAGCAACACAGATCCACTGGTCCCTTATAATTTTGAAACCGGTAAAGAAGTGGGAAACAAAAATCCCCTCCAAAGGCGGACGGAGGAGGAGAGATACTAGTAGTCGAACAAGTCTCTGATAAACGGAAAATATGGTTAACTCCAAAGACGTCTCTTCTACCGACAGCGAAAACTCCTCCGGTGACCTTCCTGACTCTAAACCTACTAGTCTCTACTTTGAAGGCGAGAAGGTTCTCGCCTATCATGGACCTCGCATCTACGAAGCAAAGGCACGTTTCTCCTCTTAACTTGTTTTATAATTTTAGTTTAGAAATGCTGAAATTAATTGCCGAAATTGAATGATTATGCTTTTTTTTTGTTCTTTTCCTCTAACACAGAAATCGATAATTTAGTTTGGAAGTGCTGAAATTAATTGCTGAAATTGAATGATTTATGCCGTTTATAGCACGTCTCTTCTTTTGGATTTGTCGTTTTATCGAAATTGGCTGTAACATGGTTATCTTCTCTGATTTATGTTTGATATAAATTGGTTGAGATTTTGTGTCATTTATTTTATCTGTTTGCTGTTAGAGATATACACGTGATGATTTCCAGGGGCGATAATAACTTTTGGACTGCTCCATCCATATTGGATGCTAAATTTTTTGTGCAAATTATGGTAATCGTGTTCGGTCACCAACAACTCTATGTTCATTGTTTTATCTTTATAGAAGAAATTATGTATTGTTTCTACTATTTGATGCTTTGAGATCATTCACCTTATCAACTAAGCCCATTGCTCTACTAACTCTGATCTAGACTTAGTGTTCAATCTATTGAGTGCTCTGGTAAGTCCACTCTCTCTGCTCTAATGCCTGTTAAGCCTTCTCAAAGATAAGGTAAACGTGTAAACCCTAGAATCATTACAGTTTGGCGGTGTGGGAGGATGTTACATATAAAACATCCCCATGTAGATTGTGCAAAGGTTGCTAAATTGAATTAGTGATTTTGGGCTACTCTCCGTCATGATTTTGTTTGGATGATCTGATTCACTCCCCATATCAAACTTTTAGTGTGATTGTTTTCACATATTGTAGAAACAATTTTAATGTTTTATATATATTTACACTGATTCTGTATTTTTTTAATCCATGCAACTTTGAGTGATCTCTGAGTATAGGAACTGGAACTGAATTTTGGAAAATCTACTTCAGCCTTTAACCTATTCCAGTTACCCGACCTTTTCTGCTAATCATGTTTCTATGTGAGGAGAATGCAACTCTAGACAATATGGTTCTTATGAGGAGGATTGCTAGCTTCACCTCTTATAGTTATGTACTAATGTATTTCTGACGAGATACAGTGCATGATATGTGGGTTAGAACCCTACCACAGACAAAGACCTGGTATTTAAGTGAAGGCTAGAGGGGGGGGGGGGCATTATCCATTGGGTTTTGAACCGTACACCACTAGCCGTTGGAAATTTCTCAGTTATTAAAAGAAGAGTACTACTCGGCTTATTGAAATTACCTATTAGTGAATATTTAGTGAATTACTAAATTTGCAAATGTTGTTAATTTTGTATTTTCTCTAAAGCTCGAAGAGTACTACTCGGCTTATTGAAAACCTATTAGTGAATATTTAGTGAATTACTAAATTTGCAAATGTTGTTGTTAATTTTGTATTTTCTCTAAAGCTCGCACTTTACTTTGAGAATACATGCTCTTTGCTTATAGCTCTCAAAATCTTGTTGTTTGTTTACGCTTTTGACTTTTGAAAATACTAATTGTGTATAGGTTATTTCTTCCAAGAAAATGTTTCATTTTCTACATATAGAAAATAATCATGTGCACGGTGACATAGTGCTTGCCTTCTACAAATTGTAGCACCCCGATTAAATCATGTTACTTAATGCATGCTACAATATTTTTGCGATCCTCCAATGTGATCCTTGCTTTTCTACTGTGAAGGTCCAAAAAGCAGAACTACGGAAGAACGAATGGAGATACTTTGTTCATTACCTTGTAAGTTTAATTTTCATCTTCTTTCACCTTATGCTTTATATATGACAATTAAAGTTGACAATTAAATTTGGAGTTTCTTTAGTTAATGATGTGAAAAAACTTGTAGCATAGCCTTACATTTTTAGCTTGTTTAAATTTCTTTCAGTACTCTTAATGATATCGAGAAATAATACTCTTTTTATTTATTTTAATTTGCAGGGATGGAACAAAAAGTGAGTTTATGAAGTTCTTGTAGGAAGTTCTTAATTCAAGAATATCTTAAATTGCTATTCGCATCAGGATTGAAAGGTTGACCAACTGATTTTGTTCGTTGAATAGGCTGCCTTAATGTTTTTTGTTTGAATGTCTTTCTCCAAAGGAGATAGGCCTTGAGCAAGAGGCATGGATGTCATTTGATGCTAACTTATTGATTATGGTGGTTATCTTACAAATTAGATGTAAAATGTTGTGCTGCTCTGGATGTAGACTGCAATTGTGAATGCATGATTTTGATTTGCAGAGCATCAGGTAGACCCAATGATTTTGATTTGAATGCATGATTGTGAAAGTGCTTATGGATAAGAGTAAAGGTAGACCCAATGAATTTGGTCTTTGTGTATTAATAGTGAAGTTTTATACTCTTATCATTTAAACTACATGCTCCTTTTGTTTCAAATTGAATGTTTATATTTCCTTTTTGATCTGTTGGAGAGAATGTCCATTTTCTGTAAATGGGAATTATTCGAAGATTTATTACCTTACATGGGATCTACCTTTACTCTTATCCGTTCTACCAAACGTTTGCTCAGTGTTTGAAATAATCCTCTACCCATATACATTCAAACCATGATGTTCAAATAGAAAAGGATGGATAACAAGTTCTCTCAACTTTTTTGCCTCTGTAATATTAAGGATTAAATTCAATAAACATTTGCAATTTCATTGTACTCCCCCTATCTTATTGTGCATGGTACTATTACTATTTGGATAGTTAAGCTCTTTCTTTGACTACAATCTTTTTAAATATTTTTTAATAAAAAAATTCATTTACAAATGTCTATAACTACGTAAATTTATTTTAAAAAATTAAGCAAATGATGGCTAAAGTTTTACACCGAAATTAGTTTCTATGAACTTGGTACTCCAAACCGCATAACTCTTTTCGGCGACAGGAAATAATATCTGTATTACATAGCTGTGTACATCTGGTTCTGCTGCAAAATGTGAAGTTAGTTTTTGTTTAATTCAAACTGAAGTTTGGAGGTTATTGTTGAATATTGTTAATTGTAAGTGTATTCTGCAAGACTAATTACTGAAACTATGCCTTGCAACAGTTGGGATGAATGGGTTGGCGCTGACCGCTTGATGAAGCACACGGAAGACAACGTCTTGAAGCAGCAGGCCCTGGACAAGAAGCAGGGCATGGAAAAAAGTACTAAATCTGGACGTTCAGCGCAGGCAAAACCAAAAAGCTCATCTGGTGTGTTTTCTCTAGGTTTATATTAGAATACAGGCTATAGATGACCATTTTAGGTAATTGTCTGGTCATAGAAATACTTTCTTGGTAACATATTGAAGTTTATAACACTTTTATGGTATCAGTATTACTCCTGATGCCTTTATTGAAGTCTAAGTCTATTTGGAGAATTAGCTGATTGAAAAACAATAACTGGTTGAACTAAATTCCAAAAGATTAGTTTCTTGAAGATGTTTGTTATGTGCCTCAGTAAAAATATAGAAACGCCACCAAAATTAAGGTTGTAAATCATATCTAGCATAACTTAAGAAAAAACATGAACTCTTTTTGTTGTTCTAACTCATGTTTTCAATTTCAAAAGTTCTCTTGACATATCTAACAGTGAACATTAATTACAAAACCAAATGCCTTCTGATTATCTGTCTCTTCTGAAGGAAGGGATTATGTAACAGAGTGGAGAGTTAGGTCTCGGGATTGAATGTCGTTGTTGTTACTAACTTACTTTTCATTTGCAGATGTTAAACTGGACAAAGAAGAAACGAAGAGCAATGGTATGGTATCTTATGATTTTGATCCTTCTTCTTTGAGCTCTTCTGCATTATTTGTTGGGGGTGGGGGGTAATATGCGGGTTGGACATTAGTCCTCCTAGAATTGTGTTTGCTTTGAGTTAATTTAGGCTTTGAATTAACTTAGGCCCAACGGTAATAATAAGGCCAAAAGGTAGGGATGCCCATGTCCTCGACATAAGTAAAGCAGGCTGGCCTGAAGAACGTAAAATCCCTTATTTTTTTGGAGAAGGATTTTTTTCCTGATTTTCGACACTTCTTTTTAACTTTTGTTTTTAAAGAAAGTGTGTAGATACTTCTTCTTTTCTCAGGGATACCTCCAAAATTGCTTCACGGTTCTCCTTCCTGCCTCTCTTCTTCTCCTCCATTCCCCACATTTATTCCCCCCACCCTGGGATACTGCAGCCGTGAAAGAGAGCATCAAACTTTTAGAAGCTCATTAGTCCGGAGTTCTATCAGAGCCTTGTAGAACTAAAATATAATCAAAGACATATTTCCATTTAACAAAATCTTTTGGAAAATTAATCAAATGCTCGTCCATATGGGAAAGGAGCTGATGTAAAGCATTATCTAAGGAATAATGGAATAGAATCCAATGCTTTTATTTTGAACTTAGACGAGTAAGGAAATCAAGAATGGGCAGAAAATAGTCCTTTAAGTTTGGGATATGAATTAAAATAGTCCCTATTCTTTAGTGGGGCACTTATAGTCCTCCAACTATGTTAATTAAGCACCGTTTCAACGCGAACGGAGGCGTTAAACACTAATGGATCTCATTCATAGACCCACCCTTCCCAAATACCCAAACCACCCCATTCAAAAAACCTCACAGTTTTCTTCCCAAATTAAAGCAATATTAAAGCCTTAGTCCTTAACTTAAGATAGCTGCTATTAAAATTCAAAACCCTATCTATCTCATACTACATTTCAAAGCCTAATAATGAAGCTCATACACATTAACGAAGTCCGGGATTCATCTTCACGCTGCAATTTATCAGTGAACCAAACCCAAGTCATGGTGATGCAAGCTCCTAAAGGAAATTTAGAACTTAAGTTAAATGACTAAGAAGATCGTTCCTTTGAAGCCTGACATAGTGATTCTGTAATTAGAACAGTAAGTTTGAAAAGCTAAAACTTTATCTAAATTCTAAAGCGTATGATTGAGTTATATTCGCGTGCAACATTTTCTTATTCACAACTGTCAAAGATTTTATAAATCCCGAGGCATATGAGTAGTGAGAAATCAGAAACCGAGCCCAGAGTTGTGCTCGTTCATTCAACAGTTTCTTCCTTTTATTCGATTCCACCTCAAAACAAAATGAATTTTCCGAACTCAATCAGATTTTTAATTCTCGTCTTTTAATTTCCTTTCTCATATTCTGTTGATGGGTCTCAATTCAGTAGGAAACCAAGATTCATAATTTAATGTGTTTTCCTTTTAAGGATTGTTGAATTTGGCAATTAGTACCTTTTTTTGTTTAGCAATTAAGTATGACTTTATTCATCCTCTTGATTTCGGAAGAAAGCTGACAACTTTATGGAATGGGTGGATTGAGTTGGGCGTGTTTGGGGTTGGTTCCGTTAAAATTTAATGCTTCAGTTTGAGTTAGATTAAAACTGCTCTAGCATTGCATAGTTGGAAGACTATTAGTGTTCCAGTTAAAGAATAAGGACTATTTTGATTCAAATTTTAAACTTAAAAGGACTATTTTGAACCTTTTCTCCCATGTAGCCTTAAAGATCTCCCAGGCATTGTAGCCTAAGTTGCTTGGACTCTTCACTTTCGGTGCCGCATCCGTGTCGATGTGACATGGGTGTGGGTGTGGGATCCGTACCCGATCTGGTTAACCGATTTTGGGTACTTTGACCAAAGAGAAATTTTGGACAGATTCAATGATTTCTGTAATCAAAACAAAAGCTAAGGCGAAATTGAAGAAAATAGAATGCCTTGTATATAGAAATTTCTATGCCACTCCTTTTCCTTTTATCTCCTTCCAAGATTCTCTCATAATTTATATTTTATAACTCTACTTTTAGATATTTGAATTATTTTTAGCCGAATCCCCGCACCCGAATCCATACCCGGATCCATATCCCCGAATCTTAAAATTTGGATCACGAAGGATCTGAGCTCTGGTTCCGCACCCGTATCGGTCACCCGCACCCGCACCCGAGTCCGAGCAACTTAGATCATAGTTGTGTGTGGGTCTCATTTAAGGTTTCTTTCAACCAAATTTGCAACCTAAATATTGGGAGCATGAGTTTATTGGAAATTTGGACTGAATTGATATAATTTGCGATCGAAGTGGGTACTGACGAATCAGGTATCCTGGACCTCAACCCTAACTTCTTTAGAACAATTATCACTGCGTGTTGCTTTATTAGTTTCTTTTTTAGTTTTAAAATTAATCTTTTAGGCAGTAGTCTTCTTGCATATACTGGAAATCTTATCCCAAACCTAGTTATTATGTATTTTTTGACATAATATACTTTGTTGGTGATCTTTTGATACATTATACATTTAGGCAATGTATATTTTTTTCAGAAAAGTTTAATCTCATGTTTAAGCCGCCTAAATCAAATGTTCCAAACCAGTATAAGAGACCCCGTGTGATCTAGTAGTATTTCAATTTGTCTGGCAAATCAATTAGGAACTCTGGTAATTGCATTTATGAGGGTATCAAATGAAGCATGTCTGATGGATGCCATGATAAGACACAGTTTTATTATGGATCACGTGACTGGGAAGGAACAATGCATGTACTAGGATGTTAAGCATAGGTGGAAACAAAATAAGAAAAGGAGGAAAATCAGAAGGATAGCCAAGAAGCAAGATGTGATTGCAGAGGAGAAGTAATGATTGGCTTTGGTTATAACAGAAGAAGGTAAGGGGAACAAAGGCCATTACCTTAATCTTCAATAGTTGACATGTCTTTGAGTGTACACATAGAAAGTGGAGACTCGTCTTTTTGTTTGTAAAACTCATCGGGGGTCATAAAACACAAAGATTAGGGTAGAAAAGTGGTCACTACTAGAATCTCTTGCTTTTGCTTTCTTCTTTGGATAGACTTGCTCGCGCATGTTTCTCTGTTCTACCATTGAGAAGGGAGAGCTTCTTTCTTCTTGCCTTTGCATGGAAAGCTTCTTTCTTCTAGTATGCTCTAAGAAATGTATGTTATGATCACTATTGACTACTATGATTGCTAGCACGTACTCATTATCTAGTTTAAAATTTGGTAGTAGAGATCTAATTGAGGTAAAAGATTTGACTCTTTGACTGGCTTTTGGACATTTAACTGATGGAAGCTGTATCTGGGCAGTACATATACATTAGTATAATTCAGTCAAAGTGTCCGGTTCCGTTCAAATTGTTATCCCATGATGACAACTTGTACAAAAGGTTTTGGGTTATTAGATCCAGTTAAATGTTAAGAGTCCTTGATGACTGTGGAGTCTCACTCAAAATTCTCACTGTTGTGGATAACATCCTTGAGGAGTGGATATGATTGTTAGGAGTACATACAAAATGGGTAGGTATAAAGCAAAACTGACAGTATTCTCCTTAACTTTCCTTTTGGTATTTGTATACTATGGACACTTTGGAATATTGTAGATGAAATAGCCTTGAGTTGGTCAGGGTGACGACTTTGTTCTAGTCACGTCATGCTATGCTGGTTACACCTGTTATATCTCAGGATTACCAAATCAGACAGATATAGTCTGTCAAGTCTTTTATTTTCTATTAGTTATCTGCTTATAAGAAACTTATCTCTCAAATTGAACTTTTGTTGCAGTTCCAAAAGGGAAAAAGCGCAAAGCTGACTCAGGAACTGAGGTTTGCTTAATTCTGGACTCTATGACACATTGCTTTTTTTTTCTTCCTTAGGGTTATCGTTGACACTCATCTTGTGTAGAGAGGCCCAACATTTACTTCCATATAATATTGTTGGCCTAAATCGTTATGTAGAGTATTTACTTATCGCAGAATACTCCATTATCACCTCCATTTTAGTCATCCTAGGCTAATCCCATTCCTCTCTAATCACACTTCTTTTGCCTGTGAAGATATTTTTTTATGAAGAAGTGTCTCTGCCATTATTTCCATGTTGGAGATGTTTCGTGTTGGTTATGTGCTGGATTAGCTTTTAGATAATCATAATTTTAGTGCTTGAATTACATTGAAGGAAGTGGTCTCAAAAGACCTGCAATTGCTTGGTATCAACACAGATTAGCTAAAGATAGGGCATAATGGAAGAAAAAGATCCATATAGGTACTAGCTACTAGCTGAGAATAGGTTTTAGACTCGTATGGAACTCTTTATTTTTTTGGTAAGGCGTAATAGTTGTTGTATAGTATTAGTGCTTGAAAGATATTGATTCGTAACTAGGTCATTTTATGGCAGAAGGGTAATGTATCTGCAGAGAAACTTGTGAAGATTCAGATTCCACCTACTTTGAAGAAGCAACTGCTTGATGACTGGGAGTTCATCACGCAGCAGAATAAGGTATATATATGTAGGATAATGACTAGGTTTATCTGTCTTATTTTCTGTTGACAAGCTCATTACCAGTTGAAGACACAAGTGACAACAACTATTACATTTCAGTCCCAAATAAGTGACAATGAGAAGTATTCATTGAGAAGTTCCCTGTTGCTCATCAATAGGCTGTTTATTTCTGCAGCTGATAGAAAACCCGTTTGCCAAAAAAACTTGCACGAGACCTTTATTGAAACTGAACTACTTGGGGCATAAAAAAACCTGGATCGCTCTAGTGTTTCGTGGAGATGGACTCCTATGATTTTGTCTTTTTATCAAGTAATATAGCATGGACTCCTATGATTTTGTCATTTTATCAAGTAATATAGCTCCAATGATTAGCGGGAGCCGTGCTCTAACAAGACCCGAGTTCTAGTATTGGACACATTGTGTAGGCTATTAAAGCGTTTTCTAGTGTTAGCTGCTGAGTTGGAGCATAGATGAGTGACCAGAGCCATGGAAAATGGGAAGCCCATAATAGAGCGATCAACCAGAAGTAGAATTGCTGACTCATCTTATCTCAACTTGAAACCCAAAAAAGGGCGCAGACAAACAGATATGGCGATGCCTTGTTTTCTTTTGAGATCTGTGCTGATTTACTAGACTGAGTTCCACCCTGCTAATCTGAACCAAATTTGTTGGGATTAGAATAGTTCACACTGGATAATATGACATTGATCTGTCCAGCTACACATTTATAGTCTTCCCTACAACATGCTGGAGTTGATCAAATTTCTTCTTTTCATTTTATTCTGACTATGTTAGTTCTCAATGTTGGTTGCTGTACAATATTGCTGTGATGAAGTCTGGTGTGTTCTTCTTAACAGCTTGTGAAGCTCCCACGATCTCCCACTGTGGATGATATTTTGACCAAGTACCTTGAATACCGATCCAAAAAGGATGGAATGTAAGTTCATTGCCCTTTTCTTTTCATGTAAAAGTGGATTTATTGCTGAGGTTATGCATCTTTGTTTCATTCTTCCATCCGTACCATTCTTCTATGGGGGATCTGGCGTCCTGTAGTCTGCATGGTCAGTGTTGGAATATATTGGTTCTTCAGTAGTCTGCATGGTCAATGTTGGAATATATTGGTTCTTCCGTAGTCTGCATTGTCAATGTTGGAATATATTGGTTCTTTCAAATATATTTTTTATGATGATGGTTTTTGGGCCAGCTTGTGCGCACCTTGACTAATTCTAACGGTCACCTCCTACCTCCCCCACTTAATTGACCACTAGTCCACACCTTTTGGGAAAAAAAAAGAGAAGTCCACACCTTTGGGTGTTATTGGTTCTTTCTAAACTTAGCTTCTAACTCTGTAAGAAAAAGTCATGCATGCTTATGGACCTGTAGTCTAGTGTATTATACTGTCAATTCAATAATTTATGCTTACTAGATGTCAAGTTTATAGTTGATTTATTGCTAGATGTTGAGAGGATTTTCCAACTAAGAAAATAAGTTACATATGAATTTGTTGGACTGCTTCTCATCAGATTCATATACACAACCAGTTAGCTTTAACTCCTATGTGTCTGCATTGAGTCATTGGAAATTACTACAGTTTCAGAATAGACCTAGTTTCCCTTCTTGTTGACTACTATTTGCAGAAGTAGATAATATCAACAACCAACATTATTTGCAGGGTATATCATCTCTGCTGGTCACAAGTAACCTTTGCATGAGCAGTGGATGCAAACATAATGTATTTAATATGGCATAAAATGACTTTGGAGGTGTAGTTTATTTAATAAAAATGTCTTCCAAATGTTTGATCCTCGCAGGATGACTGATTCAGTTGGGGAGATACTGAATGGAATTCGTTGCTATTTTGACAAAGCACTGCCTGCTATTTTATTGTACAAGAAGGAGCGCCAACAGTATCATGAAGCAGTTTCAGATAATGTCTCTCCATCTAGTGTATATGGTGCTGAACATCTGTTGCGCCTTTTTGGTATGAAGAAGTACTTAATGTTTATGTTGTTTAATTAACCCCAAGACAGATATATGAACCTTAAAAAATATCATGCTGCAGAGGATAAAGCATAATAACCTTCATATATTTGTTTGTACACTTGTATATCTTTACTTAATCAAAAGATATTTTCTCTACAAGGTTGTGAAGCATCCTCTAGGTCTCAATTCTACCAAATATGTTCCGCAAAGTTTTACATGTGTTTAGGTGAATTTGATATAATATATTATGCGAAGTATTTTGGAAACAACCTCTTGCAGAAATGCAAGGTAAGGTTGCGTACAATAGACCCTTGTGGTCGGGCCCTTCTCCGGACCCTGCGCATAGCGGGAGCTTTAGTGCACCGGGCTGCCCTTTTTTTTTTATACTATGCCAAGTATTAAGACTTATCTTACCTTAATTTGTTTGCTGATGTTGCAGTAAAATTGCCTGAGTTACTTGCATATGCAAAAATTGAAGAGGAGACATTGACTCGATTGCAGCAAAAATTTCTAGACTTTCTCAAGTATATGCTCTTTTCCTCTACTTCCTTCTGGACCAGTGTTTTTATTATTATTATTGTGTTTTTTTTTATGACCGTGGTGTCCCGGCCAGCTTTCGCGCACCTTGACTAAATCCACGGGATACCTGCCACCTCCCACCAGCAACAGGTACCAAGTAAGTCTGTCCACCAAGGCTAGAACAAATGGGAAGAATCACCTAGTGTTTTTTGTCTCCGCTGGGATTTGAACCTGAGACCTCAAATCTCAAGGCTCTTTAACCCACTTCATAATATTATTATTATTTTTGTTATATGTTACAGAACTTTGTTGTGATTGATTTGCTGCCTGGAAACAGCCCACAAGCTGAAGTATTCACTGTGGGGGCTGTGTAAGGAGGGTCTAATTGGATAACTGCTGCATTGGCTTGCCTAACTTAGGGTGTGTTTGGTACAGAGGAAAACATTTTCCGATTTTCTCATGCTCAGTTGGTCAAAATTTTTGGAGAACATTTTATCTAAGAAAATAAGTTCCTTAAAAATGAGGAAAATGACTTCCCTCATAAAAGTAGGGAAAACAAGTTCTACAAGTGGCACTCTACACCGATTGTGTCCTCCCCACCCTCCAACACACATCATCTTCATCCCACCCCCGTACCACCCATTGCCACTACCCCACCCTTACCTTCCATATTATTTGTCTAGATCATATACAAATACTTTTAGGATAATATTTTTTGCTTACACATCAAACACACAAAAAAAAGTAAGAAACCCACTTATTTTCCTAGAAAACATTTTTTAAGAAAATATTTTCAATGGAAAACATTTTCCTTTTTACCGAACACACCCTTAGTCTTTTTTGACAATTGGTCTAATCACATAATTCTCTTCTGGAAAAGCACCAGAAAGTTCAGTAGCTTACTTTTGTTTCCTCTTTAACTTCCCTGACAATTTTCAATAAAAACATCTTAAGCATTGAGATATTTAATAATATTCCTCTTCGTTAACTTCTGAATATTTGGCTAGCACGGGAATTTCAGAGTGACTTTTAACCACTGTGGTGATGTGCCCAAAAAAGGAATTGCATCAAAGTTAAATGAACAGAAGAAGGGTGTTTTAGGTTATCTTAAAACATAGTAGCCCTGTACATGAAGCATCCCATGTTCACGCAGGCCCAGGGAAGAGGCCCATCTCAATGAGGTGTTTTAGTTTACCTTATAGAAAAGGGGGTGATGCAGAATGAATGGAATGCTAACCAAAAGCACAGGAAAGGAAGAATAAAAGCTACTGCTAAGTTAACTAATTACGGCTAGGGTATATGTCATAGATGAAAAGCAATTAAAAATGAGAACATTACAATATATTGTATCCCTAAACCCTAGATGACTCACCCCTGCTCCTCTTACGAGATAAGGCAGGTATAGTACTATTTGCAGAAAAGAGAAAAGGACTTGATAGGGACCCTTCTCATAATTACCGGATCTAATGTGTAAATAAGATAACTAGTTACTTAAACCTAAAGGATTAAACTGTATCTATCAACAGTTGGCCTTTTAACTAACTTAACTGCTAGGTACGCAAGCCTAAGGTGCAACTCCTGAAACTTCCAAATCCTTAACTGAACCTTCTTCAACCCTGTTGACCTGTTCTGCATCATTTCTCCTTCCTTGTCCTCAAGGAAGAATGAGGGGAACCTTGTCTTGATCACATGATAGTCTTTCCAAGTAGCTTGCTCCTTAGACATATCCTTCCACTGGACTAGAAGTTGGCCTACAACTTTATTTCCCTTTTTTATGATCCTTCTCTCTGTTACTCTCTGAGGTTCCACACAGTAAGGACTGGCTGGATCAACATGGGGATGAGTAAATTGAGTAGGAACCTCATGACATAACTTCAACTGAGAAGCATGGAAGGTTGGGTGCATGGCTACTTGAGGGGGCTGTAATCGTCTGTCAGATCTCCCCTTATTAGCCAAAGACGACATCTGCTTTGGGTCATATGTAAATGAAACTTGAGAAGTTATGTCCTAAGTTCTCTGGTAAGCAAACTCCTATCTTCTTCTTTGTCAGTAGCTTCACCAGCAATATAAGGTAGATGGAGTGGGGTGGCTGCCCATACAAAGCCTCATAGGGGTTAGTTTGAATTGCTGAGTGGAAGTTTGTGTTGTACCACCACTCTGCCATGGGAAAATAGAGAGACCAATCTTGTTGACTATCAGAACAATAGCACCTTAGGCAGGTCTCAGGAGTCCTGTTTAGCACCTCAGTTTGTGGGCGGTAAGCAGTTGAAGTGCTCAAGGTTACTCCATGTGCTGAGAAGAGCTCTTGCCAAAACCTGCTAAGAAAGATTGGATCTCTATCACTGACAATGTTCTCTGGCATGCCATGAAGTTTAAAAACTTGATCAAGGAAGGCTTGAGCACAGTAACGGCTATTTAAGGGTGACTTAGAGCTATAAAGTGGCCATTGGTCAATCTATCCATCACTACCATGATAGTAGTTTTTCCTTTTGATTTGGGCATCCCATAAATGAAGTCCATGCTGATGTTGGACCAAGTAGAAGTTGGAATTGCCAGAGGCTTCGTGAGTCCAGGTGAGGCAGCAACCATCATATTTGCTCCTTTGGTATATTGAACAGCTTCTAACAAAATTGTTAAAATCATCCCTCAGCCTCTTCCAGTAGAACAATGTGAACAACCTCCTGTAGGTGTTTCCCATTCTTGAATGGCCACCACTAGGGTTGTTATGCAAGATTTGCATGATCTCTTGTCTAAGGTGCTCAGCTTTCTCCACCACCAATTTACCATATCTTCTAAGTTCCTGGCTGTGATAAGTAAATCTTTTTAGATCCTCCTCCTTATCCTATAGCCTTTGGATTACTTCATTAAGCTTGTCATCACTTTCTTAGCTAGCCTGATTCTGTGAAAGAGAGTAGATCCAACAGGAATAACAACCAGTAAAAATAAATATGCAGTTGGTACCTTGGAATGAGAGTCTGAAACGTTGTTCTCTCTCCCTTTTTTGTACTCAATTCGGAAATCAAATTGCAGGAGTTTCGCTATCCATTTCATCTGAGTGCCTGTATGCAGTTTTTGATCTAGTAAGAACTTTAAAGCTTTCTGGTCTGTTCTTACCACAAATTGCCTGCCCAAGAGGTACTGTGACGCTGCTAGGACCAATGCTACTAATTCCTTGTCATACACAGATAGGTTTTGGTGCCTAGGTGATAGTCCCTTGCTGAGATAAGTTAGAGGATGGCCTTTTTGCATCAAAACTGCTCCAATCTCAATGTTCACAAGCATCAATTTCAACCACAAATTGTTGTGTACTGCTAGGCAAGCTGAGCTCTGGTGCACTAGTCAAGGCTTCCTCGAGTTTTGATTAAAAACCATTGTTTACCTATCACTCCAGATGAACCCTTCCTTCTTTAGTAGATCAGTGAGGGGTTTTCTTATCCATACCTACCTCCTAATGAACCTCTTATTGTAGCCAGCTAGAAACCCCTCAGCTCCTTCACAGATTTAGGAGTTGGCCATTCTTGAACAACTGCAATCTTCTTAGGATCTATGGCTGCACCATTTGCAGAAATGAAGTGTCCAAGGAGAACACTTGCTCTTTCTATCTAAGAGCTGATGTTGATTCAACAAGTTGAACACAACCCTCGAAGTGTTGCAGATGCTCCTCCATGCTCTTGCTATAAATTAGGATATCAGAAAGAAGACCAAGATGAATTTCCTAAGATGGTTTTTGAAAACATGGTTCATGAGGCCGTGAAAGCTGATGATGGAGCATTGGTGAGGCCGAAGGGCATCACTAAGTAAACATAGTGACCTGAGTGTGTATTTGCCGAAAAGAGAAAAGGACTAGATAGGGACCCTTCTCATAATTACCGGGTCTAATGTGTAAATAAGATAACTAGTTATTTAAAACTAAAGGGACTAAACTGTATCTATCGACAGCTGGCCTTTAACTAACTTAACTGCTAGGTCCACTGCACAAGCCTAAGGTGCAACTCCCCGAAGCTTTCAATTCCTTCACTGGACCTTATTCAACCCTGATCTGCATGGGCGTGGGGGGGGGGGGGTCAGTTCACCATACCTTATCAAAAGATAAAAAAGAAAAGGGAAGGGCGTCTTAGTATTGTTTCTGCCTTCTGTAAGAACCATTTCAACAACAATGTTGAGTTAAAGAATTCCATTGTACTATCTTTTTGGCATAGATTTGGTGCTTCTAGGACGATTTGGATTCAGGAAACACCTATTACATTGACGTATTATTTTGCGAATGAGCCTTTACATTGTGCGTACGTGATTGCAGGTTTTTGCAGAAAAACCAGGGTACTTTCTTCGTATCTGCTTATGATGGTCCTAAAGCCTCTGAAGGAAGTGGTAAGGATAAAGAGAGTTGACCAACCTTCCAATTTAGCCATAGCCAGAATGAGTCACATCAGAATCATTGGTAGTATTTCTTGAACATGCCAATATGCTTACAGGTGATGGCCCACAATTGGAGGCGAACTCTTTGTTGTTGTGTGTTGTGATGTGTAATAGTAGATCTTTTTTTTCCCTGTAGAACCATTCATTTTCAACTTATATAGTCAGGTGATTAACTTTCGAGAGAGTTCTGCCTGTAACAATAGTTTATTGATTGTTGTTAAATTGCATGCATCTGTAGAGTTTAGTGCCATAAAAAAAACTGTAGATGATCGTGAAACTTCAGTTCCAATGTGTAGCAGGCAATATACCGTTTAGCTTGATCATATAGCGTAGGGACTGGAAGGGTTTTATTGTAGATTGGACTCAATACTCTAATGACTACATATGATACTCTTGAAGGACTATTAGATCCCTTTTTCTGTTATGTAGAGCTCTTAAATTACTCAAACCAATGTTTTATAAGTAGTTATGTGATGTAAGGTTTCTTCTGTGGAGATTCGTCTTATTATTCTCTTTTCACTTTACCTGAAGCACATTTCACAAATACTCGAAAGTTTGGTTCGTGGTCCTAATAAAATAATTAATTCGCTGTATTCGGACCCACTTATTTTTCTGTTACATTATGTCCTATTTTCAGTGCTTGTACTTTTACTTCATTTCTTCACATCAAATACTCTAGTTCTTATTCGATAATCAATTTGTGCTGCAAAACCCCATACTCAAACATTTGTACCCAACACTAGATAGGAGTTAAAAGGTATCTTTATGATAGCTAAAAAGGAGGGATGCAGGAACATTTACCTGTTTTGACTTTTTAAAAGTAACTGGCAAAAGGGATATGTGGAGCTGAAAGTTTACGTGCTGGACTGCTGATTTGGAATAACGTGAAAAGCATATTTTAAATTTTTTCTCCCTCAGGACCTTAAAGGTAGGTGGAGCCGTGGAGGTAGGTGTATAAGTATAACATAATTTTATTTTTAAAATGCTTGTTGTAGATTTATGCAGAGACAAATCTAAAGTTCAAAAATAAGCTTACTGAGATAGCAGTGGTTGTAAAACCAATAATTTCAAATTTGAATACATACTCTGAATAGTTCTTTAATTACTACTGTACTACTCTTATTATTATTAGGCTTTCCAGTAGAAGAAAAAGTTTTTATATTCTTATTCTTATAGGCAACATATAAACGTGCATACGCGGTCAATGCGTTAGAGATCGCCTTTGGCTTTATGTAAAATGATAATTACAGTAGCAATTACTCCTCCATTTCAATTTATTTGACTACATTCCTTTTTTAATCCGTTTAAAAAAAATGACTCTTTTTTTTTAATAATTATTTAATTTCTATTTTTCACGTGACATGTTCAAGACCACAAGATTAAAATACATTTTGGTACATTTGATATATTTTAAATTTTAGATCACAAAATTCAAAAGTGTTCTTTATTTTTTTAAATTTCGGATCAAATCAAAATAGATCAAATAAATTAAAATAGAGGGAATATTTTTTACAAAATATGTCCACACACTTCTGTAGAATAAACAAAAACGTGCTGAGCTAACCCAAAATTGTCAAACAAGTCCCTGAAAGCACAAAGTCTTGACAAGTAGCCCAAATGAGCACATAGTGTTTGTGTGATGATACAACAATAGCCACACTCCACAATTGCAATTCTCCCATTATTATTGAGAGAGAGAGAGAGAAAAGGAAACAAAGGAATGCGTTTTCAGTGAAATTTTTTTAGCAACAATGGAGGCTCTGCGACTTTCAGCTTCCTTCGCGGAGATCAATTCTTCAATCTACAAACCTAGAAGAACACTCAAAGTCAACCGGAATCTCCTCCTCACTTCGTTGAAACCCAAATCTTCAGTATCCATTCGGAGCTCCGTTCAGTTCCGTGGACGCATCTACTGTTCTAGTTGCAGCTGCTCCCACAGTCACCATCATCATCATCACCATGACCATAGTCATGATCATCATCACCACCATGGTCATGATGAAGGTGATGCAAAGCTCACGAAGTTTCAGGAGCTATTTCTCAAGTTTGCAAAGGCTATTAGGTGGACCCAGTTGGCGAATTTCTTGAGAGAGAATTTAGAGCTTTGCTGTTGCTCTGCGGGTTTGTTTATTGCTGCTGCTGTTTGCCCTTACTTTCTTCCCAAGCCCGCTGTGCTGCCACTCCAGCGTGTTTTCGCTCTCATTGCCTTTCCTCTCGTTGGGGTATTATGTCTTTTCTCTTTCCCTGTTCATTATTTTACTTTGAGGCTGTATAATCACAAATTGTTGTTAGAGTGGGTTAGAGTCAATGCTTATATGGACTTGGGCAAATCCTCCCCTCTTGAGCTAGCTTTTGGGGTTGAGTTAGGTCCGCGTGCCATATTTTTACATGGTATGATCAGAGCTAGGTCCTTCTTGGTTTAGACTCCCAGTCCACGTTCCAGTCAGGCCTGGATGTGAAGGGGGCGTTAGAGTGGGTTAAGTCTCACATTGGTTGGAGAGTGAAGGGGGTGTTAGAGTGGATTATAGTCTCACATTGGTTGGGGAATTGATTGGTGGTTTGCTTATATGAACTTGGTCAATACTCCCATCTTGTGCTAGCTTTTGATGTTGAGTTAGGCCCAGGTGCCATGTTTTTACAATTGTTTCAATTATATTGTACAATAGTATCCACAAACTTTGGGGATACTATTTTGACTATGGAGATACTTGAATTTCAAATGCTTTATTGAGACTATTAGACAACTAAAGCATGAAAACAAAAAAAAAATCAATGGTTTCCAGTCATTATATTGAGATTAATTAAGTAGGAGAGTTAAGATATAATTCATAAGTTTTAATCTGTTAGTCACAAATTTTAGAATATAGATTTGAATTACAGAATTAGTACTGATTACAAGGTGTCAAGTACCCTACATTTGAGAACAATGCACTTAGGATCTTTTAAGTCACCAGGATCTCGCTTCAATGGTGTTGTATGATGTTGTGGATATCAAATTGTGTAAATCTGTATGTAAAAAATCGATTACTGTGTATTCTCGACGATGAAATATTATAATTCCTATGGCAAGTGCCATATTTAAAATTTCACTTTATTGTCAGGTCTCAGCATCACTTGATGCATTAATGGACATTACTGGTGGTAAAATTAATATTCATGTACTGATGGCTCTGGCAGCTTTTGCATCAGTTTTTATGGGGAACGTATTGGAAGGTGGCTTGCTTCTTGCAATGTTCAATTTGGCTCATATTGGTAAGTAAAAAGTTTGGGAATATCCTCTGGAGGACTTGGAACTTTTTTATCTAATACGTATTTGTCACTGCAGCTGAAGAGTACTTCACTAGTCGCTCCAAGGGTGATGTAAAGGAATTAAAAGAAAACCATCCAGAATTTGCTCTTGTGCTGCACGTAGACAATCAAACTTTGCCTAGTTTCTCTGACTTGACGTATAGTGAAGTTCCTGTGAGTGAGCTGGAAGTTGGCTCATTTATATTGGTTAAAGCTGGTGAGGTCTGTATCCACACTTCTTTTTGGTTTAGTTGCGTGAAAAACTCTTCTACTTTATCTGTCTCTTTCTTTTGGATTTATGTTCTTCACATCTGTGCAATTTATTCCTATGAAAACTTAGATCATAGGTTGTTTGTATAGCTTGCTCCTTATACTTGGGCTGAGGAAGTGAGATTAAATAGCAGCGAGTTAAGTGTCTTATGTAGGGTTCCATGTTCTCTATATGTATGTGGTCTTACGACTTTTATGATTAGCAATACAAGACATACCAATAATTTTTGTGATAAGGTATATAGTTTTTATTGACGTTAGAGAAACCCCGTATACGAGCAGTGTACCAAAACATAGTTAGTGTACAATAAAAACATATATGGTTCTCTACAATAGTCACCCAATCATCTGCACAAGGCATACCAATAATTAAACCTTGAAAGGTAATAAAAACTTGACTTTATTCTCAAGTTAACATCAATATATAAGAATGATTTGGCAGCTGGAATTATAAGAATCTAAGGACTGGCACCTGTTGAACTCAGAGATTGCAACATCTAGGTTATTGTAATATCAAACTTGGAGGAGATCATTAGTTACTTTGTTTTTCTCATACTGACTCTTGGCAGGGAAAGACCACTCCCTTAAATAATTTTTGGCCTGTTAAAATATTTATACTTCTAGATTTCGTGGGTTGATATATATATTATTCGGAAACAACCTCTCTACCTCACTTCTGAGGTAGTGTTATGGACTGCGTACACTCTACCCTCCCCAGACCCCACTCTACTGGGTATGTTGTTGTTGTATATTTTATTTTATTTTCTTCTTTTCTTTTCTTCTACTGTTTGAAGCACTCTTTCTATTTTGATTCATGGAAAAAGTTAATTATGTTTTTTTCAATGATCAAGTTTTGTTCCTTCAACTTGTATTTGGTTCCCATAATTCTGGATTCTGACTTGTACATTACTACATTTTGTGCTCCAACCCTTTTATTATGGTCAGCTTCTATACTTGTCTAACTCTTCCTGTTGTTTTGATCAGTCAGTACCAGTGGACTGTGAAGTTTCCCGAGGTAGATCAACAATTACTGTTGAACATTTGACGGGAGAAGTCAAACCTTTAGATAAGAAAGAGGGGGACAATATTCCAGGAGGTGCGCGAAACCTGGACGGTATGTTGATAGTGAAGGTATGGCCTTCAATGTCCCATTATTTGGATTGTATTCAATTGATTTAAGTTGAAACAAGTTAAGAAAATTGCCTGGTTGTAACCAAGATGAACTAAAAAGAAGACAAATATTTCTTCTTTTTCCTTTTCTTTTGGGAAAGAGGGAGATTTGTGAATCTTAGAATTTCCCAGAAAATTCTATGGTTTAGATTAAAATCTTTCCTTGCATTTATTCCTTGACTCTATTGTGGACTAACCTTTTAGTATCAACTCCTGATTTTACATTTACATTCTGCTCCATGGTCTTTGCATTATTCTGTTTCAACTATCAAAAAGAGAGAAGAAGAGTCCTTTATCTAATGCTTGTGATATAGAAACTAGCTTGCCTTGTTAGGATGCTTATGCTCATTTGATAGAAAAATTTTGGTAGCTTGCCAGTCACAATAGCTGTTTGACGTTTGTAACTGCTTATGCTACGAAGCATTACTATAAAACAGGCCTTGGACACTGTGTGATTATGTGGGTGGGAACATATTAGTTTTGGAACAATCATTGCAAGATAATGTAAGAGAGGTAGGGTAAGGGGGTTCTACTTATAATAACTTATTTTGCAATATTTAGGGCTCATTTTAGTTGTGGAAGTGTTCAGATTAAAAATGATGTTTTCTATCTTCCCTCGGAGAGATTCCATAATGAAGGTGGTGACATGTGCTTGATGAGCTTTGTTTTGATTAAGTAAAAGTATTTTGATTCATAAACATGGTCAAACTGACAGTATACAAGAGTATACCAAAAGGTAAAGAATCTACATAATATGATTATCTACAAACTCCACTCAATCATCTATACAACAATGTACTTGTTTTCCCATGTAATGCAATATGGGTTCCAAATGCACCGAGGAAGGTGTATTTTGTTCACGCCACAAGAGGGGTGATTTTGACAGCAGAAAATCTGAGAAAACGGAATGTCGTCGTCAGTTGGTTTACATGTGTAAGGAGGTGGTCGAGGATGCAAATCATCTTCTTCTACATTGTGGGCTAACCATGGCATTAGGGTGGGATATGTTTAAGTGGTTTGACACTCCTTGGGCAATGCCAAAAACTGAAAGATTTGATGTTCAGTTGGAAGAGTGGGAGGAGGAGAAGACAAAGGGCTTGGAAAGTGGTTCCGCTTGTGGTAATGTGGGTAGTCTGGAGAGAGAAATAGGAGAGTTTTTGAAGGAGTAGAATCGAGTCTCTCCGTTGAGGAGTAGTCTCTGTTCCCTTATTTTCTTTTGGTGCTTGATGAACTTGTATTCCAGACATCCATTTCTTCCCGTCTGTCCTGAGAGAAGCTTGAGAGCCTGTTTGGATTGGCTTATTTTAAGCTGCTTTTTTTAAGTTGGAAATCCCAGCTTTTAGCTTTTAGTTTTTTTTTGCTATTTTGACCTAAAATTAAGTGGCCAGAAGCACTTTTTTACCTTTCCCAAACACTATAAAACAGCTTAAAAGCTATTTTAACTTTAAAAACACTTAAAATAAGCCAATCCAAACGGGCTCTGAGTACAAGGGATGAAGTAGGAAAAAATTGCTGCAATAAGGAATCATGATATAAAGGTTAATGGATAAGTAACTTTAAAAATTGATTATCCATTAAGCGACTTCCTTAATTAAATAGATTGTAGAACTTCCAAACTTGGAAATTCAAAGGGATCTCATTCTAGAGTCCCTAGATCAACCAGCGACTATTATTCAAAACCATAAGATTTTCAGTCCCAAAAGTTTGAACTTTAGCTAAGAAGCGACTTCAAAGTCGTACTATGAAGTTGGTGCCTCAAAGTTAAGGTCCTATTTTAATAAATAAACAATGTTTTTTTTAAATAAAAACAATGTTAAACAGTTAATTAAGGGGTTTTGAACTAAAGCATTGCTATTTAAAAACCACCCAGTTTAATTGGTCTGTTTAAGTCTTTTGTGACCTTTAGTGTTTTCTGTAGGCAAAGAAGACATGGAACGAGTCCATGCTCAACAGAATTGTGCAGCTGACAGAAGAAGCTCAGCTAAGTAAACCAAGACTCCAAAGATGGCTAGATAAATTTGGCGAGCAGTACAGCAAAGCAGTTGTGTTATTATCTCTAGCAGTTGCTTTTCTTGGTCCATTCCTTTTCCAGTGGCCTTTCTTTAGTACTTCAGGTACTTTTAGGAGTTTTATTTTGAGCATATACTTTTTTATTTGTGTTTAGTTGTTGCTATCCGCATCAGTCTTTCTTGCACTACTATACAGACCTTCCGATCAAGAAGAAGGGATTTTAACACATGTTTTTAGGTGTTAAATGGGTTAAAACAGCTGTCACTGAACTTTGTGTGCACGCTTGGGCTTGGGCATGGATATCTGAGACATCTGCATAACTGTTTACCCACTATCTAGTAGAACTTATTTTTATAATTTGTAATGCAAGTGAAAAGCAGGATGTTTCCAGATGGATGTATCCGTTTCATCATATTATCTCTGTACAGGTTGGTTACCTGGTGTTTTCTTTTGTTCTTCTTTTTTTCAGCTTGCAGAGGATCAATTTACCGAGCATTGGGCCTCATGGTAGCTGCATCACCTTGTGCATTAGCTGTGGCACCATTGGCTTACGCAACTGCCATCAGTGCCTGTGCAAAAAGGGTAGCTTTTCAAATTGGAAAACAGTCTACTTATTAACCTTGTGGTGTCAAATCCTTTTCACCGGTCCTTTTTTCAATATTTTCCTAATTATGGAAAACTTGTATAATACCTCATCTTAGTCTTGCAGTATGTTTGAACCGTACTCATCCTATTACTATTATAAATGGTACTGTCAGTTCTGAGCAGAATTGTTTCTAAATATTATTCTAATTCTGGTAACTTGTATAATTCTCATCATATTTTCATTATTATAAATGTTATTGCCAGGATCTTAGCAGAGTGATATTATCATATGTTGTTTCAGGCTCAGCCATTTCTATTCACAGGTTGTGATGTGGTGAATTTTCTTTCTAGGGCATATTGCTTAAAGGTGGACAGGTGCTTGATGGCTTGGCTTCATGCCATAGTATTGCGTTTGACAAAACTGGTACACTGACAACTGGGGAGTTCATGTGCAAAGCAATTGAACCAATTCATGGACATGCTAGGAGTGTTGGAAAAGAATTTGCTTCTTGTTGTAACCCCAGTTGTGAGAAAGAAGCACTTGCTGTTGCAGCTGCAATGGAGAGGGGTACAACTCACCCAATTGGAAGGTGTTATGAATGATAAGCCTCTGTATATTTATTTATTCGTGATCTCATTTATCTGTTTATTTATTTGATATGTCTCTATATATATTGAATGCTCGCCTACGCCTTTCTAATGTTATGATTATATACTCACCTTTTAGTAAGTCTAGCTTAGAAATCCCTGAGACCTCTTAATGCTTAGTTCTCTTTGCTTCTTCATTCATGCAGAGCTGTTGTAGATCATAGCACAGGCAAAGACCTTCCTTCAGTTTCAGTTGAAAGTTTTGAGAATTTACCTGGTAGAGGCATATTTGCAACATTATCAAGCTTTGAGGTACTCTTTTTCATAGCTGCTCACTATTAATTCTAATTTTCTCCATTCAATAATTTTCCATTGAATTAATTGTTTGACGGAACTTTAAACAATCAACATAGATGAACACCACATGGGCCTATTGATATTTCTGTTGTCTGCATTTTTTTTTGAGAGGGTCACACTCTTTCTTTTCATCTGTGCCAACTTTTTTCTCAACTTAAATTTGCTGTTACTTGATTCAATTTAAAAAAAACTTGATTGTTTATTGTATCTGTCTTGTAGCCAGGACTAGGAGGTGGTAAACCATGGAAAGCTTTTCTTGGTTCCGTGGAATACATCACCTCACTTTGCCACTCTGAAGATGAATCAAGAAGAGTTAAGGAGGCAGTAAGCACGTCATCTCATGGAGTTGATTTTGTCCGTGCTGCTCTCTCTGTTAATAATCAAAAGGTCAGTTGTTACTAATGAGTATTAAGAATTCAGAAATCTACATTTGCTTTTATGACCGAGGGTTTTCATTTTTACTTTTATTTTTTCAGTTTCTTTCAATTGGATGCAATAAGCTACTTGTACTTCGTAATTTTACAGGATGATTTGATATTACCATTCTTTTGTGAGAATCAAAAATGATCCTTAGCATGTTGATTTTAAAAGGACAGTTTGGTTGACACATATTTGGTGGGTTGTGGTTCTGTAGCTTATATTGATGAATTCTAGACTAGTTTTATCCCATTTATATAGATGGAACAAACGTTTGGACTAAATTTTGTGGAAAGGCGTCTTTAGGCTAAATATATCTAGGAAGTAACTTCCTCATAACATGTTAAACCAAATAATTTATACAGAAGATTAAAAAGAATCCATGAAACAATATTTTAGCATAAACTATGGAATTAATCAAAAAGTTGTAGCAACAAATAAAGCAGTATTAAGCAAAACACCGGCTTGAGGGTCGGGGTAGAGAAGTGGTTGAGAGATATACAAAGGGGCAAAAATGATAAGTAATCCAAATTTCAACATTAACTTTTTTCATGTCACCTAACATGGGATAATTTTGCTAAAATCCAGATCCAAGATTTTGGAAAGTAATCAAAGGCAGGAACATATTCAAACCCACTCAGTCTCTTCCTCAATACCTAAAATCACAAAATGGCATCTCTGAAATCTTGACTGTATCCTTGGTCCTTCTATCCCACCCCAAAAGCATGATTCTGGGCTTCCTATTTTCTGGAAGCATTAGCAGTTGGTTTGTTATACTGATCTTGAGCCTGAACCTCATCCAAAACCAGCTAATGCTCGCAGTGGACAATCAAGAAAGATCTTATTCCTCCTCGTGTCCTTTGAGCAACAAAATGCTTCAATCCTCACATCATAGTTTTTAAATCTTTAACACGGTAGAAATCAAGAACATCACCCACTCAACCTTTTGACATTTATAACTTTCAAATTTTTGAATTGAAATCAATGTCAATTAATTCAAATTTAGCAAATGAACACTTCTAAATTACTGTCATGTGACTAGGAGGTCACAGGTTCAAGTCGTGGAAACAGCCCCTTGCAGAAATGCAGGGTAAGGCTGCATACAATAAACCATTGTGGTTCGGCCCTTCCCCGGACCTCTCTATGAGCTTTAGTGCACCGCGCTGCCCTTTTTTTCCCTGGCAAATGAACATTTTTCTATATAAGCTTAGAAACTGAACTTAATAATTGGAAACTACATGAAGAATTCTGTCTGAAGTGATGATTCATCAAAAACAATGCTATCGAAATTTATGGATGTATTTTGGTGATTTGTTTTGTAAATATATAATTTAAAGTGTGATTTGCAAAAGGTCAATCTGATCAATAATTATTCTTTTATCAGATAAAAGATATGTATATGATTACCAGCATCAAGTGAATGCTGATTAGAATGTACAATAAGAACTATTACCTTACAAGTTATGTTATGTGCTAAAACAAAATGAATAATGGCTTCTACATCGTTAATTGAAGCCATATTAGGTTCTTTTTTGCTCTAAAAAGATCTGATCAAGAGTTACTTTGCAGCCAGATAACTTGAGTCAAATTTTAATAGGCCTCAAAGCAAGTGCCGTTTATGCCATTTTCACCCTTAAGAATCAAGAGATAGTTGAAGCACAAATTTCTCTCAAGTATCACCCTGAAAATTACAGGAACAGTTATCAAATTAACCTTGGAATGAAAAACTCTTAGAAGATAAAACTGAACAGCTGTAACTCAACAATGCACATAAAATGCAATTGGAAAAACTATTAAAAAAACACTTCTTGTTAGAGTGAAGGATTTTCTTGCTTGTATTAATCATGCATGCTATATAAAGTATACTCGACCCTGCTTTCCATTTTTGTGCACTTTCTGGAGTAAATGTGATTTTAATGATCACATGAAGAAAGTGTTTGAAGCAGTAAAACAATTCCTGCAATATCCCCTATAGCCTAGTGGAGCCAAAACAGAGATTAACTCCACGAAGCACAGGCTATAAGCACCCAAAGATCGGCCTCAGTTGAGTGGATAACCCACACGGGCGGAGCCAGTGTGTTGGTTACGGGTTAGGTCAAACCCAGTAACTTTGGTCCAAACTTTGTATTTGTCTTGGATATGTACAATTTCTTAATTTAGAACTCAGTAACTTAAAAAAACTAATTCCGAACCCATAAACTTCAAATTCTGGCTCAACCTCAGATAACACATCTCCCATGTCAACTTGTCTCCCATTCGCCCTTTTCTCATACCCGTCTCCTACTCGATGTTTCTTATTTGACTTGGTGTATTTCCTAGATTTCTTATACAAAATTGGAAATCATTATGAGTAAAAACACAAAATGGAAGAGAGCAGCTGAATCAAAAAGTGGAAAATATATAGAAAGCTGTGTGTCGGAGCCAGAAGCTAACCTGTTAACTTTTAAGTATTAACATGTCAAGGCTTCTAAATAATGAAGCAACATTTCCCTTATATTGGGTATTGAGACTTCTTTGCAATCAAATCAAATGCTAGCTTGCTGTATTTTAAGAGTTCTTATGTAGAAATATTTAGTACTTCTCTTGTTAGAAATTTCCCTCAAGCTTCTCTCTCAATGCCTAGTGCACAGACCATTTTTCTGACTTTGTCTTCGGTACCAGGTAACTCTTTTTCACTTTGAGGATAAGCCTCGACATGGTGTTTTAGATGTTGTACAGACATTGGAGAATCAAGCTAAACTTCGTGTCATAATGTTAACTGGTGACCATGAAGCAAGTGCAAGGAGAGTTGCTAAAGCAGTGGGCATCAAAGAAGTTAACTGCAGCCTAAAGCCGGAGGATAAACTTTATCATGTTACAAGCATCTCAAGGGATACAGGTGAGTCACAAAAGCTGGCATTGAGAGGTCCTCGTTTCATGTTTTTTCAGACCCATTTAAATTTCTAAATTCTAAACAAAAAAGTTATTTGTGAACTGCACATTCTCTCACTTGGCTAGTTCATGTTCATATTTAACTCACATCTTAGTACACATACCAAGTGTCAACTTATCAAAAACAATGAAAAACTACTCATGTGAAGTCATCAGATTAAGTTAATACATAGATTGTGCAGCTGTGGCTGAATGCTTCTTTAGAGTTAATAAATGATCTATGACCCAGGTAATACCTGTATAACTGGTGGTTCTATGCAATGAGGTGTCGCTTGTCTCTTTTTAAGCCGTACAGCTTACCTATACTTTTAAAACATCACGGGTGTACATTAATTTGACAATCCAGATGGGTACGTTTTTATATTTTCTCGTTTCTTTCAATGTATAACATTGACTACTATAGAGTAACTAGGTGTTACCCTGATTACAGTACCAGTTTTCAAAAAAAAAGGTGTTTCGCTGATTTTGGACCAATCCAGGGCTAGAGCAAACTTAGAATAGTTTTCAAATTTTGTGCTTAGACATATTACCCATTTAGGCCTGAAGTTCATGCAGTAAATTTACTTCTTTCGGCTCTCGTTTGATGGAATGACTCTGTAGTGTGTTCATAGCAATAGCACTCCCCAACTGTTTCTTCCTCAACTTAATTCAACAAGTTTCCTGGTAAATTTATTTAGTAGACTCACTCATGTCTATAAATTACCAAAGTTAAATAAATTGGAATCCCACTTAATAGAGGACCTTATAGGTGAAACTGGACGAAATGAAACATTCTTTCCAAGTAATTTTTCTGTTCTTGGCAACAAGGAGAAGTCACAAATAGGATAATCTTAGTCACGATTCTTATTTTTCTCAACTTTAGGGTCCCAGAAATGTGGATGTACCGGGTGAAAACTTGAGTAGGTGCTAATCAACTAAAACTTTTCACAGGAATACATGTGTTCTTGCCATGCTAGATAACCAATAACTATACTTTTGAGCAGGAGGCCTTATAATGGTAGGTGACGGTATCAATGATGCCCCAGCACTTGCTGCAGCTACTGTTGGTATTGTGCTGGCTGAGCGAGCTAGTGCCGCTGCTATAGCTGTTGCGGATGTACTGTTGTTACAAGACAATCTTTCTGGTGTCCCATTTTGTGTTGCGAAATCTCGTCAAACAACATCTTTGGTATTTCCTTTTCCTTCTCTGTAATCAACATGTGTCGTTCTATTTGCAACTGATACTCGGGCCCTATTCTTACAGATCAAGCAAAATGTGGCACTTGCTTTGGGTAGCATTATTTTGGCATCTCTTACATCAGTTATGGGGTTCCTCCCACTCTGGTTGACGGTATGACTCTTATTCCAGATATTTCTCACTTTAAATTTATCCATCTTGTTTCAATCAATCGGTATATCTGTCCAGTTTGCTGCTGTTAGTCTATGAGCAGCTATTAGGTGCAACACAAGTTTACCTATGTGAAATTTTCTAATTTCTAATGGTCCACTTGCTGTTGTTCTTGGATGGACACCGGCCCTTGTGTTAAAGTAGCAGCTATGGAAAATGAGAAACTGTTTTCTCCCTAGCTTGTGGCGCTACATAGTAAATTCATCTGAACTGGTATGTTGACATTGCAGGTGCTCTTGCATGAAGGTGGCACACTTCTTGTTTGTCTCAATTCCGTTCGTGCTCTAAACCCTCCAACATGGTCATGGAAAGAGGATATTTCCCAAATCATTGCCAGATTACGTTCTCTAATTATGTTTTTGAGGCATGGCACACTACCTAGCACCATTCAAGCAGCCCATTTGTGATTATTCACCCTTGCTCTTTAGCTGCTCATCTCCCACTTGCGATGGAGTGAAAATAGTTTCTTTTTTCGTCACACAAAGTAAGGATTCAAGATGTGAAGAATACTGCACAGTGCATGTTGAGTTGCCTCATCAACTAGATTGTCAGGCGAAGGCTTGAAGCTAAAATCAGTCATATGTATATTCTTGTCCATATTTCTGAACTTCCCATGATATTTAGCTGTGTTGAAATTTTCCTGTAAAAAGGTGGTCGGTAAAAGTAACCGGCAAAGCCATCTAATTTTAATGCAGGACGTTAGGGAACAACCATATGATGTTGTAGTCAAACATTCAATTTCAGTTATGATTACGCACTTGAACGGCTTTTTCATGTGTTTACAGTTTACACGGAACTAAAACCACAGAAGAGATTATTAATGTCAAATATGTTTAACTAAATCTTAGGTGCATATATTCTTTACCCTCTTCTTGTCATTTTGGCTAAATTAGTTAGTCCTAGTTCGTGGCATTCAAACTATATTTAAAACTATGAAATTATTGTGTCCTCCAATTCAATTGGAAAATGATTTTCTAACCCATTAGAAAAGTTTTTTAATTTTATGACTTTTTTACAAGAGATCTTCATTTTTTATACATAAGAGATTTTATTTTTACAAATAAAAGATTTGAAAAAAACACTTAATTTCAAAATGTAAAGGAATTTTTTACCCCATTTCCTCAATTCAGACTTACAGGTCCATGACATTCAAAAGGGTTAAAAAATTAATCCAGGTTCTCAGGCATTCAGTCATCAAACCTCAAATTTGAATAGGGAAAAGACAAAATAACTTCTGAAAATAATAAAGTTAATAACTTTGCTTCATTCAAATCCTTCCGTTCTTCCTTCCCTTGGCGGTGGTTCTTCTCAAAACATATATTTACTTTAAGCTAAGTTTTACTTGGTTTCTAAATCTGCCTGAATATAAATTAACAAAACATCTTTTTTTTAAATCTTTTTGGTATTATTTTTTTCTTATTTGTTCCAGCCTTCGCATTTCTGCCACCATTGGAACATGGCCTTTATACTCTCTTCCCCTCGCCCTGTACAATACCCAAAAACTACTTCCTTCTTTTGACGATTCCACAGTTGAAGCTTAAAGCCACCAACATGTGCCCTAACAACAAAGAGAGAATGAAACAAAGGCGGTTTCTTTCTCCTCACATCCCTAATCGAATTTGCTTATTCCCATGCGATTAGCAGCTCTATCCCTGAATCCATCAGAAGCTTGTTGCATACACAAACCAAGCCCTAAACCACTTGGCAATTGATGGTTTTGTTGCTGAAACTGCTGGTGCTGTTGTTGTTGTTGATAATGTTGCTGCTGCTTTCGTTGTTCAATTCCCATCATGTAGTTCCTCACCTCTGTTTTAATCATCTCCTGCATCACCCCTAACAACTCCTGGCTAAACGGCACAAAAACCTTGTCTTGCTGTTCTCCGTTCTGAAGAGCAGAAACTCTTTCGAACGGCACCGCTGTGGCCTGAGGCGGTGGCGGAATCTGCACCGCCGGGAGCAGCAACTGAAAAGGATTTTTCGACTGAGTCGAGTCGGTTGAACGAATAGAGAACTCGGCAAAGTCAACACCGGGAAGCGAAAGGCTGAGAGAGGTGGGAGGATCAACGGAGGGAGATGAGATGTCAATCATCGACGGCGGAAAGACGGCACCGGTTCTAGCAACAGGCTTAAACACATGAGATTGAGAAGACGACGTCGTAACATGAAGACTCGAATCACTATCCGAACCCGACGGGCTACCCGGACTGAAATGAAAACCCGAAACCGGCATAGCGGATCCAGCACTAACGGATCTCTTCAACGGCGGCTGCTGCTGATTCTCAAAAATCTGATCGGCGAGTTCGTTACCTTCATCGGCACTTAACGAAGAGCACTTCCTCTTCAACGTTGAGTTCCAGTGATTCTTAATAGCGTTATCGGTTCGCCCGTTAAGAAGTCGGGCTATGGTAGCCCATTTGTTCCCGAATCGGGCATGGGCCCGAATAATCGTCTCATCTTCCTCAGCAGTAAAAGCCCGATGCTCTACCTGAGGAGACAACTGATTACACCACCGTAACCGGCAAGATTTTCCGGATCTACCCGGAATAGATTTGCTTATCAGAGACCAATTTCTCGGGCCATGTTTCTGAACAAGCTGTTGTAAAAGCTCATCTTCTTCGGGGCTCCATGGACCTTTAACCCGATCCATATCTCTCTTGGAACTATTACTGGTATTGGTATTAGCCATTTTTTGTGTGTGTTTTAGAAGAGAAAATGTGAGGAAGAGGAGATTTATATATGGGAAGAAGAAAGGGAAGAGGGTAAATATAAGGGGGGAAAGGGATGACCGGTAAAGCCGGTGAGTGAGGAGGAGTTGTAAGCGTTATGGGCACCGATTTTAATAGAGAAAGCGGTTGAAAAATAGAAGAGATGGAATACAGCTGTAAACGGGACACGCGTCATAAAAGAAAGATGGACTGATTTATACAATAACAGATGGAGTGGTGTAGGCTCCTGTTTTCAGTTTTAGGGGATACTGTTCTTCCTCTTTTTCTATAAGCTGCGTGTGCATTACTCTTCTCTTTTTTTCCCCTCTTTCCCACTCACCTACGTACCTCCAAAGGAGATTTGTTTTGGGTCTATTGGAAAAAAACAAAAGTTAGAAGTGTAACGTATTTCAGAGGTTGTTACTTTGTAATTATGGTGCTACTCTGTAGGTAAAATGTGAAGCATCTGTTTACATTCGTGTAATTAGTGTATTACTTTTTTTTATTTGATATTTTGAAACATATTGGCTGATTAATTCTTTGAGCTGTTACACCAAGGAAGATTAAACCTCTTTTTACCAAGGTGTTATTTATTTTTAAAATCTCCAATTAAAATAGAGTGAATTCACCATCTTATAACAAATCTTGATGATGTGCATTCTAGAATATGATTGAGTGGTCAATGATATAGGATCTTAAATTTCACTTGCAACTGAGGAAAAAAAATATTTGTAAAGTAGCAATTAATCTAATTATCAAGATGTAAGCAAATTAATATGCACGTCACGATTATTAATAAAAATATTAAGTACTTCCTTCGGATTATTTTAATTATTTTTTTATTAAAAATAGATGGTCCACAATACATAGTTCGTTATTTATTTTTACTTTTATCTTTAGATAATTTAGTTAAATTACTCTCTACTTAATGATTATTTTTAAGGAGCATGTAAATCAAAATGTGACAAATAAAGTAATCCAAAAAGAGTAAGACGGTTGATGATGGCGTAAAAGTTACATTAAAACTAGTAATATGAGGAAAACATTGAATGATCTGGGTAGATGTATGCTAGTTAAAACTGCTTAACATTAATCTAACTCAATGAGAGGAATTAATTTACAGAGATGAAAATTCTCTGTAGATTTACAAACTTTTATTTATTTATTGAAGAAAAAATAAAGGAAGTGAGTTGTAACTGAAATCATGAGTCACAGTTTAGTTATGGGGGTGAGTGGAAGAAAGAAAGAGAGGAGATTAGGGTAACGGTTGAGGAGATGATTGAAAGGACAAAGAAAGAGGCCATCAGCTTTGACTGAAAGCAAAGCAGTTGACAGCCTGGACAGCATATATATATATATATATTAACTTATATTTTTATTTTTATTTTCTGGGGGATGGGATATTTATCTACCCACTCCTTTTTTCCTTTTGTAACCCCCCTCCTGAAAATGAAACGGCCGCACGGACGTGATGACGTGGCAGAAAACGACAACATCGGTCGCCGAATCGGAAGGAGAATCATTACTACAATCCTGTCAGTCCAGCCTGTCTTCTTTATTTATATTTATATTATTCTTTAACCCCTTCAACTTCCTTCAATATACACCATCCATCCCCATCCTTTTCTAATTCCAAAATCCAACGGCTTTTCTCCCAACTCTTATCACATTAATTACCTCCTATAACCCGTCAATCAGTCACCGCCTCTCCTTTATTTAGAAAAAACTACTTCAATTTATTCATCTATCAAAAATAAACGCATATTAAAATAATTTAATTTAAATATCTTTATTTTATCATTAATGATGTATTTTTATACTGTTACAAATAATTTGACAAATTTAAAATCACAAAAATTTTGAAAAAAAATTATAAACTTTGTATCGAATCAAAATTCCACCAAAAATAAATTCGGGGGAGGAGAATATTTATTTTAATTATAACTAATCTTTATATACATGTGAGTATAAGAATTTATGTTTAACTATGATAAATTATATAAGTCTATTGGGGAAAATATTAATTTTTTACTCGATCTACGATGCTGATCGATTCATATTTAAAGGGTGATGTCTTTTTTTTAAAAGAAAATAATTTTACCACTAGAACTTAAATTTTAGACTTAAATTAAGGTACCGCTTAAATATGCGATTTCAAATTATGATTTCAAATTTTGATTTTGAAGTGTATATTTGTTTTGTTTCATTTTGAATAAAGCTATAATTTCAACTTAAAATTCTCATTTTAAACACTGAAATGCCTACTAAATTGAACGAGTCATAATAATATTTGATGGTAAAAAATAAATTGAAAGGTAGAAAATACTTTTACTAGTTGGTTTAAAGAAAGTGAATGAAACCATGGTTTCCGCATAAAGGTTACCTGTACGGATCAGGTAACCCACGCTCTTGTACACGCATCCCTAAAACACTAGTCACTTTCCTACGGACCTTCCCTTCTCATCCACTTTCCCTTTTTTTAAAAATTAAATAAACTCCATTATAGAGGCCCCTAGATTTTTGTGTGAATACTGAAAGGGGCTAAAGGGAATATACTATTAAGATATTAAAATAAAAAAGTTAGAGAGAACGGGGGTTGAGAGCAAAATAATAAATGAAAAAGATATGCGTATCCGTTTCTGTTACTCGTACGTCGTACCTACTACCTAATGCCCAGCTGTTTACCATGGCTGTTGGGTTGTACTCCCCTTCCCACTTTCTCTAATATTATCTTCTTCTCCAACAAAATTCCCTTCAATACTTCCTACTAGGTTCTTATTAATTTTAGAAATATACTGTAAATAACTATACGATTTTATTGAGTTTTAGTTAATTTGAAGAAAGATAAATATTAGAGTCCTCGATAATTCTAACCGCTGGAACTAAATTTTGAATTTAGTTAGGTTCAAGGCTTAATTTTTTTATCACATATTAAAATAAGATATTTTTAAGTCTTCATCAAATTATATTGTTCACACTCTAAATATATTCAACTCTAGTGATGCATGTGTTGAGTCTCCAACATCGATTGGTGTACAATTAGTTGTGTCTTCAGGTTAAATGATCTTGGACAAGTCTCACCTAACTTTTGTTGTTAGACTTGGCTAATTATCCCGTTTTAGTGTCATGGTATTACCATAAGACTCATTTCAATTCTTTGGTTGTTTAATGTTAGCTCTCCCATTATATTTTATATATATAGCTTCTATGTGTGCGGGTGTTGAGTCTCTCGCATAATGAAGTTAGAAAAAAGATTTAGAGCATTGTTTTAAATTTTCAATTTGGATTCCAACTCCAAATTGAATATAAGATAATTTATAATCAAACACTAATTTAAAATAAACATAAATTCTCGTGGCTAAACTGATCCTAAAATTTCCACACGATTCGAAATGTTTCCTAAAATCCAACTCCAGAAACATATTTCAGCGAAGCAAAACATTAGACTTAGGTAACATTTCAAATTAGTAGCAACAATATCGTACTAGTTGGATAGCCATAAGGCCCCAATCGGGTAGCCAATCAATTCATTCCTTAACTAAACTTTATTTCTTTTGGATGAGCATTCGCATTATATTTCACTAATGTCTCTTGCAAACACCAAAGGATTTCAATATTTTGAACAATTTCTTTTTTCTTTTTTTTTAGTAAAACGATATAAATTTTGCTCAATATTTTTATTGTATTGATAATTTAATTTTTTTCGTATAGTTATTAAAATATCTAACTTTTAATTTTGAAATATTAAATTAATTTAATTTAAAAAGTTAATCAAATTGACTCACAAAAAATGAAATATGATAACTACTTTGAAACGAAAAGAGTACTAAAGATAGTACGAAAAAGCAGTAACAAATTAGACATGTAAAATGAAATATTTATTTTTAATATCGAAGCAAATAAAACAAAACGAAGGGAATAGTCTTACAATTAAAGAGTGGAATTATACGCAATTACCCTTTCTAAATCGGGGGCCTATACGCGACAAACAACTTTCTAGGGAGTTTAAATGAAAAAACGGAAAAGTAGTGTGTCGGAAAGCAACAAAAAGAAAAAGTAGTCTAGTATGGGTAATCGTAGGGGTGTGCATCGGTCGGTTCGGTTCGGTTTTGTATATTATCGGTTTGGTTTATCGGTTATCGGTTTGTAAACATGCAAAACCGATAACCAAACCAATAAGATATTCGTTATCGGTTTTCGATTAATCGGTTTTTGGTCCTTAACGGTTCGGTTATCGGTTTAACCAATAAGAAAATGCTCCTATAATATTTTTGATTTCTCTTATTTTCTTCTTCATATATAGACTACTTTCATGCATAAACATCTATACAAATTACAAGCATAAGCAAATTCAAATACGTTATTACTAAAATAAACTTATTTTCTTTCTTCTTAAGTAGAAAACTTGAATACAGTAGCAACGGTAGCAATTTCTCAAAAAGAAAAGCAACACTGATAGGTAGAATGCTATCAAACCAATGACTTTAGAAAGAAAACAACAACATTAAGACAACAACTATAAAATGCAAAAAATAATAGGGTATATATTTAAAATCTAAAGCCACTATTATACAATTATGAATAAAAATATAATCTAAATATAATCTTATTGGGTTATCGGTTTAACCATTAACTAAAACCTTAAAACCGATACCGAACCGATAGCCCAATAAAAAAAATTACAAAACCGTTTAAAAACCGTTAACCCAATAATCAAATACCAATAAACCAATAATATTTTTATCGGTTCGGTTTATCGGTTAAACCGGTTTTTGCACACCCCTAGGTAATCGTACTTTTATAATGCCTTTCGTAACCGTTATAATATGACACGTGGCAACGAGCCGTAACTTCCCATGGGATCATCTTAACCGGGTTTTTTTCTCCCAAGCGGTTGTATTAAAAAACCGTTACAACCCTCATGTGGAAAGGGGGAACTTTATCACGTGCGGCAGACCTGGTAAAAGGAGACACACGTGCGTCTTGCATCCTCTGTAGCAGCAGGGGCAGAAAAATGGAATCTTTCATTCTTATAGTTGCACTATAAATTAACATATCTAACCTCACATTCTTATCTAAATGTAGTGTGAAACTCGAGGTTAACAGAGTAAATTGGGAAAAATTGCATTTCTTTGTTCCAACCGTTTTGTCGTTTAGTAAATTGGGTTCACGCAGCTCACGTGAAAGAGAAGGGTCCAGGAGCTTTCTATGCATAATGGTTTCTTAAGTATATAATTAGTTCTAAATTTGTATCAGAATTCAAACATGATTATTACAGGATAACTATAGACAACTAACCCATAGATCATTGATAAAGTCGGTCCGTTTATTTTTTGGTTAGATGTTTGTATTTGCTAATTCTACCATTTATTTTTTCCAAAATATTAGTTATTTAATTGTAGCAACTGCAAGCGCGCAATTTGAATGTGCACAAGCAGACACTTAAACTTATATAAAGTTGAATAAATATACACATGTGTTTTACATGACATACTACATGGCACTATAATATCTTACGTGGCGTTTTACGTGTTTTATGCCACGTACGACGAGAATGTCTATTTGTTCAACTTTATACAAGTTTAAGTATCTACTTGTGTACAATCAAAATTGAAGAGCATAAATACAAGTTGACATCAAGTTAAAAGGCTATTTATATATTATGTTATATTATAAATATGGAGGACTATCAGTTCTCCATGTGAAAGTACAAGGATGATTTTGAATCTAAAACCACAAATAAGTGATTATTTTAAGCTTTTTCCTGATAGCCACTTGACAAACATTATTTAAGACATAGCTGAATATTTAAAAAATATTTAATGTTTAGCCATTTAAACGTACGAGTTTGAAGTTAAAAATTGCCGAATCTACCTTCAAATCTAAATATTTGAAATTGATATATTTCATGTGCAATTCGAACTTCAAACATAAGCCTGTGTGTGTGTGTGAACAGATTTGAAGTACCAGCTACTAGTTTTACCTCTGTGATCTTTTAATTGTTCATTTAGGTAAGCTTTGTGGACGGTGAAGTAGTCACTTTAATCTCTTGGTATCACAATATACCTTTTTTTAAAAGGCAACATACACAGTACTTGTTCATTTTTACTTATTTATTATTGACTTTACACATTTCTTAAGAAACAATAAATAGAAGGGTAATTTTATCATATCACCCTTGAATATACTCCTTTTGTTTTAATTTGTTTGACCTACTTTCTTTTTTAGTCCATTTCAAAAAGAATGACTTTTTCCCTTTTTAGTAACTCTTTAATTCCAACTCTCCACATGTCATGTTTAGGACCACATTATTAAAGGGCATTTTAGTACATTTGACATATCTTTGATTTAAGATCACAAGATTCAAAAGTTTTTTTTATTTTTTTAAATTCCCTGTCAAGTCAAAATAGGTCATTCATTTTGAAACAGAGGGAGTAATAAATACAATGTCTTGAAAAATGTAATAAGGAAATGACTATAATTAATGATAAGGGTAAATTAGGAACTAAGTATAAAATTATCTCTTGATTTTATAAATTGGACAAGTATTATTGAATATCTATTTTTAATATAGTTGACAAGTAAAGATGGACGGAAGGACCATATATAATGACCAACTCAAATTGGTTATTCATATATTTTAAATAAAAATGCCAACAATTACATGCTATATATTATCTCGGCCTCAATTCTTGTTATTGACATATAAATGACATGATTATAACAAAATTATGGAGGAAGGAGAAGAAAAACCAGCTCTGGTTTTGTCTAAAGTTGCTCTCTTTAGGCTAAAACTTAAATACTTAAAAGAACTGGCCATAGCTTAAACAGTGGTCCTCGGTTGCAAATACTATTTTTCCAAGTTGGATTGTACGTAATTGCATTTCTGATACCCTGAGTGAATCTTTTAAGTAATTTAATAGAGATGTGATATTCTCTACGATATATATACACCCACCAAATCGACCAGTGGATTGCTTATACCTTTTCTTTTTAATCTTATTTTATTTTTGCTTCTATGATCAGATTTATCTTTATATTTTTTGAAAAGATCTAATTTAATTTACTATTTATGTATATAATCGTTACAATTTTAAGTTAAATTATTCATAATTGCTAAAGTACCTGCTAAAGTTCAAACAAATGTAAGTGGTGGTTACATTGACACTATTGATGCCCAAAATATCATCATAACAATGAATTCGAGCGCTACACAACTCAAACTCATCCAAATCTCATTGAAATATCTTTTTTTTTATCTCCAGATGATAATATCTTGATCACAAGTTATTATTCGAAAAAAATTAGATTCTTTAATGTTGATCGAACGATCACTCGTTTAGCTCGAAAATACCATCCGAGGCTCGTTGCACAAAAAATCATTATTCTAAAAGTTAACACTTAAAAATCATTCAATTAAGCTCCATAAACACAAAAATAAAACAGGATGGAATTTATATATTTTGCACCGAAAAGATAATGTGGCATAGTTACATCATATTCCACTTTATTACCTAAATTAATTAACACATTTATGCACGTTTTAAAAGATCCGATTCTTTTTACTGTGTGAATACAACTATAACAAGTACGTATTACTTTTTTTCTCTCTTTTTTTTTAAAAAAAAAAACTAAAATTGAGATGGGAGAAGGGGAAATGGGGGAAGAAATCGCGGGAAATCAAACCCTCATCAATAAGGTAAAAATTCAGGTAGTTCATTTTTACTTGTTCAAAATTTTAAAAATTGATTTTCACTTTTACTTATCATTTTTAACATATCAAGAAAAGACAATTATTTTTTCAATGCTTTAATCTTAGTATTAATTACTTATAACATGTTTGGTCAAACTTCTAAAATCAGCTTATTTTGAAAAGTGCTTATTTCAAAAGTACTTTTCAAAAAAAATACTTTTGATGAGAAACAATTTGTGTTTGACCAATAAATTTAAAAAGCACTTTTGAGCAACAATTAGTTTTTGGTCAAACTTTCTAAAAGTGTTTTTAAGTGTATTTTCTTCAAAAGTGTTTTTCAAAAAAATATTTTCAAAAAAATATTTTTAGGGAGAAGCTATTTTTTTTTAGCTTTTCTTAAAAACAGCTTCTGCTACTCTCCAGAAACACTTATTTTCTCCCAAAAATTGGTCAAACACCTTGATTTTTTAAAATAAGTACTTTTTATAAAAAGCATAAGCTTAACTAAATAGGCTAATGGGTATATTAAAATAAAATGTGATAAGTAAAAATGAACAAAAGAGAAATTGATAATTTTTGTGCGCTAAATGTTTACTTGAATGACTATCGATAATTGAAGTAGGAAAGCTTTTAAAAGTGGTGATTAACAAATAGACAAGGGTAGAGAAATATTAGGAGCACGTGCTTAAATAAACAAAGATTTGTGCGTTCCTGTTTGGGCGGCAGTATAGAGGTATGGACACGAAAAACATGTTGGAAGTAATTGAGAGCCACGTTTCTCAACTGAACATCACACACTCATCTTGTCTTCGGTTTTAGACTATATTCTTGTAGTAATTCTTATAAACCTATTTATCTTTTATTTAAATTAAACATAATTATTTTAATAATTTATAGTAATAGATATATATTGTATTTGAATTATTTTTAGAACTATTATTACAATGAAAAATGATTTAAGGGATAAATTTAACGTAACACATGAATAATTACGTATGTAACAAGTAGTAATTATGATAAGTTTATACTTCTTTCGTTTCAAATTGATTGACCTGTTTTAACTTGGCACGGAGTTTAAAAAAACCAGATATGTCAAATTTATCAAAATGCCCTTTAATCTAGTGGATTTAAAAATGTCATGTGGAAAGTTGAAATTAAAGAGTTACTAAAAAGAGAAAGGGAAAGGGTCATTCTTTTTTAAACAGACTAAATAGAAAATAGGTCAAACAAATTGAAACAGAGGGAACAATTATTTACACGTAAAAAAATCAAAAGTGCATATTTTAATTAATTAAATATTACAAATATTAAAATCAATATTAATTTGATGGTTAGAATTAACAAGACTGTAAAATATATAATCATCAAAAGAACACTTAAAATACTCCCTTTTTTGAGTTTTCAATCCTGAATTATCAAGTGTGCAAGTTCCTTACTTGAACTATCACAAATTATTTATCAAAACATATCTCAACTATTAATTATGCGAGTTTACTACCTGAAATGTTACAATCGTTCAGAAAAAGTGAACAATTAATAATTAATGTATACTTTAATAAATAATTGATGATAATTGAAATAAAAAACGACACACCTAATAATTTAAATATAAAATTTTAAAAACCAAAATAATTTAAATATGTTTTTAACCATTCCCCCCGCTTCGAGAAAGCAACAAGAAAGCTTCATTACTCATGCCAATTTATGAAAAAGGAAGTCCTCCATTTGAACACCACTTTTCTCTCTGCAAAACTTTTCTTTTTATGCAGTCTAATGGGCAACTTGATGAATTGTCTATAGCTTTTCCTTCCCTTTTCTTCATCTTTTATATATTTTATTTATTATATAACTGATCTCTGTCACTCTCTCTCTTATTGTTTGTTTTCCTTTTTCATTCTCTAAGAGGTTATTTGATTGGCCGATTAAGTTATTCCGAAATTATATAATTTTGAATTATAATTCTTAGATTACTTTATTTTATTTGAATAAATTTATATATATCTTTAATTACACACACAAAATAATAAATTCAATCGTAAATTTAATCTTGAAATATCCCACTTAAATCCAGTGAAAGCAAATACTGATACCAAAAACGCGTCTCTATGCAAGTGGACTCGTATTTCTGACTAGATATAATTTGTATAATTTGTATTAATTAGAGAGGATTAACTACCAGTATGAGATAAAGAGACGTCTAGGTGCGCTATCAAATTAACCAAATTATAAAAGATGATCAATCATTCTCAATCTGGATTGCAATAGCTGGACTATTATAAAAAGGAATATTATGCAATTATTATATGTTACTTAATCGCATTAATTAATTAACCTTCTAGCCTATACTCATATAATACATGCAAGCCTGCATGCATACTTATTCACACAATTTTAAAACAGTTCCATAATAATGTAAGGTATATGAAATTTTTTTTTATGGAAGTACCTATTATAAAACTATTAATCTCATCCCATATTCTAATTAAGATGAGTAATTGAGTTATTAGTTCTGTTGTTGGCACGAAAATTCCTTTCAAATCGTAAAGGGTACTACATCCGTCCTAAAACTTAGGCCTAATTTAATTACAAAAGTCAGTTCACGAGGAAAAGATTGTCCAGGACCGGCCATATAAAGAGCAATTTAACCTTCTTTTAAACCACCGATGTGGGACTCTTCGTACACCCTGAATACCATTCTTCTAGATCAAGTGCAATTACTTTTTTTTCTTCTTCAGAAAGTGCACATATATAATAAACTTTTTTGTCTATTTTAAAAAGAAAACATTGGTCCCTATAATAATTTTGGTATCAGAAAAAAATGACATCATAATACCAAACATACGGTTTTCAGGTAGGGAAGAGAGTATATATTTGCATGGGTTGGGAAATCGCAATCAATAGAACAGGTGTCTTCCAATATATATCACATGATTAGTCTGTATGAGACAAATTAATGGGTCCAATCTTTCCTTAATCTCCATAATAACTCCACAATTAGGCAAAGCAAAAAAAAGATAAAAGCAATTATAAAAAGTTGAATTAATTTAGCAAGTGTAGTGAAGCAGAAGCATCAACGTTTATAACGACAGCTACATAAAGAAGCTAGTTAAAAGGGGCGAAAATAACGCAATTTGCACGTATTAAATAAATTTACACGTATCACATTAATTATCTGAAATATTCAAAAAAGAAACACTTAAAATTTACCATTATATTTTATTTAAATACTCAAACTAATTACTTATTTGTTCCGATTGAGCCCCTAAATACGTTATAATATATTTCAATCAGACAATTTTAATTCAGATTTTGAAAAAGCTTTTGTGTTTGTACGAAAATGAATTAACAACTTACAATATGTCACCTTCTGTAATTATGAGTGTTACAGAGCCCATACAAACTTTTTCCAAAATTTGAGCGAAAAATATCTAACAATTTTTTTTTATCATATAGTTAGGTGATCAATTAAGATATGTTATAATTCGAACGTCTAAATAAATTGCATTAACAATATTTTATCTAATTTTTTTTACATTATTGATATGTATGAGTTAAGATTGAGTATATTTTTAGGTTCGTTTGGTATGCAGAATAAGATGGATATCTCAGGACTAAATTTGGTATTAAATTTATATTATGTTTGCTTAATAATATAAATTTATTTTGAGATTAATTTATATCATCAACTAAACATGATAACTCTAATACCAAACTTAGTCTTGAAATATTCATTCAACATGAAATTATTTTATTTCACTTTTCATATGAGATAAATTAATTTATAAATTATAATTTTAAGACTATAATTTCAAAATAATTTATTCTACTTACCAATCGATCAGTTAGTTCTTTGACATGCTAGTAACAGTAGCATTGATATAGTTTAGGTTGATTGATTAGACAGTAGAAACAGTAGCTTTGATGATGGCATCTAGCAATCAAAACAAAGCACTATCTCCTTTCCCATGATGAAAGTTGAAGCATTTAATTCGTCAATTTATCCTCAACTCCCTAAACTTTTTTTTTGTGTGGCCATTATGACTTTGTAATTATTGAACTTTCTTAATTATTCGACCTAATCCATATCAACAGTCTTAAAAGTCGTGGGACATTTTCCTTACTGTCCTGAGATGAAGGATTAAAATATACAAACATTTTGTCCTTACTATAACTTCCAATCTAAAGAAATTGCATCTGATTGTTACCTTTGTTTTTGGTACAAGCTACAATTTAGAGCTGTAGAGCATTAAGCATGGAAAGTTGCACAATTAATTATATTATTTTTTATTTGATGATTGGCCAGAAAAAATTCTGATTACATCCATTTTTTGATGAAAACTACTTAATTTATTAGCAAGGTGGGCAAGTGGAATAGTCCTTTTTATTTGCTTTTCTCTTTTTGTTCAATGGAGTATTACATGTGATAGACGGAGTTAAAATTTTATTAATGAAATTCAATATATAAAAAAGTCACTACAACATTATGCATCTATAACTACCAATTCTGTAATGACCGGGTCCATCGTTACGGGTAGTCCAATCGTGCAAAGTTTTAGAGTTAGAAAACTCCAGGTTTGGGAGTTTAAAATTCTGGGCTAGGCTAGCATGAGCCAATTTTGGAGCGAGGTAGAGTCTAGGGAAATCCGGGTAAGAATTGGTCTTTGTGTCTTATTTTGAAATAGTTTTCCACGTAGCCATGACATAAGGAGTCCGGAGGACTTTTTGGAATCAAATTTGAGTAAGTAGAACTCTCGAAATCGCGTTTGACGTGAAGAGATTGTTTTGGATCGTCGGGAGAAACAAGTGTGTTGTAAAATAGATAAATTTTGGAGATTTTCGGACATTCTGTCTGTGACGAGCGCAAAGGCTCCATCATAGCGACCTCCGCTATAGCGGTGGAAAATACCGCTATAGCGGTGGTCAAGGCGGTCAATATCCATTTAAGACCGCTATGGCAGAATTCGTCCGCTATAGCGGGACTGCTATAGCGGAACGGGGACCGCTATAGCGGGGTGACGGGTTTTTAATGCAGAAACTTCCCCAAAATAGTTCAGTTTTCTACAATTCATTTTGGGAGAAGGGCTAGGCGATTCCAAGCGTTTTTCTTCCTTTTTCCGTCTAAATTCTTCCCTAAGATAAGATTCTTGTTCCCCAATCTTTGTAATACGTTTCCTATGTTATAGAATTGCTAGGAGGGAATTTGGGAAAAGGTTGGAATAACCTAGGAATGGTAGAATTCGGGGAAGAAAGGGGATTCTAAGCATGTATGTTCTTGGGTACTGATAAAAGTATATTTTTTTATCATAGGTTGGTTAATTCTCTGTTTTTACCCGTAAAAATGATAGAACTAGGAGGATTAACGGTGTAAAAGCCCAGAAAAAGGGTGGGATGTTCATGGGTGGCCTGGGGTTTGGGGATTTGGTATAATCCGGGTAATGTGCAGGCCTTGTGTGTTAATTGTATGTACTTATGTGTTGTTTTAGACCAAAAACGAGAAAGGAATCCAAAACACGAGGAAGATCGAGTTGAATAGAGTTTGGATCATTTCGAGGTAGGTGATCGCTTACGATTTCTGTGAATACTGTATATTCATGTGCTTGTATCTAAGTGATTGTATGAATTACATTGCTTAGGAAAGTTGTGTAGAATGTTTAAGGTTCCTGCTTTATAGTCTGTTGTTGAACGGTATTTGCTTGTTGGTTTACAAGTTGTGTGTTCATGCATTTGATTGTGGATTATTGACATTCGGTTGGCTCGGGTACCACGCCTGGTACGGGTATAACAAATGGTTGGCACGGATACCACACCTGATACGGGTATAACAATTTGTTTAGAATGGGTTGTTCATTGACATTTGTGTTGTTTTTGGTTTAGGTCGGGTTGTTCATTGAAATTTGTGTTGGTCTTGGTTTAGGCCGGTTTGATTCAAGGTACAAGTGTGTAGTCTAGAGGGGATCCCAGGGTGGGTCCGGGCTAGACGGAGAGGTATAGTTAATGGTATATGGTTGTGGCTTAGAGTTAGGTGGTGGATTTCATACGGGAACAGGCTAAGCAGAGACTAGGAGTTTAGGTGTGTCTGTGGCTATTATGCATGTTTTCCATACCTTCTACTTGATATTATTGTACTGCTTATACACTGTTTAATTGGAAACTGGTTGATGATCCTACCAGTACACAGTGGTGGTGTACTGATACTGCACTTGCTTGTCTTTTAGTGAGTACAGAAAATCTTCCAGCGGCTGAGACGCAACCTCATCTTTAGCGCCGACGATTTCTGACTTCAATGGTGAGCTGTTTGATCAAGCTACATTGGGGTTATCTTTAGAGTTGCAGTCCTCTTGTTTCGGACTTGAAACTATTTTGTATTTTTTGGGGGGTTGCATCCCCGTATCCTAGATATTGGTATTGATGTTTGGTACAACGACTTTCAGTTCCTAGGAAGAATTTTTCGCAGGATAATTTAATTGATATAGTTTTTGCTTATTTTGATTTCTAGATTATTTTCTGTTTGCTGGTTTTAGGCTGTTAGTCTAGGCAAAGGGTTGAACTCTACTGGTTCGCTCATCCGGGGGTTGGGTAGGTGTTACTCACGACGGTCTGGATCGTGACAAATTCTTAGCTACAAATTTAAAAATCGTGGCTAATAATTAATAATAGCCACAAAAATTAAAATTTCGTGGCTATTACAATTTCATAAAATTTCTTAGTTACAAAAATTAAATGACAAAGCTGATTCTTCATTTTTGCTATAATTGCTAATTATCGTGGCAATAATTATTCATATAGCTATAAATTTATTGCTACAATAAAACTTCATAGCTAAACCATCTGTTTTTGCTACGAGTTTGAAGTTACTGTAGCAACAGTAATCTTATAGCCACAAAAATTACTTGAAACAAAATATTATAGCTAAATAAATATTTTTGCTTCAACTTATAAAAACTCATGGCAATAATTATTCAAATAGCTACAAATTTATTGCTACAATAAAATATCGCAGTTAAATCGTACGTTTTTGCTACGAGTTTGAGGTTATTGTAGTAATAGTAATCTACTAGCCACGGAAAATTGCTAGAAATAAAATATATAGCTAAATAACTATTTTTTGCTTCAAGTTATAAAATTTTGTGGAAATAATTATCCAAATAGCTATGTATTTATTGCAACAAAAAAATGACGTAGCTAATCGTAAGTTCTTGCCACACATTTAAAGTTATTGTAGCTTTAGTAATCTTATCGCCACAAAAAAATTACTTTAAAAATATTATAGCTAAATATAGGGTGTCAATGGTACGATTCGGACGATTATTTTATAAAATTTGTATTATACATATTTTTTGATTGTTTTATTTTATATAATCAAAACTAAACCTTTTGAAACCATCTCATTATCTCAATTTCTCTTTGGTCAGTACGGTTTGATTAATTTTCAATATTTTTTTTAAAAATAATTAAAAGTTAGAACTCGCTATCATGTATAGTACTTGTGTATGATTTTGACAAAAACTCTGTAGATATTTTTATTGTTTAAAAGATGAAGAAGAAATCAATCAAGGTGGAACTCAAGAACTGAGTCTACTTAATTTAAGCATCTAATAAGAGAAATTTAAATCATAAGAGAGTGAAAATATCTTAATAACTTGTAGCTTATTATCTACGATCATTGGAATATCTTGTAGCTCTTACTAGTTACTACTTGAGAGTCGAGATGCTATATATATAGTAACTAATTTAGTTTCAATCGGAGTAGTATAATGAATTTCAGTGTTAGAATTTTGAGTGTTCATTATGTTGCCGCTTTCATCACCCTAGATCTAAAGCATAAAATTTAATATTTAATATTTTTTAAATTAATATATAAAATATATTTAACACATGTATTATTTGGTACGGTTCAGTATTAATTTATTCGGTTAATTTTTATAAAACAAAAAATCTATCTAATTATTTGGTACGGTTATAATTTATATAAAAATCATCAATTTTATTTTAAAAAAAAGCTAAAAATAGGTTCGACACGGTTCGATTCGGTCATTTAAGTCAATTTTTTAAAGCTCATTGACACCCCTAAATAGATATTTTTGCTTCAAGTTATATAAATTTGTGGCAATACCTATCCTAATAGATACAAATTTTGACCAATTTATGTGGCACACTTTATTTTTTGGTCTATTCCAAAAAAATATTACCTTTTTATAATTTAAAATAATTTAACTTTAAAATTTTACTTTACCCTTAATAATAATAATCATGCAAAGCCACACAAATGGTCAATGACAGTTTCATACCACAAATTTAAGAAATCTTCTTTCTTTTTTAAACTTTGTGTCAAGTCAAATGGTATCACATAAATAGGGATAAAAGAAATATTAAATATAGTATTAGTCGTAAGATTAAATATAATTTAAATAACTCTTTAATTTTATTTAATTAAATTAGAATATATATTTTTCTCGTGAAGAAGATAATATATTACTCTCTTTATCCCAATTTATGTGGAAAAATTAGAATTTCGAGAGTCAACAAAGTTTCTATTGAATAATTTTTTTTTATGTCTTTTAAATAATTTAAGGTTTTCATTATTGTAATTTATAGTAATTTTTACATTGTTTTTAAATATATCAATTTTGTTTCAAAATTTTTAAAGCTTCTTTGTCTGATTTAGTATAAAATAATTATTATGGTTCTTATATTTAAAATATTTAAAGTTATCTTATATTATAATTCTAATAACTTGATAATTATGAAATTTAATTTAATAATTATTTTTAATTATTTAATATAATTAAAATAGGAAAATATGACCCAACTAACAATATCACAATTCAATATAAAAAGTATGGGTGTTCACAATTTGGTTAAAGATCGATCCAAATTGAAAAGCGAATTAAACTGATTAAATAATTCAATTTTGATTTGGTTTGAATTTAAATTTTATCGATAATATTTGGTTTGATTTCCTTTTATTAAAAACAAACTAAAGAAAAAATCAAACCAAATTGATAAATTATATACACAAATTTTATAATTATCGATATACAATATATTAATTTTAATAAATATTTATAAATACTTTGTATACTTTTACATGTAAATTTTATTTATCTCTAATAGGCTAATGAACTTTACACCTTAAACTCATTTCTTAAAAGAAAGTTACGAATCCAAACTTATTTATTCAAAAAAAAAATGAGATTTACTAATTTGTTTTTGTATGTTTTATTAACTTTATTCACTTGATTAAAGCTTATAAATAATCTAAAGATATTTTCTTCACAGTCCAAGAAAATTATAACCACCACAATAAAAGGTTAGTAACAAATTATAAGTTGAAATTTTTTGAAAAATCTTTTTACTTATAGGAAAAAAAATAAAAAAGAGAAATGCTATTAGGTTTCTTAAAAATAAAAAAAAGAACCAAATAGAGAACAATAAAATTGATTGATATGAATTATATTTAAGTTGATTTGATTTTAATAATTAAATAATTAATTAAATTGGTTTAGTTTTTATTTTAACCAAAAATGGATCATTAACACCCCTAATAAAAAGTATTACATGTGGGTTTTAATAGAAATTAATTTAAATAATTATAATCATCACTAATTAGCGAGCTTATAAATATTTTAATTATTTTTTTTAGTTTGTTTTCATATATAGGACTATGTGATACTTGATAAAATATATTTTAGAATATATATTTTTCATGAAAAGAGTTAATTTGTTCTATTCTATTAAATATATAACTTATATCTTTGTGATTTTTTAATACGTAGATTTTAGAGCCAAAATTATTACTACATTTATTTACATTTATAATTTTGTATACAAAAGGAAAGAAGAAGAAGATATGTAAGATATTAAAACAATAAAGGATCTTACCAAAAAATAATAATAATAAAGGATGCAAATTGGCCAAGCAGCTTTAGATTGTTTTTTATCAATTTAAGGTGAGTAGTGGTAAATCCATTTATATTGAGAGTGAAGTTGACGATAAGGTAAGTTGATGTTTCAGGCAAAGTGATGTCTTTTTATTATACGGTATTCATCAGTAAAATCAAATACTTGTTACTATACATATTAATATTGATAGATTTCTTAAGCTTTGTTAAAAGAAACTTTTCATATAAAAGATTGAATTGTTTGGACCTTGCCATCCCTTTTAAGATTATCGAGTTTCATTATCCTACAAAAATTTGTCATATAAAAATGTTAAAAGAGACTTTAGTTATCAAAGACAATGTTTTTAGGTAAAAATATATGATTATATGTACTTCTTAAATTATATATATGAGATACAATTGTTTTTGCTTTTTGGTATTAATGTATTTTATCAAAAATTCGCAGGAAAATTTGTGAAATTATTAGAGATGCTTTTTGATTGTTAAGTTATAGTAGGACTGAGCAACATCCAACAGCTCCCGTCCTTCTGATTTGCACTAAAGTGGCTTAAGTAGCCCTCGACAATGACATGATAAAAAAGAGAAGACTATGCTTCTTAGAGTCTTAAGCAAGATGTTGCTATTGTAATTGTTACTATAGAAAAATTATGTATTGTGAATATTCTGAAATCGAAATATGTAATTTTGTATGATTTAAAATCTATTTTGAAATGTAAATTTTTTAAGTTTATCTAAATTGTAAAAATTCCTGTGATGGTAGACATTCTTTAATTTATAGAAATGAATTATTGTAATTATGGCAAACCTATATATAATTACCAAAAATGTGGCTATACATTTTCACTTTCCATATCAAATTAATAAAAATAGCTATAATTTTTATTTTGTGACAATAAATAAATAAATTTCTAGCCATGTACAAAAATATTTGTAGCAAATACTTCAATTCATAGCTATAAAAATTTTAACTCGTAGCTAAACACAAATACAGTTGCCACGAGACTAAAATATAATATAGCCACAAAGTTTGAATTTTCGTAGCAAACAAATCAAGACTTTTGCCACAATAAAATATATTGTGGCTAGAATATAAATATTGTTACAGATTTTATTTTTCGTGGCAAAAGAGTAAAATTATTTGCTATAAGTATATATTACGTAGCAATTTTCTTTTTATCATCAGAGCTACAACACATTTTTTTTTTTAGCTATAGGTGTTAATCCTTAGCCACAGACAATGTAATATCTTTAGCTAACTTTTAGTTACGCTACATCTTGCTATGGAGGCTACAAAACTTTTTTTTATGGCTAAAGTGTTTAGCCACGAAATTTTTCATATTTAGCTACGACGTATTTTATAGCAATAGCCAATATGTGCATTATGTTGTAGTGAGTATACACATGAAATAGATTCGATATCGACTATGTATACATGAAAAATAATTTTAACGAGAATTCAAATGAATTCCTTGTGCCTTCTAGCTCCGCCACTATATGATAGTAGTAGTATTTATTTTTATTAGCCGAGAATTTTAGAAAATGGAGACAACTTTGAATGGACTAAGCTCCAATGAGATCCTATGATTGATTTAGTTAATCATCATATCAGGAACTAACTTTTACTATCAAAATTATAAAAAAAAATAGATGATGTTCCTTGTATTTTTCTCCTTCCAACTTTATTGAGATTATTATATTTTTAAGAGGCTTGCCCTCTCCCTGATCAAGTTATAGGACACGCTGATGGCATCTAAACAACAAACTCAAAGTTGATATATTATTGTCAATTAAAAAGGATTTCCCTTATTTGTGTCAAGATTTTAATTTTTATTTTTATTTTGTTATTGTATTTTCAACATGTTGTAGGAGGTAATCTATCATATTTTTTCAGTTTGCGAATTTGAATATTTTTTGAACAAATGAAGGAACAAAATGTCGCTTAGAAGTGGTGGTTGAGGGGGAGGAGGTGCTAGCGGGGGGAAGAAGAAGTCGATAGGAGAGAAAATGGAATAGTATGGTGACATACCATGGAACAGTAAGGTGACATACCACATGGTGTTTATCTAATTTAAATATTAGTATTACGTGATATCATGCGTCCACTTGGATAGCTTTAACGAAGAGGAGGTATATTTAACTCAATTCATAATATTGAGGTTATTTTCATTCAAAAAATACAACATGGGATAAAATTAAGAAATATTACAGGTCAATACTTTTGGATCATCTAATTTTACAAAAAATATACACAATGTATAAATAGTGAATCCAGGATGAACACTTTTTTCATTTACTATGCGCTGACTGGATGCGTACTCGCGTGATCAATCGATGGACGGAGGAATTGCGTGAATGATGAGACCGGTACTTTATACTAAATATACATATTTGTTCATATAATATACATACCTAAACATATATTATACATACTTAGACACAATATATACAACCGAGTATATATGTATACTTCGATCATGTTTGATAAATTAGATGGTCGAAGTGTACATCTACAGACAACAAGTATCCCAAAAGAATTAGTCATTTTCGCATAGCTGGTAGGCGAATTTGACATATTTTCCTTTTTAAACTTTTTTAATCTTAATGTTATTCACTAGTTGGTATCTATAAGCAACTTTTGTATACACTATTCACTCAATTGGACTTTTTCTATCCTATTAAGATTCCTAAAACTCCAGCCTTATCGTTTAAGTTAGGATTCATTGACCATATTTTTTTTTCTTTTTGACACGATTGGTAAGAACTAAGAAGAGTTCATTTCTTATTAGTTAATACTTTCTTTTTATGTTTAAACCTTTTCAAGTGTTTAATAATGATCTAAATTAAAGTAGTTATGAAAATAGAAGCAAACACAAGCCAATTGAAATTCAAATAAAGAAGAGACAAAAGAGGAAAAAGTAAAGAGAGGAGCCCACAACCAACTATATAATATAAATGGGCCTCATATATAGTCAAAGAAAGTGGAGCCCAATATATGGGGTGTTAGGTTAAGGGTCATAATCTCTTTTTTACCCTATTTTGACAAAACAAGTCCAATCTCAAGTGTAAATGTTACATCCATTTTGTGTTCTCAAAGACTTCTCAGAATTTAATCCACCTCCTATGAAGCATGAATGCATGAAAGTGTCACATTTATTGGAAAACAAAATAGTACTATAGCTTTGCTATATTTAAATCCAATATTCTTATGGACCCCAACTTAGATCTTGTTCCTAATCCTCAATAATTCCACCTCCCATAGTTAACCGGAGTGATAGACACCCGTCTTTTCGAACCTCACTTGTGAAATTACACTAATATGTTATTGTTAACAGTTAACAAAGCGATAGACAGAAGCTAACTAGATAGCTTGGACCACAAAAAAAAAGCTAACTAGATAGCAATAGTTAGGAGGTCCTTACTACTTAGGTATTCTAATTCATAACACTATTAACAATTTTTTTGTTTGCATTTTGTTTTTATCATTTCCCATATTATAAGTGACTTTAACATTGTAACAATAAGGCTGTGTTTGATATGGAGGAAGCTATTTTCTCTGGGAAAGCAAATTCTTAATAAGCAAGAAAATGACTTTTCCAGGAATAATCGAGAAAATAAATTTTATAATTGATATTTTATGTTAATTGTCTTCTCTACACTCCGCCCCACCCCACACCCTTCGTCCCCTAGCTTGACCCCGACTCCCACCCCAACTCTCCAGTCTCCCCCCAATGCTCATCCTCCTCCACCTTCACTCACCTTACTTCCTCCCTTATAGTGTTTGCTTATATTATCTATAAATATTTTTTTTTTAAATATTTCTCGTTAACTTATCAAACACTACAAAAAGATCCTTCGTACGAAACACACCCGAAGAACTACACATTTTAAGTATTATATTTTTAATTTTCTTTCTATAATTTTAAGATACATTGTGGCAGGAATCATTAATTTATGAAAAAACTACCTAAATAGACATACCTTCTTACCATATTTACTAACTCTCTCATTATTTTATTTTAATTACTTAATATACCACATGTACCACTCGGATACATCGCCCCAGGTCATGATACATCGCCTCACCTCCTGATACATCGCCTCACCTCGGATACATCCCACCCGATGTATCAAAGGTAAAACCAAAAGAATGCCGATGTATTCGAGTGATTTTGGAATGTATCCAAGTAGTTTGAGGATGTATCCAGAGGTGAGGTGATGTATCCCGAGGTGAGGCGATGTATCCGAGCAGTAAGGAGATGGGAAAAAGAGTAATTAGCTCCCAAAGATGTGTGCTTTAGGTAAGTTACCCTTAATTTATATATCAATCATAACTCATATATATGCATATAGACATACACCAATCATCATTGACAAACGCAACACTATGTTTGACGATTTACGTTGGACTGTTTGGTAGTTGAAAAGGAAGTAAAACGAATACTACCCTTTTACTGTATGTTTTTATTTCAATTAGTTGGAAAAATTGATGTGTACAAAGTATCTAGTCTCTTTGCTTTTAGTTCATTGCTTTTTTTACATTTTAGTTTCTTTAATTAACGAGTGAAATCTTTTACTTATATTCCTCCAACTTTTTAAAGTGTTCCGAACGAAGCACTAATTCGTTTTAATCCAGCTAGGATGTATTTTTATTTATTTTTATATTTGGTTGATTAAAAATTTTAAAAAATAATAAGCTTTTTGAAAATAAGGAAAATAACTTTCTTAATGAAAATAGAGAAACAAGTGACATTGTTTCCTCCAACCGTCACAATCCCCTACCCCTACCCCTACCCCACCCCACCACAACACTCATCACCCTATAATTCTCACTCATCCTCATAGTTTTGTGTTAGATATATACAAATTCATTTAGGATTTTTTTTATTTACATACCGAACACAGAAAAATAAGTAAGAAATCACTTATTTACCTAAAAAATATTTTATTAAAAGATATTTTCCATGAAAAATATTTTCCTCCCAACACACCCTGTTATGCCGTAACAAGTATTTCAGTATTTACAAATTTTGGACATCAATTTTGAAACATATGTAAATTATTAAAAGAGCTTGTTTGAAAAGCTTAAGTGAAGTAACAATTTTTACTTACTAATCCTTCACTTTTCTTTTTAACGAAATTTATGTGCAAACGTAACTTTTATTAACTTCTAAATACTTTTTTCTCTACTTTAACTTTAAGTATTCTTTTTCAACATCACTCAAACTATGTAACAAACGTTTTTTATTTGGGCCGTTGGTTTCGACCGACCGATAATAAATGGACGGAGCTTACTTTTGACTCTTTGAAAGACAGGTTTGGTTTTGTGGGCCTTATGTTTCCCGGCCCACAATAAATTTCATCCATGTTTTTCCGTACAGTTGTACTTTTTAAATTGATTGGTCTTTAATTTTTGCTTTTTATATGAGTCTCTTTCAAAATTCTCTTTAGCAATTAAATTTATGTTTAATGGGCATAAGTTCTTTAAATATTGAAGCCATGTCTGAATATAACTTATAAAATATTGTGATACAAAAATAAAATTATGCTCATAAAAAGTTATTTGTTATAAAAGGCACAAAAAATCAGCATAGAATAAAGTGCAAATGACCCTTTTAAGTTCTGATCCCTTTTAAAAATTGTACAAATAATAAGAAGTTCATCATTTATATCTATATCTATATCTATTTATATTATATTAAAAGTGTGAAGGACCTTATAATGTGATCTGAATTTTTTACCCTTTATTAAAAGACTATGTAATAGATAAAATCGTCTTTTACTATTTAAAAAAAATATTATTTAATTTATTTTACCAAAATAAATTCCACATACTAAAAAAGGAAAATAAAAAGGAGAGAACAAGTACTTACGGTTGTGGGTCAAATTTATTTTACCATCCTTCAAATATTATTATTTAATTACTTTTACCAAAATAAATTCCACATAATAAAAAAGGAAAAAAAGAAGAGAACAAGTACTTACGATTGGGTCAAAAAACAAGGGAAATTTTTTTAATAAAAATTAAGGAGTTCTAAAATATATGATAAAAAATATTAGGAGAATTAATAATTAATAAGTTCTAGAATATATGGTAAAAACTTCTATAATTTAGGTTTAGGACTCTTTATATATAGGAAGAGAAAAAAGATTTTTCCAATATAATTGACATTAAAATCTCTCTTTTTACTTTCTTTACTATTTTTTTCTACTTCATTTGTTTATTTTATTTATTGTTTGTATCAAAACGTGATTTAATAATAGATTTGATGATTTTGCACGAATCTGCTATTTTGTTTTCTCAATACAGGTGGTAGATTAATGTTTGTTCGGATTTTGAGAAATTTTTGTGTAAAGGTTAGGTTTAATTATATTATTTCTAATATCTCAATTATAGTATTGTTTTGTTGTAATTTCTGTTTTGTTACTAGATGCTATTTTTTTTTTGTTTAATACAGATGGTAGATAATATTTGGTCAGGCTTTGCGGATATTTTTTATGAAGGTTAGGTTTAATATTGTTGTTCTGATATCTCGATTTTCTGTTATAGTTTTTGTTCTATTTCTATCTATTGTTTTTCTTATTATTCGTATGTGTATAACTAAATAAATATATTATATTTATTCTTTAATATTTGATCTAAAATCTTAAATATTAAGATTTCTATTTTAAAATCCTATACTAAAATAATAGCATATTTGAGTATAATATTTATTTATATCATTAGAAAGATATAACATTTATTTTAACGTCAATTACTACTTTTTAATAATATTATTTTTTGATATATATATAATTTTATTGATTAACGTAAAATACACATACTTTTGCACGTACACTAAATTAGTCTACTATAAACTCGGTAAACCATTAGGATACTAAATTCCGGTGATACATTCGTCAGTTTATTTTTGTACTTAATTTCTAATGATCTGTCATTAGTTATGACAAGTTCGTCTATAAAAATATAGCTAGTGATTCACCAATATTTTTTTTTGTAATCATTCACCATGATTTATGACAAGCTACGTGTCTTCTGGTGATTCATCAGAAATTTACTGCCTAACTTCTGATTCAGAAGATAGATTTAATTTGATAGCTTTTTACAAATGAGTTTTTAATCTATGTCATTTTTATAATAAATCGTCATCTTCACACATAAGAGATCTAAACATGTTTTTTTTTCTTTTATTCAACTATCATGTCCTTAATTTCCAACTTTTTTTCTTGTAAATAATCATAAAAAAACATTTTTACCACTTAGAAGTTTTTTGAGATAATGCATAGGTACCATCCTAAATTATAGGTGAAATCCGAGCGACACACCTTAACTATATAAGGGTCCTATTACACCTCTAAACTATTTTAAAGTGTAATAAATACACCCTTTAGTGGTGAGGTGGCACAGAGAGTGTGTCCACTCTCTAGAAAGCAAGTGAGAGACAAGAAAATAAAAAACAATCTGATCAATATTAAACACATGTCCTTTTTTAATTGAACATCTTACAATTAGTTGGTACACATAATTATTACCTTTAAAACTTATACATATTTAATTATTTTCCTTTCTTTCTTTGTAACATTTATTTTCCTCCTTACTTTTATTTCCTTGATTAATTTCTTGTCTTTTCACTTTTACTTAATTTAAAAAATAGGTATATTTTTTTTTAAATAATGATTCTTTAAAAAGTGATTTTTTTTTAAGTTTAATTTCCTTGATTCAAAATTAACATATTTAAATACGCATTTGGAATTAAATCCAAAGGAAAGACAAAAATAAATAAATAAAAGCAATAGAAAAAAAAATGAAAGAAGGTAAAAAATAAATTAAAAAATTATGTTATTTGAGAAAAGTTTAAATACAAAGCAAAGAAAAATATTAAAGATATATTCTTTTAGAAAATTTTAAATACAAAAAAAAAAAATTTTTTTTTTTACGTGTATTGACTTATTTTAAATACAAAACAAAGAAAATAAGAAGATTTTTTTTTAAAAAAAAATTACAAAAAAATATTTTTAATTTTTTTTTTAAAAGAGCCCCATTTATACACGTGGCAGCGCGTGTATATCACCACAACTAATTGGATTGGGTTATGACTCCACGTCAGCACATAAGGTGCAAAGAAATACAAAAAAAAAAGTTGAGGGGGTAATAGGACCCTTGTATAGTTAAGGTGTGTCGCTGAGATTTCACCTATAGTTTAGGGTGGTATTTATGCATTATCTCAAATTTTTTCCAACAACTTATTTAAGCCGGATCAAAAGTCAAAATTAGACTTCCTCCGTTCTTAAATAAGTGATCATTTTAGGTTGAACAAACCCTTAAGAAATTGCTTAATCTTAAAAAATAAAAAATATTTTTACTATCTTACCCCTAATTAAATTTTATTGTATATTTAGTGTGATCTTTTCTAATTAATAATTTTTTGTTATGTAAAAAAAAGTAAATTTTAAAAAATATGATTAATTTATAGTTAAAAATCTAAATAATCACTTATTCAGCAATAAAATTAAAAAAGAAAATAATTCTGTTAACCCGTTAGGATAGTTATGTGGCAGTCCATTCTTCCAGTACTTTCTCCAAATTTGTCCTATTTATTTCCCAAATAATGAATAGTCATTTTACTTTTCCGAGACGATCATTAATACGGAGCCACAAAAAACTATAGCTTCTGAATGACATATTACACGTGTAATTAATCACGTGGCCCTGCCATATCTTATTCCAAACAATTCGTTCCAAATATGTAGGGTTCTTCTGAAATTATCGTTTTTTTTTTGTTTTTTTTTCTTTTCTCATGGATGAAGTTAAAATCAACTTGATTTCTTAACTCCATTAAGCATGCAAATGGAAAAAGTAAGCTCTAGAAATCCTTGTTATACTACAAGGTAGGAGTAAGGCGGTATATACACTATTTTCTTTGAATTTATTTATAAAATTATATTAAATATATTATTATTGTTAAATATAATTATCGAAGTTTTGTTTCTTAGGTTAAGTTTGTTTTCAAAAGGTAAAATTTGTCCATGAAAATATAATTTGTCCAATATTCTCTTTTATAGCTTAGTCCATTGTACCCCAATCTATTTTGGCCTATCAAAAATAGGGCTGATATGTAACCATAATTAAAATAAATAAATTATTAGGTACTAAAAATTATAAAAAAATAAAAAAGTTGCTTAAAACTTAATAAGATTCACATGAGTTAGATTATAAATAGTATTTAATTCATTTCAGATCAGGTAATTTTTGTATAAATCAATAACTTACTTATTTATTAACTCAACTTGTTTTGATCCATCATTTGGCACCTCTAATTTCTTCGTCATATCCAACATGGCCCATTAAAAAAAAATAAAAATGTACATGCTTATATAGTCTTTTACAACACTTATCCACATCTTTGGATAAATAATTCATAGAAACATCATCTTACTTTATAAATTAAAATGAACAAAACCGAATTTATTTTAATGCGAATCTAGAGTCTAGAACACCACTATTTTTAATAGTTGGAAAAAAGAAAAAAGAAAACTAGGAATCAATTGCACTAAGAGGAGTTAGTTAACAAACAAAAAAATTAGAATAATATTTGATCAAACTGTTAGCTTGAATTGATATGCACTAATCAACACACCTTTGTTCTCTTTTTGTTAAGAAGGAAAGAATAAAGCAAAAAGTTGTCAAAAATAGTAATTCACCTAATTCATGTTTGGCTAGAGAATCTAACGGTGGGCTCCCTAGCATGCATGGCTACAGTCCTAGTTAGTTAAAATGAGGTTTTGGTGGTATTAGCGGCGTAATCAAAATATTTATTGAGAAATTTTAAAATAATTCAATATTTACTATATAAAATAATTTTGATTTTATTATATAATATTATTTTTAAATAAAAGGACAGGTTCGGAAAAACCCCTTATGCCCCCTAACTCCGCCCTTGCGTGGTACACAACGAGGTTTAAAGATAATAAATAAATAAAAGTTGGTTTCCTTTCCTCTTTCACGTTTCATAAGCTAATTAAAGAAAGGGACAAGTAATAAATGAAGATAAGGACGTACGACGAAAGCCCTAATTAGCGTTAGTTATATATAGTTATCATTAAAGAATTTGATGTTAATCCAGAAATGAGATAACAGGTCATCGCCCACTAGTATACATGTTTGCTTCTTATTTTTGGTATGATTATGAAAGATTGTTTGGTAAAAGTTAATTAATTAGTTAGAATGACTTGTGATAAGAGAATGCCATGCTAATTATTGGTTTTGACTGTTTTGTTCCTCTTTCTAATCCAAAGTTAGTACATGCTTGGCTGAATTCCAAACTTCCCCACCTGTAGCGATGTTGTACTACTCCCACTTTTCACTTTATCTGTTGCTTTAGTTCTTTTTCACGCTCATTATAAAAATAATAAATATAAAATATAATTTACTAAGTTAATCCTAGTTTTAATAAAGGTTGATTGATTTTTTCTCTTAAATATTGTGCATACTTCTTTAATGTTAAAAGTATGGTTGGAAATAATTGTCAGCTTTATTCTTTAATTCCTAAGAGACAATTAGTGCTGGGTAAATTTTTTGAGGTAAAACGACAATTAAATTGGGATGGAGGGAGTAAAAAGGATGTTTTGTTGGTAAAATAATTTTAAAAAGTAGTATATCCGTATAAATTCCCGCATAATTAATTAATCATATCTTGAAGTAGTTGAAATATACATTACTATGATAATAATGATATAATATTTGATTTTCGGTTAAAGTTTCTACATAACGGATATTGCATAGAATTTGCATTACTAACATCAATATAATTGATCAGAAAAATTTGTTTACGTTGTATTGTTTTTGAACGAATTATCCAGCATGAAATTATTATTCACCGTATAACAATCTTTATTTTATTGTTGTGATGTTACAATTGAGTACAAGAGCTTTATCAATTTCGAGCTCCTTGTGGGGGTTAGAGACTAATTGTGAGCACAATTAATTGGTACTCTTCGTTCCAAACACAACTAGTCTCTCTTGTCCACCAACCCAATAAGTGTCAAGTAAGCACTTATCCATATGGACGTCGATTAAATAGAAGAAGAATTTTTTTGAAGCATTCATTTCATCATCAAAATTTTGAAATGTATGAATTAGTCTTTTGAATCGGGCCAGATATGTTGCTTCACGATTATTGATTGGGCTTGTCTTTTTCATTTGGGCCATGCAAAATCTTACTTGTACATTCACACGACCATCATTAACTGGGCCTCGGTCCAAAGACAATGACATCTACTCCACAGCTCCCACTCAACTGGCACAACAAATAACAACATGCAAAGAGAAGATCTTAGACATAGTTTAGAAATATTAAAACTGGAAAGTTGGAATCATAGTTGACTCGTATGCTCGAAAACTCAAGCATGCTTCGGTCAAGTTGTGTAATTTTGACTTGAATCTACTCAAATTAGTAATAGGTAATTGAATAAATTAGACCTCAAAAATTGGAATGAGTTTTAGTCAACCGCGTATAGTAAATTCTAAGAAATCCTTGTAAATTAGCATATCTCAATCAGCTACATTTTTGCCCTTCCTGATTCTTTTCCAGGATGACACAGGGTAATGGGTAGAACAACTTATACTGTATCAGTTTTCATATTCAACAATATATATTCTAATTAGACTTATAGGTGGTAAAATAAAATAAAACATTGTTCTAAACGAAATGTACAAAAGGATTATATATATATATTGGTGGAATCAGTGAATGGAGGGACACAAAATGAAGAGAACTGAATTCCACGTCAAAGAACAACCAATCACTTGATTACAATAGTAACCTCTTTTTGTGTTTTTAATTGATAAACTGAGGAGTAATAATAATATATAGTGGTAATTCAGATTCAGTGGCGTATGGAAAACGTCATGTACGATCCCCAGTAAGAGTAAATGGACTGGTCAAAGTCATGCTTGCCTCGCTCTCTCCTAATCTTAATTTGTACTAGTGATATTTTTTTCTATCTTAATTTAATCTCAAATGTTTGACTAACAATATTACTAGTTATTTTTTCAATCCAACTTTGATGAGATTTAGAATTTTGAAATAATTGTTTGAAGAGGTCGTCTTTTTGACTTTAATTAATTAGAGGATTTTATTAACAGTATTTGCATTCTAGGAGGACGGGGAGTGACACATTTGAACATCAAGAAAAGAATGAATATATTTCTCAGTTTCTCTATCAAAATGAATAGTAAATACTATTAAATTATTATTTAATATTTTTACTTGGATTTTCATGTGTAATAAACAGGTAATATTAACATATTAAATCAAATTCAACCGGTTGATATCTTGTAAAATAAAACAGCGGAATGCATATGTTATGATTTTCATCAGCTCAGCCTTTTTCTTTTGCTCTCACTGTCTATTTGTGTTTTCTAGGTAACATGCACTTTATGATACACTCAGGGAGAGTGGACATATATTATACTCTCTTGGTCGCAATTTATCTTTACTTATTTGATTTGACATAAAAAGTTTTTAAAAAAGAAAGATTTTTGAAATTTATTATCTAAAACACTGTTTGACCATTTGTGTGACTATAAATTATTTCATTAAAAGTAAAAAAGAAATTTTAAAGATAAATTAGTTCCAGTTATAGAAAAATCATCTTTTATTGGGACAGAAATAATTAAACTCAAAAAAGATTTTATTTTTTTAAAAAAATAAACTTTACAATGTAACCAACCAAAAATATGGGAGATTGGAAGTACCATTTGTTACCAAAAATATTTTGCAAATTTTGGCACAGAGCACCAGTAACATGGCTTGAGAATTGAGACTCATCAAAGGCATTCCAGCTTCTTGGGCCAAAAATATCCAAATTATTCCACATACAGTATTAAACTTATTCCCAGAAATATGCATATACATAAATCAATACATAGTATACTATCGTGTCAGGTGTGTAATGTTTGGTTAATGATTTAGACCCTACAGTAATAACTAAAAACAGGTGGACAGCAGGAATTGCAATTGATACCTTACAAGTAGTACTAATTAAACTTTCAGATTCCATTTTTAAACACATCCAGATAAGATCTGCAGATTACTACTCCACTAAAGTTGTACTAATAACATGCAACAGTACTATGTATGAGAAAACAATACTTGAGACAAATTAATCTCTGTCAATTACTATAATTGTACTTAATTAGTATCATTAAACAGACTCTATAATAAAAGAAAAAGAAGAGAGATTCCCAAACTTATTGGACACATAACAAGACACGGAAGGACTTCATGATTTCTTCATATGAACGTTAGATTATAAGGTAAAAATTGTCTGAAATCATATCAGGAGATAACATTTCTTCCTACCAAACAATATATGTGAAATGATCAAACACCCTTTATGTGCTAAAGACTGAACACGTGAAGTGTGAACAATATAATATATGAACATCCAATATTTTGAACCAAGAATGAGGATGAATGCGATTCTAATAATACATAATTAGAAATGAACCTTTGTGCCTATCTTAACCCGGGAACAAAGTCAAGATTTTTTCACTAAGCTAAGGTGATTCAAAATATAAAGAATTAGTAACACGCAAATAAGTCAAAAAGGATTCAACATCTAATAATACACATAAAATAAACTTACCTTTATATATATATATAATATATATATATATATATTATAATATATATATAATATATATATATATATATATATTATATAATTAGTTTGCGTCCCTAATTAGTTTGGCCCTTATTGAAAAATTAGCTTATGAGGTAAGAATTATATGATCAACACCATAGGTGAGACAATTACATTATCAACTAATGTGGGGCAAACTATATATCAGCATTAATGTATATATACTATATAGTAGATATATATAGTTAAATTCATCCTACAAAAATTACATGTGAACTTTCAATTTCGTTAAAGACCTTATAGCCCCTTTAATTTTATCTTTCCCACATTCATTATTCATCATAGGCGCACTGCAACTCCAAAAAGTTTACAAAAGAAACAAGAAAAAAGACATCCTTCTTTTAAAGTATCAATTAAAAACATGAAAACCAAAGAAAATGAAAATGAAAATGAAAATGAAAAAGAAAAGAGTAAATATTGGTGCATATATATGTCTTGTAGTTCACGGGGTCGACTCCAATTATCGAAGCATAAATTTTCCAGCTAGCCCATTCTCTCTTTTCGTCCCACCTTTCTAATCACATAAAATTTTCAATTAATTTAATCCTCCTCCTAAACATAACCACGTGCACTTACATCTGATTTTGACTTAAACATTTCTTCGACTATACAAATATACAACTAGTCTTTAATTAGTATATGCATACAAATACGTCCCATAAAAAGTGGAGTCTCTTTTGCTAAAGTATCTGCTAAGCTAGTGATGTGTATGAAGACTAATAATCCCAAAAGTAAAGAAAATTCCAACTTTAAGCTGATGTTATCATGAAGCATCTTGCAATAATACTTGAGAGCGGTGTTTGTCCCTTTTCTATACCCACTAAGCTAAAGCAAAAGTGCCATGTCAACATATATGTCATGTTTTGTGGAAATTATTTGTCCTTATAAGTCATGGGGTGTTTTTGTTCTTCTTCTAATTGAGGCATGGTGACTTCATGGATTGTGCTTTAGATGTCCCTCTTTAGTCGAATCTAAACCCCAAATCTGTGCTCAATATTCCTATGCTAAACATACAAGAATTAGATTCCAAATGTTTCTTAAGTTATGCTTCAATTCTTATCCTCAACAATGATGCTTCCACTTTGCGAGACCTTCTTATTTTCTTCATTTTTTTTGGCCTGTTCTTCTGTCTAGTGACTAGTGAGTAAAAGAATTATGGGCTGTTTTATTAATTAATGAAAGAAGAAATACCATTTTGCCATTCAGGAGTAAAAAGCCGTTTTTCATTTATTTTGTTTCAAATATTTGAAATAGTATTAGGAGATTATTTAAATTTAAATAAGTTTTTGTTAATTAAACTTGCCCATTGTATCAATTTCGAACTTGAAATATGAAATATGAAATTTGAAGTTTGAAAAACGGATTTTAAAAGTTTTTTTAACTTCACTCTCAAAACTCTATTATGTTTAATTTCAAGTCAAAACATAATTTAACTTTCAAATACCTATTTTCAACTTAACTTCATACCCTTTCTCTTTTTTCAAACATCAATTAATTCATGTCTAGATGACTAGACGCCCTAGAAAAAGTTTTGGTCAACCCTATCTACCTACGTAAATGCATGCTCGTAGACCAATGTAATGAAAATTTGGCTGGTCAATATAGGTACCTAATTAAGCAAATAGGTACATATAGCAGTAGTAAAATTGACAAGCTAACTTATTACCAATCGAGCAAAAGATGAAAAGGTCAATATCTCATTTACCTTTAGGACGGGTTTTATATTCATCTCGTCTGACACATTTTTCTCCTTTTTAGTCTCTTTCATTTTTCTAAAATTAAAAATAACTTACCTTTAATTTTTTTTTTACTTTAATAAAATAATTTATATTTACACAAATATTTAAAGTTTATTTTTTGATTACAAATTTCAAAATTCTTTATTTCTTTTTAAGTTGTACGCATAGTCAAACAATGTGACATAAATTCATAATCAAACGGTGTAACTTAAGACGGAGGGTAGCAATCAACGTTCAGATAGTGCACAATTAAATATCTGCATGTTAATTTGTACCTGGACCAATAAAGGTCTTCTTCTTCCTACATTTTAATTTGCAGTTAGTAAGTCATTATCGCAATATCTCGTTATCAATATCGAAACATAGTATAATATCTAAAGGAATTGAAACACAAGTATGACTACTTAAACAGGTTAACAAAACTTATGTTATAACAATAGTCCGATCCGAATCACCTATTAGCTCTATGTGATGATCGAGCCTTGGAATCAAACAAAACCATCCAATCACTCAGAGGTGGATCTACAATGTAATATATGAGTTTACATGAACCCGCCCTCCGTTCAAGGTAAAAATTTGAATGATGAACTTTGTAAGTAAATTTAGCATTAAATGAAGCAGTGGACCTAGGGGTCTGTCTTTGTTTCAAATGGCGCCAAGACAGCATTCCTGATTTCCTTCATAAGGGATGATCGCTTTTATGAAGCCACATCACATGCACAAACACCAAATACTTACAAAATTACATCAATTCTAAGTTATCTCTATACAATGAACATGAGGTGTGCAACGACTTGTATGTACGTACGTACGTGTTACAACTTACAAAGGAGGACATATATATAGAGCTTATTTTTACTGAATGAAGAAAAAAAATCATGGGACAATGGCTAAGTATACGTACACTGTCCATGTTTGGCCAGCCAATTTAACTTCTCGTGATCTATAAGGGACCGATCATGTCTTAACTATCTTGTAAGTTTGCACTACCCAGGATTTGAAGAAAATCTCACTGAAATGTTTTGCGATGTCACTAAATATGTTAAATGGAACGCATAATATAGTTTTGTAAATACGAAGATATATACTCAAAATTAATATTTTTAACAAAAAAATACACATAAAGGGAATCCATTTCGTTTTAAGAAAGTAAAAAGATAAAATTACTTCCTCATTTTCGTCGGTAGTAATATTTGTTTCATTTTTTAAAGTCTTACGTACGAAAAGAAGTTGGGCAGTAGTTCTGTCGTTTTGACAATGACTAATTCACTCTCTGGTTTCTCCCATTTTCTTTACAAAGTAAGAAGCAATTGGCCCACACTTTATAATTACTTCCATATTGATAGCGGTGAAATGGATGAGATTCCTCCATATTTAATTAAAATTTTTGAATTTAAATCTCGGAAATGAAAAATAATAATCATATATTACGTCAAAAGCAGTGGCACAACTTGTATCAGCTGCCGACGTTTTTTTTTTTTGGGGGAGGGGGGGTTGTTTTATATTTTATGATTTTTCATGATAATTTAAATATGCGTGGCATTAGATTCATTAAATTAAAAGAAATGTGCTTCCCGCCAATTGTTGCAGAATGTAACATCAACCACGAACCATGTCCATGGATGGAAGGAGAGTAATCATTTTTTATTATATATGTATAGGTAAATCCAGAAAAAGAAACCTTTTTCCCTTTTGCTTTTTGCCTTTTTCCTTTATTTTTCTTGTTACGGACGCTGAATATTTTCCTAATGCTACCAATTATGCAGGCAAACCATAAAAGGAATGGTCCACCAATATTAATAAGTTTGGTTAACAGATTGGAGTAATTAGCTTAATTAATTTGGGTGGGGGAGGGGTTACCCCCACTTACCTGTTGGGATCGAAATCGAGAGGGCGTCATGCGGAAGCTATTAATTACAAACCATTAAGGCGATAAATCAGATGACAAAGAAAAGCTATACTAAAACAATCATAATATATTGATAATGTTTGGTCAAGCGACCTACATATAAGAAAATAATATAAAACCTAAATTATTGGAGAGAAATCTCCCCATAAATAAAGTTCTCTAAAAGACTACATTGTAGATGCTATTGTATTTGATTTGAGAAGAGGGATCTTCAATTTATAGAAGTCTAAACTTCTCCTCCAAGAAACGGTTAACCAATTATGGAAGAGTTATTTTCCTACTAGGAAACCTTTTCCACCAAGAAAACCTTTTCAAGGTAAAACACAGTTATGTTATAATTCAGTAAAGTAGGAAATTCAGGGCAAACCCTAACATTACCCTACCCCCTTTTTTATTGATTTATAATTAAAAGTAGATAAAGCTGCCACAACCATTTTAGGATGTGCAAAGGAACACTAAAAAAGTTTCCAAAAAATTAATTAAAACAATTTTATTGGATTCCCATTCCCATCAGTGATTAACAGAAGATTAGATCTCATCCAAGAAAAATAATTAAAAGTTTATAAACTACACATGTACATGTCTGGGGGTGATTTGGTTCTAGGAAGTCGACTGGAGACCAAAGAAATCTTTGCTGGTAAGCAACTCAAGAGTCTTTGAGTGTGGATTGTTCCAACGAAGCCAACATATATCCTCAGAAACATTATTATTTTGATAAACTAGTGCTAATTCCAAAAGGTTTTTACGGTGGTCCATATAATTATTTTTCCACCATGACAAAATTCTGAGTAATGGAATGACTATAATCATTTTAGAATTCAGCTTTGAGGAAGAGGCTCTCATTAATTTCTTTCTTGGGAGTTGGGATTTTCATCTTGCATTTGCTACTCTATTTCTTCCCATATGCAGTAGTTATTGGTGTGTGTAATAACTGTAACATTTTTAGTACTGATAGTTCTAGCAATCAGAAAACAACTCTTGTCATTTGTTTGTTGTGGTTTGGTTGGGATTATTGCTACTAAATTTATTGCTATACATGAACTTTTGGTAACAATGTCCACTTATAATAGTCCTAGGGGTTTATCAATATTTAACTAAAGTCTCTCTTGTTTTTAATCAGTTCTTTTCAGCCCAACAGCATTGAAAACAAATTTATACTAGTTTATTTGGTCAAGTTTTTGATAGGCCAAAAATATTTATTTTTTAAAAGAAGTGTTTATTTTAAAAAAAATGAGGTATTTCATCAATCTTTTGGAAGAAAATAAGTATTTTTAGAAGGTGACAAAAGTTGTTTCTCAAAAACTAAAAAAATAGTTTTGTCTAAAAGTACTTTTGAGAAAATATACTTAGAAATATTTTTAAAAGTTTGATCAAACACTAATTGTTGCTCAAAAGTGCTCTTTAAATTGACTAGTCAAATACAAACCGCTTCTCACCAAAAATAATCTTTTTTGAATAATAATTTTTTTTAAAAAAAAAACTTTTCAAAAGAAACCAATTTTCTGAACATCTTTATCATGTGAGTTAGGACTTCTTAACCACTTGTACCCAATATAGTTCATCAATTGATTTAATATAATGACTTAACTAGTTAACATTGCCATCTATATGATAGATTTTTTAGAAGTTTCTTGGTTTAGTCTCGCGTGGATTTCATATCTTACCGATCATGTACTTTATTGATTTCATGAAAAAAATTTACAAATTAATGTTCTCAAATAAATAGTGCAATGATCAAAGGTTATTATTTTTCGCGCATAACAGAACTTTAGTGTACTGAATTCCTTTTTTTATCAAAAGGTTATCATTTGAATTTCAGCACATGAGTCTGAATCTCAATATGTTGAACCATTCCTATCTCTTAAATATGTTTGGAAAAAATAAACAAGTTAATGTAATTTATTCAAAATTGTGTTATTTAAAGTCTACCATACTCCCTTTCAAGAATTGATTATTTTTATATTTCATGAAGGTACAATTATGCTACCCCAACCCCACAAGATGACTTCATCTTTTCATTTTTCCTTTTTAATTATTTCTCTAATTAGTAGGTGAATATTCTGAAACTTTTGATTTTAATAAATCCCAACTTTAGCAGAACATACAACTTATGTCCAGCATTAAAATTTCTGAAATAAAATCTAAATAATTCTGCAGGAAAAAATCTCTGTTCGTCACATGGAAAAATGTTAAATAAGACAGCAATAATGTTTATAATAATTACAGTTATATAAGAAGATGCATTTTATAAAGTCCATGTGTAAATGAGTAGTTCTGCAAAATCTAACTCTACCTTGGTGTCACCTAGCTATGAAAGATGCTATTCCCTATTTAGCTTAATTAATTAAGTACTCTATAAACATTGTATTTTGGAACAGAAATATACAATGTAAGAAGTGTGTGTTGGCAAACGTTAGCATATAGGTAAGCTTTGGAAAAAGGAAATTACAGAACTAGATGGTGAAAGCAATTAATGGTGAAAGTAGTACTCTATCCGTCAATATTAGTTGGCATATTTTTTTTCTTCACATTTCTTAAAAATTATAATTAAAAAGTATTTATTACTCTCTAATCTAATCGTTCATTATACTAAAAATATATATTCATTTTTATATGTTCAACTAAAAAAATCAATAGATAATTTATTACGTAGTATTCAATGTACTCTTTGTTTGGTGTGAGGTATAAGATATAATAGTGCCGGAATAAAATATAAAATTATTTTATCCTGTGTTTGTTAGAGTTATTAATTAATTTCGGGATTATTTATTCCATCACTTATACCATAGTGATGAGATTAGTTATCTCATATACATAATGGGATAACTAATCTCAAAATAGCTAATTCTAAAATTAATTATTTCGTGATAATTTATTTCCAACCAAATGAATTACTTATAATCTTAAAATATTGGATTTATTATATTGAAGAGGCAATATGCTAAAATTATTATTCTATTTAATTCTTTTTAAGGATATATCAAGTCAATATTGTATAAAAATGAACGGAGAGTGTACATTTATTTTTATCTCTCTCCATTAAATTGCCTTTCAAATATAAGAATAAAATTAAGCTAATCTCATTTTTAAAATATTTAATACTAAAAGTAAAATAAGATAAAAATAATTAATTTTCATGTTAATTTTATGAAATGACAAATAAATTTTGATATGTATTTTTAATAACGTGGACAACTAATATGAACAGGAAAGTTTATCATAAATACTTAATGCTATCTACAATGGTCTGAACAGAGCATTTTGGTGAGGAAGGTTGGTTTTCGATGAGCTGTGTGTGTTCTTCTCTCAATATTTTTTTAAAAAACTTCCCTTCACATGGTCCCCTTTGTATCATAAATCCCACTTCTTTTTCTCTTTCACAATTCCTCTAGTTTTTTTCCCTTTTTCTTTGTCTAGAGAAATAGAGATGTGGGAACATTTTGAGACACCATGAAATTCCAAATCTTTGTTATTGTTCTTCCTATTCTTCTACTACTTGGATATCAAGCTTCTGGGCTTAACACTGATGGAGTTTTGTTACTGACTTTCAAGTACAATATTCTGAGTGACCCTTTAAGTGTTTTGCAGAACTGGTATTCTTGGGATGAGACACCATGTTCATGGAAAGGGGTAACTTGTGGAAACCCAAATGCTTCAGACCCAAACCTTCGAGTGACAAATTTGTCTCTTCCAAATTCTCAGCTTCTTGGTTCTATTCCTTCTAGTCTTGGTATGATTCAATATCTTACAAATCTTGATCTTTATAATAATTCCATTAATGGGTCTATTCCTCTCACTCTTTTTAGTGCCCCTGAGCTTCAAAGACTTGATTTTTCTAACAATAGAATCTCCGGTGAGTTGCCTGAGCTTATCGGACATTTAAAGAATCTTCAGTTTCTTAATCTCTCCGGCAATGCTTTGGCGGGAAACTTACCGGGAAATCTGAGTAGTCTTCGTAATCTAACTGTTGTTTCTTTGAAAGATAATTACTTTTTTGGTTCAGTTCCTGTTGGGTTTGATTCAATTGAAGTTTTAGATCTGTCTTCAAATTTGATTAATGGGTCTTTGCCTCCTAATTTTGGAGGCAGCAATCTCCGATACTTTAATGTTTCTTTTAATAGACTTTCTGGAGATATCCCACCAGAATTTGGCAGCAAAATCCCTCCTAATGCAACCTTAGATCTTTCCTACAACAATTTCAGTGGTGCAATTCCAGAGTCAATTGTTTTCATCAACCAAAGTAGAAAAGCCTTTTATGGGAATCCTGAATTATGCGGTGCGCCGCTGAAAAATTTATGCCCAATTCCATCTACAATAACAACTCTACCAAATTCCCTTGAACCAACTTCTTCTCCAGCAATTGCAGCCATTCCGAAAACCATTGACTCAAACCCAGCAGCCTCAGCCGCATCCGCAGCCCCAAAAGAAGGCAAAAATGGGCTGAGAACTGGTACAATTATAGCCATAATAGCAGGGGATATTGCAGCAGTAGGTATTCTAGCACTGATTTTCATGTACGTATATCGAGCCAAAAAGAAGAAAAAGAACATAGAAAACAGCATAAAAAAGGAAGCTGAAACTGCAAAAGATTTTGACTGGGCATCGTCAGCATCCTCAGAAGAATACAACTGGTTAAGGTCATGGACTTGTTTGAAAAAACAAAGGCACGGAGATGGAGACGAATTATCAGAAGCTTCCAGTTCAGAAAGCGATCAAGAAAGTGAAAAATCCCAATTGGGTCATCATCAGGAGAATCACGTGCATACAGAGCAGCAGCAAAAAACAGGTGAATTAGTAACGGTTGATGGAGAAAGGGAACTCGAATTAGAGACATTGCTTAAGGCATCTGCTTACATTTTGGGTGCTAGTGGGTCAAGTATAATGTACAAGGCTGTGTTAGAAGATGGGACAACACTGGCGGTGCGGCGTATTGGGGAAAGTGGGGTGGAAAGGTTTAAAGATTTTGAGAATCAGGTGAAGATAATTGCTAAATTGGTGCACCCAAATTTGGTTAAAATCCGTGGCTTCTATTGGGGTGCTGAAGAGAAATTGGTCATCTATGATTTCGTTCCTAATGGTAGCCTTGCCAATGCACGTTACAGTAAGTTTTCTTTTCCCATTTTTACAGTCTCCACACTTAGATTAGTAGGGGGAAAAAACAAATTATATAACCTTATGCTAAAATCGGTTGGCGGGTGTATAAAAATAGTGTTGAATAAAGTTTATTAGTGATGATGACATTAGTTATACTTAGATTATTTCTTATGCACGGTTTGATTTGACGTACCTTTGAATAACATGCATCGCATAATTACTAACAAAAAGTTTATTTACAGACTACTACACACTTATTAGTATGGGAAAAATATCATATACCTTATGTTTACATCAAACAACGTTATTCTAAGGCATCGTTTAGTAGGGTGTACAAGAATAGCATTGAATAGGGTATTTTAGTAATGATAATATAAGTAATGTTGGTATTAGTTAGGTTGAAATTAATTCTTATGCATTGTTATGGTTTAATGTATTAAAAATAACATGTGTTGCATAATTTCTAATATATATATTTTTATATATATAATTCTATCTTTAACCATACTAATGTATGCATTAAAACCTCTTGCATTGCTAATACCATGATTTGTCATGTACTAGTTATGTATAGCATATTATTAAATATAGAATTACTAATAATGTTCACTATTTTGCTCCTATATTGGTTGTTTTACGGTAGAGAATAAATTGAAAAAAAAATGACTGGTCATTGCGTCGTAGAGGGAAAAAATTTAGTGTACATTTGTACAAGAGTTTGGAGAACAGAATTTTCAAAATTGAAATTGACAAACGGGCAGTCCTATTTATATAACTAGTACTATACTACCTAATCGTCTCCAATTCTTAATTTGTTTCGATAAGACTATTTGAATAATTGTGGTCCTTTAACATTTCAGAATATTAAAGTTTAGAGTTGGTTTATACTTTAGACATTTGGTTAAGTTAAATATTCAAAAGAAAGACGTAACAACTAACAAGTCATTCAATTTAAGTTCATACATTTGTAAGATTGAGCGCAACTTAGAAAAATATTATGAATTTATGCTAAAATGCGCGGGAGTAAAGGAAGTTGTGGACCTGGGGGTGGAGTAGTTGAACATTTAGCGTTTGTTTTAATGTGGAAATAGCGGTAGTTCACTCACTGCAAGTCAACTGGGCGTCCCACAATTTCATAAATACTGCCAAACGCCCCCCTTCTGCACTGTCACTTACATGGAAAATGACTACCCTTTTAAAATCTCATATTGCTCTGTAGGCCATGCGTATGCTTTTTTGTTGTGTTAAATTTAGGCATTTTTTTTGTCCACCAACAATAATGTTAAAAGAATTTTCACTCTATTAACCAGTTATAGTATGTTACATAGTGTAAATTATATGTAGATACTGTATGTAACTTGTGCATTCGTGTGGTTTCAGGAAAAGCTGGTTCTTCCCCTTGTCACGTTCCCTGGGAAATTCGGCTAAAGATTGCTAAGGGTGTCGCCCGTGGGCTCACTTACATTCATGAAAAGAAGCATGTCCATGGCAACTTGAAGCCCAGTAACATTTTACTGGGGGCAGACATGGAGCCCAAGATTGGTGATTTTGGAATTGAAAGGCTTGTAACAGGAGATAGCAGTCATAAGACCTATGGATCGGCTCGTAATTTCGGTAGCAAGAGGTCCACAGCGTCTCGTGAGAGCTTCCAGGACTTTACATCTGGGCCTACTCCAAGCCCAAGTCCAAGTGCATTGGGCATATCTCCTTACCATGCACCCGAATCGCTTCGTAGCCTCAAGCCCAACCCGAAATGGGACGTGTTCTCGTTCGGGGTAGTGTTGCTTGAGTTGCTTACGGGAAAGGTGATTGTCTCGGATGAAATGGGACCCGCAGTTGCCATCGGGGCTGCCACGTCAGCAGGGGAAGAGAAGAGTAAAGTGTTACGATTGGCTGACGTGGCGATACGTGCTGATGTGGAAGGGAAAGAGGATGCCTTGTTGGCACTGATGAAAGTAGGGTATAGTTGCATATCTCCAAATCCTCAGAAGAGACCAGGCATGAGAGAGGTGGTTCAAGCACTGGAAAAATTTCCAACTAATTCAACCACTTCATCATATTATTATGGGCCTTAAGCAATGATTTAAAGATGGACACAATTGTAGAGACCTTGTATGTAATGAGACTGACAACTTGTTTTTTTTTTTTTTTTTTCAATTTATTTTGGTTTGTCCTTTTAATATAGTATTAGCCATTGGTTTTCTTTTCTAATAGTGATTATCCTCATAGGTTTTGTGTTGTATTTTTCTTAAGGTATGGTGACTTTGGATTATGATCAACATCTGACAACTACTTATTAAGTATTTGCTAATTATTTTTTGGCTCTTACGTGTCTTTTTATTTTTTGTATTTATTATATATTAGTATTTGTCATGTTTCGCTATTGATATTTAAACACTAATGAACAAGACACAAAACATTATAACCACTAACATCAGCAAATTAATTTCTGCAATATTATTCTTTTTTGCTTTTCGGTGGACAAAGATATTATGTCTTGAAGCTGATTGATTTCATTTTGGACTATGGAAAACTGGAATAGCACTTATTTAGATGATTGTTGACTGCATGGAATAAGGACAGAGAAATTAAAACCACATAGTTTGTTGCCAACGAGACCTTTAATAGAATAAACCAGCATAATGAGAAATATTGTCCGTGTTTTAGACTAGTAATCTTAGGATGACTCCCTACGGATTACAGGAATATGATTCATATATATTTAATTAGAAGTTTTAGATTTTAACTCTAAGAATAAGAAACCTTGCAGGAAGCATCTTTTACGCGATATAAATTCGAGGTTCAAACTGATATCGAATAATGAATATGAAACTGAAAATAATAATAATAAAAATACTGGAAGAATAAACAATACAATTATTCAAATGTATTGTTTCCTCTCTAAATATTTACTACTCCATAATAAGTAACTAGTTATGCAAAGATATGATGACACTATTAGTCCCGGCCATCTTATGATAAGTGTAAATGGAATATTTATGTTTCAATTTCTTTTACGCGGGATAATCCCTTGTGCTATTATTTGAAAATTTAGGATGTAGGGAAAAAGGAGAACATTGTATAGATGTGATTGATTAGAAATTTTATTTATTTATTTTCTCCTATTTTGCAACAAAATTTAATATTAAAGGAGAAATTATTTTTTTCCAAAGTCAATCAACCAAATCAAATACAGAAACGAGAAAAAAAAATTCAAATGTACAAGCAAAACTTTACTCTTGCTAGGCGAAAAAAGAAGAAAGACTATTTTGACTTTGATCGAGAATTTGAACTTTATACGTTTGGAATTATAGGACAACAACTTCAAGTGCTAATAAATGAATTAATCTTTAATACTTATATATACTTAGTTAAATTATTAATACATATATTTGGTTTAACTTATCCACCATGTAAAAATTTGTACGAAGATAAAGGGATCTTATTCCCTCCGTTCCTAAATATTTGTCATATTTTTTGTTTGCATGTCCCATAAGAAACACATTAACTAAATTACCCAAATTTATTACTTTTCTATATTTAATACTACTTCTTTTTCTTGCATTATATTAATATATCTAAATATTTATGACTAAGGGCAAAGGTGAAAACAAACAACTAATTATGTCTTGATTTTCTAAAATGACAAGTATTTTAGAATATTTGTTTTTAGTAAGGATGACCGGTAGATGAAATCTTTTTGAACGTTGTACATAAAAGGAAATGTGTTCTTGGGTCATCAAATTTGGGCCCCTATGAATGAGCCCATTGGGCTACGATCCGAGTCCACTGATTACCGACCCTTTTCAATTGAAAACCTATAGACAAGAAATCCCGCTCAAACCCTCATTTCAAACTCTATTTCTCTCTCCGTCCCTTGTCTCTCTATCTCTCTCCACAGAGCCTTCTAGAGATCATCTCAGACGAGGAGAAAGGTGAACGAGAAATGGCAGCACACATAGGAATGATGGATGGCGCATACTTCGTAGGCAGATCGGAAATCCTGGCTTGGATAAATTCCACACTTCATCTCAATCTTTCCAAAGTCGAAGAGGTATTGAATCTCTCTTTTTCCTGAACTGCAACATCAGTCGAAATTCTAATTCCTTAGTCCTTTTTTCAAATTAATGAACTTTTGATCTATGAACAGGCGTGTACTGGTGCGGTTCATTGCCAGCTAATGGATGCCGCTCACCCAGGGCTAGTCCCTATGCACAAGGTCAATTTTGATGCTAAGAATGAATATGAGATGATCCAGAACTATAAGGTTCTTCAGGATGTATTCACCAAACTTAAGATTACCAAGGTTAGTCAATTTTGAAGTTCTGTTTTTATTAGATTCACTTTTATCCTTTTTTTAAAAATGTTTTCTATGCTTACTGAGTGACCAGGAGTTTACATTATTGGATTTGCTCTACGTTTTCTTACATGTTGCTAGCTTTTTCATAGTCAATTGATGTTTAATTCTGTGTTTGTGGTATCAGCACATTGAGGTCAGCAAATTGGTGAAAGGAAGGCCTCTTGATAACCTGGAGTTCATGCAATGGATGAAGAGATACTGCGATTCTGTTAATGGAGGCAATATTCACAGGTAACTTTTTCAACCTACGTTTCTCTGTTGCAATTCGTTGATTTAATTCTTTTTAACATCCTTATTTTTGGTATGTGTATGTTGTGCTGAGACATGTATTTCATGTTATAATGGGAAAGTTTAAAACTGGAAATTAGGGTACAGGAATTGTGCACCAAAGCAGAAATAAGAAAGAAAAATGTCCAGCAAACAGAGTTGAATATAGTACCTAGGTGTATTTGATTAGGTAAATTGGGTCAAATTTGTAGAGTAAAATTGGGTTGAGTCTATGAAAAGATTATGAACCAAACTGCCACATTTGCTTGTGTCAAATTGAGTTGTGTTGTAGATCCTATGCCAGATTGCCGAACTCAAATTTTTACTGGTTTGTCTTGATTTGTTCTGTTTTTAAAATTTTCCTAGTTTTTAGCTATGCAATGGAGTTGTTAAATAACCGCACAGAAGCTTTCTATGTAGCTCAGTCTCTTCAAAAATAGGGCCGGGTGTTTGGAGGATCTGACTTGGGTGCGACAAAATTTGAAGAATCCGACACGGGTGTGACAACATTTTGGAGGATTTGAGCAACATAGGATGCTTTCAGCCTTTCACCCTCATTAGGATTTAGGGCTATGTTTTCACTCTTGTTTTCATTTTCTTCTCTTTTATTTTTGATAAAGCTTTCTGATGTTTTGTTTTGCTTTGTTGTAACGTAGTCCAAATTGACCCTATCTTTTGGATTGGTGGATATATGCTACATCAATTGTAACTCTTGAGTGATTATATCACTCTTTCAACCAGTTAGTGTTCGACGGGATTAGGATTTTTTATGGGTCAGGGTTGACACCCCTATTCTACAACGAAAGAACATACATGTATAGTTACTCTAATCCCACCACCGATCCTATAAAGCTCGTTCTCCTATTCTGAGTAGCAAACTGAAAAAGAACATAATGTACTCTGGAATTCTAAACCAACTGTGAAACAGAAAACTGAAGAACTCCTCAAACAACTAGAAAACAAGTGGTTAGATAAGATTATACTGGCCAGTATCTTTTTTATTCTTCTATCACCAACCACGTCCATCATCATTCTAGACAATCTTTACTAGCTTTCACAAGCATCTTAGCTTGACATATATAGGAATAGCAAACTCCACCAATGCTTACAAAGCATGGTGAGTTCCAAGTCCAAATTGAAGAGAAAGGTTGTGGTATGTCAACAACCACGACAAAAGTAATTAATTTATAATGAATCTCTATGATAATGAGTGCGTCCGGTTGTGCTCTATTCAGCTTGTGTTACACCACCACTCAGGTATAGTGTTACATGGGTTAGCTAGTGGAATGAAATGTACTTAAATAAGGCAGAACAGATGTAGAGGAATTATAGAACCCAACCCCAACTAGTTTTAGGTTTGAAAAATAGTTCATAGTTGGTTGATTTATTGTATTAAGCTACTTGTGTAAAATTACTGTATGACCTTTCATATTTATGGTTCTGCCTGCAATGTATTGAGTATTAGCTCAATCTTTTACTTTTGGAAATTGTTTTTCTGCAAGTTAACCTGCATTAAGGATGCCTTGTTTTACTGACTTGAAGTTTGTAATGAAGCATGTGCTTAATTGTGAGGGTTATACATTTGTTTTCAACTAGGAGTATTAATTGACATAAGAAACTTGCCTAATGAAGAGCTGTTGTTTCTTTTTTTAATATCAATATCAGTTATAATCCTCTTGAAAGAAGGGAAGGCTGCAAGGGTGCCAAAGAAGTGAACAAAAGATCTGCTCCTTCACAAAATGCAACCAAAAATGCCTCAACTGCTTCAAAACATGCCCCCCATAACACTAGAAGAAATGATGTACCTCATGTAAGCAGCACAAGTCAATCTGGTAAGATCTCCAGGCCTTCTTCGAGTGGAGGAGCTTCAACCTATTCTGAAACAGAACGTACTGCACATGAACAACAGGTAGTAGTACCAAATGATCAGATATGGTTTTGTTTGAACTGCTGAAGGCTTATTACTATATCCTATGCAGATCACGGAGTTGAAGTTATCAGTGGATAGTCTTGAAAAGGAAAGGGACTTCTACTTTTCAAAGTTGAGGGACATTGAAATCCTGTGCCAATGTCCAGAGATTGAAAACCTACCTGTACTACTCTTTCTATTCTCTTATCTGAAAAGTTGATATAACTTTTTATAGCAGCGAGCTAAGCATATCCAATTTTGTTTCATCTTATACCTTATAGGTGGTTGAAGCAGTGAAGAGGATTCTGTATGCTATGGATGATGATGCATCACTTGTAGATACTGAAACCATGATATCTGAGCAACACCACCAAGTAGAGACATTGAGTTGCATATCTGAAGAGGCAGAAGAAAGACTGAGGGTAGACACTCAAAAGAGAAAAAACATTGTCAATATTGACGTTGACCTTGCTGCCAGCAACACATTGTCTCCAAGGCTAAGGATTTCTGATGCTTCTGATGTCCATTCCAGTGGATCACTTGTGACATATTGATCAACCTTTGTCTCCTGGATAAATGACTTGTTTTATCTGGGTTGTTGAATAATTCCTGCTACCGTCTTTGTTACTCTAGTTATATGTTGTCAGAGCATACTTCATTTCTAAGCAATACTGTTTGAGGAATTCCATCCGTATAGTAGTAGTGAATATAAGAACCTATCTGGTTTGTCTGATTGTCTTTGTGTACAACATTGCCCGATGTTATCGCTGTTCCATAGCAAGTATTTGCAACTGTACTGGTTGCTCTGTAGTAACTGCATTGTAGTGCAAGTCTTGGATTATTTTGCTTTTGATGGATACTAAAGTTGGTATTGGTTTTGATTTTGGAAAATATCTTGAAACCAAACATAAGGTAAATTGACTGTCTCCACACAACTTAGTATGGAGAGTAAAATCCTGATATTCGATTGAACTGATCTATTTGCCTTCCAATTTTCATTTTTTATCATGTGGCTTAGCTTATTTGTTTTATTACTAGCACGACTAAGAATTTCACCGTGATGAATGTATGACGAATTAAATAAATAGGTCATAGTTGCTAACTGTTTAAACTTTAATTTGATGCACAATAGAATGAATATCACAGAGGGATTCTTGGTTCATGTTTTGTCACCTTTCTTCACAAATATTTACTTAATTGGCCAAGGAAATATAATCAGGCCTGCACGTAAGGTGTATTTAAGATCTAATTATGTATGCATCTCTCTATAACATACAAATATGTTATCGTATTGGGGAAAACTTATCTACGCCACGTGACATAATAAAGGACGGGCACGTGACGATGAGGTCTGTTGGTATGCAAAGGCATACCTCGGAAAGGTATAGTAAGAGCATCGTACCCTTGATGACATGGAAGAAAAGAAAAAGGGGACAAACATGTCAGAAGAGACAGGTGCTCGGGCGAGCTCGGACGGACATGAAGATAGCAGGAATATTTGTTGGCATCACCACATGGTACACGATCATTGGCTTTAGTACTTTATGGCTCTAGTGGAATTTTCTCATTGGCTAAGGTCTTATTATTGTAACCTATAAATAATTTACTCCATTCATTTATAAAGGCACTCTGAATTCTGAAAATACAACTAAGATGCTATTCTCTAGAACATCAAATTGATACACGTAAAAGAGGAGATCAGCTGAGGTGGACAAGTTAGTTACAGATCAGCTGAGGTGGACAAGTTAGTTAGAAGTTAGTTCATAATCTGTTTTTACTGTGCTGACAGTTAACACTGTAGCAATTTCACAATTGTTAGTTAGTCGGTTAGAGGTAGTTAGCAAGGGATCTGTGCAAGTAATCTCTACTCGATTAGCTATAAATACAGCATTGTAATTCATTGTAATTCATTCATGAATAATATCTCTAATTTCTTCTTCTTCTTTCTCTTCTCTCTCAATTACTCTATGTAGCTTAATTCTCGGATTAATTCCCTGAACTAGCTTCTCCTTCCTCGAGAAGAACTCTCCTGGATTGACTAATTTCCTTGTTAGTGCAACAATTGGTATCAGAGCTATCGATGCTCGGCTTGAATGGTGACACGTAGCGAAGGTCAAGATAAATCTGAAGAAATGAAGGATAAGTTGGCTAAGATACGGGATCAATTACAGAAATTAATGGATGGAATGGGAACTATAACCGAGCGTAACCAACAAACTTATAGAGAATTGCTGAAAATTCGAGAAGCAATAGGATCCATGGCAAAGGGAAATGAAAGAGAACCAATTAGAGTTGAATCCAACAATGGCAGAGCTGGGTCATCCGAGATGCCACAAATGGAAAGGAACAGGGATATTCATCATGGTCCCAATTCTCATGGTAATTTCTTTACTAGATATTCTAGACTTGAGTTCCCTAAGTTTTCGGGTCAGGATTTGAGGACCTGGTTGTACAAGGTCGATCAGTTTTTCTCCATGGATGAGGTGCCATTTGATCAAAGAGTTAGAGTGGCTTCTATTCATCTTGAAAATAAAACAATTGCTTGGCATAGGTCTTATTTGAGATCCAGAAATTCTCCTGTAGAACCCACATGGTCTGAATATGTGTTGGCTTTGAATGAGAGGTTCGGGGAAGGATTTGAAGATCACATGGAAGCCTTGAAGAACTTGCAACAAGCTAGTAGTGTTATGGAGTACCAGGCTGAGTTTGACAAGTTATTGACTGGGGTGAATCTATCGAATGAGAATGCTATTAGTTGTTTTTTGGGTGGATTGAAACCTGAGTTGAATAAGGCAGTGAGAATTCAAGCTCCCAGGACACTTTTGCAAGCCTACAGGGTAGCTAGATTACAAGAAGGGGTATTTGAAGCACAAGCTCAATCTTGGGGTCTTAAAAAGTTACCAGCTATATTACCTACACCTACACATGTTAAACCCATCTATCCCTCAAAACCTCCTATGAACAATACTATAGCCAAGAAACCTTTTGGTTTAAATCAAGGTGGAACTAGTAGGTTGCCAGGAAGAAAGTTAACTACAGCTGAAATGAATGAAAAAGGGGCTAAAGGAATATGTTTTTTTTGTGATGAGCCATATGTACAAGGTCACAATTGCAGAAGTAAGAAACAATTATACATGGTGAAGGTACTAGCAGAGGAGGAGACCAATGATATGGAAGATTTATCTAATAGAGTGGAGGAGTTGATGGTAGGCAATGAAAATGAAGAGTTTATGGCTATATCACTGCAGGCATTTACTGGAGTATCAGGGTATCAAACAATAAGAGTTACTGGTTATCATGAGAAGAGACCCTTACAAGTATTGATTGACACAGAAAGTACTCATAACTTCATTGACCAAGCAGTAGCTGCTAGGTTGGGATGTCGAGCTGACCCAATCTTGGAGCAATCTATCAGTATTGCAGATGAAATGAAGGTACAAACTGCATCAGTTTGTAAAAACCTTCAGTGGTTGTTACAGGGTACCACTTTTAAATCTGATTTTCTGCTGCTACTATTAGGGAATGTGGATATTGTTCTAGGGGTCCAGTGGTTGAGCAGCTTGGGCAGAATATTATTTAATTTCAAGAATAGAACTATTGAGTTCATGTATAATGGTAAGAAGCATGTGTTGAGAGGAGCTGGAGATCAATTAAAAACTACTAAAGCTAGAGGCATAGCTAAGCAAGAAGAGCAAGATGCTCAAATGTTTATGTTGTCCCTAGTGCAAGATTCAACAGAAGGGGCCAACTGTTACAACATCCAAGCCACACCAGGTACTAGTTTAGTACCAGCTTTGGAGATCTTATTAGAACAGTACTCTTGGCTCTTTGAATTGCCTAGTGTATTACCTCCTCATAGAAGTAACTATGATCACAGAATTCCATTAGTAGAATCAGCTAATTCTATTAGTAAAAGGCCTTATAGATATCCTGCATTTAAAAAGGACATTATAGAGAATCTTGTACAAGAAATGATGGATCAAGGGGTCATGCAACATAGTACTAGCCCTTATGCATCTCCTGTGGTGTTAGTGGAAAAAAAGATGGAACTTGGAGACTATGTGTTGATTATAGGAGTTTAAATCAGATGACTGTTAAAGATAAGTTTCCTATTCCTATGATTGAAGATTTACTGGACGAGCTAGGAGGTGCTGTGATATTCTCTAAAATAGATCTAAGAGCTGGATATCATCAACTGAGGATGGCTAAGGGAGATACTTACAAGACAGCTTTTAAAACTTATGAAGGTCACTATGAGTTTTTGGTCATGCCTTTTGGCTTAACCAATGCTCTCTCTTTCTTACAGAGTTTAATGAATGTTGTGTTCAAGCCCTTGCTAAGGAAGTCAGTTTTGGTGTCTCATATCACAGTTGTCTTTGAGTTAATGAGACAATACCGGTTGTATGCTAAGATGTCCAAATGTGCATTTGGGGTTGATAAGGTTGAGTATCTTGGTCATTATATCAATCATGCATGTGTATCAACTGATCCCACAAAGATTTCAGCTGTACAGCAGTGGCCTGTTCCTGCTAATATTAAGCAGTTGAGGGGCTTTTATTGGTCTTGCAGGCTATTATAGGAGGTTTATACAAGGTTTTGGTACTATATGCAGGCCACTTCATGATTTGCTGAAGAAAGAAGGGTTTGTTTGGTCTGAAAATGCTACTGTGGCTTTTACTACCTCAAAGCAAGCCTTGGTTTCTGCACCTGTGCTAACTTTACCCAATTATTCCTTACCTTTTATTATTGATACTGATGCAAGTGGGAAAGGAATTGGAGTTGTATTAATGCAACAGGGACATCCCATAGCTTATATAAGCAAGTCCCTGGCTCCTAGGCACCAGACTATGTCTGTTTATGATAGAGAATTGTTGGCTCTTATCTTTGTTGTGTCTAAGTGGTCTCACTACTTACTAGGCATACATTTTGTTGTCAAGACTGATCAGAAGGCATTGAAGCATTTGTTGGACCAACAAATTCATACAGATTTTCAGATTGCTGGGATTTTCAAACTGATGGCGTTTGATTTCTCCGTTGAGTATAAAAAGGGGTCTGAAAATAAAGCTGCAGATGCTCTATCTAGAATGCCTGATGCTGAGCTTCTAGCTATTTCCCTTCTAACACCAAATGATGCATTGTACATGAAGATTATGGAAATTTGGACCACTGATCCTGCAATTAAGGAGATAATTGCAAGACTGCAAGGTAGTCCTTTTAATCATTATACATGGTGTAACAACCAGTTAAGGTGGAAGGGTAGGTTGGTAGTAGGTGATGGCCAACAATTAAGGAGGAGTATCATGGAGTTATGGCACAACACTCCTCAAGGAGGCCATTCTGGCATGAATGCTACACTTTGGAGGCTACAATCACTCTTTTATTGGAAATCACTAACTCAAGATGTTAGGACCTTTATTAATCAATGTGATATCTGTCAAAGACATAAGTACGATGCAGCTGCTTCACCTGGATATTTGCAGCCTCTTTCCATTCCCGAAGGTGTTTGGACTGACATATGCTTGGATTTCATTAAAAGACTCCCCAAATCTAATGGAAAAGATGTTATTCTGGTGGTGGTGGACAGACTTAGTAAATATGGTCATTTCTTGTGTTTGCATCACCCTTACACTGCTGAATCAGTGGCCAAGTGTTTCTTGGATCAGGTCTTCAGACTACATGGCATGCCTAATACTATGACTAGTGATAGAGACCCTGTCCTTCTAAGCTCTTTCTGGCAAGAGTTGTTTGCTCTTCAAGGTGTGCAACTGCAGAGATCCACAACATACCACCCTCAAATTGATGGTCAAACTGAGGTACTCAATAGGACTTTGGAGACTTACTTAAGGTGTTTTTGCTCAGATAAGCCAAAGGAGTGGGTTGCATACATACCACTAGCTGAGTGGTGGTATAACACTACTTATCATTCTACCATTAAATGCACTCCTTATGAGGTGCTTTATGGTCAGAAGCCTCCTATTCACTTGCCTTATTTGGTAGGTGAAAGTATTGTAGAGATGGTGGATAGAGCACTAGATGCTAGGGAGTCTATTATTCAGCTGTTAAAGTTCCATATTGCCAGGGCTCAACAGAGAATGAAGGATACAGATGATAAACACAGGTCAGATAGGTCCTTTTCTGTAGGTGATTGGGTTTATTTGAAGTTACAGCCTTATAGGCAACTATCTGTAGATGCTAGGCCTTTCAACAAACTGGCTGCTAAGTACTATGGTCCCTATCTTGTGGATGCTAAAGTAGGGGTTGTTGCTTATAGATTACTGATGCCTAGGGATGTTTTAATCTATCCTACATTCCATGTTTCACAATTGAAGAAGTGTCATGCTGTGCCTGATAGGATCACTCACCCTCCTGTCTTACACTTATCTAGTCCCTATTGCCCTGAACCTGAGATTATATTGGAGAGAAGAATGGTCAAGAAGGGTAATAAAGTTGTGGGTCAGGTTCTTGTCAAGTGGACTAGCATTGATGCGCTCAAGCTACTTGGGATTTTATTTCAGAGTTGCAGCATAGGTTTCCTACTTTTCATCCTTGGGGACAAGGATGTTCTTCACAGAGGGGTATTGATACACGTAAAAGAGGAGATCAGCTGAGGTGGACAAGTTAGTTACGTATCAGCTGAGGTGGACAAGTTAGTTAGAAGTTAGTTCATAATCTGTTTTTACTGTGCTGACAGTTAACACTGTAGCAATTTCACAATTGTTAGTTAGTCGGTTAGAGGTAGTTAGCAAGGGATTTGTGCAAGTAATCTCTACTCGATTAGCTATAAATACAACATTGTAATTCATTTACATTCATTCATGAATAATATCTCTAATTCCTTCTTCTTCTTTCTCTTCTCTCTCAATTACTCTCTGTAGCTTAATTCTCGGATTAATTCCCTGAACTAGCTTCTCCTTCCTCGAGAAGAACTCTCCTGGATTGACTAATTCCCTTGTTAGTGCAACACAAATCTACTTCTATTTTGTCTGAGTTTCTGCCTAGCATATTCATACGAGGATACTCCCGAACACGCTTGTAACATATTGAAACATTCGGATCTACAGTGGCTCGGGTTCGGATTAAAAGAGGAAATTGGATATTTTCAATTGAAATTAAGTTATTTTTATTGATTTGGGGGATTCGTTAAATTTAGGAGCATACATGTGAACTTTGCTAATGGTTGGGGTATATTAACTCTATAGTATAACTAAGGGCAAAGTTAATCAATAAATAAAAGTATATATAACTAAGGCCAAAATTAAGTAATAAATGAAAGTAGAGAGATATTTTTGATCCTTTCTCTAAATAAATGGAACGGCGTCGTTCTATGACCCTATCTAACGCTTTCTTTGCTCTCTTACGCTCTTTCCCCTTTTTGCCCTCTCTTCTGTTTTCCCTTTAGATAGTCGTTCTAGCTGGTTGCTGCTGCGGAAGTGATCGGCTGTCGTCCTCCTCCTGTCGCCGACGTCGATCTCTTTCATGGCTTCCTCGGTAAGTTCTTAGTTTCCTTCTTTTTCTATTTTTCTTTTCCAGAATCCATATACTTTGGTATTTGTTGTTTATCCGTATAAATTATAAAAGCTCTCATTTTTGGCTTGTCCCGCCCCGCCTAACCTGTCCTATTTACATCCCTATAATCCTATCTTTCGTATTGTATACTTTTCAGAATCGAGTTCGTGTAATTAGATTCGATTTTGATCTGCTTGAAAGCAAAGTGTCTTGAATATATATTAACTCTTCGTAACTCATTTGAGTTGCTATTTTAATTTAGTTACTTTACTTCGAAATATGTTTATACAGACACCAGGAAAGATCTAGAGGAAGTAAGCATTAAAGTTTTGGCAATTGAACACTAGTTATTTGAATAAGCTTATAATTTGTTACTATTTGGAGACAACTTTACATAACAAAAGAGTTATGAATACTTGGAAATTTGAAGTTCTGTTATTGAATTGGATTTAAATTAAATTGATGTTCCAGCATGTTCTTGCTGCATTTATCAAGTGAACATGTCTAGTTTTCTACCCATATTGCTTGAACTGCAGATACAATGCATAGGAAGATAATCAAATAGTTGTGTCCTTTGAGGTAGAGTTGAACTTTGTTTAGCCCGCTCATATTTGATTGGACCCGATCCGTTCATATGTGATTAAACACGCTTATTTGCAGGCACTATTAGCATGTTTTTTCTTAAACCCATTTGGTGAAAATCTTGGTTCCGCCACTGATTACAACAATATCCAATATAATGTATTGCAAGTAAATAACTAATACTACATGATTAACTAGAATTAATCTTTTACTTGTATAAATAATAATATTACGATGTGAAATTAGCCAAAACAAGTAGTATGTAAGAATAGAAAAGCAATTCTAAATTATTATTGTGTGTATTGTATAAATTTAAGGGAGAGAAGAGGGCAAGGACTTTTGATTTTGAAGCGAAGAGGATGTGTTGGGCCAAGGCTGAGACTGTACCCGGTCGACATCCTGAACGCTGGCGGAAAGATTCCGCCGGAAACATTGTCTGCAAACGCCTCTTCAATTGTCAAGGCTGTCTTTGCTTCGAGTATGACCACATCATTCCCTTCTCCAAAGGAGGTGAGTCCGTAGCAGAGAATTGCCAGATTCTTCAGACGAGGGTCAACAGGCTTAAAGCCAACAAGGATGAGATTGATATAAGTCAGTTAAAAAGCTACTCTTGTGATCTCAAGTTCACCGATAAGGAGCTTGATGTAATTGAAATGGCTGTTTATGGGGATGTTATCCGACCTGGAAACCAATGTCGTTGTAGAACTCTTGCTGAAGTGCTAGGACAATATAAGTCAAAGGACCGGGCTGCTCCCTGCAAGTTACCATATGCTGATGAATCCTTGTAGCAGGATGTGAAGGGAACCATACATTTCTCATTTCTATTCTTTGCGCAAGCCATTAATATTGTTGAATTTCAATGGCTTCAATTGAGGTTCAACTTTTTATGTAGCTCAACAGCTTATTGAGTGAATTGTTATAGCCTTGGTGGATAAGTGTCTCTTTGTGAACTTAAGTGTCCTTGGTGAGTCTCAATGAAATTTCTCAAGATGGAAGGCGATAATGCTAAAGCCATTTGTTACAGTTAAAAAGTGTATATAATAAGGTCACAATTTTTTAATTTTTTTTATTTTTGTGCCTTTAGCCCACAAGATGAAAAAAGGAAAAAAAATTAATTTGTGGATTGATTACTAAGAATAGAAATAAGAGAAAAAGTCCTTCCCCAACTGAAACCAATCCCTGGGTAACCACCAGTTGGCACTTACACGACCTTAAAGTTAGGACCAATCACTTATTTAAAAGTCTTTCCCCTTTCATAAATCCAGATTTACAATTTGGAAAATTAGCTATTGTTATTCCTGAACAGGAATTCTGGAAGAGCTCCAATATGAATTCATCGGCCAATAAGGTATGATTTGAAGATCCAAATTACTCTTTCTTGTCTTGTCAGTCATTCTTGATCATATTTTCCTTCACAATTCTTATTTAAAAGATATTTGACTTACAGGGTACACAAGATTTGAACTCACAAAACCAAATGGAAAGGAGGGTGGAGAGTGTGGATTACCAGTCATCAGTTGGGCAAGGACAAGAACAAAGGCCTGTGGAAATTATTCACCAGCAGCCACCAGTTAACACCCCTCAATCAAACACTAGCGGCGGTGTATTAGCTAATGCTGCTGCCTCTGTTGCATCGACCCTTGAGTCCGCCAAAAGAGCTATTTCACGGAAATAACTCCATAATGTTTTACTATATATGTTGTGTAATTTTGATACATTTTGTTTATTTCTACCGCGAATCCTCCAAAGGTAACATAACAGGTTGTTGGATGTGTCCATAGTTCGTATTAAGAAAATCTTGAGGGTTTGTCTATTAGCAATATTTGTTTAGCACTCTCTTTGTTGTAGTAAAATACATATCTGACACTGTTCAAATATATTTCCTTTCCCATTCTCATAAATCATAATCAAACACAGCGAATCTCACTCAGTACAAAAGATCAAAAAGTTGATGCATTGCGTTTCCATACAATATGTGGATTGTGGACAATTAAAAGTGTGTGATTCTTTACTTCTGATACACGTAGTAGACAGTACGATTTGTCTGGATTTTCAAGCTTGAAAAAATGAAAAGGGAACCTTCTTTTAGGACACGAATAGCCAGTGAGTTGAAATTATGGTTAAAAGACAGATGCTTTTAGCCAAAAGTTGAAACAAGAATCAATTTACACACTTTATTCTCCTCAAAACTTATCAAGAATCATATACTTTTTTCCCCTTTAAGATTTGGAAAAAATGCGGTCTCTTATTTGTATTCTCAGCAGAAATCAGTAAGTTGTCTGTTGCATCACTTGTAGTGATCGATCAATGGGTATGTCAATATCCAAGTTTGTTAAAATGCTATTTGCAAAGAAAGAAATGAGAATTTTGATGGTAGGACTCGATGCAGCTGGCAAAACAACCATCTTGTACAAGTTAAAACTTGGGGAAATTGTTACGACCATTCCTACCATTGGTATTTTTTCTACCTCACTCCTATCTAAGTTTAAGTACTACAAATTCTACATGTTCAATTCCAAAGAAAAAAACTTGATATTTGCTCAATCTTGAATAATTTGAAACCAGGATTTAACGTGGAGACAGTGGAATACAAGAATTCGAGCTTCACGGTATGGGATGTGGGTGGACAAGATAAGGTATTTAATAGGAGCATTTATATATGTTAAATACTAAAAATCCCAATCCAAGCTAGTTAATGGAGATTATATCATGTAACTAAATTGTTCTAGTAATTAATTGTACAGATCCGGCCTCTATGGAGGCACTATTTTCAGAACACACAGGGTCTAATATTTGTGGTAGATAGTAATGATCGAGATCGAATTTCAGAAGCCAGAGATGAGCTCCATCGCATGCTTAACGAGGTAAAATACAATACTACTCCCTCCGTCTTATAATAGTTGTCATAATTTGTAAAATATGTACGAATCGTGTTATGTAGGAAGAATTACGAGGCGCAACAATTCTTGTATTCGCGAATAAACAAGACCTTCCAAATGCTATGAATGTTGCAGATATCACTGATAAACTTGGCCTGCATTCACTCCGTCAACGACGCTGGTAAATTAAACCGCAGCTTTGATATTATAGTGATTATTATCTAATATAAGTATTATTGTTGTAAATAATTGTCCATGATAAGTGAAACTAATTACTTAGAAAATAAGGCCATATAAGTAAAATTATGCTAACAAGTAGATCAATTTATTTTAATATTTCTAGCCAGCGGAATAAAATCACCCACCTCTCACTCTCAGACTCAGAATATAATATAAGTGCGTAACCAGTGTACATACACACTGATTATACACGATTTTGTAGTTATTATACACGGACTAAAATTTGTATTTTCTGCTAATAGTTTCAAAGTAAAAATAACTGAGTGTGACTCTATACGTTATTTTAGGTACATCCAAAGTGCTTGTGCAACATCTGGACAGGGGCTTTATGAAGGTCTTGATTGGTTATCACATAATATCACTGGCAAGGCAAGAACATTATGGCCTTTTCATCTCTTTTCTTTCATCTTTTTCTCACCAAAAAGATGTCTGCTAACTGTAATTTTACTAATAATTGCAGGCATAAATTCAGAGCTGCATCCAGCTCAAGAAAATCCTGGCTCTTTAAACCCAAACGCGTTGATTTTAATAGAAGCTATGCCTATACGTATATTCTGATGCAACATATCATAATTGTGAACTATAGTATTGAATCCCATGTTTTTTGCTTATGTGTATGATGGAATTTTTCGCTCGGAATTTATGTATATGGTTGAAAAATTAAAGTCACTGGACATTCCCAATGTGGACTATATTGAAAGGCGTGGAGGTCGAGTATTAGGATAAAAAGTTAATAGATAGTAGGGTGCAGTCTTGCTTTTCATAGGTTTAGGCTTGTTGGTGTTTGTCGTATTACTAGTCGTATTTTTGTAGTCCTTCCTTTGTATATCTATCACCATATGTTGTTTATTGTTTGTCGATTATCACATTATCTCGATGTTGTTACAGTTCCTTTTTTGTAGGCTCTACACTGCTTTCCTAATTAATTGATATGCTTTCTTCACTGTTTTCTTCTTCTTTTATGTGGATTTGTTGCACTTGAACTGAGGGTCTTTCGAAAGCAGTCTCTCTACCTCCATGAGGTAGTGCTAAGGTATGGGTACACTCTACCCTCCCCAGACCCCACTTGTGGGAATTCACTGGGTATGTTGTTGTTGTTGGACATTCCCAATGTGGATTATCGATTAAATTCAATATGATAAACACTCATCGGCATCCACGTCTTCTTCTCCTTTTAAGGCTTATCTGAAAGAGAATCCAGTAATTCTTGATGGTGAATATCTGAATTGGTTAATTGACGTTCAAAAATTCTTGTTTAGACAATCCATATCATCCATACATAGTATTTTGATCTAAGATTTCAATTCTTACGAGTTTTATCAGCAACATATTCTTCCATATCCAGAATAAATTTGAGAAACTAGTAGCATATGAAACTTCATTATGTATCCAATGACATTGATGGGTTGGATTTTTTAATTTTTAATTGAAGAACTCCTACCTGAACCCTTAAACAGCCTTAAACCAAAGAAGGCCCATACAGCCACCTACTTTTACATCAATTGTCTGCTGAGTATGTTTTATGACCGTAATTACTTCGAATTCATTTCCCTGTGAGCTGTCTTATTGACCTAACTATAAACTATCTTAGGAACAAGAATAAGGTATAGTTATTGACCACCAATGATTTTTATTAAATACAATGCAATGCATAAATGTCAAACTGAGACATAAATCTAACGAAAGCTGCTAATCATTTATTTCCAACAATATCATACAACTTATTGAAAATTTAATGTGGCCCAAAATCTCACTTGGCCAAGCCTACTATAGAAGCACTAAGCTTTCGTTATGCCCTCTTAACAAACTAATTTAAATCAAGTCGAATTTCAATAAACATGTCATGACATATCTTCAAGCGACCTGTAATATCTAGGAATGTTGACATCCCCCAAATCTCAGCCAATTCCTTTGTTTTAGCTGGGCGATTAGACACGTTTATCTACTATAATCGAATGTAACAATCATCTTGAACAACAACATATTATTTTAAGTTTAATATAGTTCCTTTTTCAACTTCTTCTCTTGTACTTGTTGCTTGGTCGCACAATTACAACACTCTAAACTCCGGGGACATACCATTGGCTAGACATCTTACCACTGACGGAATCAGGAATTCTAGCCAGGGAATTCAAAAAACGCTAAAATGCAACATTTACCACCTGTCACCCCCTTCCAATAGGTAGCTCCGCCACTGCCTCTTATTACTTTCTCTCTACATCTTGTCAATTGTCTTCCTTCACTTCCTTTTTCTTAAAATTGGTTCCATTTTACGATGTCAGTATATATTTATCGAACTAGTGAACTTTACCGTCCGCATATGATGAGACACTTTGTACACTCTAAATGTACACAGGATGTACAAAAATTGTGGAAGATGCAGAGGAGTTAGTTACGACTTATGAATCCGTATGACATTTGTGCTACGGCACAATTAATCCTCTTTGTTTGGTCATAACAACAACCTAACAACAAGTCTATTGGCTATATATGTTTGGTCTTGTTTTCTGCAAGGTCTTATATAGTACACACAACGTGAAAACAGACAGCTGCTCTGAGAATTTTCATGTTTGGTCCTCAACCTATTTTATCAGAGCTATTAATTAATAGAACAAAGGAGTACTGAAGAATTGAAATCATTTCTTCAAAAGACAAAAATGATATAAGAAACAAGTCCAACCTTAGCTGTTCCCCAACCATAATTTCTTCTTCTGTTTGATCACATGATGAATACTGTAGTTTTGCCTTTTTCATCATCTGTTTCTGATTGTCTTATGTTCTTTTTCAAAAATCTTCAAGTCTAGTTTTGAAATAGAAGGTTGGCTTAAAGTGGATCAAGACAAATAGTTGATTAAAATGATAATAATTCTTCTCTGTCTTCAATATTAGTAGCCTACAAAGGAAAGGGTCACGAAGTTGCCTAACCTTTAATATCCACGATACAGAGACACATAATTCGTTGGTGATTTTAAATTTGGACAATTTTTGCACCCTTTAATTCGTTGGTGATTTTAATATCCTCTTTATTGGGGTATCAAGATTCTCATCTGTTTTGCCAATATATAGTGTATGGTGGTAGGTACCACATTGGACCATTATTTCAAAAGAAATGACATAAAGATTATATTAGGTATATATATCATTACAAAGCCTTCATGAACAATAACAAACCCAATGCAACCTCACAAGTAAGATCCGTAAATGATAGAATATATGCACACACTTACCCCTACATCTGTGGGGTAGAGGTTGTTTCCGAAGAAATTCCCTAATATAGCCATGGCCCATGAGTAATATTACTAGTTTGGCTATCAATATATGAAACATTGAAAATTTTGTTTGGGGGTACATCAATCACATTTCTTTAACCTTTTTTTTAGTGAAATAAAGTTCAAATATAATTTCAACTTCAACGTAATATATTCTTTTTCTCCAACTTTAATCAAATATTGTCCGAACGCCTCGTTCTAGCTGAGGCCCCTATTCTTCTTGATTCAATTACTATATAAACTTACAAGTAGTTAACACACCCCATTTGTCTTGGCTTCACACCAAGTTTTAGGAAAATATTCAAACCCAAAATGCCAACTTTTTTTAGGGTGAAAGAATTATGCACATTACTCTAGTAAATACTGCGGAGTAGAACAGAGACAAAAAGAAAAGGAAAGATGAAAAAAGAAAAGAAACTCTAGTATCTAGGAGTTGTCTAATTGCCAGCGGGGTTTACTCCTAGAGCTGTGGTCAAACTTGCAAGGTTTTTAACGTTACATTATAGTGTTGTTATTCTAGAATAATTGGGTGGTCCCAAATTGAATTAGCTCTTCCCCTAAAAGTATCATCACATAACGACTTTTTAAGCTTAAATCCAAAAAGCCCAACACACTCAGGACCCAAAGATTGGTCACATCCGTGAAAAAATGTGTTTAAGCTAGTTCTCCTGATTAAGGTAGTTGCACGTTCCACGGAAAAAATGAGGATCTAGCCCATTACCAAAAAAAAATAGTTTTATGACCTTTTTACCAGAGATCTTCATTTTTTACACATAAGAGATTTGATTTTTACACATAAGTTCCGTTATTGTACCTTGAAATGTTATCATATAGGAAGCATGAAATATGGCAGCTAGGAATCCATTTAGTAGTCACACCAATCATTTTTATGTGTCCGTCTGCTATAACTTTTGCTAATCAATCTATTAAATTGTCTTAATCATCTTATTTATACTATAAAAGATTATGCATAATTGACTTAGAAATAACACAATAATGTTAATGTGATGCATATCGGTGTTTGTGTGATTAAGCATACAGCGTCAAGCAGTTTTGCTTTCTCTTACCGATTATGAGCCAAGAAGTGGATGAGCAGCTAAAGAGTATGCACAAAGCTTAGACTATATTGACAGGACACATAGTAAGTAGATTCTATTATTTCCTGTCTACAAAACCAGGGCCAAGTATGAATTAGGGACAGTAAATTCAATGGTGCATCACCTACTAGTACTTTTGGATTAGCTAATAAGTAAACATAAGTGTATGAATGCTTCTTTGTTTTTCAAAATAAGGTCTAAGTTTAGGAGAAAAGTCTATGCAACAACTACTGAAATCCCACTGGCCGACAATCTATTCCTGCCCTCGAGACATATCTCCACATTCTAATTTAATATACTACTACTTCAGTAGCATATAGTCCACTGCCAACCTGTCTTGTTTTGAAAATCTTTCTCAATACATATAATCCATTTTTTGAAAAACAGATAAACATGGGGCATCCATCTCTATCTATGATCCCACACATCCAAGAATCAGATCAAGTTATGGCTATTGCAACATTCACCTTTGACATACATGGCAACATAAGAAGCATAATAATTGATAAGAAGTAGTATATCTTAGAATCATAATTCATCGATCATAATCATCGTTTTCAACATAATTCAGCAGCATTGATTCAACTCAAGGGAAAACTCCACCAATCCCATTTCCTATGAAGGAGGGGGGTGGAGTTGATGTTCACATTGCCTAGACCATCCGACGAATAAAGTCCAGTAAAACTTAATGGAACATCAGAGCATTGTGCAATTGCATTTTAAGAGAACATACCAAAAACGAGAGATAAGATAGTAGCCATTGCCGAAATACTAGATAATCTAGAGAATGAGATATCGATCAGTGAGGATTACTACCCATAACAACAGTAACAGTGCCCAGCGGAGCGAGTGTCATACGCTGATCCTGAGTTTTGTTTCTCTTATACTGAGGCTCAGGTGAGGATGAAATCGACGATGCTACTGACCATGAATCATTCGAGCTCTCGCAACTAAAATATGCATCAATAACACCACTTGGACTACCAGGTACCGATTGATGTTTGCGCTTGAGGCTTTGGCATAGCTTGTAGCAGAAAGTGCCCATTAGCTCTAGGATAAGATCATGACATTCATCAAGGCTGTCCTGTTTATTGATCAAGAACTTTAGTGATACAATAAACTCAATGCTAATCAAATGTAGATGTTAAGATGCCAGAAGAGGCTAATTAAAATTCAAATGTGAAAGATAGCAGACCTTTCGGACTTTAAGAACACTCATGAGCAGATTCTGGTATTCCATAGCATTGCAAGGCTCAATCTCATTGATCACAAAAAACATTGATGCAGTTGCAATAACAGATGGAGGATAATGCAAGAGCCTAGACTCTGCATTCGATTTGTAGAGTTTGATGATCAACTACTCGTATTAATTGTACAACAAAATTACTATTTCTTCAAAGTAACAGCCTAAATAAAAAAGCAGGTAGATTGATTTCTCACCAGTGATAATATCAAGAATGAGGCGTTCACACTTCTTAAGAAAATCCAAATGTAGGTTGGTCATGAATCCGAATCTCCTCATAACATGATCAATGAATGATAATGGCGTCACCAGATTCATTTTCCACTTAAGAGTGGAAAGCACCAAAAGTTCCATTCTTTGAATAGTCTTTGCCTCGAACACAAATCTTGAATCAGCAACCTATACAATAAAACAGAACCAGCATTAAAGAAAAGACTCCACACAGAAACTGTCATTCAGACATTTATACAAACACCAGCATTGCACATTTTAAGCAACATACTTGAAGGTCTAACAGAAGGGGGACTTGGGTCTCCTCCATTTTAGCAGCAATGGAAAGACAGGCAACAGCAGCAAGCTGACTCATCCAAGGCTTATCTTTCTGAAAGCAGAATACAGATATAAACCTATCAAAATAGTTCACAGCTAAAACAGCAGTGGTAGCAGTGAAACCATAGTAAGCAATGACCCTCAACATCCAATCCAATGCCTCTTTTCTAACCCCCATTAAAGACCCATCTGAGATTAAAGATTCAAAACCCAAATGGGACTCTTTTTCCTTGGATAAAAGTGTGGCAAGCTCGTCATCTTCCCAAAACATGTCACATTCTAATAAAGGTAGAGTTTTTCTAACATTTTCAACTTCTAAACAAGACCATTCTCCAAAATCATCTTCCAAGAATCGATCTTCCTCACAGTAAAGGCCATCAAGAAGAGCAGAAATTGGATTTTGGAGATGGGAATCTAAAGGGAAACCCATTTTTCTTCTTCAAGAGGGAAGAAGACAATGGAGGCTCTACTCATTATCTTTAAGGTAAGCCAAAACTCAATCTTGGACCCAGTAACATATCTGCTGCTTGGGCTTATGGGTTCTTTCTCTCTCTAAAGGACAGAAGAAAAGGAAAGAGAGAGAGAGAGAATGGGAAGAGCCAAAAGGAGAAGAGAGTAGGGCGAGGGAGGGGAGGGTAACCAAAGAAGTAAGCAGAGGTGGGATTTTATATGAGAGAGCTTTCACGCCTGTCCTTTTTTTTTCCAAAAAAAATCTGTACATCTTTTTTCAGTGTCATATACTACTAGTATTCTTTAACGTGTTTATTTTTCAAAGGGCTTTTGGGTGGGAGTGTTTGCCGCGCAGGGCAAATGGCGCACATTCACTCAAAATTTGTTTGTGTTGAGTATATTTTATACTTGTCATTTCAATTTGTTTGTCTTGTTTTTTAAATTTATTTTTTTAGAAATATTTTTTCCGTATTTTTATCATTCTTTAATTCTAACCTTCTCAGGACATGTTTAGAACTATAAGATTAAAGGAGTTTTTGATATATTCTACGTATTTTTAATTTATTACAAGATTAAAAATTATTCTTTACACTACTAGACACAAAGGTTTTTCCACAGTAAATCAATGGAAAATTTGTGTTATAAAATATGAATTTCCCATCCATTTTTTACCGAACCAGTTCACTGGAAAACAAATGGTAGAAAACAGATTCTCACTGAAACAGTGGGAAAGCTTCCTATTTTTTCCGTATGAGAATATATTACTAATTTTTCTTTTTGCGCCGATTCAATCAAAATATCTACGATAATAGTTACTGAACATTTTCAGTGGCAATTTTTTAGTAATATACTTTCTTAAACTTCGTGTCAAATTAAAAGCAGTCAATCAAATTGAAACGGTGGGTGTATCAAAACCTAGATATACACCTAACGAGCAAAATATTCCATAATGTAGTTACTAGTATAAGTACCTCATGGTTCTCAAGTTGGTTCTTAGATCTTAACATGTGAAATTTAAGACGTTATTTTCAGGATCAAGTATTGAAGATATCATAATTTTTTCTGGAAATGTGGCTAATTAGATCTTTGATGAGCTCATACAAATGGTAGACTTAATTGTCACTGCAAATTAATTACAAATTGTGAATAGAGGAATAGATGACATACTCCCTCTGTCTCATTTTATGTGGCAGTTTTCGCTTTCCGAGAGTCAAACAGTTTAAGTTTGACCGTGAATTTAGACATGCAATCTTTCAGTTTTTTGAAATAAAATTTATATATTTGAAAACTACATAAAAATTACTACAAGTCTCAATAATAGACAATTCAAAATATTTAAAAGATATATAAAAAAATTACGGTCAAAGATAGACTTGTTTGAATCTCAAAATACGAAATATGTCACATAAATTGGAACGGAGGGAGTATTATATAGGAAGGAAAATACTTTTCGAAAAATAAGTCATTATTGGTTATTTGATTGCCATGAATTAATTTCTAAAAAGCATTTTCCTCCAAAAGGGAAAAAAGTGACATCTCTTGTTAATATATAAACATAATTATTTTCCCTTATTTTCTTGCATAACTATTTCAAATTTAGCATCATTATCGCTCAAGTCTCCGACCAATATACAGGCATTATACTATCAACCTATAATACTCACAAGTTTTATTAAAAGAATTGTTTAATTTGCTAATATTTTAAATAATTTCTTAAATAATATTTTTTCACTCAATAATCAAACATCCAAATATATTTTTCAGAAAAAAAGTCATTTACAAAAAGATATTTTTGAGAAAATAACTCTCGTTATTTAGTTTAGTAAAAATACCCTTAATAAAAAAAAATTATGAAGAGTGTCAAGTTGGTCAAGTAAAATAAAACGAGGGAGTAGAATTTATTGCCTATCTTACTTGTTTACCTAATTACCTTCCTAGATGAGAAGCTCTATGACGATTTTTTTTTCCTTGTAACATTTTTTGTTCAAAGGCACGTAAAATTTAGCTTAATATAATCTTATAATCTCATCATAAAAGAAAAGGCAAAATGAATATGTCAACATTTCTTTCGATTTTTTAGATTTAAAAAATTAACCAAGTTTTTCCTTTTCCAAATCAAGACTCCAAAAATAATAATTATCAAACTAATTAACGGTATTATAAAGCTAATACTAAATCAATATTTCTGATCTCACCTACTATCTCACTAGAGGTGGGCGTTCGGGTTTTTGGTTCGATTTTATCAAAGTTTGATTCGGTTTTTTGATTTTCGATTTTACAAAAATGTGCACCGAACACCGAACCAAACTAATTCGGTTCGGTTCGGTTCGGTTTTTTGAACTTTGGTTCAGTTTAGTTCGGTATTTTTAAATCGTTTTTTCGGTGCAATTGAGAAACGAAATTATCAAAATAGTTTTAGCAATTGGCAATGGCATGTATGACAAAATTAAAATGCCTAGACTTTAAAAATGACGAGCACATATAGTTGCTGCCTAAATGCAACACTTGCCTTTGCTGAACATCATCCCTGGCTTTTCCTCTACCATTTTCTTCAATGACTCCATTATAATTATTGGAAAAAAAGTGATGAATACAATAAGAGGAATTAAGAGTGATAATTGATGATGTGAGTTGATAAGTTGTTCAAGTGATGATGAATTAATTGAAACCCCCCTTGAAGCTATTTATATACTACTAGTGACTTGTGAAGATTCAATATTTCTATGTTTATAAATTAAATATAATATAAATATTTTTCAAAAAAAATATTAATAAAAGTTCGGTTCTTCGGTGCACCGAAGAACCGTTACCTTTAAACCGAACACCGAATTGAAATACTGAAAAAAAACATCGAAACCGACCGAAAAACCGAACTAATTCGATTCGATTCGATTTTTCGATTCTCCGATTTTTATGCCCACCCCTATATCTCACTGGGAAAATGGGGAAAATGTACGTTGTATCTTTAGATCTCTCTATTAAAAAACTACATTTCTCAATATTTCCACATCCATAATGGTCACTTCACTCCCATCATCTCATCCCCTTGCATATCAAACTATATAATTATATACTATTTCAAAGTCAGCCAAAATGGAATTGCGAAGAACAAACACTGACTTCTGAAATTCCACAAGATTTTTTGAACATTGTATTAATCAAAGTATGAGCTAAGAACTCAGTATATGATTGATCCATATATTGGCATAATATTGGGGATCACCAAAATCCATAAGAAAAAGTTTATAAGTTTATAACCCTTTATGATCAACTAAATTAAATGGAAAAGCCTATAGTTTAGACGTAAAAATTGGGATCATTCGCACAATGACCCTATTTTGAGGTGGTTTTTAATTTTTGTCCTTTAAAGTTGCTGGTCTTTAATTAAAGATCACGAATTTGAGGGGCAAAAATTAAAGATCATCCCAAAATAGGGGAAGTCCATGCAAAAACTTGTAAAAGAAATGCACGAATATTCCACAAAAAATGTAACAACTACTGTTTCTAATTTAAATCTTATAATTTTTATTTACATCCGCTTAACCAAATCAAATTTGCATGTGATTAAAATACAATGTAGTAATGGCATGCAACCAAGCCATATTAAAGCAGAAAAATTGCAAATATTCATTAAGAAGGGGTCAAAATATAAAAAAATAATCAAAAACTTAAGGGGATTCAACATAATATATATGTATATATTTTTGAAAAAATACCTATTTAAACAGTATAATATTCAAGTGAATGAGTGTCAAGTTGAAATTTTCATTAAGTTTAATATGTGCCATTCTCGATCTTCATATTAACTATATATTTGAGTTTCTTTTCTACTAAAAATGTATATCCCATATACTTGCATGGGGAATTAATGAAATTGCTAATGTACGTCATTAATAAATGATAAAAGATTTTATATACATAATTAAATTAAATAAGTACGAGAACTATAATGCATATCTTGACATTTCTTTTTGGCTTTCTCACACATGCATGTTCTGAATTCAGCCAAATGTGGCTAAAAGTTAAAGAATGAGCTGAGCTAGCTTTGTATGCACTGGCCCAAAAATAATGCTAAAATTAAAAAGAAGGCTACGACAATAACAATGTCGTAATTAAATATTGAACATTGTCATAGGATGCTCAAATAATACAATAAGGAAGAACATTAATATTGTCATAGGATTCTCAAATAAATAAATACACAAGTAATTGTCTGAATGAAGATTGAAATTTCATTCCAATATTTTATCCATTCCTTAATTTACTAATAAGTAGTGGAGTAGTAATGTTTTCTGGATAAAAGTCTGAATTACGTACTGCAAACGGTGTTGTCATTTCAAGAATGTGAGTAGACTTCTAAGTCCACCAGCATATTAATTAGTCATGTACATTATTCATTGTATTGCTAAAATTATTTTTCTTCATAAGTGGATCTATAATTTTGAGCCATAGATTTCAAATATTTTTCAATTTTTTTTGAAAATTTATGAAGTGAAGTTAAAGATAGAGTTGTGTTTGGTTATATTTTTTTGGAATGACCATAAGTCCACATCCCTTATTTTTCTTATAATCAAACACCAAAAAACGATTTATTTCTGAAAAATAATTACAGAAAGTAATAATGTGGACATAGAAAATAGACTTATAATGTTGTTGTTTATTAAAAAGAAAGAAAACATGAAAAGATGGAGCATGTGTAGGATTGGTAATTCAAGCAGATCAATGGGCATGGGGTGTCAAAAGAGAGAAATAAAAACGTAGTGTTATTTATATATGTGGTCCTTAGCTTATATTGAAGAAGCAGAAAGATCAGATCTATGCTGCTAAAAAAACAAATATAGGATTTTGGGGAAGGAAAAAAGGTAGTCTATCTTTCCTTTGCTTTAGATCCCTTTTCTCTTTGCCAATACCCCAATATATATATAAAGTTTTTTTTTTTGGTTTTTCACATGGTATTTGGTATTGTATTGGAATTCGAGTAAATTTGAATTTGTGCCGAAAAGTCTCATATTATGAGTAAACTGTTCCCTAACAAAGACGACTTCGTACCCAGGAGAACTCTAACACGGAACCTTTGATTAAAGATGAAGAAGTACTAAACATTTTGCCACAAATCTGGTTGGTCAATATATATAAAGTTGTTACGCATTGTCATGCTTTTAATGTCTTTTCCAATGTCTTCTTATATTCAAACGGTCATCTTCCTCTTTCTTTACCCATTTGGAAGAAAAATAAAGACATAAATATAAAAATTAAGTTAAATTTTTCTTATATTATCCGTATATGTTGACGATTTTTTTAATACTTTAAGGTTAATAATGTATAGATATTATTACATGCAATTTTCTTTTAAGTGATATGATAATGTAATGTTTCTTTAACACTCAGTACGCAAAATTTATGCTCAGCTATATATATGTGTCGTGGTAGATGTTTGCTTTTCTCATATAATCAAGTTTAACTTCTACATATCGTGTAAAAATAATTTTTACTAGTCCATGGAGTCTTAAAAAAAATTTACATTAACCAATTCTATACATGGTTATCGTATTTGCGTAGTACATATAATTTTTCAGTAAGGAAATTTTATTGAACCCCTCAATATGTATACGACCCACTTATGTAATTATCCATAACCATTAGATCTGTTAAAAAAGAATGTGTCTCTAAGGCTTGAAGGTAAGTTCTATAGAGTAGTGGTTAGATCAATATTATTGTTTGTAGCTGAGTGTTGGCCAGTTATGAACGCCCACGTCCAGAAGATGAAGGTAACAGAGACGAGGATGTTCAGTATGGACATACTAAGAGAGATAGAATTAGAAACAAAGTTATACGGGTAAGGTGAGAGTGACCTTCGTAGCAGACTAGATTAGAGAAGCGAGACTGAAATAGTTCGGGCATATGAAGATGAGGTGCTAGGATGCGCCAGTGAGGAGGCGTGAGGTGTTGACTGTAGCAGGAGTTAAGAGAGGTAGAGGTAGGCCGAAAAAGGATTGGGAGGAGGTGATATATTAGACAGAACATGACACAAATTGAGCTAACTGAGGACATGACCTTAGATAGGAAGATATGAAAGTCGAAGATTTGCGTAGAAAGTTAGCAGGTATATAGTCGAGTGTCATCGCACTTTATGTGGGAGAGGCAGGGGGCTAGGCTAGCCTCCGATCCTTTTTAGTAATATTATTTAGTTATCACGTAGTTTCTTATTTTTCAATGTATATTATCATCTATTGCCACACTTGTCGTGTACCTTACTATTTGTTGTTTTATTTTTCATACATTCTTGCGTTGGATACATTTTTTTTGAGTCGAGGGTCTATCAAAAAAAACTTTCTACCTTTACCCTATAAAGATAGGGATAAAATTTGCGCACATCCTATCCTTTCAGAGTTCACTAGTGAGATTACACTGGATCTTTATTATAGATCAAAAAAAAAATTATAATGTTTTGTACTATATAAATTACTCCCTAAACAACAGGCATTGTCGTCTTTAGTTTTCATTGCGCTGAGTACGATAAAGTAACTGGCTACTGCACCATCCCCATTGTATTTGCCAGCTAGTTGCAACATTGAACCAACATAACAAATGCAGAAATAGAGACACTTCATATGCTTTCCTATCTACATGTTTCTCTTTCCTACCAGTAGTAGTATTTTCCCCCTTTTAATTTTTTTCTTTCTTAGGGGTCTTTTATGAAAAGAGATTATTCATTCATCTGTATATATAAGATTCAGATACACAACATGCATGCAGAAAGCAAAATTGCAGATATACAACGGAATAGTATTAATGACCTTAGTGATATTTAAATATTTTTTAACTGCTTTAGTAGTAATGGCTCGATTTTCGAGGAAGCATGAAATTAAAGAGAAGGCAATTTAAAACAAGTTGGTAAATACTTTTTACTTGAATTAGTCTGAATTATAGCACGAAGCAAATATTCCTTTTTTCATCTTTCTAGCTAATAAGTGGCTTTATTGAAAGACTCTGTACTGTACATGTTTGCCTTCAGAGTAGTTCAACTATTCTAATCGTTAAAGAGTTACAAAGTGGATTTTTTTTTCCATGCAATAGGAGATATGATATGATTCTTTGCATGCCCAGTCAAAAAAAATAGTGTCAGAATCTGACCATTAATTCTACAACAACAGTGGAATCATATTTGGCAAAAAGGGTCATTACCTGCAAGCTGCACATACTTTTGATTAGGACTATCAACCATATATGCTAAAGCAACTACTATACAAAAAAAATGAGAAAATTATTATAATACTTTATTTGTTTCAATTTATCCGTCTTAATTACTATTAATATTTGGATAGTCAAAAATATATTCTTTAATAATAATATTTCCAAATAATTGGGAAAAAAATGAAACGTGAGAAGTATGCCTCAATAATTTCTTCAGTTTATTAAACGCTCCACATATTTCTCACGAGTCAATTTCGTAAAATATATCTATCCTCGGCTGTTTCAAACATAATGAAGACTGGAGATCTATGCTTACTTTAGTAAATAAAAAGGATTAATAATGTTCTAACTATATACTCAAAGGACTATTTGTGACAAACTCAAACATTAAGGATTATCTTTGTCATTTTCACTTAAAAACAAAAAGCCCTATTTTAATGTTGAGAATTAATTAGAGTTTTTTAGTGTGCCCTCCATGTTATTATTTCCTTTGCTAGCTTCTAACGTGTTTGATACTCTAATTAATAATAATGATAATAAACTTAGATATTCAGAAGATAATAATTTTTTTACAATTCAAAAGATGCACTTCACATTAATCTTAACTCTTAGTTGACTTTTCTAAGCTCTAATTTTAAGACCAATAGAAATTGAGTTCACTAGAAAAAAGACTTGGTCAGCTAAATTAAACCTCATATTTACAACGAAGAAAAAGGAGTACAAGAAGTCTTCATTATTCTGTTATTGGACAATATTTCCTTAATTACTATGTCCCACAAAAACAAACAAGAAGAAAAAAAAGACAAAGGAGAATACATGCTAGGAAGGTGGAAAAGTTAATTGAACATAACCACCTCCGAATACAAATGTCTAATAAAAACGTGTTTATAATGGAAAGAATTAACAAATAGCCACTTTTCAGCCCCTAAAATTGAAAAATAATCTTTGTTATGAAGTTTCAAATTTCACAAGGATTCGATAATAAAGTCTTAAAGTTTCACTAGTAGAATTAGAAATTTCATGAAAGTGACTATTTTTTAAAGACATGACTCAAAAGTGGTAAATAAGTGTTATTTCTACAAAATATTATAGAAAGGTAGGAAGTCAACAGGATATTGCACGATATTCCCTTCAAATGGGATGATCTTTAATTTCTGCCTCTCAAAATTGAACTTATGCTTAGCGAGGCATAATTTTTTTTAAGGGCGGAGGCATAACTTATGGATATTATAATGCAAAAATATAAACTTATGCCCCGCAAAAAGATAATTGCCTTGTTGAAAAAAAAATTAAAAACCAACACAAAATAGCGCAAAAGTGCAAATGATTGCACAATTTTCTCTTCAAATAAGTTGGTCTTTAATTTTTGACTATAGAAATCGAACTTATGCCTAGCGGAGAATAATTTCATAAAGGGAGCAAGGCACTTATGGAATATTATGATGCAGAATATAAACTTATGCTCCGCAAAAAATTTATTTGTCTTGAGGGCCAAAAATTTAAAACAAGCACAAAATAGGAACAGAAGTGCAAATAAGCCCATAACAACATCATAATACAAATTGCCAAAGATCTATTGGGCCCATGATGAACCTCTTCTGATGTGATCATTTTGGACCCAACTGATAGAAAGCCCAATGGTGAAAGTTCCTTAACTCATAAACCCAACATGCATAATATTGCACATCTGGTTTATTAATTGGATAGGAAGCTTATAGCCTGTTTGACCAAACTTATTTTTTTTCAAAAGTGCTTATTTTTTCTCAAAAATGCTTATTTAAAAAAATCAAGGCGTTTGGCCCAACTTTTGGGAGAAAATAAGTGCTTCTTAGGGAGTAGCAGAAGCTGTTTTTGAGAAGCTAAAAAAATAGCTTTTTTGAAAAACACTTTTGATAAAAATACAATTAAAAGCATTTTTAGGAAGTTTGGTCAAACACTAATTGCTGCTCAAAAGTGTTTTTTAAATTTATTAGCCAAACACAAATTGCTTCTCATCAAAAGTGTTTTTTGAAAAATACTTTTGAAATAAGCACTTTTCAAAATAAACTAATTTTAAAAGATTGGCCAAACATACTATTAAACTAGTTAAGGTTCTACTTTCTAGTAAAGGATATACTATTTGTGATTATATGCTTTTAACGATGTTAATACATGTATTAACAATTCCATGTTGTATTTGATAGTGTATAATACTGAAATAACGTGTTATAACTAATTAATGTCTCTACAGAAAATGGAAAAGCAAAGTGAGAATATATCAAAGTCAACTAAAATATACTAGTACACAGTGCTGAATCATGCTACCTATGATAGCTAATTAATTAGAGACTAATGTATTTGAAAATGACATTTTTTGACGAAAAAAGTCTGTGGAAGAGTTCTTGTTGCCATCTTCTTTGCTTATTGGTCCCATCATTTTGGACCAAAATTTGCCACCAAATTTATGTTGAAATTAAAGGCAAAATTCATGGTTTAAGTAAAAATAAGAAATATCAAACCGGCAAATTAAGTATTGCCTTCAATCTAAGGTACATATATTGTTGGGATAAAGGATGGTCAAACAAGAAACTATGATGTCTACGCATCATCTCAAACTTTGATATATATATAATGCACATATTTTTATGTATAATCAAGATTCAATATCTTAATTGAGTCGGATGAGATATATATGAGATGCGTACGTAGTTGTTAAAGAAATAACTTTTAAGCCTAATTCAACCCTAAAATCTAACTCATGATGGGCGACGATTAATGTCCAAAACAATATAATATAAAAAGATCATTCCCCTAAAGAGACTATGTGGAAACTTAATTGGATCACAAAGACTAACCTATAGCTTCCTACCATATGCTATCAGTATACACACACACATTGTATTACAACATGTTATTTACTTTATTTTTTAGGTTACCAAAATAGATATTATATATAGCTAAATATATTTGGTAGCTCATTTTAACTGCATTATTAGTATATAGAAATTAAAATGTACAATATGTTTATCAAGAAGAATAAAAGGACATGGCGTTAGCTATGTAATACTAATAAAGAATTAGAGTTGCTTAGGATGATTGTTTGATTGCCTGAACCTTTCAGTTCGATTTGGCAGCAACCACTCCCCCTATAACCTAGTGGCTGATATACAAAAACACCTTCTTAGGTACTTTGGTTTTCCTTTTGTATCTTTTCATTTAACTCATTCAGCCACACTATTACTTATAATATTGCTGCCAATGGCGGAACCAAAATTTTCATCAAGGGAGTTCAAAATCGAAAGAAGTAAACATACGAACTAACCGAAGGGGGTTCAACATCTACTATATATTATAAAAAATAATTCTAACCATGTAAAAATAGTATAATTTTCCATCGAAGGAGGTTCGTATGAACCCCTGGACATAAGCTAGCTCCGCCCCTGATTGCTGCAGTAATCTAATCTTTTGTATCAGGAGCTAGAGTTCTAACTATGGATTCGACATAATTCAATAGTTTTGGACAAACTTATGTGCTTGTGTTAATAATTCACTTAATATGTATAAATAATTTAGGGCAAGTTACATATTTAGCCGATCGACCAAAATAATTACATTTACTAGCTAAATATACAGAAAGTATACACAATTTTGTGTTAAAAACTTATGTATACTTTATGTATATCATACAGTAATATAAAAAAACTATATATTTGCTCGCTATTACTTTAGTGGACGGATATATAGTGTAGCTTTCCCAGTAAACTATTTTATTTAGAATCCAAAACGTACTCGTATACTCAAAATTCTAAATCTGCCTCTTTCGTGAAATGTCTTGACCGGAGTCACCCGAGTCAAAAAAGTAGAATTCTTCTCGAATGTTAACCTTCCCTGGTCCGACGCCTTTGAACCATTATTTTAAGGGAAAATCGTGGATTGCTTCGAAACATATAGTATACTATAAATTCCTACATACTAATATTAAAATGTTTTTGGCCCAAAAACAATGAATTGGAATTAAGAATTAAACTCTGTATACTTCTTTTCTTTCTAGTCCTATTAATTCCTTTAGCTATTATTGAATGAATACAGAGAGGGGTGTATCCTTTAATAACATGGTTCACGTTGTGAAAGGCTCCACTAATATATTAGGTCAGATTTTTAATTATACAGTCGTGTTTCATAAATACTGATCACTATCTTGTTTTTTTCTTTTCAACAAACAAATGCCCCCACCATTACCATACGTCTGAAAGTAATGAGAGTATGACAAGGAAGAAACGTATAAATTAAACTACCCTAATTTGCAAATATTAGATAGAAAAGAACTAATTTAAGATAATATAAACAATTTCTATTGGGATGAAGAGCTAGCTCATTTGGTGAATTTCTTGTCTTCTCTCTTATGTAATTATAAAAAGAAAACAAAATTTTGATTAGTTTGGTTTAGATAATACTCTTGCATTATTTTTGAAAGAAAGAAGAGATACAAAACATCACCAATTAGGGTACAAAGTTAGCAGTAGTACCATATCCCTATTTGTTTTCTCTTTATTTCCTCCCCGTTTATTTCTAAATTTTGGAACTTTCCTTATGTAGTATATGAAAAAAGTAGTCTCCCTTTGTGGTTTAGAGGGTGTTTGTATTGACTCTTTTAAAGTGGTTTATAAACTAAAAGTCAAAAATGGTAGCAATTAACTTTTGGCTTTTAACTTTTTTTTTCTTTTTACTTTTTAAGCTTAAAGTAAAATATTTTTAGCACTTTTTATCTTTGCCAAAAAGTAAAAGTACTTAAAAATAAGTCAAATCGAACACTCGAAACCTTCGTTTTCTGCTCTGGCCAAGTATATTATACTTCTATTGGCTTCATTATCACCTAGGAAAAGTCATGGTAAAAGTCAGAACTAGTTTTCTTTCCTATTTTAAGGCATCTATATAGTAAACCAATCGGAGGTAGTACACTTTCTTTTTCTCTTTTGTTTTAGAAAAAACGTGAATATCACGTCGTGTTAGAAAATTAGGTGTTCTCGAAGGACTCGTTCATAGCCTAATTTGAAAAAAAAACATATGGTGCCAACAAGAAAGAGAACGACAAGAGAAACGATCTTCACAAATAAATTTTGTGATATATTTAGGGTTAGTTTGGTATGCGGGATGCATAGATAAAAATATTTTATGGATTAAGAGCTCGTTTGGATTGACTTATTTTAAGTGCTTTTTAAGTTAAAATAGCTTTTAAGCTATTTATAGTGTTTGGGTAACGCAAAAACGTGCTTTTGGACACTTAATTTTAAGCCAAAAAAAAAAAAAAAAGCTAAAAGCTAAAAACTGAAATTTCCAACTTAAAAAAAGCAACTTAAAATAAGCTTATCCAAACATGCTCTAATTATCTAACTTTTTATATGGAATAGTTAATTCAATCATTTTAATACAAATAATGGGATAAAATAATTTCAAGATTAATTAATTCCCATAATCAAACATGCAATAAAATAATTCTGAATTTTATTCCAAAATTATTATCTTTATCCAGCATATCTAGCGACTGCTATTTAGAATTTTAAGTTTATAAATTTTAAAAGGTGTAAATTATTGATATACATTAAATAAATAATTAATACTAAATAGAATTTGATAAAAAAAAAATTATTTTCTACTGAATTCGTAATCAATGAGTTAATATAGTGGTGATTGTATTTCTGAAAAAGCCAAAACGGTGAGACGACAATTATGATCCTCATATTTGCATTTGATTTTTTTAAATAAGAAATAATATATTCTTAGTAGATTTATTTTGAATTAGTATATTTTGAATACAAAATGCGTAAAGGAATTAGTCTTGATCCATTATGGTGATGACAAAGAAATTAAAGAAGAAGCATGATGCATGCATGGTTGGTGTTAATTGTGCGTTCCGTCCGCCAGAGAAAGACACGTTAAGGCATATATATGTGTGTGGAACTAGGGGTGTGCAAAAATCGGTTTAACCGATAAATCGAACCGATAAAAATATTATTGATTTATTGGTATTGGGTTATTGGGTTAACGATTTTGTAAAAAAAATTATTGGGCTATCGGTTCGGTATCGATTTTAAAGTTTTAGTTAATGGTTAAACCGATAACCCAATAAGATTATATTTATAGTGTTTGGGTAAGGCAAAAACGTGCTTTTGGACACTTAATTTTAAGCCAAAATAGCAAAAAAAAACTAAAAGCTAAAAACTGAAATTCCAACTTAAAAAAAGCAACTTAAAATAAGCTTATCCAAACAGACTCTAATTATCTAACTTTTTATATGGAATAGTTAATTCAATCATTTTAATACAAATAATGGGATAAAATAATTTCAAGATTAATTAATTCCCATAATCAAACATGCAATAAAATAATTCTGAATTTTATTCCAAAATTATTATCTTTATCCAGCATATCTAGCGACTGCTATTTAGAATTTTAAGTTTATAAATTTTAAAAGGTGTAAATTATTGATATACATTAAATAAATAAATAATACAAAATAGAATTTGATAAAAAAAAATATTATTTACTACTGAATTCGTAATCAATACTTTAGCTCCACCTTGCGAGTTAATATAGTGGTGATTGCATTTCTGAAAAAGCCAAAACGGTGAGACGACAATTATGATCCTCATATTTGCATTTGATTTTTTTAAATAAGAAACAATATATTCTTAGTAGATTTATTGTGAATTAGTATATTTTGAATACAAAATGCGTAAAGGAATTTATTTTTTGTGCGTAGAGTCTAGATAAGTCTTGATCCATTATGGTGATGACAAAGAAATTAAAGAAGAAGCATGATGCATGCATGGTTGGTGTTAATTGTGCGTTCCGTCCGCCAGAGAAAGACACGTTAAGGCATATATATATATATATATATATATATATATGTGGAATTAGGGGTGTGCAAAAATCGGTTTAACCGATAAACAGAATCAATAAAAATATTATTGGTTTATTGGTATTGGGTTATTGGGTTAACGATTTTGTAAAAAAAATTATTGGGCTATCGGTTCGGTATCGATTTTAAAGTTTTAGTTAATGGTTAAACCGATAACCCAATAAGATTATATTTAGATTATATTTTTATTCATAATTGTATAATAGTGGCTTTAGATTTTAAATATATACCCTATTATTTTTTGCATTTTATAGTTGTTGTCTTAGTGTTGTTGTTTTCTTTCTAAAGTCATTGGTTTGATAGCATTCTACCTATCAATGTTGCTTTTCTTTTTGAGAAATTGCTACCGTTGCTACTGTATTCAAGTTTTCTACTTAATAAGAAAGAAAATAAGTTTATTTTAGTAATAACGTATTTGAATTTGCTTATGCTTGTAATTTGTATAGATGTTTATGCATGAAAGTAGTTTATATATGAAGAAGAAAATAAGAGAAATCAAAAATATTATAGGATCATTTTCTTATCGGTTAAACCAATAACCGAACCGTTAAGGACCAAAAACCGATTAATCAAAAATCAATAACAAATATTTTATTGGTTTGAATATCAATTTACATGTTTACAAATCGATAATTGATAAATCAAATCGATAATATACAAAATTAAATTGAACCGACTCATGCACACCCGTGCGAACTAGTCAAATACCAACAAAATTTGTGTCCCATCACCCAAAGTACCGCCCGCAAATGAGGAATCCTCCAACCCCCGGTCTCCACTCTCATTCCAATTCCAATCTATGTGAGTAGTTTAACTTGAAACAAAGTTTAAAATGAATTTTAAAATTTGTGGTCTAAAATAAGTTATAAATATTAAGAATGAAATAGGTATTTAAAATTAAATTATTACTAATTATAAAATTGTGTCATTGAAACTGACTTAAAAGGAAAATGGGTCATATAAACTAGGACAAAGAAAAGAACAAGCACGGATAGCGATAGCAAAAGCCTCGGATAACATTCTTTATAGGAAACGAGGAATCAGTCTAGTGAAGTCGGGATTTTCACTAAAAAAATTTAAAATATGAAAAAGTAAATATAAAATCGTGGCTCTGCTCTCGTGAGTAATATTCTCTCTCCAAAAGCAAGTTAATAATTGTCAGGTTCGAGCCAGATTACGTATAATTAACAAAATTTATGGGATGATTTTTTACCTCTTATTAATATAAGTATCTAATAATTTTATCTATTAAAATTTAATATTGTTAAAAAAAATCACTTAATATATTTACATTTAAAATCTCGTGATTTTTAACTCAATTCATTAACCAATATTTTAAAATAATAATTAAAAAGTGTAGCTAGATCCCACCTTTTTAGTGCCTCTCCAATGGCAAATTATAAGTAGGGAGAGTAGGTGGAAAACTAGATAAAAGTATTAGGTACAATGCAGCACTATGATGCTGCAACGTCTTTAATGGCAATATGACAAGACTTTCGACATTCAGTGGCCTCAGCTGTTCAATTAGGCTTTCCCCCCACCTTTATATAAGCACACCAAATACCACCATGGATAGTGGTGGTGAGACTGCTTCATCCTTAACCAGATGTTTTGAGTTCGAACTTTGGATATGGAGAAAATCTTGTTGGGAGCGCTACCCCCATAATGAGCCCTATAATGCGCGATTCGAGTTAGTCGGGGCTCCAATACGGATGCCGAACACCGGTGGGAAGCTCAAGAAAAAGCACACCAAATACACAACTTGTCTCAATTTACATGATATTGAGTTATTTTATCATAATATTTCACACAACACCTAATTCAGTAGGATTAGCGATCAAATTCCTATTAAATACATTATTTTTCTTCTTTTTTAAGTGGAACATATATTCATATTCTAAATGTTTTAGATTCGCCATTGGTATAAAGTTCAAAAGAAACAAGTAAAAGTGAATGAATGGAGTAAAAAAAATTCATGGCTAAACTAAATTTATTTGAATCTGTACGAAGATGGTTGAGTTGAGACATATAGAAGTAACAACATGAAGAATCCAATATCATATTCTAGCGATAACAGATAGGGGTCGCTTAGTAAGATGTATTAGAAAAAATAATATATGTATTAGTTATGATATTATTTAATCCTTTATTTGATAGAATTTTCAATCGCGTATAATTAATAAATAGCAAACCATGGTAATTAGTGATACAAGAGTTTAGTAATACATGAATAAGCATGGTTAAAAACAAAACTGTCCTTAATACACCAAATCAAATCGTGGATAATAAATAATCTCAGCATAATTAATCTCAACATTACTAATATACTTTAGGCAGAGAATATAATGTCAAAATTATTTGTATGGTGATTAATAGTAAAATTATTTTTATACATATATTACTTATTACTATAAAGGGTCATTTTACCTTTAGATAATGTAATATCTGCATTATTAATATATGTATTCTTAATTCACACCTTATTATCATACGTAATACTAATATGCAACTTTTCATATAACTTGATAAGAATACTACTAAAAATTAATTATGCGATTATTTTTTTTCCTAATTCACTCAACTAAACATTGCATTAAATTTTAGAATTTTAATTTATGCAAATTAACGACTTCTAGAGAGCCTATTTAATTTGCTCCAGCCTTGATGAAAAGGTCAACCTAATACCCTTGATTGACTGATTGTAGATTATAGCAAGTTAGGTGGATTAGTTGAAGTATGTACATGCTAATTGGGATTCATAGTCATTACAAAAAAATCTAATTCATTTAATAATTCTGTATTCTAGCTTTAATGTGATGTTATCTTCATTAATAAACTATATTTTAACTATATAGTGCAGTGCACAAGTTAAATAAAATTTATACAAGACCTTTCTTGTTTTGATACTTGCAATAGGGGAGAGTTGGGTGTGTTTGGTATCAAGAAAATATTTTTTCATATTTACTCGGTGATTTTTTTTAAAAATAAATTCTTTAAAAATAAGAAAAATGACTTTTCTACCTAGTAAAAATAGAAAAAACAAGTTTCATCTCTGTCACAACACACCCAGGAGCGGAGCTAGGCAATCAAATACAAATTCGATCGAACCAATAATTTTTGCTCAATACAGTATATTTTTAAGAAGTTTGTTAGATATACATAAATATTAAATTTAGAATCCAGTAAATAATACTTGAAGTAGTCCCTTTGGATTTCAGAAGCTATAAAGTAGAAATCCTGATTTCGCCCCTAAATATACCCAATCCCACCCCACCCCGCCATAGCTCCTACCTCCGCATCCACAAACTCTTACCTTCTACTCCAATTCTATAATATTTGTCTATATTTGATATAAATATTTTTTAAAACTGTATTTTCTATTTGCTTATCAAACATCACACGATATTTTTAGCTACGTCCCATTGGGAACCATGAAACAACTAACATCCTATCTTCTCCTCTATACTACGAGATAGAGGCAAGAAAAGATGACACGAAGATGGTTAGCTGCAAGACGATTGATAAAAATTTCTTTTCAGGAGGTTTCCATCTCGACTTTTGATCTTAACACCCAAAAAATTTAACTGTACAAACGATCTAGGTCTGTATTCGGAGTTTTACACCCCTCCATCTTCAACTCTCTCTCTTACGAAACCTAGTATAAAATGAATTACTACTATTACATGTGAATATAAAAATAGAAAATGAGTATTATAGTAATAGAGAAAGGGCAAGGCCATTTTGGTCCATACATGTTCCAACTCAATATATTCCAATGTTAGTCGGCCATGGACCATATTGACGAGGACGCACACATTTCCCCTTCTTCTTCTTCTTCTTCCTCCTTTGATATTCCCACCTTTTAACAGGTCAAATGTCAAATCCTCCTTCCTCTTCCTATTAAAATCTCCCCATTTTTCTCTCTTCTTTCCAAATCTCCATTATTTCCCATTTCCTAATTCCAACCCTAGATCTCTATACCCTTTTCCCTCATTCAAAAATGGGCCAATATTCATCCACCCACTGCGCTGGTGGGCCCAAAAACCGCCACCGTACCCCACTTTCCAACCACCACCGTTCCACCTCCGACCATTCCCAGTCAGATTTTTTCTCCCTTATGAATTCAGATGAAGATGAGTTAACGATTCCCTCTGTTTTGGGGAACCGAGATTACACGGATGATCTTCCTGATGAATGTTTGGCTTTGATTTTCCAGTGCCTGAGCTCCGGCGACCGTAAAAGGTGTTCCCTTGTCTGCCGGAGATGGCTTCTGGTGGAGGGTCAAAGCCGACACCGTCTTGCCCTCAACGCGAAAGTTGAGATTCTTCCTCATGTTCCAACCATCTTCTCCCGTTTCGATTCCGTTACGAAACTTGCTCTCCGATGTGACCGGAAATCCGTTAGCATAAACGATGAAGCTTTGACCCTTATCTCCCTACGTTGTTCTAATCTTATTCGCTTAAAGCTTCGCGGTTGCCGTGATGTTACCGATGTGGGTATGTCTGCTTTTGCTCGGAATTGTAAGAGCTTGAAGAAATTCTCTTGTGGGTCTTGCATGTTTGGAGCCAAAGGTATGAATGCTTTGCTTGATCACTGTTCTTCCCTTGAAGAATTATCTGTTAAGCGTCTTCGGGGTATCAATGATGGGTTTGCAGCTGACCCAATTGGCCCAGGAGCGGCTGCTTCATCCCTTAAATCTATATGTTTGAAAGAGTTATATAATGGGCAATGTTTTGCACCTTTGATTATTGGGTCCAAGAATTTGAAGACTTTGAAGTTGTTGAGGTGTTTAGGGGATTGGGATAGGCTTTTTGAGACAATTGGAAGTAGGGAAAATCATGTTGCTGAGATTCATTTGGAGAGGCTTCAAGTTAGTGATACTGGACTTACGGCAATATCAAATTGTCCAAAGTTGGAGATTCTGCATTTGGTGAAGACACCCGAATGCACGGATACTGGAGTTGTAGCAGTGGCTAGAAAGTGCAAGTTATTGAGGAAGCTTCACATTGACGGATGGAGGACAAATAGAATAGGAGATGAGGGTTTAGTTGCAATTGCTGAGAATAGTTCAAATCTCAAAGAATTGGTGCTTATCGGTCTGAATCCTACGTCGACTAGTCTATTGGCAATAGCTTCTAATTGTCAAAAGTTAGAAAGATTGGCACTTTGTGGTAGTGACACTATTGGAGATCCTGAAGTGTCTTGTATTGCCACAAAATGTATGGCCTTGAAGAAGCTGTGTATCAAGGGATGTGAAGTGACGGACGAAGGGATTGAATCTTTCGCTTGGGGTTGTCCTAATTTGGTGAAAATCAAGGTTAAGAAGTGCAAGCACGTGACGGGTGATGTTGCAGATTGGTTACGAGCTAGGAGGCGATCGCTAGCAGTGAATCTTGATGGTGGGGAAATTGATATTGAACCTGTGGATGGTAGTGCAAGTGATGGTGGAGCACTAGAGGAAGCAGTAGAGTTTCAACATACTGCAACTACACTGCCCATAATTGGTGCCACTGATATTCCATCTACGAGCAATGTAGGTCGATCATCAGCATCTAAGCTGTGGTTTGGCCTTTTTGGAGGAAGGGGCCTTGTTGCTTGCACTCTTCGCAGGTGGTCAAATGGTAATGGTGATTCCAGTGAGAGCTTATGAATATTGTGAAAAAATGTTAAAACAGAGAAAACATACTGTTAAATTTGTTTAGCTGTACTTGGTCATACAAATGTTCGCTTTCAACTTTTCTCATTCATCTTTTTTAATTTTGTATTTGTGATCTTGAATACATTGTGCAGATATACATTGCCAATTTTTATGAACTTTTGTTAGATTTTGTTTAACATTTGTCTGTACGATATTGCCTAAAGTCAAACTTTGTTATAGCAATAACCTTTTTCATGTTTGTTCTTGGATGATAAAAGCGTATTTTGCAAAGAAAATTCTCCCTCAACATGCATAACTTATTGCTAGTCTTGGTATAAAATTAAGTGCTTAATGTTCCAAGCGTGTAATTTAGCGATCAATGAAGTGGATTGAGAATCATAAGGTTGTGAAAATTTGTGGAAGAATTGATAAAGATATGGCTTCATCAAGATAAGGATTTTATCAGCTACGTCAGTAGAATTGTCCAATTATGATCTCTGACTTTCTAAGGATGTGTTGGTTGTGTATATTGATGCCATATTTCCCCATTCGGTGTTTGATGATCTTATGTCTTATACCTGTGCTCCACGAAACTCCTCGACGTAAGAAGCGTGTGTAACTTTTTAACCAATCTTGTTTTTTTCCTTGCGTGTTGGCATGTTGATTGCTGATGCTTAATCCTATACTAATTTCACATTCCTATCTAGGAGACTGGGAAGGGTTCAAATCTCAAAAGAGGTAAAAGGAAACTAGGTAATTTTTTCATCTGTTAAAAGCCTTGGTAAATAGAGTTACTACGTAATGCTTACGGAAGATGGTAGATATTTGATTAATTAATCGAATAGTTTTGCCAGGTCGTCACCGCTATTAAAAAAAGAACAATATTGCTATATACTTTAAACTATCTGCAAACTGAAGATAATTAATTACTACAACGATGAATTAGCCAAATAAAGAGTGTTGACTGTGACGAAGGCCAACAAACATTCTGTAATTTATGTGATTGACTAAGTTATTAAATGGATGATCAAGTTTGAATTACCAGCTCCAAAAAGAAACGGTCTAAAAAATGCGACTGTACTGGCTGAGGGTCCTAGGCTCTCTGTCTCTATATGTAACAGTGTTTAAGGAAACTTCTAATTTTGTACTCTACTATTAGTGCAAAAAGAAACTTCCTTGTTTTGAATATAAGTGCAAATAAACTTCCTTGTAATTAATTTGGACCTTTTAACTTATTCGTAACTTTTTTCCATCTCACAAATCGTCAATATATTAGTCCACATGCGGGCAACTGGCAGCTTTGATTGAAAAGGGCAAGGAGAGAGGTTCTGCATTTCAAAGTTCCAGAATCAGCAATATACAAATTAAGCATTTGAAGAAGTCAAAAGTCATACAAGATGTTTGATTAGTTCAAAATTTCTTGGTACATGGATTGTGTGTTCATAAGATGGCCCTCGATGATTACTCTGAACACCTTAAAGCAATATAAAAACACTTCAATGTAAAGAATTCTCCAACTAGAACAAAATAACTACTACTATTCTTATGAGAAAAGAAAGATTCGGACTCTCCAGTGGGACCTAGAGAGGAATTTTGAAACAAGGATCAAATACATTTTTGTGGTTTATTCACTTTCATAATCTTCATCATCTCCAAAACTAAACACAGATGCATCTGCTGCAATGGCTTTAATATCACTTGAGCCGAGATTGGGAATAGCAGCTCTCTCAACTGTTTCACTCTTGATCTCGCTTGCACCATTTTTAGGATCGCTGTTTCTAAGAGAAAGTTGTTTGGCATTATGAGTTAGATTGGCAATCTGTTCCTTTTGGGAGCCAGAATCAACACCTGCAGCAGCAGTTTGTGAAGTGCTTGTCTGACTTCTTGTACTTGAAGGTGTACCTTCCTCCCCTTCACTATCAGAAAATACATCATCACCACGGTTTTGGCCCCCGGATACCTTGTCCTTGTTCAAATTAGCTTTAGTTCCTTCACTGGATGAAGAAATGTTTCCTTGTCTCGGGTCCTTTTCTTTGGAAGCACCCTCAGCCTTGGACTTTACTGGAACACTTCCATCATAATCCACCATCACAATCTCAACTTGGAATCCTGGGGATGGTAGTTTCCTCTGAAAGATGTATTTAGATTGTGAACGAAGAGACAAATTCAATTAGAAACTAGATGAACGTAAAATATGGAAACAAAAGAATGGATCTTCAGAAAGGATATCGTCTGAGACCCTTAATCATAAAAAAGTATTACAGATGAGAAGCATATCAATTACCTTATCAAAGCCATCCAATTCTGAGGCATCTAAAATCAGTCTGTTTTCCATCATTGACGTGTTTAACCAACTGTAATGGAAATAGGGATAGAATTCTTATGTGCCCAAAAAACTATTCAGCTAACATTTTCTTATGCGTTCCTCTTCTCACAAAGAGTTGCTATGGGTAGTGCTAGGAAGAACAGAATGCTTCATTATTGATTATTCTAAGATGTGTGAGTCTCCCTACTTTTAGATTAAGATTAAAATTGTTCTTTTGTGGCATGCACACATATATGAAATACTGACAAGAACAAGGATCAATTGCAAACCAATAGAAATCTCCTTGGCGATCATGAAAATAGATCTTGAAGTCGCCTGCCAACTCAGTTAGACCAGGTTCACCTGGTAGAGCAAAAACCATAATTCCTTTTCTTTGTGTTCGTATCCAAAAATCTTCAGGCTGCAATAACCAATGGTACAGCAAATAAATATGATATATCACGCAGGCACAAATACTTTGAAACTGAAAATGGCTTTTGAAATAAAGGTAAGCACAGGAAACAATTAAGCAAGCTCCATACAAAGAGACTGAACTAATTTACCAGAAGGTCCTTAGTCTTCGGATGCTTTTTTGTTGAGAATAGGATACCTGCAGAAAGTACAACATAAATATTGTGCTGGATTGAGTTATCTTTGAAAACTGATGGGATAAAACGCATCCTACTTAGTAGAAGCATCAATAAAAACATTCAAACTCAAACGAATTTGCTTCCTGAAGAATTTTGACAAATACAAGGTACAAATTGAACAACTCAGCATTGTAAAATAGAAGAGCGCAAAGTAGCCACTTGATTATCTCAAATAAGACGCCAATGTCATAGCATATTGTTGGTAAAAGGAATCACTAAAATCATTCACTTGGAATGTGACCAATATGAGGTTTGCTTCAGGAAGCATCTCAACAGATACAAGGTGTAGCATTAGATGTCCCAGCATTTAGACTAGAAGAATGTGCAGAGGCCACTTGATTATCTGAAGATAAGTAATTCCAACTACTAAGGTCGTAGCATACCTAACCACCACTTCACACTAATGCTCAGCTCTTTTACAATCAACCGACCCTTCAGAACTTCTAAATCTGTATTGCACGGAATTTGAGAGCTCATTTACTCCGGTCCGGGCTCGTGTGAGATATCAAATTACATGTTACTATAACTATGTGATAACTAGTCTTATCATATCTTTATGTGTCCCAGGAATATTACTTAGTGTTGACAAAGAAGAGATATGTATTAGAGTTGACAAAGAAGAGATATGTCTTATCAATCCATTGTGTGCATAAAACCTACCACTGTGACTAGATACAGTAATTGACGGCCTTATCCAGGATGAACACTTGTGGAATCGAAATCCTCTCAACATGCACCTGCAGCATGATAACTACTTAATTATTTCTTGAAGATTAGATCAAGAATTAACTATAGTTAACAAGAAATGTACCTACGTCCAGGCGGAGCTTCACCACCAAATTGAGTCAAGATGCGCTCAAAATATTTTACATACCTCTAGGAAAAGCAGAAAAGTCATTAGTTAGATCAAATGAAATAAATCACTGTATATCGATATGTTTCATGGGTGTTGACTAACAAGCTGACTTGGAAGAATAAGAGCCTTCCCATCTACACATCTTTTTTGGTTATAATAGTTGATGCATTCCTCAGCTGTTGGGAAAAACTGAATAGTGAAAAGGGTAAGACAGAAAGTGTGAATGAGAGAAACTAGGCAAAAGTTTCAGACCACAAGCTAGTATTTTCCATGTATTAGGTCTCAGTCTCACCTTCAAGAACATAAGGAGGCTACAAATCATAAGTCCTGTCCTCGCCATTCCAGCTTTACAATGTACAACTACCACATTTAGAATGTCCTCCTTTAACCACGAATATGCACTTAGGCAAAACAGTTTAATAAGATGAATTGGCGGGCAGTTGTGGTCATCAAATGGGAAAGATGCAACCTGTTCATATTCAACAAAAATCATCAAATTGAAGATGTAACATTACGCAACTGCAAAAAATTTCAAGACTCCTACACCAGCACAAATTGTTCAAAAGAAATTTCAAAATGAATAGCTACTTACCAAAATCCTTCCAGAAACATTTTTTCTCCACTTTGTGGCTCTGTAACCCGAAAGTGAACTAGTACAAAGTAAAGTCTTAGGTACAGTATTATATCAGCAAAGGAGATGTTCCACTATCAGCCATCTATTTTAGATTTCTGAGTTAACTAGATGCACATTAGAAGCATGTGGGGCACTGGGGATCTACCCTAAGCGTCTAAGTGATTTAGAAGCGTGAACCGGACATTTGGATCAAACAAATTCTCTAAAGATGGCATTGTAGCAGTCCATTAGCTTATCAATCAGGTTGAGTTTATTTTGGGATTATTGCTTCCTATTTGTTTTATGATTCCTTCGCTGCTTATTAGCGAGCCATTTGGACACATAAATGTCAAAGGAGCTTTTCCTAGTAGGTGAGAGCAGTACCCAAAAAACCTTGCTCTTTCGTTAATTCCAAAAGTCGTAACAATCTCGTTTATGAATGTTATGATGGCCAGGCATAGCCAGGACTCTTTAAAGGCTGCTCTCAGGGCAGTTGTTTGAAACTAATCTCCCGCATTCACATAATTTAAGTAAATTTTTGAACCAGTGATTGACTGAGTTTAATGAATAATCAAGTAACATGCCCTTTTTCCCACACTAAACCTACGAACAGTCGCATAACATCAAGATGTTAAATATCGTTAGTGAGGATTCTTGATGAATGCTGATGAGATGAATATCGTCCACAGATATTAACGATATAACTTTCTGTCTTACATAATATATTTCAAAACAAATAAAGAGATGAACAAGAGAAGAGTAAAGAAAATAAGACATTGATATCAATTTCCTTTGCAATTTTCTGGTTCTTCCATTGAAGCTAAACAGCAGTTGCTATCATCAGCAACAAGGGGCCGTCCTATTAAAACCTTTCTCCTAATCATTGTAAAGGATGGTTAGATTTTTAGCAGGATGAACATTTCTACATTCAGAGAATGTTGACCAGGTAAATATGAAACTTGAAAGAAACCCAATTGAAGAAATTTGCCTAATAGGTACATGATAATAGAAGTAAAAACAAGTTGGATTTAATCAGCAAAACATGCCTTTATTCCTTGACAGGATAGTCTTAAGTATAACATTTTGCAATGAGCACATACACAGTTTCTTCGATAAAATAGCCAACATGTATCTAGTCATCCGCCAAACCACAAAATTCTACGGAATCAAAAATAAAACTTATAGGAAGAAACTTTCACCTTTCCCCCAAATAGTGAAGCATCGTACAATCTCTCTGAACAAAGATTGTAAACTTTGTATTTCCCCTGCATTCCAGGAGAGAAGGAGTTGCAGTAAGACACAAAACAATGAAAAGATGAGAGGAAAAGGAATATGTCCCATAAATAAAGTTCGGGCTTTCCATTCTTCCTTCCCCCCATCAAGTAATAAATTTAACCACCTATAAGGCTATAACTGCATAATTAAATGACAGCAAGTAAAATTATCATATACAACTGGAGTCCAATCCCCAAATTTTCACTTTAAAAAGATTACCAGATTTAATCAGGATATAAAGCAAAATAAAAGGAGTATTATCATCAAAGGCACAAGGTATAAGGTGATATGTCATCCATTGAATCAGAAAGCCTCCCCATGTCTTGCTTAAACCAAGAGGACGAAACAAAGAGCATTTATCTTTCCATCTCACCCTTTCCTCTAGAAAAAGAATACCTACATATTATTTTTCAACCACAAGAGAAAACACAGAGCTATTTTAGTTTTTGGGACACATTGATAGCAACACTCAAATGCTACTGCAGTTCTCTTCTTAGAAAGTATCCCTTATATACTACTATTACAAAATGAAAAAACAACTTAAGAAAGCAAAATTCTGAATCTTAACATCCCTAAAAAACTAACAGAAATTGTTCTAACGGAAGTTGACAACTGAAGATCCATAAAAACATCATGATGAGCAGCCACTTTTACAGCAACCTTGGAACTTGCACTACTCTGAAAAACCATAGCTATGGTATTTCGACAAGCACTATTCTTGTAAAAAGTATAAGATGCACTTGGATAGAGTAACTGGGGACCAAAAGCAATTGAGTTTACTTTAGTACCTGATGATGAGTCTCGAAAAATTTAATCACTTCCTCCATGTGATTTCGATAGAACCCCTGTATCATCCATCTGATCTGTTAGAGATACAGGTCTGGAATAAGTGGAAAATATCCAAAAAGTAATTATGGGCGATCTTTACCTCAACATATCCAAAGAAACCAGAGCTCATGTCGCCTGCAGGAAAACCCATAGCTATGATATTCTCTGTTATGTAAGTCATATCCAAATCAAATCCACCCTCCTGTTTTATTTAACCAGTTTACATCAATAATCAGCAAACATCTAAGAAAAGATACATCAATTTTGCTTTGCCTAGGGACTGAGCATATCAACATCAAAACGGAAGGAAAGCCTTACGAGCTCTGAGGTTAAGACTGTCATGTCAGCTTCTCTGAAGAATATATGGGATTGCGACACATCTCAATACTCAATGGAGCTTGTTATTCAGGTTGAGTTCATTTTTTGAGATTACAACATGTATATTCTCTTTAAGAAGTCAACATTTAGCATAATAAAAAGAGGAAAGGACCATGTCAGAAAAAGGAAGGTGCATCTAGGGACTTGAATTATGAATTTGAGGAGCAACTCGTGCCTTTCTACAAGGGATAAAGTTACTTACTGCATCTGCATGATGTATGAATATGCAATAACAAGAAAGTTTAGCTCACTCTATAAGACAGTAAGCAAATTCGAACAGTGTCAAAACCATGTTGAATTTTTAATCTTCATGTGTCGGTAAAACTTTGCTGTATCTACTTGAGAGTCCACAAAGGATGTCCACTATAACGGAAAACAAATCTAGGCAAAAGGAAAAAATTTCAAATCTTATTTAGTAAATTCAAAAGACACCTTCTCCAAACAAAAGAAGATGAGAGGGCATCTCTCTGGATATATATATATGTTACTAATTAAGATGCTGCGGCATTTGGAAACATTGTGCCCCACACAAGAAGCAGCCACGAATTGTTTCCACAACTTGTTTTCTACTTTTTGGTGGGTAAAAGTAATTTAAACTCTCTCAAGTTTCACGGAATGAACAACGAAAAAGGATTTCTTGGGCTTTTATCAATACGATCATGGAGAGATTCGGGGTAATGTCTAGAGTTGCTACTAAATGCTATTGACTTCTATGTTATACGACTAAGAAAAACTTAAGGGCAATGTATAGAGTTGCAAACTAAATGGTATTGACTTCATATCTATGAATAAGAAAAACTTAAGACATAAACAAAGCAGTGACATTCTGATCTACCTGGTATCTTCGCTTGTTTTGAGATACTGCATGTCGTGCCTTCACTTGCACAGCCTTCACAGCATTCAGAGATGTGTCAATTAGCCCTTTAGTGATTGATTCAAATACACCTGATTGTGCGGTTGGTGAGTTGCTTCCAGCACGATCATTTGCCTCAGAAGTTTTTGAAGTGAATGGCAAACCAAGTCCACTAGCAAAACGTGAGAAGGTAGATGTCCCAGCATCTCCAACCGCTGACCCCTGCTGCCCAGGTGCTACGGGCTGTGGAAAGTTTAAGGTTTTCACCCAAGATGATATGGCTGATGTAGTTGACTTAGATGTGTCCTGAGAAGAATTATCTTTCTGGGAAGCAATTGGTTTGGGAGCTTCAGCATCAGAAGGTTTACCGGAGAGTTGTGGAGATGAACTAGTGGATTCAGATTCCATTCTGAAACCAAACAGAAAAAAGAAAAGATAATCAGCCTTGTGAAGAACCACAATACAGAATCAAATTGGTAAATAGGTGTCATCATATGACACAGTTGAAATGGAACAATGATCTCTAGTCATCAATCAACGATAAGCTTAACCTAAAAAGTCTATTCGAGCTGAGGAGAAAGAACAAACAAAATAACAGCACGCTAAGTTTTAAATTCAATTGTAAATATTTGTTCCTCTCGTTATTTGGATGTGAGATTATATATACATATTGATTTAAGCAAATTCAGAACAAAGAATCATTAGTCAACTTCTTTTCATCCCGTAACTTTAGTTGTCCATTCACTCTGTTCAATTATACCAGAAACTATTCGAGGCTAGTTTTTACACCAGAGAGTCCATCAGAAGTCGAGATAAGGAAAACCAAAAGCACTCAAGGAGCAGAAAACATTGCAACATCTCATAGTCTCCGCTACATTGCTTTCAAAAAACTAAAAAGCAATGCTAATCATGATTCCTTTTCACATACATATGCTAAAAAAACTGGTTAATAACAATGACAATAATAATAACGCATTTGCGACAGTCATATTAGCAAAAGAAAAAGGCCTAAAAAGGCATATGGAGCCTAACATTTGGACTAACAGTGAATTACGATTGGCACCTCCCTAGTGAAAAATTAGCATGGATCCAAGCTTTACGAAATGAAAATGAGATCCAGTGCATTGTCATTCAGAAGAATCACGATGTGCATTGTGAAGTATAATAAAGGAAAAATTACTGAACCAGAAAAATCGGATCACTCACGGAGACTGGAAATTGAACAGAAGTTGGTGCAAAGCTCTAATTGTCTTAGAGGCTTCGAAAATCTCCGATTTCGAAATTCAAATTAATGCCGGAAATGTTGTAGACGCACTCCGCCAACGGTTTCTACATTCAAAGGCGGTGTGACGGTGGTGACTAGCTGCCGGCGCCGAGTGGCGAGTGCTGTTGTTTTGAACAAATTTATCCAGATCGGGATCCTTTGTAGTTGTAGTCAAAGATCGAATTAAAATAGTATATGTTTTGATAAATGAGCTTCAGAGTTTCTCTCTTTAGATCTTCTCGCCTAATAAATACTCTCCCCCCAATTTCCTCATCTGCTATAAGCATACATTAATAACACCCATAATACGACAATTCTTTCATTTTTTGCACGTTTAAATTATATTTAATCTACAAAATTGAATAAGTTAACATGATAATTTCTTTATACTAAGATTGTTAAAATATGTATATTACCAAATTGTGGGAATTTATTTTTTGTCACTAGTCAATTTTAGTTATAACTCTCTGATAATAATATTAGTGTGAGTGCAATAAAAATTATGATTTCTTTATTTATGGTCAACATATTATATCAAATATCACATCATTTCAAAGAAAAAAAAGATTGTGTCATGACTCAAGCTTCAATTGCTTAGAAGCAATCATACCCCTAGAGCAGATATATATTGCACATCAAAATAGTTATTAGAAGCACACAATCGCATTTTCTATCTAGGCAATTAAACCCAAGTTTTATATCAATGAGTAAGCTATATCTAAACAAGATAACACCTACTGCTCAAACTCTAATGACTCAAATCTCCTGCTAATTCTTTCGTATTTTATTATTATAATCTATTTAGTTTAAATCCTTGCAATTTTAACTAGCGTAAAGTTTGGTTCAATCCGTTAAATTTCTTTCTTACTATACTATATTTCATTTTCTTCACTTGCTCCAAATATGATGGAAAAAGAGAGATTTTTTTCACAAAGTGCATACACTAGAGCAACAAATCGTATGCTATGTGTTATTCATATATAATTTTTTGATAATGAAAAAAATATAGTATTATATAGTTTTAAAATTAATTTATTACTTAATCATATTTAACGAATTGGTACGGCTTGTCATGCGTGAATGAATTAATCTACTACACAACGAACAAGAAACTTATATAAATATTTTATATGAATGCAGGGAGTTGCTCCACAAGTTGGGAAATGCCCAATCAAATATGAGTTTAAAGAGCAAAACAGGGTGACTGACTTGCTAGCTAAAGAAGGTAAGATAAATTTTTTTGTGAATTGAATAATTTTCTCGTATTTATTTTAAAGACGTTGAAAGTAAACATGAAAAATTGTAATTTTATTATTCGGCCAAAATAATTTCAACCAAAAGAAAAGAAAAAAAGTGTTTTAAGAGGAAACAATTGGTTTTGCCTTTGTTCGAATATTTCCAAATTGAAAGGGCAGCGGAAGCCAACAGAATTTGGAGTTTCAATAAAAAAACGCAAGAAGCGTGCGGGCATACGCATAACCATTTTTACAGATTTATAAGTATCCCTATTTTCTCAGATAGGAACGCACCGCGCGTGACAGTGTAAGTAACTAATCAAAGTGATTTAAGAGAAAAACAAACTCCCGTTATGGACATCAACGGTGCCGGCACCGCCGCCGGCGATGCTTCTTCGTCTACTCCAACCAGTGGTCTTTCACAATTGACCGCATCTGCTTCACCGTCTTTCCAGCACTTCCTGGACAAAACGACGCCGTTTTTACTATACCGTTGGATCGCCTTCTTCTTCATCGCTGTTCTGTATGTCGTCCGAGTGTATCTGGTGGAAGGATTCTACGTTGTCTCCTATGCCCTCGGAATCTACATCCTTAACCTCCTTATCGGCTTCCTCTCGCCGCAGGTTGACCCGGAATTCCAGGATTTATCCGATGGCCCGACTCTGCCGACCCGAGGAACCGACGAATTCCGCCCTTTTGTTCGTCGCCTCCCTGAATTCAAATTCTGGTACGTTTTGTGTCAATTTCTTCGCTTTGTATCTTTTGCAGCTTTTTTCATCTTAATTTCTTTGTTCTATATCGCTGATCAGAGATTAAAACTTGAATTATGTTTCGGTCCGATGTTACCTTCTGTTTGTTTTGCAAATATATACCATTTGTGGCAGAGGTACGGGAGAATTGAAATGGTTAATTAAGATTTAGAACTCCTGCGTAAGTAGATTATACTGAAAATATCAGTCAATCAGCAAATCTTTCAGTTTTGTACCTCATCATACTTAATTTTGAGTCAAAATTCCTTTTTTACTTTTTCTTTAATCCAGGAGAAACTGTTTAAGGTTCCCGTTGATTCTTTTTTCCTTCCATTGCCATTTAGTTAAACCTGATATGGCTTAGCTGGATTAGTGAAGTCTTGAGACTTTTGACAGTTAACATGTGCTGTTTAGGGATGGCAGGTTTTGATTACTGGGTTAAAAAAGAAGTTTCTTTGACATGTGCTGCAGATGTTGGTTATGGTGCTTGCGGTTTTGTTAGTGAAAGATTTGATGTTGTATGTGAGGTTGCCGATTTCATGTGACTTGCCTTTCATTTTTATAATTCATTTCAACTCTTTAACTGTTTAACATGTTAAGTAATATATCTGGTGATGTCGAAGTAAGCATTGTGATATGATGACATGCTGGAATTCTAGTGGATCTTTGTAAAGTGTTACTCAATACAAAGTGGATACTCGTGTGGTGGTGCGGTATTGTTGTGACTTGGACCCTTTTAGGTAGGAAATGCTGTTCTGTAGTAAGTTTCAGTTCCGAAAATGGTTATTTCTAACTGTAAATGGCTATCATGTCTCTTGAGCTAGATATAGACAGCAAGACTAGTGTGATTTACAAAATTAGTTTGAAATGAAGTGTGACAGATATGGTGTGAAAGCTTTTGCCTTGGGTCACAAAAATAGTTAAAGCCTTATCTTAAGATTCATCATCAAGACTACTGATGTTGGAGCCAAGAGAAGCTGATCCTTCCTCTCTCTCTCTTCAACACATTAGCGTGTATGTCTAAGCGCATAATTGTAAGCAAATTAGAACTCCCCCCACACGCACACACACACAAGATAAAAAATCTATGTTATACCATATGCATTTATGAATTAATAAATGGATATGTACTGCAGGATCATTGTAAAAGGGAAAAAGCCAAGCAGAAAAATGAGCAACCGGGCATTGCTTTGATATTTATATAGTCAATGATGATGTGAATTTGGGAACCATGGTTTTGTCTCTTTATGAATCTATCTATTTCTATGTATAAACCGATAAATTTGCAAATGTCAATCTATTCACTCGTCTTGATAATATTTTTCCTTCTTGACTTATAAATCGACTAATTAAACTCATGTTTCTATAATCGATTAGCTCATCACATATTTCTTGTGTTTGGGCATCTCGTGTTTGGGTTATGATGTTCATGTAGGAGTTAACGTAGTATGGATAGACCTGGCATGCATGATCCAAGCTGATGTCCCATGAATTCTTCACTCAATGTGTGTCTGTCCTCTTGTGGCGCCGTCAGGAAATCCTTTAGTAGTAGAAAATGCTTCCTCTGACAGCTAGTTGAAATTTCTAACTAACCGTAGGGGCAACTGATTGAAACTCCAGAAGTATAGGTTACTTTCCAAGTGCAATTTACACTTCCTTTCAAAGAGAGTTAAACATTCTGCTGGTAGAGTGGTGATAGTGCGATAAGGTTCAAATAAAACAAGGATGTCACAAGGCTTCATAAAGATATAGGACCAAAATGGTGCTGCTACTCAAGTATAAGATACTATATTAGACATGGGCATGTATGCAGGTACATGCCCCTCGATAGTGATGTTGCATATTTTGCATTCTTGGATAGTGGCTAAAAATGGAGAGAATGTTTTCACCCTTCACACACTTTTTTGACTGGAGTTGTGAATGATTTTACTGTCTTGACCTGCCTTTGACTGACTTTTGTTGTTTTTGTGAACCCCAAAGGGAATGCTCGTAGAGAAATTATGTGTATCTATGTTTCAATGGGTATTATAGTGTTTTCTTGCCACCCAAAAAATCAATAGGTTTTCTTTCACTGACCTGTTCTAATTTGAGTCACAATATTATTCTGTTAGCCCTGCCCTTTGTCATCTATGTCAAATAAATGCCATATTCCAGGTTCTATATAAGCAGTGTATAAAGCATGTCTAATTTCTCAACCATTTCTTTGGGCATTAATTTTTCTGTTTTCCTGTGTGAAGGTACTCAATTACCAAGGCTTTCTGCATTGCGTTCGTGTTAACATTTTTCAGTGTATTTGATGTGCCTGTCTTTTGGCCGATTCTCCTTTTCTACTGGGTTGTGCTGTTCACACTTACAATGAGAAGACAAATACGACACATGTTGAAATATAAATATCTGCCATTCTCTTTTGGGAAACAGGTATTTTTAAACCTTGCATATCTAAATAAATTTCTTGATTTCTTCTTTGTTTTCATAATTATCCTTTGTGACTAAGAATTGTGTTTCATCCCAATTTCCTCCACCCTTTCAGCGGTATGATGGAAAGAAAGCAGCTTCATCAGAAAGTGAAGATCTTCTCCCGTAGACTGAAACATACAGGTCTGCGGCAGCTGTTTATTTTATGAAATTTACATCATGCAGCTGCAAATTGTCTTTCTTTCTGCTTCATAGCCATAGATTTTCTAGGATGCTACTGGAACTGGAAGAAACTGTCAGGAGAATTATTATCAACTTTATGATGGTTACATCTTTGTCTCTCGGGGCGTATTTCATAGTGTAATGATATCTTAGTTTACCATTTGCTTAGCTTTCAGAAAATTATGCTTTATAAGGACCCTGATATCATATAGTACCTTTCCTTAGTTTTCTACCTAAGAGTGTAAAGAAGCCTGCCAGTGCTTTTGTTAGTGATCTGCTGGCTTCTGCTGTGCCAGAAGCTTCTCTTTGGAGCAAATAAACACTTAACCGTAGCTGGTAAACAGTAAATTAGTGAGATCAACAGTGTTCCACATGTAAGTTCTTAAAAAAATTTCAATATGACATCATTTGAGCTTTCTTCACAATTACAAGTGCATATCAACTTGTATTTTGAGCACGGCCTACCAAAGACCGCGGCACACAAAAAAAAAAGAGAGAGAAAAAGAACTCTCCTGGTTTTCCATCGACCAGTCAATGTAAAAGCACCAAAAAAAGGAAATAATAATTCAAATGCCTGTGGAGCAAGGCGATTGTGGCCCAGCATCTTGGCTCAATGTATATTTACTACTCTATATGAATTGTAAAAAATCAGTCTGGAGAGTCGAGTGAGAACTATTGAGGTGGTCTGTAATAGCCATAGACTCCATAAAACGTTTGTGCAAACGTGAAGAGTATCAAAATAACAGCAGCAGCAAAGGAGATAATTGCCCATGGGTTGTTGAAATACTTGTGCCTTAAAGTAGCACGCCAAGCATTCCACCTGTGGTCATAGTACCGGTTAATTTGCTCGGATAGATGTGAAAGGTAACTGTCATTGACGTCGAAAACAACCTCTTGACAAAGCCGGTTGAAGAGATCAGCAACTTCAGCATCATTGCCAAGCCAATGCTCAATTATTCCACAGTAATGTAGGTATTTAACATCCTCGGGGGAATCGATCAAGTTGTCCAAGAAGATTACGTACGAGGTAATGTCATTGCTGCAGTCAAGATGGCACTGTTCAAAAGCAATCAGGTTGAGGAAAAGTGACTTTGTACCATCATGAATTAAAAGCCTAGGCATTTTGAGGATTCCATTCTTAAATTTTACATCCCAGAACCGATCAGTCTTCCTTTTCTTGAACTTAACTCCAGCTTCTTTCAACTCTGAAACACTATGAATCATTTGCTGCCTGCGTTTGTCTGCCACCCGACTAGAATGAGACCAACGCTTGATCCACATCCTAGGTGTTGGCTTAGGCCCTGTTTGCAAAAGGCTCCTCCTGAAATTTAAATAGAGGTGTCAAAATCAGCTCATTTTTTAGTAACCCGTTCAACTCGGTTGAGTTTTGACTTAACCCCCTTGAACCCGAAATAACCATAAAGAATAATGGATCGTAAGGTGTCAGATAGTGTAACCCAAACCAAAATGTACAAAACCAAATTTGGAGATTGAAAATTAAGTAATTTTCGAAGAACTTTAAGCTAACCACTTAAGAAAAATACATTTTTTTTCATAAAGCAAACTAAGAAAAAAAAAACATCTTATTCCACCCAACCCATATTGACCCAAATAAACGTGACGGGATTGAGTTATGAGCCGTTTATTGATTTAACCCATTTTGACTGTACCTGAAAACATCAAGGCAATGAAGTCCACCAAGGTCTCCCAATGGATCAAAAGAAGCAGAACGTCCCATTGACGACTCCAATTTGTTCAAGTCACTCTTTGTCAATGGCTCATCCGTTGGCATCAATGGATCGAAAAACCTCAGAGCTAACCTGGCTACAATACCTTTCTCATCAGGCATTTCAGATTGAATCACATACAATCGATCAAGGATAAACAACGGAATTTGATTCTCAATCATGATCATATCTCTCTGAATCGAATGCATCGATCCACGCATCGCGAAAACCGGATCGTTCCTCGCATAACCAAGATGCTTGAATCCACCAGCAACTCCACGAAAAAGCTCCAATACAAAACAGCTATCGAGAACCATCATTTCAACAAACTCATTGCTGTTCATTGCAATTGTACCTTCATAACAGGCGCGTGCTTTCTCTTCGAGCTCTCTCACTGCATCAATATACATTTTAATTTCCTGATTTGTCCTCTTCAGGATGTGATAAACGGCTCGCCATTTATGGCGATCCATATTTCGGAGGCGCCTTTTGCCATGGTGATAAGGACCTAGAGAGACAATTTGAGGTATATAAGCTTTATCATCATCTCTTCTTAAGCTTAAAGGGACTCTGTAAATAGAAAGTTTAGCCCATGATCCAGCATCATTATCTTGCTTAGCTTGCTCTAATTTGTCCTTAATGCTAATTACCCATTCGGATTCGGGTGATTTAGGACCTTCATCTACATTATGGACATTTTCCTCAATAGTAATTTTCAAAGAATCAGCTGGCTGATGCTCTTCTTTATGCAACAAGGGTAGTTGTTGTTCTTGTTGCAGGGGTAATTCTGGAAATTCAATGGATCTGCTGGTGGTTGGAGTAGGAGTAGGAGTATTTTGAAGTCCAGCATCAACTGTTTCTTTGAGCTTGAGAGTAATAAGGTACCAACTCAAAAGATCTTTGTTGAATACTGCAACCATTTCTTTTCGCTTGTTTTCTACTTTTCTTCAAAAGATTGGAATTTTGGTCATTCTATTAAAGCAAGAAAAATGTTTTTGTTCTTTTAGGAAGACTTTAGCTTGCAAGCAAGTTGTAGCTTACATTATAATGTAAATAAGAAGTGATGATTGTAGGATGTTGAAGTTGAACTAATCCAACTGGAGAATATGCTGCCCTACTGGACCCCTCTTCACTATTTTAAACTTTAAAAGGAACTGTTCCTCACATTTTTTAACTAAAAAATAATACTACTAGTCTACTACTGATGATCTTGAGAACACTGTTATCAGTTCTATAGTTTGTTAGTGCTCATTCCTAGCAGTACTTATTTTCCTAAGGTTAAACTCTTTTTGGAGGGGAGTCTTGCCGTAACTGGTGAAGTTACTATCATGATGTAACTTGTATAGTAGACCTTGTGATCCGACTCTTTTCCGAATCTATGCATAATGGGAGCTTTAGTGCACCGAACTGCAAAAACTCTTTTTAGTGTTGGATGAATTTTGCTATTTGTTGCGTGGTCAAAGGTCAACTTGTTTCGTGTTTGATGATGATCCAGACATATATATACCAGAAACAACATACAGTTTTTTATGTAGACATTAATTTTTTTAGCAAAAAACAAACAGGAACGAAATTATTAAACTAGGAGGATCACATTCACATCTGCCTTAATCTGTTTGACCCACCTATTAAGGTGTGAAAGAATAAAAGAATTGACGCATGCTGCAATTAAAAAAAAATGAAGCGACTTATAATATTTGCTAAAACCAGCTGTTGACAGTTCACATATATGACCCATGACACTGTTGGGTCTAGTTCACTATTAAAGGGTGCTAATTGGCTCATTGACTCGCTGATTAATTCTTCACTTTAATTGCCTGTTATTTACCATCATGAGTATTGGAAAAAAGAGATTTTTCCACTGAGGGGTAGATGGCATGTATATAATTATACAAAGAATTCTCTGCATCTTTTGAAGAGTAATTAGGTTGTCGAACTAATTAAGGAGTTTATCTGTTTTGCAAAGATTTTCGACGATCGATAACTCAAAGTCATAGTCACAATAGGCTTCACCACATGAAAAAACTTACAAATCTCCTAAATCACTTCATAAGAAAAGCACACTAAACTGTACAGTATTTTTTACGTTAACAATGGATAAATCTTTTTTTTTCTTCTTAATTTAAAAGGAGGCATGCAGACAGTATCTGCTCAGCTCAACAGAAAATATTTAACAACCTTCTCTTTTATAATTGTCCATATTCGTTCACGTTCTAATTTGTCAACAGATAAGAGCTTCAATAAATTATTGGAGTTTTTGGTCACATCTGTGTGGGGGTAGGAAAGGGGGGGGGGGGGGGAGATGAAGTTTTTAAAGAAGTTTACTATTAAAAATTTGACAAATCTCTCTTTAATAATTCCATATTCGTCCACGTTCTGAATTTGTCAAACACACAAAAATAAAAGCTATCTTCATTAAACAAAACACAAACAGAAATTCATTGCAACAAATTACCCCCCCCCCCCAACTATTGTTCTTGCGAGTATAATGCCCCTGAAATTGGAAGTATTTTACAATTTAATAATCAACTAAAACAAACATCATAAAATTCACTTTCTGCAAGCTCTCTGTGGATGGAAGTGCAATCAAGCCTAACACATAATTCCTTGGCATATTCAGTGCATCTACTCCCAGGGAAAAGAAAAACCAAAATTGTAATAGGATGTGTACCAAGACCATTATCTGCTGGTCCCTGCTGAGAGTCCATGCAAGTCTCAAGTGTTTTTTTTTTCCAACCTTTGTGTCCTGCAATGAGTTCAATAATGCAACAAGAAAAACAATAATATCCTGAGATGTTTTCGTTAAAAAGATTTGTTTATGCGTATTTCCAGTACAGTAGATGTGCATATCAATAGGACTGTAATTTTGAGTTGTTGTCAGTTGACATTCTGTAGCGATGATAAAGTTAACTTACCATTTTCATAGCTGAAATATCATCAATGCCAATGTACAGTTATGAAAAGATAAATGGATTTACGCAAAATTTATACTTCCATCCCCCATTTCCCTCAGTTTGGTTCCTGGAATTCTTCTTTTAGCTAACTTCCAGTCGTAGAGTGGGGAGTGCTATACAAGTTTTGTTCAGGGAACCAAAATTCTCAACGGTCCTGCATTTGTCTGCAGTTCACATAGCTGCATTCCGAGAAATTTAGTAGTGCGTGGTCGATCCTTGCTCAACCTGAACAACATCCAGTACATAGAATTTAGTAGTGAGGGGTAAAGAGGAAAGGCTGGTTATTTTGAGTAAAGGGATGCATCGATGGCAATGGACCGTCCAGTTGCACACCAATCCAAACACTCACAAATTAGCTAATTAAGTTTTAGTAGTTTACTTATAACAGAGCTGGTACATTTTTATTTTGATAACCGTAGTGTCCGGGCCATCTTGTTAACAGAGCTTGTACATGAAAACTAAAGGTAGCAGAAAGGAAATCACTAGCGAAGAGAGATGCTATTATGGATTTTATGAGTGGCGTCAAATTCACATTACACAAACTAGAGGTATGTAGCTCCAAATATTCCTTATTTTAATTTATCATGGATATTGATCTTAGGAGTACTGGGCAGCTAGGTCTATTTGTTTCTTTTCTCCAAGTACAAGTAATTCCCATGGAGCAAAAGCAACGTGAAAGCTTAAACAATAAAGATAACTGCCAGTTTTTTTTTTCAGTATATATCTGCAGACTGCAGGCATGAAATAATTCAAGAGTACCAACAACATTCTCTGAAGTCGCATTATAGAGGTCGCAGGGGAGGAGGTCATGAAATGTTCAAACTTATGTTAGCTAATAAGAATGAGTCACCGAAGAGACTCTTTTTCCATTTAAGCAATTAACGAAAACCTCTGTTGCTCGGACTCTTCAAAAATGGCACCGGGTGCACGTCCGATCCTCAAAAGTTCAATAATTTTGGAGGATTCGAGACAGACGCAGCAGCTTTTTGAAGAGTCCGAACAACATAGACGGAAACTAAAAGAAGTCACAGCAACAACAAAATCTAGAAACCTTGAAGCATGACGTCACGTTGGTAATGTCTGCAATCTTATGTGCTTGTACTTCTGTGTTGTATTGAAGCATTTAGAACTTTCGGAGAAGCCTTTGGATAAGACTTGCTCCAATGCATGTGCTCCTTCCAGCAATGCAGCATCAGTCTGCAAGTAAAATATGTGAATCTTCAACAACTCCATGTGGATTTAGAGCTACAAAGAGATACATTTGGAATTCCTTCATTGATGTCAATTTTCAAATATATTAGTTTTATCAAGAAAAGATCTCTAACGTGTCTTCAATGTCTGGAGCATGGGTACTTCTCAAACCATATCGTATTTCCATCTGATATGACATACATTTGTCTTTAGGGAACATGTCTATGAAAATTTTTAACTGGGTCCAAATGTTTTTTTTCATTGGTTGAATTCTACAAAACATGTCATCTGCATGTCTTTTACGTGTTTCAACATGTCTAATGAAATTCTCCACCTGTTAAAATACTGGGCGGGTTAAATGGGTTTGAGCTAGTTTTGCCACCTCTAATTTCATGTATATACATCTTTTTGCTTTCTAGTTATGGTCTCATTTCTGAATATTTTTGGAGTTCACTGGGTAATGCCACTAAGCTTCAGAATTTGATAAACAAAGAGCATCAACAAGAGATTGAAGAAGATAGGGGAGACAGTCTTTTATGTATTGCATGGTCAATTAGGCTAGAAAGAAATAGAAGATGATTTGACGTGAAGAAGGAAATCAAGATGTTGTGAAGTTCAAATGTATTCAGAATTTACTGTTTTGGCATAGAGGCTTTTTTGCTGCTGACATGTTGGTTTTTGTGGACTTGCAAGAATCTTTATGTGTGTAACCTGATAACTCCAGTTTTATGTAACTTTTGCAGTACCCTCTTGGTACTGATATTTGAATAAATTTTTTTATAACATTATCAGAAAGATATTCAAGAAAAGCTCATAGAGCAGAACATAAGACGCCTCTGCTGTACTAATACACAATGAGCCGATCCTACAAAACTAAGAGGCTGTACAAGTTTATTAGACCAGTAAAGAAGTTCAATAACAAGAAAAGTAACATTAGGGAGTCGACTTTATGTAAGAACTCAATGAGTTATAAACTTACTCGTTCTCTTGCAGTTAAATTGAACTTTTGAAGCATGAATGCTTTGGGATCCATCTGACCAGGAGGTCTTCCAATACCTAGAAAGAGAACTATATTTAATTTTCCATACTGAAACTCAAAATCCAAAAAGAGAACATTTAGGTATTTCAGAATTTCCACAAACCTATCCTTAACCGAGGGAACTCTCGATTTCCACGAAAATGATAAATCACACTCTTTAACCTGTAAAAAAGAGAACTGGATCATATACAGTTTAACAGCGACTGAAACTGCACCATACATGAAGAGGGAGCTCTTCTGGTACTAAATAACTAGCAAAAACATCAAAAAACTGACATAGCAAACAGGACAGATTTTCAGAGGTAGAGAATATTATGCTTATTATATTCAGGTAAGAATTACTTGATATGTTTTATTTTAGATATTTTCACATAGCCATAATTTTCATTATTAAGTTCATTACAATTCCAGCTATGAACCTTTCCAAAAAAATCCAAGCTATGAACCTTTCCAAAAAAATGTCCAGCTATGAACCTATATAGACAATTCACAGGATTGAACATGAACAGATGGATGGTTTCATGGTCCTGAATTAAAGGTTGTTTTAAGTAGATTTATATAGAGAAGAATTTTGTTCATACCCGTTATGTCTGTGATGACCTCCCTTGGGGTGAAGACGAAGAACTCCACATGGTAAATCCATGTCATCATGAAACTGGAGAAGAAGACAGTTGTTGAAAAGCATTAAACAAAACATAAATAATATGTCCAATTGATCTTAAAAAATATGAACAGCTAGCATATTGTACCACAACCACACGATTGAGAGGGAGCTTGTAATATGCTGCAAGTGGGCCAATCTGGGGAAATAGAGAAAAGGGAGGGCATCAGAGGTATTGATCACCTTTGATAACACTAAGCATCAATGAGAAGCATGATACATCTCCATTCCTCAGGGAAAACATCAAAGCCAATAAGTAGAAATCTAATGGAGTCATAAAATTTTATCTTTTATTTTCACAAGTAAACTGGAGTTTGCATGACATAAATTGAGCAAACGAATGTGCTATTTTCCATTCTTAAGAGTTCTCAAATAAAAGTTCACTTATTTAAGCAGAGGAACATAACTTGTCTGATGAGAGTATAATACGTATAAACATTCCTTGCAAACTAGGGAAGCAACGGCTGGGGCCATGCCCTTAACCTGATTGTAGGGGAACTAAACCTGGAAAAAACAATGGGGCCAGGCTTGCATTTGCATTTAACTTGTGAGCAGGCAAGTCTTGACAAAAACAGTCAATTGTCAAACAAAGGTGATAAATAATGCCATTCAAAAACATGCTCCCCTAAGTCTATAGGAAAAGTTCATCCAGTGCGTGCTAAGGTCCTCGAATAATTATCGTTTTTCCACTTGAATGCATTTTGCATAAGAATTACCACTACTTTCTGGCAGCACAAGGCTGCTATCTGGGTTGCTTTAGTTCATGGAATAAACATGACCTGCAATTCACTACCTAGCTACCCAGACAAATTGCTTGGTAACTTCTTTTAGATTATTTCAGTAATAAAATCACAAGAATTTAAGCTAAGAAGATAGTGTTATCAGAAAAAAGAAAAGCTTTACGATACAAGTAAAATTGCTTACAGATTCACCACTCAAATTCATGTAAGTTAGTGGCTTTGCAAGGAGAACTGGAATGCCATTGACAAAACCTGAGAATTGGTATATATCAACCAAATATAGATAAGAGTATAAACAAGTGCATATGAAGATGCACTTGAACACTTAAAAGGCATAAAATAATATTTAACTAAAGAGACCTTTTCCAAATATAGCTTTACAATGTACTGTCTCCATATCAATCCCTTGCGAATTTGCGAATGCATCAAGCATTTCAAAACCAACCTATAGTGGAAACAAAAGATAAAGCTCGAGTGAGATGGAACCCATTATAGATCAAGTTTTACGCAATCTTTCAAAGAAAGTAATGTTATTCCAGAAATAGAGGTTACATTGTGTCTGGTTCCCCTGTATTTATCCCCAGGATTGCCCAACCCAACAAAGAGCCACGGCCGAGGAGAATAAGTGCAGAAGTTGCGCCTACAAATCCTTCTAAGCATCTCATTCATCTGCAATAAATATCAACAAGGTTTGATAAATCAAAAGGCGGATTTTGGGATTTTTAGTTTCAGATCATAATCAAAATACTCAAGGACTTCATTATATCCAGAATCCTCCTATGAAAAAAGAAGTTCAATTTAAATTAAAAAACTTTAGCAATGTTAGGTGATTATGGAACTCAACTTAAAATCCAAAACCTTTAGCTATGCAGACATAACATTAGAACAAAAGAGACGACCTGGATTCATACGAAAATAAACCATGAATTTCAGAAACCCTAACTAGAATAAATGACACATATGTGACTATATGCTACAGGGAATATACATACATTATAAGAAATATACCTGCCGCCAACGAGAAGATTTGCAGTTGGGTTTCAATAGAGAGAGAGAGAGGGGCAGTGAGAGCAGAGATGAGCTGATTGTATTTTGACCCTGTTTAAGATAAAGTTATATATGATATAGTTTCCTGGGAAAAAAATACTTGCTTACTTTGTTCCGGAATTCTTATTTGGCAATTAAAATATCAAATACAACTTAAAATTATATTTGGAATTTTAGAAAACACCTCAAAAAAATTATAAAGTTTTTACTTTATTTGATTTCACTTTTTTCACTTTCTAATTTATTTATTTTTTTCAAAAAAAATCTAAACTTTTTATTTTCATAAAATAACCCCATTTAATTATAGTACATGGTCAAAATTACTTTTAAATTTTTAAAAAAAATATATTTAAATTCTAAATATTAACTCCTAATACTATGCCAAAACACAACTTCAACTCCAACTCCAACTTCAAAATTTTTAAATAAAGTGAATATGTATTTTGTTTTAATGGTCAAACGCCTACTTAAACTTGTCACATTTGAATTTGACATGCTTATTCATAATTAACATAACTATTTTGTCACACTATGTTAAGTATTAGGTCTTGAAAATAATTTAAAAATAAGTAATTAATATTAAAGTAAAACAGGAAATAAAATAATTATATGATATGTTAAAAATGATAAATTAAAACGAAAAATCTAATTTTAAAATAGTGGAGTAGCGAAAGGGAACTAGTGATAAAAGAGTGTGTTTTCAATAGTTTACTTGTCAAGCTTTTTCTTTTGTCACACACTCAACCTTATTAGAAATGGTCATTCTAAAATACTTGTTATTATAGTAGAAAAATAAAAGTTTTTAATTTTTTTTTTTTCATACTAACACGTATGAAGGTAAGTCACTAAAATGATGGGTGGTACGGAGAAGAATTGATGTTCAGAGAAAAGAAGTCACGTAGTTTTTTTTTTTTTTTCATTGGTTGATTTTGCCATATCACAATATATGTAGTTTATGCTCAATTATCTTTTTGGTTGGTTAGTCACGAGGGTTCAATAGGCAATTTTTTGATGATATTAGTGTGTCAAATTGAAATATGCCTTGATATAAATGTCAAAATAAAAACTAGAGTCATGTTTAAGGCATTGCTTATGTATTTGGCTTATTTTTTGCGTTAAAGATGGATAATATTTTATAAGTTAAAAACGAGGCATGGAAGCATTATTTGATCACATCTTAGATCAAGAAAATGACTGACAAATTTTTCTTTTATAATTTCCATATTCGTCCAAATTTGTCAACACACAAAATCAAAGATACTTTTTCATTAAACAAACACAAACAACAGAGAAATGCATTGCAACAAATACCCAACTAACTATTTACAATATTAATTTAATGATCAACTAATTAAAACAAACATCATAAAATATCACACAAGCCATAAATCCTCCAAATGCAAGGCAGCTGAAAGGATCAAGTTTTCTTCATATACTGTTAATCTTCTCTTCTTTTGAAGTAGTAGTAGTAAGTTTATTTATGGCATCCTTAGTTGGATATGAAGCCTCTGTCATAATTCCACACTTGCCCAAGTGAGCGTTCTTTACATTACGCTCTATTTTCACATAGCCATTTTCTCCCCACTTTGTACCCCATGAGTTCCTCACTAACCAATAGTCCTTTCCATCTTCACTGCCGTAGCCAACCACCACTACACCGTGGTCTACTTGCTCTCCACATTTCCCCGTAAACACGCCCTGATCAAAAATTTAAAGTCGGTAAATTCAGAATGAATGTTATGTACGTTCATTTTTTTGCTTATGTACCCCGGAAATAAAAGGTTGAGGTTTGAATTACCGAGGTGTAGAGTTGGAAAGCCCTGCCAGATGCTTCAATAGCTACGCTAACAGGTTGATGTGCCACGGCTTTTTGAAGTGCTTTTTCACTTCTAGGCACGTCTTCATAACCATCAATACTAACAACCTTATAATTTTTCTGTAGCATTACAACTTTAATCAATTAGAAATCTATTAAAGCAATCATAAAGTATTTATAGGAATAGTATAAAATGTACTATGGAGTACGGACTAACCCGAATAGGATCGCATCTGCCTTCAACGCCGCGATAAGGATAGTGATTTTCAGTGTCCATGCCACCATTGGAGATGATGAACTCAAAGGCATAGTCCATTAGGCCACCATTACAACCAACGTTATGGGCTCTGTCACAATCTACAAGTTCTTGCTCAGATAGTGTGATCATTTCCCCTGTTACGATCTGGTTTATGCCTTCCACTGCTGCTACTGTTGAAAATGCCCAGCAACTTCCTGTAAAAGCCCAAATAAATTATGTAAAACATTGCCATGGACAAGCCCACTGGGCTTACAAACGGATCAAGCCAGACACCTACCAAAAGTGGACATCTTTATCCATTTAATCATGTTAAATAACTGTTACTAATCACTTTCTCATCCTATCTAACACAAATGAAATTTCAGGATATACAAGAATTTCACTTATGGAATTGGAAACTACTATTTGTGTATTTTACTCTTTAATCATACCCCCATCCCCATCTTTGCAATCCCAAAGGTTTGATTTCTAAAAGCTTATTTCGGAATTTGAAAGCTTTATAGCATGCAACTGGGAAAAGCTATTAATATAACATGTCATGTTTCATATATAAGTTCTAACTTCTAAGATTTTGGTCACACACAGCGACAATAATTTTGAACCTTTGTATAAATAGTCGGGTCGTATTCACAGTTTACTTTGTCTAGTAGGTATACATAAATTATACAAATGTTATACTCATATTATAATTAGATGTATAATACATATATCGTATATTCGTCAGCTAATACTAATATTGTTACTTGCAAAATAGATATAGACATATAGCTGGTTAATTTTAATTTATATCTAACTTAAATCCTTAAATTATAAGTTGATATCTACTTAGCTTTTAAGTAAAGCACAAAGTCTTTTACAAAACTAAAGAGAAGACATACCACAACTCCCTTGATTTTTGATAGGAGCAACAGCGCCTCTCTTCCTCCAATCGACAGAATGGGGCAGCAGCTCGTTGGGCCGCGAAGCATAACGCTGGCTTGTTTTTTTCGACTTCACAAGGCGCCGCCTAGCGTCACTTGTCGTGCCCAAATACATAGCTCGGTACTCCTCGTTCGTAACATCAGCAAATTCGTTCAATCCCACCTTGTACGTACGATTCTCAAGGTTGTTATGTTCCTCAATGAACCTCAAATTATCCTTAAAAATCTCAAATCTTTTTTCCTTCTCTCCCAAGGCATTATATACTTTCCCATGCTCTGTCAGCCACTGCTCGTATATAATTCCTTTCATCACCTCCTTATTTTTGTAGTCTATGATGGACATGTCTATTGCATAGGATAAAGACGAAAAGAGGGCGAAGAGAAGAGTTGTTATTACGGTTTTAGCCATGGCTGACAAAGTGCAAAGGAAAACTTAACACTTGTAGGGAGAAGTATAGTGCAGAACGAAAAGAGGCTTAAGGGATAAGGCAAACCACTTGGGCTTATATAGATGGAAGAATTGGATACTATAATCATATTTTATAAAGTTATTTTGGGATAATGGGAAAAAAAAAAAAGGTGAAAGAATTTATGGGTCTGTTTACATTGGGACAAAAACGCCAGGAATGCGGAGCAGAGTCTCTCATGGGTTGTGGGAAAGCCAACTGATTTGTGAGACCAAACCGCCATGCAAGAAAAGATACATTGTCAGAATTCATGTTGTAGATAAAATTTTGAGTCTTTGCATGCGTATGTAAGACCAGTCCGCAAAATCTCCTTAGGGTCTAGGGATATGTAAAATATTTAGTTTGCAGAAACAATTATGTAGATCCTACCTAATCGCTTAAATAAAATATAAATAAGTATAATTCAAATATAATATAGGTATAAGTTACATATAATCAATATATAATATGAGCATACTAATTAGAAAAAGTAAACAATAATTCAACAAGATATACTTTCTTCATTTCAAAATAAGTGGTATTTTAATCTTTATATTTTATTTCAAAATAAATAGTGTTTTAGATCATCAAAAAGATGCTCACCAATTTACCCTTCTTTATATAAAGAAGTTTTACATAACCAAAAACTATTAAAGTTATATTTTTTTCAAGATATTTGTTAAAGATAAATTAGAAGAACTACCTATTTTGTAAAAATAAGTAGTTTATTAAAGGGTGATCCCAATCTGAAAACACTATATATTTTAAAACGGAGGGAACGGTAAAGATTCCTTTATTGTCTCAATTGGTCTGGTAAATTTTAATCTAGGAGTATAATTAATGATTTTAAGGTTTTATTTTATGTTACTCATGTACTTCTTTCGTTCCATTTTATATAAAGTATTATGATTTGAAATTAGATGATTTTTTTAGTTACAATATCTCTTAAAATTGTATTAATATTTTGAATTTTTCATTATGTTGACTATAATAGTTTTCCTCTTCTTTTGTTTTACCAAATCAGATTTTTATGTGATTTTTAACTATGTATATTTTATTTTAAAAAATCAAATTTTAAAATCACAAAAAAAAATTAAATACTTTTAATTTTTGTACTGCAATTTCTTTCACATAAATTGAAGTGAAGGAAATACTATTTACAAATAGATTTCATATACACTATGATTTACATACTAAATTATGCAACTCATTTAAAATATTATTTTAAAAAAATTCTATAATCGGAAGATTCACTGAACCTTGACAACAAAAACAAAATTGATAGAGCATATAATTCTTTTTCTGTTAATGGATTTTACATTACGAAATTCAAATTAATAGGAATTGAAAGAAAAAAAGAGGACCGGGTGAAGAAAAATAAATGTATGGAACTAACTATCGTGACCAAGTTCCTTGAGTTATGGGTTGGTGACTTCGTGTCAGCTGCTCAGAGAGGCTTGCGTTGGAACTCTAACAGATGCCTTGAGATGTGAGACTCCAACTAAACTAAACTAACGGTGCATCACCCACTCTCCATATTTCGGCTCCACTTTTACTTTTTTCCTTTTTTTTTTTTTTTTTTTTTTAGTTTTGATATACCGTATTCATATTGAGATTGATTAAACTCAAATTTCATATATGAGAGTAAAATATCTCTTAACAAATGTGATTTCATATTCTACGTAGGGTTTGAATTCAAATTTTTTGATTAAAGACAGCAGAAATACATACCAGTTATCATTCCATAACAAATTTATTGATATTTCTGCAAACTATAACTTATGGTTGAAGGCTAACTTATTGATTTCTGCAAGTCATGTTACCAAAAATCTTCCTTGGGAAGTAAGCTGGGCGGTGATTTATAGGTATCTGTGCCGCCGGCCTTTGTGAATCAAAACTCAAGATTCTGTTGAATATTATAAAGATTAGCACCGAATCTTAAAGTGGCTTGATCCTCCATCCAATAGGATGTTTGCCGTTTGTTTGAAATTCATTAAAGAAAATAAAAGCGCCTTCAATGTTGGACCCTCCAGAAATTTCTTCAAGGCTTCACGCAGCCTGGTTGGACCTCATAAAGCTTTACATGTTAGGGCTTGTTTGGTTAAGGGGAATAAGTTATCTCGAGATTAGTTATCTCAATTCTTATATGAGATTAAAATAGTACTATAATTTCGAAATAACTAATTTTAAGATAAGTTATATCGCGATTTTATTTCAACCAAACATGAGATAATTTTGAGATTAATTATCCCCTAGTCCTCGTACCAAACGAGCCCTAATTAGTACTAACACATAATTGGAAAGATTACTTTTTGTAATGTATGTCTATGTAAAAACAAGTGAAACGTAAGGAAATATTAATCTATTAGTGTTAGATTAAGTGATTGATTTTTTTATTTCTCATCAGACTTTCGATATTTATATTGGGGCTCAATTGAATTCAAAATCACTGGAAAAAGTGTTATATAAGGTACAAAGTGCTTCCTAAGAAAATCAATTCAATACATAGAACTCAAACTCTAATTTATAAATCCATGCACCGATATCTACCTACTAGGCCGATATTTTAGAATGGTGATGTCAAGGCCGTTACAATTTCAGAGGAGCCATATTTGTCGACCAGAGAGGATCACTGCATGCATCACCATTCTGTTAACTGTTATCAATATTGCATCTGATTAGAGGCGCTCGATTAATTACAAAACACACGTGACATGACACATCTTAATTTTATTACGTATCCCAAGAAAAACTTAATATTATCGTAATTATTGATACTGCTAATGGTAATAGTAATGTATAACAAACATGCAGCTAATTTTTCTTATACTTTTGTTTCTGATATACCTAGATCTTTATTTCAAAGCATCATGATCGATCAAATTTGCTCATGTATTGTTCGAAATTAAGTAATTTTATCGTACATCAATTTTTTGGTCTAATGGTTATATATATTACACATGTTATTTCGAAAAAGTCTAGTTTTTGCCCTTGATCGCTTCAAACGGCAAAAGATATGGCCTAAAACAATTTATATGTTTTTGGCAATTAAAGAACAAATGAAACACTATTGTATTGATGCAACTTTACTGGTTGATGCCTAATGACTTTGCCATGTTTAATTTAAACTAGACTAGCTAGAGGATTTAGGAAAAGAAGAAGAAAGAGTCCAAAAGGGCCTGTGAAATACTAGCATATTGGGTTTTGGACTTTGGGTAGATTTTGCATTAAGATATCTGTGGAACCCAATCCAGCCCGTTTGACGTATACAAAGATATCACTTCACAAACTATTACAAGTCCAATAGTATTGGATTAAATCTCCATAAGCTTATGATAGCACTTGTCAAAGTAAAAGTGGTCTCACTTATAAGATGGGAAGTTTAAATTGGTTGTTTTCATGTATATATTCTGAGAAGAAATTAATGGAGCTTTATGTATTATAAGTTTATAACTAATGGCTAGCTATTGATCTTCTACAAATATCTAAATTAAATAGATTATCTGCATATTATTAATTTATTATGTATCCTTATTCCAACAAACTGTTCCTAGCTAGCTACAAATCTACAGTATTTTTGCGATTTTTCATCTTTCGAGTGGTCTCAACATCCTAAGATATGGTTTATAAATTGTCTTCTAATGGCATTCATTAAATTGAGATCTGCATGCTCATGAAAAGTAACTTTTAGGATTATTTTTATTGGTTAAGGTTCACATATATACATCTTACCCTTCTCGGATTTTACTTGTGAAATTGCACTGATTAGCACGGCACCTTGTCTGCATGTTTTATTACTTGGACAATTCAACTAATTGCATGACGATAAGTGATCTATGTGTTTCAACCCATTGACCAAGTTAATTTGGGTAATATTGAAGAGGAGAACTCTAAAGTTGTTTAACTAAAAATCATGAGCTAAAACTTACCGGTGCTTGCACCAAAATCCAAATGGATGTTTGCATACAGATTTTTAGCACTTAACTATATGTGATTAATTAACTTTCATTTTCACCTCATTAAATTACATAATTGATTTGATATAAACACTTGATACAAATAAGTATTTACCAGCTAACCATCTTTCGCAACACACAACACTATGATATAAGAACCAATTTAAGTTCTACACACTAATATTGCAATTATGTTTTATCCTAAATTTATTACTCTATCAATATATATAAATAAAATTTCCTAAAGAATTAGTCCTAGCTAGGTACTTTCTTCTTTTATATTGTCCGTCCGTAAAGTTGATGAACGCCAGCTAGGTGTTTATATATACTTTTTTGACTTGGATTGTATTCTAGTGGCAGATGTTTTGTTTTTCTTTTTCTAGATCTTGTGTAAGATTCTTTATCTGCCTGCAAAGGAAATTGACGAAAATGTAACCTATTAAACACCTATGGGAAAACGTAGGTTCTCAGGTTTACTCGTTTTCGAATAAACTTAAAAAGGACAACATAGTCAACAATGAATTGTTGGAAACTTGGACTATACCTTAATGGAGATAATGATGAATTACTACTCTCGTCAATTCATCGGTCAATGTTGAGGAAATCATGAGTGACCCAAATTTTCCACTTTGTCCACATTCATATCCCATAAATCTGAATGAAAAAAATTAATTCACACTAGATGTTTATGTATCAAACCAAAATAAATGCATGATAATACAATAGTTATACGTATTTTATGACATCTATAATTAATTACGTAATGGAGTATATATTTTCACATTATTTTTGTTGAGTTTTGGAATTAAGGGATGCAAAATAAGGAAGAAAGAAGAAGAGAACAGTTGAGAAGAAGAAGAAGTAGTATACTTTAGTGATTGTGATTTTTGAATTCTGAATACAAGAAGCATTATTTTAGTGCATATACACTGCTACTAAAAATAAAAGTTTTTTTCCTCACAATTTAATAAGAATTTTGTGTTATAATACATGATTTTTTCATTCATTTTTCGCCGAATCAGCTCACAAAACGTATGGTGATTGATAAGCTTCCTAACTATACACATTTTTTTTTCACTGATTCAATCAAAATACATGTCGGACTGAAAATAGTTACTAAACAATTTTCAATAGAAAATTTCAGTGAGAAAATACTATTTTTTAATAGTAATATATACATACGGTTAATAGACTAACAGCTCACTACACTGTTAATTAACTAACTTAACTACAACTTTAACAGACTAATTACTTTCTTATGTATAAAGACTATTGTACCCTATCTAACTTAGAGCCTGTTTGGATTTTAAGCTATACGTTAGTTATACGTTTTAGTTTTTTTTTGCTATTTTGGCTTAAAATTAAGTGTCCAAAAGCACTTTTTAACCTTACCCAAACACTGTACAACAGTTTAAAAGTTATTTTAACTTAAAAAGCACTTAAAATAAGTCAATCCAAACGGGCTCTTATTATACTATCCTCGATAATTTTGTGATCAGTAATAAAGAGAATCGAAAAATTAAAGTTGCCAAAATGCACCTTCATCATTACACTACAAGCTCTACTTATATATTGATGGGATTCAAAAGCTTATATACATGCAAATATATATATATAATTATACTATTTGCTTGTAAATTTTTCAACTAAGAAGATTCAATGATTGATCAATCTCCCTATTTCTAATTTAGCAACTGACGTAATACAATCTGATGTAAATATGGAGTGCAAATAAATATTTTTAGAGCGGAAACATTGTAGTAGCGGGTAGGTAAGGCGTTGCGTTAGCATGGGCAGTTTTTCTCGCATGTTGGGTGTTGAAAATTCAGCCTTGTTCATCGCGAGGATCCCGGAGACTGCAGTCTATATTCCGGGCACCAAATTTTCTTCTTTGACTTGTGCTTTGCTCATTATCAGATTCTAGCTTCGACTTTTATTACCTAACACTTCAATTTTTTAGACTCATTTTTCTATTACTACTAGATCTTTCTTAGGTTAGGCGCCGCTATGATGAAATAGGATGTGACCAAGACTAGGGGCGGCAAAATCAAATTCAACCCGCCCAACTCGTCCAACTCATTTAGGTTTGGGTTGGTTATTGACCCGTTCATTTGTTAACTCAATCTATTTCAACTCAACTCATTTCAATTCATTAAAAATTGGGTTGATATGTAACTTAAATTGACTTTTGAGAAATCTTGTCAAAATATTTTTAAATAACTTTTATTTTATTTTATTATATATAGTTATAATAAAAATAAATAAAAAATATTAGGTATTAAAAACTAATAAAATAACAAATAAAGCAATTAAAACTTAGTAAAAAAATTGGGACGGGTTGGGTTATGACCCGCTACTAACCCATTTTGACCCAACCCGTTTTGATCCAAGCAAATTTTGATCGAGTTGGATCTTGACTCATTTTGACCAGCCCAAATTTAACCCAACCCGCTCAATTGCCACCCCTAACCAAGACCCTTAAAGCAAAGTGTGGAATATCGGGTTTACTAGATTCAACAGAATTGCATCCAATTTAGTTGAAAAATTGATGTATATAGCAGAGGATTAATGTATTATTGCGTCGTACATCCATGTGAATATCTAATACATACATATATAGTATTAGGGGTGTGTACAAAATTGAACCACGAACCGAACTAAATCACAAACCAAATTAACTGGCAAAAAAAATTCGACTAGTGGTTTGGTTTGACTTGGTATTGAAAAAAAATCGACTATAATTGATTAGGTTTAGTTTTAACTAAAAAAAAGTCAAATCGAACCGAACTAACCCGATATTACATGTATACTATTTTTAAAAATATTTTATACATAAAAAATTTATTGTGATGTAATTTATAAATATTTCTTCAACTTTTTCGTAGTTTTTATCTTTCAATATATTATTTCAAGTTTAAACTTAGAATTTTAAATGGTCAAATAAGTTTTTTTACAACCTATAGATATTAGTAACTCAAATAAAGACCAAATCAATACGAATGTTAACAAAAGATTATTCAATCCAATACTAGGAATGACAATAATATTAGATATTTATTCTTTAATTTTACATAAATTCATAAACTAATTTATTTTTCTTTTTAATATTTAGTCATGTAGTTAATACTTATTAGACTTATTTTAGCATGACTTGATACTTTTAAATTATGATTATTTTTATTATGACTTATTAATATGCAATATTTATTCTATGCGTTTTTTTTTTTTTTTGGTTGAATATTTTATTGTCACCACTCACTTCATAAGTTCCAAATAAAGTGAATATATTTTGTGTTATTTTTTTAAGAAATACCTTAGATAATTGTATGTTGCTCGGACTAAAGAAATATTTAATGCACAAGTTAATTATATGTTTGTATGAAGACTTTACCGAAAAAAACTCAAAAAAATCGAGGAAACCGAAAAAACTCGAAATTGGAAAACCCGACTTTTATTGATTTGATTTGATTTATAAATTTAAAAATCTGACACTAATAATTTAGTTTGGTATTTAAAAAAACCAAACTAACTCTATCCATGTACACCCCTATATAGTATTATGAAAAAAATAGATAAAAAGCAAAAAAATATTAAAAAAATTAAAACTCAAAAAAGAACCCGACAAAAGTCGAAACCAAATCAAGTGCTTTACTGCTTTTCCAACTAGCTGCAGTTTTGATTACAAGGCATCCGGAAAGCGAAGATTTTGTACATAAAAGTGGAAATATATATTCATATTCAAGCTTTGTTTATTATATTTGATTTAGTTTTGTTTATAAAATTTATCAAATCTAGACAATTGTTTTCTAAAGAAACAACTTACTCGATGTATATATAATTAGGAGCCAAATTTGGCATTAAGGGAGTTACAAATATGAAGAAGTCAACATACGGAGAAGTCTGTTCAACATCTATTATAAAAAATATAATTTTTGGTTAAAAGAAGTTCGAATGAACCCTCTCGACTCTAGCTAGCACCGCCCATGTATATAACCATCTAGTTCTAGTAGAATACCATCTTAATATTAGGCCCGACTTCCCTACATTGCACGTGAACATGGCAATAGCCACAAACAGCCAAATCAAAATCCCACCCATAGCAGAGAAAATAATGGATTATTCACGCTGAAGAGGATAATTTATTCAACCACATAATTATTACTGAGGGCGAATACAAAAGATAATTTATGGATTCATCCATAAATTTACTAAATAAATGAAAATAATGAATTTTAAATCCAATAAATATATTATTTTACAGTAAAATCTCAATCTCAAACTCATAATATTCAAATTATCTTACGTTAGCCATTGATATTAATTATTACAATCACTCTTTGATAAATGATTACTATATATCGGGAGACTCGTTATAATCTGATCAATCATATTTTTTGTCAACAAGGTAGAGCTAAACTAAAAAATCTTTTTTCCTATTATTTATTTTTATGGAATTATTATTCTGACCTATGATTCAATGGACAACTCACCTAAAGAGATACGGATGAGTTTTCACAAAAATTGCTCAAGTGCAGTACTGTCGTGTGAAAAGGTTCGTCCAACAAACATGTTTGACTCGAAGTGGATTAGATTACTATATATCCTAACTAATTTTGTGCTTAATTAACCCATTTAAACATCTTAATTAAAACCTATTGAAAAATGGGATGATTCAATGAAGTAGATGTAGCCTGTTTTTTTTTTCTTTTTAACAGTTGTGCTCATTTAAATTTAAATGTTCAGTGTTTCATTAATCTCATTCGGAACATATCCAAAATGAAAAATCAAATCAAATCGATCAAATAAATCGATATTTGTTTGGGTTTGGTTAGATTAGGTTTTAAATTTTAGAAAATGATAAAATTTTACTTGTTTTGATTTGATTTTATTTAAACAACCAAAACCAAATCGACAAACTATATACAATTTTTTTATAATTATATATATAGTACAACATATTATTTTTTATAAATAATTTTAAATATGTCGCATATTTTCTCAACAAAAAATTATTTATCTCTAATAAGATAATGAGCTTTATACCTTAAGCTCATTGATTAAAAAAAAACATGAATCCAAACTCGTTAATATAAAGAAACAGTTATGAAATTTGCCTTTTTTTTTTTGTATTTCTTATAACCTTTATTAACTTGATTAAAACTTATATATCTTAAGACATTTTTTCCATAATACAATAAAATTATGGTCATCTACCGGCTACCATTACAATAAAAGGGTAATAATAAATAATAAGTTTGAAAGAATGGAATTGTATGGGGGGAAATGAAAAAGAGAAATATCAATACATCTTTAAAAAACCGAATCATATTGATAACTATCAAATCTATAAATATGTAATGTCATGGTTGTTATTACACTAACGTCAATTTGAACGAGTCCTACCTAAGTCTTTTTAAAAAAAAAATCATTTTCTACCATTTGGAAGAGAGTTTACAAGAATATCTAATTCTATCCAAATAAAACTATCCTTGTTTTTCTTTTCTAATTTAAACTACTTTTTTGTAATTAAGTTAGTCAAACCTAAAATCTACTGTCAACGGAATTATGCTGGCTAAAACCAATTGAGGGGTAAGACCAATAAAATAAAATATTCCATACATTCTAGAAGAAGTTGAAGCCAACGCTCAAAGATAAAATCAAACTTAAAATAATTAAAGTGGGCAAAATGGAATTGAAACGAAATTCTTTTTATTCAAAAGAATATGCGGACAAATGGGATGGAAACAAAATTCCACCCCCCGCTGAGTAAAGGATACTCCCACCCATATTAGTTGGTCACTTCTTTTTACACGTATATTAAAAAATCATAAATAAGAAGGTAATTTTACTAATTCACCCCTTAAAAATTTCTTTGAAACTTTTCAAACAAGTGTGAATACTTTTAAAAAGAATTAATTGTAAGGGTAATATGAAAAAAATTAATTAATATTTTTTTGATTTAGTAAAGTAATCAATTAATATGAGACAACTATTTTTAGTATAGTGACTAACTAATCTGGGAGAGAGAAAGTATATCCCTCCGTCCATCTTTACTTATCCACTATAATAAAAATAGATGTCCAACAATATTTGTCTAATTTATGAAATTAAGAGATAATTTTATACTTAGTTCATAATTTACCCTTAACATTAATTATAGTCATTTCTCTATTATATTTTCAAGATATTATATTTATTATATTTAAAGAATGATATGATAAAATTACTTTCTGTTTATAATTTTTTAAGAAATGTGCAAAGTTAAGTATTACTGAACAAAGAGAGTACAAAGACAGAGATTCAGAAAAGTCAACTTAAAAAGGGAGAAGAAAAAACGAAGTAGAAGAAGTAGTACGTAACCGAATACCACTAATTAATAGGAAAATTACCTCTAAATTTTACTTATATAATTTAGTGATATCGTTAATTTTTTCATTTAACGGATTTGAAAAGTTGAGTTGAAAGAGTTTTTAATTTTCCTTTTTAAGATTTAGTTCAAACAATTTTATTTTATTTTTTGCAAAAACTTAAAAGCAAAAACAAAGTCCAAAATTCTAGAACTTTAGACAATCTCCACGGTAAATTCAAATTTTAAAGTTTATGCGTTTGTATAATAATCTCAAGTTAATATAAAATAATATTTGAATTCACAATCAACTATTTATAAATATTTTGTATTGATCTTCTAATACAAATACATAGTATAAACAAAAACCACTATGTTTCCATGAAACCACACCTTAAGGGCAGGATCCCCATCTGATTTTGTTTTTCTTCTTGGACCCTCAATGAAACTCTCAGTCGTTATTCATAAAATGTGTACTAGGTAAATTTGTTCTTGTGCAATAGTATGTAAATCACACCGAAAATGTAAATAATATATACTAGGGAAGTAAAGTGCAACGAGTTCAATTGAAAAGACGTTAGTAAAAGGAATCGATCCCTAACTTTTTTTTATGAAATATGATTTGCTGCACCGATTTAACCACTCTAAACCGTTTCAAGAGTGTATTTATTTCCCTATGATCTTCTACTACAGTATGTTATTAAAAAAATATAGGGGAAAAAAAATAAATAGGGTAAGCAACAACAAATCCTCCAAATCAAACACGACTATCTCGTGAATCGGACGGTGTTGTCACACTCCTTTGACCTGATCAGTTCTAATTTCTCCAAAAGAGACCCATTTGGGCCCACCGTGTACTACTATTCCCCAAAGAAAAGGTCAATGTACCATCAGTCCCATGACCCACCCCCATTCATTTCACACCAGAATAATCAAAATCATTTTTATTAAAGTAACATAATATTCTCTTCTTTCACATCCCTCGAGAAAGAAAAAATAAAAAAAGGTGACTCCTACTATTCCAGAATCCAACTCTTCCCATATAATAGTGTCAATTTACCGGTAAAATTACTGCCTCCTTCATTTCAATTTATTTATCTAACTTTTTTAAGTAAAATACTTTTTTAAAAATAATACACAATTAAATTTTATAATTTTAAATAAAAATACATAAAATGTATAAAAATATTTTATAATCTTATGATCTTAAACATATGAGAAAAAATAAAATTACTTTTAAAAAATATAAATTAAAAGAATAAATCAAACAAATTGAAAATGACAGAGTATGCTGCTTTTTGTTACTACTACTAGTCTTATAATGGCAGAATCGGAATACTAAAGTTTGAATAATGAATATCCCATTTTTAGCTAGAATTAAGATATCTATTCTCTATATACTTGAGAAATTATATAAATATAATTAAAAATAGGTTTCCTCCTAATAAGCATATCGAAGATTTAACTAGGACAACAATAATAACAACAAAAAATTTTATAAATGAAATCTGAGAAAAATAGAATGTATACATACCTTTTTTCTTTTTGGAACCCCTAAGGAGAACCCACAATTTCTGTTTTTTGGGTGAACACTTTGCGGTAACTTGCTCATTGTATAATAGCTCGCAAATCACACAAGAGATGTAAAAAGAAAAAATAGGCAAGTCTCATGCGATGAACTCATGACTGAGTGACAGACAAAGGTTGAATTCGATAGATGAAGGCTCGATTCAATTCCAGATCTCCCACCAGCTACTCAACCATGCTCTTGCAAGCATTGATGCAAACCTTAAAATAGAGAAATTATTTCTGAAAGTGTCTCGGCGTAGGTATAGCATATTAGAGCAACGATATAGATTATTTTTTTTCCAGACCTTAAGAAAGTAAAAAGTAAAAAAGTATAAAAGTAAAAAAGTACTCGTATATGTGTCCGATCATATTCGCACCTAAAATTGACGAGGAAGAAGTTAGATTAGAGTGACAGGTAAGTCACCTACTGTTTACTTTTCTTTATCATAACTTTCTCTCTTTTCCCCCTCCTCCTTTTATAATAATAACTAACCTTACTAAAGCCATCACTTTGACTCTTTATCAACTCTCTCATTTTTCTCCCCTACCTATCCCACACAAATTCATTTCATGTTTCTATTTTCCAAAATCACTCTACTTCTCAGTTGTGTCTAAATTAAGCTATAATGGCTGTAGACTTAATGATGGATTACAGAAACACTAGGAATAGTAGTGCTAATTGTATCAACTTCGTGACCAAATTGGAAGAAAAAACAGCTGTGCAAGAAGCTGCTTCTGGTCTAGAAAGTGTTGAGAAACTCATCAGATTGTTATCTCAGAGTCAATCACAGTCTCAACATATTCAGCAGCAAAATAAGTCACCCATGGAGATTGAAATGGTGGCTGATGCAGCAGTTACAAAGTTCAAAAAGGTAATTTCACTTCTAGATCGAAACAGAACTGGTCATGCTAGATTCAGAAGAGCTCCTTTGGCTACTTCTCCTGCACCAACAAATTCTAGTAAATATTTTGTTGATACGAAAGTGTATTCTCCTACACCGATCCAACAAGTGCCTTTAATTTCATATGACCATTATAACCCTCTGGTTCCACCAAAGACGATTAGTTTCTCATATTCTCCGGAGATTTCTCGTACAAACTCGTTCAATATCTCGTCGCTAACAGTGGAAACAGATCACAGCAAGCAACATTCTTCATCTTCAGCTTTCCAGATTACCAATCTTTCTTCTCAGGTTTCTAATTCTGCTGGAAAGCCTCCGTTGTCTTCTTCTTCACTGAAAAGAAAGTGCAGTTTATCGGAAAATGCTGTATCTGGCAAGTGCAGTGGATCCTCTGGAAGATGCCATTGTTCCAAGAGAAGGTAATTTAATTCACCTTTTTCATCACTTTAAATCTGTTAAATTGCAGAGCTAGAACTTTCGCTAAGGAGATTCAAAATAAAGAATAAACACGCAAAGAAGCCAAATGAGTTTCAACATCTACTACATAGTACATAAAAATAATTTTAACAATGTATAAATAAAGTACATTATTTTTTGTCGAAGGAGGTACGGACAAACCTCTGGGCTTTACCTGGCTCTAAAAGATTAAGTTATTAGAGAAAATACATGTTCATTTACTTAATTAAGTGTTCAACGTTGATGGTAGCAGCGAGGCTTGAACCAAGTACCTCGCTTGCTCCAATATCATATTGAATTGTGTGATTATTTCATGTAAAAATCTTAAATTGTTCACCAGTAGAATTGATCATGAAATGAATTTTAACTTAATTTTACAGGAAGTTAAGGCTAAAGAGGGTAATTCGAGTACCGGCAATAAGCATGAAACTCTCAGATATCCCACCTGATGATTACTCATGGAGAAAATATGGACAGAAGCCAATTAAAGGATCTCCACACCCAAGGTATATATACTTAGAGCAAATTCATGAATATCTTCTATTAATTTTATTCATAAAATCTTTTTATGTATTTTTGGGAATCTAAATTTATTTTTTGCTTTGCCATGTACAGGGGATACTACAAGTGTAGTAGTGTAAGAGGGTGTCCAGCACGTAAACATGTTGAAAGAGCATTGGATGATCCAACTATGCTGATTGTTACATACGAAGGAGAACATAATCATTCCCTTTCTGTTGCAGAAACAAGTAGTCTTATTTTAGAGTCTTCTTAAGTTAGAACTAAGGCTAGTGAATCCAAAACTGTGTAGCTTTATTTGCCCTACAAAGAAGAAGGGTTTTCCAATCAATGTAAACTGGTTGTTAATTAGACTAGTTGATCAGTCTGTTGAGTAATTCAAGTTCTGTCTCAAAGGAGATTAAGCATCGTAATTACGTATTTTATTTATGCGAAACTGGATTGCTACTTCGTTTCTAGTCGATTTATCTTCTATGTGGTGATACTGTAAATAAATTTTATTCTATACTTTAGTATAATCTAGTTTATTACTCTCTTTGTTTCATTTTACATGGCCTCTATATCAAAAACATAGATATTTCATTTTACTACTTAGCAGATTAGCTAGTTTTTTTTAAGTGACTAGATTAATCACATTTGTTATGAACATGTAAACTCTTTCTATGCTTTAGCTAAACCAATCTATAAGTAGTCAAAAGCATAACTAATTTTTTTTTTTTTGGTGGGGGTGGGTTGTGGATAATGGATTAGGTGTGCTTGAATAATTCAAAGAAATATTACATGCAATTTGGTTCTTTATTTTACTTTTTACTACGTCGCTTTTGTCTTCGGATGCTTAACTTGTCCTCTTTTTCTATTGATCAAATATTAGAGAGACATCATTTAAAGGAGTACGTAGCTATAGCTTATCTTTTTCTTTTCTTTTTTTAATTAATATTATTGTCTTTATTTGCTTTAGATGGTCTAAATGGTTGGTCATCAAAAAGTAAAAGCAAGAAAGTGACTTGGTCAAAAAATGATAGATGCCGTAGTGGAACAAACTTGTTGATCTATATATGTTCTCTTTTGATGCCTTGTTTGGAACGGTTGACTAACAAAAAGGAAAGGATTGGAAGATGGAACTATAAGGGAAGAGATAGAAGTTGGTAGTTGGGAAAATGGGGACGGCTAATTTACTTTTCTACTTACCATACTAATGACAAATACTAGTAACGGAGGAGAAAAGTAAATGCAACAATTTGAGGTGTTTGTTTTGCAATTGGTGGATTTGTAGTAGTGTTTACATTGGGAGGAGTAAGTTGAGTCCTACATAGTAATTTGGTTTATCTATATGATGTTGTATATTCCTTACCATGTGAGCTAGTTTTTTTCGATTGAGTTACTTTCAATGTCCATTTTCTTATCATGATTTCAGAGCCAAGCTCATCTCAATTTTTAGTTTAGCCAATGTTGAATCTCATATTATATTATTCACGCTCCAAATGTCCTCTTCGTTAGGCTTAAGTTCCATTTTCTTATATGAATATGAGTACATTTACTTTCAAACTAGCTTATATATAAAAAGTCAAGTATGCACTAGACGGATCCAGAATCTAAAATTAATAATGGATTCAAATTTCAGAATGTTTCTGATGTTATAATATGTATATACATATATAGCTCGAGTTGAAAGGAGAGGATCCAATTGAACTCGCAAAACTTACACCTAAATGCATCTCTAGTTAATTTACACCTATATATGATCTAAAAAAAATTAAATGGCAGTACATGAATGCTACATGTGACCACATATATACTTGAAAACTCTAGATGCTTTGTTGCTTTCAGAATTGGATTTGAAGCAAAAACATTTGGTGTGAAAAGTCTTGAACCCCACGCACATATAAGAGGAGAGATGGAAATAATGATCAATCAATGTTGTTGGTTTCACAAGTCAAAGAAGAGCAGATGGGTTGATTGAAGAATTGATGAGCTATTATTATGGTTCAAATAAGTATGGGGGACCTACCCTTTGTTTTTCTGCTTAACGTCAAACCTGGTGATCATGCATGGGAATCGTCGTATAGTATGGGCGTCTCCATCATTGTCAACCTTCCTGGTCTTATTTTCTGCCCTTCTTTCCTTGATTTCCCCCTGCCACACGCCATAAAGTTTGAAACTCTTTCTCGGATAGGGCCAAAAAAAATTTGAAAAAATAAATACGCCAAAAAGTCAAGAAGATTCAATAAATATCATTTATAAATAAGAAAAGAAAATTAACCTAAAATTTATAGTGTAGAAGCAAAGATTTTTCTCACTACGAATCAGTGGGAAATTTATGTTTTATTAGAACATGGTTTTTTTACTCATTTTTTGCCGAACCAGTTCAATGAAGAAATACATGGTAAAAAATAGATTCTCACTGAAATAGTGAGAAACTTCAAAAAAAATTTATATGAAAACATTATACTATTTTTTATTTTCTCACCGATTCAATTAAAATATCTGTGGAAAGCATGCACTTCGAGATAAATGGATTTAACCTATGCATTTACTGTATAAAAAATATCTTTGTTATCGGTGTATTTTAACTATTTACTAGTAACTTATTTTTCTAATTTTTTTATTCATCTATGGACGATTAGTCGATTAACGATAGTTATCATTTGATTAAAGTGACACTTAAAAACTCTTTTATACTGTTAACGCATCGAAGTTACTTGCCCTATGAAGAGGTATCTACCTAAACTCAAGAAAAGAACTACCGTCAAATATGATTAATATGTAACAAATATTATAGTATGATCTCTTGAGATTTTGTGAGGCATTAATTGGAGCTAAAGCGACTTTCGAGTGAGTTCATAGATTAAATAATTAAGATATTAAAGAAGAAACAAGAACTTAGTTTCAATTCTAGCTGTTGTATATATAACGACGTATTCCCTCCTTTTCAATTTATGTTTTTTAAAATTATTCTGTTCAAATTTATTTCAAAAGAATGTGTCTTTCTTTAACATAACAGTATAAGATTGAAAAGTAAGAGAATGTTAAGATTCGATCAGATTTCGAAGACTTCCTGTTCACAAGCTCATTAATGGATTTTCTAGTCATTTTGTATTTGGCACATCACTAATTCTTTGATACATGCAGTGATGAAACCAAATAATTTTATTAAAAAATGTCAAAATATATACAAAGTAGTAAATTAACAAAAAAATCAAAAGAAATTATTAATAATTTTTTTATCTAACTACACAATATAATTTTTGGATGAAGATGAGTACATCCTTTGAATACATGTTGCTCCGCCGCTGGGTGCATGTACAATTAGATGTCTTAATGGACTAAAAAAAGTGATCTACATCGGAAGTTGATGTTGATCTGTTGGAATAGCTTGTTTACGTATGAAATCAAGCCTTGACAAGATAAATTTCTCATGTGTATGTCTAAAGTTTAATTTACTACCTCAAATATAGCAAAAAATTGCACATTCTTCCCTTTAAATAAAGGATAAATTACCTAAAGAATTAAATATTCCTATCATATTTATTATTTCTCCCATCAGTTTATTTTAATTGCTTAATATATCACATCTTATCAGAAACCTCATTTTTTATATCAGATACATCACCAAACAGATCCTTTTTTCAACGGCGTAAATCACGCTCCTAATTTATTCAAAATATCTGGTTTCTCTCAACTCTCTCCACCGGCCACCTCTTCATCTTCCCCTTCAATTCTCCTTCCTTTTTTCATCCACAAATGACAATTCCACCACCATCTGCTCCGCCGTGAAACGCCGCCACCCCCATCACCACGATGATGATCATCAGTCCTTGATCTATGGACTTTCCGATGATATTGCTCAAATTTGCTTAAATCTAGTACATTCTTTTACACTTTTCTCTGTTTGCCATTCATGATGGATGCTTATCTACTCACCTTCTCTTCCTCCATTTTTATGTATATATTCCTTATAATTAGCTACAGATGAAACAAGAAACTCAAGAAATTTCAGTGTTGCAATCCAATTTCATCGAAATGGCAACTTCTTCCTCCACCACCATCGGATCCGCCTCTTCACCTTCTCATTAAACACGTTTTGTTTATCTTCAGAAACATTCTGATTCAATCGGTGAGTATTTTTGGCAATTTGATTCTTCTCGCTGTAATTGTCAATCAGTTCCTTTCGGTGATTTCTCACCCGTTGATTTTCATCAGTCTCTTCTCTTCTTCTGGTGAAAATGGGCACATGGAAAATAGAGTTTTTCGGCTTCTGTATTTCTTCTTATTCTTCATCATCTTCTTCTTTTTATGTATCTATGCACATATACATGTATCAAAAGTTTCGATAGGGCAACTTGATACTAGATACATGTATTTTAGATTCATTTTATATTTATATTGGATACATCAAATTAATATTGAATTCACTATATTTTGGATATAATGTATAAAATTGGTAAGATATATTCACCAAATTGGCGCTGGATACATCACAGATACATGAATATATTTCTTCTTATTCTTTTTTTAAACATGTATCTATGCACAGATCCATGTATCAAAAGTTTTGATGGGGCAACTTGATACTAGATACATGTATTTTAAATTCACTATGTGAAATTTATATTGAATACGTCAAATTAATACTGGATTTACTGTATTTTGGATATAATGTATAAAATTGGTACTTGATACATCAAATTAATACTATATACATATAAACATATACATGAAATTAATATTAGATCTCATATAAACAAATAAATGAAATTAATACTAGATATATATAAACAGATACACAAAATTACTTGATACATATTAAAATATACATGAAATTAATACTAGATACATATAAAATGATACACTAGATGAAGCTTGGTGAATGTATTTGTGTGTCATTGTCACCAGATACATGTATCTTTGATAGATGATACATGTATTTGGGTACACTACAAAATTGATAATAGATACATCAAATTAATGAATTTATTATTGTAAAGAGTAATAAAATGAAGGTAATAACCAAGATATACATGTTTCCGTCTTATATTAATGAAATTAATAAATTTATTATTTTTAAAAAGTAATAAAATGAAATTAATTAAATACATATACAATCCTTGATTTTTGCCTTATATTAAGGAATTTTATTAATAAAAATTTCCATAATTAGTTGTCCATATATCTGAGATGCATACAATCAGCATGAAATGGGGATGTATCTGAAGCTTTAAAAGTGGTAAATAATATAATTAGGTAAACTAGTATTTAAAAAAATAATTAACCTCTAAAAATGTGGGTTTTATATGGCTTACCCTTAAATAAATTGATCTTTAATTTTTGTTCTTTTAACAATCAAATTTACATCCAGTATACGTAAGTTCTTATTGGGACGAAAGTGCAAATGGCCCGTGCAATACTCATAATTGGGCCTGTGACCCGAGAGAATTGGACCCGGGCCTTAATCAAGCAAGGTAGTCTACATCCCTTTAGCGCTCTGTGCAAACCGTATCTCAACTGGCAAAGGCGGCGGTTGCGGCGGCGACGATTGGTTGTGTGACCGTTCCCGTTGCCTGTTCGTTGGATTCGACCCGTTTCCGCCGTTTTCATGGCCACCAAAACCATAAACCTCAACAACGAAGTCATTGAAGACGACTGTCTCTGCTCCGAGACCACTACAATTTGCTCTATTCCTTTGGAACAGAAGGATCTAGAAGAGATACAGTCCTTGGCTTTGAATCGTCCGAATGGGTACTTGAAAGTAGAGTCGCGGATAGAGAGAGCGTGGTCTCATTGGAATAAGTTAGGCGAGCCAAAACTTATAGTGGCACCAATGGTTGATAACTCGGAGCTTCCTTTCCGTCTTCTCTGTCGAAAATATGGTGCAGAAGCTGCTTATACTCCTATGCTGCACTCACGTTTATTCAATGAAGATGAAAAGTATCGCTCTATGGAATTTTCCACTTGCAAGGTATCTACTTGTTTGTAATTAGTATAATGTCAACATTTATGTCATAGTTTTACTTGAAAATAGTTTTTTGTTAATTGTACTTCGATTACTGTATTACTATTTTGATGTACTTACTGTTCAGTACACTTTGTGATGCTTTCAATTCTGTTTATTTCTCTTTCTGGACTGCTTTGGACTGTTTTTCTTGGGCCGAGGGTCTATTGGAAACAAAGTCTCTACTTCTAAAGTAGGGGTAAGGTATGCGTAAACTCTAGCTTCCCAACACCCTACTTTGTGGGACTACCTGGCTATGTTGTTTTTGTTGAAAAATCCCGAAGGGCAGGTGGCACAGAAATTAATAATGTTCCTGTTGAACATATTGGTTTTGATTTATCCAGTTTTTGTTTTGTATGTAATTGTTTAACATGATAATTGTTCACTATGTTTTACCTAAATCATGGTAAAAAAATTCATTTGGATTGGTTACATTTTTGTATAATTTATCAAGTTTGACTCATGCTTTTTGTGCCCATTATTCCACACTCTAGTATTTGCGCTGATTCTACTTAATTTTATGTAGGAGGACCGTCCACTTTTTGTTCAATTCTGCGCAAACAATCCAGACACTTTGCTGGAAGCAGCTCGAAAAGTCGAACCCTATTGTGACTATGTGGACATCAACTTCGGGTAGCCTCCTTTCTCAATGTTTCCTAATCAAGATGCATAGATTTTTCTCGTATACCATGTTCATCAAGATAGTCTAAACTTGGTCATGTTATTGGTTCCAGTGATAAATTTGTGTCCTCAACCCTGTAACTTTTCCCTACCAGCTTTGAGTGTTGATGATCTTATAAAGTAACAATATAAAGTCTCCATGCTTCTCATTCTATGGAAATATGGACGGTGCCACATTTGAACATTGAATAAGTTTTCGTAGTATGTTAAATTCAATTTTAGTTTTTTTTTCTCTGTGGATTTTGGGTTAATTGTTACTATTAAACAGCTCAGTGTAACTGGACATCATTCCAATTGTGAAATCTATTTCTTCATCTATACTCTATTTGTACCTGAATTTTATTGGGGGAAAGGATAGTCATTTGTCCAAAAACATATCGAGTATTCAATGAAAATCGAAGTTGCACTAACATGAATGCAGTCACACACTTTTTGATTCCACTCTTGGGGGGAATAAGGTAACAAAAGGAGCAATTAGGATCCATTAGTTCGTAGAGCTATTTACTCGATCATGGACATTTCTAGAGCACCTCGTCCATCCTAGAATGAGATGTGATTAGACTAGATGGGTCTGATTTGGGGGTTTTGGTTTGAAAAAAATCCATTTCTGACCCATTTAAAACCTTGGTGGTTGGGCTAATTACCGTGTTCTTTCTCAAACTGTCTCTAAACCTGCCCAAACCCAATCATAGCTGCCAATTGCCATGTCCGATAGAAGGCAGTGAAAGCAAAAGAAGATAAGGCATAAAAATAGTTACGCATTCCCCCAGAATTATCAAAGAATAAGAAGCAAGACGGGCTTCACCTAAACCATGGAAGTCAGTTGGTAACATTCCAATTCTTATATTGATGGATTTTGGTAAGTTTTCCAGTTGTGTTGTTCTAGTGGGATCAGAAATTGAACTAAGAAATAGGAAAGCTTTAGTACCTAGAATTAAAAGACAAGAAACCATATACACAATCATTTGGTAACCCTAAAGACTTAATATACTAGCGTAAATCGGATTTGCAACTTGTATAAACGAAATGAAGTCCAAATTAGAGTCTGAAGACAATGGATCAAGCTCCAATATTTGAGTAATAGACCATAACTAGTTCTATATTTTCTTTTTTCACTCACCTTTTGAATTCATTTGCTTTCTTATATTGTGGTGAAGGACATCCTTAGTAAGGGCTAGGAATAGAGCAGCTTTGCATCCAGATCAAGATTTGGGGTTTTATTTGTTCTTTCTGCATTTCCTTCTAAACTGTTCTATGCACAAGACTGCAGATTTTGTTGCTATAGTTACTGTATTATCTATGCAGATTATGTCTCCTTTCATCTATTCTATCAGTTCAGTCTGCTAAACTACTACTTGCTGTGCAGGTGTCCTCAGCGGATTGCAAAACGCGGGAATTATGGAGCTTTCCTCATGGATAATCTCTCTCTTGTCAAGTCTCTTGTAGAAAAGTTGGCGAACAATCTTAGTGTTCCGGTATCATGCAAAATCCGGATCTTCCCTAATTTGCAAGATACACTCAGTTATGCAAAGATGTTGGAGGATGCAGGTTGTTCTCTTCTAGCAGTGCATGGGCGAACGAGGGATGAAAAAGATGGGAAGAAATTCAGAGCCAATTGGGAGGCCATCAAGGCTGTCAGAAATGTTGTTAGAATTCCTATCTTGGCAAATGGTAATATAAGGCACATTGATGATGTACACAGCTGCTTGGAAGAAACTGGTGCCGATGGCGTACTTTCAGCAGATCCTCTTCTCGAGAATCCTGCCCTCTTTGCTGGATATCGAACTGCTGAATGGGGATTGGGCAGTGCAGGGATGAAGGAAGACGATAAGCTAGATCAGGCTGAGTTACTGATAGAATATTTGAGGTTTTGTGAGAGATATCCAGTGCCTTGGAGAATCATCCGTTCTCATGTGCACAAGCTATTGGGGGAGTGGTTTAGGATCCAGCCAAGTGTGAGAGAGGATTTTAACAAACAATACAAACTCACCTTTGAATTTCTTTATGATTTAGTGAATCGATTAAGGGAACTTGGGGTGAGAATACCACTTTATGTGAAGGATACTCAGGAGGCAGTATCTGCAAATTAACTTGTGCCTGCTATGGTGAACCATCAGCTTTTGCTGGTCATTGTTTGCACTCCAGCTTGTGCTTGAAAAAATTATTTTACACTCACTAATGTTGGTCAGAGTAGTTGCTGGGTTAAGCATATCTCAGCCTTTTACCTCATGTTTTTTATGATTATATATTGACATTTTTCTTGTATCATTGAGATAACTTACACATCTCGAATTGTATCAGGCTAATTATTTGTAAGGTGACTAATTGTTATGCAATAGATGCACTTGGACCGATTATTTAGGAAGTTATGCAATAGTGCTTTGATCGAATGATGAAGAACATACCTTGAATTCTTTGCTCTCATCCTCATTAGTTTGTACCTATCTGCTTGAAGTGTTGAGCACCATGTAGACTTTTTTCTCTGCTAGTCTGAGAACTTGAAAGCGAGAACAGACTGATCAGTATTCTCTCTCTTAAGTTTTAACTTGTGTAGTGCGACATTGTATTTGGCACTTGTTATCCATTCCATTTTACAAAAAAAGGGCTTATAGTTGAGCATAGAAAAAATGCTCGTTAGCCACAACAGACCTCGTTTCTTTCATGGTTTCTAGCGCCGCCTTAGAATTTGCTTTCACTTGCCACTCACGTTAACATCATTTTCATTATTTTTCCATTCCACAGCTGTGAACACTAATAGTGTCCTGTATATTATTTCTTGAATAAACCAGTTGAAGAAACCAACAGAAGAGGAGACAAATTCAGACTTGGCTCAATCTCTACATCACAAAATTGGTGGTGACTTTGCTGACCAAATGCTTCCCGTAGACAGCTCCTTCAAAATTCTTGGTGCCACCAGTCTTCAGTAAACACACCTCCAGCGGCTCTACTGAAGCATCGAAGTTGGGCTATACCAAAAGTAAAACACACATCATCAGAAACAAACATTACGCTGTACCACCTTTCTTTTACTGTAATTGTCACAAAAGAAAAAGGAAGCCCTTAACCTCATAAAAGTAGGCCACACAAACACGATATTTGGGAGAGTTATTCATGACCCGGTGCAACGTTATTCATAAATTCCGTTTGATAAGATCTATAAATAGCCAGCAGACAAGAACAACTTAAGTAGAGGGCGTAAAGTTGTTGCAAAAGTTACAAAGTAAATTGCATACCTTCAACATATCTCCTATATTGCAGACAAATGTGCCAGGAACTGGTGGTGCTGATATCCACTCGCCTGATTTGTTTCTCACCTTAAAACAACTCAAAATGATTAGTAGTGAAACTAAAACCAGCAACATATTTCATGAAAGATTCAGCATGCTACAACTGTACCTGAAGGGCAACTGTGTCATCATCCTGGTTAAGTAATGTCAATAGTCCTGGAAGACAAGAAAACAAGTTTTCATGATTGCCAATCAATGCAGGAGAATGTGAAATCCTTGTAAAGATAATAAGTGTTACCATAGTCTGTATGCGCTCCACTGAGAATTATTTGATTCCAAGAGAATAGATGGAGATCACAGAAAGCAAAATATCGATATCACTCGTTAGAAAAGAGAGGTACCAATTACCAATACTAACAGGACAATCAAATATCTCCAATAACTTACCATCCAACAACATTATCAGCCTTATCATGTTCATCTAAGATGGATGCAGCAGGGTAACCAATTGTTCGCAAGACCCAAAATGGATCCCCTTCCATTTCATCTGCTGATCCACCCAATGCTAGACAAAGTCCCCTCATTATCTTACGTGATAGATCTGACAGAAGTATTTGCACAAAAATTCACCAAGTCAGTTCCAGTGAAGAAATATTTTGTAAGTTCAGAGTTCAGACACTGCAAATATATCAAATGATTATGTAATTTAAAGAAAAAGGCACCTGTGCAAAGGTCAACATATTGCTCCATCAACTGTTTGAACTTTGAAGGATTATTTGGCCTGCATATGAAAGAACAATGCACCAAGGCCAAACAAAACAAGGAAATACCAAATGCATAACAAGCAACTTGTTTACCTACCATATGTTGGATCCTTGCATAACTTCTCCAAGATCTCCATACATCCCATGTTTTACTTCTCTATAGAACTGCAAGCCACAAATCATAAGATTGAGACAAAAAATGCATAAAACATGATTTACAAATAGAAACAACACCAATTAACTTTTCTATATTTAGGCAGTTTAAAATTCTTATTTTATCGTATTATGAGATGGTTTATAGCCACACAAATGTCTAAAAACTTAATTTAGACCACAAGTTTTAAAAGTCTTTCTTTTTTTCTTAAACTTATGTGTAGTCAAACAGTGCTTCATAAATTGGGCCGGAGGGAGTAATAGTTATTAAATAAAGCATCCTATAATGTGGAAACAAAAAGAGAAGTTCACATTCTTGCAAAAAGTTAACCTACATCAATAGCTTCTTGCATATCAGGTATGCCTTTAGTTATATTCTCTCGAATTCTTTGATATCCTCTGCAGGTAAAGAGATACATAGGCAATTAGTAATATAGAAGTATTACTGTAGTCAATTAAGATAACGTAACGAAATAATTAATAGTAACAATTTAAGAATTAAACCTGTATCCAGTTGCTGCAGAAAGTTTGATCTTTCCTCATAGGGTTGATGAAAATATTCACGTGTAATGATTTTGATCTCTTCCATAAGTGAAACAGGGATGCCATGCCTAGTCTGCAACAGAAAGAGGTCAAATGTACATCCGTACATCGAAAATACTGAGTTCATATGAATCTACATTCCAATATATTCATCCTCCCTTGTCTATTTTACCAATTACTATGTAAATTAATGTAAGAAAACAAAAAAAAATAGCAGGAGAAGAATAATTACCACATAAAAGAATCCAGCTTCTCTACAAGCCTGATCTAATTGTCTAACAACTTGAGCCACACCTTCATCTTGGGCAAAATTTGGATGATCCCACTTCTCCAAAAGAGGACTTATATCTGTTTCATATGAAAAATACTACTAAAATTAATTGGAATTTTTATAGCAAAGTTTCAATAACCATGTCCAAGAAAGAAGAGATTAAAAATTGATACTAGCTAGTATGCAATGAAAAATAGACCATAATACTAATAGGCCAAGACAATGAAGCAAAATCATGAGAAGTTTAAAACAGGGCTTCAAATTTTGCTTGAAAATTCAACCTATTAGAGGAATAGACTTGAAATCCGTTGCCATAGTACTTCGACTAGTACTATATTTTCATTCAACAATAGTACATAGCACAACATATATAGAAAAAAAAAATCCCATCGTACATGCATTCTAAAAGAGTTTAAATTATATGCACCAATATTTTACACTATTAGAACCCAAAGGATATTTGATCTACGTGTAAGCCTCCGTAAAATGTGAAATTTGTAATCATCAGATAAATGTAACACAATGGTGTAAATAAGTAAAAATCATTCTAATATCCGCCCCGGTACAAATTAGCATTTCTAATGACACTTCAACATGTTCCTCATCATTGTTAGCTTATGATTCAATCCTACTCCCTTTGTTTCAATTTATTTGTTCTAAATTTTTTTTAATTCGTTTAAACAAGACTATTTTTTTTTCTTTTTTAGCAATTTTTTAATTCTAACTTTCCAGGTGAAATGTTGATGACCACAAAACTAAAAGACATTTTGGCACATTCTATATATTTTTAATTTAAGACTAAAAAACTCAAATGTCTTTTTTATTTCTTAAATTGCTCTTTTTTATTCGGCAGCTTAGTTAGTTTGGTGGAAGTTAGGTGGCCACATGGGAGGCTGGTGCAGCTTAGCTCACTTCTGGAAATCAGTTGCAACTGAGGGTGTGTTTGGTAGATTGGAAAATATTTTCAAAAATTTTAATTAATTAAAAATGAGAAAATTAAAAAAATATTTTCCTCCGTACCAAACACATCCCAAGTCTCCCTCTTTCTTTTTTACTTCATGGTTAATGTCATGTTTATGACTACTCTTTTGTAAGCTTTTATATATGTAACACTATAAATAGAGACATAAAAATTCATATCATATATACCTGAAGTACTTGGAAAAATAAGAAAACTTTTTTCTCTTGTCTCTCTTTATTGTTTTTGCTCTCTACATTTCTTATCTATAATATGTTTCAATATTATTATATTTTTAACTTAATTTTATAATATGTTATCAGCATGATTGTGATTGCAATGTTATCCCAACTTCGTTTCCTTTTCTTTGTTATTTATATTTTTGTTTCATCGAATAACAAAGTTGGGGAGATATGGGTTATCCTGACAACCTGGGACAATTAAAGAAGAAAGAACGTGTAGGTAACAAATTCTAGCTGTTGAACATAAAGGTATCGTTTTTCTGCTATAATGAATTAATGGTTAAACTGTATGTTAATTAAAAGTTCTCTGATGTCTCTCACGTGTTGAAATAATTGAGAAAATGACACGTCGTACTTTAAATAACCTCACCCAATAATGGGCGTTATTTTAAAGGGATAATTTCAAATATTTACAATAAACTAATTAGTTTGCAAAAAAATATAGTCAAGTTTTCTTTTACAAAAAAAAATAGCCCAAATATGAATTAATCACAAAAAAAAATTACCGCATGTATATGTAATGTATCGATAGTATATAAAAGTTATGTAATGTATCAAAATTATATAAATAGTGTATAAACCTGTATCGATATTGTCTAAAAGTTATGTAATGTATCAAAATTATATAAATGATGTATAAACGTATATTAATATTGTATATATAGTGTACAAAAGTATATCGATATTATATAAATGGTGTAAAAACGTGTATCGATATTGTATAAATAGTGTGTACAAGTGTATCAATTTGTTTTCCAGTCATTAAGTCCTTAAATGGAAGCATAATAAACAACAAAGCTTTCAACCATTAATACAATCTTTCCAAACAAGTTCTTTCAATTTCGACCAACTCAAAATCTCCTCTAAACAGTCCCAAATTTTAGATATGAGCTCCACTCGATGTTTCGAATCTTTTGATATATAATTCGCTCAAAGCAATTTACGTTTACGATACGTCAATTTTATTTTTTTTAGAAGAAGAAGAGGAAGAGGAAGAGGAGGAAGAAGAGGAAGAGGAAGAGGAGGAAGAGGAAGAGGAAGAAGAAGAAGAGGAGGAGGAAGAGGAGGAGGGTGACAAATTTTTGGTAAACAATTTGGCCAACTGGTCATTTTGCATAAATTTTAAAAGCCAAGTGGCATTTTCTCGATTAAATGCCAAAAAATAGTTAATGAATTTTTGAGTTATTAAATATTGGTTTGTTAAGGTAAATATATGAGCCATCTGTGTAACGGTAAAGGTATATGTGAACCACTTTTTAAACGGGGTATATCAACTCTAAATCGCAAAGTTAAGGGGTAAGTCTAAGACCTTTTCCCTTCTTAAAATGGTCCTTCAAAATGTGAAGTGAAGGTAATTATTGATGGCAAGACAAGAGTAAAGTTCAAATGTCCATATAGCATTTTGCTCAGAAATTTAATGCAACCTTCCTTTATTCCATTTACCTTTTTCTCTTTACTTTTTGGGGGTTAGGGGTGGGTGGGTGTGTTGGTGGGAGATAGGGAAGCTGAAGCCTATACTTATTAAGCATGAGTACAATGTCCATCCTGTAAATAGGTTCTTATTTTTATACTAAACCAGTTGAAGAAACCAACAAAAGGGGAGATAAACTGAGACTTGGCTCAATCTCTACATGACAAAGTTGGTGGTGACTTTGCTGACCAAATGCTTCCCGTAGACAGCTCCTTCAAAATTCTTGGTGCCACCAGTCTTCTGTAAACACACCTCCAGCGGCTCTACTGAAGCATCGAAGTTGGGCTATACCAAAAGTAAAACACACATCATCAGAAACTAACATTACGCTGTAATCATCTTTCTTTTACTGTAATTGTCACAAAATGAAAATGGAAGTCTTTAACCTCGTAAAAGTAGGCCACACAAACACGATATCTGGGAGAGTTATTCATGACCCGGTGCAACGTTGATTCATAAATTCCGTTTGATAAGATCTACCAATAGCCAGCAGACAACAGCTTAAGCAGAAGTGCAAAAACGATGAAAAAGTTATAAAGCAAAATGAATACCTTCAACATATCTCCTATATTGCACACAAATGTGCCAGGGATAGGTGGTGCCGATATCCACTCGCCCGATTTGTTTCTCACCTTAAAACAACTCAATATGATTAGTAGTGAAACAAAATGAGTTATATATATTTCATCGGCGATTCAGCCTTGTAAATCAGGATGAACTTCAAATCATAAAAGAAAGATGTAAGACGAGGCTTCACAAGGTAAATCAAGGGAGTAAGCTTGCTTTAAGAACTCGGAAGCCAGTCTTTCTCAGTAGCTTTCAAAGAAGGAATACAAATGGAACAAAGAACATAATTGTACCTGAAGGGCAACTATATCGTCATCCTGGTTGACTAATGTCAATAGCCCTGTAAGACAAGAAAACAAGTTTAGCATGATTGGTAATCAATGGGTATAGGGTACTATCCTTGTAAAGATCAGAAGCTTTACCATAGTCTGTATGGGCGCCACTGAGATTTATTTGATTCCGAGAAAAGATAGAAAGGAAAAACATCACTCAGTGGAAAAGAGATGCACCTAAAACAAGAAAATATATCTGAAAAGAAAGAGAATGAAAATGCGACAACCAACAGCGCGACTTACCATCCAACATCATTGTCAGCCTTATCATGTCCATTTGAAATGGACGCAGCAGGGTAGCCAATTATGCGGAAGACCCAAAATGGATCACCACCTATTTTACCCTCCATTTCATCCGCTGATCCACCCAATGCCAGAGCAATTCCCCTCATTATCTTTCGTGATAGATCTGTCAGCAATATAATATAAAAGTTCACCAACATTTTTTCAGTTCCAGTGTAGAAATTTTTTATCAGTTGTAGAAATGTCGAAGGAGTACATAATCTACAGGGCAAGGCACCTGTGCAGCGATCAATATACTCCTCCATTAACTGCTTGAAATTTGGAGGATTGCTTGGCCTGCATAAGAAAAGAATGTACTTAGGCCAAACAAAATGAAGAAACAACAAAATCCAAAGTAGCCATTTAGCAATCAGTAGCATAAACCAAGCGACAGCAATAACAAGGGTTTTAAAATGTACAAAAGGAAAAAAAGGAGAGGTTAGTGCAAAGACCATGCATTATAAGCAACTCTTGACCTACCATAAGTTGGATCCTTGCATAACGTCTCCAAGATCTCCATACATCCCATGTTTCACTTCTCTATAGCACTGTTACCCATAAATGAGTTTCAGACAAAAATGCATGAAAGTTGATTTAGTAACAGCAACGACACAATTACTAATAATAGTGAAACTAAGTGTTCCTAACTTCCTATATTAGTTGTATCAAGACATATGTGAAAATAGAAACTTGATATTGAGAGGAGTTTACATCTATAACATTGCAAACAGTAGAATGTTGTCCATAGTTGAAAAATTGTCTTTAACATCAAGAACAAAATTTTATCATTTATGAGAAGAGCTTAATCAATTTGTGAATGAAGTTCACGGTTGATCCAGAAACCCCAATAATTGAAACAAGACCTCACCTAAAAGGGAACGAGCCCCAACGCCAAGAGATAGAGAGTAAATAAGAATAACATTATAGTACGTACATTTCTTAAAAGCTCTCTTTTTCTAACTCATGCACATACTCTCATATTTAGACATTCAAATGTTCTGTACATAGAAGATATGATCAAGATGAGGTGAACAGTAGGAAATAAATCTACTCTGTTTGTTTTCAGCACTGGCTACTTTATGAGACATACCACAGGCATATTCTTTCTTGCATTAACAGTTCGCCTGTGCGACTCATTTGCTCCATACAAGTTTGATGTTGCCTTTCTTGTCCACCCATTGAATCCAAAGACTACATATTTACAAGTCTAGAATATCTTATAGCCACAGTAATTTGATCTGTTCCAGTTACAGAACATCAGAAACTGGAGCACACACTCCTGAACCTCCTAACTGTAAGCTAATTACGGTGAACAGCTATATGCTGCATTATGTGTGAAAAACTCTAAGCGTCTAATCCAAAACTTCAAATGGTAGAGCAAAAGAGAAGCCCAAAGAAGTAGAACAAATAGAGATAGTACATAATCGAGCCAGAATAATAAAAGCATGAGCTTACGGGTGAAAATAGACTTATCAAAATCTGACTTTGATCCAATGACAATCAAAATCCAGCTCAAAAACTTTAGGCAATGGTGAATACATATAAAAAAAACTTGAATAACCGTTACACAACAAGTGGGACACTTATTTTAGCTATAATAATATATAAACCATAAGCAATTAATATAACATACATCAATAGCTTCATGTATATCAGGTATGCCTTTGGTTATATTCTCTCCAATTCTTTGATATCCTCTGCATTCAAGATACATAAGTAATCATTAGTTAAGAGAACGTATCGGAAATAGTAACAATTTTAGATAACAACAGGAATAAACCTGTATCCAGTTGCTGCAGAAAGTTTGATCGTGATTTTCTCCTCGTAGGGTTGATGAAAATATTTGCGCGTAATGCTTTTAATATCATTCATAAGGGAAACAGGGATACCATGGCCCTTCTGCAAGATTGCGAAACAGAGAACAGAAGAGATCAAATGGACACTAATCCCACAAGAATAAATCGATTTATACAAAAGATTCAAACATAACTTAAAACTCAGTAAAAGCTTAGCTTTTTTCACAGTGACAGCACACTATTTCCCCAAAATTTGCAAATTGGATAGATACAAAAATTAGGCTGCAATCAAGACCACCAATAAAAAGAAAAGGCCACCCAGTGCACTAAACTCCCGCTATGCACGGGTTCAGAGAAGGCTCAGATCACAAGGGTCTATTGGACGCAATCTTACCCTGCATTTCTGCAAGAGGCTATTTCCAAGACCACCAATAACATCCATAAATACAAATATTAGAAGGATAAAGAACAATTACCACATAAAAGAATCCAGCTTCTCTACAAGCCTGATCTAATTGTCTAACAACTTGAGCTACACCTTCATCTTGAGCAATATTTGGATGATCCCACTTCTCCAAAAGAGGACTCACATCTGTTTCATACGAAAAACAAAAAAAATATTAATTTCCACAGAACCAATTGAACAGTTCTAAGCAGGGTTTCAACAGCAATGTCCAAAAAGCAGGGGAGAAGCCAACAGGTTCGGCAGAACCCAGTAACTTTGGCTCAAACCCTGTATTTGTGTATAAATAATTTATCAAGAATTCAATAAACTGCAATTTTTCGAATTCAAAATCCTAACTCCGCCTCTGCCAAAAAGAGAAGATAAAAACAAAGAAAATAAGAAATTGAAAATGGGGGTTGAAAATTCAGACCTATTAGAGAGATAAACTTGAAATCCGTAGCCATGGTGCTTCCAGTTTTCTCTGTTCTTCTGCTTAGTTTCGCTAGAATGATGCAGTTGGAATCTATCAGCTGTGCCACGTCATTACAGTTAGCTGAATCCTTTTGATAGGATTCAAAGATGACAAAAATGGTCATTTATGTTTGGGGTAGGTTTAAATTAGTACTTCAAATATATTTATAAGTAAATTTGGTCCTTTAAATTTATTAAAGTCAGCACTTCTGATCTTCGTTATATATTTAACAAAGTTTGATTGTTAGATTTATCGTAAAATTATGAAAAAAGAATTAGATGAGAACTCACAATTGAGGTATAATATTGCTGTTTTTGTTATTTTTTATTTGTTTTATGTGGAGTAGTTTTAAATATTTGGTCGATTTCTTGTGCAAGGTGCAATTTTTAGTGTTGTAATTTATGGTATTTGACGGAATTTCTTAGTGTTTCTAGTTAAACTTTTTTCTTTCACGATTCTTGTTATATTTAATAGTTAGAATTTGTTATGTTTTTTACAGAGATTAAAACTGCTCACTTCTGACAAATTTATAGATCAAAATTGCTTAGGAGTATATTTAAGGGGCTTTTTTGAACATACCCTCAAACATAAAAGAGCCATTTTTCTCATTTTGTGTGAAATTATTGATTTTATCTAAACTAAAACTTAACAAACCACATAAAATGTACCAAATTTTTCAAAAAGTACAATGTTTTTTCTCAAAAATAGTACTCTACTAGTATCTTTTGTTTACTTTTTTCCCGTTTTTTGAAAGAGAGTAAAGTAATTATCCGATATGTGGTTGGAATAAAATCTCGGGATAACTTATTTGGAGATTAGTTATTCTGGAATTGTAGTGTTATTTTATCTCATATTGAGGGTGAGATAACAATATTGGGTTAACTAATCCCGGAATAACTAATTCCGGGATAACTTGTTTCCAAACCTAACGAGAACCTTTTCTCCTTGTTAAATCCGTTTTGATTGATCCTAGCCGTTCAAAATAAAATACTACTCCACCTACGTATGCAATAGGCAGTACCCTTTTTCCAATTAGCATAATAATACCCAAAAACAAAGCTATTTGAGAAACTAAAAGATGATAATGAAAGGAAGGTAAAAGGTGAAGAAAAGTCTACTAAAAACTTTATCATCTTTTGCATATGTTAGTGCTCTTTCTTAATTTTCTGTTTGTTGTTCGATTTGTTTATTTGTTTTTACTTGTTCGTTTAACGAGCCAAATGATTTTGTACATAAAGTTTTGACAAAAACAGTTGCCTTTTTTCATTCAAGGAAGAATACATTTGACAATATACGAAAAGAGAAAGTTATTTTTTACACCAAGCCCTTCCTTCCCCTAGCATAACAAGTCCAAAAATTTGTAACAACATCTTTAAATAAATGAAACAGAAAATAAAGCCGATAGATGGTAACAACATAAACATCTGCTAAGAAGACGAATTTGCTGTTGTTGAGTTATGGTTGCGACAGAATTGAAAGCTGTTAGCATCCATTCTCTCCAACACAAAATGTCCCAACATGTCCATTGATTTCACCAAATTCTCTTTGCATAAGAACTCATCACTAGTAATTCTATCAACTTGTTGATGAAAATCGTGCACGAAAATATGCGTCTTTGGATTTCCCCCTTTCTTGCTCCGGGCCAATACGCTAGCAGTAAAAATAGCTGACATTCGGCCTGGTGCCTCAGGCCAATACCCTCTTGGACCATCAACCAAAATAACATCCCAATCCACTTCATAAAATTGATTTGGCAAGTCATTAAGCCCGAGTTTGCACTCCGAAAACAACAAATTCTGCACTGGCTTGCATTCGTTTCGTACTTGTTCCTTCACCCCTGCAATCAATTCCTTCATTTCACTCAATTTAGTTGTGTACTGCACGTCATAAGCTTCAATTTCCGGGTACTTTTCCTCAATGTAAGCAGCATAATATCGATTTTCATCGATGAAAACTGTTCTGCCATTGTGATTCAGGGCTTTCCAGAGGAGAGTCTCGTGAGTAAGTCCAAAAACAAGTAAATTGCAAGGCTGAGAGCATTTTTGGAGAACATCAGCAATATGTTTGATATCTGTGTAAGACATGTGTTCTGTATTATTCGAATTCGATGCATAATGGACCAGGGCCCTAGCCACAGCCTTAGACAATGGTGGGTTACTTGAACTAGTAATTGTAGACGCAACAGCTATAGAGGTCGTGAGTTTTGACTCTCGTGTATAAATCAGAGTAAGAAGAAAAGCAAGTGTCAAGAATGACACAAAAGCCAAAGCCCAAAAACGATTCGAACTCCCTTGTTTTTGGATATAAGGGTGGAGTAGTATTAACTTTGTGCTACTTCCAATAGTATTCTTCATCTTTGATTTTTCTTTTGTAGGAAGATCAAGATTTCCCTTTTTGGAAATTGGGATGAGTTTCTTGAGAGAAAAATGAGCTGAGTTTTAAAGTAGGATAGACATGAATTGGAAGATGGTGGAGATTAATACTATTACTAATCATGACATTAAAATCCCACCAATATTTGATTAAGTAAAGCAAAGTGTCGTTGGCAACAAGAAGCTGACTTGTTGACCATCTGGCAGTGTGATTGGTTAACTCAAGTTTTGTTCCAACCACCTCGTTTTATTTATTTATTTTTTTGAGCTAAAAAAATGTTTTGTTTTTTTTTCATATTGAAAATGGAGTAGTTGAAGGGAAGGTATTTGGTAGTGACTGAATAACTAATTTACAAGCAGGAAGTCGCTTTTCCTTGCTCATTCCATCTTTATTTCTCACGTAACCTCTATTAATAATAAACTCACATTTTACTCTTGGAGCAGGCGAATCAAATTCCATTAAATACAATTAACTACCTTCACATGTATCTTACTAAATTAGAGTTAGTTCATGACATATACTAACTATTCAAGTGTATCTAATTTGTTGCAACTTACGATCTTTAATTATCGACCATGTTTATTAACCTATGTTAGAGTGGGTTAGAGACTTAGAGTCCCACGTTGGTTGGAGAATGGACCGCTTGGTCTGCTTATATGGACTTGGGTAATTCTTCTCCCTTTGATCTAGATTCTGGGGTTGAGTTAGACTCAAATGTTTTATCTCTATATGGTATGAGAGTCAGGTTCATCCCTGTTTGAGTTCCCGATTCATGCTCCGATTTGGATCTGGGCGTGAAGGGGTGTTAGAGTGGGTTAGAGTCTAGTTGAGGATTGGACCGGACCAGTGGTCTATTTATATGGACTTGAGCAATCATCCTTCCTTGAACTATCTTTTGGGATTGAGTTAGGCTAGATTTCGCTCATCTATGCATTGTTTCTCCAGTCCTTGCTGCATACTCTAGACGTAAGCATTCATATATTTTACTAGGTTTAGACATACATATACTTGTTCGACTTAGGTTAAGTGTTACTTGGAATTATCCAAAAACTTGTGGGTGAAAATAAATAGGAGTAGACGTTGTATATATTATGGTTGGACAACTAAATTCCTTTTTTCTTATTAAATCTTTAGGTAAGAAGCGGGATGTTATTTATTCTCAGACGAGTGAAAGTCGTTTACTTGGTGAATTCTTTTACCTTTAATGCCCGTTTAGATAGGATTAAAATCTGGTCAAATCAGTTTTTAATCTCTTTTTTAGCTTTTTTGAGTGTTTGATAAAATAAAAAAGCAATTATAAAAAGCTAAAATTGATTAAGAAAGGCTAAAAGTGATAAGTTTTTTAATCATATCTGCTTAAAAGCTACTTAATTAACCCTATCCAAACGGGCTCTTAGTCAAAAGTTCTAAGTCGTATTAGAGAATAAATAGAGAAGGAAAAGAGGGATATTCGCTTTGGAGCACAATTTTTGTGTGGGTGATCAATTGTTGATGCAAGGTGCCAACTATAATATTAGGTCAGTAAGAACAATCAACTAAAATAAAAAAACTCTCTAAATTTGGTGCATGCCATTTGCAACGGACTCACTTTAAATATTGAAATTTTGTTGCCAAGAGGGTCCAAAGCTTCAATATAAAATTCAATGAAGTCTACATCTTCTTCACCAATCCTTGTTTTGTCCCACTATGACACAGTGCAAAAGCGTTCAATTCCATACAATACAAGCAAATACTATGTATTGAGTCTGGGAAGTTTGGGAAAGAATTCAAAAATATAGTTAAAGTGACGTATTGAATCCTTAAATATTACTACTAGTACTATACGTTTGCTCCTTTTTTTTCTGTTGAAGCTCTTTAATTTTCTGTAATTGTCTCTGTCATATATGAATTTCGAACGTTAGTAATAACTTCTATATAGCAAGAGCCAGTTTCAAGAAAGAAATGTTGGGGCCTTGTACAAAAACAATTATGATTGTGCCATTGTGGGCCTTGTGATGTCATTAACATTACAATCTTAGCACTGATGAGGTCATGAGGACATATATAGTTTTAAAAGAGCTACAGACTTGGGCCAGCATCATGAAAATTCAACCTCAGCCATTGTCATGTATGAGTAATTATCTCCAGATCCTTGACCAACACTGCATCAGTCATTGTAATTGTTTAAATGATAAAACACCAAAAATCCACTGCTCTTTTATAACGATATTTTGTTCTACAGAAGATTCACCATTGGTGTTGCCTCGTGGCACATTAGGTAGATATTGTGATCAAAATCTTACGTGCTACACAAATCGACTACCTATCGCAAAATTGTTTTGTATGTTTATTTGACGAGCAAATTTGCAAGTCTAATGTGGTCATTTATGATTGCGCGAAGCGCGAGCCAATTGGCTAGTGATGAATAATTGCGCTCTTCCACAAGAGTAATTTCTACTCAAATGTGCCATAATTTGCTAATAACATTTGGATTATTGGCAATTAGAAGCTGCTCAATTGCAAAAAGGTTAAAGCATTCTCTTTAGCTTTGTAAAATAGGCCCACGGTAGAGGAGAAAAGACAACTCTAGAGGTAAAGAACCTTTTTTCGTGCCCCAATACATTTGCCTTCCGTCTTTATATGAAACAAAGGACACTACTTTTGGGAAAAGAAGAATTAAGGGTGGAAAACTTTGGTTGAGGCCTTGAAAGTTTGGACTTCAAGAAAAGAAGGAAAGATGCCATTTATAAAAAATTCATTAACTTTTAGGGTCGTTCGGCACACAGGATGAGATAAGCAGGAATATTATAATTCATGAGACTATTTTATCCCACCTTTCATATGTGATAATAATCCTACCATTTTAGTATAAATGGTGAGATAAAATAATATTGAATTAGCTGATACCTGACACCAAACATGGAATAAAGTTAATCTCAAATGTTATTCCAGGTACCAAACCACTCTCAGTCTTAAACTCAACAGTCATTGTCGGCTACCATCACTAACCACCTTTTACCGTCAATCACTCCTATAACCACCACCGGCCACCATCGCACAACCATCACCACCACCCAGCTACCATCTACCATCGTTGCAAGGTTTTAGAATGTCTTCTATCAAACATCATTAATATTTTCTCTAATACTTTATGAATATAATGTTTAAATAATTTATAGTATTTATTAATTTTAGATAAATATATATGTCATACACATTTAGCTTAAATGGGCAGGCAAAGTAATGACTCACCTCAGAAGATCACGCCATGATTGTCTTGAAAGGATGTGTTGTTAGTCAAAAAGGGATAGCACCACTACTAGTTCCATTAATTTTCACTCTTCCAACTCATATCCTTACATTCTAATTTGTAATCATACCTTTACCTTTCTCATTTTAAAAACGTTTCTAAGTATTTGACAAAATTTCATTAAAATTATTGTTTACTATAAAATTTGTGAAGACTCGTAAGTAATTACTCTTTTAGCTATTTAATTTTATGTGAAGATATCTTGTCAAACTAGATGTTCAATAATTAAAGGCGAAATAATATTTTAAATGAGTTATGTTTTCATTGAGCCGACTCAAGAGTCTCACGACCCCAAAAGGATAGGGATAAAATGTGTAATGTGTATACACTCTATCCTTCTTAGACCACTTATGAGATTACACAGGATCGTTGATACTTGTTTTTTATGATACTTGTTATTATTGCATATTTTAAATGAGTTGTCTGGTGAAATAGTGTTGCATAAAATTGACAAGGGAGTGCAAAACTTGTTTACTAGTGGAAGCAAAGTTTGATACATTTACATTAAAGACTTCTTAAACCATCATATTATTTTTGCCCTTGTATAGGCTACTCGAGCCATCATTTATACGCGATCAGCGCTTTGTGACACAAATTTTTGTTTTCTATTTCGTTTATTACACTTTCACCTCAATTTTAACGTTGTTGTTACCTTTCGATTAACTGCTGAATTTTAACATCTACTACAAAGTGATTAATACCCTGTTTGATCAAACTTATTTTTTCCCAAAAGTATTTATTTTTTCTCAAAAGTGCTGATTTTAAAAAAAATGAGGTGTTTGGCCAAACTTTTGAAAGAAAATAAGTGCTTCTGAAGCAGAAAATATTAGCAGAAATTGTTTTTCAGAAGCTAAAAAAAATAACTTCTTCCTAAAAGCACTTTTTTGAAAAGTACTTTTAAAAAGCTTGGTCAAATACTAATTGCCGTTCAAAAGTGTTTTTTAAAAATATTGATCAAACACAAATTGTTTCTCACCAATAGTGCTTTTTAAAAAAGTGCTTATGAAAAAAACACTTTTCAAAATAAGTTAATTTTAGAAGTTTGGTCAAACATGCTATAAGTTAGCAAACACTTTTCAAAATAAGTTGATTTTAAAAGTTTGGTCAAACATGCTATAAGTTAGATGAGAGTAAGATGTGTAATATAAAGTTTTATATTCTAATTAAATTCTGTTAAGCAGTTAGCTAACTGTTCATCATTAATGCAAAAGCGAAAGGGCTTTAAATACAACAGGGAACGGGGGATGTAGCAGTGTTGCAGACAAATTCAAAATATGTAAGCATTCACGGGAATAACAAAATGAGTAAAATTAGGAGGATTTTCAGAACGTCGGACGAATGACTATGCTCCCTACAATTTCCAATAAGTAGTTTTTTTCTTGTAAATACACTGACCCATGTTTTAGGCCAGCTGCTCCGCAACAAGCCAACAACTACTTCTCCTGAATTGACTAAAATGGTTCTTAATCTTTCACTAGGTTCAAAATAATGTCTCAATTATCATTTGAGCCAAGAAATGAGACAAAAAAATTTACTTATAATTTGAAATTAAGTAAGTGGGTCTTTTCAGATTTCTTATGTATAAAAATAAAAAATTTTATGTGTAAAAGATGAAATAAAAATGCAATTTTGATTTTGTTAAGTATTAAACAAACTTTAATTATTAAATCTAATCGAAATGATGAAAATAGAAAAATTATTAATGGAAACTCACATTAGAAAGTATAATTTTTACGGTTTATGTTATTTTTTATTCTGATATTTTAATGATAATTTCTGGTATTTCTGGTAACTATTTTTTTTTATAGTTTTGATTAAATTTAACAGTAAGGGGTTGTTTGGGTTTGAAGATAAGTTATACTGAGATTAATTATATTGATAGTTATTTTGGTATAATTTATTATTGGTTATTTGGTTTGTTAGTATAAAAAACAACATGCATTACATAATTTTTAAGAAAAAATTATTTATTTACAAAAAAATAACATCCACCCTATTTAGTAGATTTTGTTTGAAGGATCTCATGAGTATTTTTTTTAAATCATTTTTATTATTTTATATCAAAATAACTAATCTCGATACTATTATTTTATCCTTTGGCGTGGATAACTTATCGCGATAAAATTATTAATCTTGTATAATTTATCCAAGGATTAAATCAAACAAGGGATTATTTGGTATGGGGTATAGAATAGACAACGTTATCTCATGAATTATGACATCTCATGAAATTGGCTATCTCACTATATATGTGGGATAACTTATAAAATTATTTTATATTAAAAATAATGGGATAAATAATCTAAAGACTAACTAATACTCGGATCCCTAATACTCCTAGCTAAACACATTATAAAATAATTTTATCTTACATTTTATTCCAAAATTGTTATTCCTTATCTCTCGTACTAAACTACTCCTAAGAAATAAAACCTAAAACTATTATGCTTGCTCATTACCTTCTCCGTTCCTAAAATAAGTGATCATTTTAGGTTGAACACACCCCTTAAGAAATTGCTCACTTTTAGGAAATAAAAGATGTTTTTACTATCTTATCCCTAATTAAATTTTACTGTACATTTAATGTAATCTTTTCTAATTAATGTTTTTTGTTTATGTAAACAAGGACAAATCTGAAAGAATATAATCAATTTATTCTTGAAAATCTAAATAAATACTTATTTAAAAATAAAATAAAAAGATAAAATGATCACGTATTTATGAATGAAGGGAGTATACTAAACGATCCCTTAGAGTTTGGTAAATATCCAATTAAGAAAAAAAAATGCTCTGTTTTGATAGAGTTAAAAGATTAAAACTGATCAGGGGATACTTAAGGACTATTTTGAACCTACCACAAAAAACAAAGGACTATTTTTGTCATTTTCTCTGTCCTTTCACCCTACAGCCCTTTTTCCCACTTCACTCTTCTCCATAGCTCACACTGTCTCCAAAAATCCAGTCCATTTTGCAGACCTCGTTTCCCACATTAAACCAAACAACATGACAACAAACAATAACTTGGCCTCTACTCCCTAAACCAAAAGCACTTGACTTTTCTTAGTTGCAAAAAACTTGCAATGTCCCCATTGTTGCTTCTTCTCTGTTTTCTTCTTCTACTATCTTACACTTTCCACTTTTGTTCTTCTTCTTCTGCTGCTCCATTCAACTCTTTGCTTCCTTCTGATGCTGTTTCTTTATTGTCATTCAAGTCAAAAGCTGACCTTGATAACAAACTTCATTACACACTTAACGAGCGTTTTGATTACTGTCAATGGCGAGGAGTGAAATGTGTGCAGGGTCGTGTTGTACGTTTCGTTCTTCAAGGGTTTGGTCTCCGGGGTACTTTTCCGGCGAACAGTTTATCTCATCTTGTCCAGCTTCGAATCCTTAATCTTAGGAATAACTCACTTTCCGGTCCTGTTCCTGATCTTTCCGGTCTACCAAACCTTAAAACTTTGTTTCTTGATCATAATTTTTTCACTGGAACTTTCCCTCTTTCTGTTCTTTCTCTTCACCGTCTCATTATTCTTGATCTTTCTCGTAACAATCTTACGGGTTTACTCCCGGCTGAGCTTACTGTTCTTGACCGGTTGAACTATCTCCGGCTTGATTCCAACCGGTTCAACGGTTCGATTCCACCGCTGAACCAAACCCAACTCCAAATTTTCAATGTGTCGAACAATAACCTCACTGGTTCAGTACCTGTTACTCCAACTCTGAAGAAATTTGACATACGGTCGTTCTTATGGAACCCTAGTCTTTGTGGTGAGGTTGTCAATAAGCCGTGCCGTTCGGCTCCGTTCTTTGATACGCCTTCCTCTGCTGCCTCTCCGCCGACACCGCTATACCAAAACGCACAGTCACAGGGTATTGCTGTTAGTACTCCTCCGCCTCAACACAAGCACAAAAAAGTTGGTGTAGTTTTGGGTTTTGTAGTTGGAATATTGATCTTGATTGCAGCTGTTCTCTGTCTTTTTGCTTTTGTGAAAAAGAGGAGAGAAGAAACTGAACCAAAAGCAACAAAATGCACCATTGAGACCATCACCAATAGTGCAGTGAACACAACGTCTTCCGGGCCAGTTGATAGTAGCCAAGAGATTAAATTAGAAAAGGAAATGAAAGTTCCTCAAGCTCCCAAACAACAGCTGAAGAGTGGAAATCTGATATTTTGTTCAGGGGAAAATGAGTTGTATTCTTTAGAGCAACTAATGAGAGCGTCAGCAGAGTTGCTTGGAAGAGGCACAATAGGGACAACGTATAAAGCTCTGATGGCTAGTCAGTTAATTGTTTCAGTGAAGCGATTGGATGCTTGTAAAACTTCGATTACGAGTGCGGAAGCGTTCGAGCAACACATGGAGGAAGTTGGGATGTTGCGGCACCCGAATTTAGTTGCAGTTAGAGCATACTTTCAGGCTAAACAAGAAAGGCTTGTTATCTATGATTATCAACCCAATGGCAGTCTCTTCAATCTCATTCATGGTAAAGTTTCAAACTTTCTGAATTATCATTACTAGTTTTTTAAATTACTCATCAATTTCATATGGAAATTTTATTTTTCATTGTTGGTAATTTTGCTAATTGGTCAATGTGAAGTCAATTTGGTGGAGGAAACAGTGGAAGAGTGAGTTGTCTGTGGCTAATCAATATCTAGCCTTTTCTTTTTTGCTTGGCAGAAATTGGCTGTAGTCTTTTGGATCATTCAGTGGTTGCAGTAGCAGGGGCCTTTTTTTAGCTTTTAGTGTGGATGCCTAATATGGGCTCCCACTGAGCTCACTACCGACAATTGCAATGTTTGTGTTTACAGGGCAGCCAAATAGTAGTGTGTTTTAGTTTCAGCCTGTCACTGACTGATCCGTATGGGTTGATAGCACTATCTTCCTTCCCCAACTACCTTTCTTTTTTTTTTTATGCATCGAGGCAAATGGTCCTTGGCTCCTTGCGTCTGTCTTTTGGTATTTATGACTATGTTTGTTTCTCTGTTAAGTTGAGTAGGATGTTGACAGTAAATTTTTGGTGTTTTCCTTTCACTTGTCCAAATGTTCTTTGTTTCTTAACTACTCAACTTACTTTAAGTGAGCCTCTTAACATTGTTAGATGAAAGGATTTAATGGAAGAAAAACTACAATGATATCGATTCTAGAGCACCCTTGCCCCTTCAGTAATGCAGTGCCACATGTAATGAAGGAGGTTTAACTGAGTAGAAAATTATATTGCGCAAGTAGGGTAAACATAATTTTGTTGTCTACATATAAATTGTTGAATTCCCAACATAAGAGAAACTTTAAGTGTAGCGACAGAAGTGGTATGACATCGCTTTAAGTTACATGTTTGAATCCTAGGTATGACGTTCTTGCTATCCAGAAATTCAGAGATTACACTGGTTAAGAAGATCGATTTCTTTATGTGATTACGTGTGTTTAAATGGCTGGTCTTTTCACCTAAAACCTGATATTCAGTTGTTCATTTGCTTGCATATTGTGTTCAATTTTCAATTGTTGCTTGGCAGGTTCAAGATCAACAAGGGCAAGGCCCCTTCACTGGACGTCGTGTCTGAAAATAGCAGAAGATGTGGCTCAGGGCCTTGCTTACATCCATCAAGCGTCAAAGCTCACTCATGGCAACTTGAAATCCTCCAATGTCCTTCTAGGGTCTGATTTCGAGGCCTGTCTAACAGACTACTCCCTCATCGCGCTTGCAGATATTTCTTCAGACGACGATCCTGATTCAGCACGCTATAAAGCACCAGAAGTGCGCAAATCTGCACGAAGAGCCACTCCAGGGTCTGATGTATATGCCTATGGCATTTTGTTATTAGAGCTTTTAACGGGTAAACCTCCATCTCAGCATCCACATCTCTCTCCCCCTGATGTGCCGGATTGGGTTAGAGCTATGAGGGAGGATGATAATGAGGAGGATAGATGGCTTGCAATGCTAGTTGACCTGGCTAGTATATGTAGCTTGACATCACCAGAACAGAGACCAACAATGAGGCAAATCTTGAAAATGATACAAGATATAAAGGATAACGCAATGGTGGAGAATAACAAAAGGGATTCACATACTGGATACTCATAGCTTCTTCTGAATTGCAGTTACACCATTAACCAGGGAGGGTACATGGTCAATTGTAAGTGTCACGCCTGAAAACCAATTTGGATAATGAAAGCATTTATCTGTGTCTCCTCATTTGGCAAAGTGCCATTGATTGACAACATATCTGCTATTGAGTTTTGCCCAGATAGACCAAATGATTCATCAGCTGTAATGGTGCTTGTACCTTTACTACACAACAGTAAACAGCCTAAAACTGAAAGGTTAAGGTCTATCTGCTAGAACATGGTCAACCTAGTCATTGAAGATTATGACACATTTTGTACCCCTCCTCCAAATCCCTCTTTTTTGGTCACACAAACATATTGTGCCTATATTTTTAGGGAGAATTGTTTACAGCATATTGTAGTAGTTGGTTTTGGTTGGTTCTTTTTCTAAGGAACTTTAAACTGCACTCGCTTTACCTTTATGGCAGAAAGATGTATAATCTTGAATGGTAAAGCTACCCAAATTCTGTACTTCCCCTTTTCTACATGGTTAGTTGGTATTAACTTAGCAGGAGAAAAGGATAAAGTGTGTGCTAAGAGAAATCATGTATCAAAGTGGAGTGAGTTCTTTTTCTTCTTCTAGTTTGTTTATAGAGTCTAATGGCTATAAGTCCCTAGGAAATAAGAATTGCCATAGACTCATTGTCTCAAACAAACAGATAAACCTTTACATAATTGAATCAGAACGGTTCACGGGTTTAATAATTAAACTTCTTTTTATCAAGGTCCACATCAAGCGAAGGTGCACAGAAGAAACAATGCTACTTGACATAAATCGAACTGTTCTTTCTTGGACTAATTTCTCAAATGTTTTTTCAAAGTTATCATTCTTCATTCATCAGTACTTCTGTATTGTTTCTTGGATTTATAAGAAAGATCTATGAATCAATCCGGAAATTACACAAAAAGTTAAATTAACTAACCCCACTAAACTTTATCATAGAGGGAGTGAAATAGAAGAAATATATTAAAAGGGTTACTTGGTGAAAGTTAATTTACTGAATTAGATATCACATCAAGCTTCAAATTAAAATTGTAAAATGGATTTGAAATTTGTGAATGTTGATTAGAATAATGTTATTAACAGAATTATTAAAACAATTTTGGGTGTCGCAGAACCTAAAAGTATATGTATATCATATCAATTTGAACGGAGTAACGGAAACCAAAGGTAATCTCCTTGGCTCAGACGACAGTCAGAAATTCCCAAAGGAATCAAAATGTACCAAAGTTTTGCCAGTGAAAAATGCTCCCTTTGGTAATTGTTATTTGACATTGTCAGACGAACAACAACAAAATAAGACAGAAAGAACAGAGCTGAATTTGGATCCAAAGCACAGTATATTCCCTGTAGCAAGATTTTTGGAAAATATGCAACAGAAATTCTGCATTTTGCAAAAGAAAATAACTTCCAACACATTTCAACCATTTAGATAACAATATGCAGCTGTGCTTGTTCTACACATATACTCTCTGGAAACCATTAAAGGCAATATCAGATATAAAATCCTGTAGTTATAAATATTTACTTCTCCTCTTAAACAAATACCAATTAGCATCACTAGCTGGCAGATTCATTGTCCGCTATTGCCAGGGTATGACAGCAAATTATGACGTACTTTCCAGCCACCACAAGATTAGACAAACATTCTTTAAACAAGAGGTGGATACTGCTTAGACTGCAGGCGCACCCTCTTTCGGTACTCCAGAGGATCCTGCAGGAACTCAGCAAATGAGCGTGCGTCAAACAGGGAGAATCAAACTCCTATTCTGAACTTAAACATCTTTCAAATAGTTTAGAGCATGACCAAGAAAAGACACAAAAAGACACAATATGGACCTGTAAATTACTATAACAATCCTATCACGACATTGTATGTCCCCCACTAATGAGATAACAACGAATCTTTCCACCCATTTCCTAAACGTATTAGAATCTGAAATAATTCGAGAAAGAGAAACCAGAAGATTCTTGAGCTCCCAAATGATGATGTACCTATCACTAATGCCTTTAACCTACAGCAAAAGCCACCAGTACCTTTCTAATCACCATGTGCAGGAACATTATTGTGACATAAAGCTAAAGCACACTCTAATAGTGCAAGAGATATGACAATTAGCACTTCCTTCATCCCATCTCACATGGTTATTAAGGTAAAGGTCAAAATCATCCTATCCTAGTAAAAGCGGGCTGAAGTAAAAGTTACAATTCATACTGTTCAAATACAAGGGATGCATAGGCAGCTAAAAGAACTAAGTTAATTGAAATACGAAGTTGAAGATGCTGATCTGAATTTTGTAATATATCAGAAAAGGTGAAAAATAATGTACATTAAAATACCTGTTAGCAGCTGGATGGACAGAAAAAATGTTTCATCAAAATTGTATAAAATAATAGAATGGTGCCCAAAATTGCGAGACATTCCAAGGTAGAAAGATTGTTATACTAATTGAGACAGCAAAAGTAAAGGAAAGTATGTTCAATTGTACATCTTAACATATTATAATGAAAAAATTCTCTAACAGAAAAGTAGACACGATTCAAAGATAACATCACTAGTAGGATAGTGAGTTTGGAAAAATGGAGAATTAACACTTTTTGAATCAAAATTACCTGAATAAACATATGATACCCTTCAGTTTGGGCAGGATCAGCAGGGTTTGGCTGATCTAACAAGTCCTGGATACCAACCAGTATCTGTTTCACGGTGATGGCTGGTCTCCATCCCTAAACAAGAAAGAGAAACTAAAAGCCATCATACACTAAATAGTCACAGAGCAGAAGAACCGGACAAAGAAACAGCATAGCCCACATACACTATCTTCATTGAGGATTGACAAGCAAACTGTTCCAGACGGATAAACATTTGGATGGAAAAAGCCTGGTGGGAATTTACACTTTGGCGGTTTACTTGGATAATCTTCACTGAAGTGAATTGTAAGTGGATAGCAACCACCTTCCCAATCAGTCTGCAAGCATTAAAATGTCGTTAAGGACAAAGAATAACAGAAAGATAAACATGATTTCCCATATATCAGACAAGCATGGTACTTTCACTGAAATAGGATAATGCTACAGGATTGTAAGCATTATACTCTCTGAAGATGCTCTGATCTGAGGGAGAGGTAGGGGAAATAATCAGAAGCATAAGAGAAACTCTATAGCTTGCACTGTACTAAACCAATTGATCCATCCTAACATACATGTACTCTGCATGTTTACACTTAAAGTCTGATGCTAATGCATCCACTATGTATACACTATATACTCCATATGCAGAAAATATGCCTAGAACTCATAAAACTTAAGGCTTGCTACTGCACAGTTCAACTTCATATGACTATACGAAGTTGGTAGAGTGTTAAAATTTGAGTTATCCCGCTTTTTCTTAGGGAAAGGAGCGGGCCAGGACTATTTCCCTTACCTCTGGAGATATGAGAAAAGAAAAATAAACCCTGTAAAAGCTTTTCCTTCTTCCCTTTCTTGAGATTTACTGGCTTGTCTCCTCTGGAGGAGGTAGTTGTTAAAAAGCTTCCCACTCATGTTCAAAAGACGATTAATGAGAACAGGTACAATTTTCTATTGAGATATGCCTTTTGTTATCTTAACTATTAAGGGAATAACAAACTTATTACCACAAGCTGATAAAGTCATAGATATGAAGTTGATGCCAAGATTTTCAAAGAGGGGATAGAAAATCATATAGCAAAGCCATGAACAATTTTGAAACACCAACAACTCAGAAGACCTCTCTACATCCCTTAAGGTCCTTTTCACAATTTTGGAAAGGACATCAACAATACATTATCCATACCCAAAAGTAAATGTTTGTTTGTGGAAATCGTATAACAATTTAAGGAAGCATTTCTATAAAGATAACTAAGACTGTTAATGGAGTGAGTTGTATTTTCTTTCACTATTCTGTGGAGGGATGTGGAAAACGGAGCATACTCACCAGCAGTAAATAATTTAAATAGTTATTCAACATTAACTCTACGGCTATGTTGCTCGGACTCTCCAAAAATATAGTCGCACCCGTGTCAGATTCTCCAAAAGTGCACTATTTTTGGAGTATCCGACACACACCTATCGATATTTTTGAAGAGTCCGAACAACATAAGTTCACAGGTATCAAATGAGCATAATGCTTAACTGCACCAAGAGAACAACTCAATTTCGAGTCCATAAACCAAGGTACATCAATCAAACAACGCATCAACACAAACAGACACATACTAAAAGTCAACCAAGATTAATCAAATTGATTGACCCCCTAAAATGGGTGTTCACTGAAGGCTTCCCATGGTTTTCCCTCATCCTCACAAGAAATTAAAGCACCAGTCTTTTCCAATTAGTAACCAAAGAAAACTTGAAAAAGGTGAAGAAGGAAAACATACCGCAGCTTTACCAGGTATGGTGCAGTGCCAAATCATCAGGTTTACTGACCCATCTGGAAGTGTCTCCGGCTTAGCAACAAAACCCTATAACCAAAAATCATTACAACCAAAAACAAAGCACAAAATCAGAAACAAACCTCAACAAAGTTTAAACAAAAAAGAACAGAGAAAAACAAGAAAAGGGTGATGGAATCAAACATGGGGGTGATTCTTTCGCCAAGCTTTGCGTTCTTCTGCAAGACGACCACGAGCAATACCTCCCGACATTGTTGTTGTACAGTTGTTTAAGGTTAATGACTAAATGAGCAGTGAACAAATCTCTCTCACAAGAATTTCCTTTTGGCTGCCCCTTTTAAAGACGAACAAGGAAACGAGTCTTGTAAAGTTGTAAGTGGCAGATTGAACGGTGCAGATTATATGGTGACCGAATTACCTAATAGGATTAAAGATAATCAAACTCTTGTCTTTATTCTTAGGTCGGGTCTTTTTTAAAATTATTACTCCTTCCGAGAATCAAATAGTTTAAGTTTATTCATAAATTTAGATATGAAATATAATAATTGATAATTTTAAATATTTTAAAAAGTATATGAAAATTTTAAATAAAAAGTGTCATATAAATTAGTAGAACGGAGGAAGTTTTAAAATGTTTTTTTGATGGAAGTCAATGGATTCTGATTTTATTTGAAAAAAGAAAGGGGAAAAAATATTCCCAATTTAATATTCTATTTTCTAGCGTGAAAACCACGCCACTATGTACGTTCACGTGGAAAACGTCAATGGTGTTAGTCGCCATTGCTTCTGGGCCTATGGGCTGTTGGGACCTTTACCAAAATGGCTATTTGCTTAAGAAGTCAGCCTACTTATAATAAATTGTAAAAACTACATAATTAATCAAACATCCTTACCATAACTACATAATATCCCACTACTTTAAAATAATTACATATATCTCACTAGATTGTATTTTTCATACCAAAACGTGTATCCCAACATACTCCTATTACTTCCCCCCAAATCACTCCTTCCCTCAAATCTCTCCAGCTTCTCCCTCAAATCTCTCTCACTAATCAAAATTTTCACAGATTTTATCTCGATATTTTGCTTCCACAAACTTTCATCGTCATCTCCAGTAGAGGAGGAAAAATTCATCTTGCGGACAATGGTGAAGCTGTCCAGGCCAAATAGTGGTGGCGCCACCACCGTACACGATGGCAAGAATGGTGACAGATTCACCCGGGCTTGATTCCGCCATTGAAGAGATCTTTTAAGGTTTTTTTTTTCAAGATTCTCGGATTTTCAGACACCCATTAACAACATACTTCCATGGATAGCATTCAATCAAACCTTTTTGGGCAAAATCCAAAAACTCTCTTTTCAGATTTACCCATTAATTTTGAATGGGAAGAAGAATCCTTGGATCAAGAAATTACAGTATCTACTAAGGAAAATGACACAAAATCAGAATGCAGAAAGTAGTCCTAGGAACACATTGCTGTCTAGGAACAATGAAGTGCCTTCTCCGACCTTTGTTCCGGCTGTTAGAGACTTTGAAGAAGAAGACTTTGCTGAAAATAGATCCAAATTTAGAAACGATCAAGTCAAAATGAATGAATTGCACAAAAATTTGAAATCAAGAACAAGGGACTCAAACCCAGATGTTATTTTCCAGTGTTACCAACTTGTTACCATGTATCCAGTGTTTTTTTCCATGTATCCAAGTATACATATATCTATCTGAGTTGTAAATGTGTAACTTTTGTAAATTTAAAGTTTCAAATCAAAACAAAGCAATACGTATCCAGGGATAACATTGTAAGCAAATCTTGTATTACATGTATCCAAGATTAATTCATGTTAACATGTATCCCAATACTACTGCAACCTGCTATTTGAGATGTTGGTAACATGTATCTTTAACACTGTTACAATGTATCCAAGCTTACAAACTTGTATCCAATATTAACATGTATCCAAGTATACCTATATCTATTTGCTGTTTAGATGGGTATCCTTAGATATTGGGAAGTATCCTTAACACTGTTATAATGTATCCAAGCTTATAATCTTGAATACAGTGTTAACAGTGTATCCAAGTATACCTATTGTTGTTTGCTGTTTAAATGTGTATCCTTAGATATTTGAGATCTATTATTACATTATCCTGTATAATGGAGTTACTTGCTAGTTTGATGTGTATCCAAGTAATTTTAAATTGAAATTTGAATTCTCCAGTTGTTTGTGGAGATGAGGATACTGCAGATTTACTCCTCATTAATTGTAAATCTGTTATTTCCTTTTAAAGCGTCCTAATAGTAATAGATTTACAATTAATGATTTACTCCTCATTAATTGTAAATATTTTATTTCCTTTTAAAGCGCCATAATAGAAACAGATTTACCATTAATGAAGAGGTTATATGTATCCAGGATACACGAAAATACAAAGGATACATGCCTTCCCTTTTTTAAACTACCGGGAAAAATGTAATATTTTAAAATAGTGGGATAAAACGTAATTAGAGACCAAACTACTGTGTTTTATGTTGTTTACACTAATAAATTTCTTAGTTGGGCTCGCCCGATCTTAGCCCAACCCACTACACTTGACTTGATTGTCAACTTGTCCAAGTAGAGAAAATTCAATTTTGATGTCATAATTATAATCTTTATTTTATTCTCTTTTTTCTAATATTATATTATGTGTATTATGCCTAATCTTTACTTTGGGCATGTATATTAGTTCATGAAACGTTTGGTGCATAAGAAGTTGACGCATATTTGGTTCACATGATTAAAAGGGTGAAGAGGCATCAAAAGTTCGAATGACTAATTGTCTAATCCTATTCTTTGCATGTAAGATAATGAGTATTAGATGATTCCTCACCTCATCAAGCCTTTGTATGTAAAAAGGTTATCATCAACGACAAGTTATTTCGCTATACTTTTATATTCAATATATAAGATTACTTAACCATTGAAGGTGATACTAATCACCTAGGATGGACGATTGATCTCAAAATATCCTATTAGAAAATGTCTTATTCTACCTTGTTTAGTCCATAATATTCTTCTTGAATAGTTATGCTTTACTCTCTCTTCATCCTTTGTTGTACACATCTTAAGAAAAAAGATTAACTTTTGTCACACTATTAGAATTAAGGAATGACTGACATCTTAGTACAATACACAAAAAAGCGTCTTAAGAAGAAACCATTTTAGAACACTTCAAAAGAACTACACTTTAAGACGAGAGAACACAAGTTATTTTAGGATAAATATGACTAATATTAAAAGATTAGAGCTAAAAAGCACAATTAGTTATAAATTTGAGGGATCAAAATTGGAAAAGTAATCGCCGGACTGAACACAGTAGTAAACAGCAGCAGAGAGCAGAAAAAATAGGGCAAATCCGACGCACTGATTGGTCCCCGTAGTGTTTTTTCTCCATGGACGAAATAGCCCAGTACTATCAATACCCTTATTACCAAACTCCACCACCACCAGTCCCTCCGCCGCCACCTGGCACCACTCTTCACGCGCCGCCGCCGCCGGTGGTGGTCCAGCCACTTCCTATACCGCAGTTCCATCACCCTCACCAGCCACCCGTCCCCGCATATGCGCCGGCCCCTCTTTATCCTCAGCATTCGAACGACGACGTTCGAACTCTCTTCATTGCTGGGCTCCCTGAAGATGTCAAGCCTCGAGAAATTTACAACCTCGTTCGAGAATTCGCTGGATATGAATCTTCTCATCTCCGTAGCCAAACTTCTAGTAATTCACAGGTATGTACATTTATATATGGTTAAAATTATTTTTTTGCGCATATATAGGAGATGTTGAACCCCTTTAGCCTCTTCGTGTGTTTATTTTTTGTTATATTCGAATCTCCTTAGTGAAAAGTCTAGCTCCGTCACTGCAAGCTGTGCGAGTACTTTTAAAGTGCCGTACACATTTAAATAGGCGCAGTTAGAGCGAACTGGATATTGTACATTGAGGGGTTTTCTTGGTTAATCATCATTCAGCTTTGTTTTTCACGGATTTAAGCTGTTTCGGTTTTCATTGTTTGATAGTGAATTTGTCGAAATCAACAATTTGATCACTTTTGCAGCGTATGATTATTAGTATTGGTGAACTCTAAGCATAATACAGTTGTCGTTGGTGGAAATTCTGCTTTCCGGATGTCATTTTGATTATTATGTTGCTCGGCTATTTGTACTTCACAAATGAAAAAGAAATGTTGAATGTTACAAGGATAGACTTTCAAAATTTGATAATTTTGTTTGAATTAATAAGAATATAGCAGGTAGTAGAGTTCGATTCACATAGTTTTGGGAAACGTAGATGAGCCTTCAGTGATTGCAAAATCAAGGTGTGTTCACATAGCCCATAGAAACCTAGAATTCTTGAAAGTACAGCTAAAGTTCCAAATTTAGTCAACTTGTAGGATATTGAAGAATATAGGGTATGGATTCAGTTTGCGTAGGTAGAAGTAAGATTAGATTAGGCGTTTATATGAACCCGAGCAGCAAACATGCTAGCTTTCTCAGAGGATAAAATACCATCTACTAGTACATTATCTGTTTATATTACGATTATAAGTGATGTTGCTATATATTGGCTATGGCTTTGCAAGCTTTTATCTTTGTGAGACTCTGCAGCTGAAGGGTTTCTCGTAACTACATTTTCTGGTTATAAAAGGTTATTGGATCTACAGTTTAGCTTCTTTCAGTTGATTTCCTCTATTGTCTTTGCTCTTCTCATATTATGTAAGTCTGACACAACTACTCTGCTAAGGATGTCTGACGCATTGTTTGGTTTCTGTCAGCCATTTGCTTTTGCCGTCTTTGCAGATCAGCATTCAGCTCTTATGGCAATGTATGAATTGAATGTAAGGCCCATTTCTGATATTGAACAAATGATTTGCTTCCTTCCTAGTCCAACGTCCATGTTCTCGATAATTGTGTAACCACATAGGGCCACTAGTTACATTGTCTTTTAGGAAAAACGCACAAAGATCCTTTTAAATTTCAGTATATACTAATATGAGTAAACCTTCCACAATTTGGAGTACTAGACATTATGTTTGGACATCATACCAAAGAAGGGTGAGCATTCTAATCAGGAGTGTGTATTACCTTATACAAAAGATGAACACATGCTTAAGAGTTAAGAGAAGAAAGATGACTATAGTTGTCTTTTGCTTCATAGAGTGGAGGCTTAGCAATAATGTCCTGGCTGAGGACTTTCAAACTTGAAAGGAGAATGGCTTGAAGAATGTTGAAGATGGAATCTTCGCCCTGATCTCAAAATTGAATGAAGTTCAGTCTGAGAGAGATGGCATCTAATGCCATCTTATTTTGCACTTGACAAGTATTGCTCTTATGTTTTAGAGATCTAGTTATCTTCTGTTAGATGTGTAACTTGACCTTGCCTGAAACATGGAGAACAACGGAAAAGAATGAGAGTTAGTGCATAGTTCTATTCCCTTTTTTGTGGCAGTTTTTGCATTAGACATATAATAGGCACAAATTTCTTCCTTCATTCATATGCAATTGAGTATTTGGTCATGAATTTGTGAAATAAAAAATAGATTATGATGTTTGGAAGGAGTCTAATTGCTTTGCTTCCAAATGTGTCCAGGGAATGGTTTTTGACTTTGAGAAAGATTCCAAATTGTACATTGAGCTTGCTAAATCAAATTCAAGGTCAAAGAGGTTACGGCCAGGTCTGTTGCGAATTTCTTTTGGTTGTTAAATTACTGGAATTAATTCTCCTCAGGTCACAAATTTGTTTGATTTAAACCACAGACGATGGGAGGCCTGTATCAGAGAAGAGGATTAAAGGTTCTGCTGCTATTTCTAGAGACAGTGGTTCTGGTATAATATCTGCCTCTGTAGCATATTACACTCCCTTCCTTTGAATTAGTAGGATACATGCATGTAAATCTGAAAGTTTGTTGGGCATCATGTCATCTACATATGAACCAATTTGCTTCTGTGATTTTTTTTTGCCGGTCACATTTAACTAATTTGATGTCATTTAAGGATGTAACTTCGTCAGTCACTGCAAAGCACTTTATCTAAATGCTCACTTTGCACATGTTTTGCACGCTTGGGCACTAGCAGGTTTTGGCAGCATTCACATGCCTGGAATGGGTAATTCTGCTTACAACACGATTGGTTATCCACCTACACAAAGGTCATCTGCACTACTTAAGCACACTTTTGTTACTCAATTGATTCCTTCTGACTAAGAATGCTCCAAGTACTTGTACTTCTAGCTGAAAGGTCGAGCACCAAATAGAAATAGTTTCTCTATTCCCTGTTCCGTGAAGTTAGGGTGTTGAATCTTAGTATTGTATTGATCTTGTGTATATTTTCTGTTCTAAATTGTAAGTTTCTTTTTGTTTGGTGATTCAGTCAGGGAAAGTTTGACGGTAGAGTTGGGAATCAAGCTGCTTCTAAAACGGTAAGGTGTCTGCTACATGATCCATCATTGTTCTTCTGAATGCTTTTGAATCGCTGCTAGTTTGGTTGGTTGTTCTGTTAGTTTGATCTACAATTTCAGCATTTATTTGGAAATATCTTTGCCGACTTTTAGGCACATTCCTTTAAAATCTAGATTTTTTACGGCTCTGCTTAGTTACATATCAAGCATGTATTTGAAGTCCTTGTTGAACATGTGATAGATAAAATAATCAACACGTGTAAACTGGAGGTGTGTAAACTGGAGGTGTTGTACCATTAGTTAATCTGTATGGGCCTTTGTTATTTAGGTTTTACTCATGCTTTTAAATGATTGTTGATGTCATGAAGTGCATCATAACATCAAGATCGGATCGTTTTCCACAGCTATCTAATTCTGGTATATGTGCAAATATTGCAGCTTTATAAATCATATGTTGTCCAACTCTGTTAGATTTGTCTCGTGGAATTGCTCTGGTGGTTGCAAAGCATGGTCCATCTCTTTAAGGAAGCTAATGTTTAGAAGTGCATCAAAAGTCTAAATCGTTTTAAAGAAATATTCTCCTTTTTGGGATCATATAAAGCAAAAACAATGAGTGCTAATGCTCTAAGGGGTCGTTTGGTGTGAGGGATAAGAACAAATAGTCCTGGGATAAATTTTGGTTTTTTGTTTGGTTGCCAAGTTTGGGATAACTTATCCCACCATTTATACCATAGTGAAGGGATAAGTTATCCCGGGATAACTAATTCCGGGATAATTAATCCCGGGATAACTTGTTTCCAACCAAACGACCCATAAGAGATTGCCTCTTGGCTGACGACTAGGATGTTTGAAGTAGAACTTTATTTCTTTCTGAAGTCTCAAGTTGGTGCTTCAAATGCACTCAATTGGCTGCTTGGTAATCTCATCACATACAAGGATCATACTTTTAACCAGATCTTGTGCTACTTCTGATAACTAGTGGTGATGCTTCCATTTTTAGTCCTGAATTCTCGTTTTATTCTAATTCTCTTCTTAAAACTCAGCATTTTAATTTGTCTCCCAGTCTTTGACTCCGAAGTTTCTTTTTGTTAATGTAATGATCATTCATGACCTTAAATTTAATAGGCAGCTGATCCATGTCCAACACTCTTCGTTGCTAATCTGGGCCAAAGTTGTACTGAGCAAGAGCTGATTCAAGTATTTTCAAGGTTTTGATAAGCTTATTTTTTAGTTCTAACCTCTAATGTACTTGGTATACTGGATGGTTTATGTGCTTTCTTGACATTTTCAGATTTCGGGGGTTTTTAAAGTTGAAGATGCAGAGTACATATGGAGCTCCTGTTGCGTTTGTCGACTTTCAGGTAAAGTTAACTCTCGTTTTCTGCAGTGGCAGTTGCTCAACCCATTCGCACACATCTTCTGCATGTCCTTTATCTATTTTTTTTATTTGATAATGATAAGATGTCATTTATCTTTTGTAAGTGCATCTTCATCCCTAAACCAACAACATTTTCATATTCTCTTTTGATTCATTTCCCCCTCTTTCATACAACCCCTGCTCTTCCCCAATAGGAGGGGAAGGTGCCAACGGGTACAACTATTGGAAGCAGTGACTATTAAGTATTACCTTTATCCTGTTTGTCTTATGTTGGTCTGCTACTACATCAAGGTCTAAATAATCTGCTACATATCAAGTTCAAGTACTCGAATAAACAGAGGTCAAATTTGAAATTAATATGTACGAGCCATATTTCCAGGACACTGCCAGTTCAACTGAGGCACTGAGTCATCTTCAAGGGACCATTCTATACTCTTCCTCTGGAGACGGCATGCGACTGGAGTATCCTTTCTCAAGTCCCATCAATTTTTTTGGTTTCTCTGAACCCCAACCCTTTATTCTCTTTGATTTGTTCTTCTTTTGTGTTATAATTTTCCTTAATGAAATGTTTAGATATGCAAAATCAAGGATGGGATTGCGAAGTAAGAAGTCAAGGTAAATGCTTGGGGACTAGAATAAAGATCCAGTCGAGCAATGCCATTAACAAATAGCAATGTATCATTTGCTTGGTTGTGTATTGAGAATGGGTTAAATTATTACGTACTTGTTCACATGTAATGTTCTCTTCAAAAAAAATTCACTAGTTTGGAGGTCGCTACTGTGAGAAGCACAGCATCTTTTCTTTTGTCAAAGTTTGTTCTTCAATTTTTCCTTCCAAGTGCAAGTTAGTTCTTTTTTCCTTTTGCTGCGGGTTGTCGCCTTCTCCATTGTCTCATCAACTAAGGAGCATTAGTCATTTGCACCTTATTAATTTCATATATGATTAGGACTTTGTGCTTCGAAATTGATTCCCTTCCTCCAATGTTGCATCAACTGAGAAGCTAAGGGTGTGTTCGGTATGGAGGAAAACATTTCCTAGAAATGAGGAAAATGACTTCTCGTCCAATTTCCCCATGTTTGGTTGGTTAAAATGAGGAAAATGACTTCCTGTCCAATTTTCCCATGCTTGGTTGGTTAAAAATGAGGAAAATGACTTCCCTAAGAAGTAGGGAAAACAAGTTCCATAAGTAACTTTCAAGTTTATTGTCTCCTCTCCACCCACCCAACATCTCCAACCCCATCTCTTGACCATTCCCCCCGCACACCCCCAAACCCTCACTCCCCACCCCATCCCACCCTCATAACGTTTCACTAGTTTATGTATAAACACCCTTGGGATATCATCCTTTTACTTACCAAATACTAGAAAATAAGTAGAGATTCACTTGTTTTCCAAGAAAATATTTTCTACGAAAACATTTTCCTTCTTACCAAACACTAATTGTAACTACATTATATACTGACCAGTAATTTTCAACCCCCCCTTGAGGATTTGGAAAGTGTAATTGTTTCCTCTTGATTATATTCAAGTCCATGTTGATCAAGTAATTACTTGGCCAGACAAACAATCCAAAATTGTGTAACTACACGCAGATCTAATTACGACAAAGTGGGTTTCCAAGGTGCTCCATATTATCCTAGCTGTGCAAATTATGGTATGTTTCTTGCTTTAGTAGATCAAAAGCTATTGACAATTTCAGAAACTGGAACTTACTTTCTCGGCGTGACTTGGAGGAAATTGGTATCCTGTAGAATGTAGGCTACTTTTATGGGTTTAAGAAGTGATTATAAAAACATGTACACTATTAAACCATATAAAGAAGGCACCCCTTTCGAGTAAGTAGGCCAATTCTTTTGAATATCTAATGACATGCCAAGAAAGAATCAGAGACAGATCTATGATTTAGAGTCCGTGAGTTAAGAATCAGTGTAGCCTTATATTAGTTTATTACATAGTTTGACTATTTGAGTTGTCTCAAGATGTACATTCAAGTCTTAGAAAAAAAAAGTTTACTAAAGTCCCAGTACAGTTTATTCTCTGTCTTATTATTTTACATCACAGAAGTCAAAACATTACTCCAAATGCTCCTCACAAATATCTATGGAGTAGTTTTTTTTCTAATTTGTCATGCAGTCCTAGTGCCCACGTGGTTTGGCTAGTAGTAGGTCAAAAATATTAAATGGTGACATGAGCGGGGGTTAGGAATACAAATTAAATTTGATGAGCATTTTGAATAATTAGGGCAGTAGTAAATTAATGCAAGGAATATTATATGATGGCCTCCATCTGTAACTCTGCTTGTGAAATATTCCTATTATTATTTCAATAATTCTCACTATTTTTTTTTAATCTGTTTTAAAAAAAGAATATTTACTTTTTAATTTGACAACTCTTTAATCTAAACATCTCATGTTGCATGTTTAAGATTATGAAATTAAAAAATATTTTGATACATTATTCATATTTTTAATTTAAGATCACAAAAATAAAGAAATTTTTATGCTCAATCAAACTAATATGAACAAATTAAAACGGCAAAAATACTTGACTAGAGGAAAATGTTTTCGCACTCATTGCGGTGACTGGTTTCAAAGGCATACGACTAAATACAACTAACCCATCAATCATTTGGCCATGCATGTCCAAATCCTATAGTACCAACACTAATCATCTTTTGACTTGTAGGCAAGAGAAAACATTAAAGTCAAATTGCCACACATAATACAATTCCCATTAGAGTTAGTCTTTCAAATAGCCACACTACGAGAAGTGGTTTTGTAACTTTACTCAGAGAGAGACGGAGCCATGTTTTGAAGTTTATGGATTTAAGATTTTCCCTTTTTAAATTATTGAATTTTAGATTAATAATTGTTACATATTAAATAATTTTTTAAGACAAATATAGAGTTTCAATCAAAGTTATTGAGTTTGGTTAAATCCGTATCTCGAAGGCTAGCTCTGCCCCTTACTTTAGCTGTCAATTTGGCTTACTTTATTTGGTAGCACTAGTTACTTTATTGCCTTTTAATCCGATTGTTTCTTTCTGGGTAATTTATTGGCGAATTTGACTTCTTTATTTTCACGCAAAACTTTTCTTTGTTTAGTCCATGTTGCATGTGAGCGTGCTTGTATTGACCATTTTTTGTTTTACCTAATTAATCCCTAGTTAGGTGGATCATATCATATGTAGTGTTGATGATATATATATACTGAGATTGTCACTTTATGAAAATGCTAGAATGTTTGTTTGATTTAGTACTCTTGGATGGTATAAATTTTGTTCGTGATTACACAGTTTTTTTTAAAAAAAAAATGTATTTGCATAAAACTCTCGAAGGAGAAACAACTCTAAAAAAGGTGGGCCTGTTGCACTTCAAAACAAAACAGTGTATTAGATCATTAACATCTCGAAAATATTCTGCCATAATTGAAAAAAATCATCAAATCTTAGAGGCGGTAAAAAAATATTATCTCAACATTCGATTAAGTCCATCATTTAGCCTTTTTGAACACGGGGCAAGCATAAAATATTAGACCAATTTCAAAAGAAATACTCCCTCCGTTTCAATTTGTTTGACCTATTTTGACTTGACACGGAGTTTAAAAAAGTAGAGAAGACTTTTGAAACTTGTGGTCTTAAATTAAAGATATGTCAAATATATTAAAATATTCTTTAATCTCGTGGCCTTGAATATGCATGTGGAAAGTTGAAATTAAAGAGTTTCTAAAAATGAAAAGAGGCATTCTTTTTAAATGGACTAAAAAGAAAAGTAGGCTAAACAAATTAAAACGAAGGGAATATATAGTATAAAATATTTAATTTTACAGAGGAATTATAGGTTCATATGCAGTATAATCGGTAAAACCACCCACGCAGATGAGAGGTAACAAATATCCAATGAAATTAATTGAGTTATGTGTAAATTGAGTCGGATACCGTGTTATTAGAAAAACAAGAGTAAATGGAATTAAGTTGGATTATCCCAAGTTCCGTTCTCACTAGTTTAGAGTTGGATTCATGACTTTAGCACGTGCAACTATCACTATGTCATTATTGGTTTGTGACAATTTGATTATAATTTACTTATTTCACATGCATTCCAACATTTTCAAATCTTATTTTTTAGAAAAAAAAATATGTCCAAACTCAATATTTTCGTTATCTATGTGTGGTGTGGTATATTTTTAGTTTTAATTTTCTTTATCAAGATATTCATCTATTCTTCAATGACTTGCTTCAGAATATAAATAATAGAAGATTCAGATATACTCACCTTCTGGCAGTAAAGAGAAATTTTTTAATTTCTAATGTTCATTTGAAATAGTTGCCTCATGTCTCCGTTATTTTAATATTATCAATTTACCATTAGCTAGTTATAAATCGAAAAATCAAACCAAATCGACAAAAATCAAGATGATAGTTTTTATTTTATTTTATTTTATTTTGTAATATGTTTTATTTGAGCTGAAGATTCATCAAAAACAACTTTTTTATCTGTACAAAGAGAGATCATGAGATTACACTAGTTATATTGTTCTCGTTGTAAAACTGTCAACCAAATGTTGCATTCATTATGTGATTTTTTTAATTTTAGACAACCAACCAAGTAATACATTAATTATGTGGAGAAATAATGTACCATTTTATGTGGTATTCAATTAATTTGTAATTAATTATACTAATAGAATGAATAAAAAAGACCAAGCGTATATATATGGGGGATATAAATTAGACCATATGGATAGAAAATTGAAGACAAAGTACAACAAGTAGGAATTCTTTTCCCCTGGAACCAAATGGGAGACAGGGTGGGTAGTACACCCATGATTGAGCTTTGAAGCATAGGAATCTCCGACCACACCAATAAGGCGCCAAAATTATGTGGATAAGGGTAATACTGTCATTTCACAAAAATCGTTATTGCTTTGTACAAGGGTATTTTTGGAAGTCCAAACTCACAACATTATCTATTCCATCCACCGACCACCGACCTAACTCTCCCACCACAGTTTTTAAATTACCTAAAAACATAAATTCCTACTCCTAATATAGTCATAAACAACAAAAATATTAATTCCCACTAATAATAACATATCCGTGTAATTTTACGAATAGGATCCGAAGAAAATAAAGTATACACAAATTTTACCTAAAGTTTTGTCATTGGACTATACACTTACTTTGTTAGCGGACTCTCAATAAATATCTTTTTAGATATTTATAAAAAATATATATACATTTTTTGAATCACACCTCTTATTTAGAGTCTGTTTGGATTAGTTTATGATTTTTGATTTATTTTTATTATTTTAACTTAAAATTAAGTGTTTATAAGCATTATTTTAATTTAATCAAATGCTACAAAAATACGTAAAATCTACTTTTACTTAAAAGCACTTTGGTATGATATATTAAGTATAATAATCTCGGGATAAAATGCAGGATTATTTTATCATGCGTTTAGTTGAAGGTATAAGTTAGTCTCGAAATTATTTATCTCACTATTTATAGCATAATAACGAAATAAGTTATTTCATATACATAATGAAATAACTAATCCCGAAATAACTCGTTATCAACCCAACAACGACCCCTTAGTGTGCAACCAAATAGTAGGTCTATGGGTTTCCATGGGGTTAAAATAGAAAACAATCTCATTGAATTATTGTAATCATCTTTATATACTTTATAAAATCCCATTTCTGTGTCGTCACCACTGAGCCAAATGACAACTGCTTTTCCATTATTGAATTCGCCTCTAAATTTTCCTTAGCTCACATAATAACCCCCCCCCCCCCCCCCGGTCACAAAAACAGCCAATTTTGCAATTTTTGATTCCAAAAACAAAGAGAAAATCCAAGTGAGTAAAAAACAAAGAGGGTATTTACACCTACATCTATTAAAGCTATAGGTGAGGTTTGTGAGGATTTTGAGGAGCTTTTAACATGGCGGATGGCCAACCACCACCATATCTTATGAGGTACGAGCAGCTAAGCTTTTGAATAAAGAAAAGGGACCAATAGCAAAATAAACTTAAATATTTATACTATCCAGCAAGTTACTGGTATTATTATTGATTGTGTCGGTGCTTTCAAGATATATATTTATTTTATTTATTTTTAGGAGTCTTTATTAGAATTAATTTAAAAAAATGCTTTTAAGAAAATCAACGTAGAGTAGCCACAACCGCTACCACAATAACCTTTTCTTCATTCACTTCCAGCGTTTGCCTTTTCATGGGTATTCTTTCTCTCTCTGTTATTCCTCTCAGTTTAGCTCTAGATTACAGGGAAACAAAAAATTTGTAAATTAAGCCCCTGTAATTTCACATAATTATTAATACTGTCAGAGAGAAAGCTAATAAGGAAGATGGAGGTAGGAGGAGGTGGGGGTCAAAGTGGAGTTGCTGCAAGTTCAGGGGTTTGTTGTGGTGGTAAGAGAAAGAACGAAAGGCCTTACAAAGGGATTCGTATGAGGAAGTGGGGAAAGTGGGTTGCAGAAATTAGAGAACCAAACAAGCGTTCGAGGATTTGGTTGGGCTCGTATTCAACACCGGTGGCGGCGGCGCGGGCTTATGATACGGCGGTTTATTATCTAAGAGGGCCTTCGGCCCGGTTGAATTTTCCTGAGTTGTTGGTTGGTGATGGTGGGCTTAATGATTTATCTGCTGCTTCAATTCGTAAAAAAGCTATAGAAGTTGGTGCCCAAGTTGATGCTGTACAGAACTCACTTGCAACTCATCATCATGACCATCCACAAGAAAAGGTAAACTGTGAGACTGCAAGCCCGTCAGAATTGAAGCCTTGTTGGTTTCAAGAGAAGCCCGATTTAAACTTGAAGCCCGAGCCCGAAGATCCAGAATTGGATTACTGGTGACTGGTAATATTTAGTTACTATCGATATTACCAATAATAGTAGTATTAGTAGTATCTATGCTAGTGTAATTTTTCTTTTTCTTTTTCTTGGCCTTTTGTTTTTGGGGGAAGAGGAAGTGCTTTGGAAAGAATACAAGCGCCGCTCCAGGTTGTGTTGACTCCTAGCTTGGTAGTCTAGGATTGTTATATTCTCAAAATTATCACCTCTATCTTTTATTTCACTTTCTTTTTAAGAAAAAATTACCAGCTCAAACAGTTTTGATGTTGTAAGATGTAAAGGGGATTTGTGTTATTATTGTGTCTTATCGTAATTCAGTTTGTACTTTGCTTAGTTGGGGGAGGGGGGCCTTGGTGGTGGGGGAAACAAATGGTAGTGTCAAGTGTGAATGGATGGATTATGCATATTGCTCATGTTAAAGACTAACCAAATTGTTTATTATTTTGGAGAAAAATGATTGAGTGAGGAGAGCGTGCGTGGCGGCGACAGAAAAGGGAATTGGGCGTTCAATTGTTACGACGTGTAGTCAATTCTTTATTATTATTTTTTTATTTTATTTTTAGTGGTCGATAGCATGAACAGTGGATGAGAAAAGAGATTTTTATGGATTTTAGAAGTTGAATTTGGGGGTGTTTGTGAGAGTGTGGAAATGTATGATTTGAATATCGATTCAGGATTCGATTTGAAGTCTAAAGACAGAATTAAATTCGTAAGGTTATGATTAATCCAAAAATATTTTGGTTAGGGGATTCGAATTTAATTTTTGAATTGACTTTGACTTCAATCTTAGTCTGATAGATAATTGTGATGGCACCGGTACTGCCGCGGCCACTTGGAGAGGGCCGCCTAAAGGGTGAGGATGAGGACGAGGGAACAACAATGGCTCGAGTTAGGTGCAAGTGGGTAATATGTGATTTTGTGTTTTGCTGACTCTCAACAAGAATGTACTACTACTCCTGTGGAGTCAATTTATGCCCACTTCACTAGCATAAATATCAAGTTATTTGGATAGTATTTTGTAGTTGGTTGTAGTAGCAGGGATTGGAGTTCGACTCAAGGGGATTTTATTGAATCCCTTCATTGTAGGTGGCTCCACTCGTGTATCTGTTCATGGTTGAATTTCTTTTTACTAGCTAACATATATTATTTTCAATTTTGACTAAATTTTAAAATAAAAAAAGCAAACAAATTATTCTTGTAACTTTTTAACGTAGAACACAATTCAACATGAAAAGGATACGATGATATGCTCCATTTATTTTTAAGATAAAAATATCTCATCGATATTTGAACTTAGTAAACCTTGGCTAGTAAAATGAAAGAACAAAGAGATTGAAGTAACTTAAATCTTAAAAACATATCAAAAGTGACCATACATATTAGAATAAAGCATTTAAATAAGTAAAAATAGGTCTTCTATAATAGTTACATAATATATTACATCTCTAGACTTCAATTTTAAAGAAAAAAGTATAAGATTTTATATTATTAATAAAAATAAAAATATTCATATATTGATTAGGATTGATTTGTTTTCCTGTTAAATATTTAAATTGGTTTGACTCAATTTTTCAATTGAATTCGATTTTGGTGTTTTTTTATTGAATACCATTATCATTGGAGATATCTGAATCTTGGAGATTAAAAAAAAGGGGGAAATATTTGAATCGTTCAAATGATATATAATATTCCTCCGTTTTAATTTGTTCGTTTTAGCATTCAACACGTTAGAACATGGAATTTTAAAAAATAGAAAAAACTTTTAAATTTTACAATTTTAAGTATGTCATTAGATGTTAAAATTAAAAAATTATTAAATTACTAAAAAAGAAAATAAGACAGTCAAGTTAAAACGGAAAAAATACCCTATACGAATACCATAATTCTCCTGTACTCTGATAGTCACTAATGTTGATGACGAGACACTATGGGGCATGGGCCACCAGCCATTCCCGCTTGCCTGCCATAGTCCCTCTCTTGTTTAGCTCCATTATCAAATCAAAAACTGTCACATATGCACTACCAATGGGATACTTTTTTTTAATTTAACATCTTTTGACCTGGCACAAGATGTTCACTTGACTTGTCTTTGTATGATTACTAGTTAAAAGGAGTTACTAATTCGATTGTTAAAACATTAAACTGGAGTTTATTCAATCAGATCAAAATCTAAATACTAATTAAGTAAATTTGAAACGATTTATCGCATAATAATTTTAGTGAAATAGTGTTAATACTAAAAATAAAGACTGCATATTAATATATATAATGCTCCCTCCATTTTGATTTGTTTATCTAAGTATTCTAAAATTGCAGATGCTTGGTTCGATCAAGCTGTTGAGTATTGAAAACATGTTATAGCGCTTACTCTCGATAATTATATTGAAGCACATAACTAATTGAAGATCATGAGTATGAAAAAAATTAGAATTAAAGAATTGTCAAAATTAAAAAGAGATTCTTATTAAATAAATTTAAAAAAAAATTAAAATAAACAAATTAAAATGAGAAGTATGTTATATTTGAGAAAAATAATTGATATGAGGTGGGAACCCAATGCTTTCAGGCTTTTTGGACGAGCTGATTGGACGATAGTATTCTTTCGGGAGTAGTAATAAGTCTTTTTCTAAATTGACCAGATATACTAACTACTTCCTCCGTTTCATATTACTTCGCTCAGTCTACCTGACACATCTCACTAGAGGTGTATTTTTTAAAATAAATATTATTAATGATATTTTAGAATTCTAAATTTTACTATCACTATTTTATATAATTATTTAATAGTACTAAGGATAGTATGAAATTTTTTTAATAAAACTCTTTTGATTTACTAAAATAGATAAGTAAAATAAAATATTTATTTTTAGTACAGGAATCAAGTATTATGAAACGAAGGAAGTAATTACGTACATGCAAAAATAGTGGTAGAAGTCAACGGAATGTGTCCGCAGCTCCTTCGAGCACCGTGTGCGTACCTTCCTGCCAGGCAATTTACAAATAATTCTAACTTTAACCTAATAAGAAAAAGTATCATCCACTGCTAATGTGGACATTAATATATTGTGATGAAAGGGATTTATCCGGTTTAAATGGAGAGTCTTGGATTCTCTTCCTCCAATTGGTGTAATACTCAAAAAGGGTGAAAAAAGAGGCAATTGATCAAATGTGAAATGTGAATAGGAATGCTTTCACATTGAGACTCATCAAATTACTGGGTACCTGTCAAACTCAATAACAAAACTATCACTGTCAGCATGTGGAAACGCCCTGTTTCCAAAAGATAGTCCAGTCACTAGCCACTAGGGCCCCAAACATCAAAACTAAAATTGTGCCATTTCTGTCAACAGAACCTGTTGAAAATCTTCAATGGGGCTGTTCTTTTATGTTTGTTTTTTTTCCACATAGGATTACCCAACCACCTCAGCACACTTGCAGCATTTAGTCAGTTGTTTTGTAGCTCAACAACCAAAGACAGAAATATCCAGAGATGGGTTCCACACAAAAATAAAACCAAAAATTGGCAAATGAAGAAGACAAATAATTCATAACAAAATTCACCCCAAAAGTCCATTCAATCAAAGAGCAAAGTTCCACAGTTAATATAGGTGCCTACTATTTAAGGTTTTTTAAGGTGCACATAAAATGTTTCCCACTTGCACTAAATATCTGGTCTTTTCTGTGTTTCAAACCTCTGGAAGAGTTTTGACTCGAACACTTTGCTTTAGCAGGTAGCCTTTGAACAGTATTATCTATAGGAATGAACTCTGCAATGTCTTAAACGCTGATGAAGTCTCACTATTCTCCTACGAGTTTGCTAATTTACAAAGATATATCCTAGTCTGACATGGTATGTTTGAGAGCTACAGCTTATAAAACTGCCTTGACCACCAGATCCTTTGGAAGAAGGGACAAACTGCGGTACTTGTTTTTACGGTTAAGTTATATTGGTACATGTCAATCTTCCTTTTCGGTAGCCCGCTTTATTTGAAGGGCAGCCCTTACAACGTTTCCCCTTGTTATTATTCCCACCTTCATTAAACAATGGCCGATTGATTAGAAAATGATAGGAGAGAGAAGCCATAACAAGCAAAACTTCAGAAACTTACCAGCTTACCCTTACCATCTACCACAGGAAGTCGACGATATTTTGTTTTGAGTAAAAGTCTGACAGTGAAAGAAAGAAGTACGTGAGAGAAAGTCTTGGCAGCCTCATTCAATAAAAAGCAAGAAAAACATTACTTGGGTTTAAGTAAAATAACAAAAAAAAAATGACAGAACCTTGCTGCATCCTCAAGATTGGTAGATTCACGAACTACTAAAGGAGCAGGTGTCATCAGATCACCAACCACTTTCCCTTTGGTCTTACCAAGCAACTTTTGAACCTCATTGAATGTCTGCATTTATTATTCAGAAAGTGCCACAGCTTGATTAGCTTTGAGGTGTGATGTGATACTGTTAAAATGATACATAATCAAGTGAATTTTCACAGCAAAAAGATGACAAGCTAACTCACAGCCAACCACCCCATTTATTAATACATTCCAAGAATGTCAAAAGGCCTGAGAATTGCCATTGTATGGATGTGAAAGTTGTCATCTTTCGGAAGGAGACCCAAGTTCAGGAGGAACGGGAAACACGGAGAGGACAGATGCATTATTAGATACTAGTGTAAACCAAGAGGCAGTTCAGTAGACATCTTGAATTGGAGCCAATAATTATGTCTTATAAATAACAGGCAGTTTCCTGTATTGATCCAGGTTACAAACACCTAAATTCACAAAGTTAACGTGATGTAATAGCTTAGCAATTTGAAGTCCTCATGAATTCTCGAGGTTGGAATAGGAATACTTGAAGAAGGCACTCCTGTGAGGCAAAATTTTTAGTGAAATGACAAACTTCTGAAATTGGTGATCAAGAAACTCTCTTATGTCCCCCCCCCCCCCCCCCCCAAAAAAAAAAAAAGAAGATTCACTCACTTTGTCGTGCTCCGCAAAACATAAAAAGGGAACTGAAAGAGAGAAAATAACGACAAAGATGAGCAGTTTGGGAGGGGGTGGGGTGGAAATGAACAGGAAAAAGTAAGATGATAATACTGCACTGGCTTTTCTCACATGGCAGTCGAGACATAACAGGCTCACTAATTGCAGCATTGATCTTTTTTTTTCTAAGAAAATTTCACATAGAATAAATATTTGTAGGTACGGAGGGTCCCTATCTCAACCAATAATTGCCAGCTTACACCTCTTTCCCCCAGTCGATTAACTGAAGGTCTGGCTTTAAGTAGCTTTTGCAATAAGACTTCACCAGGTTTGTCTCTAAAGTCTGTGCTACAGTGGAATCCCCAATACAACTAACTGATGTTTAGTTGGGGGAAAAACAAGAGGCATCAATCAATTCTTTGAGCATGTATTTCTATTGGGCTTTTTGTTTTCCCTCATCAGTTCTCAAGTGAATATCCACCTTTCACTACAGAGATAAATTCAATTGTCTTCTATGCAGAAATCAAGTCTTTTTGTACTTGAGAAAAATAATCAGAATTTTGTGAAATTTTGGATTTCATGTTAAAAAGGAAAATATGTATGGAATTGGCAGTGTAAATTGTTTTTACAAAAGTATGAAATAAACAGTACAACAAAGGCATTAAAATTTTCTTACTTTCCAGTTGCTGTCTACTTCAGGAAACATGCCTGCATCAGCTGTTCCTGTACCTAAGAGAAGTATTTAAAGAATAAACATGTCAGGATTTTACTAAATCAGTTTAAATCAAATGGAAAAGGGGAATACGGAAATGGTGGAGGACTAACAAACTCACCACAAAACAAAAAGAAAAGGAAACAAACAAAAAGTTCCACTCAAATCTATCAAGATTCAAGAACACAAACACAATAAGGAATCAGGAAAACCATAATTTATTTTCAACTAATAACCAGAAAGTAAGGCTAATAAGAATGATAACAGCATTTTAAACATGCTTCTGTTAACTACTAAGAGAGTCAACCTTAAGGCAACTGCAAAAATGATTTGGAATTTGTTCCTCTTTGATGGACATTCTCTAACTTCAAAGTCACAAATTAATAAACTAGTCGAGGTATCAGAAATTTCACAGAGATAGGTGCGATCTAACAAGAGAGACATGTTATTGTTACATGTTCACCAAAGAAAAAAGGAGAAAGAGATGCACTGTACTCATGTTATTGCCTGGAGTATGAAGGCAAACAAATTATGGAAGATTTTAGACACCCAAAACTTAAAACCTGAACATCGTCTATAGGCGAGTGTAGTGGATTGTATCCCATTTCTCCATTTGGAAGTCCAAAGCAAACAAAGCAGTTACATGCCAAACACGTTAGAGGTTTCAACGAAAACAGATCAGAAAAAAGATATGGGCCAAAGACAAATAGAACTTGTTGTGATCGCAACATGAAGTCATCGTAGCACCACCATGAAGAAAATTTACCTGATACAGAGTCAAGCGCTAATAGATCATAGTCAGAAACGAGGCCAACCTGCACAAGAAAGAGCTTCTAGTTTTCGAGTGTTTTAATGAGACAAAATAATATTACTCTTAGAACATCTTTCAACTGAATATACTGAAATCTAATCTATAGAGGTGGTCATACCTTTCGTATTACAATATTGCATTATTCAATTTTTATCGTATCATTTCAAGGAAATTTGTCATAATAAAAAGTCTTGACACATACTAGGTACCAAATAAAAAGATCACCCCATGTAATATTCAAGTTTCCAAAAATCGATGGAAACTTACAAGCTAGAGAAGAAATTCCTATTAGTGTGCCATCAAATATTGATAGTAACAAGCTGTCAAAAACAGAAATAAGTTCTACAAACACCTGTTGCCAGAAGATATTACTATAGTATTGTTTATTTTACCAATGTTGAAAATACTGATTTCTATATATCTGCCATCGAATGAGCTAAAGTGATAAAGGGAAATAAAAGAAATAAACAAATTTCGGTTTCCAAAAGAAATATTAGCATTAGTCTTTACGTACTGCTTTGTCATTGCTTCGTATTATAAGAAAAAGAGGTTTGAAACATGATTTTTCACAAATATAAACCAGATAGAGAACATGAGATTGCACATAAAATCAGACGATTAGTAAAGCTTTTGGTGTACTAATTAATTTGGAGGGAAGCTATAACAGATCTACAAATTATGGCTTCAGATATTTTAGTCTAACATATCAAGAAAAACATGTATCCAAAGTGTGAGAACTAAAGCACGTGAGTTGCTCTCTAGTATGCTTATCATTTCATTAACTATGAGCTTATTAAAATCTATCCTAAATGGTTATGTCGTCCAATCACATGCTTGCCGACTACTACCCCCCACCCCCCCAATCACTGTAAATAATCAGCTAATTACCTGTTTAATAAACAAATGTTATATCCTGTCTCATAGTAATCTATATGGCTTTGATGTGCCAAATTTATCTTCTGAGTTTAACAAACTTCAGTTTGCACAAGGTATACACCAAAAGATGTAAAAGATTCCTATTGCTCAGCCATGATGAAACTAATTAAAGTTAATGACAAATTAGCTTTAAGTATATGTAGTTTAAGAGATGCTTATAAGTGCTACATAAGCTGGGAACCTCATTGGATAAGAGATACTTACAATCAATAAAGCGGGAACTACACTGGATTTAGCTTCTTACATCGTAAATCAGAACTTACCAATTTCCAGTTATCATCAATCACAGGGAAACCAGTGATTCTGTGTTCCACTAGAGCTTCCAACGCTGTTGCAGATACTATCATTAATCAGATATAACTTCATGTAGATAAAGTAAAGATGAAACTTGAGTACAAAAGTACCTTCATCTACCGATGTTGTGGGCTTTACCACATGTAACTCCTCTTTTCTAGTCATGAAATCACCTACCGTATACACACCATTTCTGGGCTGCCACAAGTAGAAAAGCTTATGATTTGGTGCACATTTTTGTGAAAAGGAACTTCTTGATGCAAGTGAAAATTGCATTTACAGTTGCCAATTGAGAACAAAGGGATTCGAAAAGAAATAGATCAAAGACAATTAGCACCAAGTTTTGTTCAAACAACAACTTGTGAGCTAGATATTCACATTAGGAGCCTGCCTATATATAATCCCTTTGTCCAAAAATTTTAATCCAGGACTTCTCCCAAGAGTCAAATAAAAATAAATCTTTCTATAAGACATTTAAAATGTAATATGTGGTCATTTTGAAATAAAAATGTGATCTATACGGTTTTCTGCGTAGTTCCTAAATATCTAATTTTATTTTCTAAATACCTACATTTCATTTCAGCGAACGTAATAGCAAAAAAGTTACACATGTTCCTTTACTTATGAAACATCCACATCCAGTTGTCTAGCAAAATTGTTTTGCATTTAGTGAGATGCACTCAACTGGGATAAAAAAGAATGGTTATAAATTTAGACAGAAGAAGTACTACAATACAATTTACTTGCCTTTTCTGTCATTTCCTTTTTCAAAATGCATGAGTGTCTGTTAACTAAATCCACCTATGCAGAAAGGTAAATTTGTAGCTCTCCCCATTTGAAATTAAAGTTCATTGAAGTTTATTACTCCATAATACTAATGATCGATAGTATTCAGGTTCACTTCTCAGTTTTTATTAATACATCACTATCTTTAATTTACGTGTATATAAAATCTTAACTAGCACATAATTTACTAAGTCATTTTATCACTTCAATTGAACTTTGTTTAGAGCTAACGAAATTTATCAAATTTCCGGATATACAAAAGTTAAACCATGTGATAGTCCCTACTCCCAACAGATGAGTTTTCTACCTAATCCAACAAACTTTCCACTGTTGTAACACGTATTAAGCTGAAGAGCTCAATTGGTAACTATTGAACATATCACAACAGGTCACTTTACAATTCACAAAGTTCACTGTACTTAATCCTTTTTATATAACTCAATTGAAACCGAATACTGTTTCTTCTCTTCACAATGCCTCATTTATAGCAGATTTGCGCGTTCGCAGAACCAAAAATATTCTTACAACTTAAGTATATCCTTCATCCTTCCAGAAATTTGATATCCTACAACAATTTGTATATGCTAGTGATTGGTGAATATAAGCCAAATTATTACTAATATATAAGCACAAATAGAGAATAGAGTTGCTTAAACTAATTAATGAAGCTAATGTAAAAGTGGATAAGGAAGCAAACCGGTACAGAATTGGCCGTCAAAGTGTTGGATGAAGCAACACGAAAGGTATCTCGAGAATCCGAAAGGCGTAGAGGAAGGTAACAGTTAGGTGAAGCAGCAAATTTGGGACCGGGCGGAGATAAGAGCAAGCAAGGCAGCTGACGGTTGAATACGGCGGAGGCGCGGTGGAGACAGATTCCAGACGGTGATATAGATGTCATCGCGGGAGAAGAAGATGGAAACGAACAGAGAGAAGAGTGGAAGTGAAGATATTTTGCAGTAATGGCTTCGACGGAAATTGCGAAGCCAGTACTCAGTAGGGAGAAGCGGATGGCCTCGTCAGTTAGTTATTTTTTGGGGATTTCGAGGCATCTAAAAAATTGATATTTTCGAAATTGGTGCTCTCACCGTAAAGATATTTTCATTCTACTCCCTTGAGTTTATTTGATTGACCACATAGGGCACAATAACAACAACATATCCCGTATATCCTAATTATGGGTGCAAAATCAAACCAACCCATCCAACTCATTTAGATTTATGTTGGTTATTGACCCGCTCATTTATTAGTTTAATCCATTTTCAATCCAATCCATTTCAATTCATAAAAAATTGGGTTGATATGTAAACTCAAATTGACTTTTGAAAAATTTTGTCAAAATATTTTTAAAAAATCTTTTATTGATTTTATATGTTATATATAGTTATAATAAAGAAAAAAAAATATTAGTTACTAAAAATTTATAAAATAATAAATAAAATAATTAAAACTTAGTAAAAATTGAGCGGGTTGGGTTACAACCCGTTACTAACTCGTTATCTAACCTGTTTTGATCCAACCCATTTTGACCCAAGCAAATTTGAATCGGATTGGGTCTTGACTCGTTTATTATCTTTACCCATTTTGACCCGCCCAAATTTAACCCAGCCCGTTGTCACCCCTAATCCCGACACAGTAGGGCTTGAGGAGGGTAGAGTGTACGTACCACTACCTCAGAAGTGAGCTAGATAGGTTATTTTCGATAGACCCCTGGCTCTAAGGAAAAACAGTCTAGAAATATAACATAATATAAGAGCAAGAAATAATTGGTAATACCAAAACAACAGATAGTAATAGAAACAATACAACCACAAAATAATACTACAATCAATTTACCCTAAACAATAAATATGTCTAAAATATCAAAACTAAGACACTATAAGCGAAGTACTACGACTATTGGCACGGACCACAAAACAAAGCAAGGCTATTCCGGGACCTCAAGCGTCTCACATAGTACAAGTTTATCAAGATGAAGAATGGAGTTTAATGATAGTGAAAGATTCATCAAGAGAGATGATCAAATTAGGTTGGAAAAATAGAAGTTTAAATAATTTACAAATATATGTATGGATAAACTTATTGTTGTTTATTTTAATATTTTTAATTAATTATTTCTTCAAATACAAGATATGTATTCTCCAAAGAACAAGACTCTATTGTAAGGTTCTACATTTTGTGCATCAAGGACAACATGAAACGATCTTCAATTATTTTTTTATTACAACATAAAATTTATAATTGGTATCATTATATAAATTTTGACCATTTAATTATATAATTTATCTATATATATTATAATTGTGGTCTATCAAAAAAAATGTATCATAGATTCCACTCTTTTGACCTTTTTTCAACTTTTTTTTTCATTCAATCTTCTTCTTCTTTTTTTTTTTGCCTATTTTACTATTTTTTGTTTAAAGTGTATTTAATCACTGTTTTACGTTTTAATTATCATTTCAACTCTTTGTGTTAACAAACTAAAGGGTTATTCCTTTAAATTTCTTAATTATATTAAATGCACTATGATTAACTCTTTTATTAACATTTAGAAGAGAAATATTTAGATTATGTCAAATTAGTTTATCATTATATTTTATCTTCTTTGTAAGTTATTTTGATTTTTTCTTTAATTCGTTTGATAAAAAAATTAATATATTTATTTTTAAAATAATTGTTATTTTATTACATTTTCTATTTTTTAAATTTGAAAAGAGTGAATTAATTAGCATTTTCTTCTAATTTTATTTTTTTTGTGAATAATAATATTTGGTAGTGTATGTAGGCTAAATAATGACTCTTATTATTTTTTATCTCACTGATGTAGGTTATTAGGTGAAAAAAATAACTATTTATTCTTTTTTATTATATTACTCATTGCACATTTATTTTGGACATTAAGAATTATATATATATATATATGTGTGTGTAATAAAACTACTTTTCAATTACTTAGAAAACTATTTATCTTTTGTTTCATTTTTATAAAAAATATTCATACTTTTTATTAATCAATTTGTTTAATAATTAAAAATAATTATATTATATTTATTGCAACTAATTATATCTTATGAGTTACAAAAAACCTCCATCTATTTGCATTCTCTACTTAAATAACATGTTTTTTCAATTCTCTTCAACCTAATTATTATTATTTAATCAATCTATAAATAATAATTAACTGTTGATTTGTTGGATGCTCATTTTTGTTTTCTCTTTCTTTTATTAGTATAATTTTTTTTTCTTTTTTAATTTTTTCCATTGATCATATATTTAATAATAAAAAAAAATAGAAATTGTGATGTGACAATATGACTACTACTTTGCTGAAGATCGTAAATATATTCTTCAAAAAAAAATTTTGAACAAAAATTCATCAAGAAGAAGAAGAAAGTTCGATGGCGGTGTGAGATTAATTAAAGAGAGACTATTAAATTAATTTGGTACAAGTTCATTAAGATGAATAAAAAAATTAATGACGGTGAAAGATTCATTAAGAGAAAAAATCATATTAGTTTGAAAAAGTAAAAGTTTTAATATATATATGTATATATATATATATATATATATATATATGTGCGTGGGGGGGGGGGATACACTTATTCTTATTTATTTTTTATATTTTTAATTAATTATTTCTCCAAATATAAGATATGTATCCTCCAAGAATAAGGTTTTGCTACAAAGTTTTACACTGTATCAAGGGCAACATGAGTAGTCTCTAACTGATTATTTTATTGTTGACATAAAATTTATTGATATCTTAATATGAACTTTTACCTTTTAAATATATAATTTATATATTATATAATTGTGGTCTATACTGTTGATGTGACATAGTTTTATGATTTATTGTAACTTCTCTCTTTCATTTTCTTCTTCTCATTCAATTTAGTCCAATTTTTTTTTCCTTTGCATAATTTATTATCGTTTTTCTTAGTATTATTCCATATATGTTATTTTAAGATATCAATAAGTGTGTAAATTAATTACTCAATTATCAATTAACAATTAACATTTAAGAAAATGAAAGACTTTTCATTTTCTAAAACTTTTATCTTAAAAGAAGAATCTACGTCATCAGATTTTATTTATATTTTTTTATTCTTTTTATTTTTTGTTATTTCTTATTCAAATGCATATGTACTAAGTTAAATTGGTTGTTCTTTATTTAACTTGAAATATTTCATATATAGAATATTAAAAAAATTATAACCAGAAAATGTTAGAACCATAAAAAAAATGTTGATTAATAAAGATTGATTTTCTTTAATAAAAATTATGAAATTAATATACAATCATATGTTAATGTAATTTTAATAATCGCGCGAAGCGCGATCAAGTACACTAGTTTAGGAGTAAAGGACAAATGTCTTAGGGATGATTAGAAGTCCAAAATATCCTCAGCTTTAATATAAATGTCGAAAATCTGCTCTTTTCTAAGATAGTAGTAAAGTAAAGTAATGTTTTATGTTTGTTTTCGTATTTGGACTTGTTTACTATTTCCTTCATTTGGGGTTAGCCTTTTAGGCCCTTTGGAAGGAATTGGATAATATCAGAATACCTTGGTTGAACTTTCAGGTTTGAGAGTTATTCAGTGGACAATCAAAAAGAGGCTGGGCCAGTTTGTGCTGTTCATTTTACCAAAGCCTGAGATGAAATTGACCAAAATGGGCCATGCTGTTCTTGTACCAGGTGATTGTAGTGGTGTACAGTAGCCCATTTATTATATTTATATGAGTAAAATTTCATAAGCAACTACTAGTAGAAACTTAATCAGGCCTATGTAACTACACTTTGGCTAATTACGATCTGTAGCAACATTTTCAATAGCTATTGTATATTTTGTGGAATTTCGGCATACAAATAAAAATACACTTGAGTGTTGATTGAGATAATATACAATCTGTAGCAACATTTTCAATAGCTATTGTATTTCCCGTTTGTATTTTTTGTGGAATCTCGACATATAAATACAAATATATGCATACAAATACAAACACAAATTGAGTGTTGATTAAAATAATGATATATAAATACAAATAGCTAACAAATAACTATTAAATTAAAACATAAATTGTGAAATATAATTGAAATAACTTATAATTATAAAATATAATTAGACATTGAAGTTTGCCATGTTATTGTTTTCATAATTAAACATTGAAATATGCCATGTTATTGTAATTTTTCCTATTTATATTTGGCATTTTTATAGAACTATGTGACGTGCCCAACCAATTTTCCTTTAAAAGCAAGTCTATCTACGTGAGTAGATTCACAACTTCTTATTTTTTTTCTTTTTTTTTAATTGTTAATAATCAAGGTCATAGAGCTGCCAAAATAGACAACTATACAAAACGAAACATTTACAAACTACTAAGCCAAATAAAATAAATAAATAATGATTTCAATCATAATATCTATAAAAATAATCCGAACATTTTCCGATGGAGAATTAGGGAGGGGGTATTTGGTGGGGATTAGATTTTAGTACTACTTGATTGCTTTTGGATTCCAATGTTTTGTCATTGGTCCCTACTTTCCGATTGTGTTGCCTCTTTCATTCACTTTTTGGTATATGAATTGACAAAACAAGAATGATGATTTTGCAAATATATGTTGATAGGAAACAAACAACATTTCTCTTACATCTCTGCGAGATGATTGAATGGTGTTTTTATTTTCATTTTTGCAGCTTATCATTAGGGGAAACTATTTAATTTTTTTTTCCCGACAATTCAGTAAATTATTTCTTTTTTAAACTACACAAACTTAAAGGATCAATTTAACAGGGTTCATAACTCTTGATGGCTCGAGTTTTTATGGACCATTTTTACGTAAAAACTGTAGTCAATAGAGGACCACAATAGTTATGAATTTGGAAGCTACTTATAAAGCACTATAATCCATCCCCTCAACAACCCCCACCCCTCCCCCCAACCCCCCAAAAAATGTTCCAAGTGGTTCATATTAGGTTTTTTGAAATTTTAGAGTATAATTATTGAGCTATAGACTTCTCATAATCCTAGATACAATCGTCCGTGCAAGCACGGGTCCAATATATGCTACTTTTTATGTTTCAATTTATGTTACATCGATGAATTTGAAAAGTTAATTTATTTTGAATATTTTAAATTATTAATTATTATAATTTATAATACTTTTGACATAATTTTCAGATAATATATGTTTTTTTTGTCCCAATTTATATAGCGCATTTGGAGAGTCAACCAATTTTTATATATAGTTTATAAATATTTTAAGTTGTTAATTATTCTGATTTATAGTATTTTCTACATAATTTTCATATAATATATGTTACTCCCTCTGCTCCAATTTATGTGGCGTTGATAGAATTTTGAGAATCAACCAGATTTTTTATGTTTTTAAAATATTTTAAATTGTTAACTATCGTGATTTATAGTAATTTTTACGACATTTTTATGTTACTTTCTCTGTTCCAATTTATAAGGCACTGATAAATTTCGAGATAATCAAAAAATTTAAATTGTTAATCTTATGATTTATAGTGCTTATTATACATTTTTAAACATATAAATTATTAAAAAGTTTTTTTAAATTAATATAATTCTACAAAAGAAGAAGGGTATGGTAAAATTATTGTCTGACTCGGAAAGAAAAATTTATTATGATTTTAAATATTTTAAGTTGTTAATTATTATGATTTATAGTACTCTTTACATAATTTTTAAATAATATATGTTATTTTTTCTGTCCCAATTTATGTGATGCTGATGAAATTTGGAGAGTCAACCAAATTTTTTATATAGTTTTTAGATACTTCAAGTTATTAATTATTGTGATTTATAGTACTTTCAACATAATTTTAAAATAATATATGTTACTCCCTCTCCTCTAATTTATGTGGTATTGATAGAATTTTGAGAATCAACCAATTTTTTTAAGTTGTTAATTATCATGATTTATAGTACTTTTTACGTTATTTTATATATCTTTTAAATAAGTTGTTAATTATCATGATTTATAATAATTTTTACGTTATTTGCATGTTACTTCATCTGTCCCAATTTATATGGCACTGATAAATTTCAAGACTCAATTAATTTTTTATACATTTTTTAAATATTTTAAATTATTAATTATTTATTATTACTATTATTTATTAATTAATAATTGTAAAATAGTAATAATAGAGAATGAGAGGGACAAATTGGTCAATTTTCGGCTAACCCTAAGCTCTTCTCATTCCCATCTCTATTATAGAGTAATATCAAAATTTCCTCTACTTAATATAATAGTGAGCTTGCTATTGCTTAACAGTTTTTATAATTATATTATTTTCTTTTTTTAAGGGGGGGAGTGGGGTAGCACAGATTGAGGAAAGGAAAAAGGGGAAGGGCACAGTAAAAGTTAAATAAAAAATTAATGTAACATAACCAACTTAATCTAGTATTATTCTTATATTCTTTACCAAACAACGTCCTCTCAAAAAGGAATAAATATATAGTCACTTTGTTGTTACTTCTCAATTTTCCACTAAACGTTATATGTGAAAATTAGATTGACATTCCCACCTAGGAGTATATCTCATTGTTGAGTCCAATTTTGATATTATAAGAAAACCATGAACTGCTAGTTGTAGTCTTTGTCTCAGCTTGTAGTCTTTGTCTTAGCTGAATATTAAGCAGAAAAATGAGAATACACAAATTTTTGATAGATTAATTATGATGCATTGTTTAACTATCTTGATCCAATCTATTTTAGCCAAACAAATTTTTCGGCGGAGTTGGACAATTATCAATTAATTGACTCAATCTAATTAGATAAGAAATGTACTTTAATTTGGAGTATTACCCAATCCAAGAAAAAGCCATTGTACAAACAATTGATATATATACATACGTGTGGTACTGATTAAAGTGTTGAGGCCACAAATCACAGCTGCAGTGGTCCTAATAATATTTGAGTTGTCTTTAATTTATTCGTCCTAATTTATTGACAATTATAATATAGGGATCTTTCCATTTCCTTCAAGTATAAGTACACTTTAATCAATATTTTAAACCCTTAGAAAGATAACGTCCTTATGATACTCCTTTTTGGAAAATGAAAATAAGTATGTTAAACACCAAGTATTTTGAAAATCATGAAAATAAATAATAATATAGTACTACTTATGTACGGGAAAATTTGAGGACATTCATAACGAACTGGACGTGTCATATTTTTATGGGATAATTTTATCACTAAATCACAAATAGTAGTAACGTGTATTGACTATCTAAACGTCCAAGGGAGAGATCCAATGATAAATCCTTGGCAGAAAGCGGTACCCTTGAATAGGCTTTACCCGACACGAATTCGAATTAGTTAGGCTCCAATGCAAGTACCGGGCACCGGATGAAAAAAGAATCTATCTACATCGTGTTTGAGTTTTTTTTTTTTTTTTTTAAAAAAAAATTATAGTGCCAGCAATTTATTTAATTGTTGTTTCACTTATTTTAGCAGAATTGGGTTTCTTTTAAGAAATAGGATGCAGGGCTATTCGAGGAGGACATTGATTTTTCATGTAGAGTTTTAATGATTTTGTAAGTCAAAATAAAATACTTAAAGCAGCAAAATTTAAAGATCATCAAGAGCTAATGGAAAGAGGGTTGCAAACGTAGGCCTGGGGCCTGGGCTATAAAACACGAGTAGGAAAGAGGGTAAAATTTACAACTAAATAACCACTTTTCAACAAGTATAACTAAAAAAATAAAGAGAAAATAATCACCTGCCATTTAAAATTTTAGGGCACTATCATAAAGTTTCACCGGGCGAAAAGTGACTAAAGAACGTTATTTCATGTAAATATTTATACATACTATACCTGAGGTAGTGGTATGGTCTGCGTACACTCTACCCTCCCCAGACCCCACGCTGTGGGAATACACTGGGTATGTTGTTGTTGTTGTTGTTGTACCATATTACATTTTTTAAGAAATTGCGTTGAGCCTGGCTATTGAAAATCGTTGGATTCAGCATGAAAAAAGTTATTATTAAACTTTCATTTAATGAGATGAAAATTGTAACGTGTAACATTGAAAGATCCTATTCGTGTAAATCACTTATTTTCGAGAGGAAATAAGGTAGGGAGAGGCCCACACAAAGTAAGTATTTCCTATCTAGGAAATTTAGTAAGATGCCGTCGTTGCATTCCATTATTAGATGGACGGGCCCATTTCAATTTGGGTTTTGTTGGGAATTCCAAATTGGCAATGATAATTGGGTCCACATTTTCCTCTCTATTTGGGGGAATTATTTCGAGTTTGGGGCTAAAATTGACTCTTAACTATTAGAGTAGGTTTATTTTGGTCCTTCAAATATAATTCTGAGCATATTTAGTTTCTTAACTTTATTTAGTGCTCCACTTTAATCAAAAGTGCTTCATTTTAGTAAAATATAATTCTGAGCATATTTAATTCATTAGTTTTATTTTATATATTATCATATCTAATTATTACTTACTAAATAATAAGATAAAATAATTAAATAGCAACTAAAAGGTTAATTGGATAAATAGCTAAGGAAATTTAGCGCTTTTACAAAATACTTTATCCATCCAATTTATTTGCAATATTCGAGTTGAAAAAAATAAATAAATTTGATACATAATCTAAATTTGTATAAAACCCCAAAAATACTCTTTCTTCTAACAAATCATGTCTAAGTCCTACAAGACATTTAATAATTTTTAGGATTGTTCCTTACTGTTTCGTTCTTTTAAATGATGAATTATGGAAATAAATATAATTGAATAGAATAGCAAGTAAGTTATACGTTTCAATATGTCGAGATGTGAAATGCAGATGTAATCATCACTCCGGAATATACGAATATAGAAAAGTTTAGATCTTTTTGAATTATATTATAATAATTAAACAGAAATGCCAATCAAGCATGATAATATGTCAAAGAAAAGGCATAAATTTGTCCAATATTTGTAATTACATACTTAAACTTCCCCTTATTATCTCTTTTGTTTTCGTTAGAAGTGGAAATATTTTCTCATACTGATCTGCCACGTGGACGATAAAAAATGATATTTAAAGAAAGAAAAAAACTTAATCTTTTGTCGTAAAATCACTACCTCTCCCTTTCCTTCTTTCTCTAACCTTTGTCGTTTCCAACAAATTTCACCATATGTGTTCTCATTTTTTTTCCTCACAAATCACTCTCTCAAATTTATTTCTTATTTGAAAAATTAAACTCTAAATTTCAAAATGAGAAAAAAGATTATAAGGCTAACGAGACATTTGGTAGGGTGTATAAGAATAATACAAAATATGATCGTATTAGTAATGCTTGTATTAGTTATGTTTGCATTAGTTATGCAGAAATTTTTCTTATGTAGTGTTTGGTTTGGTGTATTAAAAATAACATGCATTGCATATTTTTTTATAAAAAAATTTATTTACAAAAATACCCTTCATAAATATGGCGGAAAGAATGTGGAAAAGGTTTTGAGGGACAATTATGTCTTTAACCATGCCAATGTATGCATTAGAATCCATTGCATTACTAATACATGAAAATCCGTAGTACTAATAATACATACCTCAATACACAATAGGGTGTATTAATAAAGCAAGCATTAGTTTTACATAGGCTGAAAAAATGTATCAAACAAGATACTAGTAATACACAAAACTAATGCATGCATTATTTTCTCTAAATGGAAAAGCTTAATCGGAGAACCAAAATTACAGCCAACATTCATTTCTTTTATAGGATATACACGTGACAACAATAAAATTGCTTACTTTTTTGAAAAAAATACAAAGTCGAGAAACAATTATCTCGACGTGCTTTCAAAATAATAAATTACATTATGTGGATTATTATAAGAGGACTATTCAACAATGACATTTTCCCAACTTATTGTTAAAAATGATCATAAATTACAAATATTTAATATGCTGTAATTATAGCTATAGTGAAAACTACAACAAAGGGAACCATACAATAAGGATTATACACTTGCTAGATAGTAGTAGTAATAGTAGTAATAATGACCTAGTGATCAGAGGCGGAGCTAGAATTTTCGTTTAGAAAAATTTAAAATCTGAAGAAGTAAACAGACAAATTAGTCAAAGAGAGTTCAACATCTACTATATATAAGTAAAAATAATTTAAACCATGTATAATTAGTATAATTTTTCACCGAAAGAGGTTCGAATGAACCCCCGGCCAAAGGCTGGCTCCGCCCTTGCGGGTGATCCGGGGCGTAGCTAGTGTGTTGGTTGTGGATTTGACCGAACCCAATATAACTTTGGTTTTAACTTTGAATTTGTAATAAGAATTTCTTTTAATACTCACCCGTGTACTAATTTAGGCGCATGGGCTGATAAATAGGTTCATAACAATTCGGGTAAGACTTAAAGTCTCTTCCTTCACAACACCACCTATTTCTACCCCTTCATTTTGGAAACCACCTATATATACTAGCGTTTTAATAGTTTTAAATTTTAATTACAGCTAGTATATTTACTACTAGATAGATAATAACGGCAAGCAAGGAATATATTCACATTTTTTAAATATTTGTCAGTAAATTTCATTTAACTTGGACACTTCTTAAGAAAAACATACTTTTACTAATTACTTTTAATAAATAACTTGAGAAAATATGTAGCTCAATATTATTAATATTTCTTTAATTACGTAAAACATCACTTATTTTTAAAACTAATGGATTAATTAGTGGGTGTTTGGCCATAAAAAAAAAGAAATTCACTTTATTTGAAAATTTTAAAGTTATAATTGGAGTTATGTTTGACCATAGTTTTTGCAATAAATATTTAGAATTTAAATATATATTTTTTAAAAAAAAATATCATTTAAACATGAAATATAATTTAAATGAAATTATTTTATAAAAATAAATAATTTAAAAAGTAAAAAAAATAAAAAAAGTTTTTAATACTTTTTAAATTCAAGTTATATTTAAAATTTTCATCATCAAACAACCTTAGATCTCTTCATAAAAAATGATCACAAAAATAGACAACATTGTTTTGAAATAAAATATATAAAAAAACAATAGAGGAGTACGTGCAGAAAGTGGTGGCGTTACGAGGATCCGTAAAGTCGGTGTGGAGAAAAAAGATCAACAATTGTGGTGCACGCGCTGAATAAGTGAGAGTGGTGAAGATTATTATTAATTTATTTATTATTAAGAGGTTAATAAATATGATGTATACAAAATGAGAAAGCCATTGGTCAGATGAAAGAGCAAAATGAGGCAATGAGTGGGCCCACTCCGGTACTCTTGGATTAGACATTTCTGGAAAGTTTTGCCTTTTATTGCTATTATTCCAATTTCCTTTTCTGAAAACCCCTCTCCTCTGCTGTGGACCTGACTTACAATAATTCCCCATATAAATTTATGACCAATATACCCCTCTCTCCACCCCTTATTTCCCATTCCGCCCCTTTTCCTAAATAGTAAAAACAAGGTGAAAACAAAGGCGCTGAATTCTAGTTGTAAAAGAAATGACTAATCCAAGTGTGTGTGGTTGGATGGACATGGACAGATATAAATTTGATTGTATATGGGGTAAAATCGGATATAGTGAAAGAACGAAGCATGTCTAGACACGTGACAAAATTAAATATGAAGAAGGTGATTCAGAAAGAATCACGAAGACTCTTTCGGTATGTCATGAGGAGCCTTGAACATACATTTGTCTAACTGACTATGTAGGTTCGACTCGGGATTGGGTACTCGAGAGAAGCCTTATCCTGGGAAAATAACTTTACAACTGAAAGCGATCATAATAACCCTTAAAAGTCCAACAATTAATCTTGAGTCATATCACATATGCGTGCTTATCCCGCTTAAATTTTAGCGAGACGTGAGAGTGTAGGCACGTGCTACAAAATAACCTTTTCATTATCTTAGCATGCGGTTGTTTCACATTGAGGGGATAAACAAATTTTTTATATCTATAAAATGAGGCTTTGCATATGAAGGCATTAGAAAATTCCTAAAAGCCTTAGATTATTCTTCTTGTTCTTCCTCATTTTAGGATCATCCATGAAAGAGGCCGTATGACCCACCCCTCACTTGTACTATTTCTTTTCCTTTATAAAATCATACACTTGTATTGAACAATTAAATCTAAAGGGAGGGAACTTGATTGAATTTAACCCACTTGTCTTTATTTTTTTTTACAAATTCTACTATCAAAAAGAATGATGATTTTCCGAAAAAAAAAAGAAGAGACTTTTTAAAAATTAAAGTTGATCATATATGATATTTGAAAGGTAAAATTGTGTTTGAACTAACATTTTCCTCGACAAAAAGTTGACGTATTGTGTTTAACCAGTTTTTCCAATTTATCTTAAGAAAATAATCATAAAAAACAATTCAATATATAATCAAACAATATTCAATTATTATTATTTTTTTGTAAAAAAGAATTTTTTTTAACGTCCAAACGACTCCTTATTCTCTGTAAAACCTTAGGCAACACTTAGTTTATGTTATACATATTGATAGTCTAATTTTTTTATTTTATCAGTTATTTTTAATTTTAATATTAAGTTAGCTATTATTTTTACCAAAATACCAATTATTGATATTTGTCAAGAAATTTACATGTCAAAATTATGTATTTTAATTTTGTAGTATTATTATTGCGAAATTTAAATTTTTAAAGAAGAGTACGAAAAGGAAATCTAAGAGGGAGATAAAGAGGATTTTGTCTAACGTGGGAGTGGATGAATAAAGGAAAAGGAAATGACAATTAGCATAACCTAATAAAGGTAATGGAGTAGTAACTCTTCCTACTGTCTATTTCCATTTGTAGATATTTTATAAATATATCAAATATAATATTCAGACACAGAAAGAAAAATCAAAGAATGGATGAAGAAAAAATGCTTTTCGATTTGGTTAACGTCGGAAAGTTGCGTTAGAAATAGACGTTTCTTCCTTTATCTTAAATTTCAATTTGTTTATCTTATTTTTTAAAAATTAATTTACGATATTTTTTTTCTTTTTTGATAACGCTTTAATTTTAACTTTTTCACATGACATATTTTTACTATCATAAAATTAATAGAAATTTTGGTATATTACCACTTCATACCAAGTTAAAATTAGACAGATAAATTAAAACAGGAGGAGTAATTCTTTTAGCTTTTTGTTTTTTCTTTGTAAATCCAACCAATAAGAAAATATGATAAGATATAGCTAGATTTCAAGATCAGTAAAGTTACTGCAGGCACACAGTTCTCCTTTCATAAAAGCGTGTAAAGAGATTGGTTAAAAACGCTAGACTACTGCACTGCAAGTAGGAAAAATAAAAGTGAATGAAGTAACTAGTTAAGATACAAAAGCATTAATAAATGATTGAATGAACAAGAGAGAAAGGCAAGTTACTAGGGACAAGAAAAAAGAAATGTGGGGTTGGAATAATTTGTTCATATTATATCAATTCATTTTACAGTGAAATATATATATATATATATATATCACTAAATAACTACTCTATAATATATCTAATATAATTTCATAAAATGAGATCTAAAAAGTAAAATGTACACTAACTTTACCTTTATCTCAAAGATAGAAAAACTGTTTTTCATAAACCTTCGGCTCAAAGATCACTTATTCATGTTAAGCAAATTCATTAACTTTTGTTTTCTACATAAATATTAGGGTTGGGTGGATGCTTTTAGCTAAGGGAGTCTAACGGGCCGGACTGACTCAAAACCATATCGGACGAAATTGGTTCTCGCTCTAATTAGATCGGGCCATGTAGAGGGGGCTGGGTTATATAACAAATCGGACCTGCCCGAATCCATTTGGAATGCCGATGGATCGAGATTGACAAATCCGATAAAGTCCTATCAAACACAGAATCGATTAACGAAATTGACTCGGATCAATTCGGCCAGTTCAACATTAATATTAAAATTGTATTTTTTTTTATAAGTATTAGAAGTACTTTAAGAAATTAAGTTTTAATAATTATTATTTTACTATAAATTAGATCACCTCAGTCCGATGGAACCCGGCCCGACAGGGGCCTAAATGAACCCGAATTAACCTAGCCTAGTTGAAACCAATTCCTCCAACTTGGTAATCAATCCAGACCTTAAACCAATCAGGTTAAATTTTCCCTGAATCGGCCCGGCCCGACCCTTTAACACCTATACTTTTAGGTAGTATTCTAAGCTAGCGTTTGACCATAGATTCTCAAATATTTTTGACAAGACAGTCTTGGGTGAAGTTTTAACATGTGTTTGGCCATAGCTTTTGGGGAAAATATGCCACTTTTTTAGAAGAAAACATGAAAATAATTTAAACCCACAAGTTCTAAAAACTATTAAAAATACCCATAAGTTTGTATTATCATTTTATAATAAACATGTTCCGTGATAACTATGTTTATCATTGATGAGTTGACCTATATGCAATAAATGCACACATTTTCATTAATTCGCCAGTAGACAAGAATAAAACAATTAGAAATTATTGAAAAATAATCCCAAGATCCCATAAACTAAAAAAATTGTATGGTCATAAGAGAAAAATGTTTTACTGGGAAAAAATGTTTGGTCGTACAATTTGTCAAGATTTTTCCAAAAAATTACTTACATTTTTTATGGCCAAACGGGTCCATGTCTGTATTGGGCAGTTAAGAGGAATGGTACAAAATCAAGTGAAATACTACAAGTAGTTAATAGTGGGAAACATATATCTATCATATCTAACCCTATCTCTCTCCACTTACTTTTTTCTTCCAACAACTTAACCTCTCTATAAGTCGTAGGTTTCCATGTTCTTTTAATATACTCAATACAAACCTTTTTTTATATTTATATATATATTCAACTCCACGCATCTATTTTAGGCAGACAAAGAGAGAGAGAAAAAGAAATTCAACTAGAGAGAGAAGAAAGAGAGGAGAATATTTAAAAGTTTAGGAAACCGAAAACAAGTCCTTTTGTAGCAATAGCCATAACCCCCACAAAAAAAAAATCTACAAAATTTTCAACTGTTTTCCGTTTTATAGATTTTTGTATTTATTTTGGATTGGGGATTTGCTGTATAGAGAAATGTGGGATCTAAATGAATCAGAAGAAGGGTGTTCTTCTCCTATAGAGCTTGAAGTTAAACGGGTCGGATCCGTTTCGAATTCAAGTTCATCGGCAGTAGCTATTGATGATATTTCTGAGGAGGAATTAGATGGTGGTGAAAGAGGGAAGAAAAAGAGAAGTACTCCCAGTAAAATTTTCGGGTTCTCAGTGGTGGGCCCCGACCAAGAACAGCCGGTTACCCGGCAGTTTTTTCCGGTTGATGAGTCTGATACGGGTGCTGCTGCAAATGGATCCCCGAATTTTCCCAGAGCTCACTGGGTTGGAGTTAAATTTTACCAAACTGAGCCACTTGTCAACAGGGGATTGGTCAAGCCTATAGATGTGGTTCAACAGCAGCAGCCTATCAAGAAGAGCCGCCGTGGACCAAGGTCTAGAAGTTCACAGTACCGTGGGGTTACCTTCTACCGGAGAACTGGCCGGTGGGAGTCTCACATATGGTGAGCCATTTTACTAAAAATGATTATTCTCTTCACGCTCCAAATTTGTTTTTTTTTTTTCTCATTTGCTTTAATCATATTTCAGGGATTGTGGAAAGCAAGTTTATCTAGGTATTTAATCTTCATTTAAGCTATTAATCATTTATTGTACATAGAAAATTAATCTGTTTTTTTCTTTTTCTGAACGGGATTTCCTTTATGTCATTTCTGTGTAGGTGGATTTGATACTGCACATGCAGCAGCTCGGTGAGCTCCTCGTTCTTAGCATTTCTTTAAAATTTTTATTGTTAGAGCTCCCACTTTTTTCTCGTGAGTGGAGGATGATTACCATCCGAGCAACACTGTTGGTTCTTCGCATTAAACTTCTCTGTTTCGTGTTTTTTTTTTTATTGGTAATTATCCATGTATCTAATGAATTAAAATTTATAAAAATATTACAGGGCATACGATAGGGCAGCTATCAAATTCCGGGGAGTGGAAGCCGACATAAACTTTAGCTTAGAGGATTATGAGTCCGATTTGAAACAGGTAAAATCATGATCGATCAGTGTGACAGACTAGAAAAAAGTGTTATTTTTATGATGTTCCTTTTTAAAAAAAAAAAAAAAAAAAATTTAATTCTGTTTCTGTCTAGTTCAAGTACTTTTGTTCAATCCTTTCCTTATCTTGAACAGTGTTTTCTCCTTATCTTCAACAGTTATTTTCTTTACATTTTGGTGCCAAGAAATTGTGGACACCATCAAATTGGACGAAGAATTTTTTTTTCTAATTTTTTATTTATTTTTTATGTGTGATACAGATGACAAATTTAACAAAGGAAGAATTTGTGCATGTGCTTCGGAGACAAAGTACTGGTTTTCCGAGGGGAAGCTCCAAGTATAGAGGGGTGACTTTACACAAATGTGGTAGATGGGAAGCTAGAATGGGACAGTTCTTAGGCAAAAAGTAAAAAGAATAAAAATAAAAATCCTATCCTCATATTATTATTCTTCTGAATGGTTCAATCCATTTCCAAAAGAATAATTCTTTTATTGTCAATTCCATTCTTTTGCTAGCTTAGTAACTTTTTTTTTTTTGAATAGGTACGTTTATTTGGGCCTCTTTGATACTGAGATTGAAGCTGCTAGGTGTGTGGTTGCACTGCCGAATTTATTCTTCCTAATTGCTTGCCAGGCCTTTAAATTACTGAATATATAACGTACGTTTTTTTTTTAATGTAGAGCTTATGATAAAGCTGCCATCAAGTGTAACGGGAAGGATGCAGTGACTAACTTTGAACCAAGCATTTATGAAAATGAACTGAACTCAATTGGTAAATACCATATATTTGCTTTCTGTTTGGTGAGTTTATGTAATTTATGAAACAGAAGATTCATTAATGTGATCTCTCAGAACCTACCGATAACGTGGAAGATCACAATCTGGACTTATGCTTGGGTGGTTCAAGCTCAAAGCAAGGAAGCCAGGAATTGGGGGATAATAGAGGTCAAATTCCTTCATCAATGCAATTCGATATTGATTGGCGGCGCCATGGTTTAAGGCCTGAGGTATACTTACATGATCAATTGCTATATTTTGTTTTCCTTGTGAATTTATCCTTCTTCTTATCCAACATGTTTTAATTAATTTCCAGAAGCAATCTGCCTTAATCGATGGTCGAAGAAGAGATAATGGGTACAATGAATCAGAAACCTTGCAACTGTTGAGCCAGACGCACTTGCATTCTCCGGTCTCCATGAAGCATAGTAATAGTACTCAAGTGCAAGGATTTGGCCAATTTATAAGACCTGGTGATCAATCCCATATGGTTCAAATGTTTCCACCGCAATTCAGCTCATCAAATTATCAAGTGAATATCCTGTTTTATCGTCTTATGTGTATTTTCTTTTCCTTTCCGAAAGGAGCTATTTTTTTTAATTGTTTGTTGAATGATACAGATTCAATTTCCAAGCGGCAGCAATGGAGGCAGAATTGGAGCTACAAATGTAGGAGATTTATCGCTCTTGACAAGCAATGGTTCTTCACAGTGGCAATCAAATTTTCCCCCACAGATATTTGCAGCTGCTGCAGCATCATCAGGATTCCCCCAGCAGATAGTAAGACCTCAAAATTGGTCCACAGAAAATGGCTTCCATCACTCACTAATGAGACCATCTTGACCATATTCATGACTTTGCCATTTTTCTCCTTGTGTTTTTTGTAAGCTTTGTAAAGAGTAAAGGGTTGAGATTCTTATTACTCCATATATTACCCAAGGCTGATCTTGGTTGGAACCCAGAAAAGAAAAATTAGAAAAAAAAAGGTAGACAAAAGTTTTGGGAAATTCTAACTCCATATGTCTCCTTAATTTGTCCAATACTAACTAAAGGCAAGATTTTCAACTAGACTTGTATTAGATTCTTCTGACTATGAACTGCCAATTTGCCCCATTCTTCTGACAAGATTTTTGCTTATTTTTGTCTTCATTATTGTTTTACTTCATGTAACAAAAAGCCCAGCTACTTCGAATTCCCATTCGAGTAATGGCGGGAAGTTTTTGCAAGTGTTTTTCTATAGATTTTGGATTAAATTTTAAAAGTGTATGTCTAAAAACAATTTCAAATTCTAGAAATTCACAACTCAAATAACTCAAATTTACAAATTTCAAGTTTCAACTCTAAAATCTATAGTCAAATGAAAGTAAAGATGGAATTACAAATTAAGTAGGAATTTAGAGGGCGTTTGAATTGGCTTTTAAATAGTAGCTTAAAAGCCAAAAAACCTAAAATTGGGCTTATTTTACACTTTTTTGCCTAAAAGTGAATGCTTAAAAACACTTTGTAACTTTGCCAAACATCACCAAAATTTCAAAAGTGCTTAAAAGTCAAAAATACTTAAAAAAACAACTAAACACTTTAACTCGTTCCCATTGTCTCATTGACAACTGATGCTGACGTGACACATAAATATTGGAGGTATCTAGATGTTCAATTTTTAAGTTATATTGTTCAACTAACAATCCAGAAAATGAATGAAGATGTCTAGATGTTCATTTCAAAATTAAAGTGTTTAGTTGTTAGCTGCAACCAAATTTAAATGTTTATTTATCTACTATGCCTATTTTTTATGACCAAACAGGTGGAAATTTGGGGAGAAAGTGAAAATGCACGTCCTTAGGTAATTGATCTACAATGAGTACAAAAAAGGTACTAAACTCTGTCACAAATACGATAGACAGACACATGTAGTTTTCTCATTAGGTAGTGCATATATAACAGCACGAGTCAATGTTCTCTTTTTTGATTGTACTACTTACTATTGAAAGAGCAGAGTGAAATGAAAAGAGGGAAAGTAAAGAGATGTACAAAATGGGGTTGTTTTGTTTTGTGGGAAAGAGATGAATTGTCACAGTCATTGCCTGTCCTTTGAATCACTTCTCTTGACTAATAATATACATGTACTGTGAGAACAATGCCTAATTATGGTGAGAAGGACTTAACCAAACCTTCAAAGGACGTATTTAAGTGGTAAACCTAGAGGGTTGTTGTTATTCTATATCTATAGATGTGACTATTTGTAAAGTTTGATCTAGTGCATAGGATTTTTCTAAATGTTCCATTAATCAATTCTACTTTTCTTGTTCAATTTGTGAGATCGTTTGGTTCGCAAACTAAATTATCTCACTTGAGAGGTGGGATAAAATAAACTCCATGGAATTTGATGGGATAACCATATTTATGGTTGAGATTAAATGGTTGACGGTATAAATCAAACACAATATAACATTAATTCCAAACTTAATCCAGGGATATTCCATTTCATCCCGCGTATTAAATTCAAAGAGTACTCAACAATATAATAACACCAACAACATATCTAGTTTAGTCAACAAATGAGGACCGAGAAGGGTGGTGGTGTACACAACCTTACCCTTATTTTGTGAAGATAAAAAAATTATTTTCGAATGGTTATTCGATTATATATCTAATACTCTAATACACTTGAGGCAAGTAGATTGTTTTTCCAGTAAGTACCATTTATTATTATTTTGATTTCATATCAAAGATTAATTTCATTTAATTTTTTCAATAAATGTATTAAGTTTTATCAAGAATATTTATCTTTATTTTATTTGAAGTTTCATGAACATGAATTTATTTGAAAATTTTGATGTTTTATGAGGGAGAATCAATATATTACTTGAAATTTTCTTCAAACTTATTTTTCAAATTTCAAATTATTTGAAATGATACTCAATAGTATTACAAATATCTACGGCCAAATCTGAGGTCAAACTGGCTATTCTGGATTTAGTCATTTCTACAGCTAGTTTCTATAATTGTGTACTTTGTCAGAGAATGGAATACAAAAATAGAAATTATTTTTAAAAAAAATCATAATAAACTATTTAAGTACGAGAATAAATTAACCAATCCAGATGTGTAACCTTGATGTCCAACTTCCAATTGTATATTATACTTAGGTCATATGTGAAATTTCTAAAAATAATGGGGTGTGATTGCATCATCTAGGCCGTCATACTTTATTTTAATAATCCCTAACCTTCCAGTTTCCTCCACTCTCAGTTTATTAAATTACTTATATTTGAATTAATAATAATGATAATATATCGCAGTACAATATGTACTACTTCTTCAGTCTTAACATTTACTTTAATTGAGACAGACATAAAGAAAGGATGGTGGAGACAAGAATAATAAAAAAGAAAATCTGTATTCATTCTATTTTTTAATTGAAAAAACAAATAATTATTTATATTTTATTTTAAAAAAATAAAAATAATTAAAAAAAATAGCACTCTTGATGTGGTACGATTTTGACCACACAAACTGAATTTTATATTTGGTGTGGCACACAAACTGAAATAGATAAGTTGGCTGTTCAAAATAAAATAGAGTTTGAAAAACATATTACTACTATATTCTAATTAGGTGGGGATTGAGCTGAATAAGCAGCTTATTATAAGTTGTATCTACTTATTGATTGGTGATAAGTTCAATCTAGTATACCTCCTTCTCTGCTCACTTTTATATATCACATTTCACTTTATAAGAGTCATTAACTAATTTTTAAGCTAAATTAATTTATATTAATTTAATATTTTAAGATTAAAATTTAAATATTTAAAAACTAATGAAAAATATTATTATTAGTTACAATTCTTCTCATATTAATATAATTAAAAAAATACATCTTAAAAAGCTGGTCAAAAATCATGCAATTTGACTCTCGAAAAATAAAAAGTACTTAAGAAGTAAAAGTGAATAGATCTATTACAGTCCTCACAACAGTATATGAAGCGGATTCGAAAAATTAAAATAATTTTGGTTCGATATTTTGCATATGGCTTAAAAGATTTTATTTAATTTGTATAAATTATTAATTTTAACTCGATAACTCAAGTACTTTTTATATATGACAAGAAATTATTAATTTAGTATAAATTATTACTATACTAAAAAGTACTTTGGTTATTAATATGATAAGAAATGGATGATGTTCGAAAACTATACAAAATATATCATAAGTAACAATATTTCTCATATTAATATTATAAGAAATATATTTTAAAATATTAGACAAAGTTTATATAATTTGACTCTCGAAAAGTAAAAGTTAACGAAAAGAGTAATATTTAAATTCGTCAACTTTGATCTCTCACGGTCCTCGCAGTGGTGCATGAAGCAGATTCGACAAAATTCAATAATTTTGATTCATTATTTTGTATTTGGCTTAAAATTTACGTAGTATGTATAAATTCTTTTTTTTAACCCGATAACTCAAACAAACAAAAACTTCAAACACATGAGCTTCAAATTCTAACTTTGACTCAGCGACTCTTACGTCTGAATCCCGGGAACTGAGGTGGTCCAGAAATGTCCCACGCGATAAGAGAAAGTGGAGGTGAGGGTCTTTTAAAAAATAATCAAAAATTTATAATTATTTAAATTATTAATTTGGTTAATAAAAGTAAATAATTTATTGAAGTTGGCTATAATAAGATTATCAAAATAAAATATGGCTATTTTGAGTTTAAAACTTAAATGGGCTGCTATTTGAGAGAATTTTTGTTTAGGAATAGTAGTATACTAAAATAAAAGAAAAATACAAAATGAATGGTGTGGTAATTAAAGACAAGAGGGAGAACACTGTAGCACATGACATTGTTAGATTCTTTGCTTTGCATTGGATCCACGAAACACTGTAAATATCCTCAGAGAAATTAGAGACGCAGATTCATTCATTCACGTTTTGTCCTTATACATATTGTACAGCTGTGCGTACAACTCCCCTCCAGTAGTTTCTTACTGTTACTTTTACTGCCACTACTTACTTACTTACTTACCATATTAGGTAATTACCAGTAGTAATTAATCAAACAAATCACCAAATCAGTTGTTTATAGGTCACGTGAGATAAAGCAAATGGGGTTGGTGAAAAATTAAATAATTTCCCTGAGTTGGGACACACAGATTTAAAGGGTAAGATAATTAGATGAGATAAAGCAAATGGGGTTGGTGAAAAATTAAATAATTTCTCTGAGTTGGGACACAGAGATTTAAAGGGTAAGATAATTAGATGAGAAGAGCCTTTTCCATTTTCTTTTTATATAATTTTGCTTAAAAAATGCACTAGGTAATATAAACTAGGCGATTGAATATAGATTTAGTTGAAACTTGAAAATAAGTTGAGTTTTTGAACTTGAAATTGTATATACAACTTGAAAAAATGTTGAAGTTTCTTTCGTGGGGAAAAAAAAATTAATTGAAAAACTGGTAACGGGTAACTTGGAATTGCAACCCAAAAAACTAACCTATAAAAATCATTCAATGTATTACCAAACAATGTCTTAAAATATTTTTTGAAAAAGTAAAAAAAAAATATAGACCAAACGGCTCCTTAAGGATGTGTTTGGGAGGAGCGAAATTCCAGAAATCATTTTCCATCAAAAGTAGAAAAATAAATTCCTTCACTTATGGACGGAATTCATGCTCCTTATATTATCTTAACTTTTTACTTTATATTACTTATTTAAGTAATATTTAGATATTATTATCAATCTAATTGTCAAAATTTATTTAAACATCGTTCAGTCTCCTAATATTATTGTTATTATTCCTTAAAAAAGTTTTGCTTTTTACTCATCAACTAAACATCAAACTATATTTTATAATATAATAAAAAAAATTCAAGAAAATATTTTCTATCGAAAGGATTTATATATGCCGTATCAGACAATCTTAATTTTACTTCAAACAGAAGATTTAATTGCCTTTGTTACAAAATTATTTTATTTGTAATTATTTACAAGAAAAGAAAAATAGAAAAAAGGAGGAGAAGTTGGATGGTGACTCTTGTTTTTTAGGTAAAAATAACAAGCATTAGTGGCCACATTATTTAGTACTGAATTTCTTGATACATCATTCAATAATCATCCACCTTATATTAATTTTTCTATCCCACCCAACAAATATATAATTCCTTCTTGAGTTGTCACACATACTTTCAGTTTTATATGACCTTGTATTTATGTGAAAAAAGTGAATCCATGATGATTCCTTCCACTTTGGGAAAGTCCCTTCTTTGGGTATATATATATATATATATATACACAGTGGCGGATCTACATGGAAGACAGGGGTTCATCCGAACTCTTTCACCGAAAAATTACATTGTATATATAAAGTTAAAATTCAACTTTTATGAGTATATTTATTAAAATGAACCCCTTTTGACACATCCAAAGCGCTTAGCTCCTGGCTAAGAGTGTTAGGTTTTATCCTTGAAGTTGCAAGTTCAAGCCTCACTTTCAGTATTGAGTTTTTCCTTCTTCTTTTTTTGTTGTTATTTTTTTCTTTCTAATTTATTTCTCAACTAGTGAAAGAATTTGCGCTTCACACGGTCAGATATTTCTTTTTGTTAATTACATTTTTTAGAAAAAAAAAATTCTACTGTGAAAAGTGAAAGAAAAACTATATGGTCCAAGACGGTAAAGATAAAAAAATTAAACAAATAAGGAAATAGTACATTCAGAAAAACTATTCAATCTAAGATTAAAAAAAAACGTATGTTTTTTAGCGTTTTCCTTACTATTCAAATGATGTTCAACAGTAATATTAGCAATATGTAATAAGAAAATGCAAATAAACACTACAGTTAACTCTCTTAATTAAAAAATTGATAAGACAAACTTTCTTATCAATTATTAAAATTATTAATAGTAAAATGTAAAAATTAAACCCTTGGAGAATATCATAAAGCAAAACAATACATTAATGAATTTTCAAAATAATCCTTTTATGATTTAATCAACAGAAAAGGGTCAAAAAATACCCTCGAACTATTTGAAATAGAGCAAATATACGCTTTATCTTATTTTGGGCTCAAAAATACCTTTGTCGTTAACATTTTCGACCACAAATATCCTTCAACTTAACACTCAATTTTCTGTGATGATTTGGCAGCCACGTGGCCGTCCAATTAGGACAAGGCCACTCCACATGGCTGCCACCTAGGATCTCATTAATTTATGAAAAAAGGCCAAAAATATACCCACCATTTTATTTTGGGCTCAAAAATACCCTTGTCATTAATATTTTGGACCACAAATATCCGCCAACTTAACACCCCATTTTCGGTGATGATTTGGCAGCCACGAGGCCATCCAACTAGGACAAGGCCACTACACATAACTGCCACCTAGGATCCCATTAAATTTAATAGTCTGACTCATTCTTTCAATGATCCGATCCACTCCCAATTAAAAGCTATACTAAACCTAACTCATTTCATTTGATAAAAGACTTCAAACAAATTTGATATGGACAGCGAGCTCCCATATCAGTCATTAGGAAAAACTATATATTATCCGTGTATAAAATTTAAATCCAAAGGTGCACAAAATTTAATATAAAATTTAAATCCAAAGGTGCACAAAATTTAAACTTAACCAATAAATAATTTAACAAGTAAATTATCACCCTCCAACAACAAGCTCACCAAATCATCCATTTGATTTATTTTTGTTTCTTGCTTCTTCATATCTCTTTTCTCAACAATGAGTATAATTTTGTAGATCATCTTCTTAATTCCTTTGTAGCATTTAGTAAGGTACTTATCACTGATAGTGAAAATGTATATTCGATGTATGCTCTACCTTAGTTTATAAATAATAGCTATCATTTTAAAAAATAGCCTTCAACGTAGATGCCTATATAGTCGCTAAATTACTTTTTTTTTCTGTTTTAATGGCATGCTAAATATTAATAACTTGCAAGAATTCCTTTTTATGTCCATATCAGATTTGTTTAAAGTCTTTTATCAAATGAAGTGGGTTACATTTAGTATAACTTTTAATTGAGAGTGGGTCAGAGCAATTAGTGGGTCGGATCATTGAAAGAATAGGTCAGATTATCGAATTTAATGGGATCCTAGGTGACAGCTATGTGGAGTGACCTTGTCCTAGTTGGACGGCCCGTGGCTTCCAAATCATCACATAAAATGGGGTGTTAAATTGGAGAGTATTTGTGATCCAAAATGTTAACGACAAGGGTATTTTTGAGCTCAAAATGAAATGGATGGTATATTTACTCTATTTCAAATAGTTCGAGGGTATTTTTGGCCCATTTTCATAAATTTATTGAGATCCTAGGTGACAGCCATGTGGAGCGGCCTTGTCCTAGTTGGACGGCCAAGTGGCAGCCAAATTATCACAGAAAATAGGGTGTTAAGTTGGAGAGCATTTGTGGTCCAAAATGTTAACGGCAAGGGTATTTTTTAGCCCAAAATAAAACGGAGGGTATATTTACTCTACTTCAAATAGTTCGAGGGTATTTTTAACCCTTTTCTGTTCAATCAAAGAAGAGATAAATTACTCTTTTTATATATTCAGGAAAATATGATTTTAATAATACTGAAGATTATTTGACATCTTTAGTTAACCATCGTTTATCTCAACCTTGATATCTCATCAACTCTGATGCAAGTATAATGTTATTTTGTAATATACAATGATAAAAAATTGTCATTTCTTTAGTTTCTCTCTTTCTCTTCCTTGTGCTCTTATTTACCTCATAAGTTCATCTTCCAACGGTAAACTTCACGTCCAAATTTCAAAACGTCCACGCTTTTGTTGTCATCCTTGTATTTACTCATAAGTTGAAAGAGGATTACATTATTCGACAATCTATTTTGACAAATAGCATAAATTAAAAAAACACGACTATTTGAAAAAATATTTTATTTATGTCTTGTTGGCATGAGCATGACATTCTATATAGTCCTTGTTACTGTTGAGTTCCTCAAAATATCTTGTTCGAACCAAGTTCTTTACGATTTCACCTTGGCAGGAAATCACTTAATTACCTTTCGCTCCCAATAGTAGTAAATACTGAGCACATGCTCTATGTGATATACATTTAGCCTGAATTTTGGAAATAAGAATAAAAACAGGAAAAATGAAATCTTGACAAAAATCAACAGTGAGAATGCTTCACAGTTATGAGTATTTACTTATGACCATGGCTGAAAAAATTAGTAGCAAATATAAAGGACATCAAGGATACATGTGTATTTTTCTTAAAGCTAAAATGTCAAAAAGAAAGGGAAAATAGGAGTTACACACAAAATATAAAAAGAACACCAGTTTGAAGGCGTACATGTTAAGCTCATGTTTTACAATGGCGGGCTCTACGCTTGCTGCTATATCAATAACCTGTGCTAAAAAAAAGAAGGGAAAATAAGTACGTATTCCATAAATTCTAAACAATCTGTGATTAGATAAGATAAATCTAATTTTACATCATAATCGAGCAACACACAAACCAACTCTCTCAATCTTGTCTCGAGATGAGTCGTCAACAAAAATAAATAAATTGGATTAAAGATTAAAAAGAAAAACCTTTTTGAATGGCTTCATGTTAGCGGGGCGTTAAAACATTCGAAATAAGTCGAAATTGAAAATTACATAGCGTTCTTGTCTTCTTGATAGAAAATGACTACTACTTCGGAATAAAAAGACCTCTGTAATGAGGTACATTGAACCTCTGACTCATACTTCATTTCAAGACTACTAAATGGAAAAATGCAATAAACTGCTTGAGAGAAGAGGACATATTACAATTGGTCTGAATATCATCTTAACATGCAATCACTTCGCTGCTTCTTGCAATTAGCAAATGAAATCCTCAAACTCAGTAGACAAAATAGAGTAGGCAACAATCTACGCTTCCCGCATTATATATAATTGATATTTTATCAACAGAACATGCAAAAAAATTACTTAACACCTTGAGAAATAAAGTAGATATAAGAAATGCATGTGATTTGGGTTCTAATAATTAGGAAAGGAATTATTACAATAAGTTGAAAACTTTGGAAAAAATGTAGGCAAACGGATGAGGGGAAAAAGTGTAAACTTCATTCACTGAACCTGTCAAGAGGTAATTTGTATATACAACCAATGTGTACTAAACGACGTGACCCTTTGGTTGAGTGTTTGGATTAGTCTTGAAAGAAATTACTTACTTGAATAAGGTACGTAACGGTTGGTGATGACTGTTTAAAATTTTTTTAAGGAAAAGCCAAAAATATAATAAAAAAGGAGATTTAAGATAAATTGGGATGCTGCTCTTTAAGACGTGCCACATAGGCAGGCTTAGGATCCTCTTTTATATATAGATAAATTTATTTTTGTTCCACGTTCTTTTTTATTTTTTATTCTTTATATCTCTATTGTTTATATTATTTTAACTTAATTTTCTTTTATATGCTAACTCGAAGATGCCTTTTTAAGAAAATAAAAAAATGGTATTAAACTTGAAATTGAGAGAGAAAATTATTTTAGAAAATAAAGTAAATTAAATTTAATGAATTAATGAAATTAAAAATTTGTGAAGATCTTTTTTATCAATATCACCAAAAAAAGCTACTTTTATTTTATGGTATTTTTTTCCTATTTTTTTTTAAATTTTGTTCTCGAGAAAGAAAATTGGACTAAATTAAACTTACTTGATTTGTTAATTATTTATCTTTTTTTCTTATAAAAAAACTTGTAAATTGAACTAAATGAACTCAAAAAATCGGCGTGCCATTTAGTAACTCAATTCTTCCACTTTTTCATAGAATTATGATTGAAGGACCTAATTCGAAAGAAAAAAATAAAAAGCTTAAATATAATAGAACATTGTGCAACTGAACGGGAAAAAAACACAATAAACTTAAAGAAGGCTCAATGAAAACGGTAAAATAAGAATAAACACATAACAGGGTATAAGAAGGTGAGCTAGATTTAGCGGGTTAAAGTTAATTTTTCCTTCCCCTTCCCTACTCTATTTTTCATCCTATAATTTTTGTGTATTTACTTCTTTATATTCGAACCCCTCAGTGAAAATTCTGCATCCGCCACTACTCATTTTCTTGTGACCCAATTAGGGGAGGATCTAGAATAGTGGGAGCAGGTTTTCATAGCCCAGTAAATTTTTATCATACCTTATATTCGTACTGAAAAATCTATTAAATGCATAATTAAGAAATATTTGTTAGAAAAATTATTGATAAAGTAATCTTGTGATTCACTGGTAGAGATATAACTTGGTGAAGATTTGCTACCCTCTTTGATGAGGGCTCTTTCCTCTTAGACTTATATAACTACAACAATATACCCAGTGTATTTTCACAAGGTGGAGTCTGGAAAGGGTAGGATGTACACAGATCGTACCTTTACCTCATAGATAAAGTAAAAAGATTGTTTTCGATAGACTTCTGGATCAAGACAAAATATGGCCAAAATAACGCAATAAAAATACAAAAAAATATAGTAACAGAAATTATACGATTTATATAATTAAAAAAATTAAAAAGTTTGATACTATAAATTTTAAATTCAAAATCCGACTATGACCCAATTACAATATTAAGTCTCCTCCCCCCCCCCCCCTCTATTTTCTCTATATTATCTATCAATTTGTTACGTAAATGGTTTTTTATCAAAGATATATTATTTTTTTAATCAAAGATCTTGAATCTTATTAAAAATCGTTTTGTCAACATCCACAACAAAACTAAAAGATGTGTCCGCCGTATGAAACTTCAAAATTAAAGATTATGCACTAATAATCATATTTTGAAATGAAATAAAATCGATTGCGTGAATTTAGTTATGTTGAAAAGCAATTTAATATTTGTTTTAACTGAAAAATTAATTTTTTAAATTAATTTTATTTATTTTTTAATCCCAATTTGATGATAACCTCTTCTTTACAACATTACTCTCTCTTTACATTTATTGAGTAACAGAAAAAGTTAAAAATATAGTAATAATTAATTTTATTTGATTTTTTTAAGTAATAATTATTTTGAAACAATTATTTTAATAAACACGATAATAAAAATGGATCAAAGGGACTTTGTTCCCATCCGATGTTTTGGGTAAAAAAGTTTCCACGTTTGGAAAGATTAATCATTAAAGACTGTGTATACAGATAGTAGTATTAAATTAATGAGGTTTTAATTAAGGTGGCCACGACAACCAGATCCATTCGTTTCTCTTTAGGTGGTAGTATTAATATTAATTAGTTAATTAAACTGTGCCTAAGGTCAGACCTTATTGAGATTAGCACCTTGTAATTCTTTTCATTACAATATTATACTTCCTCCGGACCACTTTATTTGTCGTTTTACTAAAAATAAATGGTTCAAAATAGTTGTCATTTTAAAAAATCAAGATATAACTAGTTGTTTGTTTTCATTTTACCCTTAGTCATAAATATGAAAAGATATTAATGTAGTGCAAAAGAAAAATAATTAAATATTTAGAAATAATAAATAATAGTAGTTTAGTCAAATTATACTTATACTTTAGTTAATGTTTTTTCTTAAGGGGCGTGTAAATAAAAAAATGACAAGTAAAATGATCCGGAGAAAAAAATATTATAATATATTATATTGTGATATCCAGCAAGCCTATCTGTGTCGTTCCCAAACTCTAGAGTAGTCTAAGACCCCAAGGCAAAATAAATAATAGTAAATTTTTTTGGTTAACGAATAAATAGTACTGTAATTAAAATTAAAATAACTCGATCAATCTAGGTATAGCCCCTTTTAAAATTATCCTAGTTCTGCATAACATGAGGCAGGAGGAATTAAAATTAATTATGACCAATAAGAGCTCTTTTGCCTTTATTAATGCATTTTAGCCACGGACGCATAGCTGACTGTGTACAGCGTCAGCCTAATTTTCTATTTTTAGTATATAATACAACGTTATATTAAAAGATATTTAAATGTCGTGTCCTTATAAAAGGTCTATTGGGATTTTCTAGACCATATACCACATTTAACTTCTTCTTTTCTTCAAGTTTTTTTTTTTTAAAAAAAAATCTGTGACATATCATAGTAAGGTTATTTTTGTTAATAAATTGGAAGTTAAATCACAATATATGAAAATGATGATTCAAGTATGTTTGAGATGCCTGCTAGATAATTTTTAAGAAAAATAAATAAATTGCCACTACTCAACTGGGCAGCCAAACCTACTATGCGCCTCCTCAGTAAAATGATGAGGCAGATTTCTACCCATGTTAGAATTAATTAATATAATTGTGATTTTTAATTTATCATATTAAAAATGTAAGAGTAGCTGTATATTGAAAGGAATAATATATATCAAACAAATTGCCAAATTAATTTGGATTGCCAAACCTACTACTAATACATTAACACCTTAGAAACCATGTTGTCTAGCCAGCAGGCCTTGTATGTTAGCCACCAGCTAGAGCCTAGAGCAACCTACCTTAATCCCAACCCCTAGTATCAATATTTAATTTGTTGTTACAAATGATATTAGTCCGTTCAAAAAATAATATTTTGCAAAATTTAAAAATAATTTGATTTGAACTTTCCAATTTACGACCCTTGTTTTTATTTTCAAAGTGAAAAAATGACATTTATGTTTTTTTTTGTTGCCTTATAAATATTATGACTGTTGTATTATTTTATTGTATTTATTGTCTTGTTATTATCTGTTGTTTGTTACTATATTTATTATTTCTTGTACTTTTATTACTTTCTTTTTTTTGGATTGGTTTGGTCTATTTTTTTTTTCCCTTGAGTCGATAGGGTCTATCGTAAACAACGTATCAACCTATGAAGTAAGGGCAAGGTCTACGTATACTCTATTCTCGCCAGACCCGACTTTGTGGGATTATAGTGGATATTTCATTGATGTTTGTTTGGTCATGGATACAAATTGGAGTTGTTTTTATTCGTGAAAATTTTAGAATTCAACTTCAAGTTGAATTTCGGAGCTTTATGGCCAAATGTATTTTTCAGAATTCAACTACGAAAAAAATTAAAAAAAATTCATGATCAGACGCCCCCTTAGTGATTAGCCTTTATAATTACATAGATATTATTTCATGTTTCAAAGTAAAAAAAAAATTGTTTCAAAAGATTTATAACAACATAAATATTTTGACATATTTAACATTATATTTAATTTCAAAATCTTATATTTTACGCCCAATCAAACTACGTCATAGTAGTAATTTGCGAGTGTAGCTATATTGGGAGGGTAGGGGAGTAGGGAATAGTATGAAGCAAAGTAGCCAAAATTGGATGCCTCCTATAGTTGTCCAAACTCCTAGCTACCTATTTGTTAAAATTGGATGTCTCCCGTATATAGTTTTCATGTTACTATATGTTATTTTTTGTTATTATATGCATTTTTTTGTATTTTTATTACTTCTTTTTTTGGACTGTCTTAGATTTTTTTTTCCTTGAGCCAAGAGTCTATCAGAAATAACTTATCTACCTCTGAAGTAAAGATAAGATATGTGTACACTATATCTTTGTCAGATCTCACTTTGTTGAATTATACTGGGTATATTGTTATTGTTGATGTTGATGTTATTTGACTCATGAATACAAATTGAAGTTATTTTGAATTTTTATGTGCAAATTGGATTGAAAAGGGTGTAATTTGCGAGTGTAGCTATTTCCTAGTCCCACCTATTTGCTATAAATTGGATGCCTCCCATATATAGTTGTCCTCCTTATTACATAGTAACACCTACCTTATTGTGTGTACCCAGCTACAACATTAAAAAAATACGGAGAGATATTTTTGGTCCCTCTAATTTATACGGATTTAATGAAGAATAAAGTATAGCTTATATTAGTACTGCCAATCAAATTGTCTTAAATACCTACATTAGTTCATTTTGCATACAAAACATTCAGCATTTCTTTTTTCCTAATAATATGTACAAATAAAACATCTTATTAAGAATACTTTAGGGGAAGACTGAAAGGAATGTTTTTGTGATCTCTTAGAAATTTGGACCGGTCCAATACCCCACTCTTCTGGCCCAATTCGACGTTTTTTTGAACTGCAAAATAATGTAGCAAAATGTAACATGATTTCACACTATTCTAAGGTAAAATGCAAAATGTAAAGGGCAGCACGGTGCACTAAAGCTCCCGCTATGCGCATGGTCCGGGGAAGGGCCCTTCCACAAGGGTCTATTGTACGCAGTCTTACCTTGCATTTCTGCTACAAGCAACATGACAGAAACTTTACCAGTTACTCCAAGGCTCCCCTTCAATATATACACGCATTTTTGTTTTAAGTAACCTGGCAATTTTAGCCAGAATTGATTAAATTATCAATTATTAAAACATCAAAACAAAAGGAAGAAAATATATAAACATTGTCTACATTGTACCTTACCTTAATCGGCCCACATACCAGCTATTGGGCCTCATCTTTTTGTGGGCCATTAACTCCTTTAGCCAACAAGAGGCAATTATGAAAAGTTGGGCCTCATCTTCTTGTGGACAACGAGAAACCAGGACATTTTGCCAACAAGAGGTAGTTAGTAAAGATGAAAAGACATACCCCACAGTTAGATAGCTATCCTCATTACATGTTTTATGAGAAATTTTAGTGCTTAAATAGGTGGTTTGAGCTAAATTTAAATGCGTTAAAATGGATTGAATTAATATGTGAGTTTTTATCGAACTTTGTCCAAAACCTAGTTAGTTGAGATGTGTTGAGTCAAGATGAATTAGACAATGAGAATTATCTAGTTTTACCAAGTTAACTTCTACATTTATTTTTTTATAATTTATTTAATTACAAGGAGAATTAATAAAACTTTACCTTCTCACTGTTTTATCTCTATATAATATATTCAATGGAAAAGAAATTTAAAATCTAAATATTTTGATAAGGTTTCTCATTTGTAAATTTAAATTGCATATTTAGCCCAAGCCGCTCAAGTTTTTGATGAAATGAGATAATAAATAGATAAATCATTAAATGGTCCAAGCTTAAACAAATTGAACCAATCATATTTTTATGAGTTAATTTTGTCTCCGTACTTTAACGTGTTTTAGCAACTACCAATAACGAACTTAAGAAGGAAGCCAATATATAGCATCCCTTTAAAGACCAACTAAGGATGTCAAGTCACATCTTCCAACGAATATGACAGGCTCTGCACCTTATGAAAAAGGTATCCCAAGTTGATTATCAAGGTTAGTAGTGTTAAATATAAAGTCACGAGAAAATTGACATTTAATATCACCTCACATTTGTGATAAAGTTTGTGAAAAAATCTTACCAATATTTAGCTAAAATGAAAATAACAAGGGAACAATTGAGAGGCAAAAACTCGCATCCATGCATTGTCAACTTTTTAATACCTCCGTATAAATTCTAATTAATTTCTATCTTTCTTTTACGGAGACGATGCACGATTAATTTGTGCACTTCGATTAATTCATCAAGTTATCTAGTACTATATGTATAGTTCACAAACACAACTATCAAGTCAACATACTTACCAGTGTTGGAGCAGATGTACTCGTGCTAGATGTTGTAAATAAAATTCAAACCGAAGTCTTTTTGTCGGCCTTCTCATAGTAGCGGAGTCAAGATTTTCGGTTCGATATATAAAAAAGTAAACACGTAAAAAGTCAATATATACTACATATAATATGAAAAATAATTTTAACCTTGAATGCACAATATAAATTTTTGTTGAAGGAGATTTGGATGAAGCCAACGGGAATGTGATACGCAGTAAGGAAGGAGCACTAGCTAGCTGAGATATGATGGTACTATTATTATTTTAAAAATTGGAGCTGCCTGGCACTAATGGTTAAAGTAGTTGATATTCAATAAGCATATGGACAAGACTAAGCAAAAAGCGTATTTTTTTAATTTTTGTGGAACCATAAGTCTCAGTGTTTAAAAGCAATCAATAATGTGTTGTTATTGCGGTATGGGACCTAGCTCACCTTTTCTCCGCCAACTCGTATTCATTTGATTAAAAATTCGGCCATTTTATCTATGGAATAAAATTAATTCCTTCGTTTTAATTTATTTGTTTGAATTTACTTTATAGTAGTTCATTTAGAAAAAAATGTTTTTTTTTTTTAACAACTTTTTATCTCAATTTTTTCATATGACATATTTAAAAGTATAATATATCATTCTACGTATCTTTAGTTTAACATTACAAGTTCAAATTTTTTTTTTATATGTTTAAACTCCGTATCAAGTCAAAACTAAACAATTAAATTGAAACAAGGAAATAATTAATTTTCATACTTCACATAATATGTATATTACTTTTACATCACAAATTTTAGAATTATTTAAAAGTGAGGAAATTTTATCTTTGTATCTTTTTACGAGACAATAAAAACACACTTATTTCGTTTAATTCGAATTATGCGTATGTACTCTTTTCATCATTATAGATAAGTATACAAATTATAATCATGTGATGAATGCCATCATTATTAATTCCTAAATTAACAACCATCACGTACGACATAACATATTAACTGCTATAAGTTTTAAGAAGAAAAACTATTTTGCATTATATAAGTACTTATACAACGTGATTAACCAAATAGCACCATGTTTTGGTAAAGATTAAACCTCCTTTATTGGCTTTCGTAAGATCTAAGAACCCACTATTCCTAATTAACATTATTAACGAAAGTATTGTTTCAACAAAAGCCTCATAATCATAAGCAACTTAAAAAGGGTTTGACTAGCTAACTAAAATTCTGGTACGTGTGGGGCTGTGGGCCAAGTATAACACAATACTCTACTTGCACTCATGCTATTTCAATAAACAAAGAAAGTTTAAAATTGCCAAGAAAATTAAGGGGCGGTTCGATAGAGTGCATAAGAATCGTAAATAAAATAAGGTGTATTAATTATATTGATATTATTCTTTATCAACTTTTTGTTTTGTTATACTAAAATGAATATAATGTATTAGAATATGAATAATACAGTGTCCTAAAATAGAGTAGTACCCCATATTGTTTGTGTCATGATTTACAATGTCTAAAAATAATATTTTCTCTGTCTCAATTTATGTGTCATAGTTCGAATTTTGAGAGTCAAATAGTTTAATTTTGACCATAAATCCTGGACATGCAATTTTTTTGAAATAAAATTTATATATTTGAAAACTACGTAAAAAGTACTATAGTCACAAAAATTGACAATTCAAAATATTTAAAAATTTATGAAAAAGTAGAGCCAATAATTGAGTTATTTGAATCTTGAAAATACCACGAAACGGATAAAATACTAAATAAGATGTATAACACTAGCACTAAAAACTGACCCATTTAGTTGAACATTTTTGACAATATAGTCACAATACAACAAACTTAAAGAATATGAAAATATAGTAAACAAGTGAGAAGAACAAATTTTGTCCCATAAGCAAGTCAGCAGTAGGGACAATATAGCGACTGTGACACTCCCTCTCAACCTACATAAGAACCGCGTGAGTGGTTGACACTGACCTCCTCCTTTTCTCTTACGCTCCGTCTACCCAAAGCAACCCGCCAAACTGCTCGACCCGACCCGTTTCACAGTTCTCACTTCAGATCCAGTTACAGACATCCTCTCTCTCTTTTACTTAGCTCTGTTCATACTCCTCAAATGGTGGTTGGTAGGTAGGATCGAGAATGTAAGTGTGTAGTGTGATTTGAAAATGATGTTTCACTTGTTTTTTTCTACTGTTTATTTATTTATTTTGTTTGGAGTTGGATTTTTTTTCATTTGCATTGTTGTTTTACGACAGATTCATGAGCTGGTCGGAGTTACTGTTCACTTATCAAATGTTTGAATGTAAGTTTCTTCTATTTTTTTTTCCTTCTAATGAACTTGTTTGTTTGCTCTATTTTTGTGGTTACTGTTTTGGGATGTTGTTCTTCTGCATTTTGACATAGTATAATGTTATTATAGAACAAGGGGGGAAATTGTGTGTGTCTACTGACCTTTTTTCAATTGATCCTCGGGTAACGAGGTGATGAAATTTGTGAAATAATGGTTAAATATATGTATTTTTGGCCGAACATCAAATATCATATGAGATTATCTTCATCACTTATATAGAAGGGATTGTTGATAAGAGTTGTACTGTGACACTGGAAATTACTCTAGAAATGGATCTAAGATTTGTGAAGTTGACTACAGGAAGCGCTTTCAAATTGCATCTCCTTTTCGGCATTTCGCCTATTAGATTGAGATTATCGCTTTCTTTTGGGGATTTTGGGTTGTTATGGAGAATAATTTCAGAGATTTTCACTGTGCAAGTACTGTTGTCAAATTGTTACTATGTTAAAATAATTTTTTCTATGCAGATATTTGATTGTATAGATGTAGTTAAGACAAGAATTTAGTTACATTTTGGATAAATAAGACTGCACGTGAAGATATCCTGAAAGACAATGGATCACAAATCATGGCCCTGGAAGAAAAAATCCACAGAAAAAAACATGGTTGTTGAAGACAAAGCAAATCTCTCTTTGAGAAGAAATGACGAAGAGGTAACCAAAGCATATTCCTTTTAGTTATTTGTTTCTGTTCATTAGCCAATTTATTTAGCATGTTGGTCAAGTGTGACTCCCATATCCATTACATATTTCATTTCCCTAGTAGCATAAGTTCTAAAAAACTTTGCTTTTGACTGCAAATTGATTAGTGATATGGGGTAACTAAAGGACCAGGGTCAACTACTAGCCACATTAACTTGTTGGTGTTTTATTCGCGTGGACTAAAGTTTAATCTGGAGTAATGAAGTAGAAGAATATGCTAGCTTTATTGATGAAGCAAATAATCCTTTCATATCCAATATTTGATAGTTTATCGTGGCTTCGAGTATACTAATGAACTGAGAAAGGCAAATACAAAACTTAACTGGAAATGATCTTTGGATAATTGGATGTTGGAACTAGTTATACAAAAGCCTTTTTTGAAGGGGATTAAAATCTCAAGCTCCTAACGTTTGAGAAACATTTCTCACCACTTTCAGAGGCATCCTTCCCACCATCCAAACCTTTTAGTACCTGGAGAAAGAATAAATTCATACAACATCATACCCAGTGTAGTCCCACAAAGTTGGGTTTGCGGAGGGTAGAGTGTACATAGATGTTACCCCTACCTTAGAGGTAGAGAGGTTGTTTCCGATAGACCCTCGGCTCAAGGAAAAACAGTCCAGGAAAAGAAGTAACGGAAGTACAAGAAACATCAGATAATAACAAAAAGAAACAGATAATAACATAACAGAAATTATAATACTACAATACGATAATCGAGGTACAAGGAACAACATAGAGTAACAGAAATCAAAGGACAAGAAACTACTGGAGCAATACTTTGACTACTAATATGAACGGAGAAAGAACAAATTCATAAAAAATAAAATTTGAATCCTTTCACGTATTCTCTCTTTTTCTTTTTCTTTTTCTCTAGTTTCTTCTGATAGGTGGGCAAGGTGAACTCCAAATGGCTCGATAACCCTCTGCACCACCTTGACAAGAAACTTCAAACCTAATAAGATGAGGATGTATCTGGATGAATGCATCTGCTGTTGGAAGCAGAAGAAATGATGATCCTGCTTGAACTTGATGAAATCTTCTACACTTACATGTGCTTTAGCTTTCTGGTCAATGATAGTCTTATGTGCCCTGAACCAGCTTACCTACTCTTCTTCTATTTACAGCCACTATCTAGTGATAAAGCCGATCTAGAAAGAGAGCTGAAGGTTGTGAATGACAAGCTTTCTTCTGCTTTTGTGGAATGTCGTGCTAAAGATGATTTTGCACAGAAACAGATGAAAATTGCACAGGAAGCAATTGCAGGTAATCATAGCTAAGTACCATTATATTTGTATATTCATGTATTTAGCTTCTTTTCTATGCACCTTTTTTGTATTGTTTTACATTCTGTCCTCCCTAGAAATCACAAAGATGTAGTTTTTTCCCCAGTGTTTTCACTTATGAGTGGTATATGTAGGCTGGGAGAAGACTGAAACCGAAGCAAGATTGCTAAAGCAAGAACTAGAAAAAGCTCTACAGCAGAGCATAGCTGGTGAAGAGAGATTAGTTAACTTGGATGCAGCACTCAAGGAATGTATGCAGCAGTTGCGTTTCATTCGAGATGAGCAGGAGAACAGGATTCATGATGCAGTATCAAACGAATCAAAAGAATTCGAAAAAACAAGGACTCTCTTAGAGAAAAAGTTAGCGGACGCTGGGCAGAAGCTTTCACGATTAGGTTCCGAAAACACTCAGCTTAGTATGGCTCTCATGGCAAAGGAGAAGGCAACAGGTCATTTGAAAGGACAAATAGCTCGGGCAGAAGCAGATTTCAGTGCCTTGAAGACGCGTCTGGAATCTGTAGAAAAAGATAATTCTTCTCTGCTGTATGAGGTACGGGTCCTTGAGAAGGAGCTTGAGATCCGGAATGAGGAGAGAGAATTTAATCGCCGAACAGCTGATGTTGCACACAAGCAACATCTGGAGAGTGTGAAGAAAATTGCACAATTGGACTCGGAATGTCAAAGGCTACGGGTCCTTGTTAGAAAGAGACTGCCAGGCCCTGCCGCCTTGGCCAAAATGAAGAATGAAGTTGAGATGCTGGGGAAGGATCATGCTAAAATGAGGAGAAGGAAGTCAACTCCGTCTCCAAATGGTTCAGTAGACTTAACTTCAGAGATGGCTCCTGATACTCCGAACAGAAATATTAACTTCCTCTCTGAGCAATTATGCATGATGGAAGAGGAAAATAGGACTCTGAAAGAAGCCCTTAACAAAAGAGCAAATGAACTCAAACTTTCTAGGATGACGAATGCTCAAATAACTGCTGAACCAGAAAAATATCTTCCCTCTGCGCAGGAACTATCTGTGACATCACTGTCTGATATGGGCAGTGATGACATAGGTGGCTGTTCCGAGTCTTGGGCTTCTGCACTGATGTCAGAGCTGGAGCATTTCAAAAATGAGAAACAAATAGGTCCACCTTCATCTATAAGTGTAGGAGTTTCAGATATAAATCTGATGGATGACTTTGCAGAGATGGAAAAATTAGCCATCGAGTCTACAGTTAACCCTCTGGGAGCTGTTCATCATGTCTTACCGAGGGAAAATGGAAATGGGGGTGCTTTGGAGTCTCAGTTATGTTCTCATTCATCAGAAGCAGATAGTACAGGGAGAGTTCCTGTGACAGATCGTTATGTTTCCAGCAATGATAACCAGTTAAAAGCAATATTGACAAATAAAGCTTCTGGTGGAGTTGATAACATACTGAAAATGCTCTTGGAGCATGGCCATGTAACACAAAGAAACCCATACGAAATACTGGAAGATATCAGAACTGCTCTGTCACAAAAGTATCCCTCAAGTAAGAACCCTGCGGAAGCAAATGAAAGTGCAATAGATACTGATGTTACATGTTCTCCCAACAAAGGTGAGTGTAAGGAGATACATGATGACTCATTAACATGGCATTCATCAAATAAAGGAACTGCTGATAATGTCTCATCAGAAAAAAAGTGTGAACAAGACATGTTGTCATATATGGATACATCGATTAATAAGGTTATTGATATCATAGAAGGAATCAATATACCCTCCACAGATGATAATATTCCAGAAATCTTATCTCGCAATCTACCATATGAAAGTGAGGAGCCAGCCTACATGGTTCGTGTTTTCCAGTGGAAATCTTCAGAACTCTCTGCTATTCTTCAAGAATTTGTCCAAACTTGCCGTGATTTATTGAATGGAAAGGTTCACATTGAGAAGTTCACTGAAAGATTAACTTGGACCCTGGAATGGATTGTGAACCACTGTTTTTCCCTTCAAGATGTTTCAAGCATGAAGGATACTATAAAAAACCATTTTGACTGGGATTATTCGCGAAGTAGTATTGATATGGAAGCTGGGATGATAAATCCTATGTTTGAATTTGATAAACTTCAGACTGAAAGAGGAAACTCATTATACTCTCCTGTTTTTTCCTCACTCGGACGGATGAGTTCTTTGCCAGAGAAAGAAGTTCTACCATCTGTAGATAATGAAAATCAATTACCAAAAGATGAGTTTCCGGAAGAGGGACCTACAAAGGTGAATTTGGAAGGCAAACTGCAAGCAGAAACTCTCCGGAGCGATTCCTTGATGGTTCAACTTCAGGAATCAGAGAAAACAATCAAAAGCCTGGAAAAAGAAGTAGAAAATCTCAGACAGTCAAAGGGGATGATTGAGGATCAAATTGAGAAAGAAAAGATGGTGAAAGAAGACCTTGAGATGCAATTCAAAGCAGCTAAACTGGAACTGAATGAAGCTTGTCGAAAGGCTTGCTGTTTAGAGAAGGAACTCGAGGACCAAAATAAGTCCTATAAGGAGCTCAATTCTACATGCCATATGCTTCACCTGCAGCAAAAAAGGTACATCTGATGCTTTTGTAAATTTGTTAGAAGTAGTTGTCTAGGGGCTTTTCTTTACCTGAAACGTGTAACTTGCAGCACGAAAAAAATGGAGTTATCAGAGAATGCCGAGGTGGACCCTGAAGAAAAGCTTCTTCAAAGCGTAAGTTCCCATTAGCTTCAGTTAAATTACCTCAGGCCTTACAGATCAAATTTCTAGATGCATGTTTCTTCATTTCCACCTAGATAGGTGATGTTTTCAAGATTCACATTATGGAATAATGTATCTCCAATATAGCATAGTTTTGCAGAACGATTCAAACTTCTAATAAGGGTCATATTTAATTGATATGACTCCTTTGTATTGGAGAGTTAGAAGAGTTATGTACTTGCCAAAATGACCAGATAAAAATCAATTGAACTTTTAAAACCCAAAAATATAGTCTTGTAAATGATATGATATATCTCATTGCCTATTTCAAGTAGTCGAGTTTCGTAACTCTCTATCAAACGTGTACTAACCACACCAACATAAACATTTTGTTCAATTTTGTAGGATCGGGAGATAACTGCAGCTTCAGAAAAGTTGGCGGAGTGTCAAGAGACTATTCTGAACCTAGGGAAGCAGTTGAAGGCATTGGCCTCGCCTGGGGATGCAGTTCTCTTTGATAAGGTGATATCTACGACTTCAGAAACAACTAGTGCTACCATGACACCCCCAAAGAAGTGTTTTGGACGCCGTTCATCTCTTCTTGACAAGATGCTGGCTGAGGACGATGAAGTGGTGTCTCCTACTACCAAGGAAGTAATTCTGGATGCCAAGAGAAATACTTTCTCCAGTGTTGATGGATCAGTGAAACAATCAGAAAAATCTCCATTGACAAATGGGAGTACGCATTCAGGATATGAAGCCGTTACTGGCTCCTTGCCTATTGTACCTAGCAAGAAAAGAAATGTTCTTGGATTGTGGAGGAAGTTGTTGCGAAAAGGTAAGAAAAATAGTAGCATGACGAAACTTTAGGTATGACCTGCATGGATGCCATTCGAAGCTGCAGGCTTGTTGTTTCTAGTGATGTTTATGCTTCATTTATGGCTTGTTTGGCGCAGAAAGCAATGTTTTCTTTTCCTCGCTGTCTACCTCCCTTCTGTCCTCTTTTTCTTCCACTTTTTTGTATTGTATGTGGTATTGTATATGAAAACTAGAACCACTCCTTAACCTCAATGGTATAGTATTTCTATTGCAAAAAATGGTACTAGGGATTCGAAGCCCAGTACGCTTTTTTGCTAGTTGAGTAATGTGTACTTGAAGAAAAGAACAAGTAAACTAAAATATATCAGAAATATTGATACACATTTAGACAAGAATAACAAAACGAATTGCAAATGGAACCAAAAAAATGGGAAGACTGATATGAGTAAGACGAACCCAAGTGAAACCCTTGCACAATGCAAAGGGAATTAGGTATGACTGAGCATGACTATTTTCCTGTTATCATTCAAAACAACATTTGACCCCTGAGTAACGTGTGTGAATGGTCTTGCACAGTGCATATATCTGTGGTCCCTTTTTTTATTTACGATAGGGAGTAAAAGATGTTCAGAGCGCAAATCATACTTCATGCCTGCTTCAACTTCAATGCAAGTACGTTTTGGGTCTTTTACAATTGACCCCCATGTGAGGAAAGAGACTACAATGGGGTGCATATTTAAAAGGACTGCTGTAAAGACGCTTCTTTTTCTACTGGAAATAATTAGAATACATGATCTCTAGAGCCAAAAATGAATAGGCTAATTACTAGGAATAATAGAGTCTTGTGTAACACGTCTAATATTGAGCAAAGTTACTGATACTTCAGTCTTTGTAAACCACAAAGTTTGCAACTTCATGCAGCCCCGCCTCCTTGTAGCATTCAGCAACCCTTTCCACACAATCGTCCCATGTATAGTCAATGGAAGCTAGATCCAACAAGAAAGCAGCTTCATCCAATGCAATCTGCAAATGAGGTATAGGATGAAAAAAGAACATAAGCCTTTCTTCTTTCTGTCACGGAGTAGGTGCTGAAATCTACCAAGGGAAATTATGCAAACACATTTGAATTCAAATTGATTAGAGAATTTCATCATACCTGAGCAGGTTGCTTCCCTTTCTGTAGATCGGCTTGCCTACCCTCCTCGGTTACTTTCTCTTTGATATACTCGATTTGTTCATCTTCCCATTCAGCCATATTAGCTACTTCCTGCAATAAAGAGATAAGCAAATAGACCTAGTATCAGTGTGCTGCAAAAGGCAAGAAGAAATTGATTGGATCAAGGAATGGCGTACATGGTACTCGCAACCCAATGTCCACCATGGAGATTTTAAAGCCCCCCTAGCAGCATCTTTAGCTTCTACATTGCGCCCAACCCTAGAGAAGAAGAGAACAATATGTTGTAGAAATAGCTTGTTTTATATATACACAGATTTATGGAGGAAGATAACTATGAGATATACAGACTTCAGCAAAACTTCAGCATTAAAGACAAAAGGCCGCGCGAATCCTGGAAAATGTTCCTTCTTTGTATAAAATTCTCCCGTCACCAAAGCTGAAATCTTCCAACAGCACATATATATCACCCAAATGCTACGAAATGAGCATTGCTTACTAGATAAACAAAAACTTTCTTACATTGTCTCCATTGTCAAAATGCTGCTTAATTCTGCGCTCCAGTACGTCTGGAAACAAGCCAACCTAGAGAGAATATCAATAGGTGCAATTAGCTTGGGTCACAATGACCAACATCAAGATACTGCAGCATACATCCTTCCTTCTACCTTCTTCAATATATAAGTATCTAAGCTTGAAATATTTGATGCTCTAAAGTCACCCTTCTCATAAAGTTTCTTTCCAGCATCAGCTGAAATCTGGAACAATTCATCCGCTCTCTCTTGATGACCATTTGCATCTTCTTCCGCCAAAACCCTGTGAATGTACTGATCTACCTATAGCATGGTAAAAGGAAAGGTGAGAGATAAATTGTGTGCATTCGTGCATCTACCAACGCAGAGTGCAAGAGTGAAGCAATTAACCCTCTCAAACATCAGCCAGATCCCAAGTAGTAGAGCAAGTTCATAGTAGCTTACATTCTTAGCTAATAGGCACACACCATACTTGCGCACTTCTACCAATGGCATTTCCATCCTGTGAACAATGAGGATATAAATCAAATACAAAACAAATTCCCTTTTTCTCTGAGAGCAATTAAGAGAACAGAGAATAAACCAAGATAAGCACCCAAAAAGTAGAATAGAGATATCCACAAAACTCAGCAATTTGATGAATTATATTACCCAGATGGGGCAGTTGGCCATCGTAACAGTGCAGTTACAGAATCTACAAAAGAAGATAAGGAGAAAAAATGAACATAGAAGCATACTTTCAACTTAAAGAAGCTTGATATCAGCCCATGCTTGGCACCATACCTGAACTCCTTCTGGAAAGAGGAATCGCTAGAGGAATCAGCCCTTGCTTCGCACCGGGAGAAATTATTTCCTCACCTATCATAAGGTGTTGAGCGGTGCATAAGGTTCATAGTGACCATCAGACATCAGTTATGTTGGTAATCAAACTATCAACTTTCCGCAATTTGAAGATTATATCAATAACAACTAAGCCAATGGTCTCGGTTTAGTAAAACTAAGAAAGGATATACACAAATCTACATTGGGCGTACAAGGTCATCCTATGACACTTCCTTAATATCAAGTAACCAAGAGAAGCAAAAGATTACCCTAACTTGACTCCCCAGAACGCCTTATGTTTCAGTACCGATAAGTTACTCCTAAAAAGAACATACATTGAAGAGGACCTAGAGGTAAGGAAAAGTACTAATGTAGCAACTTTTAACTCTAAATAGAACTAGAAACACTCCTGACCAGTAATATCATGATATATACGTGAAAAAGGTAAAGCTTCCAAAGAGTGGTTCCAGTATACCTGAAGAGACCTTGCTATCAGAAATAAATAATTAAAGCCGGCTTCCCCATTTAACTTTTTTTTTTCCAATAGAAGCATATTCAGATTAATCAAAATCTAAAACATGGAATTAGATTGCCTCACCTCTCACCTTAAGGATTTTGAGAAGTTCATTCAAATGCTCCGGTGCTTGAGCTGCAGCTACATCTTTGATAAATGAAACATGGTCTGCATTGCAAAAAACTCACTCGTTCTCATTTCAAATACCGATTCGTGCATTCAAAACAACATGTGAATTGTGGTGTAGTAGTAACCAACTAGTATCAAATTAAACTAGACAAAAATCTCAGTGCACTCATACTAACATCGCCAATTGGAAAATCCACGTCTCATTTCAAGTATATCAATCAACTAGACTTCATTTCCAAACTAGTAGACATCGGCTAGACAATATTTAGATGATTATCACAAATAGACTATCTTCCCGCAACCGTTTTACTTTGTAATTTGGGAGCAATTATGCTTTCCGAAGCTCATTTAGACAGATTTGTTTCACTTCAAGTATAAAGGCGAGCTACTTACATTGCATTGCCGGTCATCAGTTTTAGCCCGCTGATTCATATACAAATAAACAAGGAGAAGTAATTGCAGCTGTGCAGTTTACTTTACCTGGAGAAGAGGAATAGCATCGGAATGCTGGTCTACAGCGGCCAAACAAAATGCCGGGAAACGCGACGGCGCGTGGACATCCGAAACCAACTCCACCACCCACCTTCATTATCTTCCTGAATCCTGATACTGCTTGTGTGTTGATTACGGGTAAAGTGGGAAACTGAAACTGTACCATTCCTTCGTTGATTTAAATGGGCTGGGCTGGGCTGACTTCAACTTAAGCCGGGCTGATTTACAGATATGGCCCTTTTTAGTTCGCTATTTAGATTATCTTCTTATTTTTAAAAGTTGTGCTAGTTCTTGAAATATTACTTTTTTGAATAATATTAAATTTGGGTTCAATGTTTGCTCATATATTGCTTAATCTTACTAATGTTTGTAATAACTTATAAAATTTTAGACTGTGATCTAATTTTTTTTATAGAATTTTCAGTTTGTTCAAAAGATATCTTTAAAACATATTCTAAAAATTACAAGAGAAATAAACAATAATCATTTATTGAACAACTATCTTTAAAAAGGGGGGAAAACTACGGATATAAACAAATTTAAGGTCTTAATTAGCCAAATCAGCCTAAGTTTGTATTAATTACATACCATATGTAAATAACAATACTTTGAAAATCCTGCTGCCTTCGGGTATTCGTGTATTTATATCAACTGTATTCGATTTTTATACAGTTGCTACATCAGTGCTAACATGGACAAACCCAATCTCATCGTGTATCATTGTATTATATAAAAATAGTTAATACACGAAGGCTACATATTGTAATTTTTTAAACTGTAGCTATAAAGGCCTATTCTCGCTTATATGTATACTAATTTTGAAAGTTACCCTTTAAAAAAAACATAAATGAAACGAAAAAACTTGGAGTGGATCATAGATTTGACTGGGCTGAGGTTCAACTTCTGTTTATAAAGGCCCATTCTAATTCCTATTCTTTCTAAATAGGAAAAATTACAAAATGTATCAAATATTCATGCCTAATTACGCTTTATATCAATAGTTTAATTCAGTTACAATTCGCATAAGAGGGTTTAAAACTATTGGTACACTCAACTGTATTTATATTATATGCATGTATTTGCATATGTATGTCGAGATTTTACAAAATATACAATACAAATTTGTATTTGTATGTCGTAATTTTACGAATTCGTATTTGTATGCCGAGATTACTTTAACGGATTTGTATTTATATGTCGAGATTTATGAATTTATATTTGTATGCTGAGATTATTCTATTTGTATTTGTATACCGAAATTATATAATTGATTTAAAAAATATTGGTACGGATTGTAATTAGGCAAAGTATTACTATGGAGACCTCATTAAGTTTCTATTAGTTGGTGTTTATAAAAATTTCTCTTCCAAATATCTGAAAGTCAGAAGGCTGATAATAGCCAGAGGCACTAGTGTCTAGTGACATTATCTTTTGTGGGATTTGATTTGTGTCCTGTGAAAGAGTGAAAGAAAAAATTATAGGGATAAATAGGTCAGAATTATTCATTCATCTAATTTATAAAAAACATGTATAAAGTGTATAGATTGTATAGACTTTATATTAAATATAGATAATATATATTTGTACATAATGTGTACATTAATAATGTATATATAACGTATTCTTATTTTTATTTTGGGGTATGGGAAAGAGAAATTGGGGAGGGAATTAGAAGGTGAAGAATCGAATCCTCATCAACAAGGTAAGAGTTCATGTAGCCAATTAACTGGGCTACTAAAAATTTATGTATATGTAATATATCTTTTTATCATATTGATAAACTAATTAGTCGAACGATAAATATCGGTGACTATCTCAAATTTATAGTGCCAAGTGTTGGTGCAAGAATGCATTTTAATATTAAAATAATAATATTAATTTATATTAGTTAGTGGTGGTAGAATGTGGTACCCCATTATGCCTTAGCATGTAACTTATGTAACCTCTTACTCATTCATTCACCCACTTTACTATCCCACATTCATCCTATTAATGACAGAGAAGACTTTTTCACCAATAAATTGTGATGGTCTTGCATTATATTGTGTACAAGAAAATATAGTGAAAAAAAGAAGATGAAATATGTAAAGTGTGAGAAATATTGTAGTACGTAGTGAGGTGAGAATAGTGAAAGAGAGAGTTGAGACAAAAAATATTTTTCAAGTTTTCAACTATATTCACTATACAAAAAGAGAATAATTATATGTTGAAGGAAGGTGTTCTAATGGTGGAGCTTTGGACTCTTCAACTAATCCGGAGTTGCTTGAGTTGTACGACATTGTTGGACTGTTGTATCCTGGAGGGGACAAGTCAAGAGTGATACTGCTGGATCGGTGTAGATTATGCCGCAGTGGGCTTGAATCTCCTTGAAGAGAGCGAGATATCCGCGCCTCAGCCTGAATATAATTTTATTCAAAAAAAAATTTAACTATAATTTAATTATTATGGTATATTACACCAACACCAAGTTATTCAAAAGCAGTCGGCATGCAATTATATGATAAGAAAACATATGTAACTAAACTGTTATAATCATTACATTAGCAATTATATTAAATATGAATTAAGAGCGAGAAAGAGACACATACTCCCTCTGTCCATCTTCACTTATCCAATATACTACAAATAGATATCTAATAATACTTGTCCAATTTATGAAATTAAGAGATAATTTAATACTTAATTTCTAATTTACCTTTATCATTAATTATAGTCATTTTCTTATTACATTTTTCAAGACATTATATTTATTATATTTAAAGAGTGATGTGATAAAATTACACTTCTATTTATAATTTTTAAAAAATGTGTCAAGTTAATAGTGTACAACTAAAATTAGACGGAGGAAGTAGCTCTAATTTATTCACTTTACGTGCTATCTCAGGTAGCAATTATCATTTTGAAAAGGTGTACCGTGTACGCATCAATAGACTAATACGAGGGTGCGTTGTCAACTAATGAGCATAATCAAGCTAATTATTAGTCTATTCCATCACTAATTTCAAGTCGTGCAGGCCTCCTCTTTTTTACTAATGTCAATTATCTTTTTTACGTATATTGTTTGGACATACTCCCTCCGTCTATTTTTACTTGTCTATTATTGATTTGCCACGCATATTAAGAAATAATAAATAATATGGGTGATTTTATTATATCATCCTTTGAATATAATAAATTTAATGCTTTGAGTGATGAAGAGTATTTAATAGTAAGAATAAAATGAATACAAAATAATAAATTATCCATTGATTTTTCAAACTGAACAAATATTATTGAACATTTATTTTTAATACACCGGAGAATTAAAAATAAACGGAGAGAGTGTATGATTTTCCAATGGAGTGGTCCTTCAAAAAGCTTCACTAACAACAACTAGTCGCTTCTCAATTTTTCTTTTTTCTGTCTCATTCATTGATTAAATAAATATGTCTCTGAAATAAAATGACTTGCTAAACTGACCAATTCTAAAGTCGTCTACGTAACACACTCGAAGAGATCACATGACCTGAAAATTGTATTATTTTGAACGACAATGCATGTTTTTGATAATGTAGTATTGTCGTTTGGGTTGTGTCATGGATTTAGACTTCGACTAAGCATATTGTGCGATATTTGACAATTTATTCACGAATTTTTCACGATCTTGCAAGCTCAAGTAAGTCTTTTTAGCACTAGATCGCTGAAGGAATGCTAATTTGAAGAAAGATATAAGAGAATTTTCTAAAGAAAGCTTTTATATTGCTAAAGACTTGGAATATTTTGCTTGATGATTTATAAATGGATGCCCCTCTATTTATACTACTCACCTAGGACTAATATGTAAATAATATTTGTTACAAAGTCCCTCTTCTATAACACTCTCCAAAGCTAGAAAGTTCTAAAGACTTTCCATGCAAATCTAAGAGATTCTAGGATTCTCCATGGAAAATCTCTCTATTTTTCTAGAATATTTCACTAAGGACTACTCTTTTTCTATGTAAGCCTTCCACATGGATAACTTTGTGCGCCTAAGTGGCTGACATGACGGGTTGTTACGGTTGGACCAATAAACGGCACTTGCAAAGTCGAGGAAGATTTTTTCTTGCCCACTACTTTTAGGTGTGTTATGTGATCAAATGATGCAATTTAAACTTAACTCGAGATTGAAATTAATTTTATTTGCTTGTGTCGTGTGTAAGGATATTGAAACAGCTATTAGGGTTTGCCTGAATTTTCCACCTTATTTGAGTTCTGTTATAATTGTGTTTTAATTCAAAAAGTTTTCTTGGTACATAAGGTTTTCTTGGTGGAAAAAGTTTCCTTATCGTAAAAGAACTCTTCCATAGTTGGTTATTTTTTTCTTGGAGGAAAAGTTCGGACCTCTATAAATTGAGGATCCTTCTTCTCATATCATAGCATAATAGCATCCACAATGTAGTTATTTAGAGAGTTTTGTTTAGGGAAAGACTATTCTCCCAATAAGTTTTATGTTTTTAATTTTAGTTTTTAATATGTAGGTCACTTGGCCAAACCGTACTAATATATTATGCTTTTTAGTATGTTTTTCTTTGTCATCAAATTTATCGTTTATAGAATTGCAATTAATAACTTCCGCATGACGCCCTCTCGATTTCGAACCCAACAAGTGATATCAAAGCCGGACGATTCAATAGGTTCAATGAGTTCAATGAGCCGATGGTTGAACGAGGTTGAAGACAGGTTTAAGGCGGTATCAAATCAAGTTGCAACTAATTTGAAGATAATGAAGAGTTTTTTGTCAAGAAAAAAAAGTCTTAAATACTATATGTGAAGACAAAATTTCAACCCTATTTTCAGTAATCCTGTTGCTCCATCTTTGATAAAAATCAAATTTCAACTCATGCTTACTTTAACTCATGGGCTCCAACTTTCAAACCCTGCTAATTTTTATCGCTTGAGCTGCTTTCAACTCATGCATACTTTTAATGCATGAGCTCCACTTTTAACTTTTGCTCACTTTTAACGCACAAGACTTCAATTTTTAACCTATGCTTACTTTTAAAGCACATGACTCTTATTTTGCCAGAAAATTCAGGCCAAGGGGAGATTTGTTAGGGTTTGTCCTGAATTTTCCAACTTATTTGGGTTCTAGTGTAATTGTGTTTTAATTCAAAAAAGTTTTCTTGGTACAAAAGGTTTACTTGGTAGAAAAAGTTTCCTTATCGTAAAAGAACTCTTCCATATTTGGTTATTCTTTTCTTGGAGGAAAAGTTCGGATCTCTATAAATTGAGGATCCTTCTTCTTATACCATAACTGATAACATAATATAGTTGCTTAGAGAGTTTTGTTTAGGGAGGAGATTATTCTCCCAATAAGTTTTATGTTTTTAATTTTAGTTTTTAATATATAGGTCACTTGACCAAATCATATTAATATATTATGCTTTTTAATGTGTTTTTGTTTGTCATTAAATTTATCGTTTATAGAATTGCAATTAATAGCTTCTGCATGACGCCCTCTCGATTTCGAACCTTGGCAAATATTATTGTGATAAATCAAACATCACATCAATAATCTAACACCACGAATTGTTTGATACTAATATAGATCTTTTGGTATATGTGAAATATCTTGAAACATGACAAAATAAACAGTATGTTACATTATATAACATTATAAATAGGTAAAATTTCATAAATAGCTATAGTTTGCTAAATTATTCAGGGCCCATAGCTTAAGTTTCTTAATTACAAAGCGTAGCTAATTTCAAGTTCCAAAATCAGTCATGGATTTGTATATAAACGCTTATAAACATATATATCATAAAAATAGATTTCTAAAAATCAGTTAGAAAAATCTTTTTAAAATGGAAATCTCCATAAATCATGCGTCTTTTTTACTCTCACTAATATTCTCTCTTCATAATTGACTGATACAGCTGAAAAATCTCAGATACAAATAACCATTCATATACTTTGCAATTTCATATACTCATGTGTTCACCATCTATTGTATATATGTATTTGAGATTCAAGTTAACTAAGCATATACATTTCAAATGTATATATTGATATGTATAAATTTCATATACATTTTAATCTCAAAAGTTTGAATCTCAAATACATTTGAATCTCAAAGTATGAATCTCATATACATTTGAACCTCAAAAGTATGAATGTCATATACATTTGAACCTCAAAAGTATGCATCTCATATACAATGTATAACAAAAAATAAAGTATACCAATTGCATATAGATATATGCTTTTTAGTTGGTATATACATATATAAACATCATTAAAGAAGGATGAAATTTTAGAAAAATCTTTTTAAAATGAAAATCTCCATAAATCACGATAGTTACCTCAAAAGTATGAATCTCATATACATTTGAACCTCAAAAGTATGAATCTCATATACAATGTATACCAAAAAGAAAGCATTCCAATTGCATATTCATATATGTGTTTTAGTTGGTATATACTTATATACATATATAAACATCACTAAAGAAGGATGAAATTTTAGAAAAATCTTTTTAAAATGAAAATCTCCATAAATCATGGGGGTGGGGCGTGAATTCCGCCGAAGATTGGGTGAGAGGGAGTTTGAGAATAGATAATATACGTTTCCTTCCCCAAAATGTATATGTTGCCCAAAATAATAGCTACTTGTTTTAAACTATACCTATAAAATGTAATTATGTGAAAGTTAACGCATGTCTCGTAATTAAGCCCTTCAATATTTTATGTCCCGTAATTTTTCCTTATAAATAGTGTAAGCGTATCTAACATGAGTTTCTTTCTGTCATTTCCATGGAAATTAAATTAGTAGTATCTTGAATCGTTTGGAAAATAAACAGTAGTGTTATAAGGAGAGATTGAATGGAAATGCAAAGTTTTAATAGTCTCACTTTTACCTGTGTCAATGCAACTTTGCTCCCAGCTACCTCATTGCTTCATAACACAAAATATTTTAAGTTATATACATTGTTGATATAAAAAAGAAATTACGCTATCAAATCGATTTTATATGTTTCGTTATACTAGGTAAATATCTACCATATTTTTTAGATCTTAAATTAGATCTCACTTTTAAGAACGGTTACTAAATGTTTTAATGCCCTGTAGATATTTTTAGGTGATTTAATAGAGTAAAAATTCTTTTACATTGTATATATGTGTGTATTATGTATGTATAAGTTAAACTCAAACAAAATAAGAGACGTGATACACATGTTATAAATATTAAACAATTATTATATTAGTAATACATTACACCGACTTATTAACAATCATAAATAAATAAATAATCAAAAGAAAAATTGAAAATGCAATCGAGTCGAAATTGTAGTTACTCTATTTGATAATCATCTTAACTATCTCCATAAATATAATTAACTCAATCTCATACAAAGTTCAAATTAAGAGTCTGTTTAGATTGACTCTTGGCTTATTTTTATTATTTTAATTTAAAATCAAATGCTTAAAAATATTTTTTTATTTCATCCAAACACTATAAAAGTACTTAAAACAACTCAATCAGTAACAACTCCCATGAATTTAGTATCTTGTCCCATAGCATGCAGAGTCTCAGGGGTCAAACAAGCTTCAATGTCGACACTTCCTTTCTCCGCGCCACAAAATATTGTCATTTTGCCATCATGTTTTTTGCCAGCGCCACTTCTCACAGCAACGGGTCTCCCCCATCCAAAGTCATTGCCATACACATCGAAGCGTGGTGAGCTGCTAGCAATCAAGCTATTAGCAACCACTTCACTTTTTTTCACTATCTTTGGATTTTTTACCCAACTTTGGTAAAAATTCGTAACTTCTTCATGCGTTTGCAAGGCTATCACCTTATTCATTTGCAAAGCTGCCCAACCTGAATTAGAAGCGAATTAATCTTTATGCATTCAACATTTTGAGATTGTTTTTAAAACATATTGTAATTTAACCTATTTCTTGAAACTTAATATTTTAGTTTCTTTGCGGTCAAACTTTCAAAATAGGCTTATTTTGAAAAGTGTTCTTTGTCTAAAGTGTTTTTTAGAATAAAATACTTCTGAAAAGCAGCAGTATTTGATTAATCAATTTAAAAAATACTTTGGTCAATATTAGAATAGTACTTTGTGCTTGAACAAAGTTCTTAAAGTGCTTCTCAAAAAAAAAAAACTTTTAAAAGATCAGTTTCTGTTACTATTCAAAAGTACTAGTTTTTCCTTGAACATTCTAGTAAATACTCCATATCTACCAATTTATGTAGTATAGTTCGAATTTCGAGAGTCACACAGTTTAATTTTGACTGTGAATTCGGGCATGAAATCTTCAATATTTTTTGAAACAAAATTTATATATTTGAAAACTACGTAAAAAGTGTTATAAGTCACAATGGTTAAAAAATCAAAATATTTAAAAGATATATGAAAAAATTACAGTAAAAAATAGACTTTTTGAATTTCAAAATTCAAAAATATCAAATAAATTGGGACAGGTAAAGTACGATTTTTTTAAAAAAAAAAACATTTTGGGCATGTCAGTTACCTGAATCATGCTCCAACAACTCCCTAGCGGTGGTTGTCACGTCTACGAAATGGACAGCATTTCCAAAATAGCCTTCAGGTAAAGGCGGCTGAAGTCTAGACCTTGCACCTATTAATATTTTGAAGCTAAATTTTTCGTCATCGTTTATACCACTACGGCAACGGATAACAGATTGCCATAGATGAGCCAAAACAGCTTGTAAAGAAGAGATACAAATGTTTTGGTCGTTTCCAAATTCAGAATTTGCTTTGGCTTTGAGCTGAGCTATGTTATCCTTGCTAAAATGGAAAACTCTTTCTTCCAACAAAGGTAGATCGAATTCATCATGGACATGTTCCATAGATAAAGGGAGGTGAATTGGACGAGCAACAAATTCAGGAAACCAACGGTCGAGAACCGACGGTTTATTAACAATAACATTAAAACCACTATTATTACTGAGCGCTATTTCGGACCAACAATTGAAGAAATGCCAGAATGAAGTCCCATCGGCTACACAATGATTGATAGTGCACCCAATGAAGTATCCGTCAACTAGCTCAGTGACTTGTACGGCCAATAAAGGTTTAGAAACACCTGTCAAAACTTTAATAAATTTAATACATACTACTACACATAATAAATGTAATCTCTATTAAGATAAATTTTCAGATGAGAATGAGATGATTCATATATACTAAAAATTTATTATAGTATTAGAAAAAACCAACTCTTGAGTTCAGATATTAGTGCGATCTAGCTAGAAAACCAAAACAAAAATTATACATATTTAGCTCACGAAAAGGAATGCATGCCCACGCGTGAAAGGATGTGTTGAAACGTAATAAAATTAAGTTACAATATTTACTATTTTATTGGACACAAAATTCAAGAATAGAATGAATACTTTTAAAATTTGTGGTCTAAAATAAATACTTATTAAAAGATTGTATATTATTGGAAAATTTATAGTTAAATCATTAGTATATCAAATATAAAAATGTGTATTATTTTTGGGACCGGCTAAAGAGGAAAAATTGAAGTGTCATCTGAATTGGAACATACAAAGTATTTAAAAATAGAGTTACTACATAAACATGCCTTTTAACTTAATCTAGACTCACATTTATGCCCTCCAACTTTGAATGTGCACAAGTAGACACTTAAACTTGTATAAACTAGTTGAACAAGTAGTCACAAGCGTTCTACGTGGCATAATACACGCAGGACGCCACGTAGGAATGTGAATTGGCACGTACGACGCATGCGTTTACTTGTTCAAACTTTATATAAATTTAAGTGTCTACTTGTGCAATCCAAAGTTAGATGGTAAGCTAAAGTCAAATTAAAGGGCACATTTATGTATTATGCCTTAAAAATATGTTCTCTGTAAATTTTTAGATGTAATAGTTTACGGAATTAACAACACCTTCATAGTTTCGTACTCCATTGAGTGGAAAGAAAGAATTGACAATCTTTGGCACGTATGTTTGCTCCAAGATATCAGCCACAGTCAAGCCAGGTGCATTGGCATAAGTGAATTCAGCTCCTTCATTACTGCAATCAACAAAGAAAGATAAGGTGTTATCACTGTTTTTACTAGCAACAAGTCGTCCCGCGAGGAGAGGAAAATAACTTAGAGCATCAGAAAGTGAAGTTTTTAGGTGATTGATGATTTTTGATGATGATGCTGCTGCTAACTCTTTATGTTGCTGAGGATTTGGTTTACGAAAAAGTAGTCCTTTTTGAATAGGATCTACTGTGAGGAGTTGAAGATCCCATGGAGTTAACTGAATTTTTTTGCTAGAAGAGTTTTTCTCTATGGGTTTCCCTGGCCTAATTACACATGCAGATACTACTTGAAGTTTTGTCATCTCTTCTCTGGACATTTGTTGCAGAAACTTAACGGGGAAGAACTGACTTATATATATGGCTCAGGTGACACGATATATCCCTCTAGAAAGTGACAAAGACCTAACAATTAACAGAGTTTGGTACCCTAGATAGGATAAGTAGGGATATCTCAGGGCGTTGGGATATTTCATGGTTATCTCACTTTTCACGTGGGATAGTAATTTTTTCATTTTAGTGCAAAAGGTAGATAAAATAGTTCAGAGATTAGCTAATAGCTTGCACCAAACATGGAATAAAGTTAAGAACAAATTTTATTTCGGGATTATTATAATTATTATCCCACGTACCAAATGACTTAAGACTAGTATAAATTAATGCTACTCCCTCTATTTTAATTTATCTTTTATAATTTAATTAAAAAAGATTATATTTTTTGGTAACTCTTTAATTCTAACTTTCCACATGACAATGACATGTTTAAGAATACAAAATTAAAGGACATATTATAATAATTTGCAAACTTTTTATATTATATACTCCCTCCGTTTCTAAATAAATGAGTTTTTTTAGCTTGAGCACAACCTTTAAAAAACTACTAATTCCTATAAATCAAAAAGTACTTTTACTATCTTGCCTTTAATAAATTTTTTGAAAAGAATGTAACTCTTTACTAGTTTCTTGGTTTTGTAAAACTTTTTTTATTTAAAGAAGACTAAAATTAAAAGAACTTCATTGATGTCTTCTTTATTATCTATCTCTATAACTTGTATAATTAGGTCTTGGACCTAACTCACATCCAAAAAACTAGCTCAAACGGATGAGATTGGTCAAGCCTTATAAGGAGATCACCCATCTCATTAACCACCAATTTAAAACTTTTTCCATTCTTCAATATCCGACTGCACCCCAGGACTGGACATCTGGTGCGTAGACAATTTTAATTTAGGAGTTCAACATTGGGTGAGATGGGTCCTGCTCTGATACCATTTAAAATTAAGTCTTGGACCTAACTCACACCCCAAAAGTTAGCTCAAAGGGAGGAGGTTTGCCTAAGCCTTATAAGGAAATCATCCATATCATTAGCTATCATTGTGAATTTTTTTTCATTCTTCAACTATAATACTACTTATTTAAGAACAAAATAAAAAGATTAAACAATCTCTTATTTAAAAATGGAGAAAGTATATATACTCCCTTTGTCCAACAATACTGTCCACTATTGACTTTGCACACTTCTTAAAAAATTATAAATAGAAGGATAATTTTACCATATCATCCTTTGAATATAATAAATATGATGTCTTGAAAAATATAATAAGAAAATGATTATAATTAATGATAAGAGTAAATTAGGAATTAGTAAACATAAAATTATCTCTTAATTTCATAAATTGAACAAGTATTGTTAGACATATATTTTTAGTATAATGGACAAGTAAAATTGAGCGAGGAGTAATTGGTTTGATAAGCAATGACTCTAATGACGTGAAAATCGAGGACAAGTCCTTTGCTCGTTTTCAGCGACAACACAGGTCAATTGACCCAAAAAGTTGACACGTGGCTAAAATTCAAAGAATATGCCTAGAAGTAAGTTCCCCCCAATTTTAATAAGCAGAAGGTTGCCTTAATTCCCCGCAACGGTTGCGCAGCCCATTTCGTGTATTCCTAAGAAATAAATCCTCGTCAGCGCTGCTTCGAAGAAGACTACAAAAGGGAAGTTGGTCCTCATTTCACCTGAAAATCCAAAACCCTAAGGATTCAACTACTGCCGCGGCAATTCATCTTCTCCCCTAATCGATTCCTCTGACTCTCTCCGGGTTCCGATCTCTATTCGGAACTCCGTCGAGCTTAACGCTACATCTGAAGCTTCGCCAATTGGAATGGCGGCGTTCGAGGGCTCTCCTTCATCTCTCATTGGTCGGCTTACCATTGATCTTGCGGTAACATTCTTATTCATTGAAGATTTTAATTGAATTGTTAATAAGATTGATGATTCCTTGTTGTGTTGAAAATTGTATTTTGCTCTGAGGTTAGGGCTATGAGTGTTGATTTTATTGCTTCTAATAAAGAGTGAGTGATCAGTTAAGTTGTTTCTCCGAGAGCTCGTTCAAGGCTGATGGGTAATGTAGTTTGCGAAATTTAGGGGTATATGGTGCTCTACATTGATGGGGTTTTGAGTCTAATTTGAGGCCTTTTCTTTTGCTTGATGATTCATGGACCCAGTGCTGTCTGTGTCCGTAGAAAGTAAAGATGCTTGGACCTTACATGTTACCAGTTGCCGGTATACTGTGATCCAGACCCAGGAAGGGCTTAGACATGAATAGGAAAGAGTAACTTTTCTCACAGGAGAAAGGGTGCACGCTAAAGCTAGATCAGTTCTTTTTCGCGATATAGGTATAATTTCATTAATTCAGTACTTAAGGTCTTTCCTCGTCAAATGAATAAAAAATAAGAAGGTTGGCTTTTCGCAGTGCTCCTTTTCTTCACTTATAGGGCGGAGAGAGGGAGGCAACTGAATCTTTTAGAGTGGTTTTGCCTCAATCAATCAAGTATGCCTCTACCGGATAAATTCACTTATTTCACATAATACTTCTGGTCAAGCCTTTTCCTCTTTACTTACTATATTCCTATGTACAATGATGGAGATGGAGTACTTGGGATCAGCAGAATTCTAAAACTAAACTATGTAACCAACTGGTTTCACACTGGGAGAACAAGATCAAGATCAGGTCGACTTTCTATTAATAGAAGTCAAGAAGATTGATCAAACAATCTTGTAGTTATAGGCTGTGACAACTTGAAATTTAAGTAATAGGTTTATATTGTACAACTTCTTAATGAAGTGGCAAATGAATCTTAAATATTGCTCGACCTTGGTAGAAAATAAGTGGACGGCAAAATAACCAAAATATGTAAAATTATTGCTATGACAAACCCAAAAGCAAAAACATTCCAACACTTTACTAATCTGACCACTGTGAGGCAAAGTCTAGGAAAATAGATCTAAGCCCCGCGATGATGAAAGATAAAAAAAATATAAATAGAAATACATGTAAACCAATCAACGTGAGTTCATACCATCCTCAGGCTTACTTTACACCAGAGCTTTTTCACGGATGGCTCAATCGCTCTCCTCTACAGTTTCTTATCTACAATAATGTAAAGTGAAAGAAAATCAATTACAATAGTCAAGTAACTCTTCAGTGATATGTGAGGAACAAATTAATACAAGGATAACTTTGAGGAAGTTCTAATTCTTTCGAATTTTAATTGATCCAATTTGACTCTATCCAATTTGATTTTTTTTCCTCCCAAGAAGCAGCAGCAAAGTTTCTAGAAACCTGTCAAAAGAGTGTAAAGTTTTTTCGCTTTTGATTTTCTAGGCAAACACCAGAAGCTGAATAACCGCTATACAGAGAATCAGACAGGTTCTTTTTCCGTTTCCGTTTTCTCTCTATCTCAGTTACTTTAGTACAGACCATATACTCACAAGCCCACTATAATTGAAAGAAAGGAGAAGAAGAGATGGAGGCTTTTCAGTCTTTTTGGAGACATCCACCTAAAAATAGAAGTGAACTTTTCTGTTTTTCCTATTAAAAGAAGTGTTTTTCTGTTTTTCCTGTAATAATGTTGCTTTTCTTTTAGCAGCACCACTTTGAAAGTGTTACAAACCAGTTATATCATAGGCCTTCTACCATTCTAATGGGATCTACAAAGCAAACTCCCAAAATTCGATATAAGCTAGTTTTTTAGAAAAACAAAAAAGAGCTAACAAAAGGAAACCTTTAAGAGTCTCTCCTTTACCGCAGATGAATAATCAAATTGCTCCAACAAAATTCAATAGCTCCTATATTAATCTAAAGTGAGAACCAAAAGAACACCTTGGTCTTATTTTTGTTGAAAATTTGCTGAGAATCTATTATTTCTCTCAAGCCAAATACTCCAAAACATGCATATAGGAACTGCTATCCACAAGCAACCTACAACTCTTATCGATGAACTGTCCATTCCAACTGCCTTTCAAAATAAGTGAAGCTTTGACCAAAATTTTAAAATATATATTTTCACTATTTTAATATGAAAAAGGAATGCAAATTATAATTCTCAAAAATCAGTCTTTCAATATAAGACACTAAATTACCCAATGACAGAACCCAAATTGAGGACATTTACCACATGTTGTAAGGAGAGAAACGCCAAAAGGTCCTAAAATTATCAAATGACACTAACAGCTAAATATAAAGACAATAAACTACCCAACACCAAAACCCAAAATGAGAACTTCAACACATCTTTCCAAACAACAACATTTTAGATGGGAGTTCAAGACAATTGGCAAGGGAAAGAAACACTTTTAATGAATAAAACCCCTGAAATTCTATTAACAAAACTCTAAATTTTAAATATAAACACACCAAACTACCTAACCCCAGAACCTAAAATGTGAACTTTAACACAGCTTGATCCGCAATCAACTGTTCAAATGATAATTCAAGAAATTTGCCGAGAGAGAGAGAGAAGTACCTTGATGATGAGTGCATGAGAGTAAGTTAGAGGGGCCCAGATTGGAGTTGAAGGCATTATTATTTTGGCTGGAAACTGTTTCCCACAAATGCTGGCTTACTGATATTGAAGAGGTCAAGAGATCGATGTTGGTTGGTACTGTTTCGCAGGGGATTTGCAAACCCTTGTTTTTTCTGAAACGGCTGAGTTTGTTAAACTGGGAAGAACCCCAAAAATGTGGCAAGAAAGAGGATGTTTACCTTTCGAGTACCTGTGGTGAGGGGAGGAAGAAGAAGGAAAGAGAAAGGCGTTATAAGGGAAGAGGAGATGAGATACGCCTGGGAAAAGAAGAGAATAGAGGAATTAAAAGAAGCGTCAGGTTTATTTTTAAGGGAAAAGAGGTGACTGTTGAATACCTATTTTTTAAAATTTTTAATGTATCTATAGATTTTCATGCATACACACATATACTATTTTTATATGTAAATGTTTGGATGAACTCGAACATATAATTCAATTGATACGATAGAACAGTAAACATCTGTGGAGGCCAAACAATGTAGAAAAAGATAATGCTATTCCATATGCCAATGATAGTAAACATTCAAAACGTACAAATCTTTCTTCACTTCTCTAATATTTTATAAGATAAGTTTATGACATCAACTAAAGTTTGAAATGGGGATGGAAAATTAAGGCATTGCAATAAATTATTACTTCCATCTAATGTGTGAGCCTTGTAAAGAGTTGAAACTAAATCTGCTACCGGAAGGCGATAATGGTACCAACTACTTTCATGTCTCTTCTTCCGTGGTTTAACCTCGTCCTTTTCTAGCTTAGAACACACATTCTGCAACGAAATTGGCATGTGAAAGCAAGAGAAGGTTGTGAAATAGTTTAGGCGAAATAGTTTAGAATTAGTATGGGAAAATTACAAATATATTTGCTCATTCATTTCAAAATGACCAAAGTGTAGTATTCTACATCCACCCCTGCCCATAACTACTCAATGCCCCCAGCTAAGTTGAAGGAAAGACCAAGTTATGAAGATTCTAAAGAAAAGAAAAACATTTGAGGAAAATTAAAAGACCTCTTTTAACAAAGCTGAATTTGTCATGAGTCTTAATCCTCTCTTTAGTTTCACAATGAATTGTTGGTTCTTAGAGTGATTCCTTGTCCTTTTCAAAAAGTTGAATCTCAAAAAATAAAACTTCGCCAACATGAATAAAGTTAGTCTGACTGAAAATAAGCAACAGTTCCAACTTTAGAAAGAGCAATACATCAGGAGCAATAGTTTCAACTTTAGAAAAAAAGTTGCTGCGTTTTGGCTGAGAAACAAAACACTTGTTGTTTAATTCTAGGACGCCTATTTCCGTAAGAGATGAAATAAGAATAATATGTGATATAAAATTATAAACTAAATATAAGTTGGTACACGAGATGGATCGATGGAATTGCTAAACTGTTACTTTCTGGTGATAACAAAATGTATTAATTGTGTCTGCTTACTGTGTCATGTCTCCTTTTTTGCCCTCCTAATGATTTCTTGTGCTATCTTCTTTGTTGTGACATGGCATGAAGCTATGTAGCATGTCCCTTCTGGTTTAGAAAATTATGGGTGAATCCGAAAAAAACTTTTTGGATGCCTTTCTAGCTAGAGAGGTTGCCCAATTCTAAAAGCAGATAGGAAATTGTGGGAATAGATACAACTCCTTTATGTATTGTGTTTCATATATGGAAGGAACGAAATTGGAGATGCTTGTAACTATCCTGAGCTTAGTTGGAATTTTAAGTGTCTTGAAGCTTTTTCATAGGTGTAACATTTGCGGGAGTGCTATAGGATTTTACAGCATTCCAGTTGTCCTTTTTTCTCACTTATTCTACCACCTATTGAATCCATTATGATTCTAACTGTATGTACCCTATTTCTTCCCATGTTTCTGCCAAGACTTTATAGCAACTAAAAGCCTAGATTATGGAACCAACACAAAAGCTACTTAAAGCGAGAGAGTGCGCTAATTTCTAGCGAAAGACCCTACAAGCTCTTAAAGCATGGAAAGCGAAACTGACACGTAAATACTAAATATAAAATGATTGTCAACACTGTCATCAGAAACCCGATATAGATTCCTGTCTATAATTAATTGATTTATATAATTATAGCACAATTGATTTAAAATTTCTTCATTTAGCTAGCCAAAGAAAAGTTATTTCATTGCAACACCCAAATATCAAAAGTGAAATTGATAAAGAAGAAACCAATTTCCCAATCCCCTACTCGTGCTTTAGCTCCTCAACTAAATCTTTAGAGTGTGATGGTAAAGATAAACAATATCTCGTCATTGGTAATTAAAAAGAACCAGTAAATTAAAGGCAATAAAATAAACTTTCCTTGGTCCATAACATCTCTGGCAATCAATAAAGCAACGGTTCATCAAACTCAACAACAACAATGTTTCAGCAAACTAATGTAAACAAAAATTGTTAAAGTAATTATTCTTTTTGATAAATACATCATTAAATTAATTAACGAGGTTCAATTACCTGATGAGCAAAACTTCTTATCTCTCTGCGTCCCTTCCTTACTCGCATACAATATAGATTCCCGCAAAAACTTCCCCATCACCACAAAACCGATTAGTCAATACAAATTCATGATCAAATTGAAATCAATTTATACAAACGTGGATTTTCTTCCCACCAGAACCCTTCTGGAATACTCTGATACTGACCCAGAAATTCTGCAACATAGTAAAAAAAAAACAATAAAGAAAGGGGAATTAGGAATGTTGAACAAATTTGGGGGAAAACAGAGGAAAATAAGGGGGAAAAATCTGTACTTTTGTTGTCTTGGTAGGTTTTGATGAGATAATCTTCCCTCTAATCTATATTTGTGAATGATCGAATTTGTTTTCTCTCCTTTTGGTGCTCGCCCTCTGTAAAAATAGGAAGTGATGTTTGAGGAAGCGTCGTGTTTTGTCTGAATAATTGATTTTCTAAGTACAATTTGGAAGAGAATTTAGTAGGCATGACTTTTTTCCAAATTTGTTTAGAGCATTTAAATAAGAGGATAAAAGCAAAAATCTAAGAAAAAAGATAAAATGTATTTTCTGATCAATGAGGCATGCCACGTCACTGGGCTGACGTCTCTCTATTTTATATATATATATATATATATATATATATATATATATATATATATATATATATATAATATATATATATAGAGAGAGAGAGAGAGAGAGAGAGAGAGAAGAGAGAGAGAGAGAGAGAGAGAGAGAGAGAGAGAGAGAGAGAGAGAGATATTCTCAACTCCTTTCTGCTTACTGCATTGTGCCGGTGGCTTGACTTTTGACTTCGAGGACAGGAAAACTATTTATCGATTTTATTCTCCATGTTTGTCATTTTCTTGTCACCCTAAGTTATATAGTTATATTTCCTTTTGTGACTTGTTATGTCATTAAATGCTATACTACTTTGGACAGATTGATGTACCTGAAGGAACAACTGTAGAAACTGGTGAAGTATTATCAATTACTGAATCTTTGAAGAAAGAATCTGCTTCTAAATATGCTGATTATGTAAAGGTGTGTTTTATGAATTGTTAGTTTTCTCCCATTTTCCCCCAATGTTTTGTTTTGTATTTCGATTAAAGTACTTTTACAAGGTTTAAACATCCGATGGAGCTGTTTTCTCTCCTTCCAGGAAAGGGCAGAAGAGAATGCACAAAAGATGTATGACGTGACGAAAAATCTTTTTAAGTTGTCAACAGAGAGAAAAGATCTTACAGTTCATGGTGCGGATATTAGCATTGATCTTCTATCTAAGAGACAGCAGGATGTAATTAATATGCAAAATGGGATTGATTCCAGCAATGGAGATAATGTTAGCAATAGTTGTGAAGATGATGGATATGCCTCTTTTGAAATTATTCTAGGATCTATCATTGTCGCCAATAATGCTGGATGTCCCATTAAACTTCCTGAAGTGGAAAGACTGCCTCGATATACCACATGGGTATTTTTGGATAGGTATGTTAAATTACCTTTATGGACAAGTCATGTGGTCTTCAAGTTTGATTTGTGCTTCTTATTTTCCTTATCTATCCAATTTTAGCTTGCTTCCTCTATAAATTTGAAGTTCTTTCATCACTTCCAGTATGGCATGCTGTTGAACCTCAAAAATATGTCTAACCATATATATGTTGATAATCTTCAATTTACAATTTATCAATTATTTTCCTTACGAACTAGTACTTTTTAGGTGTTAACTGTTGCATTGGATCATACAAGGTATGTATTGACTGCAACACTGAATCACCTGTGCCCACCCTTTACGGAGGCTTTGATCTTAGCATCTTGTATTTATCACCATAGGAATTTAATACTATCTGTTTCTAGACTTTGCTATAATTAATGATCCTCTAGGCCTTAGAAATGTTTTATTTTTCACTATGGGTTTTCATTTGATGCCTGTTCTCAGGAGGATGTCAGTTTGACCTACTTGATTAGTATGTCAATGCCATTTAAATGGTTTTTTCCTTGGCGGGAATAACTTTGATGATGTCATCCTTGTTTTACATATTAGTTTCGCTAGCCAAAGATAGTATAGTATAAAGATCGTCTCCACAGGGATTGAGACAAATAATAATTCAAATAAAACTTGCTAACTATTATTCGGGTGATTAAAACGTGAGTTGGTTGTGGTTATGAACCACAATTGTCAACTAAAAATGTAAATAAAGACAATTTACAACGAGCAAAGGTTAACCAATATGAGAAGTTAGAGTAGTAGACAAAACAAGTGCAAGATGATAATCAGGATATGACTCTTCTATTGTTCACGTTTAAGTTGTTGATTCTCACGATTTCGATAGTTAATTAGAGTATTTCTAAGGCTTAGGTTCCTCTTTCGATTAAATTTAAAATTAATTGAATAAACTAATTACAACCCAGTGAATGTAAATATTCAAGAAAACTGTTAGGGTTTAGTCTTGAGGAAGAACGTCGTTCAAATATTTTTCCTCTTGGTTCAGTCGATAATTTCAACAAGCTGTTTAGATTATTTAGAACAAGTCAGGATTTAAACAAACAAGCTAAAGAAAATTTATTCGCTAAAATATTCCCTTTTCGATTAAATAAAAGGGGGAAAGACAAAAACGGCCTCTCGGCTAAAATAATGCCAAGGAATGGCCATTTGATAATTCGCTGCATTTCTTTCTTTTCCCCTTAATTCGCTGCATTTCTTTCTTTTCCCCTTAATTCGCTGCTTTTCTTTCTTTTATTTGCTGCATTTTTTTTCTGTTCTTTTTTTTAATTAAAAAACACCCTTTTTGCTTTTCTAATATTTGCTCTTTCTTTTCTAACAATCAAATACAATTTGTAGCATTGTAATTGTTGCTCTCTTTTAAAAAATCAAATACAAAAAGAGTATATTTTCAAACACAATCAAAAAAGAAAAAAGAATGTATTACTGCATATTTGATAGCAGATACATGCATTTGATAGCTATATCTTTTTCTTATTCTTATTCTTTTTCTAATGTATTGATACAACCTCCATATGTATTGATACACATTGATACAATACAATACATAGCTGAGTATTCTAAAGTGTTTGATACATATTGGTACATATATACAATACAATGCATATCTGATACATATTGATACGATACAATACATATATACAATCTGATACATATTATACATACAATACATATTGATACGTACATACAATACAATCGTGATAGATATATTTTTATACAACAATGATACATTTTCTATACATACACATTCGTGATAGATACATTTTTATACAAAAATGATGCAGTTTCCATACACATCCTATACAAATATATATTCTATACAATAATGATACAATTTTTATATACATCCTACGCAGATACATATTTTATACAACAATTATATAGTTTCTATACAAATTCTATACAGATACATATTCTACACAACAATTATAGAATTTCTATATAATTGTATTTGATTGTAAAAAAAGAGTAGATTTTTTTATCAAAAAAAAGTAGCGGAAAAAAAGCAGTATGAATATTTAGAAAAAGGCTAAAATGACCCAAATTTGAAAATGGCTCTTCGCATGGAAATAATTTAGTGGAATGGCCATGCAATGTCCTTTCCCCTAAATAAAATAGTGAGTAAATTCTTAATTTAATTTAAACTCCATAAACGAATTCAAGCATAAAAACGAAAATCAAAATCCACAATTAACAATACACCGTGTCTATCAAAACCCTATAAGAAAAATACTCTATAATAGAATACAAGAACATCGAAGGATAAGAATAAGAAAACATTAGTAACGATGATTTATTCAAACTTTCATATTGAATCAAATCGTGAAGAAAGTAGCAAATTCTGTGCTCTGAACTCTTCTACGCTCCTCCTAAGCTTTCTAGGTCAAAAAGTCTCTCTAAAATGTGTTAGGATCGATTTATAACATGTCCCAAAAGGCATCAGATGAAAACACCCTTAATTGAACGAAGTCCAAAAATCAGTCCTGATGAGCTGTTGTGCGGTCGCGCAGTTGAAGCCCCAACCGCGTAGCGCATGCAATGAACAATATTTTTGCTCCTCACGTTCTTTCTTTCCTATCTTTTGCCCTGCCTTCAAATTGGCGGACAAGGGCAATAGCCCCCCACTTGTCCCCCTTTCTCTTTTCCTTCTTTTCCTTTCTGCATTCATTCGTTTTTGCTCTAAATCTTTTCATCTTCATACCGCTTTATTCACATCCAATTGATCCTTGAACCCCGAACTCGGTCTTTATTACTTATTTTGGGCTTCTACTCAAACTTCGAAGTCCCAAATCACTTGTTTTAGCTCCAAACTTATTCGTTATCTTGGGAACATGTCCTACACAACAAAGCACATGTAATGAGTATAAATTTTTCATATATTAGCTCAAACTCAATTAAAATATAGTAAATAATAGGCGAAGAATAGCTAAAACCTCGTGTTTATAGCCTACCATTAATGGGCTATTGAGTCCATCTCAATGTCCCTCTTTTTCTTTTTATAGCTTCTTTCCATTTTTTTTGGGGGTGGGTGGGAGGTGGTGGTGGGGGGAGTCTTCGGCTTTTTGGTGTTGTCTTTTGATTTTAAGTTTCCAATAACATTGTAAATCATGATTCTAGCACTGTAGCAATCCTAAATTTCATCATTCTTGTTGAGGATTATTTTTCTTCTATTATTTTTTTCTTTAATGTATCCCCCCTCCCTTCTTATTGTGTGGAAACTCACACTTATATCACTAGACTATAGCCTTGGCGATTGTTGAAGATTATTAATTTTCTTGCTATCTTGAAACTGTTTGTATCCTACTTTGATTGGTGCAGAAATCAGAGGATGACCGAGGATCAATCAGTGGTTGGTCGTAGAAGAATTTATTATGACCAGAACAGCGGAGAAGCTGTTATTTACAGTGAAAGCGAGGAAGAATTACTTGAAGACAAAGAAGAAAAGAGGGAGTTTGTAGAGTCTGAAGATATTATGCTGCGGTTGGTATTGTTAAGATACATGAAGTTCTGGATTCAATTGTGCCCTCCTATATTTTTGCTTTTTCTACTGTAGTAGAGTCATCAACCAGAACGTTCTTTCCACATGAAACAATGGTGTCATGTTTCATAGAGCAGCAATATTTTTGCCATTGGTAGATCATAAGCATTTTACTTCATGCCAATCAGATTAATTTTTTCCTGGGGTCTAGCTCCATATTCAGATAGAGAATATTCCCTACTAGATATGTTATGGTAGTCTTAAAGTATATACATTATTTTCTATTCATGTCTCTCTTCAGTAGTAGTGTTGCCTATTATTTACCTAGAACTATGAGCTCACTACCATTTTTCAGATTTTACACTGTCCCAACTGTAATATAGATCATTGTTCAGTTGATGTCCAATAAAGATCTCTTCTGTTTTAGCCTTTTCTCTTAACTGCTGTGCCATCCATCTTTGTGATTAATTAATTAAAAAAAAACAGTTTCTTAAAAACTTAATTTCTTTCACAATGATCCCCTCTGAAACTCATTTCAGGAGGTTTCAACTTGGACATATGAAATATGTTTAAATCTTTAAATATCTGGAAAATTTCATGCATACGGAAAGAGGGTTCACATGGTATTGAGCTTGGAGCATGGCTTATAAGATTTCACTATGGTCTTGCTAAGTGGGCATTTAGCCATGGAAATTTTTTACTTTTTTCCGGAGTTGAATTCCGGAAATGGTGTTTGGCCATAAAAAAATGGAAAATTCCGTAATTCAACCTGAAGTTGAATTCCGAAATTTGAAAATCAAGAAAAACTTGTTTTCTCTCCCACTTCTCTCACAAAAAGTCAAAAACAACTCCACTTTATATTCATGGCCAAACACAACTCCAACTCCAACTCCAATTTGTATTTGGTTTTCATAGCCGAACGGGGCCCTAAATGTTCGTTTAAAATACCGGTAAAGTAGAACTTTCTCTGGCATATGATGTGTTATCTAATCCAATATGTTGCTAAGGTGATGTGTCGTTGTTTACTTGTTTGCAGTTCAACTATCCAACAAGTTGGCTTGTCTGACAGTGTGTTAGAATTGCTAGGGCAGTTCTTGTCTAGAAAACCCAGTGAAGTCAAGGTACACACTTGGTTTAGAGAAAACTACTCTTTGTTATTACACTCTCATTATCGAATAAAACTGGTCACCATGCGAACTCTGGTCCAGCTGTTTCCCATTTGTTTTTTTGCTGGCTTTACAGAGATAAATCACCATCAAATGTCTATCTTATACAGGAAAGATATGAAGATCTTGTTAAGAACAAAGATGCATGCTCCTCAAAGAATGAGAACATCCAAGGGACTCTAAATTCATTTCTTGACAAAGATCTTGATGCTGCTCTAGATTCTTTTGACTGCTTATTTTGCCGTCGATGCCTTGTATGTATCTATCTGTTGTTTTAACTCTTGTCTGGTTTCCTGCTTCATACTTTTCCTTCTGAAAGTAGTTCTCTTTCTTTTTTCTCGTTTTGCCCTCACTTGTAGGTTTTTGATTGTAAAAAACATGGATGTTCACAGGATCTTATTTTCACGGTACGTGAATGGCCATTTAACCAATGTTTTAGTATCTCAGAACTTTGTGCATTCGAAATGAATTCTTATAGTTTTTTTTACTCCTTACATTCATAAGGCTGAAAAACAATTGCCATGGTACTCTCCGGATGTGGATAAGGAGCCCTGTTGTCCAAATTGCTATCGCCTGGTATCTTGCTCCTCTTCTTTTATGTAATTTCTGACTTCAATTTGGCCCTGACCTGAATCTTTTACTTTATAGACAACTATCATTTCTTAGTAGGGGTATGCACTTGTTCTTTACTCTTATTGTGGCAACAGTACCTACTAACCTTGTGAGCTCTTTTTCTCATTTCAGGCCACCAAGAAGCAAAGCAAAGCTGGATTGAGCTCCCTTCAGCTTGCTAATCATGGAGAGAACCCTGTCCAACCATCTGAAATTGCTAATAGTACTCAGGTGCCTGGTAGGAAGCATCTATCAAGGAGATCAAAGTCTTTCCAAAGCACAAGTGTTTCATCGAATGCAAGGAACATCTCTGAAAACAGCGATTCAGAGATTATGCTGTTAAGTGACATCATTACTGTTCAGCATTCTGCTTCTCCATCCAACAGAGAATCTGATAGTAAAGGGGGGAGCAACAAAACAAAATGCAAGAGAATAGCTGAAAATGTTCTAGTTGCCACTAATAAACGGAAGATAAAAATGACACCTGTGGAGTCTGACTATGTCGCTTCTGGAAGTCTAGTGTCTAAAGACTTGAATCTCCACTCTAATTCACATAAGGATGTCAATGATGTTAGTTCATCTTCACAAAAAACACAACAATCTCATAGTGGTAGAAGGTCTAGGAGGGAAGACTCTCCAGTATTGGACAGTAAAAATTCTTTGCAAGGTGAGGGTTTCAGTTGCCAAAATAAAGAGGCTACCAGTGAAAAACGTGGGATGAATTATGACGATACATTGAGGAAGAATGGGTTTGTGGATGAGAATAACTGCAAACCAGAAATAGATGGTGACAAATCATGGAGACCACTTGAAAAGGCTCTCTTTGAAAAAGGTCTGGAAATGTTTGGCCGGAGCAGGTCAGTTAACTTCAAATTACTCTTTGCAATCAAATCTACTCCTGTTCTTGTCAGTTGTTTGACTTGTGTATAGCTTGTTTGTCAACGCAGTCTCTTCTGTAATATCTTCATAAATCATTCACTTGAATACTGCCTAGCTATTGTCTATAAAGAAATTGTTGTGCTAGCTTTTTAATCAAATTCATGCTAGTTCTCAATAAGCAAACTAGAACTTGCAAAATTTTCCTCATTAAGCGTGCCTCTGAACTAAGTTGGAAATGGCAAGCGACTTTTCTTGTTTGATGATTGTGTGTGCATTCAATTCCTGTTTTACTTGTCAATGCTCCTCCTAGACAAATGAAATTGCTAGACTTGTATTTTTTCACAGCTGAGATTCTTTACCTTACTTGAGCACCTTATTTGTCATACAGCTGTATGATTGCTCGAAATCTGCTGAATGGTTTAAAAACTTGTTGGGAGGTGTTCCAGTATATGAACAATTCCGAGAATAAGCTATCACAAGTAAGTGATGGGGTGAGTGGAATGGTTGAAGGCTCTTTCAAGGGTGATGTCCATACAATCACGGTCAGTAATATTGACTTTGTTCATCAGCTTGTTGCTTTGCGTTCTTGTTGAACAGTAGTAATATTATTATTACCCCCGCTTAGGTTGATCCTGTTTTGAAATTCAATTTCAGGGTAATCAACCACAGAGAAGATCTAGATTCTTACATAGAAGAGGTAGAGCTCGCCGCTTAAAATACTCAGGGAAATCAGCTGGATATCATGCACTTAGGAAACGGATATCTCAGAGGAAAGATAAGCTTGAATGTCACTATAAACCATGTAATTGTCAAGCACCTTGTGGAAAAGAGTGTCCTTGTACTGTAAATGGGACCTGCTGTGAAAAATACTGTGGGTAAGGCCGCATTCTTCTCTACAACTCCGGTGAGATAATAATGTGGGACCTGGGCTGTAAATTATCCTCATGAAATCCACAGTGCTAAACCAATTTTATTGCCTTCCGGGTTTTGTCTGCCTTTTTCTTTTTCTCTCTTAAACATCTCTTTAATCACAGATTTGTTCCTATATTAATTAGTTCTGCTTCTACTCTCTGTCATTCTTATATTCTAGATGCCCAAAGAAATGCAAGAAACGATTTCGTGGTTGTTTTTGTTCCAAAGGTCAGTGTAGAAGCAAGCAGTGCCCTTGCTTTGCTGCAGGCAGGGAATGCGACCCTGATGTTTGCCGAAATTGTTGGATCAGGTGAGCTCCCGCCTCCCAGAAGTGCTATGGATTTCTTGTCTGTTTTTATCTAGTTGCTGAAAGATGGTGATATAAGTTTGCCGTGTCAAACTGGAAGTATTTCTAGTGCCTATGAGCATATGTGCTTTCGGATTCCCCATCTTTGGTGTTCCTTCTTGTTGTTAGTGGTTGCTAATTTCCCTTCATCTTGTGTTTTTGATATCTTGTATCACCCCTCCATACTCTCAGTCTTCTTTATCAAAAGCCTAAACTATGATTTTCAGTTTGCATGTGCCAGCTAGTACACTAAAGGGTTTCTTTGGTTCATGGACTAGTTATGCAAGGATTGTAATGTTTGAATTATGATGCGTTGAATAAATATGAAGGGCTTGATATGCGGTGCATAATTATGAAGGGACTACTATGCTGTGGATAGTAATGTGATATTGTTAGCTGAGAACAATAATATAGGGATTGTTATGCAATGATTATCTGTCTTAAAGGTACTTTTATTGAATGATACTCTCTTATTGATGTATCGTTAATATGCTTAGTCTTATTCTAAAAAACTATACAACTAGGCCTCAATTCCGACCAAGTTGGGATTGGCAGTATGAATCCTCAGTGACCATGCTGGTCCTGTCTTAGACTATTCCTCCGGGGTAACATAATACAGTAGATTCTTGTAGAGTTTATTACGGAAAATCAAATGCCGCATTGGTTATGCAGAAGTTTTAATGAAATTTTTCAGAGAGTACATTAGTAGTCATAATTTTATGTTTTTTTTTTAATGATGGTAACATTCTATAAATTAACAAGTATACTATACCAACCGTATAATCCCCCAAAACAGACAATTACAAAATAGAGGAAACTTCTTGTCTATGTTCCTTCTTACATGTAGTCTAAAAATAAAAAATATCTTCAGTTTCTACCAACATTCCTGTTTACACCAAAAATAATAGCGGGTTAAGCAATTCATCTTCAACTTCTGGATATTGCATTGCTCTCCTTAAAACACCTCTAGTTCCTCTCTACACCAAATGCATGCTGGGACAATCCTCCATCTATCCTTCTGGTTGGATAAAATTCCTTCTCTGCCCCAACTGTCTACTGCCTCCGTTGTGTTTCCTACCATCACCCATCTGTTTCCCCTCAAATTAATGAAGATTCTCCAAATTTGATCTGTCCACTTGCAGTGTAAAAAGTATAATTTTATGTTGCAAATGAGACATCGTATTGGTTATGCAAAAATTTATTGTTGCACTGTCAATCGATTCCTAAAAGCATAAGCTATTACAACAAATTCAATGTGTTATCTTCATCTACCATACTTAACCAAACCATCTATGTAACACTTCTCTAGCTTTTTCTCTCCCTAAAATGAACAACCTTATTATTTTTTGATGATTGATAATTATTTATTGCTGAGCAAGTGACTACTGGATGAGCAACCTTTTCATGCTTGGGTGAATATTGACATCAAGTTATCTTTCATAAAGAGCTAAAAGGTGTTCTGTCGTAGTATTGGAGCGATTAATCGTGGCATAAAATCTCGTATAAGATAATAAAGTGTTTGGTTGGCCGCGTAAGAAGAAAATAATCTCATAACTAATGCAACATTCGGATGGTAGTTTTAAATAATACCCGTATTAAGTTATGCAGAAATCTATTTATTATCTATGTGGGACATAATATGGAATAAGAATGCATGTATAAGCAATGTGGATTGAGCTTTTTAAAGACAAAAATGCCCTTTTGAAGTAAGTAATTCATATATAACAATCCCTTCATTATTAATCAACATATAACAACCCTTCTTTATTAATCACTGCATATAAACAATCGTTATATTATAATTCCCACATATCTAGTAAATGAACCAAACAACCTCCAATTTATTTGTTTTAGTATCCCTCAGATTCTGTTATAAAGCTTTCATGTCTATGTTATTTGGCTCTTGCAGCTGTGGTGATGGGACTCTCGGTATTCCTTCACAAAGAGGTGACAGTTATGAATGCGGTAACATGAAGCTTCTTCTCAGACAACATCAAAGGGTAATTAGCGCTATTTATTTGTGAAGGATAGTTATGTTATTTCTCTTCGAAGTTGGTGGTTGCCACTAGGACAAGTGATTGTTATTTGTTCCTCCCTATGTTTTCCAAGTTTAATTAGATGATAAAGTTTGAATTTGGCATTATCGGTTTCTATGTTTTGGGTATTAACCAATCTTTTTAGTTGATACCTTTATTTCATAACACAAATTGTTTCATTCTAATTTGCTCTTGAATCATATGAAGATTCTCTCATTATTTTGGGTCACATTCCAAGAGAGTAAGTTTCAAGTATCTTGGGTCCATAATTCAAGGAGACCGACAATTCGATAATGATGTCGCACACCGTATTAGAGTGGGGTGGGTGAAATGGAGGCTCGCATACGGGGTTTTGTGCGATAAGAATGTGTCGCCAAGATCCCAAGACTTAAAGGTAAGTTCTGCAGAGTGATGGTTAGACCAACATTGTTGTATGAAGCAGAGTGCTGGCCAGTCAAGAACGCCCACGTTCAACTAATGACTGTAGCGAAGATGAGGATGCTCAAATGGACGTGTGGGCATACCAGGAGAGATATGATTAGAAATGAAGTTATACATGGAAATGTGGGAGTGACCTCTGACAGACAAGATGAGGGAAGCGAAGCTGAGATGGTTTGGGCATGTGAAGAGGAGGTGTGTGGATGCGTCATAAGGAGGTGTGAGAAAGAGTAGGCCGCAGAAGAACAAGGTGATTAGACAACGCATGTTACAAATTCTGCTTACTGAGGACGTAACCCTAGATAGGAAAGTATGGGATGAAGATTATGGTAGAAGGTTAGTAGGTAACCAAGTGTTGTCACATGACTTGTGAGAGAGGCAGGGGGCTAGCCTCCCCTCCACTTGTCCTTATTAGTAGTATTTTTTAGTAATACGTAATTTCTTTTTTTCGGTGTTTATTGCTATTTGTTGCTTCATTTGATATGTATCCTGTTATTTTGCCGTCTTATTTCCTTGCAATCCTGCTTCAAATTCTTCTTTTCTTTTGAGCTGAGGGTTTATCAGAAACAACCTTCCTACCCCGCAAAGGTAGGGTAAGGTCTGCAAACATCCTACCCTCCCAGACCCCACTGGGTATGCTTTTTTTCTTTTGATGAACTAAGTGGTTGTATTAAAAAGCATCAAGAAGATGCAAGAAGTTACAGAGAGAAACAGGTGATAACTCCAGAACAACAAAAACAGATAAGGTCTGGGAGTTAAAACCTAAAGTAAAAGCTGAAGGCTGTTAAGCCACCGGGAGGGCGCTAATGAAATCTAAAAGGGAAACTACATCATTTACAGGTGAAAGGTTGCTCCAACTAAAAAGATTCATCAAACTCAGAGATTTCAAGTAGCAGTTAGGAGTTGGAGTCCCATCAAAACACCTGTTGTTTCTTTCCATCCATATACACCAAAATATACATGCTGGTACCATTTGCCAGATTTTCTTGATGGGTCTATCATCTATTCACTTTTCTTAAGCTCCAACTTTCAACTGCGTCTTTTAGGGTGGGTGGTGTTGACCAGCTGATGCCAAAAACTGCAAAATACATGGACCAAATGTCTGCTGCCACAGGGCAATGTAAAAACAAATGGTTCACTGTCTCTTCTGGAAAATGGCACATGAAGCATCTATCGGCTAGGTACATGAAGCATCTATTGGCTACATGAAACATCTATTGGCTATCTGAAAACCCTTCTTCTTGAGATTGTCTTAGAGTGATAGTAGCATTTGGAAGAGTTGTCCAGGTGAAACATTTGATTTTCGGTGGGAGATCAGTCTTCCAGATTAGCTTCCAAGGCGAGTGGTCTGTTAAGACATTTGGGTGTTAAGTCTGTTTTGTAGCCTTCTTTGACAGAGTAAGTTCCTTTGCTTGAACCATTCCATTTCATACTGTCTGGGATTTGAGGATTTACTGAGCAACCTTCCAGCAAATTGTACAAATCAAAGAGCTCGCCTAATTCCCAATCTTGCTAATTCCTTCTGAAGTGCAAGTCCCATATGTTGCCTTCTCTGTTGATTGCAACTGTTGAATCTGGATCAGTAGCCATTAAGAAGAGCCTTGGATGAGAGTCTTTCAATGGAATATTGAGTAATCACTTGTTTTTCCAAAATTTGATAGTGGTGCCATTCCCAATCCTAAAGGACACCTCTTGAAAGAATTCATCCTTCAGGTTGTTAATGTGTTTCAAGGTCCAGTCCGTGTGGAACATTGGTCTTCTTGGTGCACCAGTTGTCTTCTTTTTTCATCTTTGGCAATAACCACCTCCTTCCATAGGGTTGATTCTCCTCGGCTGAATCTCCACCACCATTTCAATAGCAGGCTCTTGTTATGTTTGCTTAAATCTCTTATGCCTAATCCTCCTTGATCCTTGGGCAGTAGCACTTCTTCCCATTTCACTAGATGAAATTTATGCCCCTCATTGTTCCTTTCCCAAAGAAAGGATTTTCTCAGCTTGTCCAACTTACCCAACACCTTGGAAGGCATTAATATGAGGGACATAATATATGCAGGTATGCTATCCAGAACGCTGCTGATGAGTGTTAACCTTCCTCCCATGGATACGTATTGCATTTTCCAGTTCCCCAACCTTTTCTCCACCTTTTCTATCACTCCATCCCAGACTTCTTCTGCCCAAAGGTAGACCTAGATAGGTTGCTGGAAAAGAACCTATTTCACAGGCCATTATATCTGCCAATTCATCCAGATTAGACACTCACATTCACTGGATAAATCTTGCTCTTCGACATGTTAATATGGAGCCCTGAAATGATTTCAAAGATAGTGAAGTTTAGATACTGCACTTGTACCGTTTCTGCCCCACAGAATATTAAAGTGTCATCTGCATAGGACAGGTGAGAGACACTAATTGAGTGGTTTGTCCTGCTTTCCACTTTGAACCCTTCAGTGATTGAGAATTGCTTTGTCCAGCATCCTGCTGAGACTTCCATGGCCAGTTAGAATAGAAAAGGGGAGAGAGGGTCCCCTTGTCTTATTCCTTTCTGAGGAGAGAAAAGCCAACTGGTGCGCTGTTTACCAGTATAGAATACTCGACAAATGGTGAGACTATATTTAATCCAGTTGATCCACCTGCTTCCAAATCCCATTTGACTCAATAAGGAAAGTAAGTAAGACCAGCTGACTATCAAATGTCTTCTCCACATCCAGCTTCCAAATAATCCCAGGGGTTCCACTTTAAGTCTCCCATCAAGCATTTCATTAGCCATTAGAGAAGCATCAGTAATTGGAATTCTCAAAAAAAAAAGAAGAGAAGCATCAGTAATCTGTCTATTGTTCAGGGAGGCATTCTGTTGCCCTGACAGACTTTTGGTTGTTATTTTTGAGTCATGTCTTCTTTGCTTACCAGCTAGTTCTTAGTTCACATGCAACCTTTTTACTTGTTCTTGTAGTACCTTCTATAATCTTCAATTGTATTGAAATCTAGTAATTGGCTAAATTCGTCCCCTTCTTTTACAATAATCGATCTTATCATGCTGATATTGTGATGCTTTAGATATGATTAAAATTTTAATATGAGAATTGAAAAAGGTGGTGAAGAAAATGGATCTTTTAGCTAATTTAACCGCAAAAGTTAGCTCAAGAAGTGAGTATCACCGGTATTATGAAAAGCCAAGATTAGGGATGAGTTTGGCTCAGAAACCATGTGAAGAAAGTGAACCTTGAACGTAACACATTCTCAAAAGTTAGCTGTTGAAGGAGGATTGCCCAAGACCATAAAATGGGACAATAACCTATTCCCCAAAGCCCGAATCAATGTAGGACATTTTAACAAAGGGAAAGATGGAGGTATGTTGCGGTTGGTTTAATGGATCAAACTTCATTCGAGTATTTGTTTTTATCTCTAGTACATTTTCATGTCATTCGAGTATTTGTTTTTATCTCTAGTACATTTTCATGCTTCTGACAATATCTTCATATTGGCATTCTTAGCGAGACATTGTAATGGACAAAAGTTGAATTTTTTTAAATTTAAATAATTTATCATCTCACTTTAGGTTCTTGTGAGGCTTTTAAAATGTGCTGCTTTATTTTTCTTCTTCACCCTTCCTGTTCACGTAATATGTATAGAGTTGCTCTAGTGTTAAGAATGAAGGTTGTCAAGTTCAAGGTTTAGGCTAACTGTAATTCCTTACATTAATTTGCAGGTTCTTCTTGGACGGTCTGATGTGTCTGGATGGGGTGCTTTCTTGAAGGTAATATCTAAGACCAGTTATGCCTTTTCTCTCTCTATCTGCGCATCCTTGTTAGTTCTGGGCTTACGTTTAGAATTACTTACAGAATAGTGTTGGAAAGCACGAATACCTTGGGGAATATACCGGTGAAATAATCTCACACCATGAAGCTGATAGGCGTGGAACGATTTATGATATTGAAAATTCTTCGTTTCTCTTCAATCTAAATGACCAGGCATGAGAAATGACTTGCCTTCCATACCTTGTTAAGTTAGTCCATAGGGTAGTGCCTTAACTGTGGTCTTACGTGAATCACTTGTCTTGTCTGCATGTAGCTTGTGCTTGATGCTTATCGGAAGGGTGACAAGTTGAAGTTCGCAAACCATTCTCCTGATCCAAATTGCTACGCCAAGGTAATTGCTGAAATTTGCGTAGGCACTCCCTGGATTGGTTTGCCTGTGGTAGATTTCAATAATGCTCAATTAACTCTTTGACAGGTTATTATGACGGCTGGAGATCACAGAGTTGGTATATTTGCCAAAGAAAGAATTTCTGCAGGAGACGAACTTTTCTATGATTATCATCATGAGCCACATACAACACCTGTCTGGGCAAGAAAGCCTGAGACACCCACTACAAGAAAGTAAGCCTATAACGACATTTAAAATGTCGTATTAAGTTACGTAAGACATTTGTTTTACATTTGGTATAAATGTCTGAAATTTCAATGTCGGGAATTTTCCGACAACTAAGTAAATGTCGGTAAAATATTTAACGACATTTATTTATGACATTTGTGGAATGTCACATTGAAACTTCCAACACATAGGTTAATATCGCTAAATGAATAGTGGCATTTCTTTATGACTTTTATCAAATTTCAGTATTACATGTCTTTAGCTTATTGTTTGCGATATCTTTTAAAATGTGGAATTTTTTGAGTTGTTATTGGCACTAATGCAAATAGTGTTAAATTCTCGCGAATATTCTTAATACATCCTACTAATGTCAACAATGGTTTCTTTTAACTTTACATGAAATCATAACCATCCAAATTCAAATAATATACCTACAAATTTCATTAACCATAGAAAACATAAACAAGGATCATACATTGAAAAATAGAAGTTCTCTTCAACCGATTCCAACAATAAAAATGTGTATTCTCTACCATAAAACAATACAACAACAACAACAACATACCTAGTGTAGTCCCACAAAGTGGGGTTTGGGGAGGGTAGAGTGTACGCAGACCTTATCTCTACCTCAGAGGTAGAGAGGTTGCTACTGATAGACCATCGGCTTAAGATAAAAGCAGTCTAGAAAAAGATGTAATGGAAATATAAGAAACAATAGACAGTAACAAAAACAACAGATAGTAGCAGAACAATACTACAACAAAATAATACTATAATCAAACTACACGAAACAACAGATAGTAATAGAAATCGAAGAACAAGTAACTACAAGAGGTAAGGTCAGATAAAGTTATTTTTCAACATTCAAGCAACATCTAACTGATTTTGTAACAATAAGAGATTTCTTCACTCTACAATTCTTCTTCCACTCTTTCTGCATCTACTTATGTCTTCTCCAATTTAATTGTGTGAGTTTATTTGATAGCCTCTTGGATGAGATTGGAAGTGACTGATGTCGCAACCTGTGTTGTTATAAAATGCAAAACAAACTAATTAAAAGTTAATAGTAAACTTCATAGTTACTTACACAAACATTTTCATTTAGCGAATATTATTAGCAGTGCAGCTTCCGTAAAACCATCCTTTTAATTATGCAGTAGAGGCAACTCTTTCTACACCTACTTTTGCAGGTTCCTCTCCAATTTAATCGTGTTAGTTTGTTTGATAGCCTCTTGGATGAGATTGGAAGTGACTGATGTCGCACCCTTTGTTGTTATAAAATGCAAAACAAATTAAGTAAAAGTTAATAGTAAACCTCATAGTTACTTAGACAAACATTTTCATTTAGCGAATATTATTGAAAGTGCAGCTTCCTTAAAATCATCCTTCTAATTATGCAGTAGAGGCAACCAATTGCACCCAAGGGTGTGTCCTAGTGGTCAATGAAGTGGGTTGAGAACTATGAGGTCTCGGGTTCAAACCTAAACAGAGACAAAACACTAGGTAATTTCTTTCCATTTGTCCTGGCCTTGGTGGATAGAGTTACCTAGTACCTGTTGCTAGTGGGACGTGGCAGATATCCCGTGGAAATTAGTTGAGGTGCGCGAAAGTTGGCCCAGACACCACGGTTGTCAAAAAAAGAGAGGCAACCAATTGACACCACGGTTGTCAAAAAAAGAGAGGCAACCAATTGACGTACTCCATAAGACTTATCATCCAACTCAATGAACATGAATAATCACGAGTAGAGAATACAAAACCCTGAGAGAGATGGGTGTTGTTTGGCCATCAAATCTACAAGGTCCTGCCCATAAGTTGCCAAACTTTGGACTTGCTCACCGTGACTCTATAACATACACAAATGAGTAACGACATGTCAGTAACCTTATTGTTCACATAATGCCAGTGTAACTTTCAGTACTTAATTTTTAAACTATTCTCTGAAAGCTTAAAAACGTACAAAAAATAGCAAATCATACTATTCGTAAATCATTTTTACTATAAGGGCATAAAGATTGTCAAAACGCGGATAATACATAAATTACGCCGAGAATAGAAAAATTCCTCCCATTCAAGGGTGTGGCCTAGTGGTCAATGAAGTGGGTTGAGCACCATGAGGTCTCAGGTTCAATTCCCCATAGACAAAAACACTAGGTGATTTCTTCCCATGTGTTTTAGCTTTGGTGGGTAGAGTAACTTGGTACCTGTTGCTGATGGAAAGTGGCAGGTATCCCGTGGAAATTAGTTGAGGTGCGTGCAAGCTGGCCAGGACACCACGGTTATCAAAAAAAATAATAGCAAAATGCCCCGTAGGGATTATACAATTTCCATCTGGCAAAAGCCCAAATCTTTCCAACAGACTTCACTGATTTACCAAAACAAAGCTGAGCTCAAACATAGTAGTTGTACGTGATAGTCAATGATAAGCAAAAGTACAATTGCTATAAATTAGCAAAGCCATCTCACCTACAATTGCAACAATTTTTCCAAAAAAATAATAGCCCTTTCCATTTGCAAACCAGTAACCATTTCTTTTAGATAGACGATCAATTTGAAACCAGATACTCACATGTTTACTTTTTTTTTTGATGACCGTGGTGTCCGGGCCAGCTTTTGCGCACCTCGACTAAATCCACGGGATACCTGCCACCTCCCGACTCCCACCAACAACAAGTACAGGTAACTCTGTCCACCAAAGCTAGAACAGATGAGAAAAATCACCTAGTGTATTTTTGTCTCCACTGGGATTTGAACCTGAGACCTTAGGCCTCATAGCTCTTCTAACCCACTTCATTGACCACTGGGCCACACCCTTGGGTGCAACTTCACATGCTTGCTTTACACACCATGATCAAAATTAATAACCGATAATTCCAATCAACAGATGAATTTATAAATGAGCTAGAATCAATATTCAGCGTCTCTGCAGGAAGCCAAAAAATAAGGCGCTCTGAGCACTTGTGAAATTCTACAAACGCATGGTCAAATGAAGGGAATAGAACTACTTCCTCTGAACTTTGATCAATAGATATAGCTAATTAAATGAAAATTTCAAGATAGCTGGTATGTACGCCATCCAAATACTATGTATCAACATTATAATGAGACTATTTTTTTGACACGTTCGTTGCACGTGTTCCATTCCAGTATAAAATTTTGAATAACCATTTGAGGTAATTAATTAAAACATACGTTTAAGTAATGAATTAACAAATTATTGAATAAAGTAAGAATTCTTATAAACAATGAATATGATCATTGGTTAGTGACTCGGTAAATTAAACTCATTATAATTGCATTACTTTCGATTTATGAGGTACTAACATATATAAACTACTTTGTACCCACAGAAAAAGAAAATAAGAGTGGTTGTATGAGAATAAGAAGTGTGATTTTTTAAAATCAAGGGACTATATATTAAAAGGTGTTTGCTGCATAAACGTTCTTCTTTCTAATGATTTTTTTGGTTATTTCTATTTTCTACCTATTAGTTTTATGATAGAGCAACTCAATGTTGTACGGCGGCAAATCTAGCACTTCCATAATGAGCTCATCGGTATTTAATATTTTCGATACAGAATGAAATCTTTAAATTTACAGAAATATTAGATCTTAACCGATAATTTTAAAGATACAATGATATAATGCCAAGAATTTTAAAAATTGAATTGTCAAATTAAAATTATGGATTTGCGTCTCTTGGTATGACGTGTAAAATGGAATAATCATAATAACCGGAAATAATGACTTAACAAACTAATGTAATTTTAGAATGTGATCTTCGATATTCTGTCTGCTGGTCATAATTAAGGTTGGCAGAACAATTAGAGTTTAAATCAGAAATTTTTAACATGAAAAAAATTATTCATTGATTTAAATATTGCATTTGTCTAATGTAAGTGGAAATTGGCACAAAAATGTTCATTTACATATCATATGGTTCAATTTTCATTTTGACTTTTTGAGAACTTTTAATCTCAACTTTCCAATGTTCTTTTTCTATTTATTTTATTTCCTTTTTTGATTTCTTATAGAAATTTTGTTTGTACCCTCTTGAGAAAATTATTTTATCGATTTAGATCGAATCACATAGATTCAGAGAGAGACCAACCACTAAAATACTCTTTGCTAATTGATATTACATATTGCAAGCTATTATAATTTCTGGCAAATATCGTTGTAAATAATTGTTATTGTTCTGGACCAACAACAACATACCCAGTGAAATCCAACAACTGCAGTCTGGGGAAGGTAGAGTGTTTATAGACCTTACCTTTACCTCGTAGAGATAGGGAGGCTGTTTTCAAAAGACCCTCAGCTTAAAAATCTCCCAAATAGTTTGAAAAAAAAAGTAATAGAAATATGGGAGCAATCACAATAACAGGTTAATGTGAAATGAAAAGTTTTACACAACAAACGGGAAAAAGAAAAGTAACGAAAATGAAATAATGCAATGATCGGCACACAGAAAAACACCAGTAACAGGTGGAATCGAAGATCAAGGAACTACAAGCATAGTGCTAATACTACTAGTAAAAACACTAGCGAAAGCGTATCTCGTAGGTAAGCGAGAGAACCCTCAACTACTAATAGTCTTCTACCCTAATGCGACTACCTCCAAACTCTCCTATCTAAAGTCATTTCATCTGTAAGGTCCAGATGCACCAAGTCCTGTCTAATTACTTTCCCCCGATACTTTTTCGGCATTGCCTCTACCTCTCCTAACGTCTGCCACTGCCAATCATTCACACCTCCTCACCGGGGCATCTACACTCCTCACATGTCCAAATCATCTCAGCCTCGCTTCCCTCATCTTGTCCAACACAGAGGCTACTCCTACCTTGTTTCAGATATCTTCATTCTTAGTCTTGTCTCTCCTAGTATGCACACACATCCACCTAAACATCTTTATCTCCACGACTTTCATCTTTTGAACATGGGAGTTTTTAATAGGTCAACACTCCGCCCCATATAACATAGTCAGTCTAACAGCCACTCTGTAGAACTTACCCTTAAGTTTAAGTGGTACCTTCTTATCACACAGGACCCCAATTCCACGCTAGCCTCAGGTGCAACATCACTAAACTTACATTCCAAGTATTATGTCTTGGTCCTGTTCAACTTGAAAATCCTTTAGACTCCAGAGTTTGTCTCTAAACCTACAGCCTAGGCGCTAACTCCGCTCCTAATCTCGTCTATCAAAACTATGTCACTGGTGAATAACATATATCATGGCACCTCACCTTGGATATGCCACGTCAATTCATCCATTTCTAGTGCGAAATGAAATGAGCTAAGAGCAGATCCTTGGTGTAATCCCATCATGACTGAGAAGTGTTCAAAATCTCCTTTGACTGTCCTCACCATGGTCTTGGCTCCATCGTACATGTTGTTAATTGCCTTAGTGTAGACCACAGGTACACCTCTAGCCTCCAAGCATCTCCAAAGAACCTCCCTAGAGACTTTGTCGTAAACCTTCTCCAAATCAATGAACACCATATGAAGATCCCTCTTCCTTCCCCTTATACTGTTCCACCGGTCTCATCACAAGGTGGATGACTTCTGTGGTAGATCGCCTCGGGATGAATCTGAACTGGTTAGTTATTACAATTCTGAATATCACCCTTGTTCTTATAAAACGAAATCGTCATACTTCGACTCCATCTTCGGACATCTTTGTTGTCCTAAAAATGACATTAAAAATTAAGTCTACCACTCTAAGCGTGCCATGCAAATGTTCTTCCGGAACTCCATCGGAATCTCGTCTGGCCCGGTTGCTCTCCCCCTGCTCATATTTTTTTTGGTAACTGGTAATTTTCTCCCCCTGCCCATCCTACGAATAACAAACTTAAGCTTGTCAACTTAAATAAACTTGCAATACCCAATATCCCGCCGCCTCTCGGAGTGATCCAACTCTCCCAGCACAATGTCCTTGTCACATCCTTCGTTCAAAAGTCTATGGAAGTATGACTGTCACCTCCATCGAATGAGTGTCTTGTCCACAAAAACTCTGCCTTCCACATCTTTAATGCACTTCACTTAGTCCAGGTCTTTGGCGTTCCTCTCTCTTGCCTTGTCTTGCAGTTTTTGGGCCAAAAAGAATTATTATTGTTATGGTAAAAGTATCACTCAAAGTTCTCAAGTAAGGGAAACAATAAAACAATAGATAACAAAAAATAGTTTCAAACACTACTGTAATAGTTTGTTGACAAAACCCGGTAGCAAATATTTGTGCGATTTTTGTTACTTTGAAGCACAAAAAAAGAAAAAGTTAGATGAATGTATTTTCCATTTTATATTGGTTGTTGGTCCACCTATTATTCTTACCTTTTCTATTTGTTTTTCTTTTATCTTCGTTTCTTTCACACTTTTCTCTTCCTCAAGTTCCTTCTTCGTCAAGTTTAAAATTTTGAATGATACTACATATAAAAAACTTAAAGAATTAACTCAAGTGACATTAATCTATGAATCAAATTGATCAGGAATGGGGCTAGTGCATTGTCTCTTAAAATGAACATAAATATCATATATGAATAACTAAATATCTGCATCTTTTTTCCTTGATTGATTGTTAATAGCATTATTATTGTAATACCATAACTAGGGAATCACAAATATAGTGAAACCAACCTTTGCACTTTTTCCTCAAGGAATTAAATAGCATGCATTTAGAACCAAAGATTCAAGAGTTTACCATCACCTCTGAAAACTAACTAAACGTGACCTTTAATAATCCTTGAGCTACTCTAAGGGAGATATATAACATGTAGTCTCCGAAAACTTAAAATCTAATCTTAGAGATAGGTAGAGAACCCAACAATCTTGTTGCAAAGACGCCATGCTTTGAAGGAGTTATGAAAACTTCCTTCAAAACAGATTGGGAAGAGAAAGGAGGAAAAAGTAAGATATGTAAGCAAAGTTGGAGAATTTGTTTGCTATGGCTTCGGCAACCATGCTTATGTTTTCTTTGAAACTCCAAGCCTCATCAAGTTAAGCCTTTGAATTGAAAAGAGGGATCCTAACTTAAACTAGAGGTCATGTGGGAGACCGTGGCCCAAGTAGATTTATGTTCACATGACCCTTGGCCTTTCATATCCCTTCAAAAATTTAACTAGCAAGTAAAAATTACCGTTAACTTTCTTGTATTCGAAAGTGTAGTGACCTTTGTGGTCTTGTTTATTCATATTACTTACATGTATAGCGATTTTTATTGAGTTAAATTTAGTTTGAAGGGTAAAAACTAAAAAGATCAATGAATATAATTTTCTGAACAGTTACATAAATAATTATGACAATTAACAGTTTCATAAATAATATTAAGAAAAGATTCTAAAAAATTTGAAGAAAAAAATTATAAATTCTTGAAAATGATGAATATTGAACTTATTCAACTAACCAATATATGAATTGCATTTTGTTCCTAAGTGTGTTGTTTTTTTCTTAAAGATGTGTGTTCCTAAATTCTTGAAAATGATGAATATTAAATTATTGAACTTATTTAACTAACCAACATCTAAACTTATTTAAAAACTTTCCAATATTGAAAGAAACTTAAAGATCATGCATGAGAATACAAGAGTTATGTGCTCCCTAAACAAAGATAACTGAAAAGCAAGAACTAAACTCATATTTGCCATCAAAAAGTAGTTCAGAAAAGATGAAAATGCCTATCCAATTTCAAAGAGTTCATCCTACTTACCTATCTGTTGCAGATGCCTGCTTAGCAAGTAGACCAAATTTAGAAAGCGACATCTTTAATGAAAAATCGGAATTGATCAAATTGATAATGCTTTACTGAGATTAATGCTTTACTTAGCCTTGGTGGACATAGTTACCTGGTATCTGTTGCTGGTCGGAGGTGGTACGTATCTTGTGGAATTAGTTGAGGTGTGTACAAGCTGGCCCCGACACCACGGTTATAAAAAAAAGTGATTTTGCATAAATGTTGTATCATTTTCATGCATATAACCAGATAAAAATATCTTGAAAATGTTACATCAGGATCATAGTTTAGAGAGAGAAGATTATACTTCCAGTACCTTTACTGAAACATACTTTTGAGAACTATTTAAATTTAGCTTTTTTAAAACCTTTAGGGTTCTTAACCAAATTTAATAATATTAGGCATCTTCTAATCTGTTTAGACGTGATTTCATTAAGTCAATACCACCATAAGGGAAATATTATGTATGTGTATTGCATCCTAATATTATTTATGTTTGTTCTGTTGTTTTGTTGACCTCGACACCTCGTCAATTTCTTCTGGATGTTGTAGATGATTCGTTTAGGTTCTGATTAACTTATCTGTTTAGGCGATGATTTCGTTTAGTGGTAGAGAGTACACCACTGAGAAGATTGAGGCGGCTATTGATTATGTGAATGATCGGATTCCGCTATAAATACTAGTACATGTTAAAAGACAGTATATTAATTCTCGTACCGATAGAAAGCATATAAGATGTAAAGTTGGAAAGTGAAACGGTTGGAAAATAGTAGACTGACTGCTCTTTGTTTAATTTATGAAATATTTCGTAACAATGCCCAATGGGTTCATGCCAAAAGTAAAAGATGTGATGATGAAATCACAAAGAGTGAACATGGAAGCTTATAATATATCACAAGAACATGCTCAATTATTGTCAATATCATTTATCTAAAAGCAAGCGAAGAATTATATAAATATTGCCGGAAGATGAAAGCTCTCCAAAACAATGAATAAGCATAATAATTAATGGAAGATGAAATAACTCCAAGAAAGTAAACAGACTATGGTAAGTGCTTTGGTAGATACTTGGAACTTGCCGTTTAATTGATTTTACTTCCCATTTACTTGATTCATTTATCATTTATTGGTAGGTAAATTTACTACTCCCTCCATTTCAATTTGTTTGTTCGGTTTTGACTTGGCACGAAGTTTAAGAATGTAAAGAAAACTTTTGAATCTTGTGGTCTAAAATTAATGATATGTAGAATGTGCTTTAATCTTGTGGTCTTTAGCATGCCATATGGAAAGTTAGATTTAAAGAGTTGCCAAAAAAGTAAAACATTCGTTTTGAAACGGACTAAAAAGGAAAGTAAGACAAATAAATTGAAACAAAGGGAGTATTTGGTATTCAAATAGTATAGGAGGAGTCTTTAAATGAGGGCTAAAAATGTTGTTCAACTGATATTCTTCAATACAATATACTAAAAGAAAAAAGCACAACCATTTCAAACGCATTTAATTAGAAATTCAGACAAGTGAACAAAATAGAATTAAAATAGAGGTAAGCACTTGCCCAAAAATGTAGTACCCTTTGATCAAAGCATTTGAGAATTATCAGTTGTAGTGTCTAATGTCACTTTCTGAATCTCTATGACCTGGCGAAATTCGCTTATCTGCTAATGCCGCAACTCTGAACTTCGAAAAATTGATCGGTGTGCTGGAAAGGGATATGAAGTAAATCCCCAAAAGAAATTCCCTGTACGCTTTCTGTGTTTCTTTAGATTATGCATTCAGCAAAAACTATCCTCTGATAAAGTCAAATCCATCGGCAGCAAGGGAAAACAGAGCTCCTGCTCTTCTTTTAAGAGATTCCAAAGTAAACAATAATCGGTGTAAACAGTTCCTGTTGACATCACTGCCACGGAGGATTGAGATGCTAGGGTTTTTTGTTTGTGAAAGAAGAATGCTAGAGTACTCTCTCTTCTTTTCTTTCTAAGAGAAGAACTGTAGATGGGTCTGATATTTTTTACTTTCAATGGTAAAACATTAAAGTTATAAATGTAAGGAAATTTCCTCCATTTGTTTGTAGGTGTCACTAAATACCGAATTAAAAGTCCCAATAACTTGGACATTTTAATCAAATGCCATTAATTTTATGGCATTTTTTCTTAAAATGTCAATAAATCAATCCTTTTCCGACATTTAATATACATGGAAATAATTAAATGTCGTTGTAGGCCTACTTTCTTGTAGTGTCTAGTGTAAGAATGAAGGTTGTAACAGTTTCGGTTTTAGGCTAATTGTAATTCCTTACATTAATTTGCAGGTTCTGCTTGGAAGATCTGATGTATCTGGCTGGGGTGCTTTCGTGTAGGTAATCTCTAAGAACAGTGTTATGCTTTGTCTTTCTCTATCTTCACATCCTTGTTATTTTTGGGCTCATGTTTAGCATTACTTACAGAATAGTGTTGGAAAGCACGAATACCTTGGGGTGTATACTGGTGAAATCTCACACCATGAAGTTGATAGTCGTGGAAACTGGAAAGATTTATGGATCGTGAAAATTATAAGTTTCTCTTAAATTTAAATGATCAGGCATGAGAAACGACTTGCTCTTCATTTGCCCTTCATACCTTGTTAAGTTAGTCCATAGAGTAAGGCCTCAACTGTTGTCTTAAACTCTTACGTGAATCACTTGTCTTGTGTGCATGTAGTTTGTGCTTGATGCTTATTGAAGGGTGACAAGTTGAAGTTCACAAACCATTCTCCTGATCCAAATTGCTATGCCAAGGTAATTGCTGAAATTTTCGTAGGCACTCCCTAGATTGAATATGGTAGATTATTAACTCTTTGACAGGTTAGTTATTATGGCGGATGGAGATACAGCACCTGCCTGGGAAAGGAGGAACTCTTCTATGATTATCATTATCATCTGATTCTAAGGAGTTTGCTGCTCCTTCAAGTGCCGTGCTTTTTGATTGACTCATTCTTTTTCCAACAAGATATCATCTACATTGACCACATGATTGACCTCGTGATCCATTTCGTTAGCAGACAGAACCAATCTCCAAGATAACTTATCAGATAATGTTTGGGCTTTTGACTAGGCTGCTCTCAGTGCCCGAAGTGTAGTCGTTGAAGCGGGTAAATAATTACAGGCTTGCTGATATCATATTAATGATTTACATGTATAACAACATAATGAAATTGTAAACATTTATTTAGGGGACCCATTTTGCCATGAGTTTTCACCTTTTTTGGATTTTTTTCTTCACTTTATTAAAAAATCACCGTTTTGGCCATGAAAAATCCAAATTTGGGAAAAACTCAAAACATGTTTTCACTTTTTTCATTTCACTTTTTGACCTTTACTTATTTTTAAATTTTGCTCCAATTCATTTTTTTTTAACAAAAACCACCCCATTTGTTTCAGCACCAATCAGGGTAAATGCCAACTACTGTAGCTACCACTTCCGCTCGATAAAATTCCTCAAAGAAGAGCGCAGCTTCTACTCCTTTCTTCTTCCTCAACTAATCTCTACTGATGGCAGATAAGTCCTTAATCCGGCCAGTTGTGCGTGTTTTCATGCAGCGACATTCTTTGATGGTAATTGCTAAAATCTACTATTATTTACTCGATTTGTACAAACTTTTTTAGATTTGTAAACCGTTGGTCGAGATCTTCTTGCATTTGGTTATGTGTTGACAACTTAGATTCTCTTTTCAATTGGGTTATGTGTTCAGATCTTCATTTTTTTTGCTCAATTGTTGAACGACATCTTTTACGCTTTTTTTTTTCTTTTGGTTGTGTCAACTTTTATCTAGCTGTTGCAACTGATGGTTAGATAAATAACACCTGAAGCTGATATTGAGATATCAGACGAAAATTCTGTGGCTGCACCTCCACTGGTTAACAGGTAACATTATTTAAAGTTTTATTTTCCCTTCAACCTTACTTATAAGGCATGTTTTCAGTTCTTCTGTCCGAAAATGAAGATAATTTATGGATCGGTTATTTTATTGTTTGTTATATTGTGCAAGCGTAACAAATTGGGCAAACCACGTGGTTCAAACTCCGACAAATGGACAGAAGACTAGACATCAATATCAGACGAAAATTCTGTGGTTGCATCTCCACCGGTTAATAGGTAACATTATTTAAAGTTGTATTTTCCCTTCAACCTTACGTATAAGACATGTTTTCAGTTGTTCTTCTGCCAAAAAATGAAGATAATTTATGGATCGGGTATTCTATTTTTGTTATATTGTGGAAGCATTAAACATTGAGCAAACACGTGGTTCAAACTCCAACAAATGGACAGAAGATGAGACATGGATTCTGATCCATATCCTACATGATGATGCGAGGAAGTACGGACTTAATGGTTCTACTCTTAATTGCCCACGTTGGAAGGAAGTTATAGATGAGTTTTAGATGAGATCTGGCAAGAAAGAAAACTTATGACGAACACCAAATTAAGTTCAAATACAACAGATAAAGGATAGAAACAAAAAGAATTCAAGGACATCCTTCAAGGTTTCTCTGGATATGGTTGGGATCCTGAAAATAACATAGTTACTTGTCCATCTGAGATTTGGACGGATCATGTATCGGTAAGTTAGCTAGATGAGTAAAAGTATGTATGTTTTATTTATGCACATTGAACTAACATTTTGTTTTCAATATTTTATGGAAAAAGAAAGAAAAAATATAAACATAACCAAGTACAGATACAAGTAAATTCAACACTTTGACTTGTTGCAAGAGACGTTTTGAAAATCATTTGCCATAGGGGAGCACGAGATATACAGTACTATGCCTGTTTCCCCACAACGATCAAATGAAGCAACTGGAGTGGCTAAAGAACCTTTATCTTGTGACGACTACCCTAATGGTATTGGCCTATGCATGTCACAAGTAGTGGTACTAGGTCTGGGAAGCGGACTATGACTGATCAATCTATGGCAACTGATGATGGCATATCTACATGTCAAGAAAAAGGTCGTGCTTACAGCTATTGACAGCATACATGAATCTTTTAGGGAACATTTGAAGTGGAAGAGAGACAAGGTGGAAGCAAAGTAAAAAGTGGAACAGGCACAACCGGCGATACCTTTGAGATAGATATCTACTCTGAGCAAGTCGTCATTACCCAATCACAATATATCATGGAAAAATTTTGTACTGATGATATGCAATTTTCTCTGGCTGTGCCTCACTTGCGTGATCCCGGCTTTTGCAAGATGTTCGTCCATATGACCAAAATATGGCAAATTCAGTGGGTTAAAACTTGGGACAAATTTGTGAAAATAGAGGTTGTAATTGGTTATGTTGTACTCTATTGCGCTGAAACGCTAACTTTATCGTGTGTAATGATTATCTATGGAAAATTTACTTGGTGCAGGATTCGTAGTAATGGCTTCATTTGTAGGCTGAATATTATTTGTCATGTTTCATTATTTGTGCATGTTGTTAGGTTGTCTGGTCCAGTACTATTAATTCTGACATTGTATTGTTTTAATTTTCGCATGTTGCTTGCAAGTGTCCATTGAAAAATATGCATATCCAGCAGTGGCACTGAGTCAAACAGCGACATTGAGGATTACGTGTTATACATTGTAGTTTCTGATCTGTGTGAACAGATTGTCCGAGAACATAGGTTATTATAATCTCGCACACCGCAACATACATCTAGGCCTTGTATGACATGGTTTGTTGAGCTTATTTGGGGACATCGCATGCGTATATACAAATCTACACGTTTCTATCATGAAACGTTGTCGGCTAATCCACATGATAAAAAAAAGAGAAAATGCATAAAAACCCCCTAAAGTTGGTCGACATTTGGAAGTAGACACTTGAACTTTGCGGGGGTCCTATTACCCCCCTAAACAATTTTAAACTGGTATAATTACATTCTTTTTTGGTCAACTAGTAAGAGAGTGTATTCACTCTCTATAAAGAGCGTGAGTAACAAAAAAAATAATTATAATTTTATTTTTATAAGTTTCTTTTTATAAAATTTATTTTTCTATTTTTAAAATATTATTTTAATTATTTTTTCTTTTTTCATTTTTTTCCTTTCGTCTTTCTTCTTCGTCTCTACCACCATATTTGCACAACTCCACCCCCTCTCCCCCCTTCCCCACCCCACACACACACCCACTCATCCACCCATTTTTACTCCCCCCCCCCCAACACACACACACCCACACACTCATCCACCCATTTTTTGCTATTATTACTTTGACTTTTTTCAATTTCAAAATTCCATCTGAAAATCTTCTCATTACAAATAACTTTATAAATTCATTTGATTTAAAGATGATTAGAAGACATCATTTAGTTTTACTTTTTTTGAAAAATTTATTGATTCTTTTCAAAGTTTTCATTTTGAATTTGGTTGAAGTTGTATGAAAAGAAAATACATTAATTGATGATGTTTCCAAAATTTTGATTTTATCTCAATTTTTTTTTTAACTTTTATCATTAATAACTCTATAAAATCTAAGAAATGATATAGCAAAAATTTAGTGGCTGAAGAAGAAGAAGAAGAAAGAATATGGGGGAAGGGGGTAAGCTGAAGAAGAAGAAGACGCATGGTGGGGATGGGGTTGGGATTGGGTCAAAAAGAAAAAGAAAAAGAAGTTAAAAAGTGAGAAAGAAAAGAAAAAAAGGTAACAGAAATATCAAAAACGAAAAAAGTACTTTTAATTAATTTAACACGTGTCAAGTAATTATTGGTGCGTGATTAAAACATACTCTTAAAGCCTGGGGCTAATCTAAAAATGATGTAATAACATCAATTCAAAATTGTTTAGGGGGTAATAGGACCCCCGCAAAGTTCAAGTGTCTACTTCCAAATGTCGACCAACTTTAAGGGGGTCCTTATGCATTTTCTCTAAAAAAAAACAATTTGTTGCCAATCGACCATCAATGTGCGCATGTTCCAGTTGAGGAGTCTGTAGCCATTTTTCTTGTTGTACGTAACGATAGTCATCGCCCGGCAAGGACAGTTAATTGGCATGTTAGAAGAGTCGCTAAAGCAATTAGTCGACTGGATCCGGCATACACCCAAAGATTCGACGTAGAAGCTGCTTTTGGCCTTACTTTAAGGTAAAATCTTAAGCTATCAATTCGACATTTACTGTTAATACTTGAAAAGTCTTTAATTTTCAATGTTGTAACTTGTAAGAGTTACATATGGGGAGTGCAATATTTCAAATTAGTTTCTTCAAACTGCTGATTAAGTTGATTAATTCAAAAGCTGATTAAAGCCATCTGCTTGTTTAGTTTCAACAGTTCTATGTTATTGTTTGACTATGTAGTATTGCTTGTGGAATAGTATGTAGTAGGCGTATATGTGATCTAATCTATGAGACTATCTTTGATGAAATATTATTCTTTTAGAGCAGATTTAATTGTATGTTTTAGGAAAATTAGTCTAGTTGGGTAGTTTTGCTAATTTTTAGAAAATGGGGGTGTAAGTTATATATTTGGATAAAGTATATTCAAATTCTAGATATTCTTTGTGAAAAAGATGATCAACACAATTTCAGTTTCAACTTCGAGAATTTCAAATAGAGTGAAAAATAATTTATTTCATAACCAAATGCCTACTTAGTTGCCCAAGTCATATCTAGGTACAAATAGAGGCATGACAAATGATAGATGACGACAATGAAAAGAAATTTATTCCCACTCGATATACCAAATTATAAATACATTATGTTTGTGCATTTTTTAAGTTTTGCGACTTAATAAGAGCCTCCGACTAAATAAGCCTCAAGGGTTTTGTATCACATGGATAGAATATACACTTCTGTTATCTCTGAACTTCACGTACAAATGTTAGGTCTCATCGTTTGTGATTTCTGAAGGTACGCTCTTAAGTCTCAAACTCCAAGGGTCAGTCTGCAGGCAGGTATGCCGTAAATGGCTCAACTCTCAGGTGCTCATAATAGGCTGGTGAGCCTGTTGGCTCAATTCTGAGGGTAACATCGTCGTGAGCAAAGTGAATATAATATTTTGACTTTCTACTACCTCTCTTAGTTTATCTTTTAACAATTGATAACATGATGACCTCTGAATAATTGATTTCGATACTATGAAATCAAGTATTGATAAGATAAAATATAAGTTTTGGTGTAAATAAATTGGAGTGGATTATCCTTGTTTTAATCAAACTCATGTAAACCCTATTGAAGTCGATACTGGCGTCATGTCTCACCTGTTGCCTAATAACAACTTCTACGTGTTTAAATGCAAAGTGTTTTCTGTCTTTGAAGCGTCACTTGGCTGAATTTCGTGTACGCAATCCGGAGTTTTGAGTATTACGGGCAAGGGTGTCAAATATGAGGGTTGGATTGAATTTGAAAATGACAAAACAAATTGAGTTAATAAATGGGTGGGTCCCCGCTTCAATGTTGGGCTAAAATGAGGTAAAAATCGGGTCATAACTTAATTCTTTCAATTTTTATTAAATTTTAAATTCAAAGTTCTTATAATTTGTTTGAGTACCTAATAAAACTCTTTCTCTTATATTATGTTAAAGAAAACAGACCAAATAAAAAAATGTCTTTTAAAAATATTCGGACAATTTTTCATGATATCAGTTCAGTTTTAAAATGGATTAAATTAAGTAGATTAAATTAATTCAGTTAATAAAATAAGTGAATTATTTCCCGCCCAAACATAAACAAGTTGAACGAGTGATGATTTTATGGGTTGATTTTGATATGCTTAATTATAGGTTTACCGAACTGTTCATTGTATAGAAAGTGGGCGCCGTTCCCATTTGAAACATTGAAGAGAAATAATTGCCCTCTTTTTAAAAAAAAAATTAAGTCCAACAAATTATTTAAACTGTGTCCCACCACCACGTGAAAAGGAAACCCCACTAGAACTTACTTCTATAAAGGTGAGCCAATAATATTGGGCAGCACTAGCACCATTGAAGTGCAGACTTCAATTAGGAAGTCAAAAATTGTACTAATTAAAATTATGAGAAATCTTGATGCTGAAAATCACCACCCATACAAAGTGAAAAAGAATAACAAGACGGTGAAAACTATGAACTGAGAGATTAAAGCTTTTATGCAACAAAATCAAGAAAATGATAATCAGGTTCTGCTCATTTTACATCAGCTTATGACTACTACTATTATGTTGCGGCGTTGCGGGGTGCGTAATACGAAAATCAAAATGAAAAAAAAAGATAATAAAAAAATTCAGAAATAGGATACTTTGAGTCCTAACTAGCGTTCACAGTGATACATTGACTAATAACCAAACGTATATCAATTTGTGCTATATCAGTTGTATCTGTTAGCTTTTCTGAATCATAGCAATAGTTTGACTAATAACCAAACGTAACAATAGTGTAGTATATCATTTCGCTGTGTATCTGTTGTGTATGTCCGTTTTGTATCATATTGAACAGATACAAAGCAAATTGATACAACTCACAAATACAATAAATACAAGATAGTATATGTTTGATCTGTTACATAATTTTCCCAAACTCTTGCAATGTATTGTAATTTTTTTTTAAAAATTCACTATTTCAGTAAATACAAGATAGTATATGTTTGTTCCGTTACATAATTTTTCCCTGCAAAATAGAGCGCCAGAATTTACAGATTTTATCAGTTTCTAAATACACGTGTAATGTTATTTATAGATTTTGTTACTTTTAAGGCTTAAACTTGGAGATTAGTCAATTTAAGCATCCCACTGATCGGCTATTAGTAAAAACATTAGTGTACAGTATAAGAAAGTTGGGGTTAGCAGTTTGCACGTTGCAGACAATGATAGATAGGTGCACAAAAATTGGCATCTTCTTTGTCGTCTCTCATAAATCTTCTCACTGTTTCTAAACTCTTGACCTTTTTTGCCTTTTCTCTTTTCTCTATCTTCTTCTTTTCCTTTTATACATGCGACTATTTACATTTGTTTTATCAAGACAAGTGCTTTTCTTTCAATAATCTCGACAACTCCCATGCTGTCGTGTTTCTCGGAGAAGCACAGTATGTGGAGAGGAGGAAGAGGAGGCGCAAATGGTTACCTCATTTTGTTAATCTGTCACTTAGCTGTCCACTGCTTACTCATCACTTGTTCAACTGCTTGTTCCAATGGCAATTGCCAGGTTTCTCTCTCTTTCTTTGCTATGTATAAGAAATTGCAGAATTTTTTTTTGTATATAGAAGAGCTCATTTTTTTGTGTGTTTGCGGGTCTGTAAACGCAATTTTTGTGTGAATTGGTGAACCCCATGTGCAGATCCGTGCAATATTTCAATTTTCATTTGTGGGTTTCAGCTGAAATTTCATGAATGTTACAGCTTCTTGATTCATGTGCTTCGGCTGTGGACTGTGGACCTGCTTTATACTGTGGTAATTGCCCTGAATTAGGAAAGAATCAGCCTTTTTGCATCAGAGGACAAGCTATAGAACCCACTTCCATTGTAAGCTTCTTTCTTTCTTTACTGTACTCTGGAATTTCTGTATTTTGAGTAAGGGTGATGTATTCTAAGTAGCCTCTCTATCTCTACGAGGTAGAAATAAAGTCTGTGTATACTCTATTGTACCTTTCCAGACCTCACTTGTGGGATTACACTTGGTATATTGTTGTTGTTGTGGGTGATGTATAAATGCTTTTGTTCTCTTTTTGGACTTGGCAATGAGAAGATCAGTGGATTGCCCTTCAACAAATACTCGTGGCTGGTGACACATAATGCCTTTTCAATTGTAAATGCACCATTATTGACAGGCCCTCAGAGAATTACATTCTATAATCAAGAAGACACCGTCACAAACCAATTGAGAGTATGTGGTTTCTTATATTTGTCCAAATTTCATTTCTTCAACTTTCCTGTTCAAGGACATGAGTTTTTATGCTGTTTACACAATTGCTTTTTATTTCATGTATCTTTTTAGAATGGAGTGAGGGGATTGATGCTGGATATGTACGATTTCGAGAACAATATATGGCTCTGTCACTCATTTCGTGGCCAATGTTACAACTTCACTGCCTTTGTAATGCTATACAATCCCTCTCTTCTTTTGCAGCGAGATTGCTTTTGAGTAGCTCTTCTGATGTTAATACATAAAATATGCTTTCTAGGAACCTGCAATCAACACTTTGAAAGAGGTGGAAGCATTTTTGAGTGCAAATCCTACAGAAATAGTCACCATCATAATTGAGGATTATGTGCATTCCCCAAAGGATTTAACAAGGGTTTTTGCTGATGCTGGGTTGGACAAGTATTGGTTTCCTGTTTCTAAGATGCCGAAAAAGGGTGATGATTGGCCTACCGTGAATGATATGGTTAAAAAGAATTATCGTTTGTTGGTTTTTACTTCTGATTCTTCCAAGGAAGCTGCCGAAGGAATTGCTTATCAGTGGAGATACATGGTTGAAAATGAGCGTAAGTACTAAATCAGTGTGCCCTTTTTGGTGATTCTGGTTTGTGGGTTGGTTCTTTCGCAATCATATGTGGTAATGATGTTTCAGCTGGCGACCCTGGAGTGGTGCCTGGCTCATGCTCCAGTCGTAAGGAATCGAAGCCACTTGATTCCAGAAGTGCCTCTCTGTTTCTAATGAATTACTTTCCCACAGTGGCCGTACAAAACGGAGCCTGTAAAGAGCATTCAACTCAACTTGTTGATACGGTTGGTGCCTGTTATAAAGCAGCAGGCAACATGATGCCCAATTATGTGGCAGTAAACTTTTACATGGTATTAAAATATTTACTGCTGCAAAATTACTTAAGATCTTCAACATTGACTAATGAAAAAAAAAACTGCAGAGAAGTGATGGAGGAGGAGTTTTTGATGTTTTAGATCAAATGAACGGCCAGACACTATGTGGTTGCCGGACGGTCATGGCATGCCAGGTTTTTCCATCTTTTCTCAAATATTGGATATTTGGATAATCGTTTTAGAGCTGTAAATATGTTTCTATGTGGCAAAGGTTCACTCTATGAAGAGAGTTAGGAAGAAGAACCATGATTGAAATTCTCTTTATTAGCTGATTTTGAGGTTGAATTATGTGGCCTGTATGTGATACAATTTTTTCAATACGACAGTAGAGAAAGTAACGTACTTCTCTGTCCAGGAACAAAGTTGAAGTCCACAATTTGTTTTGAAGAAAGCTTCTAATGAGAAATAACATACTACTTATGTGATTTATCAGATCGCAGGAGCTTGAAACATCAATTGCAACTTCTTTTTCTGTGAATTTAAACAAATTTGATGTATTATTAACTATAGAAGTGGTGGGGCTAGCCCATGATATTTCACATTCTACTTGCATGAATAGATTTTCGTTTAACAATTAGCAGGAGAGTTGACTTGCACCATTTTTTTCCTATATATGGTCAAAAAGCTCTTATATAGGATGTTCCTTTCTAGTCTCCTTTGCAACCTATCTCTCAAAATAAAAATGTGCAATATGATGACAACCCAGTAAGATCTTACCTTAAACATGACTTGATGAGTGGTGTGATCTTTTGATACTTATCTTTGATAAAATTCGAAAGATTTGTGAGTGAAGGATACTGGCATGATTGAACCAACAAAATTCTCTAACATTGACCTGGTTACGTAGCTTCGTTAGCTGTTTACTGTGATAAACTGTTTTCGCCGTCATGGATATATTGCAAGCATTCTGAGGGATCTATTAGAGGTAGATTTAAGCTCAAAGAGTTCTGTTGGTCAAACTACTTTAAAAAATATAGGGTCATCAAAAAAAAAAAAAAATAGGGATTCATGGGAATTCTCGCATTTATTTGGAAGATACTTCTTTCAGATGGGTCACACCACTAGGATGAACCAAATGAGTTCTGCATCATGAACTTTGTACTGTTTTTCCTTTCTTTTTTTTTTGTCGAGATTCGGTTGGTTTTCAGTGTACGGCTTGTCTAGCCTATGCCTTGCAAGCCTACATAGCCGCAAGGTTCAAGGGGAAGCCATTAAAGCTATTGCTTTAGGTCTCAAATTTAAGGCCTCATTATTTTATGTTATATATTTTTATATATTATAAAATAATTATATTTTTTGAACTAATTTATGTGAAGGAGTTTAAAATACAAGAGTTAGAATACTTAATCTTAATTATAAATTCAGGTATAGGTTCTTCAAATTTTTTTAAATTATACCTTAAAAACTTCACAAAAAACAAGTAGAACAAGTCAATATCGCTAATAATTTAAAATATTTATTAAAAAAAATAATGAATTTCATTTAAAGAAAAAATATTTGACTCCCCTAACAGTAAAATCTTCACATAAGATGCAATGAAGATGCACATGTGGTGCACGAGATGCACATGAAGCTCAAGAGATGCACGTAGGCTACACGCATAACCTAATTTTATTAAATATACTTGAGATTAGACGACCAATTTATTAAGCCGCCCCTATACATAAGGTACAAGATCGAAATTGAAATTCTCAGCAACCGACTTTAAGAAGTACATATCTCGATATGAAAACCAACCATATACTTGACAGTTTCTTCCCGGATGACATAGCTGAGCTTGTCTCATTACCACTTTGTTGGTTCCAACTGATATGTCTTAGCTTGGTTTAACTTTGTTATTAAGAGAAAAGTTGAGACAATGAATTGCTTGTGATTTATTGGAGGCATACATGAGGTCACAGTTTCACTTTTCCTTTTCAGAAAACAGAATCGCGAAGAGCTGTATTAAATTTAAGATGAGTAAAAATGCGCCCCATGTAATATTTTTGAAGTATACCATGGTTAAAGTTTGTTTTTCAGGAAAGTTGACACTATATTGTAGCAGGCCAAAATGTAAAGGTTGACATTCAAGTCGGTTAGGAGGGATTAGTTTACGTTTTGGTAATAGACTGTTCCGCGAGATTTAATAGGTACCTCTTAAAGTTGGGGGAAAAGAAGACATGGTCGAACTGAAGCTTTTTTGTGGAGACAAGGATGCAGCCTCAAAGTTGTTTCCAAAAAATAACATTGAAGAATTTATGCTTAAATTGACTTTTTTTTTGCAGGCGGGGGTACATTTTGGAGTTTGTAGGAATACTACTGCAGAGAATGCAGCTCCAACGACAACTAATAATGCTGGAATGTTTTCTGGGTCCGTGCAATTAACAGGCCGTGCTTCAGCAATCCATTTTTCCAGTATCTTATACCTATTTTCATTGTCTTCTGTAATGATGTTGTTTCTATTATAAGAAGAAATAGAGAGGATTTCACGCAGACGTTTACATGAGTGTCATCCACAGATACTCGATTTCTACTATATTTCCTATGTAGAATTATGGAGTCAGAATAGGTACAGTATACACTAGAATCCCACTTCGGCATGTTAAGAGATGATGAACATTCAGCTTGAAGTTTTCCTAGTAAAAAGGAACTTGTAATTTTATAGAGAAGTTTGACATAGAAGTAGGCAATGGGTTGGAGAAGAGTATCAACATGTAGCAGGTACTTCTATCACATCCCATGTCATTTTCTAGCTGCCAGTTTTTTCCCTTTGGTATGTTGACAATGGTGGTCTTATTCTTCAAGTGAATTTTGGTTAATTTCCAGTCTGAAAATGTAACTTTCTCCAGTCACAATAGTAAGTGACCTTGTGAATATACTATACTGCTGCTCTGGAGTTTCTTGCATTAGTTTTGACAATTGAAGATGTCATGCATGAAAGCAGATGTTGTCTATTAGGAGGTGGATAACTGAAAATTCTTTGGTAAATCAACTATTTTCATTTGATTTTCAGTTGAGTGGTTACTACTTTTAACAGTGTGACACTAATCTTGCTCCCTGACCAAGCCTGGAGTGGTTCCAACGTTTTTGCGTAGTCTCAATATGTGTTTTTTATTCCTTTTAAGGGGAGCTTATTTAGTCACTTTTTGGGATTGATACTATGGCTCTATGGAGAGTTTCAGATGCAATACACCATTCCTAAATTGCCATGTTCCTCATGTTGCTGCCTAAAGTGTTAAAATGCTTTAGCTTTTATGTTATCAATGGATATAAGGTATTAGTGAACTTTTCTCTGACACCTCAATTATGCAATCTTTTTCTTCTCTCCAAAGTTTCTGCCTGTGGTTTAATATGGTCATCACTATCACAATTATGCAGTGTAGCCACTTTCCAGCTTTGAAAATTAAACTAGAATATAAAGTAGTCACATTTTATACCACTTTAATACTACGATAAGGTTTCTGTCATGTGATACTTCTTCAGTGCGACGAAAGCTCTATGATATGGAATGAACACTGCAGAAATTCTTAGGATTTTAGATTCCAAACGAATCATCTGACAAGGAGAAATAGTCTTTAAATGTTATATACTAGCAGAACGGATCTTTTCAGAAGTCCTGCTGCAGGCAATCGTCCAAATAAATACAAAGGAGAACCAGAAAAATAATCTGTACAAAGCATTATTGTTCAATGCAACAATTGACAAGCTGTACACAAGATATAATGCAATAACAATCCAGGTGGATGACCCCTTAAGCCAAAGGTAACATAGGAACTTCAAGGCTCCTCAAAAGACGGCAATATTAGGCAGCATTCCTTTAGGTTCTATCTGTAGTGCTGGGCTAATAGTGAGTAAGCCAATGAAGCAGTCCACAGTAACCCTCATGCCCCATGCATTAATAGACTCTAGTTTGCGGCATTTATTTACCAAAGCTAGAAGTCCATTCTCAGTTACATGACGGCAGCCCCAAAGCACAATAGTCTGCAAAACAGATGGACAAGTATTAGTAGCTTAAAATCCCATGAATTTTCAAGTTGTATTAGTATTAGTAGCTTAAAAAGAGATGGATGAATTTACATGTTGTATGTTATACAGTGGAGAATTTTTTTTTTTAAAAAAAGAGGTTAGAAACTGCTAGTGAATTGGTGATGCATTTGCAGAGGTGCAACCTTAAGGTGTGGAATTTTCAGACTTACCTTCAAGTGTGGGCAGCTACCACCAATAGCAAACAAGGATGTATCTGTTATAAATGTACCACCAATATTCAGATGCTGTAGAGAATTAGCTCTGGAGATCTATCAAAAAACCCAAAACCAAATGAGGCTACAGTCTACTTGAACTTTTCATAAGCAGCTACTTTCACCGAAAAGTACAGGGCAGGAAAAGCTTCATTGTTTACAACTAGCAGTGCATTGTGCTTCATAGATGTGAGATATCAAATTTAAAAGTTTGCTAAGACAGGAGTTACACACGAGCTTCAGAATTTAGGGAGTTATTCAGGATAAGAAGCAGGACGAGTTGCGGTGAGCAAAACTTCAAGTGGAATATTAGAAAAAAGGATGGCTTTATAGAGCCAGATGTGACTATAATTTATGAATATTCTTCAGTTTCATTATGTACTAATGTTATAGAAATATGTCGATTTTGAGTTTGGGACTCCCACCAGAACAACAAATGAAAAATTCACCAACTTTTACACTCAATCATTCCCCGTATATTGACTAACTATTGAAGCAGCTTCATCGGTGTTCAATAAGTCATCACAATGCATGACCATATGATTGTCAAATGCAGCCTCCAGAGATATAACAGCAAGGGCGAATAACATTAGCCTTCTACTCAGGATTTTGGTGTACAATTCTTTCCCATTTTCTATTTGTTTTATATGTGCAGGAAGCTTGAGATCCAAATGGTATATTGTAAAGGGAAATGTTAACAGATTTAAAAGGTGAAGAAATCTCTTTCCTCCAATTAGTATATGATGCCCTTGCTTATTCTAAAAGCAATTGTTAAGTACACATTGAGGTAACCAAATAGCTCTAATTAGACATAAATCTCTAACACAATAACATCTTACTAGACCTACTTAATATTTCAGTTCAAAGACACGATAAACAATAAGGATGACTTACCAGCTGAACAACACCTGTATCTGTGATCCCAGTAGTGCCCCATAAAGATAGTGATGACAGATTGCTAATACATTTTGCAGTTGACAACTGGTACAGCCCGCGATCCGTTATTTGACAACCCCAACGGCTCCTTGAACTGGAGAAAGTAAAAGTCAGAACAGTACAACACATAAGATCTCCCTAATCATATTATTGTATTGCATTTCTGAACATTAAAGATCCAATGTTGAAACGAAAAAGCACCAAATAGGTTACTGACAAATTACTCAGCATACGTTTCCTTGTCAGTTGTTAGTAGCATAAATTACTGCCAAAACATAGCATCTGCAAGAATACCTCTAAATATGATTAGATCCCCTATCATGCTTCAGGCTGGTTAAGAAAGCATGGAACTCATATATTGATACGTAACGACTAATAATAATAGCTATAACTCAATTGAGTCTTGCAGAAAATAGGATCTCATATAGAGCTTCAAACGTATAGCTAGGTCTTTAATACCAGCAACTCCACATGATTAGAAGTTTAGATTTTCGAAAAAATTGAAGTGAAAGGAAGGGTATTTGGCTTTGCTCTATCTTACTTGAGATAGACTAAAAACAGAAGTTGATTGCTCTGATTGCAGAATTAGAAAGAAGACTATCAATGGTCTAAACGTGTCTATAAAAGATCCGATAAGTCTTAGTGAAGCAAGCATTCTCATTTCTGATACCTCAAAAGCCTTTTTGATTCAATCATTTTCCCCCTTTCTAAAGAGTGTGTTTCATCATATATTGAAGCAAATGTACCATAACTGATCAATATTTTAGTTAAAAGAGTATGCCATGAATGGAAATAAATTAACTTGTAACAAGGATAAACATACAAAATTAATTATAAACTCAAAAGTCATATACATACATATCAAGTTCCTTGAGACTGTAAGCATGAAGCACAAGACGAGTAGTAGAATCATCATCCACTTTCCAGCCAGAAAAACTCAATCTTTCTCTTCTAGCTAAGGATTCTTTCACCCCCTGTCTCCATTTCCTGCACACAGCACTGGTCCTACAACAAGTACCCAAGAAAAAAACCACAAATAAACACAATAGCAAATAATAAAAAAGGGGGGGAAATAAATAAAGGTAAAGAAGAAAAGAAGCTGAAATTAACTGCGCCAAATCCTTGAAACAAGTAAGCAGAGCAAAAATGTGAGCCAAGAGGTCAAAGGGGAGTCTATCAATCAGCCTGTTTTGATCATCTATTTCTTCAACCCCCTTTCTTTTCATGATGGAAGAACCAAATCAAAGCTGAAAAAAAATCAAAATTACAGAAATAACAAGGTGCTTCAAAATTCAACTAAACTCACAGAGATGAAACTCAAGAAGAAGGAGTCGTAGTTATGTAAAGCTGTGGAACAGAGAAATAGTAAAGAGAATCGTACAAGTAGGAGAGAGGAAGAAGAGGATGAAAATAAAGTGTGGTCATCTTTTCGTCATGTCAAATTTACCTTTTAAAGGTACGATGTCTTTCTAGATGCAGTAGAATCTTCATAAAGAATTTGGGCTGTAACTGAATCAGATTACTAGAATCTACATAAACTAGTAGCTCCAAATATGAGAACACACTTTGTACTACTAATTCATAGATGATGGCCAGACTAAAAATTGAATTCTTATTTTTTTACCTAACTTAACTAACAACTCTTACTGTTAGATGCGAAATTATTTAATTAAGAACTGTATTAATTTATATAACATGTACATAAAGTATATACACTGCTTAATTTTAAAAAGTATTTTAAGTTGTGCAAGTATTGCGTCTTTGCGTAATCATAACTCAGAAGGGCAGCTTTGACTTTTAGTTCGTCAATTATGTTACGTTTTAGCTTTCGTGTGTCAACTGATTTTGGGCATTACACGTGGGTTATGGGTTGCCTTCCTCTTGGCAAGGAACTCTCATTTTTCTTTAGTATTTCTTTTCTTTTTTCTTTTATCCCTTTCCATTTATTAGTGTTACAAAAAATATATATGATCCTCTATTATGTAAACTAATACACTTTATAAACAATGAATTTCTATCTATGATCTTGTTTTGATTTTTGACATTGGTCAACTTTTTTTTCCAGTAATATAATGTAAAACTGTCATTTGTGACCACGGATGTAAATCACATGGTTCAAAACTAGAATCTTGAATACACGATTGATGAAACGTAAACGTGTCTCATTTTATTTGTTACATTTTTTTTGTTAGTTCGTTTGTACAGTTATTATGAGAGTGTTTGGATTGGCTTATTTTTAAGTGCTTTTGACTTTTAAGCGCTTTTTTATTTTCGGAGGTGTTTGGCAAAGATAAAAAGTGCTTAAAAGCAGTTTACTTTAGACGTAAAAAGTACAAAAAAAAGCTAAAAGCTAAAAGTTGGTTGCTACCTACTTTTAGCGTTTAGCGTTTAGCTTATAAGTCACTTAAAAAAAGCCAATCCAAACACACTCTATATGATATACCTTTTTTTTTCCGGCACGTGTCTATCAAATATAATCGGAATGAAGCAACATATACTCCTCCAATTTAGGGAGGCAGATTTTTTTGTAGAGAAAATATGAGGTTAGAAACTTGATAAGGTTTCCATATCAGAACACCACAATTTCATTTGCGTGAAGACAATTTGCACCATAACTGTCATCTTGAATTTTAATGTTCGGACCAGACCAAGCAGGTGTTTTGCATATTACAGTCCACTCAACACTGGACCTCCAATTAAGCTAGGCTGGCCCAAAGGAAATGGGCTGGGTGATTGAGTGGGTAACTCTGAAGCCCAAAATCTAAAGTCTTATTAGTTTCAATTTCCAACCAAGTGAAGCTCAATCTTAATCCTGCACTGCTCCTTCCCAACCTGGCTAATCTGAAATTGAGAATCAGGTTGATTCATTTTCAATGATTGGCCAAAAACAGCCCTTTAGTACTTTGTTTTCTTCTTTAGGAAATGACGACTTTTACTTGTTTAAACTTTTCCTTTTTGTCCGAAACAGCACTTTGCACCAATCATTGGTGTGGCGTAACTGATTCCGACTAGCCCCACTTACAAGATGACATGTTGAAACTCTACTTGAACTTTTTTCTTATTAATTTATGAAAATACATTGTAAAATTAATCAGTAGGTACATTGACAATGACCCTTAGCCAGAAAAGACAGGATTGAAAATAAAAGATAAAATAACGAATGATTCCAAACAGGGGAATTTCAAAAATAATAAATCCTCCATTGCCATGAGCTAGGCCAGTAGCACTGTAAATTTTAACTGATGCGGCGACACAAGGTGATGCCATCACCAACGGGAAGCTGACATATTTCGATTCTGGGATCAGCAGCCAGGGCCTTGTTGAGTTCCAATACGAAATCCCTATAATACCTAACATATTTCCTGAGGGGTGCATCAGGTGGTGCAACTACTGATCCATTCCATAGGGTGTTGTCGTAGCCAATTAGTCCACCAACCTTAACCAAGTCGATTAATCTCTTGTGATAGTTCAAGTAATTGTCCTTGTCAGCGTCCACAAATATGAAATCATATGATCCGTGGTATTTTCCCTGTTACCAAAATTGATAAACAAACATTAACAATCATAGACAAGTTTTCAATTTATTAATTTGTTGTTATGTTCATGGAACTTTATGTACTTACGTCTTCAATCATTTGGTCAAGAACAGGAAGTGCAGGGCCTTCTCTGAATTCAATTTTGTGTGCTAGACCGGCCTTTTCAATTACTGGAAGACCAATCTCATAGTTATCGCGGTTGATATCCATGGCTAGAATCTGAATCAATTATAGCAAATTAGTACAATTATCATTTGTTAGATTGCAAGCAATTAGTAAAAGTTAATTACCTTGCCATCATCCGGAAGAGCCATGGCAGTAGCAAGCAGAGAGTAACCAGTAAAAACACCAATCTCCATAGTGTTCTTGGCATTGATGAGTTTAAGAAGCATATTCAAGAATTGCCCTTCATCGGCCGAGGTGGTCATAAGGTTCCAAGGGTGTTTTGCAGTAATCTCTCTTAGCTCTTTCATGGCTTCAGGTTCTCGTGGGTACACGCTTGTTTCAAGAATGTACTGTTCAAACACAAATCAAACAATTTAGTATTAAAATAAACATGTTCATAATAAGTTTTGCACAGGTAAATTAATTTCTTGTATGACAATGTGAACGAAAAGTGGTATGTCAGCTTTAATTTGAATATTGCATTTTACCTGATAAAGGGCATCGCTTTGCAAGAGACTTTTGTGACCAACTTCTTGGTGTCTCCCATTTTCTCCATTGCTTGCCATTGCTAGATGCTTGTGGATATTTTAACTATCTTTGTTTATGAAGTAGATAATTAGTCTTAAGTAAGCAACCTGCTTTTGGAGAAATGAAAATGGCTTATTTATATAGAAAATCAAAGAGGCATGATAAAGAGTAGAGGAGTAGGTTGGCTGAAAATGATTGAAAGTTGGTGAAGTCTCCTACCCTCCTTCCTTCTACAATTTGTCCAATTGACCCAACTCCTTTTTCTGACTTCAAATACATTACCTAACAATACCCACCGCCAGCCTCTCACTTTCCCAATTTCAGATTAAGCTACTTCCCTTTGACGAATTCAAAATAAAAATTCTTTATTTGAAGAGATTCATGTCAAACGCAGACCCTGCTAACACGGGATATTTTGTGCACCGGATTGCCTTTTTATTTTTCCATGCCGAGTGGACAACGCATTGCCAATATTTTCTGGAGAAAAAAAATCTCTAGGATTAGTTATTCAGTAAACACAGTATAAATAGTTGTTGGTTGCTTACCTAAAACTGGTGATTTTATGTAATAGTAGTTGTCAAGCAAATAATGGGCGAGGGGCCATGGAGTTCTTAAGTTTGTTGGCGTTTGTCTGAGTGAAGAAAATTTTCTAAGAAAACATTTGTTAAAGGCTGATGATAAATTTATACTAATTTTTTTTTTTGAGGCTGAGAAATTCAAACTTGATGTAGTATTTTTTTAAACTAAAATTCACAACTGAAATATTATTTTTAGAAAACTAATTTACACGAGTAATCTTATTCTGCATTGGTCAACTCGACTCTAGTAGTGATACAAAGTAGTAACAAATATATTTGGGATAAAGGGTGTAAATCAATTGGCTCAGACTTAGAATCCTGAATGCCCAAATGGCAAAATGTTATCCCTCCATTTTACTTTATATAACGGTATTTGATTACGTAAAATTTAAAAAGAAAGAAAGATTTTGAATACACATTAAAAGTACAATTATACTTTGTAGTCTCAAATATACATAGACATTCCTATGGCTATAGGAGCATGTCATTGAGAGGAAAATAAAAAGTGTATACAATTAAATAGTTTCAAATATAAAAATATGCCAGTCTGTTTATTAATTAGACAGAGTACTTTCAGATGATAGTAATTTTTTTTACTATCTAACAATGTCAACCCTAAGTACTTGGAAAAGATCTGTTGAAATTAACTATGACATTGCCAAATGTAATTTGCTTGTATATGTATTTATGGTGTGTTTTTTTTCTCCAACGCTAGTCTGTCAATGAAATAACATCTACTCGTCCAATAACAACCAGAGATGATAGTCTTTCAATGAAATTGGGATGAAATAACATCTACTCGTCCAATAACAACCAGAGATGATCCTAATTGTGCAAATCTCCCTTGAGAATTTGGTTAATTTTAGTGCATTGGTCCAAAATTAGAACAATAGTTCCCTTTAGACTTTTTGTTGTTGTTGTTGTTGTGCGCGTGTGTGGTGGGGAGGGGGATTTGGAGGCATTTTTTGTAGCTTGGCGGACGACTTTTACTAGCCCCACTGTTATACCTGTGACATTTTGAACATTCGATCTTTTGAACTTCAAATTTTTTTATTTATTAAAATACATTGTGAAATAAACAGTAGGTAATATAGACAATGCAATCTTTACTAGCAAGAGAACTAAAATGAAAAGAAAGATAAAAATAACGAATGATTCAGAACAGGGGAATTTCAAAAATAATAAATCATCCATCGCCATGAGCTAGTCCAGTAGTGGCATGCCTTCCATTCTTGGTTGCCACAAATAGACAATCGTACTGTATATTTAATTAATGCGGCGGCAAAGGGTGATGCCATCACCAACGGGAAGCTGGCAAATTTCTATTCTGGAATCAGCAGCCAAGGCCTTGTTAAGTTCCAATACGAAATCTCTGTAATATCTAACGTATTTCCTGAGGGGTGCATCAGGTGGTGCCACTACTGATCCGTTCCAAAGTGTGTTGTCATAGCCAATAAGTCCACCAACCTTTACCAAGTCGATCAATCTCTTGTGATAGTTCAAGTAGTTGTCTTTGTCAGCGTCCACAAATATGAAATCATATGATCCATGGTATTTTCCCTGTTTTAAAAAATTATTCAATAAAAGGTTAATATTAACCATCATAGACAAGTTGTCAATTTATTTATTTGTTGTTATGTTCATGAGACTTTATGTACTTACGTCTTCAATCATTTGGTCAAGAACAGGCAATGCAGGGCCTTCTCTGAATTCAATTTTGTGTGCTAGACCAGCCTTTTCAATTACTGGAAGACCAATCTCATAGTTATCGCGGTTGATATCCATGGCTAGAATCTGAATCCATTTTAGCACATTAGTACAAAGTTATAAGTTTGCTTATAATCTGTAAGACTACAAAACATTCGTAGAAAACTAATTACCTTGCCATCATCAGGAAGAGCCATGGCAGTTGCCAGCAGAGAGTAACCAGTAAAAACACCAATCTCCATAGTGTTCTTGGCATTGATGAGTTTGAGAAGCATATTCAAGAATTGCCCTTCATCGGCCGAGGTGGTCATAAGGTTCCAAGGGTGTTTTGCAGTAATCTCTCTTAGCTCTTTCATGGCTTCAGGCTCTCTTGGGTACACACTTGTCTCAAGAATGTACTATAGAAACACAAATACAAAAAAAAAAGTTGATTTAAATCAACATGTTCATAAAAGTTTTGCACAAGGGAATTTCTTGTATCACAAAATGGATGAACCAAAAAAAGAAAAGTGCAGGTAGTTATTTTACCTGATAAAGGGCATCGCTTTGCAAGAGACTCTTGTGTCCAACTTCTTGGTGTCTTCCATTTTCTCCATTGCTTGCCATTGCTGATTGGTGTTAAAGTGGATATTTTTAGTTATATTTGTTTCTGAAGTAGAAAAGTCTCAAGTAAGCAACCTGTTTTTGTAGGAATGAAAATGGCTAAATTTATAGTGGAAACTGTATAGAGTGGAGGGGACAGAGGGGTGGTTGAGTGAAAATGATATTGAAGGTTGGTGAATATTTGATTCCTTCTCCTACAGCCAAACGACCAACTCCATTTTTGACTTCATATCCATTACCTAATAATACTCACCACCCGCCTCTCACTTTCCTAATTTCAGATTAGGCTACTTTCCTTGACAAATTCAGAAGGGTCGACATACCCTATACCCCTCAACTTTGCGATTTAAAATTGTTATCCCCCATGGTTAAAAAATGGCTTACATATACCCTACCATTGCACAAATGGCCCAGAATTTGAGGTATATCAGCATGAAAAGTATTTTCTATTTGATGAGACTCATGTCATTGCCGATATTTTCTAAAAAATCTCTAGGATAATTAGGAGGAATTAAGATCTTATAACCATTGGAAAAAATGGTCGTTTCTGATCTCTAATATGTAAAAATGGAGTAAAACTAGAAAAAAAAATTGGAAGTGGACTACAAAGAATTCTCCCATTACGATTACTAACTCTGCTAACACAATGATAAGTAATACTAATTAAAAGTAGTTGGTTGCTGACTTAAACTGGTAATTTTATGTAAATTGTTTGCCTTGCAAATAATGGGCGAGTGGGCATGGAATTATTTTAGTACTATTTTCTTAAGTTTGTTGGCGTTTGTTTGAGTGAAGAATATTCTCTAAGAAATATCTTTTTAAAGGTTGATGATGAAAAAAACTGTTTTGAGGATGAGAAATTCAAACATATATGTAGTATTTTCTAAAATTTCTCAAACTCAAATAGTACTACTTTCAGAAAACGAATTTCTGTGAGTAATCTTATTCTGCATTGGTCAACTTGACTCTTTAGTGATATAAAGTACAAATATGTTTTGAGACAATTAGATAAAGTGTAAATTAATGGTTCAATTTAGAAACTGAATGCGCAAATGGAAAAATATTACTCCATTTTATTTTAAATAATGGTATTTGATTGGGTACGAAATTTTGAAGAAAAAACAAAGAAGAGAAAGAGTGACTTTTGACATATTAAAAGTATAACTATAATCTGTGGTCTTAAATAGCTATATGAGCATGTCATTAATTGTGAGTAAAATGAAAAGCTTATGATTAAAAAAATTTAAATATAATATTTTTTCGTTTGACAAAAAATAAAAGAGTGTGACATAATAGTAATTATAGAGTGTAGTTTTAGATTAATGAACTTTAAGGAATTATCATGGATTGTGGTGGATGGTTGGGACCCTCCACCTATAACTTCGGATTTAATCGGGCCCAAAATAGATATTCTGCTCCTTTTTAGTTGTCATGTATACTATAAGTAGTTGTTCCTAAATACTTGTCAATTTTAAAAAGCAAGAGAGAATTAATTATTTTTTCCAACTTTGCCCTTATCATTAATTAGTCTAGAATTAAGAGACACATAAATAGACAAAGATTAATTAGGAGTATATGAGTCAAATTACACTTCTAATTAATTTTTCTTAATGGTTGTGTAAGTCGCATCATGACAACTAAAAAAGAACGGAGAGAATATGACAGTGACTGAGAAACCAAAAAAATCTAACTATTTCAAACCCCAAAACTTTGGAAAAGATAAAGAATTCAAAAAATTGCACGAAAAAAAAAGAGGACTGGGCATAAGTTATGCCGCTTGAACTATGTCGTGCTTGTTCAAGCTATGCTCATCTATCATAATTTTTTTAACAATGTATGTCTATGATCCTATTTGTACAAATGTTCCTTGAGATAAAATTTGATTGATTTTAGTGCATTGGCCCAATAGAACATTAATCCCCTCTAGAAATTATTTTGACCCATATGTTTTAGGTTTGGAAGCCTTTTGCCAATTCTTCTTTCTCCCTTTTTTTTAGGGGGGGGGGGGGGGGGGTTGAAGTTTCTATACAAAAACTTGCCTACAATATGCACCAATGCATCAAATGATGAACGAAAATTGAAATTGCATTTCGTCATGGGTGTGATGTAACAAATTATCAACTATCCCCGTTGACCTATGACATTTTGGACATTTGATCTCTGAACTTGATTTTTTTTTTAATTTATAAAAGTACATTGCCAAATAAATAGTAGGTGACATAAACAATGCAACCTTTGACAATAGACAGAACTAAAAGGAAAAATAAACGAATGAGTAAAACAGGGGATTTCAAAAATGATAAAATCCTCCGTCGTCATGAGCCCTGTGGCATGCCTTTCATTGTTGGTTGCCACCAATAGACAATAGTACTGTATGAATATTTTAACTGATGCGACGGCAAAGGGTGATGCCATCACCAACCGGAAGCTGGCAGATCTCGATTCTTGTATCAGCAGCCAAGGCCTTGTTGAGTTCCAATATGAAATCCCTATAATACCTAACATATTTCCTCAGGGGTGCATCAGGTGGTGCCACCACTGATCCACTCCATAGGGTGTTGTCGTAGCCAATTAGTCCACCAATCTTGACCAATTCGATTAATCTCTTGTGATAGTTCAAGTAATTGTCCTTGTCAGCGTCCACAAATATGAAATCATATGATCCGTGGTATTTTCCCTGTTACCAAAATTGATAAACAAACATTAACAATCATAGACAAGTTTTCAATTTATTAATTTGTTGTTATGTTCATGGAACTTTATGTACTTACGTCTTCAATCATTTGGTCAAGAACAGGAAGTGCAGGGCCTTCTCTGAATTCAATTTTGTGTGCTAGACCGGCCTTTTCAATTACTGGAAGACCAATCTCATAGTTATCGCGGTTGATATCCATGGCTAGAATCTGAATCAATTATAGCAAATTAGTACAATTATCATTTGTTAGATTGCAAGCAATTAGTAAAAGTTAATTACCTTGCCATCATCCGGAAGAGCCATGGCAGTAGCAAGCAGAGAGTAACCAGTAAAAACACCAATCTCCATAGTGTTCTTGGCATTGATGAGTTTAAGAAGCATATTCAAGAATTGCCCTTCATCGGCCGAGGTGGTCATAAGGTTCCAAGGGTGTTTTGCAGTAATCTCTCTTAGCTCTTTCATGGCTTCAGGTTCTCGTGGGTACACGCTTGTTTCAAGAATGTACTGTTCAAACACAAATCAAACAATTTAGTATTAAAATAAACATGTTCATAATAAGTTTTGCACAGGTAAATTAATTTCTTGTATGACAATGTGAACGAAAAGTGGTATGTCAGCTTTAATTTGAATATTGCATTTTACCTGATAAAGGGCATCGCTTTGCAAGAGACTCTTGTGTCCAACTTCTTGGTGTCTTCCGTTTTCTCCATTGCTTGCCATTGCTGTTTGTTCTTTCGTTGGTGTTGAAGTGGATATTTTAGCTATATTTGTTTATGAAGTAGATTAGTCTTAGGTAAGCAACCTGCTTTTGGAGAGACGAAAATGGCTTAATTTATAGTGGAAAAACAAGAGACATATTGTAAAGAGTGGAGGGGTTGTTTGGGTGAAAATGATTGAAAGTTGGTGAATATTTGGTTGTTTCTCCTACAATTTCTTGGAGAATACAGCCAAACGACCAACATCGTGTTTGACTTCATATCCATTACCTATAACAATACTCACCACCAGCCTCTCACTTTCCCTATTTCAGATTAGGCTAACTTTCTTTGACAAATTCAGTTGAAAAGTATTCTCTATTTTGAAGAGTCTACTCATGCCAAGTGGACAACGCATTGCTGATATTTTCAAAAAAAAAAAAAAAGAAGGGAACTCTAGGATTACCAACTCTTTAAACACAATGATATACTACGTACTCATTAAAAGTAGTTGGTTGCTGACTTAAAACTGGTAATTTTATGAAGTTGTTGTCTTACAAATAATGGGCGAGAGGGCATGGTATTATTTTACTGTATTTTCTTAAGTTTATTGGTGTTTGTTTGAGTGGAGAATATATACCAAAACCCATTTGTGAAAGGATGATTATTTATTGAGTTTAAGAAATATACACCGTTAATATAAATAATTTTTATATCATCGGATCATCTTTTCCTGTTCATTTTTACTTGTTGTAGCAAGTTAACTTATTTTGGATGACCTGATGATGTAATCGTATGTAGAACCTAAACTTATCTTTATTTTGAGGTTGAGAAATTCAATCTTATATGTTGTATTTTTTTAATTTCTCAGAACTCAAATATTATTTTAGACAACGAATTTCTATGAGTAGTCTTATTCTTCATTGGTCAATTTGACTCTTATACTGATACAAATTAACAAATATATTTGAGATTTAAATAATGTCATTCTTTTTTTAATTAACTGGAAAAAAAACTGTTACATAAATTGGTTAGAGAGAGTAGTTAGATTAATAAGGTTCAGATGATGGTAATTTTCTTTCACTATCTAACGATATCAAACCCAAGTACTTGGAATTCAAACATAGTTGAAAATAACTATCATATTGCGAAATGTAATTTGCTTGTATATGTATGGTGTATTTTTTTTCTCCAACGCGAGTCTGTCAAATGCAATTGAGAATGAAACAACGTAAACTCGTCCAGTTTAGGCCAATTCAAAATTCAAATTTTTGCAAAGTTAGCATACTTTGAAGGCTGGTGTTTAAATTTTCTCTCTGTTTTAAAGAGTTTTGCATATAAGACCAAGTAGCATAATTTTTCAAAGTAATGCCGCTTGGCCAATGGCAAGGGCACAAGTTGTGCCTAGCCTGATCATATTTGTGAAAAATATCCATTGTGGATTTGGTTGGTTTTAGTGCATTGGCCCATAAATAGAATAATAGTCATTTAGAATTTTTTTTAATCCATATGTTTTAGGGTTTAGATGTTTCAATAACCTAAAAATTGACCTACAATTGCAGCAATAATGCATCAAATGAGTAGGAGGCATTTTGTATAGTTTGGTGAATGGGAGCTGTTAAGAGATGCTTCTGGCCAATCAATACTAGTAATAAAAGTTTGAGGATTAACGACCTTTATAAATTCAAACCTCTTCTTTTGGTTCTAGCTTGGTCATGAGTGTCACGTACCAGGTGTTGAGTTTTTAACAAAAAGGTATGAATTGGGAAATAGAGGGAAATGAAATTTGAACTAAGTTCATTTGTTGGATAGGAAAAGGAGAACTTTTGTGCTTATATATACAAACACGTCTTTTGGGTGATAAAGAGTTGAGGAGAGAGTTTCCCCATGTGCTATCGTCGTGTGTGACGCAAATTGTGGACTCGGAATAAAATTCTACTTCATCTATTCTCTGTTTATTGTTTCGAATACAGGGAGATAACAGCGGGTTCCCCCATTGACATGTGACATTTTGGACAATCGATCTTTGAACTTGAATTTCTTTTTTTATTAATCAAATACATTGTGAAATAAGCATTAGCTAACATAGACAATGCAACCTTTACCAAAATACAGAACTAAAAGAAAAAAAAGATAAAAATAAACGAATGAGTAAAACAGGGGATTTCAAAATGATAAATCCTCCATTGTCATGACTCATGAGCCCTGTGACATGCTTTCCAGTCTTGGTTGCCACCAATATGAATATTTTAACTGATGCGGCGGCAAAGGGTGATGCCATCACCAACGGGAAGCTGGCAGATTTCGATTCTTGTATCAGCAGCCAAGGCCTTGTTGAGTTCCAATACGAAATCCCTATAATACCTAACATATTTCCTGAGGGGTGCATCAGGTGGTGCCACTACTGATCCGTTCCATAGGGTGTTGTCGTAGCCAATTAGTCCACCAATCTTGACCAAGTCGATTAATCTCTTGTGATAGTTCAAGTAATTGTCCTTGTCAGCATCCACAAATATGAAATCATATGATCCGTGATATTTGCCCTGTTACCAAAATTGATAAACAAACATTAACAATCATAGACAAGTTTTCAACTTATTAATTTGTTGTTATGTTCATGGAACTTTATGTACTTACGTCTTCAATCATTTGGTCAAGAACAGGAAGTGCAGGGCCTTCTCTGAATTCAATTTTGTGTGCTAGACCGGCCTTTTCAATTACTGGAAGACCAATCTCATAGTTATCGCGGTTGATATCCATGGCTAGAATCTGAATCCATTTTAGCACATTAGTACAAAGTAATAAGTTTGCTTATAATCTGTAAGACTACAAAACATTCGTAAAAAACTAATTACCTTGCCATCATCAGGAAGAGCCATGGCAGTTGCCAGCAGAGAGTAACCAGTAAAAACACCAATCTCCATAGTGTTCTTGGCATTGATGAGTTTGAGAAGCATATTCAAGAATTGCCCTTCATCGGCCGAGGTGGTCATAAGGTTCCAAGGGTGTTTTGCAGTAATCTCTCTTAGCTCTTTCATGGCTTCAGGCTCTCTTGGGTACACACTTGTTTCAAGAATGTACTGTTGAAAAGCAAATCAGCACAAGTAAATTAATTTCTTGTATGACAATACGAATAAAAGTGTATGTGGTCTTTAATTTGCTTGTAGTTTTTTTTTTACCTGATAAAGAGCATCACTTTGCAAGAGACTCTTGTGTCCAACTTCTTGGTGTCTTCCGTTTTCTCCATTGCTTGCCATTGCTGCTTGTGGATACTTTAAACTTTAACTATCTTTGTTTATGAAGTAGATATAATTAGTCTTAAGTAAGCTACCTGCTTTTAGAGAGATGAAAATAGCTGAATTTATAGCAGTGGAAAACAAGAGAGACATATAGTAGTGGTTGGCTGAAAATGACAGGAAGTTGGTGAATTCTCCTTTCTTACAATACAGCCAATTGAATAAACTCATTTTTTTGACTTTCATTATCCATTACCTACCAATACCCACTACCCACCTCTCACTTTCCATTATTTCAAATTTCGGGTATAAAGTATAATTTATGGCTTTCTTTGACGAATTCAGGATCAAAAGTAGTCTTTATTTGGAGGAAATCATGTCAAGTGGACAACGCACAGCTGATTTTTCTTTCTTAAAAAAGGTTTAGGATTAGTGACCATGAAAATAGAAAGAAAATCACTTTATTTGGATAGCTTGTGTAAACACAATACAAGTTATGATAAAAGTAGTTGAGTCCTCTCCTTCTAGTATTCAAGATTTAACCTCAAATTATAGGATACTCTTAAATTGATCAAAAAAATTTAATTCGTTTATAACATTGATTGACTAGCGTAAAGAAACAGAGGAATTTTGCTTACTGTATACATATAGAAATAGTACATCACTGATGCCAACCTCAAACTTCAGAATTTAACAAACTATTTTAAAATCAAAGGAATAATCGCGAAAGAATTTTTTTCCCTTATTCATTCTCCGTCCTTTTGAATAAAAAAACCTTCGGAATGATAGTAGTAGAGTAGTCGGTCTGTACTAACTAGATATTTAAGTTACCACTTGAAAATTGACGTAATTTGTCTAGTATGCTAAGAAGTAGGGAAGACCTGAATTAGAAATTAGGACTGCCAAAATTTCTTTGGTGATGGACCATCATTTTTATTTTTTACCCATGCAATTCAAATAAACAAAAAACAGAAAAAGGAAAAGTCGCTGGTATGAATATGTGTATGGTATGATTAAAAAAAATGTTTATCATAAATATTTCTTTTTTTAAAAAAACTTTTTTATTGGTTCTTGGTATTAAAAAATCTCAAATAGTCTTAGAGAAAAACATTTTTTGGGGGGTGAAAAAGGGAAAAATGACTTGCCTCATTTGTCGTGGGAAGTCATTTTCCTTAACAACTATCTCATCTTTTAACTTCATATCATTACTCTTAACAAATATTTACATTATTATCAATCTTTAATAGTACTTAAAATAAATCAAGTTATTCCAATTTACTAACATTATTACTTATCATTTTAATATTTTTCAGAAAAACAGTTTTCAAAGAAATGACTTACCAAAATGCTAAAAGTTTGGTGAGTGGACCAAGGCTGCCACTCTTGACTTCCCTTCTCATAGTATAGCAAGTGAGTAACACACGAAACTTCATAATCAAGTGGTACTGGATATAGTCATCTTTCATTTCTTTCTCTAAAAAAAAAATCATTTTTTCATTTTTTGTCTCTTGGTCTTCACAATAAAAAAGAAGAAAATTAAGAAAAGAACAAACTGGAGACAAGGTTGAGATCTGCTGATTATTATTCATTTAGATTTTCGTAGTTATTTTCTCAAGATAGGGGTAAGGTCTACGTACACTCTACCTTTCCATACCGATCTATAAAATTCCATTGAGTTTGTTGTTGTTTTTGTAGTTGGTAAGCCCTTGACTTTTGTTCTCCCTTTTCACAAGGTGGGTTGTTGTTGGTACGTTGAAAGAGTCATATAACCTTTTTTTAATGACTCCAAAAATATAATTGGGAGCCAGAATGTACCTTCAATGAATCTTTTCCACAAGATTCTATATCTTTAAAAAATCAAGGTGGATGGTTAAATGCTTCTGTCTCATGGCTTTCAAATTTCATTTGTGCATAACCTATATGAAGCTAGTTTTATATCTTGAAATTATGTCACTAGATGTAAAGAATTATTAAAGGTAGAATACATCGACAATCCATTAAATTTGTCAATAGATTTCATTTAGATATTCGAAATACGATTTATTTTAATTGAATACTTGAACACGAAGCAAAATGTTTCTATTAGAGTACACTTCCGAGTTCGATCCAGCTCATGTTATTTTAAAAAAGCTTCTGTGTGTTTTCTCAAGCGTCATTATATAGATACGTTAACCACATAAATAAATCATCTCCTTTAATTATACGCATTAATCTAAGTAAGTCATAAAACCTTAAATTTGTTCCAATTGAGGTTGATAAATTGTTACTTCATTTGTTTCATTTTCATTAAATATATATTTGATTAGTCGCAGAATTTAAGAAGAGAAGAAGTTTTTTTATATCAATGATCTTCAACATGTTATATTAATTACAAGAATGACACGTCATCGAGGGTAAAATGAGAATGTCAAGATAAATAATTTTCTTGAATATAAAAGTATATAGACTTTATTCAATCACCAGAAAGGTGTGATATGAAATGGAACTAATGGAATACTTGAATTTTTTAAGAATAATTTTTTAAAAAAGGAATCAATTAATTAGGCCTCGTGAACTACTATAACCGAAAATTGATTAGTGATATATATTATGGCATGATAAGTTGGGGAAATTCATGCCTTTTTCCCCCTCTGACTAAACATCCTGTGTTTATAGTTTACATACATTATTATGATTGATTTTTCAGTCAACCCTTTAATACCCATGTAGTAGAACTTGAATATACCATTGGTTAGTTCTGGATCATTTTTACATATTTTGGTGGTTAATGTATGAGTCAAAATTCGGAGTTTGATATTTGGACGTATTTGAAGATCAATGATGTGTGACAGTCAAAAATTAATCAAATCCAACTCAATGAGAATGATATCAGGCACACCTTTAAGTTATATTTGGTAAGGTTACTCTTTATCATTAGAGATTTGGAATGTACAATGCAAGTTCACCTACTTCCAGAATGGCGAGATCGGGATCGTGTTAGCGATCGATCAAGGTAAGCCTTATCAAAAATTGTAATTGAAGAATTCAAGATTCATCCTGATAGTTTCTCAACCACGTACGTGACAACTCAAATGTGCAAATAGAGATTATTATGAAGGGTGTAGAATGTGCAAGACGTTACTAAAAATCGAGATTATATATAAGTGTACCCTCTCCCTTCACTTATATTACATTTGAATCTCATCACAAATATAGTACTCCTATTATATTTACAGTTATAATACAAGCTATTGAAGCTCTCAAGTTCTTACTTTTCAAGTGACATTATAATTACGTCGGAGACAACTCAATTACAACTTATAAGATATCTGATTACTTCGATTGTTCTCATTAACAAGTTACTTAGCATCAAGAGTAATTTGGTCATATATTGGCATGGTATTACACAAGATTGGTTTATTCCTTTAAAACAAACATTCCTCAATCTTCTATATATAATATATCCGTACGATATATATATATATATATATATATATATATATATATATCATAGATTGATAGGGTATCATAAAAAATCGATTCATTCCTTTAGAAAAATATTATTCGATCATCTATGATATTTACATGGTATATATCATAAAAGTCTGATTCATTCCTTTAAAAAATTAGTCCTTGCACTACGAAAAAATAAAAAACAACGGAACATTTTTCATTGCCACGTAACAATAAATTAGAGATAAAATTATCATTTCGTTGATAAGTAACTACGGATTAGCGCTGAAATTATAACTCAGTCACACAATAAACAATCAAAAGAAATAGTATCTATTGTAGTGACTGATTACCGATGAAAATAAAAATATGCCGCTAAATATCAGCGCCATCATTTTAATTACGAAATCAACAACATAAGTTCAACGACATATTTAATAAATATTAGCGATATATAACATGATACAATAAAATTTAAGTAACAGTCAACAAATATCTTATTTAATACTGACATATAAACTAGTTAACGAGAAATTAATATCTCTCACCCACTTATAAAATAGCAAATAGAAAAAATAGTACTCCCTCGTCTCATTTTATGTGGTATCATTTGACTTAGCATGGTGTTTAAAAAAGAAAGACTTTTTAAACTTGTGATCCAAAATAATTCTTAGATATTTCTGATTTACTGTGACCGTAAATTATTTCATCAAGGGTAAAAAGAGAATTTTTAAATTAAATTATTTCTAATTAGTAAGATAATTTTTTTTTTGGGACAACTTAAAAACGAAAAAGTGCCCTATTTTATGGGATGGGGAGAGTTAACATTTTTTTAAATTGGCCCGTAAAACCAATTCTCCCTAATTAACGACCATCCAAACAAGGTGCGACTCCATCGGTCGATCGTTTGCTTCTTCTCATCTACCTCCATTTCATCTATTTTTTTATTGTTTTTTACAAAACCTCCATTTTTTGGAAGATGTGTTCATGGAACATGAGATGAAGATTGTGTGCTTGGCAGCGCCTATTGAGGCGTTGCCGTATCCGGATGTTGCAGCCTTCCACTCAACAGATTTGGTGAGTAGCCACTTTTTCTTTTTAATTTCTGGAATTACAATATGTAAGTTCATAATCATGTTGGACTGAACTTTAATTCGGATAATTAGCAGCCTTTAGTAATAAATTTGATTTCTGGGTTTATTTTCTCTATGGTATACTGCAGGCAGTATCTGAAAGTTTCTTGTACTGTCAGGAGTTATTATTTTTGTATATCTGTGGAAAGGGAGGGATGTTAGACTAACATATAAATTGTATGATAATGATCTTTGTGTGTCTTAACTGTATTACCTTACTGGCATTTATTATGGTGTAAAAGCATAGGTTTAATTATATTCTTCCTATGCTCAATCATCATTCACTTCAGGAAATTCACATTAGTCAGTGTGGGATAACCTACTGATTACTTGTTCAAGGAATACTTAATTAGATATTTGTTCAGCTCTATTGCTTGTTCTTTGATGTTTTCTTTTGTGGGCTCTTGCTCTGTTTGCTGTGAGTGGAGTACAGAAGGGGGAGGAGGTCTTTGTAGCATGTTAATTTACTAACAATAGCAATATAATTCATGATTAATAAGAAGAGTTATGAACCATTTTGGTAAGCCTTTAAACAACTAAACTTAATTGTTCATACGTATCCGAAAAATAATAAATTTTTTGGGAACAAATTCAATAGCGGAGTTGCTCGGGTGGGGGGTGGGGTTGTTCTGCTGAACATGTGCGTCTAGTTTTGCACCCTGCACTTAATTATATATGGAGAAAATTTGAAAACTTTGTTCAAATTCAAGAAATTTGAATTCAAATTTTCAAAATCCAGATTATATCAATCGGCAAAAAGGGGGGAAAAAGAACTCAACTTTTAACCTGATCCAATTAAATGTACTGGACTTTTGAATGAAGACCTATGAATTAATGGCGAGAAGTTTCAGTGTTAAGATACTAATCAAATTCAAAAAGGAAAAGAAATTGCAGAGAAAAGGAAAACACAGGTAATGTGAATTCAACGATACGCTCCTTGAGATGTGCTACACTTGTGATATAGTGTTGCAATTGGCTGAGCTGGCCTAACTGCCGTGTGGTGCCCACAAATTAAAAATGAAAGACTTAGGGACTATAATGAAAATACGAAATAGAAATAACTAACAAGAGAGGCTATTCCATAATTAGACAAAACTATCTACCATAACAACCATCCAATTATCCTTGCACTTCAGCCAATTTGTAACAGGTCTACCTGGATGAAAACTTCCTTGTCCTCAAGGAAGGAGATCAGGAAACCTCAACTTAAGGGTATTAGCATCCTACCAAGTGTTGTGATCATCAGGAAATTGATCCCACTGCACAAGGAGCTGAACAATGTCCTTGTTGCCCTTCTGAACCATCATCTTATCTACTATCTTCAAAGGCTTAGGACAAAACGGACTAGAAATATCAAGCACTGGTGGATGGGAGATCTGATCAGGAATAGCAAGACAAGGTTTCAACAATGAAACATGGAAGGTGGGTGTAACATGAGACCAACAAGCAAGGATAACTTATAAGCAACTGTACCCATCTTTTCTTCAATCATGCAAGGCCCATAGTATTTGGCTGATAGCTTGGTGAAATGATGTTGAGACATGGTGACTTGCCTATAGAGCTGCAGTTTCACATAGGCCAAACCTGGAATTGCCTATCAGTGTTGTGTTTATTAGTCTGACCAGACATTCTCTGCTAAGCTCTAGCTAAATGATACTTGAGCAACTGAAATTTACTCCCTTGTTACTAAGCTTCTATCCACTTCTTCAACAACTGAATTACTGGCCAAGTAAGGCAAGTGAAGTGGAGGTGGTTGACCATAAAGTGCCTCATAATGGGAACTGTGAATAGAGGAATGGGATGTAGTGTTAATTGTCAAAATAAAAGGAATGGAATGTACTGTACTGTTTTACCACCATTCAGCAGGGGTAAGGAAAGAAGCCCAATCAGTAGGTGAATCAACACAATAGCATCTCAGATAGGTTTCTAAGCACCTATTAACAACCTTAGTCAGATGGCCAGACTGAGGATGATAAGTAGTGGACAATATCAATGTAACACCCTGAATAGCAAACGTTCCTGCCAAAACTTGCTTGTAAAAATAGGATCTCTATCACTAATAAGCTCTGCAGGCGTACCATGTAACTTGAATATGTTATCCATAAACAATTGAGCAATATCAGCAATAGAATAAGGATGAGAGATAGCAAAGAAATGAGCATACTTAATTAGCCTATCTACCACCACCCAAATAATAGTCTTCCCTTTGGATTTAGGAAGACCCTCAATGAAATCCGTACTCACACTACTCCAAGTAGTAGGAGGTATTGGTAAGGGTTATAACAATCCTAGTGAAGCAATGGTCTATTCTTGCTCATCTGACAAATTGAGCATTTCTTAACATATTGAATAACATCATTCTTCATTCCAGCCCAGTAAAACAAAAAGGACAGTCTCCTATAAGTGTTGTCAATACCTGAATGCCCATCTTGAGGTGAGTTGTGCCATATCAACAACAACTCTTGCCTCAGTGCCAGATCAGAACCAACCACTAATCTACCATGCCTCTTTAATTGTTGATGGATGAAAGTGTAGCCCTTCACTTCTCCTCCTGAATGCTCAAGCTCTTGAACCAAGTTTCTGAGCTCAACATTTGTCTACCAAGTGCCCATGATGTCCTACAGCAGCCCAGTTCTCACTGTAGATAATGACAAAGCTGATAACTCCACAATAGGCAATCTGGAAAGAGCATCAACAACCTTATTCTCCTTGCTTCTTTTATATTCAATCTCAAAATCATACTGCATCAGCCCAGTCACCCATTTTAGCTGAGAACCAGTGTGCAACTTCTGTTCTAACAAGAACTTGAGAGCCTTCTGGTCAGTTTTAATGATGAAGGATCTGCAACTCAAATACTGACCGCATTTAGTCACTGGTTCACTGCCATAACCAATGCTAATAATTCCTTATCATAAACTGATAAAGTTTGATGCCTAGGAGATACTCCTTTACTCAGGTAAGCTATTGACCTCCTCAACTGCATCAACATTGCTCCAATGAAATCAGGCATAGCCAGAACAGGAGCTAAAGTAAAAGCATCCTCCAAAGCTGAAAGCCTGGGTTGCCTGTTCAGACCATACAAAACTGTCCTTCTTAAGCAGCTCGGTCAGAGCCGTGCTAATATTTCCATAACTTTGGATAAACCTTCTATAGTAGCCAGCTAACCCCTAGAATCCCTGAGCTGTTTGAGTGTCCTAGGGACTGGCCAATCCCTAACAGCTTGAATCTTCTGTGGGTCAGTAGCTACACCATCAGATGATATAATATGTCCAAACTATTCCACCTTAAGAGTAGCAAAAACACACTTGGCTCTTCTAGCAACCAAGTTATGTTGTCTGAGGATAGCAAAAACAGTCTTCAGATGCTGGGCATGTTCATTGAGAGTCTGGCTATACACAAAAATGTCATCAAAAATACTAAAAACAAATTTCCTCAAGTGACGCTGGAATATATGGTTCATCAAACTTTGGAAACTAAATGGGGCATTAGTCAGCCCAAATGGCATGACCAAGATCTCAAAATGACTAGAATGAGTTCTAAAAGTAGTCTTGTGAACATCACCAGTAGACATTCTAATCTAATCTGATGCCTTTTTGTCCTCTTCAAACTTCATTTATGAGATTACACTGCTAATGCTGCTGTTATATATTTTATGGTGCCCCCTATTAGTTTATTTTTCTTATTACAATTGCTTGAGCTCTCAATTTCCCTTAGTTTAGTCACAGTATGGTAGGAATTTTGATGCTAAGAAGACCATTTGAATCATGATATGAGTTACAGAAAATTTGTAATGTGCAAATCTAGTGCTGCTTGTGTGCAGAAATGGTGCTAAAACCCTTTTGTTCATGTTGATAAACAAATGATAATTGAATGAAAGAAAATACACTGGTAGGGAAATGGGCGTTTGAATGATTTTCAGTTACAGAAAGGAGATAAGAACAAGAAACAATGCAGCAAACTCTAATATTTTTCATGTGGAAGCAACCATGTGGATAATGCACCCAAAATCTCATATATGGAAGAAGAGAAACATGATGAAGAAAGATGCCAATAATCATCCTGGAGGGGGGGGGGTACCCTTATGCAGGAGGAGTGGAGAGAAGGTTTAGCGTATTATAATCACAAGTATAATTTAAATGTTTCACTGTTCTGTCCTCTACTGAAAGGTATTTAAATTTATCTATCACTTCAGTCCTCAAATGAAATTGTTTACCAATCAATAAAAATATCTATCACCTCAATTGTATCGATCTTTGCACCCCCTTCCTCCTCAGTTGTATCAAAAATAAAAACAAAAAATAAAACTGAAATCCGTATTTTAATTAAAATCAAAACTAATATAGAACATCCACCAGCAATAACAAATCCCACGGCATGGATGCATTCAAATTCAAGTAACAAAAAAAAAGACAAAATAAAAAAAAGAACAGATTACCTTAATAACGAGACTAACAAAATGAATGAAGTTTACTTTTTAAACCTATGCAATATGAAGTCTTTATTTTATTTTATTTTGAGGGGGGGTTGCAAAGATTGATAAAATCGAAGTGATAGATTTATTTTTTTCATTTGGTAAGCAATTTCAATTGAGGTGATAGAAAAAACCACAAACCTGGATGATGATGATGTTATTAAGTACCTTTCACTAGAGGACACGAGAGTGAAACCTTTAGACTACACTTAGATTATCATAACCCAACTCTCCACTCCTCGTGGCATTAGGGTGTCCCCCCTCCCTCCCCCTCATCAAATGGAAGTCCATAAAACCTCTACAATTAAAAAAATAAAAACAAAACTGCAATCTGTATCTTAATCAAAATCAAAACTAATGTAGAACATCACCAGCGATAAAAAATCCCACGGTATGGATGCAGTCAAATTCAAGTAACCAAAAACGACTAAAAAAATAAAAAGAAAGAAAGAACAACTTACATGAATAACTAGACCAATCAAATGATGAAATTTTCTTCTTAAGCCTTCATTTATCAACTCTGAATCTGATACAATTGAGAAGGTGGGGGAGGGGAATCGATACAATTGAGAATAAGAGGGGGGGGGGGGGGGATTACAAGGGGAATCGATACAATTGAGAACGGGGGGGGGGGGGGTTACAAGGGGAATCGATACAATTGAGAATAGGGGGGGGGAGATTACAAGGGTCAATACAATTGAAGAGGAGGGGGGGGGGGGGTTAATCCGGTAAACAGTTTCAATTAAGGTGATAGTAAATTTACAAACTGGGATGAGGATGTTTGTTGCATTGCTTTCTTGTTCTTATCTCCTTTCTCTAACTGAAACTTCTCACCATTAGTTCATACGCTTTCATTCAAAAGTTCATATCCCTATTAAGGTATTTTCTTGCATTCAATTATCAGTTGTTTATCAACATGAACAAAAGGTTTTTAGCACCAATTCACCGCACAACAAGCACTTGATTTGCACATTACTGATTTTTGAAACTCATATCAAGGTTCAAAAGGTCTTCTTTGCATCAAAAGTCCCACATAAGTAATACCCAGTAGTTAGAATTATTACATACTAGTTGTGGTTACACTCACATTAGGTCGAAATTTACCGAGATTCTTTCTACTGCTAGAGATTTGATCTTCCTATAGAGATAAGATTGAGATTTTGAAAAAAGTTTTGTTTCAAAAAATAGTTAATTTATCTTAAGAATCAATTTATTTAGTAGTGGAACTAAATGAGCCCTAAATAGAACAAACAAATGCATAGTACTCATATAGTCCATCAAAATGGTTTCGAATTCAGACATAGCTAATTGATTGATTGACAGTTATTAAATGGTGTAAACAATTTCAACAGGCGAAATCAACCACAAAAATCTCATCAAATGGAAGTCCATAAAACTTCGACAATTAAAAAAATAAAAATTAAATTGCAATCTGTATCTTAATTAAAATCAAAACTAATGTAGAACATCACAAGCAATAACAAATCCCACGGTATGGATGCAGTCAAATTCATGTAACAAAAGAAAGGCAAAAAAATAAAAAGAAAGAAAGAACAACTTATCGGAACAACTAGACCAATCAAATGATGAAGTTTTCTTCTTAAGCCTTCATCTATCAACTCTGAATCTGATACAATTGAGAATTGGTTGGTCGGGGGGGGAGGTGATCGATAAGTTTACAAACCAAGATAAAGATGTTTGTTGCATTGCTTTCGTGTTCTTATCTCCTTTATGTAACTGAAACTTCTCACCATTAATTCATACGTCTTCATTCAAAAGTCCATATCCGTACTAATGTATTTTCTTGCATTCAATTATCACTTGTTTATCAACGTGAAGAAAAGTTTTTTAGCACCATTTCAGCGCACAACAAGCACTTGATTTGCACATTACTGATTTTTGCAACTCATATCAAGGTTCAAAAGGTTTTCTTAGCATCAAAAATCCCACATAAGTAATACCCACTAGTTAGAATTAATACATGCTAGTTATTGTGGTTACACTCACATTATGTCGGAATTTACCAAGATTCTTTTTTCTATCCTGCTAGAGATTTGATCTTCCTATAGAGATAAGATTGAGATTCTGAAAAAAGTTTAGTTTCAAAAAATAGTTAATTTACCTTAAGAATCAATTTATTTAGTAGTGGAACTAAATGAGCCTTAAATAGAACAAACAGATACATAGTACTCATATAGTCTATCAAACTGGTTTCGAATTCAAACATAGCTGATTGATTGAATGACAGTTATTAAATGGCGTAAACAATTTCAATAGGCAAAATCAACCAAAAAAAGCTCATCAAATGGAAGTCCATAAAACTTCTACAATAAAAAAAATAAAAATAAAACTGCAATATGTATCTTAATTAAAATCAAAACTAATGTAGAACATCACTAGCGATAAATAATCCTTCAGTATGGATGTAGTCAAATTCAAGTAACAAAAAAAGGCAAATAAATAAAAAGAAAGAAAGAACAATTTACGTGAACAACTAGACCAATCAAATGATGAAGTTTTCTTCTTAAGCCTTTATCTATCAACACTGAATCTGATACAATTGAGAAGGGCGGGAGGGATTGATATAAATGAGAAGGGGGAAAGGGAATCGATACACTTGAGATTGGGGGGAGGGGGGGATTACAAGGATCGACACAATTGAAGAGGAGGGGGGTTAATCTTGTAAACAATTTCAATTGAGGTGATCGATAAATTCACAAACCAAGATGAGGATGTTTGTTGCATTGTTTCTTGTTCTTATCTCCTTTCTGTAACTGAAACTTCTCACCATTAATTCATACGCCTTCATTCAAAATTCAATTATCACTTGTTTATCAACGTGAAGAATAAGTTTTTAGCACCATTTCAGCACACAAGCAGCATTTGATTTGCACATTACTGATTTTTGTAACTCATATCAAGTTTCAAAAGGTCTTCTTAGCATCAAAATTCCCACATAAGTAATACCCACTAGTTAGAATTAATACATACTAGTTGTTGTGGTTACACTTACATTAGGTCAGGATTTACCAAGATTCTTTCTATCCTGCTAGAAATTTGATCTTCCTGTAGAGATAAGATTGAGATTTTGAAAAAAGTTTAGTTTCAAAAACAGTTAATTTACCTTAAGAATCAATTTGTTTAGAGTGGAACTAAATGAGCCCCTAAATAGAACAAACAAATACATAGTACTCATATAGACCATCAAACTGGTTTCAAATTTAGACATAGCTAATTGATTGATTGACAGTTATTAAATGGCGTAAACAATTTCAACAGGCGAAATCAACCAAAAAAAGCTCTTCAAATGGAAGTCCATAAAACCTCTACAATTAAAAAAATAAAAATAAAACTGCAATCTATATCTTAATTAAAATCAAAACTAATGTAGAACATCACCAGCAATAACAAATCCCATAGTATGGATGCAGTCAAATTCAAGTAACAAAACAAAGGCAAAAATTTTTTTAAAAAAAGAACAACTTATCTGAACAACTAGAGCAATCAAATGATGAAGTTTTCTTCTTAAGCCTTCATCTATCAACTCTGAATCTGATACAATTGAGAATGGGTTGGGGAGGTGGTGGGTGGATCAATACAATTGAGGATGTTTGTTGCATTGCTTTCTTGTTCTTATCTCCTTTCTGTAACTGAAACTTCTCACCATTAATTCACACGCCTTCATTTAAAAGTCCATATCGCTACTAAGGTATTTTCTTGTCTTCAATTATCACTTGTTTATCAACGTGAAAAAAAGGTTTTTAGCACCATTTCAGCTCACAACAAGCACTTGATTTGCACATTAGTGATTTTTATAACTCATATCAAGATTCAAAAGGTCTTCTTAGCATAAAAATTCCCACATAAGTAATACTCACTAGTTAGAATTAATACGTACTAGTTGTTGTGGTTACACTCACATTATGTCGGAATTTACCAAGATTCTTTTCTATCCTGCTAGAGATTTGATCTTCCTAGACAAGATTGAGATTTTGAAAAAAGTTTAGTTTCATAAAATAGTTAATTTACCTTATTATCAATTTATTTAGTAGTGAAACTAAATGAGCCCTAAATAAGAACAAACAGATACGTAGTACTCATATAGTCCGTCAAATTAGTTTCGAATTCAAACATTGCTAATTGATTGATGACAGTTATTGAATGGCGTAAACAATTTCAACGGGCGAAATCAACCAAAAAGAGCTCATCAAATGGAAGTCCATAAAACCTTTACAATTAAAAAATTAAAATTAAATTGCAATCTGTATCTTAATTAAAATCAAAACTAATATAGAACATCACCAGCGATAACAAATCCCATGATATGGATGCAGTCAAATTCAAGTAACAAAAGAAAGGCAAAAAAAATAAAAAGAAAGAAAGAACAACTTACCTGAACAACTAGACCAATCAAATGATAAAGGTTTCATCTTAAGCCTTCATCTACCAATGCTGAATCTGATATAATTGAGAAGGGTAAGAGGGATCGATACAATTGAGAAGGGGGGGGGGGGAGATTACAAGTATCTATACAATTGATGCGGGGGGAGGGGTAATCTTGTAAACAATTTCAATTGAGGTGCTCGATAAGTTTACAAACCAAGATGATGATGTTTGTTGCATTGCTTTCTTGTTCTTATCTCCTTTTTGTAAGTGAAACTTCTCACCATTAATTTATACGCCTTCATTCAAAAGTTCATTTTCCTACTAATGTATTTCTTGCATTTAATTATCACTTGTTTATCAACGTGAAGAAAAGGTTTTTATCACCATTTTAGTACACAACAAGCACTTGATTTGCACATTACTGATTTTGTAACTCATATCAAGGTTCACAAGATCTTCTTAGCATCAAAATTCCCACATAAGTAATACCCACTAGTTAGAATTAATACATGCTAGTTGTTGTGGTTACACTCACATTATGTCGGAATTTACCAAGTTTCTTTTCTATCCTGCTAGAGAATTGACCTTCCTATAGAGATAAGATTGAGATTTTGAAAAAAGTTTAGTTTCAAAAAATAGTTAATTTACCTTAAGAATCAATTTATTTAGTAGTGGAACGAAATGAGCCCTAAATAAGAACAGACATATACATAGAACTCATATAGTCCGTCAAACTGGTTTTGAATTCAGACATAACCAATTGATTGATTGACAGTTATTAAATGGCGTAAACAATTTCAACGGGCGAAATCAACCCAAAAAAGCTCATCAAATGGAAGTCCGTAAAACCTTTACAATTAAAAATTTAAAAATTAAATTGCAATCTGTATCGTTATTAAAATCCAAACTAATATAGAACATCACCAGCGATAACAAATCCCACGGTATAGATGCAGTCAAATTCAAGTATCAAAAGAAAAGCAAAAAAATAAAAAGAAAGAAAGAACAACTTACCTGAACAACTAGTCCAATCAAATGATGATTTTGAAAGAAAGAACAACTTACCTGAACAACTAGTCCAATCAAATGATGATTTTCTTCTTAATCCTTCATCTATCAACTCTGAATCTGATATAACTGAAAAGGGTGGGAGGGATCGATACAATTGAGAATGGGGGGGGGGGGGGAGATTACAAGTATCTATACAATTGATGCGGGGGGAGGGGTAATCTTGTAAACAATTTCAATTGAGGTGCTCCATAAGTTTACAAGCCAAGATGATGATGTTTGTTGCATTGCTTTCTTGTTATTATCTCCTTTCTGTAACTGAAACTTCTCACCATTAATTAATATGCCTTCATTCAAAAGTCCATATCCCTACTAATGTATTTTCTTGCATTTAATTATCACTTCTTTATCAACGTGAAGAAAAGGTTTTTAGCACCATTTCAGCACACAACAAGCACTTGATTTGCACATTACTGATTTTTGTAACTCATATCAAGGTTCAAAAGGTCATTTTAGCATCAACATTCCCACATAAGTAATACCCACTAGTTAGAATTAATACATAGTAGTTGTTGTGGTTACACTCACATTATGTGGGAATTTACCAATATTTTTTTCTAACTTGCTAAAGATTTGATCTTCCTATAGAGATAAGATTGAGATTTTGAAAAAAAATTAGTTTCAAAAAATAGTTAATTTACTTTAAGAATCAATTTATTTAGTAGTTGAATTAAATGAGCCCTAAATAAGAACAAACAGATACATAGTATTCATATAGTCTTTCAAACTGGTTTCGAATTCAAACATAGCTAATTGATTGATTGACAGTTATTAAATGGCGTAAACAATTTTAACAGGCGAAATCAACTTAAAACAAGATCATCAAATGGAAGTCCATAAAACCTCTACAATAAAAAATATAAAAATTAAACTGCAATCTGTGTCTTAATTAAAATCAGAACTAATTGTAGAACATCACCAACATAACAAATCTCACGGTATGGATACAGTCAAATTCAAGTAACAAAAGAAAGGCAAAAAAAATAAAAAGAAAGAAAGAACAACTTAACTGAACAACTAGACCAATCAAATGATGAAGTTTTCTTCTTGAGCCTTCATCTATCAACTCTGAATCTGATATAATTGAGGAGGATGGGAGGGATCGATACAATTGAGATACAATTGAGAGAGGGGAGGGAATTGATACAATGGAGAATTGGGGACGGGGACCGGGGCGGGGCGGGGGGGGGGGGGGGTTTACAAGGATCTATACAATTGAAGCAGGGGGGGGGGTAATGTTGTAAACAATTTCAATTAAGGTGCTCGATAAGTTTACAAACCAAGATGATGATGTTTGTTGCATTGCTTTCTTGTTCTTATCTCCTTTCTGTAACTGAAATTTCTCACCATTAATTCATACGCCTTCATTCAAAAGTCCATATCCCTACTAATGTATTTTCTTGCATTTAATTATAACTTGTTTATCAACGTGAAGAAAAGGTTTTTAGCACCATTTCAGCACACAACAAGCACTTGATTTGCACATTACTGATTTTTGTAATTAATATCAAGGTTCAAAGGTCTTCGTAGCATCAAAATTCCCACATATGTAATACCACTAGTTAGAATTAATACATACTAGTCGTTGTGGTTACACTCACATTATGTCGGAATTTACCAAGATTCGTTTCTATCCTGCTAGAGATTTGATCTTCCTATAGAGATAAGATTGAGATTTTGAAAAAAGTTTAGTTTCAAAAAGTAGTTAATTTACCTTAAGAATGAATTTATTTAGTAGTGGAACTAAATGAGCCCCAAATAGAACAAACAGATACATAGTATTCATATAGTCCTTCAAACTGGTTTCGAATTCAAACATAGCTAATTGATTGATTGACAGTTATTAAATGGCGTAAACAATTTCAGCAGGCGAAATCAACTTAAAACAAGCTCATCAAATGGAAGTCCATAAAACCTCTACAATAAAAAAAATAAAAAAATAAAACTACAATATGTATCTTAATTAAAATCAAAACTGATGTAGAACATCACCAGCGATAACAAATGGCACGGTATGGATGTAGTCAAATTCAAGTAACAAAAGAAAGGCAAAAAAATAATAAGAAAGAACAACTTACCTGAACAACTAGACCAATCAAATGATGAAGTTTTCTTCTTAAGCCTTCATCTATCAACTCTGAATCTGATACAATTGAGAAGGGGGAGAGGGATCGATACAATTGAGAATGGGTTTGGGGGGGGGGGAGGAGATTACAAGGATCTACACAATTGAAGCTGAGGTGGGGGGATTTAATCTGGTAAACAATTTCAATTTAGGTGATCGATAAGTTTGCAAACCAAGATGAGGATGTTTGTTGCATTGCTTTCTTGTTCTTATCTCCTTTCTTAACTGAAACTTCTCACCATTAATTCATACACCTTCACTCAAAAGTCCATATCCTTACTATTGTATTTTCTTGCATTCAATTATCACTTGTTTATCAACGTTTAGAAAAGGTTTGTAGCACCAGTTCTGCACACAACAAGCACTTGATTTGCACATTACTGATTTTTGTAACTCATATCAAGGTTCAAAAGGTCTTCTTAGCCTCAAAATTCCCACATAAGTAATACCCACTAGTTAGTATTAATACATACTAGTTATTGTGGTTACACTCACATTAGGTCAGAATTTACCCAGATTCTTTTTATCCTACTAGAAATTTGATCTTCCTGTAGAGATACCATTGAGATTTTGAAAAAAGTTTAGTTTCAAAAAATAGTTAATTTACCTTAAGACTTAATTTGTTTAGTAGTGGAACTAAATGAGCCCTAAATAGAACAAACAAATACATAGTACTCATATAGTACATCAAACTGGTTTCGAATTCAGACGTAGCTAATTGATTGATTGACAGTTATTAAATGGCGTAAACAATTTCAACGGGCGAAATCAACCAAAAAAACTCATCAAATGGAAGTCCATAAAACCTCTACAATTTAAAAAATAAAAATAAAACTGCAATTTGTATCTTAATTAAAATCAAAACTAATGTAGAACATCACCAGCGATAACAAATCCCACAGTATGGATGCAGTCAAATTCATTTAACAAAAGAAAGGCAAAAAAAACAAAAAGAAAGAAAGAACAACTAGACCAATCAAATGATGAAGTTTTCTTCTTAAGCCCTCATCTGTAAACTTTGAATCTGATACAATTGAGAAGGTGGGGAGGGATCGATACAATTGAGAATTGGGGTGAGAAGAGGGGGGGGGGGGGGGGATTGCAAGGATCTATACAGTTGAAGCGGAGAGGGGGGGGGGGGGTTAATCTGGCAAACAATTTCAATTGAAGTGATCGAGAAGTTTACAAACCAAGATGAGGATGTTTATTGCATTGCTTTCTTGTTCTTATCTCCTTTCTGTAACTGAAAGTTCTCACCATTAGTTCATACGCCTTCATTCAGAAGTACATATTCCTACTAATGTATTTTCTTGCATTTAATTATAACTTGTTTATCAATATGAAGAAAAGGTTTTTAGCACCATTTCAGCACACAACAAGCACTTGATTTGCACATTACTGATTTTTGTAATTAATATCAAGGTTCAAAGGTCTTCGTAGCATCAAAATTCCCACATATGTAATACCACTAGTTAGAATTAATACATACTAGTCGTTGTGGTTACACTCACATTATGTCGGAATTTACCAAGATTCGTTTCTATCCTGCTAGAGATTTGATCTTCCTATAGAGATAAGATTGAGATTTTGAAAAAAATTTAGTTTCAAAAAGTAGTTAATTTACCTTAAGAATGAATTTATTTAGTAGTGGAACTAAATGAGCCCCAAATAGAACAAACAGATACATGGTACTCATATAGTCCATCAAACTGGTTTCGAATTCAGACATAGTTAATTGATTGATCGACAATTATTAAATGGCTTAAACAATTTCAACAGGAGAATTCAACCAAAATAGCTCATCAAATGGGCAGTCATAAAACTTCTATATAAGAAAATTAAAAGTAAAACTTAAATCCGTATTTTAATTAAAATCAAAACTAATGTAGAACATCACTAGCAATAACAAATCCTATGGCATAGATGCAGTCAAATTCAAGTAACAAAAAGATACCAAAAATTAAAAGAAAGAAAGTAAAGCTTACCTTTATAACAAGACTAACCAAATGAAGGGGGTTGCAAGGATCCTGGAATTCTAAGAGCCTCGTCTCCCATAACAGCCTGAATAAGATCTGCTATGTTCCACTCCGGAGGTAATTCCCTACCTCTGAGTCGAAGCAACTCCTAGCCGATACAATTGAGGAGGGGAGTTGCAAAGATCGATATAATTGAGGTGATAATTTTGTTTTTATCTGGTAAACAATTTCAATTGAGGTGATAGATAAATTTACAAACCAAGATGATGATGTAATTAAATACCTTTCACTAGAGGACACAAGAATGGGACCTTTAGATTACACTTAGATTATCATAACCCAAGCCTTCTCTCCCCTCCTCGTGGCACTACGGTAACCCCCCCTCCAGAATGGGTATTGACATCTTTCATCATGATGTTCGTCTTCTTTCATATATGAGATTTTGGGAGTATTATCCACATGGCTGCTTCCACATGAAAAATGTAAAAATTTGTTGCATTGTTTTCTTGCTCTTGTCTACTTTCTGTATCTGAAATTTCTCGCCACTAATTCATAGGCCTTTATTCAAAAGTCCCTATCCCTATTAAATATTTTCTTGCATTCAATTATCACTTGTTTTTCAACATGAACAAAAGGTTTTTAGCACCATTTCAGTACAAAACAAGCACTAGATTTGCACATTACAAATTTTCAGTAACACAAATCATGGTTTAAAAGGTCTTTTTAGCATCAAAATTCCCATCATACTGTGACAACTAAGGGAAATTGAGAGCTTAAACAATTGTAATAAGACAAATAAACTAATAGTGAGCACCATATAATATGCAACAACACCATCATCAGTGTGTAAGAACTATGGCCTATGTTGCACATAGCTCTAGGATTATCTACAGAATACCAGAACCCCGTCTCATTGTCACGGTACCCAATATTTTGGGAAGTAATTATTTCTGTGATCGGGGTCCACCAATATTTTTGGCTAATGGAACTAGCATATATCTTGATTTCATTATTCCAAGAAATCCTTTTTCCTACTGGATTCCAGCAGGAATGCTAACAATTACACTGGCTCCCGTCCTACTAGTCATGCACGCTCCAGTTTCTCTCTACCATTACCTCATTTTTCATGGAACTGGACTTATCCTGTGATAAATCACACCACAAGATTTGCAGGAGTGAACCGTGGACCTGCTCGTATGCCATTGCATCCTTCCAAATTTCACATGGTTAGTTTTCTTCCCCTTCTCTTCATTTTAGCTTTCTTTTTCTTTTGATTTATAAATTTATTGCAATCTTCACCTAATTAGTTTTTTCATACCTATACTTGATTTAGTAACTAGCTTAGACTTGTCGCGCTATAAATATTTTTTTAATGTTTTGATGCAATTATGCTTTTAAAGTTGGATGCGCCTCTGCTTTTAATGATTGCATGCAATTATGCTTTTAATGATTGGATGTGCTAGTTGTTAAACCTCCATTAGTAATAACTAATAAGTGCTACTTTGCATTTATGCGGAGGAATCATGGTGCCCAACTAAAAATCTGTTAGTCATATGATCTCAAACTTTCTGTTGTTTTGTTTCAACTAATAACTTTGTCCTTTTATTTTTTACATAATGATTTATTTTCTAATACTTGAATATTTATTAAAAATAACGAAAATAGGCGAGACTTGCAAATATGCGAGTTTTTTTTTTTCAAAAGATGATCTATATATACAAGTTTATAATTTTAACTTAGAGTTAATGGTCAAACACACCTGAAGTATCACGTTTTTGTGAATTTCCTACCTAACTATCTGTTGTTCACTTTTCCTACCTAAACTATCACCAACTATTTATCAAAACACCATCAACTATATTAGGTATTCCCTTTTTCACCATTTACCAATGTAGACATGCATATGGATTGACATACGCATTTATGCTCAGCAATGTTCCAAATATTAGAACTATTGTTGTTTTTGCAAGTTTTCTTTTGATCCTTCTTTGGGTGAAAAGTTGGGTAGAAAATTTGATTACTGATAAGAATGATTAGTTTCAATGTTATTCGTGGCGATGTTATATACATACATCGTAAGGCTATTCTTCCAAATCAATTGACCACTTGAGAAACTACAATAAGCTATTATGGGACGAAAAGTAATGTTACCTTTATTTTGTTCAAGTTTTTAACAAAATAGAGGAACAAAAAGTAAGTCATATTCCTTGGTAGCCTAATGAGATTTGCATCTTCCTTGAAAGCCCAGGGGTAAGTTTTTGTTTCTACAACAATCCTTGAAACTAACTTTTCTAACAGTCAAAAACAAAAAAAATTAAGCTCAATTCATAGAAAAGAGCACAAGTCCTTTGAGCCCTTTGGATTTAAAATATAAGTATCCTGTGATGCTCAAATGAGTCTAGTTTGCAAGCATTTGACTGGTGTCTTGATGACTTGATGTATATTCCTTCTGGTCCCTTTCCAACTCTAACCCAGATCAGTGGTTATGCTAGCTGTAGTTTTCGCTTACCCATAATTAGATGAAAACGCAACCCCTTTAGTTTGTCTCAAAAAAAGTTCATGTCTTGATCTTCTGCCTATACTTGAAACTTCAAAAGGCCTGATGAGGAGTTTCTGAATTCAGGATTGTATAACGAAAGTTTTTCAGATAATATTGACATTGTAGGTGTTCTGAGTAGCTTTTTCAGTTACTGGTTAACCCTAGTTGACTAATTTGGAATTTTAATAATCATTTTGCTTCTTAAATTGCTTCCCAGTGGCCACCACGAGCAAGCTAGTCATTATGTTGTATGAATGCAAGCATTTATCACTTGACATGAGTTCTCTAAATGATAATGATTGTTGTATCTTATAAAATATGCATGGCTAGTTGATTTTTCTTTGACAAGCAAACTTATGCATATTTGATCTGTAGCATTACATGCTTGGAGGTTGTAACAAGTTGTATGTGACATCTTAGGCACAAAATGCTATGCCTCAAACTTTCCATATTGACGTGGAAAACGTGAGTTATGAGGTAATAATGGACGAACATTAAAAAAAAGTAGTATGTAAATTTTATTATTCTTTATGGAATGTTTTTTCTCACAAATTTTGATCTTGAATTTAGGTTTTGTTGGCCTTTTTAAGACCAGGTTGGATTTGTCAAATACAAGATTGAGCAGGGAGTCATTTTTGCATGTATGAAGTGCATCAAGTATCGGTCGACGGAAAGATCTACAAGTGACAATGATATGTGTTGTATTTGTTTGGCAAGGGCTTATTTTCATTTGAGGAAACTGTTGATAATAAAGGTGTTTTCACAAGTCCTCTACCTGAAGAAAACGAAATAATGAGTGAGTTGACCTCTTTATTAGAAATTGAATGAACAAAAGAGAAGGAGAAGGTCCAAAAATTGGAAGATAGACTTGAGGAAAAGAAAAGAGAGAATGCTCTCTTGTGTATGATTTTGTTTATGTTTGTTAGTATTATTGTATGAATGGAATCATAAAACATTTCTCTTGTTTCTATTTATTTTTTGTGTGTTGAAACTTTAAATTTGATCTTGATTTGGAACAATATCATACAAACTATTGAAAATGTGCATGATCTGAAGAATAAACATTTGCATAAGATAAATATATGAATATAAATACATAAACTAAACATATGCATGATCACAAATTTTAATGATTCTACTCCAACTTATAATGCATTGCAACAAATATTAGTGCTACGGGTCTTATTACTTTGGACTTGCTACATTGATGTTCTAATTAATTGCTTTCGATTATCAACCGTGCGAAACCTAGAGTTACAAAAATGGTGGTGAGATTGTGTGAGACTTTACTTGAGAGGGTTTGAGAATTTGAGAACTCAAGAAGTTCAAGGTATACTCTAAATTTATACTCTCTCGTCCATATAAACATTATTAAGTGAATTAAGAACCTCATCAAAAGAAAGTGTAAATATGAAAAAAGAAATCTTAATAACTCTCTTGAACTTTAATTTTTTTTAATTATTATTATAAATTAAAAGAGTGATCAATTTGCTGGAATAACATCGTATGTTATTTATGTTATTCAAATTCTCTCAATGGTTTTATTTTAATTTTAAATATTAAGTGTTTGTGAATATAATCCATAGAACAATATATGACTAAATCAAAAAAAATCTATTTTCTTAGATATGTGTCTACCTAAAATCAAACTCATGACCTATTTATAAATTAAAGGAGTGATCAATTTGCTAGAATAGCAGTATCTGCTTATTTATGTCATTCAAATTGTTTTACCTCTCGCATACCAATCAATAGTAATTAAGAGAAAAGACATAGATTGCTCCCTAAACTTGTCTGAATAAGTCACTTACACACTTTAACTAATCAGACGACCTATTAATCCCTTATACATATCAAAAGTGAATTTAATATCACCCTAAAAGTTGATGTGGCACAAAAAATAAAAATAATTAAAAATAAAGCTCGTTTTGTTAAATTTAATATATTTATTCATTTTTCTTAATTGAAAAATACAGTTTTTTGGGACCCCCCACCATTCCCTTCTTCTTCATCTTCACACCCTCACCCCTTTCTTCTACATTTTAATATCCATTCCCTTCTTCTCCATAACTGCATTTTAACTACTATTCTATAGTATTTTTTTATTCTTTTCATAAAATTATTTTAATTTATACTTCTCCTTAGATTGAATATACTCAAAATAAAATCAAGAAGAATAAGAAATTGCTCATACGGGTAAAGAATTTTTAAATTTTTGTCTCATTTTTTTATTTTTTTTTATCTGTTATAACTGTATTGGTTTAGGCCATCTTTAAAGTAGAGAATAAAGGTGCTGGAAAAAAAAAATTATAGCAAAACCACTAAGAATGAAAGTAATTTTAATGGTGATTTATTTTAGAGCAGAAGAAAAAAGTTTATTTTTAATATCTTTGAAATCGTAAGTCAAAAAATAACGTAAAGAATGAGAAGAAGTGAAAAGGAAATGAAGAAAAGAGGTAGTATGAAAAAGGACTCGGCAAAGTTCCAGCAAAATAAATTCGCCGGAGAAGAAATTGCCTGGCAAAGAGAAAGAGAAAAAAGATAAAGAAAAAAAAGGAAAATAAGAAAAGAAAAGTAAAAGGAAAAGGGCCCACAAGAAAAAGGACGAAAAAAATAAAATGCCGACAGGGCAACTGACGTGGCACACACGTGTGTATCACCTCGCCTCATGAGAATGGTATTATGCTTCATAGGGTGATATTAAATTCACCTTCATATAGTACATGTGTGTATTAGGTCACATCAATAATTAAAGTGTGAAATCAACTTTTCGAGAATAGTTTAAAGGTGTAAATGATGTCTTTTCTCTAGTAATTAATAAAGAAAAACTCTGTTCCTATCTCTTTCTTAAATTTTTTTCCATCTAATATAAAACACCTTTTAATCTTTAAACGAGCTAATTAATATAGATTTCATAATTCTTAATAGTTTTTAAACTTATACTTATATTCTATTTTAAATTTTATAATTAAGAAATACAATTCACAAAAAAAGTAAAGAATTATTTAAAAGACAACCCGGTAAAAACAATTACATACCGCATACGCTAGCTAACAACCATCCAAACAAGGTGTCAATCCGTTGCTTCTTCTCCATGTAGCTCCATTTCATCTAACCTGCAAAACCTCCAATATGTTAATTGGAACAGGAGATGAAGATTCAGACTGCCACTGCGTGTTCTTGGCAGCGCCTATTGAGGCGTTGCCGGATCCAGATGTTAACATATTTGGTGGGAACTGTGAGTATCCATTTTTTTCTTTTTTAATTTCTGGAATTACAATATGTATTTTTTGGTGCGGTATAAATTGTTTGAATACTACTTCGCAATTCCTCCGTGTTAATTAGTTCTACTTCGCCTTCATCATCAATCTCCATCTGTAATATTTTTATTTTCTTACTCCTACAATTTCAGCACCTTTTGATCCGAAAGAAACCCTAAGGGGTTGTTTGGTGTGAGATATAAGGTATAATAGTCTCGGGATAAAATGTAGTATTATTTTATCCTGAGTTTGGTCGGAGGTATTAGTTAGTCCCGAAATTAATTATCTCACCATTTATACCATTCCGGGATAAGTTATCCTGGGATAACTAATCAGATTAGTTATCCCGGGATAACTTGTTCCCAACCAAACGACCCCTAAAAGTCTTTGCATGGCATTTTTTTTTGTCTCGGCTAAAAAGGACAATTTAATTCTGTTTCTTCACTTCAATTTTTCGTTGGGCTGACCTTTATATTTGGATAATTAGCAGCTATTAGCAATAAATTTGATTTTTTGGTTTATTTTCTCTCTAGTATACTGCAGGCAGTGTCTGAAAGTTTGTTGTATTGTCAGGAGGTATTATTTTTGTATGTCTTGTGGAAAGGGAGGGATGTTAGACTATAAATTGTATGATAATGATCTTTGTGTGTCTTAATTGTATTACCTTATTGGCATTTATTATGGTGTAAAAGTATAGGTTTTAGTTATATTTTTCCTATGGTCATTCATCATTCACATTAGTCAGTGTGGGATAACCTACTGATTAGCTGTTTAAGGAATACTTAATTAGATATTTGTTCAGCTCTATTGCTTGTTCTTTGATGGTTTCTTTTGTGATCTCTTGCTCTGTTTGCTGTGAGTGGGGTACAGAAGGGGGAGAAAGTCTTTGTAGCATGTTAATTTACTAACAATAATATAATTCATGATTAATAAGAAGAGTTATAAACCATTTTGGTAAGCCTTTAATTATCATCCATATCTGGAAAAAATGAGTAATATTTTAGGGGAACAAATTCAATAGTGGAGTTGCTCGGGAAGGCGGTGAGGTTGTTCTGCTGAATAGGTGCGTCTAGTTTTGCACCTTGCGCTTAATTATATATGGAGAAGATAATGGCAAGAAGTTTCACTTATGAAAAGGAGATAAGAACAAGAAAACAATGCAACAAACTCTTAACATTTTTCATGTGGAAGCAGCCATGTGGATGATGCTCCCAAAAATTTCAAATGTGGAAGAAGACAAAGATGAGGAAGGGAGATGTCAATACCCATCCTGGAGGGGGGAGGGTTACCCTAATGGCACGAGGAGTGGAGAGAAGGCTTGGATTGTGATAATCTAAGTGTAATCTAAAGGTTTCACTCTTCTGTTCTCTAATGGAAGGTATTTAATTACATCCTTATCCTGCTTTGTAAATTTATCTATCACGTCAATTGAAGTTGTTTACCAAATTAACCCCCCCACTCCCACCAGCGTCAATTGTATAGATCCTTGTAATCTCCCCCCGCACCCCCACCCCGTGTCAATTTTGTAGATCCTTGTAATCTCCCCCCCCCCCCCCCCGCACACCCCACCCCAACCCCCCGTCAATTTTATAGATTTTTGTAATCTCCCCCCGCATCCCACCCCGCGTCAATTTTGTAGATCCTTTCTCAATTGTATCAATCCCTCCCCTTCCCCCCATTCTCAATTGTATCAATTCCCTTCCCTCCCCTTCCCCCCATTCTCAATTGTATCAATTCCCTTCCCTCCCCCTCCCTCTCAATTGTATCGATCCCTCCCCTCCCCCTTCTCAATTATATCAGATTCAGTGTTGCCCCCTTCTCAGTTGTATCAGATTTAGAGTTGATAGATGAAGGTTTAAGAAGAAGACTTCATCATTTGATTGGTCTAGTTGTTCAAGTGAGTTGTTCTTTCTTTCTTTTCTTTTTTTTTTTGCTTTTTTTTGTTACTTGAATTTGACTGCATCATGTCGTGGGATTTGTTATCGCTGGTGATGTTCTACATTAGTTTTGATTTAAACTAACATATAGATTGCAGTTTTATTTTTAATTTTTTTTATGTAGAAGTTTTATGAACTTCCATTTAATGAGATTTTTTTGGTTGAATTTGCCTGTTAAATTGTTTACGTCATTTAATAAGTGTCAATCAATCAATAGCTATGTCTGAATTCAAAACCAGTTTGATGGACTATATGAGTACTATGTATCTATTTGTTCTATTTAGAGCTCATTTAGTTCCACTACTAAATAAGTTGATTCTTAAGGTACTTTAACTATTCTTTGAAACTAAACTTTTTTTAAAATCTCAATCTTATCTGTAAATGAAGATCAAATTTTTAGCAGGATAGAAAAGAATCTTGGTAAATTCTGACCTAATGTGAGTGTAACCACAACAACTAGTAAGTTTTAATTCTAACTGTGCGTATTACTTATGTGGGTCATTTGCTTCCGATATGTTATTTTATTTGCTAAATTAACATTGATGGCAGAAGCTGCAAGTTCTAAGACGAAGTTTCTACCATGTAGTATCGGGTGTTTAGTTCTTCCTTTTTATCACCTTTAATCATTATAATGTTAAATCGCATATCAGTGCATATAGAGGTCTACATGTACCATTTCCAAATCATTTAATAATAGTATCATACAAAAATAAGATATACTAATAGGCAACCAAGTCGGAGTAGATTTGAAGACTGACAACCCTTAACATTCCAGTTGAAACCTATGTCCCCCATCCGATGTCATGATCACTACTTTGCTTGTTCCCTGTGATTCATAAGTTAAAGTTCAAATATTGCAGCATGAGAGATACTTAGTGATCTAAAGCAAAATGTTCAACTCGTATGCTGAATTTTAAGCATAAAATAACTTACATACCCTTTCTCCTTTGAAAACCATCTTTATGAAGTTTAGAATTTTCCTATATCTTACAGAGTAGGAGACTTTGATTTTTCACTCGCCTGTCTTATGTATGTTTTGAGAATTAATGAAGTAAGTTCTTGCGATACTGTGACTTAGGTTGATAAAGTACAGTAAACCTTATTGGATATAGTGTTAATGTCACTTTTTTTATGCTACCTCTATCTACTCTTGGTTATCACATAAGATTTCTCAAAAATGAATCTTAACCTATTGCAAAGGAAATGCATTTCCATTCAAAAGATTCCTTCTTTTGAAGATTTAGGGTGGCTTTCAATCTTCCTTTTTATTTTTTAGTAAACTCCTGCATATGTTTTTGCTTCTCATTTTATGATTAATGGTGTTTTCAAGATACTTGTGAATTCAGTCTTACGTGTAGGGTGGAAGTCACTGTTTCGCGGCTCAAATGAAACCTTTTCTTTAATTCATGATCTCCAAAGGTTGTGTGTGTGGGGGGGGGGGGGGGGGTATAGTTGTGTATTTGAAGTAGGGGCTGTGGTTTGTTCGGTTCAGTCCGATGTGCTAATTAGTATTAACCTCTTGATAATTATTTCAGTCAAGATGACAGTGATGCTTAAAGTAATGTTTTCTGGTTTTTAATCTATGGCTCTTACAGCTTCCAGTCATCTATTTTGAACTTAATCAGCTGAATCTGTCAATAGATTACATGGATAGATTTCCTTTTGTGTTTCTCACAGATCTCTCGTGAATGGGAACGAACACCTTCTGTAGAGTTGGATGGATTTTAGTTAAAGTAATTTCTGATATTATTTCTAAAAATATGTTATTGTATGTCCTCTTATTGGTTTTGCGTACTTTATTTTTAGGTCTTTCCATCAAGTGTGTATGAAGGGAAAAGGAAAGAGTCACTGGCTGATTGATTACTTGGACATATTTTTCATTATACTGGTGTGTTGCATGGAAATTACATATATACCTAATTGAGCAATATATAGATTGATGTCTCTGTATGTGATTTTAGGCCCTCGGAGCACTTGAAAGTTATATCCTATATTCTTATGAACTTCTCTTTTTTTTTTTAAAATAGTTGCCTGGTTATTTTTGGTAATTGGTACTTTATTCTTTTATGTCTTTCCTTCAAGTTAGTATGAAAGAAACGGAAAAAAAGGTAGTTGATTACTTAGAAGGAAATTTTTCATTATACTGATGTGTTGCATGTAAACTACGTACATAGCTAATCACCAATATATAAATTGACATCATTGTATCATTGTGATTTCAGGTCCAGGGAGCACTGTGATAATTTTTTGGGCTCAAGTAAATCACGAAAGTTCTAGAAGGAAAGAAAATCAACTACAATGGAGCGTGGTACTAGTGCAACAAACACCATGTTGCCGGATGAGGCCACTTCTGATTCTGCTCCTGTAAGAACTATGACCTATGCTGCGCATAGCTCTGGAATTATCTACATAAGACCAGTACCCCGTCTCGTTGTTATGGTACCAAATGTTTCGGGAAATGTAACAATGTTGTTGGCTAATGGAACTAGCATATACCAGGTTTCCATTATTCCAAGAAATTCTTTTTCCTACTGGATTCCAGCAGGAATGCTAACAAATACACTGGCTCCTGTCATGCATGTTTCCAATTTCTCTGTACCATTATCACGTTTTCCATGGAACTGGACTTATCCTGTGATAAATCACACCCCAAGATTTGCGGGAGTGAACCATGGACCCGGTCGTATGCCACTGCATCCTTCCAATTTTCACAGGGTTAGTTTTCTTCGCCTTCTCTTTTTTTAGCTTTCTTTTCCTTTTTAATTATAAATTTGTTGCAATCTTCGTCTAATTAGCTTTCTCATACTTCTACTTGATTTAATAACTTTTTTGAGACAAAGTTAACTTTATATTCACACTTTCTTCATCCAAAAAAATAGATGAGGTGGGGTCTTACAACAAACCACCCAAAAAAGGTGGGGAGCCTTCCAGAAAATAAACAAAAAACTTTACAAGTTTCCTATGAATTCAACTAAGGCTACTGTCTCCCCCAACAATTCCTGTTTACACCAAAAATAGAGAAAACGAAGGCATTTCATCTTGATCTCCTGAATGTTGCTGCATTTGCCATCAAAACATCTAGCATTTCTTTCCTTCCACAGAGTCCACCAGACACAGATAGGAATTCTCTGCCACCAGTCTTCACTTTTCCCTCTTCTTCCGATCTCTTTCCAGTTGTTTAACAGTTCCCAGGTAGTCCTAGGCATTACCCAACTCACACCAAGTATACAAAAGAACATGTTCCACAGATTTATAGCTGTTTTGCAGTGCAAGAACAGATGACTATTTACCTCTGCGTCTTGATCACACATAAAACACCTTGAGCAAATCTGTAAACCTCATCTTTGTAAGACCTCATGTGTTAAGCAGGCTCTTCTGATTACCAACCAAGCACAACAAGAAACTTTTAGGGGACATCTGACCTTCCATATTAGTTTCCAGGGCCATTTGAGAATCAGTGACTGCCTGCTGTTCATCCTCCAATAGCATGATTTTACTGTAAAGATACTCTTGCTGTGCAGTTTCCAGACTGGCATATCCGGTCTCATTTATACACCTGAGAAAGCGTACAACACTTGCAGCAGATTTGCTATACTATACTACTTCCCAGTCATTCAGAGCTCTTCTAAAGACTAGGTCCCAACCTTGTTGACTCCATACCTGTGATACAGTGGCAGACTTTTGTAGACTTAGAATGTACATATGAGGAAAAAGGCTTCTCAAACTTGCTTCACCTATCCATATTTCATTCAATTCAGTTCTTAGCCTTTTCCTACTCTGATGGAGATGTTAGCATTATACTGAAACAGACCTCCTTGCTTTCTTTAAAGTGTTATAACTTCCCATTTCACCAAGTTATACTTGATTTAATAACTAACTTAGACTTATGGCGCTATAAGTATATTTTTTATGGCGCTATAAGTATATTTTTAATGTTTGGATGCAATTATGCTTTTCACGTTGGATACACTTATTCTTTTAATGATTGGATGTGCTAATTGTTAAATCTCCACAGTAATAAGTGCTACTTTGCATTTATGCTGAGGAATCATGATGCCCAACTAAAAATCTGTTAGTCATATCATCTCAAATTTTCTGTTATGTTTCAACTAATAAATTTGTCTTTTTATTTTTTACATAATGATTATTTCTACTACATGAATATTTATTAAAACTAACGAAAATAGGTGATGCTTGCAAATATATGAATTTTCTTTTTTTAAGAAGATGATCTATATATACAAGTTTATAATTTTAGCTAGGGACTAGGGTTAATGGTCAAAAACACACCTGAAGTATCAGATCTTAACTTTTCCTACCTAAACTATCACCAACTATTTATCAAAAACACACTTCAACTATCAGTTGTTCTCTTTTCCACAATTTATCAATGTAGATATGCATATGCATTGACATACGCATTTATGCTCAGCAACGTTCCAAACATTCTATTCATGTTGTATGTGCTGTTTCCTTTTGATCCTTCTTTGGATGAATAGTTGGGTAGAAAATTTGATAAGTGATAAGAATGATTAGTTTTAATGTTATTCATGGTGATGTTATACACATGCATTCGTAAGGCTATTCTTCCAAATCAATTGACCACTTGAGAAACTACAATAAGCTATTATAACAACAACAACAACATACCCAGTATATTCCCACAAAGTGGGGTCTGGGGAGGGTGAGATGTACGCAGACCATACCTTTACCCCAGAATGAAGTAAAGAGGCTGTTTCCGATAGACCCTCGGCTCAAAGCAATCCAGGATAAATAACCAATAAACAAAACAACAGCTAACACAAAACTATACTACTACAAAATAATATAAAAATCTAGCTACACAAGGCACTAGCAAGTAACTGGCGCAGAAGAAACAAAAGCTACAAGCGTAGCCTTTCAACTACTAAAAGGACAACAAAACCCCGCACTCCTCCCTACAAAGAAACCTACCAACCTACTAACCTACAACCCTAATCTGAGCCCTCCACACCTTCCTATCTAAGGTCATGTCCTCGGTAAGCTGCAAATGCGCCAAATCCCGCCTGATCACCTCTCTCCAATATTTCTTCGGTCTACCACGACCTCTCTTAAACCCATCCATAGCCAGCCTCTCACACCGCCGCACAGGGGCCTTTGAACCTCTCCTCATCACATGCCCAAACCATCGCAACCTCCCTTCCCGCATCTTATCTTCCACGGAAGACACTCCCACCTTCTCACGAATATCCGCATTCCTAAGCCTATCCCTCCTAGTAAACCCACACATCCAGCGCAACATCCTCATCTCAGCCACCTTCATCTTCTGAAAGTGAGAGTTCGCCAACACTGCGCCCCATACAACATAGCCGGTCTAACTGCTGCTCTGTAGAACTTGCCTTTCAGTTTGAGAGGCACCTTTTTATCACACAAAACCCCGGATGCGAGCCGCCATTTCATCCACCCTGCACCAATCCGATGGGTCACATCCTCGTCAATCTCACCATTACCCTGGATAATAGACCCAAGGTACTTGAAGCTATCTCTTTTTCGGATGACATGCGCGTCAAGCCTCACTTCCACGTCGGTCACATATGTCAACTCACTGAACTTGCACTCCACATATTCCGTCTTGGTCCTACTCAACCTAAACCCTTTAGACTCCAGGGTCTTTCTCCAAACCTCCAATTTGTCGTTAACTCCGTCGCGGGTCTCCTCAATCAAAACTACATCGTCCGCAAATAACATACACCAGGGCACCTCGCCTTGAATTTGCCGCGTCAACACATCCATCACCAAGGCAAATAAAAAGGGGCTAAGGGACGATCCCTGGTGCAATCCCATCCCCACAGGGAAATGCTCGGAATCTCCCCCCGCTGACCTAACTCGAGTCGTTGCGCCTTCGTACATGTCCCTAATCACCTTAGTGTAAGCCATGGGCACCCCCCTGACCTCCAAGCACCTCCAAAGAACCTCCCTGGGTACTCTGTCGTAAGCCTTTTCTAGGTCGATAAACACCATAAGCAAATCCTTCTTCCTCTCCCTATACTGCTCCACCAATCTCCTCACGAGATGAATAGCCTCAGTAGTCGACCGTCCTGGCATGAAACCGAACTGATTCTCAGAAATAGTCACAATTCCTCTTAACCTCAACTCCACAACTCTCTCCCAGACCTTCATGGTGTGACTCAATAAGCTATTATGGGAAGAAAAATTAATGTTTCCTTTATCTTGTTCAAGTTTTTAACAAAATAGAGGAACAAAAAGTAAGTCATATTACTTTGTTGGTAGCCTAATGAGATTTGCATCTTCCTTGAAAACCCAGGGGTAAGTAGTTGTTTCTGCAACAATTCTTGAAACTGACATTTCAAACAGTAAAAAAAAACTAATGCAAGAATTTATCTCTTGACACGAGATCTCTAAATGATAATGATTGCTGTATTTTATAAAATATCCATGGCTAGTTGTTTTTTCTTTGACAAGCAAACTATGCATATCTGATCCGTAGCATTTACTTGCTTGGAGGTTGTAATAAGTTGTATGTGGTATTTCAGTTACAAAATGCTATGCCTCAAACTTTCCATGTTAGACGTGGAAAACGTGAGTCATAACGTAATAATGGACAAATATGAGGAAAAAAAGTATAAAATTTTTATTATTCTTTATTGAATATTTTTCCTCACAAATTCTGATCTTGAATTTAGGGTTTGCTGGCCATTCAAGACCAGGTTGAAAATGTCAATACAGGATTAAGCAGGGAAGTCATTGTTGCACGTATGAGGTGCATCAAGTATCAGTCGACTGAAAGATCTATAACTGACGATGATATGTGTTGTATCTGTTTGGTAGGGCTTATGTTCTTTTGGTTGTCTCCTGTTGCTTAAAGTCTAATCATGTAAGTTGAATTAGCTTACTTGAAAATACTTTTCCGGTTTTGCAGGATGACTTTGATGATGGACAGAATATTGGAAGTGCCGACTGTCAGCATACCTATCATTTCGGTTGCATCAGCCAGTGGCTCATGCAGAAGAATTCTTGCCCCCTCTGCCAAAGGACAGCATTGGCAATTTAAGGGGACTCTAAACTTAGAATTTATTACTAGAACCTGAATATGTCTTAGTTTCAATTGAAGCACTTTGTTTATTTTGTATGGTAACTAATCAGACAATTTTGTATGTACCCTTTGTTTCCTGAGGATCTTTTGTTTGGTGATATAACTGCATGCTTTGCTAAGTAATTACTTTTCCTTATATGGAACTAGTTGAAAAATAATGAGTTCTTTACTGTACTTGTTTGTCTTTTGTAAGTTGATCAACCTTAATAATTTCTTGAAGCGCAGCATTATCTTGATTAAGGCATGTTGTTATTACGAGAGAGCCGTATATTGGGTGTTCATTTCAACTTATGCCTTGGAAACCTTAGTTCTTTTGTTTTATTAGCAGAGGGACTAATGGCAACAATCTTTTTACTAGGTAAAATCTGCATACGTTTTACCCTCTTTCAACTCCAGTTGTGAAATCACACGGATAATGCTGTTGTATATTAAATCAGTTCATACTTTTATACTATTTTCAAACATTTCCCACTCACCACCTCAACCCAATTTTTTAATCATAATGGTAAGGTTATCTTACAGTAGTATCCTTTTGGGCTCCATGTTTTTCCTAGACTCTTCGTTGAGATGTTTATTGATGAGCCCTTCTTTAGCCTTAATATCCTTTAGAGTTTAGACTCTACATTAAACAATAAACATAGTGATCCATCGATGCAACGATGGAGAGTTTGGGAGAGTGTCAAAATTAATTGCATATGGATTCGCTCCAATTCCAGCACATGTCGTATTATTTGCATCACCAGTTATTTTACGTTTTAATTTATGCGACACTTTTTGCTTTTTGAAAGTTAAATTAACTACATTTTAAAAGTTAAACTTAATTAAATAAACTTAGTAGGCGTCTGGCTATAGATTTTCTAAATATTTTTCGCTTTATTTGAAATTTATGATATTAGAGTGAAAGATAGAGTTGTGTTTGGTTATATTTTTTGCAGAAAATATTTGAAATAATATTCATGCTCAAATATATTTAAATACAACTTTAAAAATAAAAAGTGAATTAGAAAACAGCTTAAATACAACTTCAAATTAAATTTAAAGTTTTTATTGCCGAATACTAATTTTCAAATAAAATAAAATATTATTCAAAACAAAAAAAATGAATAAATTTAATGATCAGATGTGTCCATATATTTTTGCGTACTTTTCTCAAATATGAGCTCCCACTTTTTTCTCAAGCTGGGACCAGAAGATAGATAGAGTCAATGTGCAAGAGAAGAGTTGAGATCATTATTGACTTTGTGAATACTACTGTAATAATAAGTAGTAGTACAGGTTCTGATAGCGTGGTCCCTCTTTGGCACGCATCTCTATTTACACTCATCATAAACGCTAACCATTCGACCCGTTTACAATAATAATAATAATAACATTTTCGATGTAATTTTCACTAATAAAATTTAGAAAGAGTGGTGTGTATGTATTTGTATCCTTAGTTTGAGAAGATAGAGAAGTTAAAGTTATTTTTGATAGAATCTTATCCTTAAGGTAAAGCAATATGTAAAGTAAAAAAAATGTAATAATTGTAAAAAAAAAAAGTTGCAAGTAGGATGTGTTTGGAAAATATTTTCCTAAAAAGGTTTTGTTAAAAAGTAAGTGAATTTTTTACTTATTTTTTAGTGTTTAGTGGATAAACTAAAAAGTATTAGCTCAAAAATATTTATATGTAATCTAGTAAATTATATGTGGCCGGGATGGAGTAGGGAGTGGGGCTTCCCGAGGGTGGGATGGTCAACGAGTGGGAATTAGAGAGGAGACAATGATTTTATTTTTATCACTTATTAAATTTTTTTTTTTTTTTTAAAGAAGTCATTTTCTTTCATTTTTAAAGAGCTTATTTTTTAGAAAAATATATTGATCAATGAAATATTAGAAAATTAAAAAATATCTTTCGAAAACACACTCGTACTCTGTCTAAAAAGCCTCGGGAAATCACCAAAAGGCTATTTGCTTGGCGTGTGCGGAAATGGGATGAGTGACGGTTGATGATGTTTACTTTTCATACTTGCAGTGGTCCTGCATGTAGGCTAGACATCTACTTTTTGATACGTGATCTTCTCATCCAATTGGATATATCCACGTTTTTCATTACAAGAAAAGCTACTTAAAAGGTATTGGTATATATGTGAAGAGACGGTTACTATTAAAAATATTTAAAATAAATCAATCCAAACACGCTTTATAAGCCTCCAAACTTAAAATTTCCCCCTAAAGTCACAAAAATATGTAAATACGTATAGCAATTTACTCACCATAAGTAACACGCACTTAGCCTTCAAACTTGAGATTTTCCACTAAAGTCACAAAAATGTGCAAATACGTATAGCTATTTACTCACCATAAGCAACATACTTAGATCAATAAAGTTTTCTATTCATTTACCTTCTTTTTCAAAAGAACAAAGTTTTCTATTCATTTCCTCCGTCTCATTTTATGTGACACTTTTTCTTTTTTAATTTGTTTAAAAAAATGGCACTTTACTATAATTGGAAAAAATTTAACTTTAAAATTCTCCTTTTATCCTTAATAAAATGATTTACAACAACATAAATATTCAAAAAATATTTTAGATCACGAGTTTTAAAATTCTTTTTTTTTAAATATCATGTCAAATCAAAAGATGTCACGTAAAATGGGACGGACGGAGTACTACGGACTTAGCTAACTCTGTTTTGGAAAGTGACTAGTCAATATAATTGAGGAATCAAATGATTTTGTGCTGCCATTTTTTCACATTTCATTGAATTGGAAAGTAAGAAAAAGCTGAGCAACGTGTTTTCTCGATCAATTTAACTCCCTACATACATAGCCTGCGACTACAAGCCTATCAATCAATCAATTGAAACAAGGAAATGAAGTTGGTTGGGTACAGGCCTTGCTGAAATCTATGGTTATTAGGAGTGGTTTGGTAGTCAGTAAAAAGACAATTCAAATGGTTTATAATTTAGAAACTTGCATAACTAATATATGAATAAGTTATAAGGGAATTTATGTATAATTTTATGCATGATAGAACAAAGGCGGCTCAACCCTTTCGATAAAAAGGCGGCCGCCTTAGGCCCCCAAATTTGAGGGGCCTCATATTTTTTAGCAATATTAAATTATAGGTTTTTATAAAAAAAATATTAATTATAATTTGTAGAAAAAAAAAACTTTTTATATAAAACAAAAAAATTATTAGAAGAAGTTTGATATATCTAGAATACTATGTCTCAAGAAAGATTAAATACATTGGTCATTTTAAAAATAAAAAAAAATATATATTAGTTATATATATATTGTTAATTGAAACGGAATTGTTAGAAGAAATGGATTATAAAAAAATAATTAACAACTTTGAATCTTAAGAAATTTAAAAAGTACGTAAAAACTTTATAAAAAAATAAATTAATTTTTCTTAAAAATTGAAGGCCTCCGTTTAATTTTTGCCTTAGGCCACAAATATGCTTGAGTCGCCCCTGAGATAGAAAGTGAAATGAGTAACACAAGAATAACTAAATCCTTCATAAATAATTTTGGCATAAAATAATACATAGATTCGCTCATAATATTCATGTAATACTAATACATGCATAACTCTAACCAGCTACCAAACTATCCATAATTTTATGTTATTTGGTAGCTAGTTAAGAAGTAAATTATTTATGTATCAAATTAATTTAATATTTAATTTACAATTTAGAAACTTGCATAACTAATTATACATATATAAGTTATGAAAAAATTTATGTACTATTTTATGCAAACTAATAAATAGAATAACTAATAGTACCTTCATAATTCTAGCCACCGACCAAACGATCCATTGTTGCCTTTCTCTTGCTTCTTCCTTTCCATGTTTTTTTAATGGCGTTTGGTTATATATTGATTGATTTTTTAAGTGAAAATTATTTTCATCACATGATCTTAACTCTTATTTCAAGTTAAATGAATATTCAAACACAAGTTCATTTTTCACATACACTTATATTTATTAATTTCAAATTCTATTTTTTTCTTCCTCTATTACTTCCTCCGTTTCAAAAAATTGTCTTAGTTAATATTTGGACAATTAAAGTTTTTTTTATTGTAATATTTTCAGTTACTTTCTAGATATTTTAAATTGTTATTTACTGTGATATATAATACTTTTTATATAGTTTTAAAATTTATAAAAAAAATCAAAAAAAATTGATGATCAAATCAAACATCAATTAGTTTAGCCTCATGCTTTGAATTAAGACAAACAAATTAAAATAGAAAAAAATACATTTCTTATATCCAAATGCCTACTAATGCTCGCTCCTTGTAGCCAAATTGACGTGATCCATAGAACATAACAAGTCTTGTTTTATGAAATAAAAAAGGAATTTATGATAGTTGCTTCAATAAATGATCTAAATTGTTTTAAGTTTAGGAGAGATAAAAAATAATTTACTAAAATAATCTTTAATAAGTAAAACTATTAAATAATTTTTTAAAATATGGTAAAACCTTAAACATACTCACTCTCCTGTCCCAATGTGATATTTTTTTGATAAATCCCGTCCTAATGTGATATTTTCGTTTATTGAGAGCCAATTTAAACAAATTTAAAATTATATTAGATTAAATCAAATAAAAAATAATATAAGCTACAAACTTCTCATATCAATAAGATGAAAAGATATTAAATAATAGGAATTGAATAATATTTACATAAATTGAACCTCAAAACGCAAAAGTTGGCATAAATTGAAACTGAAGTTTATTTAGGACCAGAAGTGGTAAGCAGCAACCGAGGAGTAAAAATACTTTAGAGAAGTCAAAAAGAGAGCAGAAATGGAGCAGAGTTCGATAAAAGTGGAGCGTATATGCATACTGTCTCTGGAACTGAGCTACTTGAAGAGCATGTCTACAATTGTGCTTCACGTGTGCCAGAGAGTTGGCTTCACCTGACACTTTTAAAATATAAAACTAACAATTTTTCGGGTAAATTTTATAGATGATCACGTAATTACTACTACAACAACAATATACCCAGTAATTTTCAACAAGTGGGGTCTGGAGAGGGTAGGTTATACGCAGACCTTGTCACTACCTCGTGGAGGTAGAAAAACTATTTTCAGGAGACTCTCGGTCCAAGTGCAACAAATTCAAGTACCAACAAGCTAAAATAGTGAAGAAAGCAGTGCACAGTCTAGACGAAAGAAATAATAACAATATCAAAATAATATGGTGATCGAAACACAATAAACAACAAATGACGATAGATATCCAAAGCATGGGACATAATTACTAAAGTAACTTAATTATATTTTCTAATACAAAAATAATAAAAACTTGATTTTTATCAACACAAAAATTATATATGTCAGAAAATCTTACTTTTACTGAATATTTTTTTGTTTTTGATCTAATGATGAAAATTTGGTAATTTTTGTATAGAAAATATAGTTAAATGACTTTTAGTAAAAGAAAAAACGCATAGGTATATGACCTGAAATTTACCCCAGTTTTCTATCAACTCTGACAAGTTCTTTCTTTTGGTTTTTGCAGTTTACCAACTTCCTTAATGCTTCAGTTCCCAGAACCAAAAGAAGACCAGTCAAAGTCTAAACAACTTGCTAGTTTACCCCTACTCTGTTTCTCTTTTGTAATTATTACTCCCTTAGTTTATTTTTACTTGTCCAGACTTTACACGCTCGTCGCTCATCGTGAAATAATAATTAAAAGTGATGAATACAGGCCAACTAAAATCGAACGAAAGAAGTAATTTATCATGTGTATATGACAAGTATATACTCCAATTAAGACGTTACTCTCTCTTATTTATATTAAGTAAATTTTTGAGATAATGCACACCCTTTAAAAAATTATTTTAGGACATAATTTAAACACTATTTTTTCACTATAACCTTTTTGATTATTCTCAAATTATTCTTAAAAGTAGGGATAGTCATTAAATATGACTTTGTAAGTAGTGTAATTTATCACTTAGAAAATATAAAGTTCCAACAATTCTGTTAAACTTTGAACAATTTACTTATTTTGAATAACAATTTTTTTTTTCAATAATTCGCTAAATATGGATCAGAGGGAGTATGTTTTTCACTTTAGTGCGAATCCACCCACTCTGGCCTAAATGTCTGTCTCTACTGTCAAGTTACTTCAGCATGGTTGGCTAATAAATACACGCTCGTCCGCTCAAATACCCAAAAATGCCACTTACTCCTAGACGCAGATAAAATGAGTGTTTGCAGATAAAAGAAATTAACATGTCCAATAAAAGTTGCATCCCTTTGGGAATTGCCTCTATTTCTAACTTCTTTTGCTCAATGCTCAACTTGATCTAACTTGCCTATTGAAATGCTGTGATAAAAATATCTGCATCTCTATATACTATACTATACTATAATGGCCAACAACAATGTTTATCATCACAATGCTAATAGTGTTTCTTCTTTTTCTTTGACTGATCCTGACCCTGAGCCGGATGATATTTCTGTTTTTCTTCGTCATATTCTCCTTCCTTCATCTTCGTATTCATCCAATTTTATGGCTAATGAAATGCAATATTCCTCATCATTACCTCATTTTATGCCTAAAAATGATCAACATGGCCTGGGAATATCCAATGGCGATTTGTCTTCCATGCTAAATTCGTCGGCTGGCGGCATTTTCTCTACTTCTTATGGGGGTTATAATGTGACTGCAAGTGCAACAAATGTTTCTTCTTCATCTGTTGGCACAATGGATAACGATCCAGATGAGTATGAATGTGAAAGTGAGGTATTTCTACACTTTATACTTAATTTGTTTTGATTAGTTTATAAATTTTAATTTCCGAATTTGACATTACATAAACGTGCTCTTCAACTTAGCTAACATATAAGTAGACAAGTAGACACGTTGAACAAGTACATGCGCGCTTCCTATGTGACATCCAATATTTCCTATTTTTTTGTGATAATAGAGATTTTATATGCAGGATGGTACTGAGGACTTGGGGGCAGAAGCTTCAGCACAACTGCCATCATCTCGTAACACTTCCAAGAGAAGCAGAGCAGCTGAAGTGCACAATTTGTCTGAAAAGGTTGTTTCTTGTTTTTTTGTTAAGTTCGTCCAGTTTTATGGTTACTGTTTATTTTTTCTGAACTCATGATTTATGCACGAAGTTTAAATCTTGAATATGCCTCTACCTCTGATATTTTTTTGGCATATGGTTCGCAGAGGAGAAGAAGCAGGATTAATGAGAAGATGAAAGCACTGCAAAAACTTATTCCAAGTTCAAACAAGGTGAGGAGTTGCATTTTTAGCAATTCTGAATGAGTGTTAAAATTAGAAAATAATGATTTATTAGCTTTTTAATAGCCAGTTAAAGGTTGATAGTGAGTTAATTATTTTCTGATGGATTTTTAACAGACCGACAAGGCTTCAATGCTTGATGAAGCCATTGAGTACCTCAAGCAGCTTCAGCTCCAAGTACAGGTCTGCTGCTTTTATTTGAGATTTGCTGCATGTGATTTATTTCCGGAGAAAAAATGTATATTAAAGATCAACAAATTGGATACTGTATTAATGAAGTCCGCCCAAATTAGCCCAAGTGTTATGAAATTCATAGCACCATAATGACTTCTTTCTTGAAAGCGTTTTGGTGGAAAATGACCTCTGTCGTACCAATCAAAGTTTGTTCTTTCACTTGGAAGGAGTGGCTTTTGGCTCTTAAACTGTGAACAAGGCCTAGACATTGGTATCACAAGTGGCACATTAGCTTGAAATATTTGTGGATAATTTTGAATGTAATAACCAATATCCTGTGCTATGATAATGGAAAGAGTAGAGAAAATGACTCTGGTTACATTCATATTGGATTCACTTTAGCAACTGATAATGGAAAGATTAGAGAAGATGAAACTGGATATACACTACTATTAGATTCAACCACATTCCACAGTTATTGGCTGCATACTGTTTTGGATCCATCACCTTTGTCTTTGAAAATTCTCTTGGCTAGTCTATTAATTCAGGATATTTCCTAGATTGGTTCTAGATCTGGTTATCTGTTCATTTAACATTAGTTAATCCGATTAAGTTATATGATTTGTAGCGTAACAATGTACTTCAACCTTCAGATGTTGACAATGAGAAACGGGTTAAACATGTACCCTCTGGGCCTACCACGAGTGCTAGAACAAAATCAAGTCCGCCAGCAAAAAATGGGTTTGTGCGAGGGGAATGGATTCACAAATGCTAAAGTGGCTGGGAATCTCCAAGTAAACCAAGACGCCCCATTAAATGCCATTTTCAATCCAGCTGAAAATTGTACAGAAATTAAGCTAACACCAGTGGCAACTATGTCAAATGTAAACCATTCAGACAATGCTTTTGAGTCAGAGTCATGGATGAATGTTCACCTTGATCCCTTTCAGCTCTCAAGATCTACCGGCAAGGTAAGTTGAATATTTCTACTGGAATGCAAGATTAAGGAATCAATATATATAACCATTTGACATTCACATTCTGATTGTGAAGGAAATTTGGAGGGAGGATTGCTTACCTCTATATGGAATGAATGAGCGAAAGACCAAAACTGCATCAACTGGTAGAATTATTTGCTTAACATCGTATTTCACATTTTTTGCCTCGGATCCTTGTCTCTTTACCATTTCCTATTCATTGTGTAATAGGGGCATTCTCAGTTCCCTTTGATATTGATGCATCTAACCTGAAGAGAAACACTCTAGAAGACTGCTTGCTTCAATATCAGATTGGCAATGTGAATGAAACCAATATGGATCGCGACCAACTTATTACCCCACAATTGTATAGGTAAGTGAACTTACATTAATATTACTCTTCCATAACAATGATTTCCTTACTATTCCTAAATTTCCTAGTTCAATTGTCAGTCACATCAAAAGAAGTACATCTATTGACATCATCAAAAGCGGATGCAGCAACCTCTGAAATTTTGGCCTGCATCATCCTGCTGGATTTTGTTGTAGTAATGACATGTGTCTTACTTCTTGGAAAATTGTTTAATGTAGCTAACTTATGGGCTCAGGAGCCATTGTATTGAATGAATCACTTCTGCATTGCTTGTAAGATCATTATGCGGAGAAGTTGGAATATAAAGTAAAGATTGGACTATTTTCTATCTTGTTAAGAAATAAGAATACTACTACTATGCAGGGTTTGAAGTTTGTGGATTCCTACATAGACCTCAAATTAATACTGCAATAACAATTGGATGCACAGTCATTATATATAGATATTTAGTTAATTTCTTAATATATATATACAAAAATTTGCAAAAATTATTGGGTTTATGCCAGCCTTTAACCGACACTCTAGGTCCGTCCTTTCATTTATCATGCTTGTAATCTTGTTCATGGATGAATTCAAAGTGGCTAGTCACAAGAAACAATAATTTCTTTAGGTTTATATATACACATCTTCCTTAAAAGATTATTGATTCTTCTTTTCTTGTTTGAGGAAAATGGAGATTGCTATGATGATTTATTAAACACGTACGCTGTTACATCTGGAAAAATATCATGTAAAATGAGGTAGAAAAGGGAATCTTGTGGACTTACGCAAAGCCCATTTTGCTTCTTCTTCCATTTTGGAGTGTCTGTTATTAATATGAAAAATGTTTTACTTGATAAAATTATTTTTCAGGCTACCTTGTTCAGTTGTTTGAAAGTTCTTCATTCAATGAATATGCGGATGTATTCACCTTTCCTCCTTGTTTGTCTTCTTATTTGGCGTATAAATCATAAGCACTTGAACCAAGTATAAGCCAAACTTCGCCAAAGTATTTAACTCTCCCGTCTCAAAATACTTGTCGTCCTTACTAAAAATATTTCTATCAAAATACTTGTCAATTTAGAAGTTCAAAACAAAATTCATTATATTTTTCTTAGTTTACCTTTAGTAGTATTTGTTCATGAAGATTACAAAACCTCAATTATGACACACCAATAGAATAGATATTCAATGAATAGAAGTTATATCTTAAGACACAAATAAGAGTAAAGTAGTCAAATATCCCTCCCAATTAATATTTTTTAAAAGGACAAGTAAATGAAAAACAAGACAAGTATTTTAAGACAATGGGAGGGTAGTAATATAGGAGTCTACAAATAACATATGACTAAAAGTTTACCAAGTTGTTTGGTTCAAATATTCTCCTTACTAAAGTTGGTGAATCGATCAAAAGTTTACGAACCAAGACTCAAGTGATTCCAAGTTTAAATTCTCGTCTAATCACTTACTTTGAATCATGTGGACAAAGAACAAGAAATGTACTTTGAACGTGTCAATTGGGAAGGAAGCATTGGTACTCCAGACAATTTAATTTAATTTTTCTTAATTCAACAATGCCAAATTCTTTATTTTAATTTTTTTTATAGAAAAGATATACATGAATAAACACAACCTAAGAAAGAAAAAATAAAAGTAGCAAACGAGTTAACCATTTTACTTGTTCTCATCGATTAAGAATAGATATATTTAAATTTGTCTCATTTCATTTCGCTATTATTTTTGGACGGATAGAAAATTAAATCCTTGTTGGCTCAATGTTGACACTAGCCCAGGAACAGACAAAAGAAAAAGAAATTAAAGTAGTGGTGTTGATCTATTGCAGCTTTGTAATTGGAAGAATAATACCCACAAGTCCCCTATTCCTTTTTTGTGATGAATGAAAAAAATAAAAAATTTATTGGTCTATATTATGCAAAAGAAATTTAGTTCCCTTTTTACCGAAAAAAAAAGAAGCTCTCTATTATATTAGGGGACAAGAAAAGAAACAACGGACGCGGCTTATAAGCATTATAACAAGAATAATAATTACGTTCTAATCCTAAATAAGTTGAAGTAAGCTATATGAGTTTTTACCAATTATATCGCCCCATTACACTTTTTCTACAAAGATCAATATAGTTTCACTTAATCAATAACGCAGCCATATAAAAAAAAATTTCATTCATTATCATATTTTTTGCCAAGTCTGTAAGGATTTTAAAAGATTGAAAATATTGTTTTTTTTTCTCCCTCTTACTTATTTTCCTTTTCAAATATTTACCAATTCTCCTAATCCCAACATCAAAGTTGGTATAATCTGAGGTGAATCTCGACTTCATCTCTCGTTTGATCATAGATTTTGAAATTGAAATTTGAAACTTTGAGTTTTTAAAGTTGTAATTTTTGAAACTTGAAATCGCATTTGGACATGTATTTTATTTGAAAAGAGTTTGAACTTTTGTTAATGAAAGTGAAATTTCTCCCAAAACCTTATTCAATTGAAATTTTTTAAAAACAAATTCTCAAAATCTGATTCAAAATATATAATCAAACGCTAGCTAAAACAGAAATTTCCTCACTCCAAAACATAAATAAATAAATAAAGCAGAGGACCAACTAGTTGGGTGGACTTCCAAGTCCAATTCTTTGACAAAAAAGTAAAAAAAAGACTTGGCAGTCCAAGTACCCCAACCCAAACATCAATCCAAGCCGCCAGGCGTTAAGTGGAGTGCGTCTAAAGTTAAAAAGGCAAAAGCAAATACAGAAAGAAGTCCGATCTAATCCTTGGCGCTCCTTGTCTTTATTTATATTCGTCTTTTCCCAACTTTGTTTGTAACGGTCTCAACAAAACCGAATTTCATTTGCGCTAACCCTAGGAGATTTTTGTAGAGGAGGAGGACAATTATGGCTGAAACTATACCTAATGGCCGGCCTGAGACTGAGAGTGCCAATATTGATGGACCGACTAATCCTATGGTTACGCCTATTTTAACAGATCTCTATCAGTTTACTATGGCCTATGCTTACTGGAAAGCTGGTAAACACAATGAACGAGCCGTGTAAGTATTCAATTTCGCTCTAATTCATATTCATTTTCATTTACTTTGTGGTCAAATATGGTGTTTCATGAAAAATTTGGAGAATTTCGATCATTTTAGCCGTGTGGCAAAGGATTATTGTTTGCTGAGAAAGCGGATTAAGCTGATTGTTTTAAGTGTTTGGTTATATTTTCAGGTTCGACTTGTATTTTCGAAGGAATCCGTTTGGTGGTGAATATACTATATTTGCTGGTTTAGAAGAGTGTATAAAGTTTATAGCTAATTTCAAATTTACTGAGGATGAGATAGCTTTTATCAAGTCATCGTTGCCCCCGTCATGTGAGGTAAAGTTGTAGTAACAAGCAAATATGGAGCCATAATGTGTGATTAATTAACTTTTTATGCTGATATATTGATTCTGCTATCTGAATTAAGATATCATGTGGTCATCTGTTTATCATCTTGTCTTTTTTCTGTTATCCGCTGTTTTTGGATTTTTCTAAGGTTATTATTCAAATTTTGTCTGTAAAATTTGGGAACAAATGCTTTCTTGTAAAATTTGGCCAAAACCTGGTAATAAAATGATAATGCATACATGAGAGCAAATGGTAGGACTAAAGGCTCATTTTGAATCGTTGCCTTTGTTTTAGATGTTCTACGGACAACATATAAATGTGTGACTCCATAAAATGAGAAAAATGATCTTACCTTGTCAAAAAAATGGGAAAAATGATCCTTCATACTATTCTATTCATTCATGCAAACTAGAATTTTTGTTGGAGATGGTATTTCATAAACCTAAATGCTTGAAAGGTTGAGGGCCTTTTCTTTCTGCGTAATAGCAATGAACTGAGCGTAGGTATTAAAAGAAAGCCTGAACAGTTGTGGTTATGTCCAATTAATGCAACTGTACATCTTCTTCTCTGGGAAGTCCTGCCCTATGTCATCCCAGCATGTTTGAGATAATCAACTTGTGACTTCTGATATTCCATCTGGTCATGCTTTTATACTACTTCATTGATTCCATCTTGTTTATTCACTTTTGATTTGGCACAATTTTTAAACAGAATATTAGTATGCTCTTTTCAATATTTGTTTAGGAGCGCGTGGGCCCATAGTTTGGCTTTTTTGTTGAAGACGAATAGATTAAAAGATAAAGGTCAATTGGAAAAGTGTAAAAGTAAGTCTTTAATAAAACTATTGTGGTATTTAAAATGTATTAGAACTTCCGACTTATTAAAAGTAATTGGGAAATCTAAAAGGCAAAGTAGTATAAACATGTGGGAAAATGGAGTGCCTCTTCGGGGAATATGTTTCTGTATACTTTTTAATGAATTTTTTGCAATGCTGAGAATTGTGAGTGCTTGACCATAAGCATATTTGAATGGATTATGTAGGATGGCTTCTTTGAGTACCTTCGAGGACTTGACTGTTCAGATATTGAGATATATTCTATTTCTGAAGGATCAGTAGTTTTTCCCAAGGTACCGCTGATGAGGATTGAAGGACCAATTGCTGTGAGTCGCAATAACGCTATCCTTTATTAGTTCTTGTTTTTGAAGCGTCTCAACAGGGTTGTCTGTTGGATCTTCTCATGTTCATCTTTAATAAGCTTGATGATTGCTTGTGTCTCAAAGGTGGTTCAACTACTGGAAACACCATTTGTAAACCTCATAAACTATGCATCACTAGTTACTACTAATGCTGCAAGACACCGTTTCGTTGCTGGAAGGTCCAAAATATTGCTTGAATTTGGGCTTAGGAGAGCACAGGTTGTTATCTTTCCTTTTTGTATCTTTAAATTCTATATGACGTACAAATTGTGAACAAACTTTTGTACCTTCATGAGTAGGGTCCTGATGGTGGTATATCAGCATCGAAGTATTGCTACATGGGTGGATTTGACGCGACAAGGTGATTTCCTGTTTATTTCACTGTGTCTCCATGAAATGCATCATCTACTTATCTTATTCATTGAGATGTGGATTTCTAAGTTCAATATATTTTATTATTAAATTTAGAGGCTCAAGAGCTAGTAGTAAACACACAAATTCTACTATGATGTTATGTTTATCATTTTATTGATAAGGAAATACAGCTTCTTTTTATAAGTTAGAATGCTGAGACAGTATTTTGTTCCTGTTGGTGTTTTGTTTCTTTTAATCATAACCAATCCTGTAGGATCACTGTGTTTTTGTGATTTGACAGCAATGTGGCAGCTGGAAAGCTGTTTGGAATCCCACTCCGTGGAACACATTCCCATGCCTTTGTTAGCTCATTTCTGGTAGGTGCAACCTTCAGTCAGAACAACTTTGCCTTCCCTTGAAATAAGTGAGATCTGTGAGATATCAAAGTGCTCTGACAGTTTGTCTGGCCTCTGTATTCGAGATGATAATTTCTTAAAGATCTAGTCTCTAGTCAGAGCATAGTAAGAAACATGTCTTAGGCTAGTAAAATTCTCCGTCCAAATTCCCATTTTAGTCATTTCAACGAATGTTAGTTTGTCTTCAGTTACCAATCTATTATTGTTATTACCATTTTTCATTATTAGTTACCACATCTATTTTCTTTCTGGACAATTTAATGCAGACATAATCATTTCATCTGTAAAACATATCCGATGACAATATTGTGAATTTGATACTGAAAAGGCAATTTTGGCTGTTAAACAAAATACTTAAACTCTCTAATAGAGTCGTTCGCTGTTGTAAGTGGAATGCAAGTGTTTTTTTATTATGGTTCCATACTTATTGATAGGGTACATAAATGCTTGTATATCTCAATTGGTTAAGTGGCAATTGTAGTTTCTTCCTCAATGTCATCGAGTAGCATCAATTGAATATGTTAGTCAATGCATAATTGCACCTAGCTCCATCTCAAGCTCATATTCAATTATGTGCATTGGAATGGCAAGCTTAGAGCTAATTATTGGTATACGTACGATCATATGATTTTCACTTATCAAAAAATACAAATATAATAATCTTTTATCTAGAATTCAGCTAGAACCCTTAGTAGATGAGTGAGTTGTAATTTGCGAACTTATTAGGTCATGTTCGCTTTGTGGATACTAATTTCAAGTTTTGTTGCTATCAATTGTTTTGTTGTGTGCACTTTGTCTTGCTTCTTTATGAATACAAATACAGGTAAATTGAGTATTCAAATGTTGATCTCTAGATGCCTAGTACTTCTTTTGCTCGTCTTCTATTTGCTTGAAGTCATCTGTTATCTAACTTAATCCTTATAATGCAGAGCCCAGATGAGATCATAGAGAAATCACTTCAACATCATGATGGTTCTAGTGTTTGTGAGGATTTTGTTAGTCTGGTACAGACATGGCTTGATAAATTAAAGGTATTATCTCACTCGAATTCTGCTGCTTATCTCATTCTTTTGATGTACTAGTTAGATCATCAAAAATTTGTTGGAGTCTTCCATTTGGTGTATTCTTGGAATCTGACCATTTCGATTTATGCATTCTGATAAATCATATTGGTTCTCTATATTGTTATCACCTCTTTCATTTCAAATCATTTCGCTTTGACTTCAATTTTCACCTTTTCATTTCAATATACTGAACTAAGCTCCTAATCTTCCTTACCAAACCCGCTCAAAATTCACACTGTCAAGAGCAGATGGGGTTTGATTGATTGTCAGAGTGTCAATACTTGTCAGTGTTTAATAAAATAGGCCTATTATAGAAAACCTGAGGGACACTATGTAACCATTTAATCGCCAAAAGGGAGTATGATGTGTATATTCTTTCATTTAATTCTGCTTAACCCCTACGGATAGCTGAACTCGTAGCCAGATTACTGGATATGTGCCTAATGTGTATGATTCCACCGAGACAAACTATGTCCTTTCAGGTGGTTTGTGTGCTCAGAGGTAGCTAATGATGCTAGGTTGTGCCCCACCCTTCCTCCCCCAAAAGGAATAGATAATGCTACTCAGGGGTTGCATACCATTACGAAGAGAATCTGCTTGTTAATTTTTTTATTGGTTTATTGATTACAGTGAAATAATTTCATTAATGAATCTTCTCTTAGTACTCTAACAATGAGGCCGGAAAATGTATTATGAATCTCATGAGGGCATTCCCTTAATTTTGTACGAAGTTTAAAAATCCTTGTAGCATCATTAGAGTATTTCCCTCTTTGGATGTATCAGTATTGAACATTACTCTGGACTCTGCTTCTCTTCCATTTTGAGAATGAATATCATTGATGTGATAACTCTTTGATCTTTTCAGTGGTCACACTTATTAGGTGGGATTTTCAGTGAGACAAACCAAAGTGAGTTAGCAGCTTTTGCCTCATATGCACTTGCATTTCCTGGAAGCTTTTTGGCCCTTGTAGACACTTATGATGTAAGTACAACTTGTGGACATGTGTTTTTCCTCTGTATTCTGTGATATTTAGCCTGGCCATCTAAAACTATACACGTGCAGTTTGTAGAGCCAAAACTTAGTCAATAATCTTACTTTGAAAGAGAAAAGTATACTCATCGTGATATTTATGTATCAGTCAAGACATAATCTTTTTGTATTTGAAGTTCAAAGTAATATTCAGCTAGTAATGTTGTTTCTATTGAATTGTACTTATGCTGCATCCCCCTTTGTTCTTCGTTTATAATGTGATCTTTGATAACGTTTGAACGTACTTTAACAGGTCATGAGAAGTGGTCTTCCAAATTTTTGTGCAGTTGCTCTTGCACTTAATGACTTGGGGTAAGCTGTTTGCATGATGAATTCTATTTAGATTGTAAAACTGCCTTTCTTTTATGCATGTCTTGGCTCCTCATGTGATGCTTAATTTTCCGGAAGGTGTAGTATCATAATATTCTTTGGGATTAAAAAGGGTATGCCAACTGGAATTCCTAATTTTGATAGTTTTAAGCTTGTGTTATTTTGTTTTACTTCATGAACGTTAAGAATAACTAGCCTAGAAAGAAATCCTCGGATTAGAAACAGGTAACTGTGAATCTTCCCCCCCCCCCCCCCTCCCTCCAAACACAACTTTTAATAAAGCAAGAGGTGCAAACAAGCAAAGTTGTCCAGGCTTATCAAAGGTTCTAGGGCCTTTTGTCCATGAGATACTTCCATCTTAGTTTGAGAAACACGTGCCATTCCTCTTAGTAATTTCATGATGATATGGAATTATTTATGCTAATTATATATGTCTGGACCTGACAAGGGAGGGATAACCTAGTGGAAGGGACTCTCCACATCAACCATGAGGTTGGAGTTCAAGTTACCTATGGAACAAAGTAGGAACCGGTGATTATCAACTCCTGGGCAGAAGGGGTTCCTGGGGGAGAGAGGAAGATAGTTGTCCATATCTAGAAAAAGGTTTATATATGTGGACCTCGTTGATAGATGAGGCCCACATGTACTTGCACGTATATTTTCTTCAGACAATCTTGGTGTGCTATTAATGAAAGATATTTACTTGTCAAAAAAATGAAAGACATATTTGGACCTCTTAGTTACAATTGATAGTGCAGAACCTTTCTATTTCATAATTACATAAGAGCTATATTACTATGCATTTTCTTAACTAAGAGCTCAATATAGATATCTCCCCTTACTGTCTTAATCAATAAATTTATTTTTTGAGCAGTGTATTTCTTTAAGCTTGAATTTTTACTATGTTTAAACTTGTCTGTTTCTACTTTCTGATGGTAATTTTCTAGTGTATTCGCTTTCTCTTTTGCACCCATGCCTTCTATATTCTGTTTTCAGGCTATTTAGTATTTACATACTATTATATGCAGGTATAAAGCAGTGGGAATTAGACTAGACTCTGGTGATCTTGCTTATCAGTCATGTGAAGCTAGGAAATTCTTTTGTGCTATTGAGAAAGAATTTGGGTTGCCTGGTTTTGGAAAGACGAGTATCACAGCTAGCAATGATCTTAATGAAGAAACTCTGGATGCACTAAATAAACAAGTAAAATCATTAGGATCCTCTCACATACTGCTACTATCTTGTGCTCGTCATTCCTATTTTCCATGTTCTACTCTCTGTGAATGATTTCCAGTCTAGTTGACACCTCTCTGGCTTTTTGTGCTTCACTAAGTTGTTAATCTGGTGGCATTAACTGGATTAAGAGGGTATCCATCCCATGTTCTACTCTCTGTGAATGATTTCTAGTCTAGTTGACACCTCTCTGCCTTTGTGCTTCACTAAGTTGTTACTCTGGTGGCATTAACTGGAATAGAGGGTATTCATCCACATAATAATAGTGTACATAAATGTATTTCTTCAATGCATATAGTTTATGTTTATCAGCTGAGACTGAACTATGATCAGGAAAATCATCTCTAGCTTGAATTATGGGTTGGCTTACATATGACTAGCTCCCTCAGGATTTTTGTGTGCACACAAACAGTTCTAGTAGAAATAAATTCATAACCTCCTACTGGTGGACAAAACACATCCTTGTTCACTCAGATTTAATGGAAAGGTAGAAAGACCAAATCTTTGCCTATGTTGGAATATGAAGTGAAGGCGTGAATATTCTACCTAAATTGGCGTCTTCTCATTTTTGAACCCTCAAATTAATTTAAGTTTATAGCTTGAATGTTGGTTCTCGTGCCTATTCGCTTTCATTTTTCTCCTTTAGTAAAGCTACATCAACTAACTTATTCTTTATACAGGGTCACGAGGTTGATGCATTTGGTATTGGAACTCATTTAGTTACCTGTTATGCTCAAGCTGCTCTGGGTGTTGTTTTCAAGTTGGTTGAAATAAACAATCAACCTAGAATCAAACTTTCTGAAGACGTATCAAAGGTCTGCTAAAGCTATGGATACTCATTTGGCATTTAGATTCAGTGCGGAAGTTCATAATTTCTTGTTTCTAGGTCTCTATTCCATGCAAAAAGCGGTGTTACAGATTGTATGGGAAGGAAGGATACCCCCTTGTAGACATAATGACTGGTGAAAATGAGCCACATCCTAAGGTGATTTATGCGGCTTGTCTTATTGAGCTCATAGTAGTTCTTCCGATACTCCATCCATTGTCAATTTTAATTTAGACATTAGATAAATTTTGTTGGTACAAGAAAATGGATAATGGACAACTTTTTTCCTGCAATTTGACAGGTAGGTGAACGAATTTTGTGCCGCCACCCATTTAGTGAATCTAAAAGGGCATATGTGGTGCCCCAGCGTATTGAGGAGCTTTTGAAGTGTTTTTGGCCTGGAAATTCAGGTAACAGTTGTTATCCCTCATTTGTATTAATTTTAGTTTGAATTATTTATATTTTCGCAAAACCATGACCCTATTTTTCCATAGATTCCAAAATATGGAGTGAAGCCTATGTTGGCGTCATTATTAAGTTACAGTGAGATATTAAAAAATGACTACTTCGGCTTAGAATTGCCAGAACATACTTTTTATGAAATTATCCTGTTTGATTGCGTCGAAATAACCAAGCAATTTACTATTAAGGAGGCTTTGATGATTACATAAGGAAACCTTCCGCATCAGCTGCTCCTTAAGTTCATACACAATGTTGACTAATGGATGTTGGTTTGTCATTCTGTAGATAAAACAAGAGAAGACCTTCCTCCGTTGAAGGAGATCAGGGAAAGATGTATTGAACAACTGGACCAAATGCGACCAGATCACATGAGAAGGCTGAACCCAACACCATATAAGGTAGGTAACCAATGAGAATAATTTGTACTTATTCTCATGTCTAGGCTGAAGTATATTTTTTTTTCAAATTTTGCTGGTTTATGATTGAATTATTGTTGAGCAGGTCAGTGTAAGTGCAAAGTTGTATGATTTCATCCATTTCCTCTGGCTCAATGAAGCACCTGTTGGGGAGTTGCAGTGAACGGTGAATGAGAAGTTTGAGGGCTTAAACAGGATAATCTTTCAAAAAGAGTCGTCTAGGTTTTCATGTGTATCTTTTCCAACCAAAGGAAAGTCCTTTTCTTTTTTTTTTCTCTGATGTTGTTCCAAGTCGATTATATAAGCTTCCTTGGAAGTTTGTCAAGGTCAATAAAAGTGCATATATTTTACTTCGCTTTATTCTTCTTTTCTTCTCAATTGGAGTCTTTGCAAGGGCGTTGGAATAAAACTGGATGTGTAATCCATGGGCACAGAATATAGTTATGATTAAGATAACTGAGGCTAAATTCAGTGACTACAAAAAGTTTCAGTTGAATAATTATGAAATTTCATTCATTCTGAAATTGCTCTGCTAGTTGTTTCCTTGTACCGATACCAACTAGACAATTTTCTTAATAATTTACACTCGATATCACAATGTAGTACAGTTTACAGTATTAGCCTTGCTAGAACAAGTCATTAAACTGCACCCATCCGTAGGCACATCTATCCCGGAACTTATGTACAGTTGATGCTGCTGGTTCAACCACGGACTGTATCCTAGCAAGCTCCTTCTCTACTTGCATTCTCATGTTACTCTCTACCTGCCACTCCAAAAGACTACAGATCAACAACTTCCTTACTGGAGGGGAAAAACAAAAACGACGAGGAAACACCATTTTGATTAATTCACACAGATTGGGCCAGGGACAACCTTCTCAATGCAGCGTACAGTGTCTAAGACGTAGCAGAAATAAGTAAGCTGTCTGTAAAGATCTGCTTCCGTGTACTGCCAGGGTGAGTTGTGCACAAGTTTTATCAGTAATCAGCAAAATCAACCAGTACAGGCTAACCAAGCAGACGAATCAAGGTATATCAGAAAGTAAACCTGTCTTAGTAAATGCCCATTACAACGGGGATAATTTGGACAAACAGTTCCTCTATCTGAGTCCCCAATTACTCGCAGGTTCAGGCTACGAGTTGTGTAGTTGCAAGTTTCATCATCGCACTGTAAAGAACATAATGGCTTTAGTTAGACTGGTGCTTCCCAGCAAGCTCGTCAAAGCAATAGCTGTGAAATATTTAAGCACATACCATCATCACTCCTTTATAGTATGTTGAAATAAAGCCTTCTACTTGCCTTTTAACCTGTCAAGGATGACATTACAACATGAGTCTACAGCATACATGCATCTATCGGCCTGTCACTAGTTACATAGAGTGTATGTAAATCAAGATAGAACTTCCTTTCTCACGGTGATATAACTTCAAGAAGATGATGATTGCCAAAAGAGAAATGGAAAACATCGAAATGAAAGGTTGAGAACGCAAGAAAAATGTGCCTGGTGCCAAGTAATCACTAATTTTGGGGAGAAGGTTAAAATGACACCAAGAGAGAACCACAGAAGTAAAGGTTTCAAATGAGTGAATTTAGAGATGTGATCGCCTTATGGTTAACTTGTTGTACCACAAGGCAACCTAAAGGCTGAAAGCACTTCATTGCCATCTATACTCGCACTGAGAACGAAATCACATCAGTTGGAAAGAAAAATAGACAGCGCTAAGGCAGTTCTCCATGATTACATGTTTCAACATTTTTAGATGACAGAAAGAAGCAGACAACAAAAATTAGTTAACATGATTGTGTAAGGAACAGTTGAAAGTCAAAACACTACCTGGTTTGCTATCAACGCCGATGATATATTCCCCCCATTCTCCTCTGGGCATTTAGGACAACTAAATGTTTCCCAGACTTTGCTAGCATCCCCTCCTACTTGCAAGACTGCTGGCTTTCGACTAATTGATGAACATATGAAACTAAATATAGGTGCACACTCAAAAGAGCCGGAGCAGCTGGGGCATGTCAAAGTAAAAGGCTCACAACCCCGATATCTGCATTTAGCATTGTTAGAAGAAAAATATGTTCATATAGTGGAGAAGATAGCATATCAAGATGTAAACTAAAAAATTTGGGAGATTTTTCTTCTTTTTTTTTTTTTGGGTGGGGGGGTGAAGCAGAATAAGTGAGTGAAAGGAAAACTGATACCATAAAGAAAATTAAAACAAAATAAGAGTTCAAAGATATCAGAGAGGTTGAGGAAAGGCTGAGATTGCACAAAACAGCAACTAGTATGAATCAAGTATATGAAAGTTAAGCATCTTCAACTTCCACTAAAGATAAAAGAAAAGGTAGACTTGTTTTTCCCTTTCAGTCAATTTTGAAGCATAAAGCTCATTATATTTATAACTATTGAAATGATTGAGAAAAAAATGCCACTTATACCCCCACCCCCAAAAAAAAGGCTTCTGTGACGTATCTCTCAAAAAGAAAATTCATGATGATGCATCAAGATTATTATATTGTTAGAAACACTTCTCTGAAAGAGATTGATACCTCTCTTCATCGTCTGCTGCATATGAAGGCAAGTTTGAGTGATCATTGACAGCTTCACTTGATTTATTTTGGAACTGAAGAAAAAGTCAAACCATTAAGCTATTTGTCAAAATTATGCCATGTTGAATTAACGTCAGTTTGAAAAGTTGTTATTTACCTTGGATGAATCTAGTCCTAAGCAATCAGCCAGACGTGCCGGGCTAGTACCCTGAATTGATGCACATAGACGAGATATTACAGGATGTATCTGTGACATTGAAAATGGTTCACAGTTAGGTGGAGTCACGAAATATGCATGCATAAGAACCAACACTAGCCGTTAAACATTGAAGATCAAAATAAGTAGACTGCAAAGACCTGTTGCGCAAGGTAATAATCAATGTCTACTATCCAGTTTCCATTGTCTCTTTTCAGTTCATCTGGATGTCTTGCCCGCTGAGCAATTCCAGCGGAGGTACTTGAACCGTTCCCCTGCAAATGTGTGTAACAACTGCATGTTAAGACAACAGAAACCAAAAGAAAAAGCTGGATTTCATCGCATTGACCATTACTAATAGGAAATAAACCTGCTCACAACAGATGACATATGGTACTGTATCACCAGCAGAGCAGCCAGTAACATAGCCACTTTTCTTCAACCTAAGTGCTACCTACAGATGTAGAGGATGACAATGTTAAATCTTAGTTAGAAAGTAAGCTAAATGGTGACAACATAGAACGGTAAAAGCAGAGATGTTTAATGATACAGTTCTTTAGTCTGAGACATGAATTGATCAAAGAAGTTTTCATATGTACTTCAACATGAGGTTGACTTTTAGCATCAGGATAGGCTTCAGGTGGTTTAGTCAATGATTTGGTGATCACGTATTTTTCCAGCTCAATTTGCCCATTCCTCATTTCCTCCTGTACCTGCAGTAGAACAGAGAAATTCAAGAATAACCACAGTAAGTTAGTATTAGGGCCAGTTCACAAAAACAAAACTAAAATGAGCATATTGCCTCTCCAGGTGCTCAGTAGCAGTTGGATTTTCCTTCTATCAGAATGAAGAAGACTGGCTGTAGATAAAGATTCCAGGCTGCACAGCAAATTTTGGAACAATGCACTAGCAAGACAATAGTGGAGATGCACAGAGGATGTATGGTAGAAAGCAATAGCTGCTCAATGATTGAGGTAAAGAGAGATGGTGGCGGGGGACCCTACTGTATAAAGGTGGAACTCGCTGAAGAGAAGCCATAAGCTAAGAGTCGTTCCTGGAAATATTTTCAATCCTAAAGAGGATAGCCTATAACATTTTTATTGATCAAGAGTAAAGTCTAGGCCTCTTTAATGGTACGGACTGCGTACACTCTATCCTCCCCAGACCCTACTTAGTGGGATTACACTGGGTATGTTGTTGTTGAAGAGTAAATCCTACACTATAAACTAAACCACGTTCAATATGAAAGCTGCAGGAGCCATTTCAGCTCCTGGATTATGATTTACCATATCATTGAGAATGTTACCTTCATAAGTGCATTATGTATCGATTCAACAACATCTTCACAGCACCTGCAACCATTAAAGACACGTAAATCATTCAGTACTGAGCAATCACATGTATGAGGATAAGAAAAGAAGAAAGAAACAAGTTCACAACAAAATGTACCCGCCAGACAGTATTTGGCTCAGGCAGAAATCTCCCAATTCCTTTGACAGCAAGCTCCAGTCACGACGCACCATATCAAGACCTTTTTTCTCGATAACCTAAACAAAAGAGTAAGTAACATGGAGTAGTTGGAGAATTATTTCACAGAAGTTCAAAGGGATTGCAATTTAAGTAACATGCAATAGCTACCTCATAGGGCTTTCCGTCCTTAAACTGCACTTTTACAGCTGCATATTTCTTCTTCTTGAGAAGCAGCATTCTCTTGTACAGACCATCAAGATCAATCTCTAAGCACCTGTATTTCTTGTTAACCTATAAAGGAGGAGGCACTTTCACGTGATGAATCCTAGTTGATTAAGAAGATACCTATGATTACTACTCATATTTTTTCTTTGTAAAGAGATCCTAAATTTCAAGCAAAATTATCACAACTCTAATAAATACTTGTATAAAATAAATTGAAAAAACAAAAGAAAAGGCAATGGGAGCATTTTTCCTATATGTACAAATCCAAATCAGGAGGATCGTTACTCGGAGTAGAGCACAAATCAGCCTCAATAGGAATGCTAGTTTTTACCGTTCATATATTATTATATAAATATACCACATCAATTCATTATGTATGGATGATGAGATTCCATTGATGTGGAAAAGGCCCATATCAATAATTCTGATTTTATGTACGGACAGTTCCTCAATTACTTGTTCATTCGCAACTAAATTTGTGCATCAGTTAAAAGTGAGACAACCTAGACAAAGTCTCCGTACAGTTTTACCAGTATTTACAATCTTAAATTCTTAGGTAAAGATCTTATATAAGGCAATGAAGACTGCTTGCACATAAAGAAAAGGTAAAAAAGTGCAAGTGCTATCATAGGACGGTGAGACCAAAAAAAGAAAAAAAGGACGGTGAGACCAAAAAAAGAAAAAAAGGACGGAGAGACTAGGAGTAGGAAACTTATTCACAGGAGACTCACAAGCTTCCAATACATGAGGTAGAAAAGTACAAATTTCTCTTTAAGAAGTCACCCAATATACAGATCTAATTCGGGGGGGGGGGGGGGGGGGAGCAGCCAATACCAACCTCTTGAATAACTTTGGCAGCTATTGCTTTGGATTTTCCAATGTCATCAAGTCCACTATAAATCATAATTGAATCTGTGTCACCATAGATAACCTGATTCATAAGAGAACAATGGGTTCAAGGAACAAATTTGACATTTAAGCAGGATAGGTAAACAGCAAATTCCATGAGAAGAAAACCTCCAGGTTTAGTGAAGTCTGAACTAGGTCAACAGTACTCTGTAAAATTTCCCTTCCCTACAAAACAAAATAGAGATGTCAGACATGCAGTCATAATCTGCTTAAATAAAATATACAACAGTTCAGGAAAAGTGAGCTTCCTACTTGTGAGGTTATAAGCTCTGCTAGCGACTTAGCATAGAATCTTGAATTGGAGAATCCTAGACACCCATACATACTGCAGTAAAATTTTATTACCTCAGGAAAAATATCTCCAATAATATGACGATGATGATGCATCAAGTAGCACAATTATATACAATGTTGCGTGTGTATATAACAAAAACAGTGAGACCTGTTCGCTGTAAGCTTCAGAGCTTGTTGCTGTATGTCAAACTGTTGGGCCTTGAGGCCAGATGCTGTTTTTAACCATGACTTGACCATTCTTCTCCTCTCAACCAAATTCTTAAGCAACTGCAAGATTCACCACAAAAAGACATGAGTATATATCACCTTCAAGAATTGTCTAGAACTGCTTGATTACTTGTATCTGAAGAAAGACCAAGCTCAAAGTTAGATGGGATCAACAAACTGATATAGTATATTAAATAAAACCAACAAAAATTCTCATACACAAAGTATGTGTATGTCAAATTGTGCTTCAGAGAAAAACTTCCACCACCAAATAGTCCTTAAAAGTTTTGGGGTGGACTATCCTGGGCTTGCACTTAATGCTTATAGAAGATCAGGATATGCAAAAGTGTTTGGTTTAATTACATTGCTGGGAAGCCAATTTGGAAAATTTGCTCAGGGAGTTACAAAAATATGCAATCAAGTATGATGTACTTACCTCTGGTAAAAGTCCTGTTCTTTTACTAGATGGTAAAGGAGGAACTGATCCATCCAGAGACCTTTCAACAGTTGTGAAACAAATATTGTATTCCTAAAGAGGAAAAGAATAAAAGAGGAAATTAACATATGGAACTTGTAATATAAGATGCAAGTATTGAGCAATTGACATCACTTGGTAACAAATAGTGATGGCAATAAATATTAAGAATATGAAACCTTTCAACCTAGCTAGAAGTTAATTACATTGTAGCAAACATTCAGGTAATGCTCCCCCTTCCAAAAGAAGGGCAGGGAAGGAGAAGGAATGAGGGGTAAATAATGATTGAGGAAAGGAGAGAGATTGATGTATTAAATAATAACTAACCTGAATAATGGAAGGGTATAGACTGTTGAAGTCCAGTAGCAGAATGTACTTATCATATAAACCTCTTTTGGGCTCCAAAACTAATCCACCAGAGTAGGAAGGCCCCTTTTTTGCTTTCCCATGGTTCATTTCTGGAATCCCACCTTCAATATTTGGATCATCAGCATCAGCCGGATCGGTTTCTTTTCCCTCATCACTGTGGTTCAACTTTCGTTTTGTAATTTTAGCTTCTCTTGCATGAGAAGAATATTTGTCTGGCACTATGAATTTCTTAGCATGGAATGCATGCAACAAGAGGTATTCGACTCTTTGGGCCCTAGCACCCTGAAGTAAAATAAATTAACATTGGCTATGTCCCTATAACATTTACAAAGTTGGTCTCATGAACATAAAGCAGGTTTTGTAACAATTCACCTGGAGGGTTTTTCCCCAAAGGTTACCACTGATATTGGTTAACTGACGAGTTAGGGGAAGAACACTTAAATGAAACATGAGTTCCATTGACAACCATGCATCAGTTTCTCCACATTCAATCTGCATAGACCACAAATGCCCATTAGGATGCTAATTAGAGGGCAATAACAGTTGTGTGTGTATTTGGAGAAAATTATTAGAACAGCAACTTCATTCCAGAAGGATGAGACAAGGCCCAGCCTTACAGATTAACTAGAAATGAAATTAGCATATCCAGAGCTGCAAAGCAAACTGCTCCATGAGAATCTTTTAGCTAAATGATCATGCTTCTAGTTTATTCATGTAATGTTAACTCTTAACTGCATAAAGGTGTGCTTGTGTTATATTGCTTCGACATGTGAACTCAATTACTGTTTGTTTCTAGCTGTTGAAAAGCCCATCAGCAGTAATTTCGTTGGTTATGGAGTGGTGCAATGTTTTCTAAACGTTCAGCAAAACAATAAACGGCACAATGCAGCTCGCCCATCTGTCATGCAATGGGTTAACACTTACTTTTACTGTCGACAGCAAATTCCATACTAGACCTAAACACAGATAACCCCTTTCTACGCTAATGAAAAGGAGAGCAATTGGATTAGAAAAGTCGCTAAATCAGAATCAGAACCTACAAGTTCCAAGAGTGAGTCAGCAGCCTGAAACATTTGAGGCACATCTTGGGGAGAAATCTCCTTCCTGTCTTTGTTCAGTTGATTCTTCGCAAGTTGTGTCAATGAATAACTAACCTGAAAGTGAATATAGTTAAACCAAAAGTTACAAAATGTCAAAATATATTTATGCAGCTATCCCAAATATAGCTTAATGAGTAGGAATTCTACCTCTTTTAACAATTCACGAGAAGATAAATAGGTATCACATAGGAGACGCCCAGCAATACAAGACATGATCCCCGGACTTGCTCCTGAGCCAAAAAGTGTACTGCCCTTGGTAAGCTTTGGCATGATAGAACGCTTAAGGCGGCCTATTTTTGACCACATACTGCTGGGGACTTTGCAGGCCTGCAGAAATTGATCTCCCAAGGAACAATAAGCAGGAAGCTCTATCACAGCTTCTTCTTTTTTTCTTAGAATCAAGAAATACAGAAAACCTTTAATTTTTTATTTCTGAGATTACTGAAAAATCATTGCATTTATTTAAAGCAAAGCATTAATTGGAAAATTCTCAATGTCGTTGGGTAAAAATAGGAAGACAAACTACCTATGACGAGAACACAGTGAATAATATAATACTCACTCCATTTTATAAAGAATGACCTATTTTCCTTTTTAGTCCGTTTCAAAAAGAATGACCTTTTCCTTTTTTGGCAACATTTTAATTTCAACTTTCCACGTGGCATGTTTAAGACCACAAGATTAAAGGGCATTTTGGTACATTTGACATAACTTTAATTTAAGACCACAAGATTCAAAAGTCTTCTTTATTTTCTTAAACTCCGTGCCAAGTCAAAATAGGTCATTCTTTTTGAAACGGAGGGAGTAAGATTCAAAATAGAAATAGAAGATTCTGCAGATCATGTCTTCTAAAAGATTTTAGAGATCACATCACTACCATGGAAGGTGGGTATGTTGTTGTACTATGGAAGGTGGAATGTATTAATTATACACAAACCTGAACTCTATGAAGAAGAACATCCAAGTCAAAGCCAGATATATTATGGCCAATAAGCACGTCACTGTCCAATTTATGCAACTCGATCATCAACCGGTTTAATAATGCCCTTTCACTGATTTCAAAGAGAGAAAGTAACATTTAAGTAACTCAAATGAGAAAAAGATAAAGGTATAGGCAATATGTTAATTACCCAATGAACTTGCCTGCTCTCAGAACTAATAACATTTGATCCAGCTTTTGCATTTCTCTCTGCTGCTTCCTTTGTAAATCCCATAGGAAATATGCCTCCCTCAAGCTTACGCACAACAGTAAAATGAGAAAGCATCCCTGGCTTTGTCCATTCAGATGTTAACATGGGCGCATCAATCTGCAAAATCAACATATGCTCTTTTTAGTGAAACTTCAAGGAAATTCTTGCCCAGCAATTTCCACATCAAGCAAACTAAATGTGTCCTTTTTATTTATTTTTGCCCATTACCAGCTCTAACATTTTTATTTAATTGATACCGAGCAAAGACATTAAATTCAAAAAAGTGCAATCCAGATTTACCACATGAATATGTGCATTTACGTGTGAGTTGCGTCTATGGGTGCAAAAGAAGACGACACACAGGATACATTAGAATGCAACTCATGTACGTGATTATGATACAAATACAGTTCCACTTCAGTCATCATACAAGTAAATGTTGCAGGGCACTTTATTTGTACCATTATGTGCAGCATACAAGATCTACCAAACCAAAAAATCCCGAGTAAACTGTAAAGATTTAACAACCCAGGAAAAAAAACCTATGTAAGCTGAAAGATCCTTTGCAAGCGAGATCTCATTTTCCCTCGACCTGAGTTACCATAATATTTACTTCAGAACTCATAAGCAGGTAGAGAATTAATTTCTAGAACCGATGAATGAAACACATTACAGATGGCAACTCAGGTAATAAACATGGTTGAGCTCCATTTACATCTTTAGATGCACTGAATGAGTTAAATAACCATCAGAAGATCCAATAATTCCTTTTATTATAAAAAATAAAATTAAAAAACATTGCCTTCTGATATCTTAAAAACATTTTTTTTTATCAGACCGTTATTGGCAAAAGTAACTAGCCTTGTGGACTTTACCTTCGCACTCTGACAGCAAATGACAGATGCAGAGACAATTTCATTTATATTTTGCTTTTGGTTGGTGATAGTTTTCAGATTTATTGCTGTAACAACCACTGGAGGAATCTCAGCAACATTCTTAGAGGACGTGGAGATTTGAATGTCTTTTGGACTATCTACAATGACCTCAAATTTACACCAGCTCACCTGTAACAAAGAGAAGTTCAGAAATATAGACCAGGTGAACCACCTGAAGACAAATTAGGGGATGTAAAGTTGCTTTGATGGCCTTACACGTTGAGGAATAGGACAACTAGAGAACTTCGCAATTGATAGCCATGAAGGCCCTTTAATTTTCCTCTTGATCAGGAATAGCTCCATTGCACTGCAAATAATAAACACTGGTTGGATAACATCACAGAGATTCAAATCAAGTAGAAGTACTAAAAAGGAAATATCCAAACATTTATAAATATTTATTTTTTATCAGAGAGGGGGGTATGAGGTCTTTATGTCTAACTGATGGATTCACAGCTGGATCCACACGCTCCACAGAGAAATTAATGCAAATTTCAAAACATATATTGGTTTTGAGCTCTTCCAGTTAATACTTTCTACTGAAGAATGCAGCACCGATTTGAATTGATACGAAAAGTAGTCACCTTTTCAATTGAAGCTCTTCATAAAGAGAGACCATACATGTTAGGGAACTTGTAAACTAGAAAAGTCCTCCAAAATATACTTGAAATGAGTACCACATGAATGTAAGGCATGTAAACTAGAAAAGTCACTGGAAATATACCTGGAATGAGTACCAAGCAAAGCACTAAAGTTTTCTCCCCTGAGATCTGATGGAAGCGGTGGATCCTGGAATGACAAAGTTCAAAACAGGTAACTCAAAGACATGACACCAAAATGTGACTTAACAGAGAAAATCTGGACGATAGCTTGAACTTGGAATTACTGAATCCATAATATTTGGCTGGCATAAGTCGTATATAATGTTCTAATCACTTAGTAATACATAAAGAAATAACAAATGTACCTTGAAAGGATAGTTAATCTTAAGGACAAAATTCTCCCCCCGAGGTACATCAGATCGTTCAAATGCATAATTTCTCTACAAATGTAGCAGAGAAACGCAATGAATAACAAAAAGGAAAGAGAAAGAAAAGAAACAAATAGTATTGCAAATTGAAATTAGTAAAATTTACAGAATACAATTTGCAAGTAAATTTCACTTCAAACCTTCACCGGTGTCATGCTAAAACTTGAGATGTTATGTTCTAGCAGGCTATTTCTACACTCAGCCTTCAATCCTGATGCCATCTCCTGGAGATGAATTTGCGAGGGAGGGGGTGAACAAATGAGCAATATGTAGGAAAAATATAATTACATGAAAGGAGAAGGTATTTCAAGAGATTACGTGCAACTGACTGAGAAAGACAGAGGGAGAGATTTGAGACTCTTCTACATCTCTGGAGAGCTTTGAGATCGTATCAGTACAAAATACAGAACCATTAGGGACTGCATAAACACATCTTTGCATGTTCTTCACAACAATACAGCAACTATGGTATGTACCTCCAGCTTTCACCTGCGCTCAAATAACAGATCTGTCAGCTATAGATATAACAAATTGTTCTATGCTGTTCAATTGTCACTTCCAAATTGGTCATACAAACTTCCCAAGTCCCTAAACTGAATAAAGGTCTCTAAGTTAACAGTAGGCTATATAGTGGTATGGTGTATGGCTAAAGATAAGCAAAATGATATGGTGTATGGCTAAAGATAAGCAAAATGGCTTCCAAACATAAGTAATGCAGCACACATGTTTATCAGCAAAGTTTACTAAAATAGAGACACCAGATTTTCAGAAGGTGTCGGTATGACTCGAGCTCATTAAGTATAGAGAAAGAGTACATAAACAAAGCTTTCCAAAGTACCTTCCCAAAAAGATAAATATTTCCAGCATTTATACCATACAGTTCTTCATGGGCATCAAGTATGAAGAAAGGCAATGATCCATCAGAATCCAACTCAAAATCTGTTTTCTCTTCAGTGTTTACAAGTTTCGCCCCGGGTTCATTGCAGTTCGAAACACCGCTACCTGCATTCCTTAAAGCCTGCCATTCAGCAGTAGCACTCAATCCTGAATCCTTTTCCTCTTTAATTTTAGCATTTAGTGCAAACACTTTATTTTCCACCAAGGGCTCCGACTTCACTTCAGCGCAATTTACTACAGTGTCATCAGCCCTCGTCCCCATTGTGGACAACTCATCTGACTCTACTGCTTTCTCCGCTTCCACTTCAGCATCTAAAACCTCACTATTTTGAATATCTTTAGCTGAATTGTTTCCTTCATCTATACTAATTTTAGGTAAGCCACCTGAAATAGATTCACCATTTTGAACAGGAACACTCTTCACTTCCTGTCTAATCATAAAATCAACCTTGTCAGGTACAGGCTTCTCAGTTTTAACATTAAGCAAGTTGGAATTGGCAATTGAACTCCTCGAAGCCTGCAATGAGTTAGAATTTCCCCTTCGCCTTCGCTCTCTATCAGCCTCATCAGGAGCGAATTCAGCTATAACGTCATCTACAATGCTATCGCACGACAAATTCCTAGTCTTATCGTCTCTCTTAAACACTGAAGAGGTAAACATACTAGAAATCCTTTGCTTACCCATCAATGCCGCAGCAGCTGAAAGCGCAGCTGATGGCTTTTTCGTAATTTGCTGCTTCTTCTCCGATGCCTTTCTCTTATTCTTCGGCTTCTCACTCTCATCTTCCGATCCTTCGGACGATAACACTCCGGCAACTGACCAATCCTCCTCCTGGCCTTCATCTCCATACCCTAAACCATCGTCATCAACAATAACTCCCCGTGCTGCTTCACGGCGCTTAGCGACTATGTCATTGTACTCATCGTCCTCAACTATATCGTAAATTGGTTCATCTATTTTGAACTGTAAACCGCCGTTCTCAGTGGAACGGCGACCGCCGGTACGGAGAGCTTTGATCCGCTCGAGTGCCTCTGCTCTTTTACCGCCGCTTGTTTTCCTGCTCGACCGCCTTCCTTCGACTGTTGGTTGCTCGTCCGACATTTTCTTGTCCCTGTAAGCCAAAATTCCTCCCTTTGAGATCTGAAAATGCAGTGATGAAAAAAAAAAAGATTGAAAATGGAGTTGATGATGATGACAAAAATAGGCGGGAACGTTTTGTTTTCGCGCGTAAATACAGAAGCCCTATTGGGCCTCCCAGCTTCAAAATATTGGACTGGACTATAAAGTGCTAGCCCAATTTGTCAATGAAAAATTTCCCCGGAAATTACATGGAGTGTCCTCAAAAGTAAGTGGTCTTCAATTTATGTCCCTCATAAGAAAAGTCTTTAAAAAATACCCTTCCTTCCTTTTTATGTATAGAACATATACATTTTTGCCCCTCTACACCATAACTCTCCATGTTCATTTGTCTCTCAACTTTTAATTTTCATTTTTCTTTTTTTCTTTTATCTTTTTAATTTTTTTTCTTTTTTCTTCTTTTTTTCTTTTTTCTCAATTTTTTTTTTAATTCTCGTTTTCTTTTTTCTCAACCTTTATTTTCTTTTTTTTTCTTTTTTTCTCTTAACTTTTTCTTTTCTCAACTTTTATTTTTTTTCACTTTTTTTTATCTTTATTTTTTCCTTTTCTCTTTTTTTCTTCTCTTTTTTTCTTTTTTCTTAACCTCTATTATTTTTTGCTAATGAACAAAAAGTTGGATAATCCGCAAAGAAGATCTTCTTTCTTTGAAATCGAAGTAAACTTAAGAGCGTGTTTTGTTGTTTGGAAGTCCTTTGGAACAAGTCTTGCCTCTAAGACAAATGTAATAGAACATCTCGGGAAAAAAAAGAAAGAGATTTTTTTGAGATTCTCAATTATTTTTTTCTCCCATTAAATCAAGACACAATGAGGTAGTGTCAAGCCTTGCTCGTGGAGCATAACTTGTTGTTTGAAAAATTCTTGAGCTAAGTCTTACCTCTAAGGCAAGAGTTATAGAGCATCTCATAAATTAAGACACAATGAAGTAGTGTTAACTCTTGCCCATGGGGCATAACTTATTTTTTGGGAGGCCATTGGGCTAAGTCTTGCCTCTAAGGCAAACGTTATAGAGCATCTCATGATCAAGACATAATGTGCTGTGTCAACTCTTGCCAATGAGGCGTAACTTGTTGTTTGAAAGTCTTTGAGCTAAGATTTGCCTCTAAGGCAAGAGTTATAGAGCATCGCATAAATCAAGACACAATGTGGTAGTGTCAACTCTTGCCCATGGGGCGTAATTTGTTATTTGGAAGTCCTTGGACTAAGTCTTGCCTCTTAGGCTAGCGTTATAGAGCCTCCCATAAATCAAGCACAATATGATAGTGTCAACTCTTGCCCATGGGGCGTAACTTGTTGTTTGAAAGTCTTTGGGCTAAGTCTTGTCTCTAAGGCAAGAGTTATAGAATATCTCATAAATCAAGACACAATGAGGTAGTGTCAAGTCTTGCTCGTGGGGCATAACTTGTTGTTTGAAAATCCTTGAGCTAAGTCTTTCCTCTAAGGCAAGAGTTATAGAGTATCTCATAAATTTAGACATAATGAAGTAGTGTGAACTCTTGCCCATGGAGCGTAACTTGTATTTTTTTAGAGGTCCTTGGGCTAAGTCTTGCCTCTGAGGCAAGTGTTATAAAACATTTTATAAATCAAGACACAATATACTAGTGTCAAGTCTTGCTCATGGGCGTAATTTGTTGTTTGGAAGTCTTTGGGCTAAGTCTTGCCTCTAAAGCAAGAATTATAGAACATCTCATAAAAAAAATAAAGGTCAAAAAAATTGATTAAAAAAAAAGAGAAAAGAAAAATTAAAAACCAAAGAAAAAATAAAAAAATAGAAGTTGAGAGAAAAAAAATAAATATTGAGAAAAAAAGAAAAAAATGAAGAAAAAAAAGACAACAAAAAATAAAGGTTGAGAAAAATAAAAAAAATAAAAAAATAAAAAATAAAAGGAGAAAAAATAGAATTGAGAGGAGAAAAGAAAAAAAAAGATTGAGAAAAAAGAAAAAAACGTAGAAGAAAGAATAAAACAAAAAATAAAAGAAAAATAAAGGTTAAGAAAAAAGAAAAAATAGAAATAAAAAAAAGAAAAGAAAAAAGAGAAAAAGAAATATATATAAAAGTTGAGAGACAAATGAGCATTGAGAGTTATTTAAAAATATTTGAGGTGTAGAGGGGCAAAAAGGTAGTTGTTCTATACATAAAAAACAAGGAAGACTATTTTTGTAAGACCATTTTTATGAGGGGCAAAAATACAAAGCCACTCCCTTTAAAGGGCATTTGTGTAGTTGTCCCAAAATTTCCTAGTTTTCAATTTTCCCATTTTAACCTCTTCGACATATTAGAGAAAATTTCAAAAATTACTATCATTTGGGCATTAATTAAAAGAAAAAGTATAGTTATAAAATGTAAAAAAAAAAGTGTAGCTATGTATAGTAAATACATAGAATATAGAGTATTTACTATACCATGTAAAATTCCCTATTTCAATCCGTTGATTTAGTTTTTGACTTTATGGTTATCGGCTCACAAATTAATAATTAAATATCCTGATTAAGAGATTTGTTCTTGAGTCTTATCAGAGTATGATTGTGTATTGAATTTAAATATCGAATTTCTTACTGGTGTATTAAAGATTATTTATTTTCGTCATAGTATATTGTATATTGTGTTTATATATAACAGTGACTACTGCGTGATTTTTTGGCCTACTCGAAAAGCTTGAATGTATTAATATCTTGATGCTATTTTTCAATGATGTGGGGGAACAAATTATTCGATCTTGATGATGCTCTTCCGCATTTCTTTTCTCATTAGTTTATGATATTCTTTGTGGTTTTCTATACTCGTATTGGGATCCGATTAAATTTGGATTCATGCTGAAAAGTCACAATTCGTTTGTGATTTGTGACAACTCATTACTTGATTCATAACTAGTTTTGCAAATATCTCATATAGAGAGTTGTTATTTATTTATTTTCCATTCTATCGATCCATTAATAAGGTTCTTTATTTTCCGCTTTAATTATTAGCTGCTAATACTAGAAAATCCAAAATCAAATTATAAAAGCTAGAAAAATTTCTCCATGTATAGTTTTACAAAGTATAAAAATCTGCTAATGCACGTGTAAATAGAGAGTACTTTAACATCCTTGTATAATCTCCAAGTGCAACTCTGTGACGGTCAATATGAATGGTTTCCTTATGCACGGGACTTTTGCAAAATAACCAACCGGCGGAGTCGAGATTTTCAGGAGAGTTAAAATATAAAGAAGTATGAAAAAGTCGAAGATATACACTGTAATTTTCTGGAATTGTTGCCTTACAACATATGAACCTGGTACATACCTAACTAATACTTATTAGCTTGAATGATCCAATAGTAAATGGATTATGATCTGGATCAGACATGATCAGCAGACAAAACAAAGAGCGGGTCGATTCCTTGAAGCTCCGAATTCAGCACTAGGAACTTCAGGGACCTCCAAGCCTTTGCACATAACTTGAAAGGCAATGAAACTGAGTATATTATTATGCTCTTCCAATTAGCCATGCATCCCCAAAATTTGCTCAACCTAGTAGACAGAATAATGTTCCACACTTGTGTAAATATTCATCATATACATATGCTTCTGATCAGAGATTCTTTTTGTGAACCTTTTAAGGTCGATCGGCCCCAATATTGATGATTGATGCTGTTTATATACGTGCACGTAAAAACTCCTCATATAAGGGAGCATGCAAAAGGGTGATGGCCAAAGTTGTAGCCTTTAAGACAGCGATGATTTCTCCCATGAAATTTTCATGATATATCTTGTGTACAATCCGTTAAACCAGAAATGTAGAAGAAATAGAAAAATTATTCCGAGCTCACAAGTTGCTTATGTGTTCTTAAGGAATTATAATCATTTCATTGCCAAGGTTTTGGGCTACTTCCTCCCAAGATAGAATGGGAAAAATGTTTTTGTAATAGTGGCAATGCAAATTACAGAATTCCGACAAACTCAACAAACGAAGCAAATCACACGACACTTATGTTTTTATTTGAAAACGATGCACGTAGAAGAAGAGAAGAATTTCAGATTTTCAGTGTACTCAATGTATAAAATCGGAGACAAGCTCTCTGAATTTATAGACAATGAAAAGGTGAGATGGAGAGGTGTCATCCAAAAGGTGCCTTGATGAAGAGATTTCATCCAAAAGGTGCCTTGATGGAGAGGTGTCTTTTCTCATTTCCCATTCACACCACAAATCCCCGATAATCACTTGAGCAATTCCATCTTGTCTATGTGAAAAAAAGATTAATGCTTACATGCGATTGGCAATAATTAATAAATTTTTAGTTTGAAATGTCAAATGTGTGAAGTATATTAATGAATTCCAAATATATAAGTGTGAATGTTGGCATATTTAATTTCATATTCATTTTATCGTGCGCACGGTGTTGGAGGTGGGGTGGAAGACGTGCGTGTCCATTTTGCTGAAGTTTGACAGAGAAAAGTCTTAACACCAGCTGCGACGCGTAATTAGAGAAACCAAAAGACAGAACAATTCAATTTCCCGTAGCAGTTCATTGCTCCATTATGTGTCTATACACATTTTAATTAATTATAAACATATCAATCTCCGATAAGTGAAGAAACTCAACCAGTAAATACAAGATAAATTAAAAAATAATAGATAAGGAGGAGGATCGTCATTCTGCTCCCTTATGGAATGTGTCTGATCTGAAAATTTGAGTATAGACTTTTGGGGAATGCAACAATTATACGTGGATAAGAAGAACTGCTGCAAAGATTGTGCCAATCAACCAATGAAGCGGTTTACTTCTGTTTGAATGAGACTTATTTTTGTCATCTTGTGATGTTCCTGTGGATGTTGCTTGCGCTGGTGGTGGTGGTGACAACGCTGGTGCCTCGCATTTGTGTGATGTACCATTTGCCTGCTTATCAAAGAAAATTAATATCGTTTCAGGGGAAAATTAGACGAGAACAATGCAATGAAGTAATTAATGATAAAGAGAATCCAATTCTGGGAGTGTCAAATAAAAGGGACAAATCTTTTTAAAAAAATAAAGCAAGACAGATAACACAGGTAAACGAGAGAATAAAAAGGAAATACCCACATTATTAGTTCTGGTGGAAGCAATAAGACAAGTATACGTCTAATTCACTACTTTTTCACCTTAGATTAATTGCACGCTGACAAATATAAAGTACTTAAAAAAAATTTCATATCTACTTATTATCAAATTCAAATGCGTTCTTGGCCTAAATGATCAAAAGTATTCGCCTTCTCTTGAAATGCAGGAACTTTTCACGTTATTATTGCAAAAAGTGCTCTTGTTAAAGTTTGCATCTTAGCTGAATTGACGCGATCCATTTAATTTCTAGGTGGAAAGGGAGTAAAGTATCAAGAGCGCTCAAGAAAAGCAGGAAAATAAATACTAAATCCTGCTAGAACGATTTTCTAATAGCCTCAAATGTGGTGGTGTTATGTTCATTTTAGCAGTTAACGTCAAAGCTAGCTATCAAACCTGGCAATGGGCAATACTGCTACAGTTGCAAGTTAATTGGCCATTTGCTTGATCTACAGCTTCTGGAGCTCCACCACCATCACTTTTCTGCATCAGGAAGCAAAATTCATAATGCTCCTATGATTAACAAGAGATAATTTAAGCAAAAGAACATGACTGTGGAGACTATACCTGATAAAAATCAACAGCAATAAAATTTGGCCACCTTTTGCCAGCTGCTTCAAAGCAAGTCTTCGTCATAGCAACCAGCGGAGCAGAGTTATCCATACAAGATTCAGTTCTGTTGGGATTCTCAGGAAAATAATTCTGCAGAACCAAAGAGATTGCCGATGTACTCATAGCAGATGATTCAGAACGACTTTGACAAGAACCAACTTTCATCCCGCCATTTCCATCTGCAGAACATACAGTAAACATGCCAAGTCATCAATAGTTTGAGCAACCATGTCTGAATGATACCAAATGTAGGAAAGATAAGCTACTGAAGTTGCAAATATAAGAAAATTTACACAAGGACCAACTTATGCCATTCTGAAACCAAAAAACGATGTTGATTGGTATAAGGCCATTAGTCTAATTTTGAAGCATTTTACACAAGGACCAACTTATGCCATTCTGAAACCAAAAAACGATGTTGATTGGTATAAGGCCATTAGTCTAATTTTGAAGCATTGCCTCTTCTAACACCTGAAAGCTAAATGGAATTCAACATAACAAGATCTCACATGAGCTGCTAACTAAATCCCGAATGCAAGAATATCTAAATTCACAAAGTATGTCATACAAGGAAAGCAGAATGCAAAATAAGTATTAAAATAAGATAAAGACTGTTAACTCACATTGGTTTTCTACAACGTATCTCCACTCATAAGCAATGCCCTCAGAAGCCTCCTTTGATGATTTAGAGGTGAAGACTACAAGGCGTTGATTCTTCTGGACCATGTCATCCACTGTAGGCCAATCTTCTCCTCTTTTGGGCATACGAGAAACTGGAAACCAGTATTTATTAAGACCAGAAGCATTAAAAACCTTGCTCAAGCCCTTAGGAGATGAGACATAGTCTTCAATGAAGATTGTGACAACCTCTGATGGGTTCTTTTCGAGAAACCCTTGAATTTCTCTCAGTGAATTGATTGCAGGTTGCTGAAATGAACCAGAACGTAAGTTGCACCAATCAGCAACAACAAGAATGCTATATGAGTGAATCAGGTAATCAAGTATAGCTAGGATGTGTTAGGACACTTACAAATGCTGTAACGTTGTAACACTTTCCACCAAATGAGTGACAAAGCCAGATATCATCGTTGAAATCATACATATCAAGCATAAGTCCTCGAACGCCATTCTACAGACATTAAAATCAATTTCTTTAGCAGAGTTTTCACTTTAATAATTTTAGGACTTAAGAAGCTAATGATTTCTCTGCTTAAGTTATCGTAGTAAATGTTCATGTAGAAAATCCAACTACTATCTGAAATGGTCATTACATATTCACCGATGGCATACTTTACTTTCTTTTTACTGGAGCAGTTCTCAGATTAGTTGAATCACACAGATGTGAATTTGCCAAGAACAAATTCTTTCAAGTCTCGAAAGATCTTTACATCGAAAAAGTGGGGAATAAAGATACCAATTTCATTTATAATTTGAATATTACTTGAATTATAAAGGTAACACAGAGCATCCATTAGGACATTAGCATGTGGACAATTTTGATGAGATGGTTAGGTGAAAGCACATGCTTATGTCCTAAGCTAAGTAAAATATGAATTTTTGCAATTATATATTGCTACTCCAAATTCTGACCTTTTCTTCTCTCTCCTACCTAAAAGAGTTCATCTTTCTGACTAAGATATTCCATGTTTTTGCATTAAACTGTCAATTTCTTTTTGCAACTCCTCTGCATAGAGGAACAAATTTTTGAACTTCTACATCTCATTGGGCTTCTTTCAATTTTAACTTTTGCCTATTGAAAGAATAACAAAAAAAAAGGAGGGAAAAGTTGTGTGTACACAAGTATTTTGAAATTGACCAAATAGCCCTTGTGTTTGTTTATTCATTGTAGGACAAAGACAGTTGATAAAGAATGTACTCTCTCCAATTCAATTTATCTGTTTTACTTTCCTTTTAAATCCGTTTCAAAAAAGATGTATCTTTCCTTTTCAAGAACACAACATTAAAGGGTATTTTGATACATTCCACATATATTTTGTCAAACCCAGACAAACAAATTAAAACAGGAAGTACTATTTGAGGTAAATATTCAGATCATTATTAGAGAAAATAGAGGAAATCACCTGGAGCTGATTAGTAATGGAATCTTCCTGGTTGGTGGGAGTAAGAATATCAGACCCGGTTGCAGACTTTGACCCGGAAATTGCAAACGAGTTGTGGGTTGTCAACCACGAATACTTGTTGAATGGCAGACCTTTTACCTTTCAACCACAAAAAATTTAATTTTTTTTTGAATATACCATTGATGAAAAAGGGGGAAAAAAGTAAATAACTGGATTTGGAGTTCTGTATGATATGTGAATTCACCTTGGTTGTGGGAATAGTGGGTCGAATTTGAGTACATCTGGGTCGGGTGTTGCCATTAGCAGGACAGGTGGAGCAGACTAGGCCTTCATCACAATTAGTGTTGGTACATGTTTCTCCAATCTGTAATAAATCAAAGTCCAGAGAAACAACAGAAATTGAAACAAACATATTCATAACTGCGATCTCAACTAATTAAATTAAATTAATTAGTAATGTTTAAGAAGTAAATAATGAATACATACCTTAAGGCAATAACAATATTGGAATAAGAAAGAAAAGGCGATACAGAGAAGAAGAAACTTCATAGGTACACGGATGATCTCCTGCAAATGGAGAAGAAAAAAGAAACAATTAAGTTTTCTGTTTTCTGGGAATATGTCCGGGATTTGGTGTTTATATAATAATCCCTTTGCGGAAGTTAATTTTGCTTTGGGAAATTTTGCCTAATACTTTTCTTCTTACGGAAAAGGGCTAATACACTGGACTATCTGAAAAAGTTTAAAAATATCCTTGTTCATTTATTTAGCTAAAAATACCCCTCAATCCATTTTTTTGGCCCATTTTTACCCTTAAAACTAACATCCCTTTTTCTATTAATTTTTATTATTATTATTTATTACGTGACACCTCTCTATTGGACAAAATTAAAATTCCAACCCACCAAACTTTTCCCTCCTGCCCCGATCCAATTCCATGACCCAAACCCAAATCCGACCCTCGGGGCAGGAGGGAAAAGTTTGGTAGGTTGGGGTTTTAATTTTGTCCAATAGAGAGGTGTCACGTAGTAAATAATAATAATAAAAATTAATAGAAAAAAGGGATGTTAATTTTAAGGGTAAAAATGGGTCAAAAAGGTGGATTGAGGGGTATTTTTAGTCAAATAGATGAACAAGAGATAATTTTAAACCTTTTCAGATAGTCCAGGGGTATTTTTAGCCATTTTCCGTTCTTTTTATCCTTTTAGCTTTTTGTTTTTTCCATCTCCCCTAAACTCCTTTTTATAATTAGGGGTCGTTGGGAACAAGTTATTTCGAAATTAGTTATTTTAAAATTAATTATCACATCATGTATATGGGCATAACTTATCTATTGTTATGATATAAATGATCACGAGACTAACTAACACCTTCAACCAAATGCAGAATAAAATAATTTTATATTTTATCTCGAAACTATTATACCTTATACCTCACCCCAAACAACCTCTTAAAATTTTAGAGATGTTTCAGTGCAAGCTTAAAAATTGGTTCAAATAACTTTTTTCACAAAAGTATTTATTTATAGTAATAAGTAATAAAAATAGTAAGTATCCTATTATAGGATATGTTACTTTTCGAATAGGATTGGAAAACTTGCGACAATTCGAGTATTATCAAATTTATTTATACGATAAATATATATAACTTAAATTCATTTTTAATAAGACTAAAAAATTATTTGCATACTACTCTATCCCATTTTAAGTGTTTGTTGTAGCCAAAAGATTTCAAAATATTTGTTGTTTAAAAAAATTAAGACAAACTTTTTTTCATTTATAATTTTAAGGAGGTCAAAATGCTTATTAAATCTTAAATTTGAATTAGTAAGAGTAATAAAGTGATATAAGCTAAAAAAAAAAAGTAAATAATACTATCCATATTTAAAGGGGTTTCTTCGTTGAGAATCAAACTGTTTAGGTAGATAAAAAATTATATATACACAAACTATATGTTAATTTTTTTATATTATCTCGAACTAGGCTTTGAACCGTCTCGTCTATCGTGTATATGTTGGAGGTTCAGAGTCAAATCATTCGATCTAAAAATTAACTCAGAAATAGTTTGAGGTTACGTGACCGAACTAAGAAGGTAAAAGGGGGGAAATTAAGTCGGGACGACAAAATGCACTATTGCGGCCGCTGGGCGGCGCCCCAAGCGTCGCAGTAACACAAACGGAGGGAGGGAAGCCAGGCCAAATGGGCCACTGCCCAAAAGGTCTTAGGTGACGCCCGAGGCAATGCGACAAGCCTTTGGGCGGAGCTTTGGGGGCATTTCACTCAATTATGGGTTTTTTCATCCTATGGCTTTTGGTTACCCTTTTTACAAGTCCAAAACCCATTTTAATAGATGAAAACACTTAGAAAACATACTTTTCATCCCTCTCCTTCCCTCAATCTAAATCAACAAGGGTTTCAAGAAAAAATTCACTTTCAAGGCTCAGGGCAATCTTTAAGGATTCTTCTTCAAGCTTCTAGCATCATTCATTCACTATGAGCAATAAGGTAGGTAAGACTACCATCTACATGTGAGAACACTTTGTTCTTTCCCACGAATTAGGTCTTCATATTTTCGAATGTCTTCCATGAACGAGTTAGGGTTAGAACAAAACCCTCATGTGTTGAATTTTCTTGGTTCTTTAGGAAATTTCAAAAATCCTCTATGAAAGTATTCAATTCCTATGATATTTTCAATTCCATGAATTTTATGATTTTCACCATAAAATTAAGAAAATATGAAAAGTATGATTTTTCTCCAACAACAGAGTTTGATGATTGCTGTTAAGGATTTTACTTATGATATGACTCCTATGACTACGAACCATGATTTTTTGATGATTTTCTACGACAAATATAAATATTATGTTTTTTCCTCAAAGGTTGAACTTTACGATTTATGATATGATTTTTATGATGGATCATACCGTTAATTCGGACACTCCTCTATGTGTGTGCCCCCATAAAGACTTATTATGGATTCACATGTTATATTAGGCCTAAAAAGACTTTTAATAAATGTATGTTTAATGTAAAGAAGTTTGGAGGACTTCTTAAAAAATTATCCAACACTTACCAGATAAGAACAATTTTGAAAAAAGAAATTAATACCTTATTATTTTCTTTAAACTTACTTATTTTAAAACAATTTAAAAGGGGTAAAAAATTTACGTATTTAAAAGGGAATGGAAGGAGTATTTTATTTTCTCCAAGATTGCGATTTCCCAAGATCCTTTATAACAGAACAATTCAATTTCCTGCTGCACTTCATTGCTCCATTATGTGTCTATACACATTTTAATTATATGAACACATCAATCTCCTATAAGTGAAGAAACTCAACCAGTAAATACAAGATAAATTAATTAAAAAATAAAAGATAAGGAGGAGGATCGTCATTCTGCTCCGTTATGAAATGCGTCTGATCTGAAAATTTTGAGTATAGACTTTTGGAGAATGCAGCAATTATACGCTATGTTGCTCAGACTCCGACTTTTCAAAAGTAGTGCATTTTCGGAGAATCTGACACGGGTACATGTGACAACATTTTTGGAGAGTCCGAGCAACATAGATTATACGTGCATAAGAAGAATTGCCGCAAAAATTGTGCCAATCAACCAATGAAGTGGTTTACTTCTGTTTGAATTGTTTTTGCCATCTTGTTTTCCTGTGGCTTGCGCTGGTGGTGGGGGTGACAACATTGGTGCCTCGCATTTATGTGATGTACCATTTGCCTGCTTATCAAAGAAAATCAATGTAGTTTCAGGGGGAAATTAGACAGGAATAATGCAAATGAAGTAAATAATGACAATCAAGCATACGTCTGGTTACATGTCTACTTATTATCAAATTCAAATGTGTTCTTGGCCTAAATGGGCAAAAGTATTTGCCTTCTCTTGAAATGCAGGAACCTTCCACGTTATTATTGCAAAAAGTATTCTTGTTAGAGTTTGCATCTTATAGCTGAATTGACCTGATCCATTTAATTTCCAGGGGAAAAGGGAGTAAAGTATCAAGAGCGATCAAGAAAAGCAGGAAAATAAATACTAAATTCTGCTAGAACGATTTTCTAATAGTGTGAAATGTGGTGTTATGTTCATTTTAGCAGATCACGTCAAAGCTAGCTATCAAACCTTGCAATAGGCAATACTGCTACAGTTACAAGTTAATTGGCCGTTTGCTTGATCTACAACTTCTGGAGCTCCGCCACCATCACTTTTCTGCATCAGTAAGCAAAATTCATAATGCTCCTATGATTAACAAGAGATAATTTAAGCAAAAGAACATGACTGTGGAGACTATACCTGATAAAAATCAACAGCAATAAAATTTGGCCACCTTTTGCCAGCTGCTTCAAAACAAGTCTTCGTCATAGCAACCAGTGGAGCAGAATTATCCAAACAAGATTCTGTTTTGTTGGGATCTTCAGGAAAATAATTCTGCAGAACCAAAGAGATTGCCGCTGAACTCATAGCAGATGAATCAGAACGACTTGAACAAGAACCAGCTTTCATCCCCCCTTTTCCATCTGCAGAACATACGGTTAACATGTCAAGTCATCAATAGTTTGAGCAACCATGTCTAAATGATACCAAATGTAGGAAAGATGAGCTAGTGAAGTTTCAAATACAAGAAAATTTACACAAGGACCAACTTATGCCATTCTGAAACCAAAATACGATGTTGATTGGCATAAGGCCCCTACTCCCTAGTCTAATTCTGAAGCATTGCCTCTTCTAACACCTGAAAGCTAAATGGAATTCAACATAACAAGATCTCACATGAGCTGCTAACTAAATCCCGAATGCAAGAATATCTAAATTCACAAAGTATGTCATACAAGGAAAACAGAATGCAAAATAAGTATTAAAATTAGATAAAGACTGTTAACTCACATTGGTTTTCTACAACGTATCTCCACTCATAAGCAATGCCCTCAGAAGCCTCCTTTGATGATTTAGAGGTGAAGACTACAAGGCGTTGATTCTTCTCGACCATGTCATCCACTGTAGGCCAATCTTCTCCTCTTTTGGGCATACGAGAAACTGGAAACCAGTACTTATTAAGACCAGAAGCATTAAAAACCTTGCTCAAGCCCTTTGGAGATGAGACATAGTCTTCAATGAAGATTGTGACAATCTCTGATGGGTTTTTTTCGAGAAACCCTCGGATTTCTCTAAGTGAATTGATTGCAGGTTGCTGAAATGATCCAGAAAGTAAGTTGCACCAATCAGCAACAACAAGAATGCTATATGAGTACTGAATCAGGTAATCAAGTGTAACTAGTATGTGTTAGGATACTTACAAATGCTGTAACATTGTAACACTTTCCACCAAATGAGTGACAAAGCCAGATATCATCGTTGAAATCATACATATCAAGCATAAGTCCTCGAACGCCATTCTACAGACATTAAAATCAATTATCTTTAGCAGAGTTTTCAGTTTAACAAAAAAAGGGGGAAAATAGTGTGTAACAAAGTATTTTGTAATCGACCATATGGCATTTGTGTTTGTTTATTCATTGTAGGACAAAAGACAGTTGACAAAGAACGTACTATTTGAGGTAAATATTCAGCCCATTATTACAGAAAATAGAGGAAATCACCTTGAGCTGATTAGGAATGGAATCTTCCTGGTTCTTCGGAGCAAGAATATCAGACCCGGTTGCAGACTTTGACCCGGAAATTGCAAACGAGTTGTGGGTCGTCAGCCACGAGTACTTGTTAAATGGCAAACCTTTTACCTTTCAACCACAAATTTATTTTCAAAAAATTAAATAAATTGAATATTCCATTAATGAAAAAGAAAATAAAAGGTGAATAATTAGATTAGGAGTTACTGTATGATATATGAATTCACCTTGGTTGTGGGAATAGTGGGTCGAATTCGAGTACATCTGGGCCTGGTGTTGCCATTAGCAGGACAGGTGTTGCAGACTAGGCCTTCATCACAATTGCTGTTACATGTTTCTCCAATCTGTAATAAATCAAAGTCCAAAGAAATAACAGAAATTCATTAGTGAGATCTTAACTGGGATTAAATTAAATTAATTAGTAATCCAAAGGACTCCGACTTTGTTGCATGAGGCGGAGTGTTGGTCAGTCAAGAACTCTCATGTTCATATTTCGGAGATGAGGATGTTGAGGTGGATGTATGGGTATACTATGAGCGATAAGATTAGAAATGAAGATATTCAGGATAATGTGGAGTGACCTCTGTGGTGGACAAGATGAGGGAACGAGATTGAGATTGTTTGGACATGTGAAACATGAGATCAGATGTGCAGAAGCCCTGTGAGGAGGTGCGAGAGGTTGGATATAGTAGGTACGAGGAGAGGTAAAGGTAGACCGAAGAAGTATTGGGAGAGGTGATTAGACAGGACATGACACAACTTCAGATTACCGAGGACATAACCTTAGATAGAAAACTGTGGAGGACGAAGTAGTAAAGTGTTGCCATGCTTTTTGAGGGTTTAGGTTTGTTGGTATTTGTCTTGCTTTGTTATCCATTGTTTATTGTGTTTGATTATAACATTATTTTGTTGTTATTCTGGTCCCTTTCTTGTAGGCTTTGCACTTTTTTCTTTGTTAGTTGTTATGTTTCCTTTACTATTTCCTTTTTCTTTGTACTTGAATTTGCTGCACTTGAGCCGAAGATTTTTGGGAAACATCCTCTCTACCTCTACAAAATAATGGTAAGGTATGCGTACACTTTTACCCTCCAAACCTCTCTACCTCTCTTCTTCTTGTTGTTGTTGTGAGAAGTAAATAATGAGTGCATACCTCAAGGCAAGAAGAATAGTGGAATAAGAAAGAAAAGGCGATGCATAGAAGAAGAAACTTCATAGGTAGACGGATGATCTCCTGCAAATGGAAAAAAAAAGAAACAAAGATTATTTATAATGAGAATTTGAGATAATTAACAGTAAATGGGCAGCAAGTAATTGAGATTAAGAGATTGCATGCCTGCATCATTGTAGGCATTATAATAAGAGGGTTTAGTTTTACTTCCGAAAAGGGGATTAAAACTAAACCGTTTAGTTTTACTTTTACTAAGATGAGGAAAATCTCTGTTTTCTTAACCAACAACTGCCAAGAATATGTCCGGATAAATTTTAGCTAACAGTAGTACTTTTCTTTTTATCCTTTTAACTGTTTGTTCCCTTTTTATAATTAAGTTTTAAGTATGTTTCAACGGGTGCAAATAAATTGCTTAAAAATCGGTTCAAATAACTTATTTCACAATAAGTATTTATAGTAATAAGTAATAAAAATAGTAAGTATCCTAAAATAGAATATTGTTACTTTTCGGATAGGATTAGAAAACTTATGAAACTTCGAGTATTATCAAAATTATTTATCCAGTAAATATATATAATTTAAATTCTTTTCCAATAGGATTAGAAAATCATTTGCATACTACTTCCTTAATTTTATTTTAAGTGTTTGTTGTAGTCAAAATATTTTAAATTATTTATCGTTTTTAAGATAATTTTTTTCATTTATAATTTTACTCTTGCTGTTAAGGAGGTCAAAAGTGATTAATAAAATTCAATTTTGAATTAATATAAGAAAGTGAGATGAATTAAATAGGTAAATAAGTACGCACCTTATTGTTAAATTCTCTCAAATTCTCTGTATTGGATAATTTTTTTATATTTTAATTTTTCTTGGTAAAAGGGCTTGATATACCTTTTAATTTTGTGATTTTTTACCAAGAAAAATTAAAATATAAAAAAATTATCCAATACGGAGGATTTGAGAGAATTTAACAATAAGGTGCGTACTTATTTACCTATTTAATTCATCTCACTTTCTTATATTAATTCAAAATCGAATTTTATTAATCACTTTTGACCTCCTTAACAGCAAGAGTAAAATTATAAATGAAAAAAATTATCTTAAAAATGATAAATAATTTAAAATATTTTGACTACAATAAACACTTAAAATATATCATCGGGGGTATCTGAGTTATTTGTGTAAAGATTAGAATATATATTATCCACTTTTATAACGAAGAGTATATCAACTCTAAAAATCACAAAATTAAAAGGTATATCAAGCCCCTTTCCCTTGAAATATTCATTTTTGATCTCCCTGCTAGTGAATATTTGGCTACATAGCCGTATGTTATGTTTGTATTGTAATTTCATAATTGAGGTCTACTTCTTAAAAAATATATTTTCTCCGTCTCATTTTATGTAACACCATTTAATTTAGCACGATGTTTAAAAAAAAAAGACTTTTGAAATTTATGGTCCAAAATAATTCTTGAACATTTGTGTGGTTGTAAAAAAATTCATTAAGGGTAAAAAAGAAATTTCAATTTTTTTTTCTTTCTAAATATGGAAATGTGACATTCTTTTTGGGACATATTAAAAAGGAAAGTGTGCCACGTAAAATAGGACGGAGGGAGTAACATATTTCCGATATTAAAAGATCCAAAAACGTATACTCCCGCCGTTTTATTTTCTGTGGCACTTTGACTTGGCACGCTATTTAAGAAAAAAAGGAAGATTTTTGAAACTTGTAGCCTAAACCAATTCTTAGATATTTGTGTGGCTGTAAATCATTCATTAAGGGTGAAAGAGAAATTTTAAAGTTGAATTGTTACTAATTATAGTAAGTTAACATTTTTTTTGGGATTGACCAAAAAAGAAAGGATTCCACATAAAATAGGACGAAGGGAGTATTTTACAGTAATAAATTGAAAGCTGGTGGTTAGTAAAATAGTTGAGAGTCATGAGGTCTCAAGTTCAAATCTCAAGGGAAACAAAAACACTAGGTGATTTCTTCACATTTGTTACCTGATATCTTGCTGGTGAGAGGTATCTTGTAGAATTAGTCGAACTGCGTGAAAGCTGACCCAAATCGTCATTAAAAAAAATTGAAAGCTAAACGTTCTTGCTCATATATCACGAGGACATAATTTGAATTTACCGATAATTGAGTGATCAAAAGGCTATTAAGAGCCTGTTTGGCCCAGTGATTGGGAGGCAAAAAAGTAATTTTTTTTTAAAGGAAAAAGTATTTTTTTTGTCAAAACAAGTCGTTTGGCTAACTACCAAAAGTGTTTTTAAGCAGAAGCAGAACAGCTTTTCTGCTGTTGGGAAGAAGCAGAAAATTATTTTTTTCAAGACAAAAATATCCCTATCATTTATACATATTTATCAATATATTCCTTGTTAATTAATTAGCATATTTCATAAATTTGATTAAGTTTTATTTAAGAAATTTATTCTTCATTCTTATACCATAAATTCTTTATTTTATATATTATTATTTTATATTTTATGTATTTTATTTTACGTTTCTATTAGGTAAGCATTGGATATGCTAGTGAACTCAGAAAAAAGTTAACAAAAAAAAAATTCTCATTTATTTTATATTATTTTATATATAAATTTTAGTAATTGCGAAAGTTTTACTTTTGTAGATAAGGATAATAACAAAACAAAAAATAACAATTATCACTATTATTTAATATTTTAAATTAGATATTATTAGATTATTTAAAATAATTTCTCTCGATAAAATAATCTTAATAGTAAAAGTACATTGATGTCATTTTCGTAATTTGTCTCTCAAAAACACTTTTAGAAAAAGATTAGTCAAACACAATCTATTTATCAAAAATACTTTTTTAAATGAATTAGTAAAAAAAACTGTTTTTTTTCAAAATTACTTTTTTAAAAAGTTATTTTATAAAAGTGCTTCTTAAAATAAGCAGTTTTTCAACCGCTAAGCCAGGCTCTAAATCAAAGAAAAATCTGGGAGGAAAAAAAACGTGTTTAATTAGTCATATGGATTTAAATTAAAATTAAAATAATTGAGGAATTAAAAGGGTGAAGCGATTAGCTTAAACAGTAAGCTACAGGTTTGCGGTTTAAAGTCTGCGTAGAGAATATGCAAACCCGCCATCTCTTCTTCTCTATTTATACCTCCAATTCGAATACATTACCACTTATTATTTACACAACACAAAAAATATTCCTGCCTTTTGCTTTCTCCGTCTCAAAAACATGTCGATATTTTCCTTGAATAATACCGCTACATGTAAGTAAAAATTCATTAATCTTTATGCCTTTTGATGCATGTATCCTCCTTCCTCTTTCTGTGTGTTTATGGGTTTTCTCCATGTAAGTAAATTTTCTTGATAATTGAATCTTGGTCATGTTATGCTTAATTCTCTGGGGTCTTGCATGTTGGTTCTAGTTACATTGATAGTTTATTATGTGGGGTCTCTCCATATCCATGATTCTTGATAAAAACACACTTTTTAATTTCCCCACTTTCTTGCATTCTTGAATCTTTGTGGGTCTTGTATATTGGTTCTAGTTAGTTGATACTTGATATATTGTTTATGCGGTTTAATTTCTCCTTCTCCATATCCATCATATACTTATGATCTGTTTATATATTGACAACAGTTTTTTACTTTCAGCAATTTCCCATGTTTTATCATCACGAAGAGTTCTTGGTATTAATTACTACATAGACTACCAGGTGGATAGATTATATTGGGTGTACTTGGATTACTCTGGAACTGGAATATTAGTAGTATTCTTTATTAAACTGCCCTTAGAAAAGGGGAAAAAAACTGTCCTAAACTGCTAACGATAAAAGTTTTAAAGCTTGGTGCAATCTTTTGAAGTCCTTTTGACTTGATTAAAAATTTGATAACCTATCGTCACAGTATTTAATTTATTCATCTTATGTGGATTCAAATTCTGCTTCTTCAAATATGCATAGTATGATTCCCCATAGTTGTCTTCATAATTCCTGTAATTAAGTTGATTAAACAAGTTCTTTGGTTACGTAATTAATATAGTGATTGACTGTTTTTTGACGATCTTTTGACAGCTTCAAACCCGTCATATAGCAACATGAACCTATTTGGTTCTACATCCGGAATTCAGCAGACTAGCAACTCCAGTGTGCCACAGTTGTTTGGAACAATGACCTCATCTCCTTTTGCAAGCTCAACGTCTTTTGGCGGTAAAAACTTTTGTTATGTCATTTTTCAGCTTGCATGATCACATCCAAATCAAAAAGAATAGGGTGTGCAATTTTCTCAGGAAAAAGTCCATATGTTTTCTTTGTGCAGTTAAAACTGTCTGTTTCTAGCTTGATTTTGATGCATTATTATGTCTTATCAACTGAATTTTCCATAGAATGCTCTCTCATATCTGTCCAAATACGCTCAGAAGAAAGACTACTTAAGCTATTGCATGGGAATGTCCTACAGACACTCTTTGAATATGTTTTCCCCAATGATTTCTCTGCCAAATGGATTAAGTACAGCTTTCTTTCTCACCTGTGGTCCAGGTGAGGATTGGCATATATAGATGCTACACTTAATACTGCCAATTTCATGAAAGGAGAGATACCATATTTACTTTTCTAGAGCAGCGAGATGGGTATGGAATTGGTCGAAAAGCTAAATCTGCTCCTTGTGAAAGTAGCTATGCAAATTGAACTGTACTCTTCTCCAAAAGTGTTAGTAATACCTGCAATATCTCAGTGGGATTTCTTATGGTGGGTAATGCTATTGCTTACTATTTCTGGAACCAATCTTGTGCCAACTATTGATGCTTGTAGTTGTCTTTAATTAGTGATTGGAAAATCAATTCAATCTGCTTTCCTAACTGCAGGACCATTAGCCTTTAATGCAGCAAAGAATGCTACATCTGGTCAAACACAAAACATATCTCCGGGCTCGTCCACTTTACAAACATTTGGAAACAATAGTGTGGCCAATGAACCTCTATTGTGGTCCAGGGATGCCAATGTCTCAAACACCTCCATATTTGGATCTCCAAAAGCTCCTGCATTTGGTGTTTCAAGCAACTCACACTTTGGCACCCCAAGATTTGATTCCTACTCCTTTGGCCAACCAGCAGTTTACATGTCAGGGAGCAAAGGTTTACTTTATTGTCCATATTCTCATGTATTGGAGAAGATCATTCAACATTTTGAGGGAGAATTTTGTTCAGTAATTAGATGATCCAATTGACATAAGATTATATGCCGTTCAATGTGCATTGCTATATGCTCTATATTGATCTGAAATTCATGTTGAGCTTTTATTAAATATTACTAAGTACTATTTATTCCTACTTTATATTTTTGGATATCCTAAGTGTTCAATCTTGATCAAATGTACAAACCAGGAAAAGAAAGTACAACTCCTTTGTTCAAGAGCTCTGGTTTTGGAAAGTCAGCACTTGGTATTAATCAGAAAGGAAGTAGAATAGCATCATACATTGCAACTCCAGAGAAAGATAGCACAATACCCGGCGGTGGAAAAATTCAATCCATTTGTGGAATGAAGACTTATAAAGATAAAAGCCATGAGGAGTTGAGGTTTGAGGACTACCAGCTAGGTGATAAAGGTATCTTTAACTTGTTTTCTTATCTGTAGATAACAAAGAAATCTACCTTGTATATCATTAACTTTTTTGTACTTCATGGTGAATTTGCAGGTCAGAAATATGGTTCTTCATTTGGTGTTTCCGGCACACGGGGATTTGGTTTCATTGACAACACGAGGCCTTTCATATCACCAGTATTTAATCAATCAACTGTTGATCAACCTTTTAATCTCCATTTTCCAAGTACACTTGCAGTGGAAAGAGCAGGGGTTAACTCCCTATCAAATGAAAATTCTACAGCAACTGCATCTACCCCATTTCCGAAGTCACAACAGTCCATTTCCCATATATTTCCCCCCAAAACATCATTGTTTAACACTTGTGGCACTGGAAGTAGAGGGGAATCTACTGCCTCAGATGTTTCTTTTTCTCCATGGATCCAATCAAGGCCGTTTGCACCTTTAAAACCAGCTTCCAGTTCTTCCACTACCTCCACCTTTTCTCCATTAAGGAATCCATGGGCTGTATCAACATCTTCCACTCTATCACTCACCCAATCTTCAGTATCTCCATGTTCGGTCTCACCTTTCACAAATCCTTTGTTAGCAAAACCATCAGGCCATGATTTTGATCAAAAGAGCTTTTTTTCTCCCACTACTGCTTTAACTACAGGAGGCGCTCCTTCCACTCTATCACTTACCCAATCTCCACTGTCTCCATGTTCGGTCTCACCTTTCACATATCCTTTGTTAGCAAAACCATCAGGCCATGATTTTGATCAAAAGAGCACTTTTTCTCCCACTCCTGTTTTAACTACAGCAGGCGCTCCACAATCCACATTTTGCTTGAATTGCCTAAAGCAGTCACAGCCTACTCCACCAGGAGTTTGTAATGTTTCAAGCACTCTATCTATTGGGTTGGAAAACTCCAGAACATCCTCTCAGACTTCCACAGGATATCCACTTGCTGCGAGTCAAAATACTGTAAGTGCTTCTGAACCTATATGCAATTAGATCTCATTTATATATCTCTACCATTTGCTTTCTGTCATAAATAATATAAAATCCACCTTGTGGTTTATAAAATCGGTGAAGCACTTGTATTGTGGTGTTGTACATCTAAGTTGTTGCTACTCTTGCAGCCTCAGTTCTTTGGTCCTCTGCAGCCAGAAATGACTCCTAACGTTGGAGCAACACTTCCAACAACCATCGCTTCTCACCCATCAACAGGTACTTAGTGTAGTATGTCTTGCTCTTTTTGAAGTTCATAGTATGTTGGATTGTAATCCATATAACTGATCCCTCGGCACTTGTTTCCTTTATACTCAGAAATTGGACAAGGAGTTGGTCAGCCAAGTATCAATGGTCAACAGTAAGTATCAAACTTAACTATCCATTGTTTACTTTACTGCGTGTGTGATTAAATGCCTAATTTTGACTTCTATACTTTACTGTCATTCTTCTGCTGCCTCAGTTATTACTCCACAGTCCCGTTTTAACCTGATCGTTTTATTCTTCTTCCATCTCTTCTTTTCTTTCCTTTGTGATCCTTCTATTTGTACTTTCTTATGCACCATCTATACCTTAACATATTTTCAGGTCTTACTTTCCGAGAATCATGGAAGTGAAGCCATCACCAATTATGCCTCCGGCTGAAACACAAACTTCAGTCCAAATCTCGGTTGAGCACCCAAATTTGGCAACATCCATCCAGTATGGAATTTCTAGTTTACCTGTAAGTTTCACATTTCTGAACAACTAATTATAATTAGTGTTGCTCCTGGATGTTTTCATTGGTCTCAAACCAAGTATCATACTTCTCACTAGCAGTTACATGATGTACTGAGATGCCTCATTACTATTGCTTTAATTGATATGCACCTTGAAAGACAGATTTATTTATTACCTTATGTTATGTTATGATTATTGATGCTTTCCTGTCAAGGTAGATGTAACTTGCTAAATCATGATTCGGCGTCTAGTTGCTGTGCTTTGGTTTTATATTTGTTTGGTTTTACTGCATCGAATAGGTTTATATAAATAAATTCCAGTATTTCTCCAATAAGATATAAACATCAATATAGTTGTCCAAGTTCCATACAAACTCTTCAAAGTATCATGCATGATTATGTTTTTATAGCGTCACTATGATTTTAAACTCATATTGTTTAAGGTGAAAACAAAAGTTGTCGGCTATTATGAACAATTCTGTTCTGTTGTTGGTTGCAGGTTTCTAACAACCCTGCTCCGGTCAGACGAAACTCCTCGTTGATAATTCGACATACATCTCTAAGGCAGCATAGGTTGCCACCTCAGAAATACAAACCTACAAGTGATAAACCAAAGGTGAGAAGTGTGATTTTATGTGATACTTGTTTAGTAGCTCGTGGCATGCTTTGGTTGATGGACCAAAAGTTTAAGTTAAATAAGAGAAACACAGATCATATGCAAAGATTGCAAGTACTGGCATCCTTTCATCTAATCCAAGTGAAACACTGGAAAATTTTACAGGACTAAATAATTATTTGTTTATGTAGGTCCCCTTTTTCATGGATAAAGAAAACGCTTCTGACGTACTAAGGACAGAAGTCATCATCATTCCAAGGGAAAATCCAAGGGACTGGGTTCGTCCTAGCGCTAAAGAATTTCCACTGGGGGCTGATTCATGTACAGAGTCTCAACTGAAGCATACTTCTATGGACAGTAAGCTTTCTTTCTTAATGAACTTATGCATGCATGCCTTCCTTTCGTCTATTGGTTCAGCTGGATTCTAGTAGATGCATAAATCAATTATCATAGATAGGGAATGGGAACATCACATGTAATGTTTAGTGGATTACTTAATATCTACCATTTTATGTCTGCTCCATAAAGATCCCATTTCCATAAGCTCAAAGCCTGGAATCTCTAATAGTTCAAATTAAAACCAAGTAACTTGATCACGGATTACTGATTCTTTAAAGAACTTTGGACACTAGAAAGATTATCATTTGTTATCTATTTGAGTATATCTTAGGATATAAAGGTTGACTAGCTATTTTACAAGTTCCAAGAATGAAGAACCAAGTTTGCAATTTAATTGCATAATAAATTCCCTTTTCTGATAAAAATGTAGGGATGCATGACGGAGACAAAGTTGGTGATAAGCCCAATTTAGAGCCTGAAGAGTTGCATTATGATGACAAGGATGTGGATGCCATAATGCCAAAGCTCGAACATGCTGATTACTACACAGTTCCTCCTATGGAGGAGTTAAGATCAAAGGAGAAGGAAGAAGCTGGTTTTTGTTGCCGCGTGAAGGACTTTGTGGTAGGAAGACATGGGTATGGAAGCATAAAGTTCTTGGGAGAAACAGACATCCGGAATCTTGATCTTGATTCTGCTGTTCATTTCAATTGCCGTGAGGTGATCATCTATATGGATGAGAGCAAGAAACCTCCAGTTGGACAAGGCATCAACAAGCCAGCTGAGATAACTCTCCTTAATGTTAGATGCATCAACAAATCAACTGGGAAGGAGTACAAAGATGGACCAGTGGTCAACAAGTACAGAGATATACTTATTAAGAAAGCAGCGGAGCAAGATGCTGAATTTGTTTCTTATGATCAAAAGCAAGGGCAGTGGAAATTTAGGGTATCACACTTCTAACTGTGAATTCAGGGGCGGAGCAAGGGTGGTCAGGCGAACACGCCGAAAAATTACACCGTGTATATAAGTAAAATGCTGTTCTTTTTGGTTAAATATGTTGTTTTGAACACCCTTGAAACAACAAAAGACTGTAGCTCAGCGGCTTTGGGTGTTCAATAAGAGCCGATGCATGTGCGCCCGGGTTACGGCGTTTTGGGCCTTTTCACCTTTTTTCTATTTTAAAAAGAGCTCCAATTTGTTGCTCATTTAAGAAGAATAAATTGATAAGGATAAATTAATTAAGAAAACAATTAATTACTTTCTAGATTTGTTTTTTTATTACAAGCAAGCAATTTTGTGGTATAAGTATAATAGTTAATAAATTTTTTATTTTTGAAATACTTCAAACTTAGCAGTACTTATTAAAATAATCCTTAATTAGAGACACCTACAAGAAGTTTAGTACTAGATAACTGGATTTTCAACTGATTTGTCTTTGACTTTACTTTTCTTTTATTAATTTTTTTGAATAAAATTTAAAAGTAATTATTTATTTAATGTTAATAAGCAAATCATAAAAACTCTATAACTCTGGCAAAAGCGAAAAGGCTCCACGAAGAATTTTTTCAAAAAAAAACCTCATCTAATTTTGCTCTTTATTCTTCGTATCTCGCTGTCAATATTCCATAGCTTGATTTTAATATTTTTGGTGCACCTATTTGGCAATTATTTTTTTTTACTCATGCAATATTTGAACACCCTTCTTAAAATTTCTGGCTCCGCCACTGACTGTGATCAGTTTCAAATTTTCCTTGGTTGATTTTGTGGCATAACCAAATGTTCTTATTGTAAGTAACTGATATAGTTTACAATTTGCTCAGTTTGTTTGACGATTCTCTGATCATTTAATATTTCCAGTGATATCAATTTGAACAAGTCCCGTTAAAGGAACTACAAAGGTTATTTTCGTAAATATAATCTCCTTCATCATCTTCTCTCGAAATTGCATAGCCAAACGCCAACTTAATGTGTTATCTAAACGGCCTGAGCACGGGCCAAAATATGTTAATAGTTTTTATGTAGTGCAGGAACTTTTCCTAAAAATGAGGTAATACGAAAATAATCACACCTCAATATGAAAATAAAATTCAGACAAAAATAACTCTACTTAAAACATACTAGAAGAATTTATAAAGGTTGAACCCCATAATCGTTTCATGATTTTGAACTTATAAAATGTTTAAACCGCATGAATTGTTTCTTGGTTTTGGAAGTCCAATAAAACTTTGAACCCATGAATCCTTCCTTTTCCTTATTTTTGAACCATATGAATCATTCATTGGTTCTAAACTTATAGAGGTTTGAGCCCCATAAATCGCTTATTTGTTTTGAAACTTATAAAAACTTGAACCTCATGAATTTTTCTCTGGTTTTGAACGCCATAAAACTTTTCTTGGGTTCCACTTGTTAATCTTTTAGATTCGAACAACATTTGCTGATATTGTTTTGTGTTTTAGTTTTTCGTATCAAAAGAATGACTAAATATTAATAACTTTTAAAATAATCGCCAAAGTCCGCCCCTTTGATCCCCTATATTTCTTTCCCCTTTTGTTTCGTTTTTTTCTTTTTAATTTACTTTGGAATTGTATTTACATATCAAAGTTCAAACGAACAAGGGTACGGCCTACTTTGGGCTATTTTCCTAGAACGAGGAAGAGAGTAAATTTTTTACTAATATCTTTAGAATAAGACAACATTTAAAACAACTAGCTAGTTGTTGACTTATACACAACTCAATAACATAATTATTTTGCAAAACAAACACAAATGCAAGTCGTAAAAGTAAAAATAATATTATTGGTGTATCTTAACATACATGCGTTACATATAGCATTCATAAATCTGCCATAGCGTACATAGGACAGTAATTAAATGAAAAAAAAACAAGCCGAAAAATTGATAAGAAAAGTATAGAATTTAATTGGTGACGATTTAAGCGAGAAGTCACAACCTACTGACTTGCTAATCTCATGGCTCCAAAACTAATTCACATAATTAAACAATTTCTTAAAATAAAACTGGTTGTTTAGTGGTTGCAATTTTTTTCTATTAATAACAATGATGACCGAGCTGATCTGCATGTATTTCGATTAATTTTATGGATACATGTTACCACCTGCCAACACAAGTATCGAGTAACTCTATCCACTAAAACTTTAAATAAAAGGAAAGAAATCATCTAATATTTTTACCTTTTATGAACATGTGACCTTATAATTCTCCACCCACTTTCTTGATCACCAGGCTACGTCCTTGGTACTCCGTGGCTGCAATTCTATTTGTAAAAAAGAAAAAGGAAAAAATAAAGAAAGGAAGCTACCAGTCCATTGCCTCTGTGAATAAAGCCAAAACCAAATCTATACTTTTAGGTAGTAAAATTGACCTTTTCTGGGTGTGGTTTAGCTGGAAATACAAATAATAAAGCCAACATCAATGAGTTTACGTACTGCCCAGTGCCTGCGTCTATTTTTACTTGTCTATTATATTAAAAATAAATATCTATTTTTACTTATTCAATTTAAAAAATCAAAAGATAATTTACTATTTCTACCTATTTTACCCCTATTATTAAGTATTAATTACTTTCAATTAATTTCCAAATGACTAAAACACTTATAATAATGGGACCCTATAACAATTAGGGATAAATTATAATATTATCATTTTATTTATCGCTTCTTGAGAGATATGTCAAATCAAACACGAACAAATAAACGAGAGAGTAGTAAATTAGGTCCTCAATAAATATGATGAAAACACCAACTGGCACTACATACTAAATAAAGCTTTTAGATATATTTTTTCCCTGTAAGAGATACTCTTGGTCTCCTATCTCCATGCCCTTGAGTCCCTCAGTTAAATGCAGTCGCACGCAATATTTTGCATAGAAAACAAATAAACAAACTAGGACCAACGTGGGTGTTGGACTTTTCTATTACTACTACTCCATTTCCTCATCAGAGTCGGTGATCATCCTAGATCTACTACTCATCTCTATTATTTCTTATTTCTCCACCACTTGCTCTTCTTCCAATTCTGTTTCTGAAGAATTTATTAGATCACCAATGTCGTCGACGCATCATGCTAAGACGGATTCGGAGGTGACGAGCTTGGCCCCGTCATCTCCGAATCGGGCCGTTTACTACGTCCAGAGCCCGTCAAGGGATTCCCATGACGGGGAAAAGACTACCAATTCGTTCCACTCTACTCCCATACTTAGCCCAATGGGCTCACCGGGCCGACAATCTCGAGACTCGTCTTCCACCAGGTATTCGGGCTCGCTCAAGCCCGGTTCCCAGAAGTCGAGCAATGGGTCTAGAAGCAACAGCGGCAGACACCACCATCATCGTCATCGGAAGGGTGATAAGCAGCAATGGAAAGAATTTGATGCTATAGAAGAAGAAGGACTACTTGATGATGATGCCTATAGTAAGGGTGTCCCTCGCCGCTGTTATTTCTTGGCTTTTGTTGTTGGCTTCTTTTTGCTATTCACTTTCTTTTCTTTGATCTTGTGGGGTGCCAGCAGAAATCAGAAACCTGTCGTTACCATGAAGGTAATTTCCTTTTATGCACTGTACAATTAGATCACTTACAACATAACTTTCTAGATAAAATACATCTAACCTGCTACATTTCATACTGACATCGGTATATATAACTTAAATCCACACCTTATTAGTATATATGCCAAGCAGATCCCTTTATTCCCCTTAATGTACTTTTATCATTGACCACTACTCTACAGTATATTATAACTTAAATTGAGTGATTAATTATAATGTGCAGAGTATATCATATAATGAATTTGGGGTTCAAGCGGGGATGGACTTCTCTGGAGTTGCAACAGAGATGGTATCAATGAACTCTACAGTGAAGCTGACATTTCGTAATACAGGCACATTCTTTGGGGTGCATGTAACGTCTACGCCTCTTGTTCTTTCCTTTTCAGAACGCACTGTTGCAAGTGGAACTGTAAGTAATAATCAATTGCCTCCTATATACTTATTATTTCACATTATTTATCAGTTGAACTATCTTGATTTACTTATAAATGGATTTAATCAATATACACTGATTGTGTAGAATTTCTATACCATGCATAACTAACTTGTACTCTCTATTTTTTGAGTTTAAGAGAAAATTTTACTCCCTCCATTCCTAAATATGTCACATTTTTTGTTTGCATCCCCTTAAGAAAAACATTAACTAGAAGGTAATTTGACTAAATTATCCTTATTTATTACTCCTCTCTATTTAATACTTTTTCTTTTTGCACTATATTAATATCTTTTTTTTTGCACTATATAACCTAAACTCTTGTTTTTCAAAAAGTTCAAGTCTACAACATGTAAATATGAGGATAGTGTTAAAATTATTTACACTGATGAGGTATATATATGACTTAAACTATTTTTTTATATTACTAATTCCACTTATTATGGACAATTACCGACAATCTTGCAAGATTATAGGATTTAGACTCCTTATAAGTTCAAACGTTTGACAATGTGTTTGTTGTGTTAGAGCAGATAAACAAGTTTTACCAACGAAGAAAAAGTCAAAGAACAGTAACAGTGACTTTGATAGGAAGTAAAATTCCATTGTATGGAGGAGGAGTTGACTTGACCAGCGAGGGTAAACCAATAGCACCAGTTTCTTTGAACTTAGATTTCACGGTTCGAGCCAGGGCTTATGTTTTGGGAAGAGTGGTTAAGCCCAAATTCTACAAGAGGGTTCAATGCTCAGTTGTTATGGACCCTAAGAAAATGAACGTTCCCATTTCGTTGAAGAAATCCTGCACCTACGTATAAATTAAAGTATTTTTACTATTAATAAAGAAACGTACAGACCCCACGAGACACGGGCGATGTAACAAAGAGACAAACAAATTAAGAAAAATATGCAAGTGCTCGTGCTGCTTCGTTGAAGGTCCAAGTTTTGTTATTTTTCAAATGTTTAAATTATTATAGAGGAAATTGAGGTTTCGTTGCCAGATTTGCCGCTGATGGGTAGTAGGTGACTGGCTTGTGGTATTGAGTGAATTATAAATGCTCTTTGAGGAAAATGATGAACCTAGAAACTGATGTATTTATATTTTTTTAATTTTTACATGCATGTTTTGGTTTCATTCAGATGATGAAATTGTACTAGAGGATTTTGAGATCTAAATTCCATCGTACATCTAGTCAATATATAAGTCATTCATATGTATGGTTTGCATGCTATTCTTAATTAATATATTTCTCATCAGGTTAATTGGAAGACTCTTTTGTCAAATCGATGAAGCAGCCAGTTAAACATAGTAAAGTAATAGTAGTATGCATTTTACTTTACTATGATGCTATGCTTCTGTCAAATTTTTATATACTAGGAAATAAATATTTACTCGGAATCTACTCTATAAAACACAAAACAATGTACAAGAACCCTATTAATTAGTGCTTTTCTAACACGATTTCCCCCCTAAATATTCATAAAGAATTTGTATCAATTTACGTGCATTGTACTTTGATCTATAATATATAATATTCAATTTCAATCTATTAGCTCCACCACTTTTAACTATATCACAGAATGTTAGTATTACTATCTAGTTTCAAGGTAATAATTTTGAAAGTAAAGTTTATCAGCTTGTCAACACCAAAAAGAAAAAAAAATGTAGAATGAAAGAAAAGAAGGCTTTACAGATTGGCCTCGCGAACTAAATTTACATCAAACTAAGTAATTTAACTTTAAGAGTCACAAATTAAAAATGTTTACACGCATACTTAATCATATTTACATCAAACTAAGTAATTTAATTTTAAGAGCCACAAATTAAAAATGTTGCTTAAATTCATGTATGGATTCTATATAAATTTTGTAGAAAGTATATATAATTCTTATGTATAAATCTGTACATAAATTGTATTAAATCTGATCAAAATATCTATCAATTATGAAAAATCTATGTATGATTAGTATAAAATTGTATTCTTCAAATATTTACAATAATATACATCTTTAAAAGAGAATCATAGAACTAATTATATGATGCATAACTTATTTACAACTTTCATGCAATATTCATCCAAATATAATGCCCCACTCCTACTCAGAAGTTGGAAATAGGATAATATGCACTGGGCAATGGGCATCAGGCTTGGCCCATTATAGACCATCCAAAAATATTGGGCCACCACTGAAATTCATAGAAGGTGGAGGAGGCAGTGGGCCAAGGGCCTAAAATATTAGGAACGCATATTGCAAGTAATAAACCAGAAAATTCCACCTGGGTGTCCATTTTTCTTTCTGATTTATTTAGCACGAATTTAATGTTCTCCTATGAAATTACCATTATTTGAAACCTGCAGCATTTCACAACATACACAAATTAATTACGAGAGTGATGCGAAAAATAATATCGTTGTTAGGAGGAAAACGAATAAGACAAGGGTGCAGTAACATTTTATTAAATTTACCTTCATTCTTTGATCAAGTGGTCCAAAACGGATGCAAACATTATATTGGAGTATGGACATGCATGTATTTTTGTTCAAATAAGGACCTAAAATACTTCAATTCATCTGAGAACAATTGAACAACACAAGCAAAGCATGTCAATACATTAGGACTTGTGAATAATTTAACAAGATAAGTAGAATGAAAACGTATAAATCATGTCAGAAATAATTTGTGAACAATTGAATAAAACTGACTAGATTTGTCAATGCGTGATTTGTGAAAGATACATAGAGTGAAGATTGTACTTAAAGTCGCTAATCCTCTTGGCATGACTTGCAAACAAGGAAAGTATGCCAATTTAGCATGACTTGTGAACAATTTAAGTATAGGTAGAATGAAAATTGCACTCAAAGTCATTATAGCACTCTACATGACTTGTGACCTATGCAAGTGTGTCAACCAGACATGACTTATAAAGAATAAAAAGATGGCCGTCGAATGCAAATTATACTTAAAATCATGATCCGATCAGCATAAAGGCACAGTGCAAAAGTGAAATGCAAATAACCCCAAGTAAATTGACTCGTTCCAAACAAGAATCAAAATGGTGCTTGAGGAATATTCTTTGGTCCATGTTCTTAAAGACTAGAATTGGGTATTTTAGTCAGAATAATGATGGAAAGTTATCTTATTCTTGTAGGAGGGAGGCTAGTTAGGCTTTGAAAATCTGAGTAATAAATGTAAATTAGGTAACATGTAAAGATGCCCAGTTGAGGGGTTTCAACTTGCAAAGATTCCTAGTCCAATTGTCACATCATTAAACATCAAAATTAACTTCCTTTTAACAGATAAAAGTCAGAGAAAGCTATAAACAATTGGAATAGTTAAAACGCAATCCTGACATCTTGCAATTTGCAAATGCTTAGAAAGGTGCAAAGGCATAGCATCCACTTGCAAAAGAATTCATTCTAAGATCATTTTTGCACCCAACTAACTATGTATTCCTTTCTTCAAAACTGATTGCGCAAGTTGACCTTTATTTATTCAGGAAAAAAAAAGAAAGAAAAATATCCATCATCCCTTCTCACGTCACATTTCTTGCCTTTGGAATAAGAATTGCATGGATGATCATAGGCAGTGACGGAACTAGTATTTTCACTAGTTGAATATTAAAAGATCCCATATCAAAGGTCCCATATCAATTTTCTACTTGATCCCTTCACATGTATTTTAGTTTGCTATTCATGTAATTATGAATACATGACCTGTTAAGAATATAGGAAAAGAACTCCATTATCTTTTATACACTTTTTCTCCTAAATAACTGTATATTATAAGAGATAAGGGGCACAAAGGAAAAAGAGAAAGGCTGGATAGGAAGGATCTAGTCACGAATTTATTGTCATACTCTAAGGGCTCGTTTGGTACGAGAGATAAGGGTTCATAAATCCCGGGATAAATTTTAGTATGAATTTATTCCATGTTTGATTAGAATAAAATTGCGAGATAACTTATTTCGGGATTAGTTAGCCGGAGATTGTAATGTTATTTTTATCCCTAATTCAGGATGGAATAATAATCCCAAAATAACTTTTATCCCAACCAAACAATCAAACGAGCCCTAAGGGACTGCAACTTATGCCGAAAGGTTTTATCCGTTTATTAGTTGATGAAGCACTTTATACTGAGCCAATGATTTAATGGGAGAAAGTTGCAACTTGCAAGAGATAAACTGATTTGATTGCGTATGATTTAGTTGATCATTGTTGGCCCAAAAAAACAAAATAACTGCAGCTCATCCACTGCCATTCTACAATTCCAATTTTTCCAAGTAACCAAGTTGTTTCATAACTTCATTCACTAAATACGGCTATTAAAAGATAGTAAAATAATGTACACTTTGTTGAGTCCCAATCACTTGTCTTCATATAATCGAAAGTGATATCCTAATTCCTAATTACAACCTATATATGTACGATGAACTTGTTTTCTAATTACAGATGAAGTAGAAAAAAATGACCTGCCTAACCAATAAGGTGAAAAGAAAATCAGAGCTGATAACAAAAAAATCTTCAGTACTCTGGAAAATCTAAATACTACTCCTGGATTTTCTCTCACTAAAATTTAAAATAATTCAATAGCGATAGACATCACCGAATGCTGACCCAGCCATCATCAGCATCGGACCATTCAGATTGTCTGATTTCATTCATTAATCCCCTAAGCCTCTCAGCCGGCGATGTGGATAATGACCCGCCGCTAAAATTGATCAATTCTTGAAACGCCGGCGAGGGTAGAGATGTAATTTGACATGTTACTGATGATTCAGCAGAGTCATCAGATATCCAATCTGGGAAATCAAATGGGCATCTAGGAGATGTTGAAGGGGTGCCACTGTTGCATCTTTCGTCATTTAATGTAACAGTGTCATCTTGATCAGCAACAAAGGGGTGATTTAGAAGCATCTCAGCCGTCCATCTTTTTCTTGGGTCCTTCACGAAGCATTTTCCTAGAAAATCTTTTCCTTGTTCCGATAAATTTTCAGGAATTTCAGGCGATTGATCACCCACTCCAATTGTCATCAATAATTTAGTTATATCTGAAAATCTCCACACTGGATTACCTGTTGCCATTTCCGCCACCACGCAGCCAAGTGCCCAGACATCGGCGGGAGTGTCCTGTTCGCCGGCGGTAACCATTTCCGGCGACATGTACAACGGAGTACCCCTCAATTCACATCGCGATTCGTCATCTTTATTGGATTTAGCTCTCTTCGCCAATCCAAAATCGGCAATTTTGACTTGCCCATCTTCGCCTAGAAGAATGTTCTGAAGTTTAATGTCGCAGTGAACAAATCCACTCTTGTGTATATAAAGAAGCCCTTTTAGTAAGGCCTTGGTGTATTTCCTGATTTCAAATTCCGGCAATTTACGATCACCAGAATTCTTGAGCTTATCCGACAAGGCACCCCCTGAAGCATACTCCAACAAGACATTGTACAATTTTTCGCCCTTTTCGTATGTATAGCTATCACCAAAACTATGAATGATCTGGGGGCAAGTGTTAAGCTCATCCAAGATCAACTTCTCGTTAATCAGTGTAGCAGAGCAAGAAGCTGCAGATGACTTGACCACCATCGAAGGAAGAAGATGAGTGTTGTGGAATCTGGGTATTGCAAAATTGACTTTGCCGAAGCTACCATGGCCTACTGCTTCACCTCGAATCCAATCCATGGCGGAAGATTTTTTTTTGAGTTGAAATGTTGGTACTTTTAGGCTTTCTGTTAAAGAAGGAAAGAAGAGAACAGAGGAACGCGCAATTAACCGCGAACTTTGCCTCACACAGGAGACTTCTATATATAGTGCGGGGAATATTTTTTTTTCCCTTTTTTGTTTCTTTAATTAATTTCTACTATTGTGTTTTTCCAGAATAAATTTAATAAACATTGCTCACATAACGACTGAATAGTGACGATTACACACATCGTGGATTTATTTATTTATTTTTAATAAAAAATAAATAGTTCAAGTTGTGGGCGAGACAATGATACTCTTTCCGTCTTTCCGTTTCATATTACTTGACCTTATATCAATAATAGATGTTTCATTTACTTATTCATTTTAGAAAGAGAGTTTTATAACTTTTTTTTCTAATACATTTCTTAATCTACGTTAAGGAGTGTACCAGGTCAAGTAATATGAAACAGATAGAATAATAAAAATAAAAAAAGTATCTGATTGGGGTAAGAGTTTCTTTTCTTCCTTTTTCCCCTCTCAAACGAAGGAATTTCATCCTAATTTCGCTAAAACAACGGACATCAACGTGATCCATTGAATTTTTGGTTTTGAGGTTACCTAATTAATTAAGGGATAATTTCAAATATGTACAATAAAATAATTAGTTTACAAAAATATAGTCAAGTTTTCTTTACGAAAAAATAGCCAAAAAATGAACTAGCCACAAAAAAAAATTATAAAAAAAATTGCCGCATGTATATATATAATGTATCGATAGTATATAAAAGTTATGTAATCTTTCAAAATTGTATAAATAGTGTATAAACGTGTATCGATATTGTATAAAAGTTATGTAATGTATCAAAATTTTATAAGTGATATATAAACGTGTATCAATATTGTATAAATGATATATAAACATGTATATATAACCTATAATGTATGTATCCATATTGTAGAATTAGAATTGATTGCATGTATATGTAATGTATCAATCGTGTATAATCTCAACCCTATCAATCTGGAGGATTCCACACAATGAAGCTCTTATTACTCGAAATCCCAGAGACAATGGTATCACAGGATTGATCAACCATCATTTCATATGTCTATGTCACAAAGTTAGCAAGGCTAGTTTTGTCAATTCAATTCGTTCACAATTTCTGTACATCAACTGAAGATAAGCAAATGGATATTGGCAGAGCTATTCATTCTCCTCATTGATAACATTATTGGGAAAAAATTCATCCCTCGTAGGAATCTTCACACTTTCTCCGACCTCATCTCGCCGGAGAATGGAATTTTGGCAAGGCCAATGAAATCCAACATGTTTTCTCTACTGGAAACTGCACAAAATTCAGTGGAGTCATACATCGAAAAATCAACAATCCGGCAAGCCATTGAGTTCATTTCTTCACTTATATCTCTTTCTTATTCAATCAAAGTTTTCCCTGTGAAATGACAATCTATACGCAATAAGCTTGAAGAGCTTCTTTCTAACCTCTCTGCCATTGAGAATTGTGATTCCACCGAAAACTACCCTCCACTCTGCAGCTCTCTTTCGGCCACTACAACTACACTCAAGAGCTGCCATGAACTTTCTCGGCATTGTGTTGAGTTTTCTTATAGTGGGAAACTGCTTATGCAAAGTGATCTTGATATAGTTTTCACAAAATTGGACAATCATATAAGGAGTATCTCTGAGATTTACTCTCTTGGCTTGCTTACTCAGAGCTCTGCGATTATTATTTCAAGGCCGAGTCTTGGAGCTTCTCGTGACGATATCAAGTTCTATATCAGAGATTTGTTGTCAAGGCTCAAGATTGGGTCTTCAGAGATGAAGAAACAAGCTTTGATTGCCTTGAATGAAGTTATTCAAGAAGATGATAGGTATGTTAAAGTTGCAGTTGAAATTGATAGTCTTGTTTCTGTGTTGGTAAATTTTGTTGATTTGCAAGAAATCTTCAGGAGGAGGCAGCCAAGGCATTATCTGTAATAGCTGGATTTCAATCCTTTAGAGGTGGGTTAATTTCTGCAGGAATAATTGTCCCATTGAATAAAGTGTTAGAGTGTGGAAACAGTTCGAGTAAAAAATTTGTCGCCAGGTGTTTGCAGAAGGTCACAGAGAATTCAGATAATACATGGTCAATTTCAGCTCATAGTGGAGTTATTGTTTTGTTGAAGATATGTACAAAGGTGATTCTTTGGTTGATTCTGTTTGTGGGGTGTTGAAAAGTCTTGTTGGAGTTGAAGAAATCAAGAGGTTTGTGATTGACGAAGGTGCAGCTTCAGTATTTATCGAGCTTGTAAGGTCTAAAGATGAGGTTACACAAATTAGTTCAATTGATTTTCTACAAATAAAAAAAATTCAAACTTCAATAGTAAAGGACACTTTAATTTATTTATTATTGATTATTCTTTTAAAAAAATACACGTAACTTTTTAAAATTAATTTAAAATGAAAAATAAGAAATTAATGAAAGAGAAAAAAAAGAAAAAAAGGTTAAAAGTGAGGAGTAAAATAAATATTTCACAAAGAAAGAAAGAAAAATAATTAAAAATATATAAGTTTTAATGTTAATAATTATGTGTATTAATGATTTGTAAAATGTTCAATTAAAAAAGGACAAGTGTCAAATATTGATCAGTTTTTTTCTTCATATTGTTCGCGCCGTACTTGCTTGCAAGAGAGTGAGCACAGTCTCTGTGCCACATCAGCACCTAAAGGTGTATTTATTACACTTTGAAATAATTCAAGGGGTAATAGGACCCCGTAAAAATAAAATGTGTCTTTGAAATTTCGGTCATAGTTCAAGGGTTACTTGTGCTTCTTCCCCATTATATAAAATTGTCTTAAGTAAAAGAAAATAGAAAGATCTTTTCCATTAACGTACAATAGTTGAGAAATTCGGACCCACGAGGATCGGATGGTGATGGTTATGAAATCTCCCAAATGACCACTCTACCGTTAGTTATATTTAATTTTTTCTTTATAATAAAAAAACCAAACCAATTAATAGAAATTCACGATCACATTTTAAACATCTCTTGTTCTCTACCAACAAAATACAAAGAAAAAATAAAGAACAAAAGGTCAGTTTTCATTGAGAGAATAAAGTGGACGGTTTGTGTCACGGGTAAATTGTGAATTGAATTTGAATTGGTACAAAAATGTTTGTAGAAACGTGATGGCTAATCTGTTCGTCGTATTTGTTCGCAATAATTAGCTACAAACCTACCACCGCTAAAAATCTTTGGCACTCTTCATAACTCAAATGGGGTCTTTTCAATGCATGCAAACCGTAGGCGTTGCACTCTTCTTGGCTGTTGTGGGCTCCTTTACAAATTTTATTTCAACGCAAATTGCATTTAGTAATATGGCTATTCATACAATATTGACAACTATATACTCGTGTAATCACACGAATTTGTCTATTCATATTAATTTTAAAAAATCTACTATTATTGTAGTATGTATTAATTATTAGTTGTTGTGAATCATGTTGTTCAAAATATTGTATTATCATAAATTCTATGGTTATGATACTTTTATGTCATTTAAACGAGTTTTTGTCTTAGGTACGTTGCGTCGAGAAAAAATGGCATTTTTACAATTTGACCGCATGTGAATTGATAATTTTTGTCAATTTAAAACTAAAATCCGCTTTAATTTTTTATAAAATCAAACGGCAGGTGCATATAAGATGGAGAGTATTTTATTGGTGTCCACACCAAATCAATTTCAGGCCAGAAGACAAAAAAAAAAAAAAGAGGAGTGGATATTGAGTATATTTTTTTTTGTCGATCTGTTGTCCTCGAGGAAAAGAAAAATGAAGAATCCATCTTGTACCAGACGATAGAAAGGAGATTAAATGGTTTTGGTGGAGTTGGTTATTAAAATTAGGAATAAGTTATGTATGGGGTATGGATACACGATATCCCAGCCATGTTTCATATGGAACACATAATTGTACCACGCTTCCCCTCTATTTAGGTTCATTTTTTTATTCTTCACTTTGTTATCGAGTTAAGAAGATATAGCTAGATAATAGTAATCGAAACCATACTAAAACAGAGATCGTTCTATATGCAGACTATATTATTCTGGAATTATAGTCCTGCGATTATAATTTTTAACTAATTTATCTTATATGAAAGGTGGGAAAAAATAATCTCATATTTGATGGAATATGATGGGATATTGCAAGACTAAATTTGGTATTAGATTTATATCATGTTTGGTTGATAGTATAAATTAATCGCAGGATAAATATATATACCATCAATCAAACATGATATAAACTTAGTACCAAATTTAATCATGCAATATCACCACTTTATTCCCTCAGGATTAAGTTCATAATTCAGTTGTAGCCTCCTAGTCACTAAGACGTTTAAAATGAAACACTTAAGTAACTTCTAAACTTTAAAATGAAAACTCCAAAGGTAAAAAAAATGAAAGAAAAAGAGGGTCAGAAATATTCAGCCGCTTTGCGGCGCAGAGGCAGTTTCACCAGATTTTAGTAAAGCTTTGCTTGCCGGTGATTGCGGTTGCAAAAGGTGTTAATAGCCACAGAATGCTAGGGCTAAAGCCCCCATTTTGATTGCTTGTAAATAAGGAGAGAATAATACAACCAACTTGTATATATGAAAAAGATCTCCTAGCTTCTATTTTACCCTTCATAATAATGCTAATTGCCCTTCATTTTCGTGAAACACACATAATGTTCATTCAACTGGTCTAAGAAATTTGATTGCATTGAAATATATTTCTTAGTATAAATATAGTAAGATATTCATTTAACATACATATATATAAACATTTGACGATTAGAGCCCGTTTAGATTGGCTGAACTTAAGTAGTTTTTAAGCTTCAAGTAATGAAAAACACTTTTTAAGTGAACAACCTCAACTTATTGCTTTTGGCTTAAAAGCATGTGCCTTAAAAGTTACTACTATAAATTTTGCCAAACATTTTAAAAAGTGGAAAAGAACTTAAAAGTAGCTTTTAAGCCTATTTAAATAGACTCCAAAATTATTATCGTTCATTAACATGAAATAATATAAAAATTTGTAAATTTTAAATTTTGAATTTACGTTTACGACAGTGCCAGTGTACATGCAAGTGAGACTATGGCTATACTAGTACGTAATTAAAGTAGGCAAAAATGTATGACTCACATCATTGGAATAAGTGCAGTGAACTGTAACGATCACATGTTGGCATGTTCTTCCCCAAATATATATTATTGTATGTATGACGATTGACGGCAACAGATAAATGATTCTGCCTTCCTATTGGTTATTCTATAAACTGCAAGGCTCGCATTTTGCGGCTAAAACAACTTGCCTATAGCCTCGGGACCTATTCCTTTGCAATTTGCATTTCTGATGATTCTCATGATACCTTAACTTTCTCTATTTAATTTCTATTCTTGTGCCTACGTACTCCTTTTCTAAATAAGGGGGGTTTTACTTTTTTTATTTTATTTTTAAATAAATAATATTTTAGATAATCAAAAAAATATTAATGATATTCTTTTAGTTTTATCATTCTTTAAATAAAAAGAGTTTTACATAATAAAAAAATTACTCCTAGTATTAATTGACCACTTTACTAAAAATAATCGTCTCATATTAGTTGATCAATTTACTAAATTAAGAGAAAATTAATTAATTTTCTTTTCATATTATCTTTGTAATTAATTTTTTTTGAAGGTGTGAATACTTGTTCGTAAAGTTCTAAAAAGTTTCTTAAGAGGTGAATTAGTAAAAATTACCTTCTTATTTAGGATTTCTTAAAATACGTGTAAAACAAAAAGTGACCACCTAATATAGAACGAAAGGAGTATTAAATAACACATTTCTTTAAAGATATTATTAAAAGTAAGTTAGTAAATTTATTTATATTTTCAAAGAATGAGTAGTTTAGGATACGCCCAAAACTAAGAACACCATTTATTTATTTAGCAACTGAAGGAGTAACAAACTTAAAATGGGGCTCTTTCTAGAACAATCTCATTTAACAAAGATTGGCCTGTCACGTGCCACTTACCTTATTGAGTATTGAAAGCCTGACCAAACTGTTTCCAACTGTTTGAATTGGAGTCCATGTATACACATTAATAATTTTCTCTTTTAATTAAACTGAAGCAGCCCACAGAAACTGAAATTATTTTTCTTTCCTTTTTCGGTTGCTTCCACTCTTTCCAAGCAATTAGATAAGGTGAGAATCCCATCTTCCTTCGACTTTCTCAAATTTGAATACTTCAATAGTAGTACTACTTTTTTCCCCAAAAGATGATGGCCAGTTCAGATTCCAAGAGTACAGAAATAATGGCGTTCGTTTGAAATTTTCAAAAGTTGAGTTTGCACAATATTCTTTTGAAGATTTCCTAACTCAATCTTTTTACCCTTTCAAAAACATAGAAAAATTAGTTAACGTTGTGTAAATTTAATAAATATCCTCTAGCTAGCTGGCCAACGTTGTGATTGAGAATGTGGGAATAGATCTTTATTGTATATAGATAGTAAGACAAAAAAGGATATTTTTTTGTTAACATACAAAAAATTTAAAGTTGACCCCGCAAGCTAGGCTGGGATGGTGATGGTTAGGAAATCTCTGAAATGGATACTGTACCACTCATTATTTATTTCATACATAAAAATAAGCATGTCCCATATTCCATTGAATTATTACTCAACAATTTGTAAAACAGAACAAAAGAGATATCAAATCAGACCACACAGTGGTGAAAAGTTGCTATCACCGTTAAATTGTGAATACATGTATTGCGGCTAGTAGGTTAGTCAAAAAGTCACAGCATCTTTGACTCCTATTTGTTCCCGCAACAATTAGCCACCACTAATTACAAGCTTTATTATTCTTCCTCTTTATTATTACTGCTACTAATTATATACTATTTTATTACAACTCCATATTGCAGGATTAGTGGCACTACTCTTCATGGTTCTAATGTGCTATTGCACACTTTTTAAAAAAATCATTCCAATGCAAATTGCATTTGACTGATCCCAAAAGTAGAAAGAGTAGAAAACTTTCCATGTTGAAACAAGAGTTGAAATTTTTGGGGTAGACTAGAGGGAATTGCTCGGATATTAAACACTCCTCACTTTCAACCTTAAAATTATGAGTTCGAATCACCAAGAGAACTAAAAGGACGGGAGCTCCTATAGAGAAGTAAAAAAAAGAAAAAAAAAATTGGGGTAGGTAGGGGCTTGAAAGGGGAGTGGAGAGCATTATATATAGAATTATTCATACCAAAACAGATTCTTTATTTTTAGATCTAAATTATGAGATATATATCTTGCAGGAAGTATGTAGCAACTGACACCTATATCTATTGGTTGGCTAATCATTAATTTTATATTACATTTAGTTGCATAAAAAACTGGTAATCTCTTGTTTACGATGGATATGATATCCTAAATTTTTATATTTTAGTGATTATTTTTAAGAAGACAAGGATGGCATGGTTCCAAACCTCTAAAACGTGCTAACAAATTCGTAAAACATGTGATTTGAAAAGAAGAGTACGTTTCACGATTTTGATTTAAAATACATGCTGGAAGTACTTAAAATTATCGTAGTACTACAATAATTGATAGTAATTAATTGTACGTTGCAGAGGTACAAATTTTATATATCTTGTTGCACTAAACTTTTAAAACTTGTTAACACCTTTTCAATGAGTAAACACGGACGATTAGAAATGTCAAATGGGTTCGTTGGGATTTATATGAACGGGTCAAAATGGGCCTAATTTATACAAGAGAAATATGCCAGGAAATTACATGGAGTGTCCTCAAAAGTGAGTGGTCTTTAATTTATGCCCCTCATAAGAAAAGTCTTTAAAAAATACCCTTCCTTCCATTTTATTTATAGAACATATACATTTTTGCCCCTCTACACCATAACTCTTCATGTTCATTTGTCTCTCAACTCTTAATTTTCATTTTTCTTTTTTCTTTTATCTTTTTAATTTTTTATCTTTTTTTTTTTCTCAATTTTTTTTTAATTCTCGTTTTCTTTTTTCTCAACCTTTATTTTCTTTTTTTCTCTTAACTTTTTTTTTGTTCTTTTTTTTTCTCAACCTTTATTTTCTTTTTTTCTCTTAACTTTTTTTTTGTTCTTTTTTTTTTTCAACCTTTTTTTTTTTTTTTTTTTTTTTTTTTTTTTTTTTTTTTTTTTTTTTTTTTTTTTTTTTTTTTTTTTTTCTTTTTTTTTTTTTTTTTTCTCTTTTTTTTTTTTCTTTTTTTTTTTCTTTTCTCTTTTATTCTTCTCTTTTTTTCTTTTTTCTTAACCTCTATTATTTTTTGCTAATGAACAAAAAAAGTTGGATAATCCGCAAAGAAGATCTTCTTTCTTTGAAATCGAAGTAAACTTAAGAGCGTGCTTTGTTGTTTGGAAGTCCTTTGGAACAAGTCTTGCCTCTAAGACAAATGTTAGAGAACATCTCATAAATCAAGACACAATGAGGTAGTGTCAAGCCTTGCTCGTGGAGCATAACTTGTTGTTTGAAAAATTCTTGAGCTAAGTCTTACCTCTAAGGCAAGAGTATAGAGCATCTCATAAATTAAGACACAATGAAGTAGTGTTAACTCTTGCCCATGGGGCATAACTTATTTTTTGGGAGGCCCTTGGGCTAAGTCTTGCCTCTAAGGCAAACGTTATAGAGCATCTCATGATCAAGACATAATGTGCTAGTGTCAACTCTTGCCAATGAGGCGTAACTTGTTGTTTGAAAGTCTTTGAGCTAAGTTTTGCCTCTAAGCAAGAGTTATAGAGCATCGCATAAATCAAGACACAATGTAGTAGTGTCAACTCTTGCCCATGGGGCGTAATTTGTTATTTGGAAGTCCTTGGGCTAAGTCTTGCCTCTTAGGCAAGCGTTATAGAGCATCCCATAAATCAAGCACAATATGATAGTGTCAACTCTTGCCCATGAGGCGTAACTTGTTGTTTGAAAGTCTTTGGGCTAAGTCTTGTCTCTAAGGCAAGAGTTATAGAATGTCTCATAAATCAAGACACAATGAGGTAGTGTCAAGTCTTGCTCGTGGGGCATAACTTGTTGTTTGAAAATCCTTGAGCTAAGTTTTGCCTCTAAGGCAAAAGTTATAGAGTATCTCATAAATTTAGACATAATAAAGTAGTGTGAACTCTTGCCCATGGAGCGTAACTTGTATTTTTTTAGAGGTCCTTGGGCTAAGTCTTGCTTCTGAGGCAAGTGTAATAAAACATCTCATAAATCAAGACACAATATACTAGTGTCAAGTCTTGCTCATGGGCGTAATTTGTTGTTTGGAAGTCTTTGGGCTAAGTCTTGCCTCTAAAGCAAAAATTATAGAACATCTCATAAAAAAAATAAAGGTCAAAAAAATTGATTAAAAAAAAAAAGAAAAGAAAAAATAAAAAAATAGAAGTTGAGAGAAAAAATAAAATATTGAGAAAAAAAGAAAAAAATGAAGAAAAAAAAAGACAACAAAAAAATAAAGGTTGAGAAAAAAAATAAAAAAAATAAAAAAATAAAAGGAGAAAAAAAAATTAGAATTGTGAGGAGAAAAGAAAAAAAAAGATTGAGAAAAAAGAAAAAACGTAGAAGAAAGAATAAACAAAAAATAAAAGAAAATAAAGGTTGAGAAAAAAAGAAAAAAAAATAGAAATAAAAAAGAAAAAAAAAAGAAAAAATAGAAATAAAAAAAAAGAAAAGAAAAAAGAGAAAAGAAAAAAGAGAAAAAGAGAAAAAGAAATATATATAAAAGTTGAGAGACAAATGAGCATTGATAGTTATTTAAAAATATTTGAGGTGTAGAGGGGCAAAAAGGTAGTTGCTCTATACATAAAAAACAAGGAAGGTTATTTTTGTAAGACCATTTTTATGAGGGGCAAAAATGCAAAGCCACTCCCTTTAAAGGGCATTTGTATAGTTGTCCCGAAATATGCGGGTTACTGGCTCATTTAAAAGTTATTTGTGGCCATGAAAACTAAATATTAAATTGGAGTTGGAGTTGTGTTTGACTATGACTATTAATTGGAGTTTCTTTTGAATTTTTGTGAGATAAGTGAGAGTGAAAAAAGTGAAAACAAGTTTTACTTAATTTTCAAATTCCGGAATTCAACTTGAAGTTGAATTTCAGAATTTTCCAGAATTTTATGGCCAAACACCTTTTCCAAAATTCAATTCCGAAAAAAAGTTAAAAAATTTCATGGCCAAACGCCCAATAAGTTTCAATTTCGTTGTTTTGTTCCTTTATAAATTTTTTTTATGGCTATATAAAATATATCAAATCGAAAAATATTTTTTTCAACATATTTTAACAAGATTGTCAATTTAAAGTACATATCAATCTATTTTTTTATGAGTTGAGCAAAGTCTTATTTTCATTGACTAATTTTGCACAAGGGTACGATATACTTTGCAGTAAGTCAGTTGAGAGGTCTAATTGGAATTTTAACATTGAATTTCAAATAGTAACCTTGTTACTGCTGAACTGAAAAACATTTATCAATCAATTGCTATAAAAACTACTTTCACTCACAAGAAGTATTTAAAGGAAAAGATAAAGTCATTAAGATTAAGAACCTTTGTGGCGCACCGGCAACAATACCTGATTTTGCGCAAAGCAATAACGTTGTTGCCTGACCCAAATAACGAGAGAAACCGTTTATTCTTTTGCGTATAAAGCCAGTTTTGCTAGCCTTTTGGTTTACCCCTCATAATTCCATTGCCCTTTGTTTACTTGAAACACTCATAAGGTCCATTTCGTCTGGTCTAAGAAATTTGATTGCACTTGGTAAACTTGACAAGCTTAGTACCACCTCCATCCCATTTTTTCTCAATCACAATCATAGCCGGAACCCCATTGCATAAGGTGAATATAAATTTGAAAACACTAGTGTCACTTTTTTTTTGTTGTGATAGAATCCATCCACCAGGCACCAAGGCTTTCACCTCCCGTGGTGGTGGGGGGTTTGGCCCAGACCCCTACCTTGCGTATTATTTAAGCAAAAGAATACGAGAGGGGGATCAAATCTTACCTCTAGTTACAAGGGGGTCTAAATGGGGGGAGGGGGAGCAATGCGCTCCAATACTTCTATTCAATTTTAAATGTATTGGCATATATAGGGTAGATTTGAAATAAATAATTAATGCCTTTTCTATTCTAAAACCTTACTTTCACCGTTTCTTCATAACAACAACAACAAACCTAGTATAGTCCCAAAATCGGGACCTTCTCATGATAAGTCTCAATGTTAATGCTTGAACAACTTGATCAAGAATTTAAAAATACTCTGTAAAAACAAAAGCACATGTTTTATTTAAATATAATCTATATTGGTGTTCGAGCTAATGTTCTTATGAACACAATGCTCCCATGCTGCAACTTAACATTGTGTTCGGTACCAAAGATATTCTGACGCTTAATATTTTCCTGGTCCTGTTTGCAACCATACAAACGAAATGTCTATGTACTCAAACAAAGGGATGAAAATGATTGTGGGGGCAGTGGGGTCCACAGCACAAAGGCCATGATCAGTGCTCATGCAAGTGAGAGTGAAATAGTAGCTGTGATTAAAGATCACATCATGGGATTTGTGCAGAGCAATGTTGCAATCACATGTTGGCATGTTCTTCCCCAAATATTGCATGAAGGCAACATATAATTAATTGATTCAACACTCCTCCTATTGCCTTTCTTTTTTAATGTAAAGATTTGCGGCTAAAAGGCATGGGATTTCCCAACTTGCCTATAGCCTTGGGACCTTTCTTTTTGCAATTTGCAATTCTGAGGATTCTCATAAATCAACTTAAGAAAATGACGTTTTCAAGAACAACTAATTGAATAAATCTCATGTACCAAAGATTTGCCTCTCATGTGCTGCTGCTTACCTTATTTCTGGTCTAAACAAACTGTTTAAAAGGAGTATAACTTCCCATTGTTGAATAGGGTCTAAACAAACTGCTCCACTTTCTTTTCTATCTTTCCTGTTTTAGTTTCTTCCCCTCTTCCCAACCAATATATAAAATCAAACCCTATTGAGACAAATCATATGAGATATTGCCCATCAACTTTCAAGAAATTAAGCTATATGATTCTTAAATCAGAAAAATTAAAGGTCCAAGCTTGGGTCAAGGGGTTTCAGGTGGCGTAATCAAGATTTTCACTAAAAATATATAAAATAGGAGTAATAAAGAAGTAGACATACAAAAAAGTCGAGCAATACAACGTAACTTTTGGCGAAGGGAATTCGAATGAACTCCTTGCCGCCCCTAGGTCTGCCCCTAGTTCCAAAGCTCGACAAAGGAGATTGAACCAGCTCCAGTGTTCACTATTAAGGACCAACCATATCTTACATCTTAAATTTCGCAGTTTCACTTATCTTTTTTTTTTAAAAAAACTATTCTATTCGTTTAGTGTCTTTTGTTATCCTGCAAATTAATCAGAAAAGGCACTCCTTCCAGCTTGACTTTCACAATTTGAATGGAGTCGTGGAATACATTAATACTACCATGTTTCAAAAGAGGATGACGAGTTCCAAGAACAAGGTCAAATTTTCTTATGTTAAAAATAAAATTTATATAAAATAACAAGTGAAAAAAAAAAACTATTAACCTCTTAGAAGATTTTATACATAAAATTAGTTTGGAAAACTTTATTCAACTACTAAAAGATTTGTTTCACTGCCATGCTTTTGGGACAAAAAAAGTAATTAAGAAAGAAAATATAAGGAGTGCAAATTATCAGTGAGCCCCAATCACTCTTGTTTCATGTAGAACTTCATATCATAATTGTATTCTGTTTTATATACGATGAACTGTCATTTATGTACAAAAAGATAATGAAAAAATCTGGCCTTGGCTATTCACAAAAAAAATAAAAACAGAGCTGCTAGGAAAAAATATCTGCAGAACTCTGGAAATCTGACTCTTTCTTAAGCTTAAATAATTTTGACATCATCTAACGCTGACCCACCCATCAGCAACCGACCAGTCAGATTCAGGTCTGATTTCACCACTTAATAATAGTAGTCGCAGCCTTTCAGCCGGCGTTGTGGACCATGACCCGCCGTTAAACTTCATCAATTCTTTAATTGCCGGCGAGGGCAAAGATGTAATTGGATATGTTACTGTTGATTCAGCAGAGTCGTCAGATACCCAATCTGGGAAATCAAATGGGCACCTAGGAGATGTTGAAGGGGTTCCACTGTTGCATCTTTCGTCATTCAATGTAATAGTGTCATCTTGATAAGCAACAAAGGGGTGATTTAAAAGCATCTCAGCCGTCCATCTCTTTCTTGGGTCCTTCATAAAACATTTTTCTAGAAAATATTTTCCTTCTTCCGATAACTTAGTGGGAAATTCAGGCAACTCATCACCAACTCCAATTTTCATTAACAGTTGGGTTAAATCTGAGTATCCCCATACTGGAATACCTGCTGCCATTTCCGCCACCACGCAGCCTAGTGCCCAGATATCGGCGGGAATGTCCTGTTCGCCGGCGGTAACCATTTCCGGCGACATGTAAAGTGGGCTACCCCTTAATTCACATCGCAAATTTTCATCTTTTTTTGATTCGGCTCTCTTTGCCAATCCGAAATCAGCAATTTTTATTTGTCCATCTTCGCCAAGAAGAATGTTCTGCGGTTTAATATCGCAGTGAACATAGCCACACTTGTGGATATAGTGTAGCCCTTTCAATAGGGCCTTGGTGTATTTCCTGATTTCAATCTCCGGCAATTTACGATCACCGGAATTTTTGAGCTTTTCCGATAGAGCACCTCCGGTGGCATACTCCAGTAAGACATTATACAACTTTTCGCCATTTTCGTAGGTATAGCTGTCACCAAGACAATTGATGATTTGTGGGCAACCTTTAATTTCATCCAAAATTAGCTTCTCGTTCATCAGAGTAGCTGAGCGAGAAGCTGAAGAAGATTTGACCACCATAATCTGAGTGCTCTGTTTTCTGGGTACTGCTAAACTTACTTTGCCAAAGCTTCCATGGCCTATTGCTTCACCTCTTACCCAATCCATGGCTGTTTTTTTCTACTTTTTTTTTTTTTTGGAAAATGAAAGTTTCTTGAGTTGAATTTTTGGTAATTTAGGATTTCTGTTAATAGAAGGGAAGAAGATATCTGCAATTCACATCGAACTCTGTTTCACACGGAACTTCTATATATAGCGTGGGGGGAATTTATTTACTTTTCTTTTTTCTTTTAAATTTTAAATTTTGATGTATTAATGTTCACACAAGTATTAAATGAATATAAGCGCCTATTGTTTTTATCATAAAATAGTACTCCCCTCCGTCTCATATTATATGACATATTTTTTTTTTAATCTATCTCAAAAAAGAATGTCACATTTCTATAATTAGAAAAAAATTAATTTTGAAATTCTCTTTTTCTTTACAACCACACATATATTCAAGGATTATTTTGGACCATATATTTTAAAAATCTTTCTTTTTAAAAAAAATATCGTGTCAAGTCAAAAATTGTTATATAAGATGAGACGGAGGGAGAAGTGCAAGTTGTGAAACTGGGAATAATAATAAAATAAAAAAGAACACGTGATAGGAGAAAGATCTTTCTTCGTAATTTGGCCAAACAGTTTAAATCAATTTTAGAATCCCGGTCCATTGAATCTTGGTCTATGTCAGCAAGTCAATATAAAGGGGTTTAACTAAAATCATGATATTTTAGACTTAAATCTTATCGATGTGTGTGTACATCTTAGTGGTGTGTATATATAATGATATTTAAGGAAACAATTTGGGTTACGGTAACCATGTGGATCAACCTTACCAGTAATATTGTTAGTTTAGTGATCGTACGAGAAATTAACTCGTAAAACATTTTTCCAAAGAATGAAAGCAATCTTCCACAAATATTAAAATAATTGTCTGTAACTTATAAACTTAGTTTTATTTTTAGACTTGTCATATTTTTACAGTAATATAGTTTCTTCTTTATGAAACGTGATTAAGTATTGATTAGTGAAATATTTCCTCTATTCCTAAATACTTGTTATATTTTTTATTTGCTCGCTTCGTAAGAAGAAGAAAAATATTAACTAGAGGGTAATTTAACGAATTTTTATTTATTACTCTCCTCTTTTTAATATTTTTTCTCTTTGACACTATATTAATATCTCTCCATATTTATAACTAAGGTAAAGATGAAACCAAACAACTAATTATGTCTTGATTTTTTAAAATGACAAGTATAACGAAATATCTGTTTTTAGTAAGGTTGACAAGCATTTAGGAAAGAGGGAGTAAATTCTGTGAATATTTTGGAAATTATGTTATTGATCATTCTTTCAGATACTTTAATTCTTTATCAGAAGTGTAAGTAGTTATTGTCTTAATATTGCACATTTCTTATACTAGTAATATTTTACCAAAAAGAGGTTTAGTAACGTGTTTGGTAATGTGTGCTAGATATTATTATTTTTTAAAATTAAGAAGAAGCAAAGATCTTTTCCATTTACGTGCTAAAATTGAAAGTTGTAACCCCACGAGAATGGGATGCTGATGGTTAGCGAATCTGCCATTAGTGACTTTGTTTTCTACAGAAAAAAAAAAAGAACGTACCACACTCTATTCATGGTCGCATTTTGAACATCTCAATCAACAAAATGCAAAACAAAACAAAAGAGGTCTCAATCAGTGGATATTATAACATAGAAAAGTTAGTATAAACAATTGAATCTTCTCAAATATTGTACATGAATGATGGCTAATTTGTGAGTCCAAAAGTCAGAGAATATATTACTCTTACTATTTGATTTCTCTCAAAAATTAGCCACCACTTGTGCTAGTGCCATTTTGTTAGTACTCGTTTTAATTACTAGCCACTACTACGACAGTACAGTACTATTTACATGTCCATTTCAATATTGCAAATTGCAAGCGTTGCACTTCTTCGTGGCTCTAGCTAGTGGACTCTAGTATTCTTTTTAATTACTGTTAATACCACAATATTTAATTTATTGCACTGCAAATTGCGTTTTGACTAAATGGTAAACTAATGATTAACTCCTAAAAAGGTAGCGGCCCGCACCATTCATTTGACGGCGGAAGCTATTACTATTCACTAGTTGCTGAGAAATTTCATACACGAAGACTGTATATGTTGAAATAGGACTTGAAGTTCTTTGGGTGGCTTGGTGGGTGGGGTGGGGGGTGGGGGGTCATGGAGATATGAATTGTAAAAAGTATCTAGTCAACGACTTAATCAACTTTCCCCTCTCCTTTCCAAACTGAAATTCATATTTATATACTCCCTCCGTCTTTATTTTATTTTATGTGACATACTTTGACTTGACACGGTGTTTAAGAAAAAAAAGAACTTTGAAAACTTGTGGTCTAAAATAATTTTTGAATATTTGTGTGGTTGTAAATCATTTCATTAAGGGTAAAAGGAGAATTTCAAAGTTAAAATTATTCTAATTATAGAAAGATGACATTCTTTTTGGGAGACAGAGGGTGTATTATATATGAAGAATTAGGCAACTGACAGTTTTATAATTGGTTATATTAATTGCTTAATCATTTGATATAATTTTTAATTTTTTTGGTGGGTGTTCGAAATTGAGGTGAATCGTTGAAATTGAGTCAAAATTATGCCGAAAGGATAAATAGTGAGGATAACTTTTGGTGGGAAGAAAGAACAACAACAAAGGAAGAAAATGCAATTGTATGAAACAAATGAAATTGGAATACGTTGTCTTCCATAGAAAACTAAAGCAAAAAAATATTGATTTAATTTGGTGGGGGTATGCTATTGAAATTATAAAAAAATGGAGTATGAACACACAATATCATAGTCATGGTTCATGTGGAAATAATTAGTGCAACCACGCTCCCCACATGGAAATCCAATCCGGACTAGCAATATATCTTGTAAAATCCCACTAATACTCCCTCTCTTTCTTTTCAGTTATCATGTTTCGCTTTTTGAGAGTCAATTTAATTATTTTTTAAAATTAAATTAGAATAGATTAATTTGATATTTTTAAAATTTAAATTTAAATATTTAAATACTATATACAAAAAATACTATAAATTGCAATTTTTCTCATATCAATATGATGAAAAAACTACATTTTAAAATGTTGGTCAAAGTTTATCTCATTTGACTTTTAAAAGGGAAATCATGATAATTAAAAAAGAACGGAGAGAGTATTATTAAGGGTAAAATGTCAGCTGATTAGAAGCATGTTCAATTGTTCATGTATCGAGGACTACCAAGTTATTTTATATTCCTAGTACAATGATATGAACTCGAAAAGAAATTTATATTAAGAACATAAAGGATTAATTAATAGTCAAGTACATTTTTAAATTATTTAATTAACTTGCTTGTACAATGATATATGAATTTAAAAGGAAAAAAGAAAAGGTCAAAAGAATCTGCTTTGCGGCGCTCCGGCTGCAATAGCTGATTTTGCGCAAAGCCGGTGACTGCGGCTGTACGTAACAGGCGCAGAATGCTATGCCTTAACCAATAAAAAGTGAATACTGCTTGATTCTCTTGCGTATGGAGCAGATTTCCTTGTTTTTTGGTTTTGCCCATCCAAATTAATATTCCCCTAATTCATTTTCATTGTTGCACATTACATACCACGTTCATTTCTTTTGGATTAAGGAACCTAAATGCATTTTCTTTTCCACCCCACTTCTTATTGTTATATCACTTAATCCCTTAACCTACCAGTTGATAGTAGAAGTGCTCAATGATTACTTGAGCAAATCCCACTTGCAGATATCTGAATGTACTAAATGATGTTTCTTTTTCATTTATACGAGGTTAACCAATTATATAAGATGCGAACAAAGTTCAGAAGTTTCAAAGTTTTTCTATTTAATTATAAAGGTTAAAGTGTGTGAGCATCATTCCATCTAAAAATTGATGTATTCCAATTTCAATTAGTATTGTCGCTCCTTTGATTCCATCATATTCACACGCTTAGAAATTCAATAATAAGACAAAACTAAACGCACAACCCTGATGGTGGTTGTAACTAAACATTGTCTTCCGCCATTTTTAAAGAAATGAAGATCAAGAAAAGATTGATTTTATTTCTCTAAAATGTTTTAAATAATTCAAATTAAATTATGTTCTTATCAAAACATATAAAGAGGAAACATTTGTTTATAGGGGAGACAGGGGCAGTGCTCAAATGACTGTGTTAGAAAAAAGATGAGATACACAGAGTAATAAATTAGAATTAATCAGTGCAGTGTAAGTGTGTGACAAGAAAGACAAGTTGGCATATGTTGCTCCTCAAATTTTGCATGAGGCCGGCAACAGATAATATTTGATCCTATCAATCAACCAACTAACCTAGTGGCTTCTTAATGCAACGCAGTTTTCGGCGAGCTGTTTTGGTGATTTCCCAACTTGCATCATCTTCTTTTACTATTTCCATTTATGAGGACTCCCATTAATATCTATATTTGGTATAAATTACATATGCATATTAGACATTTTAAGAAAGTGGTTCTGCCGAAGGGCATGATTCAAGAAAAAAATGACTTATATATTCTGATAATTTTAATTTTGTAATGTAATCAGCATAACTTAACTTACTCCCTCTTTCCTAACTAAGTAATTGTTTAGCCTTTCTTATTTTGTTCCTAAATAAGTGGTGTTTTAGATAAACAAGAAGACATTAATATTAGGACAAGTTAGTAAAAGTATTCTTTGTTTTCTAAGAATGAGTAGTTTCTTAAGGGGTGTACTAAAAAAAAACTTATTTAGGAACAGAGGAAGTATTGTTTATGATAGTTTACTAATCAAAGTTTATTAAGTAACTAATTTTCAAACTTATTGGAGTACTAGAAGTTAAATCTAATTTTTTTTGTTTATATTTTCTAATTTTATCCTTATTCTTTGGAGAATTGAAATTCAATTCAGGATAAGTTTTTAATTATGCTTTGGTTCTCACGTGCAAGTTGCAACTGGCAACTTACCTTATTTGGGGTCTTCAAAGCCTGACAGAACTACTATTTCCAACTATAGTAAAGGAGAGTCTACACTTGTTTATACACATGACATACCAAAGCCGCCCACAGAAAAATCGACTGTTTTTCCATTTAATTTCCTGTTTTTAGTTTCTTCATCTATCCATTCCCAAGCAAGATAGATATACATCACACCTTTTTGAGGATTTGGCCCATCCACTTATAAAATTCAGCTATTTGATGCATATCTTTTAAAAGTAGTAGTAGTATTGGGAAGAGGTGTGTGTTTTGTGCCATAGTTAAAGGAGCATGAACCTGCCTACGTTCATACAGCTGCTTTCCCTATTCTGGTCCAATCATATCTAACTTAAAGCCTCCATTATCCATTCCTTTTCTATTCGCCTTAAACCTAAGCGGATGGATACCTTCTTCCTTTGGCTACTTTCTCTATTTGAATGCATTCAATACTATTTTCTCCCTCACACAACTTATGTTGTACACTTTTTTTTATAAAGTATATATCAATAATAATAATAATAATAATATATTTAATATACTTTAAGTGAAGTTTGAAAAAAATGGTATATGCAGCCTCTCTATACGTGAGATCTGAATAGATAAGGGTACTTTGGTCCATAAATTTTTATTAAATGAGTGACATGAACAAGAATTAAAGACAATAAGATTTGATGGCAAAAATTGAAAACCACTCAAAAATAGAGATGATCCGTGTAAAAACTTGCAATCAAACAGTGCCACATGATTATATGGCGTGTTAAGCGATTTAACTATTTTTGTTCCAACTACTTAATATTGGGATTTTAAGGAGTGAATAAGAAATAAGAAAATGCATCTCTTGAATTGCAAACAGACACTTTTTAGATGACTCCTCACCATCTCACCCTTTGATTGTCGATAAATTGAGAAGCCTTACCTCATATTTTTACACCCCCAAAACACTAAAATATGAAATCTTTCTTTCTGCTAAATTGTTCTTTGCATTTGTTTTCATAACAAATTTACAGTAGAGTCGTGTGATTTGCTCCCCCGTTTGAGATCACCGAAGCTCTGTAAATTGAAGTGTTATTTTTACAGATTAGTTTTCCATTCTCTCTTTAGATCTAATTAATCCATATAACTTGGAAAACAGTTAGGAGATTAGATTCCAAGGACACACGTACAAGAAACTTGTGGGCTCAAAATAATTTTTTGTTTCTTCATATTTTTATTAAACTAATGTTTTTGCTTTCCTGATTTTTTGATTATGAAGAATAAAATATATATACATAATTAAACATTGATATAATGTGCTAATAAAATCAGGTGATGATAACGGCTGCTGTTGACCAGGCAAAGTAGTACTACTTCAAATTGAAGCCAATCTTTGACTTCATCATCAGTTATCAAATATTACTTGCTTATAGAAGTATTTTAAAATCGAAGTACTCTGTTGACTTATCGAAACGAAACCAGTACTGGACAGCCCCCCAACCCCAACCTCCAACCCAACCCAGTCTTATAGTTGGAATTAATTTGCAAGTACATAATATTATTCAAATAGCAGTGTTCATGCACATGTCCTTTGTATTTCATTCAACAGTTGACTGAATTTTTCGTTCCTCATTCACATAGATAAAAATTAAAGACCAAATATGATCACGAGTAAACTGAATGGAAGGTGCTTGGAAAGTCTTCAACTTTGGTTTCTTTTTCCCTACCAACTAACATCAAAATTGCACACGGCCTTGCTTGAACTTTCCAAGTACCTAATCGATGTGAACCGCGTTCATACTTAAAAAAAACACGTGCTACTAATTTTCTCCGTTCCCATTTTGTGGCAAGTACTTTTAATCGATACTAAATTGAAGAGAGAGAGAGATAAAGATTTTTAAAATAGGTTGTCTAAAATACGTCATAACATTTTTGAGACTGTAAAACTTTGAACTTGAGTCTTTAAATATGACATAATTTTTGCGTGGTTATTAAAATTTCTAATTAAAGGTAAAACAAAAAGTATAAAATTAACTATTTTCAACTTTAGAAGTATATCATTCTTTTTAGAATAGACTAAAAAGTAAAGTGTATAATTAACTTATGTTCAAGTATTCTTATATTTCACGTGGTGCTATTCCCTCTTTCATGGTTACATATCTTTTCGGATAAGGAATGGAAAATCTTTCTTCTTTACGTGAATCCAATTTTCATTTTAACAGGGGAATTAACTTATGTAATAGAGTCGATCCACTAAAGTCATGAGCAGGTGTAGGATCAGATCCCAAAGATAGTAAGTATCTTCTTTCGTTCGTTATTATTTAGAAAATTAAGTTTCTTTTTGTTGGAACTACGATTACCAAAACACGTTGTAACTTTGTAATATTTTAGTTAAGAATTTTGTTTTGAATTTATAAAATATTTGAAAAATAATTGCGTAGACTATCGTACTCCAAGAAACTTCTTTTAATTGGGGAGTGAGTATTTAATTATTACGTCGATAATTGGCATTCAACTTCAATGGATAAGCATATGCTCATGAACCGTTATCTTAATCAACTCTCATGATAAACCTAAAAAGTTGGTCAATTTCAAAGTCTGATAAAGGTGAGAACAGGTGGTAAATAGTACTTAGTAAAAGATTAGGATTCATGCACATACATCGTATCCTGATTCTTTGTATTTGATTCAATTCAATGTTGAGTCCTAAACTGCCTGCCTCCCTCACACATCACATGTTATAATATTGGAACACTTGAGGGAGGGGTCGGAATACGACACATACTATACTAAAATCTAAAACCAAACTAATAGGAAGGTGCATGGAAACACAGCCACGGAAACTTCAAAATTGCGCACTGCCGCTAACTTACCAAATAGCCGACAGTAAAAAAACTGTAGCAACATAAACGTGCGACAATATCAGTGGACACTAATCAATGTATTGCCATTGGGGGCGCAGTATTATGAATAGGGAGTGTTTTATCCCATTATTATCCGACACAAACATTCACTATTCAGGGCAAACTAAATAAAATTAGAATTTGGTGTAAAAAGGTAATCAACAAATAAACAACAGTGATTTTATTATAGGAGGTAATAACAAATTAAGAAACAAAGTACTCTTTAAACTGTACATTTTGGTGAGTCCCAATCCCGTAATCATATAGAAATTCATGTATCTGTTCTTAATGTACAAAAAAATTGAACAAATTGGCCTAGCCTAATCACTAAGTTGGCTAGCAAAAAACTTCAGAAAACTGTCTCTATCTAAGGCTCATCTGTTACTAAATTTTTTACTATAAGATTAACCTCATCTAATGGTGACCCAGCCATCAGCAGTAGACCATTCAGATTCAGGTCTACGTTCACCCACTAACTCCCGCAGCCTCTCCGCCGGCCCTGTGGACCAGGACTCGTTGTTCAAGTTCATCAATTCTTGAAACGCCGGCGAGGGCAGAGATGTAATTGAACATGTTACTGAGGAGTCATTAGATACCCAATCTGGGAAATCAAATGGGCACCTTGGAGATGTTGAAGGGGTTCCACTCTCGCATGTTTCGTCATTCAATGTAACAGTGTCATCTTGATCAGCAACAAAGGGATGTTTTAGAAGCATCTCAGCCGTCCATCTCTTTCTTGGGTCCTTCACGAAGCATTTTCCTAGAAAATCTTTTCCTTGTTCCGATAAATTTTCAGGAATTTCAGGCGATTGATCACCCACTCCAATTGTCATCAACAATTTAGTTATATCTGAACATCTCCACACTGGTGCACCAGTAGCCATTTCCGCCACCACACAGCCAAGTGCCCAGATATCAGCAGGAGTGTCCTGTTCGCCTCCTGTTACCATTTCCGGTGACATGTACAACGGAGTACCCCTCAATTCACATCGCAATTTATCATCTTTCGCGGATTTAAACCTCTTTGCCAATCCGAAATCAGCAATTTTAACTTGACAATTTTCGCCTAAAAGAATGTTCGTAAGCTTAATATCGCAGTGAACATAGCCACTCTTGTGGATATAATCAATCCCTTTGAGTAAGGCCTTTGTGTACTTCCTCACTTCAAATTCCGGCAACCTGCGATCACTGGAATTCTTTAACTTATCAGACAAAGCACCCCCAGAAGCATACTCCAATAAGACATTGTACAAATTTTCACCATTTTCATAGGTGTAGTTGTCACCAAAGCAATTGATGATTTGTGAACAACCCTTAAGTTCATCCAAGATTAACTTCTCGTTCATCAGAGTAGCTGAACAGGAAGCGGAAGAAGACTTAACCACCATTGATGTAGAAAACAGAGTACTCTGGCATCTGGGTATTGCAAAACTCACTTTTCCAAAGCTTCCATGACCTACTGTTTCACCTCTAACCCAATCCATTTTGTGTTTAACTGACACTTTTCGAGCTGAAAATTTGGTAATTTTAGGTTTCTTCTGTTAGAGAAAAGGAAGAAGAAAACTCACTACGAACTCTGTTTAACTCAGCTGACTTCTATATATAGATAGATTGTTGGGGGTATCTATTTTTCTTTTTCTTTTTAAAATTCATATTTGATGGCTATATTAAATGAATTAGTGTTCACACAAGTAGTGACGAAGACATGTGCGTATTGAGTTTTTGTAATAGTCAAGTTGTGCATAATAAAATATTAAATTCAAATAAAAATGAGCACGTGATTGTGTAAACGATATTTCTACCTAATTTGGGTATTTAACAACATTCATTGTTTTTGGAACCGTCCACTCAATCAAGCCTTGATATTTTAGTAATTAAATTACACAGTGTTAGTAAAATTAAGATCTTTCAGGATAAATCTCAGAGAAATTTTGATTACATTAAAACTGTATGTTGGTAATTCCTAATTCTCATAAACCAAGTAATGTTCAGATAACTAATCAATTGAGCTATTAAAATTTTAATGTATATCAATTTTACAAGTTATTACCAGAGGCGGATCTAGAGTGTATATACAAAGTATTTTTTAAAAATATTCTATGTGTATATGTAGATTTTGAATCTCCTAGACATAAAATTAGAAGTAGGCTTAATGGTTGAGGGGCTTCAAAATTCACTTAGAGGTTTCAAGTTTTTTTTTTTTTTTTTAGTTAAATTTTATCGGTCCATGGACCGATTTTATTGAGAAAAAATATCCAAAACAAAATGAGTCCCGCCCAAAGTCAAGCGGCCCAAAAAGGGAACAAAAAATGGATACAAATATCTGCTACTTGTTGAGTACTGAGTACTCTTGTCTTTGTCTCTTCCACTTCCTCTGTGTCTTCTCCCTTGCTCAAGATGTTGCCGGTGGAATCTTCGCCTGGAAATGCTGCTTTTGTGGTGTATCTTTGTGGTGCCCTGGTCTCCTTCGATGATAGCTCTTTCGATCATCTTCACTTGTAGTACCTGGTGAGCTCCTTTTCTCGTCTGCCTTTTTTAGCTTGGTCCGCCTTCTTACCATGGTCTTCTGCTTTCCCTCAGGTGGTCGGGGTTTATCCCCAAGGGACCGGAGAAGGATGCCGGACATTCTCAGATTTGATGAGCCAAAACCCTCTCCTTTTCGTTGCGTATATATCCTGCTTTTGTTGTTCATTGTTTCTTCTCCATTTTTTCAGCTGGACATAGCTATGTTGCAAGCAACGACCTTGAAAATTTGCTGAGTGATTGCGGTTGTGCAAGACCTTACTACCCCTCTTTTTTTGGTGAAGCTTTTTGATAGCTAGAGCTGTACCTAGCTTGTAATTTTCAGCTTTAATGTCTTCTTCTAGACATACTCTATTTACTTTAAGCTGATTTTCATGGCGTAGTGCGTAGGTTCTGTAATTAGATGCCATGATGCTGATGTTTCCTTGCTTGGATCTCTGCCTTATGAAACTCCTTTATTGCTCTTGTTGTGCTTTGATTTTCCTGCTTTTGATCCTTAGACTAGGGATTTGTGATTTGTTCATGTTGATAAGCTTTCTGATGTTGCTTGGTAGTTCCTGAAAACTGTAATACTCCTCTGTGGATTGTGTTTCTATGACTGCATTAGCTAGGGCATCTGCGACACTGTTCCCTTCCCTGAATGTATGCTTTATTTGGGATTTTAGCTGTTGTAGTCGAGGTTCCAAGTTTAAATTCTAAGTACTACATTTTTATTTTTCTAAGGCCTTTAGTGAAAATTCTAAATCTGTCGGTGGTTACTACTGTATACTGTAATATTTTTAATATCTGCTTATTACATGGTGCAAGAATTTCAAAACACGTGATTGTTGAGTTGAATGGAACTTTTTTGTTTCTTTTATTTTTCTTCGTTTGAGAAATCTCCCAAATGACTAGTCTACTTATATTAATTTAATTCAGCAGTAATCATGCCCCATATTATGAACATTCAGCATCACATTTTAGACATCCCAATCAACAAAATGAAACAGAACAAAAGAGGTCTCAATCAAATCAGGAACACAATCGTTAACTTGTGAATTAAATGATCAATTCAATATTTTAGCACGGGCATTGCGGCTAATAGTTGAGTCCAAAAGTCACAGTATCTTTTATTCTTCCTAATTACCTTCTCAAAATAATTAACCACTATTTGCAATCTTTTGCACGTTTCATGGCTCCAGTTTTGTGACTCTTTTTCCAACCAATTGTTTACACGTCCATTTCAATACAAATTGTAAGCGTTGCACTGTATTGATTTAGTCAGTTCTTGGTACTCTTTTTACTATTACTTCCAAATTATGTACCCTGCAACTTTCATTAGACTAATCCCTCAATTCCCATCATTATAAGAGTTCAAAGTTGTTCGATTTAATTAACCTTTGGTTAGGTCGGATAAGTAGATTAGCTCCTACTAACCCGGTCAAAAAGTTTTTGCATTATTCGGCTATATCTAAAAGGTACCATCATGTAATTGCACATAAATAAGTGAAATTAGTAACCTAGTGCTCAAGACAGATAGTCTTTTGTAACAGTTTAAGTTACGTCGATTGTGTAAAAAAAAAAAATTGGCAATGCAAGCATGTATATACAAACTTTAAATGTTGAAACAAAACGTATAAATTCTTTGGTTTGGGAATGACTGGGGCTTGGAGTGGATGGATGAAATGTCTAGTCAATAGCCAACATACTGCTCTCCACCTACAACACACACACATTCCCAACCGACAATTCATATCTTATTATTGGAAGCATAAGGTAACCGACAGCATTTATATTCATTGCTTAACCATCTTCTAATCTCTCGTTTATGTTGGATAATGATATATTTGATCCAAACACTATTAAAATTAAAAAGAGAGAGAGAGAGAGATGTTGTTCATGGTTCTAGCATATCCTAAACGTGCTAGATAGCATGGACGGAGTCACTAATCATTGCTAATTAATAATTAGTAGTTATGTATAGTTGTTAAATGCGTACAGACAGAGGTTCAAGATTTTGTTCACACTTGAAGCTTATATGGTTTTTTAATATAGAATTATAATTATTCGACAAATGATGGATCACGTTTGGTCAAAGGGTCTTTCACATGATTTCCAAAGTGAATAGTAATATATTAATAGCACAACGTACTTCTGAATGAAAAATAGTATGCTCATGTTCAATACTATTATGCAACTTAGTTCAGTTCACGGTTCAGACTTATAATCTCAATTTCTTCGCATATTAATTTCTAGACTAATTAAATAAGTTAAGCTCAAAGCAATAGTCAAAATGTATCACATATAATATATTTTATATTGTCTAACACTTGTATTGAATTTGTACAATATACCAATTTTGTGGGGTTTGTTAGTGAGGTTGTGAATAAGTTTTGTATGGACACACGATATCTCAGCCATGTTTCATGCGGAATTACTTAGTAGTTAGTACTACCACACTCCCCACATGGGAATCCAAGGTTAGGAACAAGCTATTTTGCTAATAACGTGGAAAAGTTATCACATTAATCAAAAACTTGATACAAATATAATTAATTCGTTAATAATAAATTAATTTGTACTACTTGAATAAAATAAAAAGATTATACGGGTGGCATATATAATCAGGGCTACAATAAGGATGCGCCGGGATTCATTCAAATTTCTTTCGCTAGAAATTACACTGTATATATAAAGATAAAACTATTTATAATAAATGTTGTAATTTTTTAATACAAATTAAAAATTGGTATGTTTCGGCGCACCGGCAAAAACACCTGATTTTGCGCAAAACTTCTCGTCTTGCCGATCATTGTCGGTTGCAAATGGTGTTGAGGGCACATGGAAAAAAAAGGCTCATTTTGATGTCTTACCAAAAATGAGGGAAACCACTTAAATATTCTGTTGGTAAATAAAACCAGATTCGTTAACCTTTTGGTTTACCCATCGAATTGATATTGGACTTGTTTATTTTTAGACGATCCAAGGAACAGGTTCTTTCGATTTGTTTAAGAAATAGGAATGACTTTTATAGTCTTTGGGGAAAATTTTCTTTTCTCATTCATACACCATAGTAGGTAATAAGACTGTCAAGTGGATCATTTCAGTTCATTTGACTATAATGGCTTTGTAGAAAAACTAGTATAACTTGAGTGACTTTATTAATGCAAAAATAAACATAAACAATTTTAGTAGATAATTAGCTATAATATAATTAAGTGACCATACAAGTTATTCAAATCTTTTAAATATAACAAGTATTTGGGAACATGGGAGTGTTTTCTGCCATAGTTAAAGGATGATGAACCAACTTTATCATCTACAGCTGCTTTCACTATTCTGGCCCAACCAAAAAATTACGTATTCCTACTTCAAGCATCCATCGTCAATTTATTTTCTATTCAAGCTATTAAGATGAAAAAATAGAACATGGGTGATGGGACATCAATTTTAATGTTAAATCAGCAGAGAGAAATAATATACATTATGATAGAGACAAATTGAAACGTTGTGTACACGGCCAAAATTATAACCTATGAATTCTGAGCATCCAAATTTGAGTGAAAAGAGTAGAGTTTATGTATGTATCTTTAATTGCATTTGATTGAATATTGACTAATTACATTCCTCCCTAGCTCACATATATCACATGTTAAATTTACAACACCTTTTGGGATGGGGAGAAGGAAACATATAAATATAATATTAAAAAACCACAAGTGAAACGATGGTGGAGTTGGAGGCCCTCATTTTTAAACTATTAGGATAATTTTAAAACTATATTCCATTTTAGAAAGCCTTGCCTTATTATATACCAAAAGAGAAAAAAGCTTTATTATAATTCGAGTATTTATACAATTGTCCTTTTGAACCGCAATTTTCTTAACATTCTTTGAGTACATCACAATTCACATAATGAAACAGTATTTAGAATTTAAAATTGATGGGTTTAATTCTTATAATTTTTTTTACACTGCCGAAGCTATTACACCTTTTCAATTATTGGATCAAAACTAAATATTTATCAGAATTTTCTGGGTTTTTTTATATACCATGTAAAGAAAGTATTGCATTCAATATTTCAATTGAACCCGTTAAATTTATATTGCATCCACCCTGCTATGAAAGTTGCTCATATACTTCCTCTGTCTCAAAATGTTTCTAAAGAAAGATGCGTTTTTAGAAATTTGGTTTGTTGAACCCTAAAAAGAGAGATGTGTTGACCATCATTCTCAAATTTTTTTGGTAAGACAGAGAAAGCATTTAGTTCCTAGATAACAACTTCAATTGAGAATTGAATAACTTTGACCCGAATCTTATATTTGTAATAGGAAATTTACCTAATATGTATAAATAATTTATATAAAATTCAATCTCACCCATATAGAAAAGAACCCAAAAACAAAGACTTATAGGAGTAATGTTTTTAGGCTTTAGCATGTGCTTGATATATCCATCAAAAGAGAAATCATTAGTGGTTTGATTTGATGTTTTATTATATATCTAACTGGGTACTCAAAAAAATATTTCCTACAATGTACATGCACCTAAAAGAGTCAGTTCGCCGAATGTAAAATTGTGCTTAGCGGTCCCCATTTTTTAGGCATATGGACTAGGAGGAGCCATGTTTGATTGTGCTTCATTAAGAAAATCAAATCCTTCATAAAGATTTTTCGAGATAAATTCTTAAGAAAAGTTGATTTTATCTAGATTGTGTGCTTAGATTAGATTGACACTGTAAACCCACTGGTCAAAATAAGGTACGAATATAATAAATAAAAGATCAATATGAGGGCACTTTCAGCCCAATTGTGTGTTCATTGCACTGACTAGCTAATAGCCCTTTTCAATATGATAAGAGTTTAAAAGACAAATCTGGAAGGGTCAACGTCAACTAAAAAGGCATCTATACTTGTATACCTCTTTAGCGATTTCAACGGGCACTGCTTTGCGTAAAACATCTAGAGAGTGATACCGTAAGCAATTTGACAATTGTATATATCTCTATCTCTTATACTTGTCCATTTTTTTTTACTTATCGATTGTCAATTGAATTTTGATAAGTCACCTCCTGTTAGTTTTTGGTCATCGTTTTTTAATATAAACAAATAGATAGTCTTTCGAAGTAAAACTGAACAGGTTTACCACTTTAGGCAAGGGCAACAGACCACTTTTTGTAACACTCACTATCAATGTAAATGCACTCCTGTGCATACTCCCTGTAACTCTACTTAGTTTTTTTTAGGTGAAGTCTTTATCTTTCTGAAGGAAAAAAATAAATAGGTGGACGCTCGATGAACAAACAATATACATAGGTTGAAACAAAAGGAATTGGTAACAATTACTACTTCTAAAAAAATATATATACTCGTATGTTATTAGGTGTGCAATTTGAATAATGAGCCACACAACCTATTATGCATATCAAAGAAATCAAAGTGATCTCATGCATCATTTTTCTAGTAGAATTGATGTACAACTGAATCATCTTCCTTTCTTCTATTGGTTTGCTTCGATTGAGAAAGCTCTTTTGCAGGATAAATAAAGTAAATACTCCCCAAGTTTTTATAACTATTTCAGCTCATTAAAAGCTTGAAACCCATTTTGAGTTCGCCATTTACCCAAAACATTGCAAAATTTAGTCATCCACCTTCAGAGCTTAACTTGAAGTGTTCCACTCCAATGGGGTCCATATTGACCAGGTTACATGTTACTACTTACCAACGAGGTTTGGATGGGCTTTAAAGTATGTTTTTCCTTTTGGGCCAGATTGAGAATTTGAGAGGCTCAATCCAATCCATTTCAAATTTTCTTGGGCCAGCCCACCACCGTCCTTTATTTTGCTATTCTTATTGTGTAAACAACATAAAACACATTTATTACTGAAACTGCTGCATCACGACTGGCTGTCTTGGCGTTTTGGTTAACATAAACTTCATATAGAAATTCCTACCTATTGCAACATTTTACATAGATCAACAAGAACTAGAATAAAGGCAATTGAAAAAGATATTACTCCAGAGAGATAGTATATATAACTCTCATTTTCTTCAAGTTTATTTATATGTGCAACGTGCAATACCCTATTTAAAGGCACAAGTTAGTTAATATCATTGATGAATATATACGTTGATCCGTTGGAAGTAGTAGGAGTCACAAAAATTATGTAGAGAAAAAGTGGGAGAAAAATGAACATATACACCTAAAAGGTAACTACAATAAGTAGCCTTATGCGAAAATTGATAATATTACTTACCAGCTACAACAAGTTAAAAATATACTAATAGGATTATATACTCTATTCGTTCTAGCATGTTTGTTTTACTTTGTTTCTAAATCCGACTTAAAACGGATGTCTCTTCTTTTTTTTTGATAACTTTTTAATTTCAATTTTTCACCTGACATATTTAAAATTACAAAAATAAAAGATACTTTGATAAATTATACTTATCTTAAGGATAAATTATACTCGCGCTCACCGGTCACCGATCATTTCCTTTTGTTCGTCTCCGATCGGTTTTCCGACCAGTTTTCCGATTACATATATTAGAATTTGTTTTAAAACCACTCTGCCACGACGAACCTCCGTCGCAGCTTCGGTGAGGCGCGTGAATCCAGATCTTCGCCGGTCAGATTTGCTCCGGCTAGATCTACTCCGGTCAGATCCGAGTCTTTCTTTGCTCTCTTTCTCTCTTTTCTTTGTGTTTCTTGTGTATCTTCTCCTTGCAGGTCCTTTGCAACCTCAGATCCGGCTCAATTTCCGGCGTCCACCGAGCTTCCGATGACCACCAAGATTCCGGCGAACAAGAAGATTCCGGCGACCAATTTCGACACCCCATCTTGCCGGAATCTAACCACTTTTGCAGCAGACCGTCCTTCTCTCCTCACAGCTTGACCCCGGTGACTTCTATCCCTAGGCTTTATTTTCGTCCCCAGTTTTTTATCGCATTCTTGATAGCCTATTTAGGTTGACATTTCTGTCATTGCTTTAACACTCGCTGTCTAGTTTTTTACATTTTTATTGATTTTGACGTGTAGTGTATTCGGGAAGCAAATTATTGGCTCTATATCGTGTTTGGTAGTGTAGTTCCTGTCTCTTGTACCTTATTTTGCTTTTCTTGTCATATAGTTGTCTAGTATAGAGTAGTTGGTGGAGTTGGTTTATCCTTGATTATAGCGCACGTTTTAGTGGCTTTGGTGAATGATGGTCGAGTAGGGTCATGTCATCGGTCGCACTCGGGTTTGGGGGCAGGGTCGGGGGTGGGGCCGGGGGCGGGGGCGAGGGGAAGGAGAGGTAAGGGGGTTAAGGGAGCATCTAAGTTGAGAATAGGGTCTTGGAACATAGGGACTTTATCCGGAAAGTCCATAGAGCTAGTGAAGGTTCTAAGGAAGAGGAGGATTAGCATAGCGTGTGTCCAGGAGACTAAATGGGTGGGCACTAAAGCGCGAGAGGTTGATGGGTATAAGTTGTGGTACTCAGGAGGTGTGAGGAATAAGAATGGGGTAGGTATACTAGTGGATGAGGAGTTGAGAGAGCAACTGGTGGAGGTTAGGAGGGTCAACGATAGGTTGATGACAATTAAGTTAGTCCTTGGAGGGTCTACTTTGAACATTATTAGTGTGTACGCACCACAAGCGGGCTTAGATGAGGAGGAGAAGAAACGCTTTTGGGAGGTTTTGGACGAGGTAGTGGGAGGTTTGCCTGATACTGAGAAGCTTTTCATTGGAGGAGACTTCAATGGGCACATCGGGGCATCTTCGAGGGGTTATGACGATGTGCATGGAGGCTTTGGTTTCGGGGATAGGAATGAAGGGGGTGCCGCACTCTTGGATTTCGCTAGAGCCTTTGGGTTGAGAGTAGCTAACTCTAGTTTCCCGAAGAAGGAGGAGCACTTGGTTACCTTCCGTAGTTCGGTGGCCAAGACTCAGATAGACTTTTTGCTCCTTAGGACAGGTGATAAAGGTCTTTGTAAAGACTGTAAGGTTATCCCAAGTGAGAATCTTTCGACCCAACATAGTCTCTTAGTGATGGATTTAGAGATCAAGAAGGAGAAAAAGAAGCGGATTGTGGATGACCGGCCTAGGATTAAATGGGGTAGCCTGACTATGGCCAGTGCACTGGAAATAGGGGAGAAGTTGTTGACTAGGGGGGCTTGGGGGAGTAGTGGGGATGTGGATAATATGTGGGATACGACCGCTAGTTGCATAAGGGAGACGGCTAGAGAGGTGTTGGGCGTCTCGAGAGGTCGTTCTGGCAAGCATCGAGGGGACTGGTGGTGGAATGGAGAAGTAAAAGGAAAGGTGGAGGCAAAAAAGGGGTCATATGCGAAGTTGGTAGAGAGTAAGGATGAGGAGGAGAGGCGAAAGAATAGGGAGGCGTATAAGATTGCTAGGAAGGAGGCTAAGTTAGCGGTAACGGCAGCTAAAACGGCAGCCTTTGAAAGCTTATACGCGGCTTTAGAGGATAAAGGTGGGGATAAGAAGTTATACAGGTTAGCAAAGGCTAGAGAGAGGGGGACTCAGGACCTTGACCAAGTGAAGTGCATCAAGGACGAAGATGGCAAAATACTAGTAGATGAGGTACTCATTAGGGGGAGATGGCAGTCTTACTTCCATGGACTCTTGAATGAAGAAGGGAACAAAAGCTTTGTGCTGGGAGATTTGGCACACTCAGAGAGGAGTCGTGACTATGATTATTGTAGCCGTATAAAGGTTGAAGAGGTTAAGGTTGCGATTCGTAAGATGCGAAGGGGTAGGGCGACGGGGCCAGATGAGATTCCCGTTGATTTTTGGAAGAGCTCGGGTGAGACAGGTGTGAAGTAGCTAACCGAGTTGTTTGATGGTATTTTTAGAACGGCAAAGATGCCTGAATCTTGGAGATGGAGCACGATGATTCCTTTGTACAAGAACAAGGGCGATATTCAGAGTTGCAACAACTATAGGGGTATCAAATTGCTAAGCCACACTATGAAGGTCTGGGAGAGGGTGGTGGAGTTGAGGTTGAGACAGATCGTGCCTATTTCAGAGAACCAGTTCGGCTTTATGCCAGGACGCTCGACTACAGAAGCTATTCATCTCCTTAGAAGACTGGTGGAGCAGTACAGGGAAAGGAAGAAGGACTTGCACATGGTGTTCATCGATCTAGAAAAGGCGTATGATAAAGTCCCTAGGGAGGTCCTTTGGAGGTGCTTGGAGGCTCGAGGTGTACCCGTGGCGTACACCAGATCAATTAAGGACATGTATGAGGGGGCCAAGACTCGCGTTAGAACTGTGGGAGGAGATTCGGAGCACTTTCCCGTGTTAATGGGGTTGCACCAGGGATCGACCCTTAGCCCGTTTCTATTTGCCTTGGTAATGGATGTATTGACGCGGCAAATACAAGGTGAGGTGCCATGGTGCATGTTATTTGCGGATGATGTAGTTTTGGTGGACGAGACTCGCGGAGGAGTTAATGCTAAGTTGGAGGTTTGGAGACAGACCCTCGAGTCGAAGGGGTTTAGGTTGAGCAGGACCAAGACTGAATATATGGAGTGCAAGTTCAGTGAGGCGACTCAGGATGATGACGTAGAAGTGAAGCTGGATACACAGGTCATCCAAAAGAAAGGGAGTTTCAAGTATCTTGGGTCTATTATCCAAGGAAGTGGAGAGATTGATGAGGATGTCACCCATCGTATTGGTGTTGGGTGGATGAAATGGAAGCTCGCATCTGGAGTCTTGTGCGATAAGAAGGTGCCTACTAAACTTAAAGGCAAATTCTACAGAGTGGTGGTCCGACCAGCTTTGTTGTATGGAGTTGAGTGTTGGCCAGTAAAGAACTCTCATATTCAAAAGATGAAGGTGGCGGAGATGAGGATGTTGCGATGGATGTGCGGGTTTACTAGGAGAGATAGGATTAGGAATGAGGATATCCGAGATAAGGTGGGTGTGGCGTCGGTGGAAGATAAGATGCGGGAAGCGAGGTTGAGATGGTTCGGACATGTGAGGAGGAGAGGCACGGATGCTCCAGTGCGGAGGTGTGAGAGGTTGGCTATGGATGGTTACAGGAGAGGACGAGGTAGACCGAAAAAGTATTGGGGAGAGGTGATTCGACAGGACATGGCGCAGTTGCAGCTTACCGAGGACATGACCCTGGATAGGAAGGTGTGGAGGACGCGGATTAGGGTAGAAGAGTAGTAGGTAGAAGTGTGTGTAGGCTAGTAGGTAGGAGTTTGTTTTGTCCCGACTAGTAATCGTAGTGTTACGCTTATAGTTTCTTGTTCTTGGATTCCTCGTGATAGTATTTTGTGGCAGTGCTCTGTTTCTGTCTGTTGTTTGGTACTACATATTACTTCCTATCGCCTCTTGTAGTTTTATCTTGTATCATTGTTACGTCCTTTTTAGCCTATTTTTAGACTGTTTTGTCTTGAGCCGGGGGTCTATCGGAAACAGCCTCTCTACCTCACCTCTGAGGTAGTGGTATGGACTGCGTACACTCTACCCTCCACAGACCCCACGCTGTGGAAATACACTGGGTATGTTGTTGTTGTTGTTGTTGTTGTTAAGCTTAAAGACTATAAAATTAAAAAAAAAAAAATATTAAAATCCGTGCCAAGTCAAAATTTTCTTTCTAAAGCATTTCCCTCGAAAGTTGAAACCATGTTTTTTTTTTTTCTTTGAAGCCTGGAGCTGAACCTCTTTTAATGACACTAAGCCAAAGTCCAATCAGAGTGATTGAAACGGAAGGTATGATTACAACAATATCACTGAATAGAAGTTAAATCATTGATAAATAAAGTTAAAACATATAAATAGAAAGGAAAAATAATAGTGCAGGTATAAAAGCTCCGTAAACACGCACAAATCGATTACATTGAAACTAATTTTGGCTAAACAAAGAAATAATGCCGTCTGATTATTACAAACACCAGTCGATAAGTAGCAGATCTAGCACAAAGAAGCTAGCTAGCTCCCAATTTCCCAAGCTATCTCACAGAGAAAGGCAATATAATTGACAACATATATAGATCATAGACACATATGATAATTGAATTGAATTGTTCATCTACGGCAACGAGTGATAGCAGAGCAACCTCTAGTGTAAGGGTGAGCTGGACCTGTAGCACTATAACAATGGTGCGTGTAGTACGATCTGCCAGATCGCGGTGGGCAGGGGATTCTGTTGGCTGACAATGCCCCATAAGAAATGTAGTACTTGAACATTCTGTGCCACAATAGAGATCTCCCATTCATTTCTTGCCTCTCATCATCCTCCTTGTCTTCATATAAAGACGACATGGACATTGGCAACTCAAAATCTTCACTCGCCAGCTCTTCTAAACGATATTCTTCAGCTTGTGCTTCTATGACAATTGCATTCTTGCTGATAGTGAACAAGAAGATAACAAGGAAGACAAGTATTGGAGACTCCATTGAGAGGTTATGCAAAAAAATGGTACTACTGTGAAATGAAATGGAATTATGTGTTGTGGTAATTGGAATACAGCTAGCTAGAGAGACAGACGTGGTACGTGTTTGTAGGGGTCCATTCAATTCTTGGTAAGAGTGCAACTACCTACTGTTCCCCTCTTTCCATTAATTCTTGCTGCTACATTTGCGGTTAGGTTATCAACTTTCTCCGTCCGTGATTTAATGTTCACATTTTATTTAACGCTTCCTCCTTAATTCATTTTGTGCTAATGCATGTTAGTACGACAAACTAGACCATCTAATTTTCATGCGAGGCTTAAATTTAAAATACTTCAACCCACTTGTATATTACGTTTTGAGTCTCAAATTATTTGTTGTCTTTTTCTTTTAGACGTTATTTAAGAAATATTAATTAAGAAGAATTTTTTATTATTTTACCCTCATTTAAGCTTTTAGATTTAATCTCTCTTCATTAAATTTACTCTATTGAGGTGTTTGCAATTTTCAGGAACAATTATTACTAAGGATAAAAATAATAATTGTTTTAAAATTTTAAAATGACAAATAATTTGAGATATCTATTTTTAGAAATCATGACAGATGTACTCCCCTCCATTCACATGTAGATGTTCATTTTTTCTTGTCCAATTTGAAAACTAAAAGATAATTTATTATTTTATATTAGTTTTATCCGTATTGTTAAGTACTACAATTATTTTCAATTTATTTCCCAATATAAAATAATTAGGGTTGATATATAATAAAATTATTATTTTATGTATTGCTTTTTAATGGATATGACAAATCAAACATGGATAAATAAACAGGAATAGAGTTGTCAAAACGGGGCAGGCCCAACCCAGCCTCAGCGGGTCAGAGAGTTAAATGGGCTAGGACATGCTGACCCTATTAACTAAAGGGTCTTTAAAATAGCAACCCAACTCAATCCTAAGCGGGCCGCGGGCTAGGACGGGTTGGCCTTCAATGAAAATTAAAAGTGACCCGTAACATGATAAACGGAAAAAAAAGTGATTACTAGAAAATCACCAACTATTATAAGTCTTCATTTTAACAAAACGTGTATATGATAATAATTAATATCAATCAAATGAAAAATAAAAAATAACTAGCTAGTAAAAAAGATTGTCAACATACTTCTGCACATCTGAATTATAATAATCTAAAAATTTATAAATCTTTTATACACAAAAGTTTTGCCCAGTTACAAAATTACAAAACTAAAATTCTAAGGTGTTAAAAATTACGTAATTCATCAATTAGAGTTTAATAACTTCACTTTAACTAGACGGAGATTTATCGAAGGAAGATTTGAACTAAGACAGAGATCTGGACAGAAAAATAAGAAAAACTGCGCACAAAAGGAAGAGAAATGACTTTTAAAAGCCTTAATTTTTCTTGTTACTTATGAGCAAAGAGAAGTCGGAAGACCAAAGGACAAAAAATATGCATATATGAATATGATATATCATATATAATATAATATATTGATGTAATGTATTATATTACTAATGATTATTGATTAAATGAGTAATTACTATTGTCTATTTGTAATGTACTTTGTACTTCCTTTAGTTTTTGTTTTACTTTGTTTAATTATTTTAAGTTTTTTATTTGGTAAATAAATATACTATTAAATATTTTTTAACTTAGCGGGCTGGCCTCTGAAGCTGATGGGCCAAGTGAGACTGGGCTTATAAGTCTCACTTCTAAATGGGCTGGAAAAACTTAGTTCAACCCTACTTAATTAAAGGACTGGGTTGGGTCGGCCTCATGGACCAAGCCCATTTTGACAGCTCTAAACAAGAGTAATAAGCTGGCCCTATTGATCATAAGTAGTGTGACTTGGACAGTTTGGAAATTTACTTTCTTGAGGCCTCGTTAGTTTTAGGGAAAACTACACATATAGGCATACTTAAGGCCTTAATTAGTCAACATAGCCTAACTTTGTATTAATTACAAACCATGACCAAATAACAATACTTTGGGAAAACCCAACTGCCTCTCTCGCCACTCTTCTCCTCTCTCCCATCTGCGACTGCTCACCTCTCTCCCCCTCTCCCTTTCTCTCGTCACCATCCTCAGAGCTTCATTGCTCCCAATCAATAATATTGATTGATGAATTTGAATTGGACGATGATGCCATGGACATGAATGATGATGATGATATGGAGCTGCTACACTTCTTCATTGTTAATTTCTTTTCTGCCCTTTCTAAAGATGATTTTACTTTTTCAATGTTGCACACACTATGATAATTACCCGATGATGATGATGGTTGCAGTTTTAGTTCTAACTTTGTGTCTTCAAAGAGATTGAGTGGTAATTTTGTAGCAGTAACTGTTTGATAGTTACTACGAGTATGTTGCTTCTTGTGTTCCAAAGTTGTTGATGTTGAATAATTGCTTCTCTTTAGATACACTTTTCCTGACTCAAATCCCTCTCTCTCACTACCTCCCTCTCTCTCGTCACCATCCTCAGAGCTTCACTGTCCCAAAATTCGTTCAATCCCATTTACTCCGGCCATTTAATTTGTCTTTTGCTATGCCTAATTTCTAGCTCTGCAAAGGAATAAGGAAGAAGTGAAAGAGTTGTGTTCTTGTATTCGTAGATATATTTGTTGCTTTATGTATTTTTGATGTTTTTTTTTTGTATTCGTTAATTCAAATTGTATTTGTTGATACAACTTGCATCATCCAAATACAAAAGATACATTTGTATGCAATTGTATTCGTTGATACACTTGTATTTGTTAATATGAATTGTATTCGTTCATACACTTGTATTTGTTAATATGAATTGTACACTTGTATTTGTTGATATGAATTGTATTCGTTGATACAACTTGAACAATCCAAATGATATAAACGATACATTTGTATTTGTATATGATAGACTAAAAAAATACAAACGATGCATATACGTGTTCATATACAAATACAAATGATAAGTTTGATACATTTGAAGGAGAGACAGAGATGTGAAAATACAAAATACAAGAGGAATACAGTCAGTAATCAAATACAGTAAATTGCATACAGTTGATATAGCGGGTAGCCACTGAAAATGAATACAACAGCGCTACAGATTGTAATTATTGAAAGTGTTGCTATATTAGCCTATGCTATTTCATAAAGTTTCCCTTATATATTTTCTTTTTCGAATACGTATTTGCTCTATATAAGCCTATTTTATTCCGATCTTGCAATGAATTTTAAAACCGTCTTAAATATTCATGTGAAATGTGAATGCAACACTTTATCATGACTACAATATTGTCACGACTTTGTTATCACTGTATAATACAAGCTACAACCACAAACATGGATCCCCACCATATATTTTCATTGTTGTCAATCATCACCACCAATTTACCTACACCGCTAGGCGATAACTACTATCGCAAAATCACCATTTTTTTTTTTGGTAATGGAATGACAAAATTACCATTGCTATCCACCTTGATTACCAACCGCCTCCATCATCACCGGCATTCACTACTATCCTCCATCGTCGACTATCACTGCACAATGACCACATCAAACACCTCTACCGTCAGACACCACTACAAATCATCCCCATGATTCCAGCCATTGCCAGTGATTAATGCCAATACGATCCACCTCTACTACTTAATCAAACAAACAACTTTTATAACACCATATACTAAAAATAACAGTTCTAATGTTTGCGGTAATAATATTTATTTTTCCAAAGAAAAAATAAAGGGTTTATAAGAGACTTAAAAGGAGATCTCCACATGAAGCAAAAAATTGAGAGAAGAGTAAAGCTTATTGTATACGTGCATAAATAAAAGGAGGAAAAAAAGAAAAAGAAAAGTGTCGTTGGAGATATCTCAGACAGCACCCTAAGTTGTCGCAAACAGGTGGGTCTGAAAAGTGAAATGCCTCGTTGTTCTAAAGATCTCATTAGTTGTTCTTGTTGGTTTACTCTTTTTGGGTAGGGTGCAGACATTTGTATGTGTGATTTCATGTGCAACTTGCTTAGCAATTGTAATTTAATATCATAGCTAATTATTGTGGGTCGCTTGTCTGAAAAATATTTCTGAAATTTTTTCAGTCCAGCCTCTTTGTAACAGCGTTGTTTGTCCTTTATAGTGAAATGTTATTATAAAGAATGATTGTTATAGAGAGTTTGATCATATTAGTTTATTCGTTATATATATCATCTTCATCCTATGCTCTTTTTGTCATAAGAATATCTGTTAAATGACCGCATTAGATATTATATATACTATAAGAAACTAAATATAGTGAAACAAATACACTGTTAAAATCAATAAAACAGATAGACCATCACATGATGTATAAAACTGAATTAGTAAAATAAGTAACTAATAATGATCCTAATTATAAACAAGTCATTTGGAGATTTTTAGCACCTGCAGGTGCCAACATAGAACATAGTAATAGCATCTAGTCACCTCATACACAAAAGTTGATTAGCAATTTAAGTCATAATTAAAACAGAGATACATTTATGACTATAGATCTGTTAGGAAAAGGAAAGCCAAGAAAGTCTTATCAGACAAAGTAGTGATTTTGTCTACTCAACAAAGCAAGATCCCAAACCTATTAAAATCCAGAGTTGTCAAGCTCTGCTCACACACCATATAGCCAAATCGGGAAATGGTCCAAACACAAGAGAAACCTAAGACTAGCCTTGTTGGGGTTGATGGATGAGGGGGGGAAATTAAAGTAACACACACCATATAGCCAAATCTTTACAAAAAAGTACTCATTAGCATGATCGTGATGCTGCCGCGTAGATATGTTATTTCGTTTTATTTTAACTAAGCATTTGTGCACTAGAGTTCATGGATGGATGAGGCTGGCATGATCTGATAGAGCTTGTATTATAATTCATTGGCCCTGATGACGACATTGCTGTCGAAAATCCAGCAACCATAGGCCTATTATAAACAGCTGCTTGCTCTAAAGATTGAAGTTGCTTCTTTAGAAACTTAACATAATGGACAGCCTCATCTAACATTGAAGCAGTATCCATTTTGGTTCCTCCAGGGACTAGTCTTTGCAAAATCCTTATCCTTTCGCTTATTCGTTCCCTTCGATGCCTCGCTGCTACACTCTGTGGATCCTTCGATATCTTGACATTCTTTCTTTTAGGGGGCTTCACTGATTCAGGGTCAATGTGAATCGGCTGCATCATCGCCATACGAAAAATCATCTCCCTCATAGCCTCCATAGAATTTCTCTTCTGTAAACATGAATAATCGTTTCCACCACCATGAGCCGATGCAATAATTTCATCAATCGATGAAAGAATAGGCACCGCGGGATCTTCAATCGGATTGCCCATGAATGAGAAATTAGAGGGAGGAGAATTCATTAGGTAATTGGAGTTATGGAGTGGTGGTTGCAAGGGTATCATTTCAATATTGCTGCTTGAGAATCCAAGTTCTAGTGACTGAGCAATATCTTGTAAATCCATGATTTGTTTGTAAGGTAGAAAAATAAAAACAGGAGATATATAGAAATATGGGGGAATGAAAAGCAAATATTAGAATCAAAGATGGGATAAAAGGATTCAGGGGATACCACTATGAGAAGTGTTCCTTTGAGCACAGCATGGAATTGTCAGTGCTATGTGCATATATATGACAAGTTGTGACCTACTCCTATGTTTTTATATTACCTAAATCCTTACTATATTCCAAAGAATACTCAATGATACATACCACACTGCTATTTTTTATTTTATTTTCTTTATACCAGAAGTGTTACAAAAGCTTGAGTCATATTGTCAAGATGAAATGAGGAAGAGAAGTCCATAAATATAGCCAAGATTAATAGTACATACTAATTCTTATGTAAATATAAAAGGGGAATGCGTTTGAGTAAAGGTGCATGAACCAAAAAGCCCAGCCATCACTAAGAGTTAAAACAGAGGTATGGTCCTGGGGATGAAAAACTATAGATTTGCCTTTAGAAAAATTAACTTGAAAAAACTCGAAGGGTAACCCCACAACACATGACATCTGTCAGAAGGATAACAAGTCTGGTTTCAGAAGTGGGGTAGTCAAGAAAGATGAACTTACCTGTAAAGTAGGCCATCTTTTTTCCCCCTAATTGCTAGAGGCATGGCATAGCAATCTTAGCTACAAATTCGAATAAATTCAGTATTTTCTTGAGATAATGGTAGGAAAAAAAAACATACTTGAATGATCACTTGTCAGATTTCTACTCCTCGAAATTAACGAATCAACTGTCACCTGAACGAAAATTTATGTGCAAACTAAGTTGTCACATGCCTTTTGACGATTATATTCAAATATTTGATCTAATCAGTTTCAAGATGTATTTTGATAAATAATTTGTGATACTTCAGGTAAGAAATGCAAACACCTAATAGTTCAGATATGAAACTTGTCACACATCTTTTAGCGATTGTATTCAAAATACTTGGTCTAGTGAGCTTCAAGATGTGTTTTGATAAATAGTTTGTGATACTTCAGGTAAGAAATGCAAATGGTAAGAAACACAAATACCTAATAATTCACATATAAAACTCGCAAAAATGTGATAGTTCATACGTGTTTTGACCATTATAACAAATACTCTCAGATAACTCTGTCCACCAAAGGTAGAACAAATAGGAAGAATCACCTAGTGTTTTTTTGTTTCCGCTAACATTTGAACCTGATACCTTAGACCTCATTATTTTTTAACCCACTTCATTTATCACTAAGCCATACCACTATATCTATTTTCTTAAACCCTGTATTTGTTTAAGAAATTTGTTACACATTTATTTAAAATACAATAATTAAAAGGAATCACGGATATGATTTCAAGTTCATACCCATAAACTTCAAATATTGATTCTATATCGAACCAAAGGGACACAAGGATAGCATGCATTCTGCTACACAGCTGCGTTACAGCAATATAATGATGCTTCCATGGCACGCATCTCGATCTCGATTTAGGAAGTTTTTGAGAAGTTTACTTAGTTGGACCGACCCTCTGCTCCTCTCAAGTTCAGAAAAATGACCTGTTTTCAACAAAACATGGAATTTTTTGTTTATTTTTTCCAACCCAAACATGAAAACTTAACTGCCTGGTAAATATCAAATTGTCTGACTATTTTAAGTTGCATCATGAAAATGCTGGTCCAAACTCCACTTACAAGTTACGGCTCTTCTGAAATATTCTGCCTTGCTGGATCGGAGCACCACAGGAAGCAATCTTTATAGTACTGGGAAAAACCAAAATCACTCAACTTTTTTTTTTTTTGTACGAAATTATCTAATATCTTAGAAAGTCGCTAAACTATATTTCATAATAAAAAATGATTCAACTTTATCTAAGTATCACTTAAAGTCGCTAATTATAATCACACAAAGAGGTGTTGCAGTCACTAGTGACTTACTATGATACTTAAGCAAAGTTAACTGACTTTTTTATTACACTTAAGTTGAATGACTTTTTTTGATACGATAAAAAGTGAATGTTGAATGATCATATGTGTGACCCCTTATCATTAAACTTACAATTTGAAACATTTTCCTAATTAATGACACTATATATACGTGTAGAAAACAAGCAAATATAATTCTAAAGCATGTATTTGTAAAATTAAAGAAGATGACCTGTAAATGTTGGGATCTCAGAGGAATGAATGCAGAGAAAAATTAATCAGAAATGAGAATGGGGCCTGCGCACTTTGTTTTGGATTCAACAATAGCTTATATTTTAGGGTAAATTATTCTATCAGGATGACCTCTGCAACTATATCATAAAAATCCTAATTCCTTTAATATGGCAGAGAGTAGCAGTCAATTATTTCATCAACATGATACAAAGCAACCCAATTTTTCTCATAACTTATACTAGTTGGAATTGAAAAAAGTTCCAACCCCATATTGTTAATTCTTGGTTTTAGTATTTTATTTATTCTTTTGTACAGTACTCCCATCAAATTAGCCAATGAGACCTATACCCTACCAATCTAATATTATGTCATAGGAAAATGTCTATATATTCCAAATAATTGTACTGGGTAGGACGTATCCTCTAAAGATTTAAATATATTTCATCAGCAATGTTAGATAATATATACAATAGTAACATAAATAAAGTATTGTTCTGCAAGTGGTTCCAAAGATAACTTACTTTTTTCGTTTATTATTTCCTCTCTCAAAAGCGAACTTCTAAAACATGTAGCCATCTAGATGAAATGAAGAACCCACAGCTGGTTTCAATATCACTAACAACAATTACGCCTCAATACAAAATAAATTGAGATCGATTATATAATACAATTATTACTAGCTCTTTTTTATCAAGAAATAAGTAATAGATTAAAGAAAGGATCTGATCATATGCATGTATGTGATTAACCTAGAAGATTCGAAGGTGCTACGACTATATTATATAAAAATATGAAATTTGATATTTGTTGGATGGCACTGTCTCATGATTGATGATATTTATTATAAAGCAAGCAGGAAAGAGTATGCGGAGCGTCATGATCCCTATGAACCGACAATGGAGTCATCCTTTACAAAATTTTGAAGGAAAAAAAAACTCACTTTTTACAAATCGTTTATTTAACTACATATAGCGCTTTGATTAATTTGAGGTATATATGTATGTATTCCCACAATGCTATAAAAGTTTAGTTTTAGTAGTAAGAGATTAATTTGTTTTATGAACCTTCATTACGGTTAACCTCAATTTGTCGATGTAGAAATTTTCATAAATTTTAATTGGGATATTATAAGGAGATTTGTTAAAACCATTGCCTCTATCAAATACATCACATGAAAGTTCAAATCATCCTATATTCGAGAAATATATTGCTAACAACACTCAAATCACGAAGAAAATTGAGATAGAAAAATCAAGGAAAAACCAGAATTACACTCACAAATATTTTTCAATAAAATCTCATTGTTTAGAAAAAAAAAACTTCATTTGTCGTCTTGACGGTTAATGGATTATTATGTGATGTAATAATATTGGAGTATGTGTTAAACCCCTAGTACAAAGTAGGCAGTTGGCCATGAAAATCAAAAACATATTCACTTTATTTAGAATTTTTGAAGTTGGAGTTGGAACTGTGTTTGGCCATAGTATTTGAAGTTAATATTTAGAATTCAAAAATGTTTTTTTAAAAAAATTTAAATTTTTTTTTAACATGCAATATAATTTAAATGGAGTTATTTTATATAAAAAACAGAATTTTTTATTGAAAAAAATAATTAAAAAGTAAAAAAAGTGAAACCAAATAACGTGAAAACACCTCGTGTTTTCCAAAATTCCAAAGTTGTTTTTGGTATTCTTATGGCCAAACAAGAATTTCAAAATAAAGTAAATATGTATTTCGGAATAAAGTAAGTAATATTTATGGCCCGGTAACACTTCTCCTCTCTAAAATGTTGATTTAGTACTCCCTCCGTTCATTTTTACTCGTCCACTATACTAAAAATAAATGTTCAACAATACTTGTCCAATTTATGAAATTAAGAGATAATTCTACACTTTGTTCCTAATTTTCCCTTATCATTAATTATAGCTATTCCCCTATTACAGTTTTCAAGACATTATATTTATTATATTCAAAGAGTAATATGGTAAAACTATCCTTCTATTTATAGTTTCTTAAGAAGTGTGTAAAGTCAACAATGAACAAGTATTGTTGATGGAGGGAGTATAAACTATATAGTTTTAAAAGTTTTCAAATTATAAATTGTTTGAACAAAGACTGTCAGTTTGATCTCAATACCAAGGACCTTCCAATACTTAAAACCGGTTGACACAAACTTCCTCTCTTAATATAAGTTATATAAAACTCCCAAATATAAAATATCAACCAGCGCCCATGGCCTAATGGATAAGGCGCTTGACTTCTAATCAAGCGATTGTGGGTTCGAGTCCCACTGGGCGTGATAATTTTTTTGCATTTTAACTTCCAACTTCATCAAACTTCTAACTGGCCACTTATACCTCTAATCAACCCACTATATAATAGTCTCGTTTCCCCAAATATTTTATTAAATTAGTATAATTTCGCAAGTGAAGTCTTGAATATCACACATTTTTTTGCATTTCAACTTACAAATTGAGTTCTAGATAGTCAATTATACCTCTAATCAACCCACAATATAATAGTCTCGTTTGCCCAAATCTTTTATCAAATTTTAACGTAACCCACTATAATTTCACAAGTGAAACCATGGATATCACGCAAACCATACCCCTACTTTGGGGGTTTGATTGTACACAGCTATAACATCACTTGTATTTGGCCGTATTTAACAAACAGTACCTAAAACTCATTTTCCAATTTGTTTATGTTATAAAAGATGATAAAATTATTTAATTGAAGATCTGTTAACATCTATTCTGCTCAGGGAGCTTTGCCCAGGTAGTGTGGTTCAATTTTGCTTCCCTTTTGGCATTCCAATTGGAAGCCCACAACTCATTCAAATGTTGAATCAGTAGTGGATCCTTCCCTCTTCTATGTTTATTGGGCCTGGTACTACCAATTGGGCTGAATGCAAGGCTACCAATTGGGCCTGGTACTAACAATTTGAGACTGACATAAGTTGTCATTTTTGTTGGAGAATAAGTGATGAAGATTTCCATTGGAGAAGAAGCAGCGTAAAGGCAAAGAGAGAGGAAGACAAAGAAAATGGTACTTCATAAGATAGCGATCGCTAGCTTTTTATGTGCTTGAAGAATGAAGATAGTAAAGCTAGCTATAATGGTATATGAAATGTAAAGTTGGGCTAGTTTGAGTAATAAAGAAAGAATAGGGAGAAAAACACAAATAACCATCTATTAAGATTAATGAAGGAAAAATTACGGGGATAGAACATTGAAGGACTTAATTATGAGATATGGGTTAATTTTCACATAATTACATTTTCTAGGTATAGTTTAGCATAAATAGCTACTATTTTGGGCAACATATACATTTGGGAGAAAGAAACGTATATTGGCTATTCTCAAACTCCCTCTCACCCAATTTCCGCTTAAATTTACGCCTCACCCCCACTACACACGATCTCCTCAGGATTTCATCCACGATTCTCTCCCCAAATTAAAATCCCCCAAAATAAGGTAACTATAATGGCGGTTTAGTGTAGTTTTTTCAGAGCTTTTCTCTAAAATACATTTTTGAAGATTTTTATTATTTTTGTATTTGTATTTGTATTTGCTTCTGCTGCAGTGGAGTTAGAAAAAGATAAGCTATACTCCGAGGAGCGTTTCAAGCACCGTAATGCCCTATCAAAATGAAACAACTCAGAGAAAATTTACAGGCAAGGTCTATCAAATCCAAAGAGTCAGTTCAAAAGGTATCGAATATAGTAAAAAAAAAAGAAAAGTGAAAGAAATTGTTGGACCTAGCAAGGATCCAAAGGATATTGTTGACAAAGATACTCATGTCGTAGCCGAGGACGAAGATATCGATGATTCAGATGTACACTCCAGTTTATTTATCTTCATGTTTGTTTTGGAACCACACTGATTGTAATTTGGTAATGTTTGTATATGTAAGTATATACCAACTAAAACGTATCTACACAAAAGTATAGTTGAATCTCAGTTTTACCTATCAGTATATTCATTTTGAAATGTATATCCATAGTTAAGTTGAATCTCAAATTGATATATACAATTCAAATTTATGCAACTGGAATACTTTGATTTTTGTTATACATATGTATATGAGATTCCAATATATATGAGATTCAAATATATATAAATATATACCAACTAAAACGTATATACCCAAAAGTATAATTGAATCTCAATTTGAGTTTTGTATATAATCTTTATTTTGAAATGTATGTGCTTAGTCAACTCAATTGAATCCCAAATTGATATATACAATTCCAGTTTATGCACTTGGAATACTTTGGCTTTGGATATACATTTGTATGTGAGATTTAAATGTATATGAGATTTAAACTTATGAGATTCATTTTGTATATGACATTATATATGTCAATATATATATTCAAAATGTTTATGAATGGTTAATTTGTATCTGAAACTAACATATACACTAGGAAGGAATTGTATATGTATTTGTATATGCATTATGTCTTAGGAATCATTGCTTTATTTAGAGCTTGCGAGATTATTTGAAGAAACTGGATTTGAAATTTTCAGTTGTATCAGTCAATAATGAAGACAGAAAATTTGGAAGAGTAAGAATCTCATGATTTGTGGAGTTTTCCATTTTTAAAAATAATGAACAGAGAATATTTGAAAGAGTAAGAATCCCATGATTTCTGAAGTTTTTCGTTTTTAAAAATATTTGGTAACTGAAATTTTTGAATTTCTATTTTTATCACATATACATATTTGAGAGCCATATACAATTTGTGCGCTTGTTTTCAACTTAAAAACAACTACGATTTGTAATAATGAAACTTAAGCTATGGGCCATGAATAATTTAGCAAACTACAGCGATTTATGAAATTTAAATTAATTCAAAAATCTTTCAAACTTCAATATGTATTTTCGTTTAAAACTATTAGTATATAATATATAATTGATGAATAATCACTAAATAATCTATGTATAATCAATATATATATATATATATATACATATATCTTATACATTAATTATATATTTATTATACACTAAATATAAGCATATTATCACGGAATTCACCTAACTTTTATTTTTTTTAAAAAATTAAAATTGCTCAAAATCTCTCAAACTTCAATATTTACCTTTGTTTGACACAATTGCATATTACTCGTAAGTATTATACATAAATATATAGTGTATAATTAATAAATAATCACTACATAATCCATATGTATACCTTATTTATTAATTATACACTTGTTATACACTAAATATAGTTCTATTACCATTTGATTTACCTAACCTTCTACTTTTTAAAAAAGTCAAAATTGTTTTTGTTGTCTTCTCTAACTTCTGGTACCCTTTAAAAAAACAATCACATATCTTAAAAGAAAATCATGGAAAATCTAAAAAGAAGAAGAAATTTCCTAATTATTTGTCCACCACAGCTACCATCTTCAATTGTTCACTATTCAACCTTACATACATCTTTACCCATCATTCTATCATATTTTATATAATAAAGAAAAATCTTTCATGAGAATTTAGGAGAAATTGGATTAAAAATATTCTTTTAAAAGAATATGAGGAGTAGAAAAAGATACAAATTGAGATATAAATAAAAGGAATTAAAAAAGATGAAAAGATATTGCTATAACTTGTCATTTTTGTCGGAGAAGAAGTGATGAAGAAGATTTTCGATGGAGAAGCAGCAGCGTAGAGATAAAAATAGAGGAAAACAGAGAAAATGGTACTCCATAAAATAGTGGTTGTTAATTTTTTTAATTTTGTTTTATGTGTGGGGGGAAATTGAAAATCTTACTATAATGGTATATGAAATGTAGAGTTAGGCTAGTTTAAATGATATATGAAGAATAGAATTATTTTTAATTAATTGTTGTATGGGCTGCTAATTGGATCAATTATTCAGGCTATATTAATCAGGCTCTAACAATATTGTTTTAAGATTTTTAATGGTGTTTAATTTTTGGTCTTCAAATAATCTTTTATGTTATCCCTCAAACTCTAATATTCACGCACAACCAATTAGAGGTTGGTATATGTATCTCTAATAGTAAATGAGAGGGTAACTATATTAACTATTAAATGAGAGGTTGGTATAAGTTTTTTTTAAAACTTTGCCATTAATATTAACTATTCTAAAATTAAAAGGCACGTAAATAGATAAAGAATTAATACGAGATATATTAGTCAAATTATACTCATAGTTAATTTTTTTCCTTAGAATTGTGTAAAATCTTATCGTGACAACTAAACGGGAACAAAGAGAGTATCACTAATAAATTAGACTTATGCAAAGTAGAAGAAAAGTTTATCTAAAGTTTGACAATTAATGAACTCAATTATTATTGTAGTTTTAACTTGAGATCAATATAAAAAGTAGAAACACTCGTAAATTTTAAATTTCGAACTCGACCTTCGTATTTATTTATTCAAATATATCATAGGCAAGTAATCACCAAGCAGTTACAGTACCAATTTTCTGTATACTATCTAAAACATTTATATGTATAAAAAATTTAGGTTGAAAGAATCTGCACTTTCAATAGGGCCCAAGTCTTTTTCTAACCATAGATCATATACTACCAAAAAGACATATAATATCACCGTCAATAATTCATCAAATATATATTGATCTTTTTGCAGTGGTCCTATTTTGGAAATGGATCAACGAGGATTGTGGTGGAGTAGTAAAAATTTCTTCATTTTTAATTGGAAGTTTCGAGTTCGGGTCCCCTTGAGTAAGAAATCACTTTTGTTAGAAAGCGTTAATTTCATCTTTCAATGTGGGACTGTTTGATGTGAATTCAAATTTAATCGAATTTTAGTGCGAATATCGAACACCGAATGAGAAAACAAAAAAGAAATAGATCAACGAAATTATTTACAATTTAAATAGAAGATAATGATCGTGCAAAAGTTCCAATTATGCTTAATCAAGTTTTAGGCTTTAGTTTGCAGAGCAATCAAGTCATGTGTGCATTTTTTTAAACTATAAATTGGATAAAACTATTAGGTTGGGTAGACAATTATTTAGATTAATTTTTTGAAGGGCATGACTTATGCAATATTGCACGGGCTCTTTTGCCGTAACTTCTTCCCATTTTTTTTGGAAAAAAACTTGCCTAAAAAAATTAAAAATTAATTAATTAATTAAATAAATACAATAAGAATAATTGTTATCCAGAGGAATGAATCAACTGGAACTTTTAGAATCAGAATAACATATTTCATGGTAGTGAAAACGATTGCATTAAGTATATACGACCCCATATTTAAATGTTCCACTAGGGATTTAAATATCCAAAGTATCGAAGATTTTGTACGTACTGCAATTAAATATACCGAATACGCTATACATAAAATCGTACCTTAGGATTTTTTTTCTTCGTTTAATATCAAAGATAATCCAAATAAATCAGGAGGAGATCACCTTTTTATTTTTCTAATGAAAATAAAAAAATCATCACATATGTATACACGTTGGCACATGACGATGTTTACGTATTTGCTTCTAGAGTTAAATGAATAGAAAAATATATACTACCTAAAACACAACTTGCTATAATTAACTTTGATTCTTAATATTATTCTCATTTTAAAATGTTATGAATCCGATTAGCCCAAAGACTAAGATAAAGGACGTGTTTCGGATATTGGAAAATTTTATGTGAGACCCGGGGCAAGGGAGAGCAGCCGAGCTATTAAAAGAGAATTTGATGCTGCATAAGGGTAGGAAAATTATGTTGAAATTTTGGCTCTGTTATTCTATCATCTTCCCTCTATGATCTCGTATTTAATTTCTTTTTAGTTACCTTCTTTCTCTGTTATTCTGCCCCATTAATATTGTTCACTATTACTTTGTTGCTCCAATTTTCAGTTGTAATTTGGATTCATAATATAGAGGAAAAAGGAGAGACACGTGAATTTGGTTGAATTAAAAATTCAAATTATTACACAAATGGATTATTTTTTAGTAACTAAACTTTATAGTTTCAAATTAAGGAGAGAAAAAAGAGAGGTTGTTCCGGGTTAAATTATTAATCCTACCACTCCATCCATTTCAATTCAAGTAAACTTCATACGTATTATATATTCACGTCATATCATAGGTATATACTTACTTTTACCAACTCCAACTGCCAAGTGTTTATATAAGACAAAAACTAAATAATTTAATCGTATTATACTCATATTAAACTTAACCAGTATAAAAGTGTTGGATATTAAAGTGATAATACACATACCCATATGTAAATTATTTTAAATGTATATATGAAAGATATTATATATACATTGTCTAGAGAGATCAAATTTTAGTATGTATATATACTATATATGTTGACTCCCTTATTTTCTCTACATGTGTCTATTTTTTTAATACTGTGACAATTCTTGATAAAAATTTTGACTCCGCCATTGAATTTATTGCTAATTGGGTACCTAATTATTGAACGCGTGCAAGTGAACAGTTACCTGTTTTGTCTTCACCGTGATATATTCAAAATGGTGTGCCTAAAAATGAAGGCATAGAGCGACCTTAATTGGAAGGAATCAATTTAATGGGCCCTAGAATGAGCAAATTATTGTACTGCACTATTAACACACAGCTACATCATGTCCCCCCATTGTCCACATTAATTAATAATTTTTATATTTTTTGAAATTCAAGTTTAGTTTTAGGTGCTGTTTGGTCATGAGAACCAAAAGAAAATCCATTTTTTTGAAATTTTTAAAGTTGGAGTTGTATTTGGTCATAACTTTTACAATAATTATCTAGATTTTAAATATATATTTTTAAAAAACATAAAATATGATTTAAAAATGAAATATAATATAAATGGGGTTATTTTATGAAAATAAAAAATTTAGGATTTTTTCAAAAAAAAATAATTAAAAAGTGAGTTGGAAAAAAGTGAAAACACCCTTCCAAATACAACTCCGGAGTTGTATTTGGAATTTTTATGGCCAAAAACTATTTCCGGAAAAAAGTAAAATAATTTTCCGGAAAATAGTAAAAAATTCTTATGGCCAAACGCCTACTTATTATAAACCGTGGTTTACAAAAGTAGGACAGTTACATAGTAACCAATCCAGCAAAGAATGACATGCCATTCTTGCACTCAGAGGGGTTGCCTCCTATCTATAAAGCTTCCAAAAATAGAATTGGAACAAATGTTAACTAGATTCATCATTTGTTCCATATAGCCAATGCCTGCATTCTTTTTCCTAATTCTGAAGTTGGCCATATTAATAATTGAAGAATAGGGAAAGTTAGAAGGAACGTTCTAGTTAGATGCAAATCTGCTGAGTTCCCATAACAAAGATATATAATCCAATGGTTGTTTGGTCGTTAATTGATCTTATTATATTGGTTATATGTCTTTGTATCATAACCTCCACTTAAATTTAAAAGAATAGGTGCGAGTATTGCATATTTTTCATGTGTAAGATTTCTCTCGAGTCAAAAGCAAATTTTAATTATACGGTACTGTAGTAATAATTCAGGTCTACAGGAGGATGTCGTCTTTTTTCTTTTTGCACTTCCTCAATGAAAATATATATATATAAAAACATCACATATGTAACACGTTTACACATGACGAGTGTTTACGTATTAGTTTGCTTCCAGAGTGAAATGAATATAAAATACTACCTAAAACAACTTCTTATAATTAACTTTGATTTGATCTTAGGCTTGTTCAATGATTCTAATCTGCATTAGCGAAATTAGAAATTTTGTTAAGGGTGTTCAAGATTTAATATATATGTTGATGTTTATGTATTTTAATATTAAAATTATAATATTTAAAGTGCATTATCTTTTTATGTTAGTGGGCATAAATTGGCAAGGATGTGGTCATCATTTCTTGATGTAACTTGTGTAACCACCATTGCCATGTTCTACCTCTTAGGGGTCGTTTGGTAGAGTGTATTAAAGAAAATAATGCATGCATTAGGTGTGTGTATTATTAGTACCTTGTTTGGTACACTTTTTTAGTCTATGCATTAGTTATACACTCTATTGTGTATTGAGCTATGCATTAGTAATACCACAAATTTTGATGCATTAGTAATACAAAGGATTTCAACACATGCATTAGCTTGATTAATGACATTACTACCCCTCAGATCCCTCTTGAAAGTCAAAACATTTCTCAAGTTCTTTTCCACCGTATTATATTTTAGAAATTTAAAAACTTGCTCTCTGCCTCTCTTCTCTTACTTTGCCAAATTTTTCTGCTTTTTGTTTTTTTTTGTTTTTTCTCAATTTTTTTTCGTTTGTTTTCAGTTCCCTTCTTTTTTTTGTTTCCCAGTTCCATTTTTTTTTCTCTTTTTTTATAATAACAATGCTCTATTCATTTTTGAAGCAATGCTACAGTCAATTACTTTCATTTTGAAAAAAAATGAGCAAGTGAAGTTTTAAAGATAAAAAAACTTTGATGCAGAGAAAGTGTACAAAATTAAAATTAAAGTGTCAAGGATATTTTTATAAGCAAATTTTTTTTGTAAAAATTATATAAGACATGTTAATTCTGATACATTAAACCAAACAATGTATAAGAACTAATGCAAGCATAACTAATACAAGCATTACTAATACACTCTATTCAGCATTATTCTTATACACTCTACCAAACGATCCTTAATGTCTTGTAACCTATGTAACCTCTAAGACATTATTCTCTCGTAACTCACCCACTTTCTTCTTATTCATTACAAGAAAGAATTCCTCACCTATAAATAGTGTTGATCTTGCATTATATTATATACAAGAAAATATAGTGAAAAAAGAAGATAAAATATGTGAAGTGTGGAAAATATTGTTGTATGTAGCTAGTGAGATGAAAATAGTAAAGAGAGTCGAGACAAAGAATATTTTCTAAGTCTTCAACTATATTCACTATACAAAAAAGAGAGTAATTAAATGTCGAAGGAAGGTGTTCTTTTGGTGGAGCTTTGAACTCTTCAACTAATCCGGAGTTGCTTGAGTTACACAACGTTGTTGGGCTGTTGTATTTTCGAGGGGACAAGTCAAGAGTGATACTGCTGGATTGGTGTAGATTATGCCACAGTGGGCTTGAATCTCCTTAAAGAGAGCGATATCCGCGCCTCAGCCTGATGATATTTTTAATACAATTTTATTCATTTTATTTTTCAACTGTACTTATGTAATTTGTGGTATATTACACTAACAATATATATGTATAAAAATTAATTTTTGACCTATATACTTCAAATAATTTTCTATATATATAATATAATTATTTGATGAAGAATGTTCAACTGGACACCCTGACTTACACGTGGCTACGCTACTGCTAATCTGCATCAACCCATTCAAAAGATTAGCTTAATCGAATTACGTTACTAGCGCAAAGGCAGACAAGTTTTATCAAATAATATAGGAGAAACACATGAATTTTGAGTTATATATTATTTTTGAAATGTTACACAATGTGTCATTTTTTTACTAACTAAACTTTATATAGTTTCAGATAAAGGAGAAAAAACAAATATAAAGGTTGTTTCTAGAAGAGTCAAATGAGTGGTTTGAGTTGAGTTTCAACATGTCAACATTGGTTTGAATTAATAAATGAATGAATCATTAGATCGTCCAATTGAACAAATCATGTTTACATGGGGCTAATTATGACTTCAAATCTAATTGTTTCAAGTCTAGTAGGTTAACTTATGACCAGGAAATTACACTCAATAATCTTGGAAATGAGAGATTTTGAACTTTTGACTCATGCTTGTCTCATAAACAAACTTTCAAGTCAAAAATAAAAAATTGTTAAAACTTAAATTTTGTCCCTCCATATAGAACAAGCGGGATTAGAAGTTCAAGACTCCCAGGGCTCTAAAGTCATTTTTTTTGGTAAATCACCCAATTATATATGTGACACATACAACTCAAATCCATTTCAATTCAAATAATCAAATATGTCCACTCAGCTAATTACCCATATAAGCTTGACTCCCAACTTGTACTTTTTCTATACCCAGCTTTCTTTCTACTGCTAATTAAGTCAATACCTAAAAGGTTGCTACAGTTCTCCTTACAACTTGATATAATTAACTTTGATTCTTAAATATTAATCTTATTTAAAATGTAATCATGCAAAGAGTTTAACAGGTATGTCTGTGAGGGTTCAATGATTCAAAAGTTTTAGTTTAATCGAATTAGGTTGCTAGCTCAAAATCAGACAGGTTTTGTAAAATTAAATACGCAATTAATATAGAGGAAAAAGGAGAAACACATGAATTTCATTGACTTACATTATATTTTTAATTGTTACACAAATGTGATTCTTTTACTAGCTAAACTTTATATTTAGTTTCAAACAAAGAAAGAATATATATGTCATGCCCCGAGCTTATGCCCTGGACGTAATCGGCACTCGAAACCACGAATGGCCCGAGAGAACCACTTGGTCTGGCATACAACTAATAAGGCTGAACTTTTAATAAAAAAATGCGGAAGATGAAAATATGGGCTTACCTTTGTAAACAAGATGAAATAAATTAACTTAAACTTTCAATAACTGAAACAAAAAAAATGTTTATAAATTGATACAACTGACTTGACTATATCTATGAAGCCTCTACTACATTCTGAATACAACTACCTTTATGTAACGGAACAAACTGATGACTGGTATACTGCTAAATCCTCGGAAATAATGAGAACTCACTCAAGCTGATGACATAGCCTACTGAAGAGTCTACTCGAGAATCTGCATATCTGAATGCTGGGGGCTACATCGTCCAATGATGTAGCGTCAAAAAGAGGCGTCAATACTTTGAATGTACTTACATGTAAAGCAGTAAAGTGAAACAATACTAATATCTGAACTGATAAAGCTGAAAAACTGAAACATGAATAATATAACCATACACAGAGCTGAATAACTGAAAAGAAGAATGATTGACCTGAATGCTGAAACTTAAAGTAATATAAGTAAGACTTTCTTAAAATATTTTCTTACAGTTAAAACTGAAACTGGAAACTGCTTAATTGAAGTCCGGAAAATACTTGAAAACAATGCTTCATAAAACTTCTCTTTAAACTGGTGGCCTTGGCCAATCATATGTTATCTCATAATAAATAAGTTTTCTTTTGGAGAGTTTCTCTTAACCGACATAAACCATGTAAGCATCATAGAGTACAACGTCTTGTCCACGTTGCTAGAACCTAACGACTTGCCCTCGTTGACAGAGCCATCATATACCTTGACGGAGTATAAGATGAAACATAATCTGGGGATCCCAAAGCTGAGCCCGAAGGCTATACATAATAGAGGAGTCGCCCTAACTGCGGACGATCCTATCCTACGGTGGCAACGTAGTTTTGAGGCATGTGTTATCTAAACCCATACCTGTCTCGGTGCTAAATAGTCCTCCCAAAACATACTATATGCTCATAACATAGGTCTTAAAACACTTTCTAAAAAAATCATGCTTGACTCAAAATATCGTATCATGAACATATCTATCTTCGTGAGCCTTGGCTCTAAATCTTTATAACTTTGCTTTAACTCTCAAAATACGATAAACTTCTTCTCTTTTCAAGACATGATATTAGTATAAAGATTCTTTGCAAACTTTTCATGAACATACACTTGAAAACCTTCAATCAGATTTCATGAAAATGATGAATAATCTAGTAGATCATGAAATTAATTTCTCAATAACTTTAAGAAAACCTGCAAACTTTGCTTGAAAACTCATTAAACATGTATTAAGAATCAAATCAAGAAGAAAAACTCCAAACTCATAGAATTCTTACTAAAAATTATAGAATACTCAAGGAATACCATCAAGAGATCAAGAATTAAACTCAAGGATTTCAACTCTTAAAAACTTTAACATGATTCATGGGTTAAACTAAAAATATAACTTGGTTGTGGGGAGAACATGGTTCCCACATGAAAAGATTAGCTTTACATACCTTGGAGATGGAGTTTGGGGTAAAATCTTTGAAGATGAACCCTAACTTTTGAAGAAGAACTCCAAGAATTCAGTTCTTGAAATTTTGATTGAGCTTTCTTGAAAACCCTAGGATTGTTACGTAGGATTTCATCAATAACTTCATATTCGGGTGATAGAAACTAACAAGAATTGATTAGAAACTCGCGAGGAGACTTACCTTGGTGAAGGAGGGTGGGAAGAGGAGAGAAAACCAACTTAGGGATTGAAAGAAGATAGAAGAATGAAAATTTTTGGAAAAACTGACCTTAGAATGCTTATATAGTGTTTTCTCGTGCGCGGCCGCGCGGATGGCGCCTTGAGCACGCGCTGGTCGCGCGGAAGTGGCAGTAGTGCTTCCTTCCCCACACCCGCGCGGTGGACACCTCATTCGCGCGGCCGGCCGTGCAGATCGGGCATCGTCTAGTAAAATAGTCATAATTTTTTACTCGGGACTCGGATCGATGCGCGGTCAGTGGCGTTGGAAAGAAGACTCAAAGATCTTTAATTTGGTAGTTCATAGGCCATATAACTATTCGTATTTTTGGATTAATGATCATTTGAAGTTTGACCTCTTTTAACCTTATACGAAAACTTAGTCGGTAAGGGGGCTTCCAACTTAACTTTGTACTAGAGGTTCCTTAAGACATTAATTCATAACCAAAGCTCTTCCTAGACTTAAGAATTGATCTTAACACCTAGATATATAGAAATTTCCTCGGGTTCGAGTCTAACTACATACTTAGAATGGTTTAAATCTTAGCCCAAAGTTTCGGTGTATTACAATATATGTGTGTGTGTTGTTTCTTGGGGGTCAAATTGGTAGATTAAGCAAAATTAGAACAGATTAAAATAAATTAAGTTAATAAATGAGATTAATGATATTAACTTGCAATTAGTTGAGTGGGTTCGATGAGTCATGTTTTTGTCGACTAAATTTACTACACCTAATTGTCTCAAGTATAGTAGGTTAAATAAGGAGTAGTAGTAACTCATACCAGTCAATCCATTTTAATTCAAATTAAATAATCAAATATGTCCATTATTAGCTCAACTAGTTACCCATCCAAGCCTGACAGTACTTTTTCGTCTTTTCATTTTCCTACTGCTAATTAAGTAAGTACTTACCTAATAATTAAAGGCATGCAAGTGGTAGCTACAGTTTTCGTTTTGTTTAAAACGTGATTCAGAATGTCTGTTCTATATAGCACTCTCTCTGCTCCAATTTATACGAAGGTGTTTGAAATTTGTGATTTAAATAAGCTTTAAATATTTATATATAAATTATTTTATCAAAGATAAAATGAAAAATCTAAACTTAAAGTATTACTACTAAATATTTAAAAAAACATTTTTTAAAAAATTTTAATTAAAAAAAGAATAATACATAATTAAATCAGGACGGAGGGAATAGCTACCTTTCAAAACCACTTTACTTGTCACATTTTTTATTTATACGCCCCTAAAAAAATATTAACTAGAGTATAATTTGACTAAACTATTCTTACTTATTACTCCTCAATATTTAATAGTTCTCTCTTTTGCACTATATTAATATCTCTCCATATTTATGACCAAGGGTAAAGGTGGAAATAAACAACTAATTATATCTTAATTTTTTAAAATAATAATTATTTTAAACCATCTATTTTTAGTAAGAACAGCAAGTAAAGTGGTCCGAAGGGAGTAGCTAGTAATGACTAAAATAGACAAGGCAGGGAGCCATAATATATACTCCCTCCGTCCCATTTTATGTGGCAAGCCATAATATATACTCCCGCCGTCCCATTTTATGTGACATACTTTCTTTTTTAATCCGTCCAAAAAAAATGTCACCTTTCTATAATTAGAATAATTTTAACTTTGAAATTCCTCTTTTACCCTTAAGGAAATGATTTACAACCACACAAATATTGAAGGATTATTTTGGACCACAAATTTTAAAAATCTTCTTTTTTTATTAAATATCGTGTCAAATTAAAGTATGTCACATAAAATGAGACGGAGAGAGTATTACAATTAGGAAAAAACTATGGACAGCACATGAAAATAAATTTCTGTACCAACCAGTACCCCATATGTCTCTCCACTTTTTCACGAAAATTTACCTTTTTGCCACATGGATTGTGGACTCATTCACCTATTTAAAGCTATGAAATAAAGCTAAAAGGAGAGAGAGAATGTAAAGTTTTCAATAGAAATTGAAAGTGGATTGTGGGATCCACATAAAATTAAGTTAAATAAATATAAAAATCACATAGAAAGTGGATTGTGGGATCACCTTTTTACTGTTTATCAATGTGAATTCCAACGAAAATAAAGTCTTGGACTTCTCTTTTTCGCAGAATTTACTTCCATCTTCTAAACCAGTCTTCTTCTTCATTTTATTTCTAATTATTTTACTAAAAATCAAAATTGCATATTTAACGATTAAAATTAAACATGCAATTCTTTTGAAGATTGTGTTAAAAATACATATAAAAATTATTTTGGACCATAAATTTCAAAAATCTTATCCATAATGAAATAATTTACAATCACATAAACGTTTAAAAATTATTTTAGACCACAAATTTTAAAAGTTTTCCTTTATTTCTTAAATACCATTTGAAAAAAAATATTTATTTTCTCTTTTGACAATTTTTTAGTTCTAACTTTTCATATGACATTCTAGATAAAAGTTTAAGTCCGTTTGATTTTGATTTGAGATTAAATTTGTGAAAGTAGAATTTTTTTTTTAAAATCTTTAGGTCTTAAATTAAGATATCTAGAATGTCATGTGAAAAGTTAGAACTAAAAAAATATCAAAAAAATAATATATATTTTTTTAAAAAAAGATTTAAAAGAAAACTAAGACAAATAATTAGATAAAATTAATAGAATATGCAGTACTTTGAATGTCATTGATATTTATGTAAATTTTGTAGTTATTTTGAGTAAAAAACAAAAAATAATGAAGAAAAATATATACTTTAATTATGGACATCCCAGTGAGCCCCCTCAGATCAAATTTTCGAGAAAGAAGAATAAGATGATTAACTACCACACAAATATATATAACTTAGTAGGCGTTTGGCCATGAGAATATTTCACTTTTTTCTGAAAAATTATTTCACTTTTTTTCGGAAATAGTGTTTGGCCATAAAAATTACAAATACAACTCCGGAGTTGTATTTGGAAAAGTGAAAACACCCAAAAAGATGTTTTTTTCACTTTTTTCCAACTTACTTTTTTCACTTTTTAATTATTTTTTTTGAAAAAATCTTAAATTTTTTATTTTCATAAAATAACCCCATTTAAATTATATTTCATTTTTAAATTATATTTTTTATTTTTTAAAAATATATATTTAAGATCTAGATAATTATTGTAAAAATTATGGCCAAACACAACTCCAACTTTGAAAATTCCAAAAAAGTGAAATAATTTTTGGTTCTCATGGCCAAACGGCACCTTAGTTTAGATGAAAAATGAAAAATCATTTAATTAGCACCACTTAAAATGTACTTCCTCTGTCTCATTTTATGTGACACTCTTTGATTTGGCACGATATTTTAAGAAATAAAGGAAGACTTTTAAAATATGTGATCCAAAATAATTTTTGAATATTTGTGTGATTGTAAATTATTTCATTAAGGATAAAATGAAAATTTCAAAGTTAAATTTTTTCTAATTATAAAAAGGTGACATTCTTTTTTGAACGGACTAAGAAAAAAAGTATATCACATAAAATGAGACAAAGAAAGTACCAATATTAATAATATTTATGAGATAAAATAATTTTAAATTATTTAATCAACATCACTTAAAAGATAAAATTATAAATAAATATTGGGCTTGTACTTTTCCACTCTAATACAAATAAAGAGGGATGAAAAAAAGAGTAAAAAGGGGTCTGACAAGAGAGGGAAAAAAAGGATGAGAGAGGTTATAAAAGTGGTCCCTGCATATTTTTTTATTAAAAAAAAGTACCCTCATATGCCAAGTAATAGTTGTGCCTCATGCACAATAAATTTTTTCCTCTTTCACATAAACATATATAATAGAGAAATTTAAAATGAACAGTCAACTGAGCTGGAAATCTGAATTCACCCCTCTAATAACTAGTACTCCTAGTATATAGTTATAAATAGATCCATATATTTCCAACTGGACTGCACAACGTCCCTCTCTTATCCTTCTTCAATATTCTTTTCTTGCCCTAATTAGCAGTAAAATAAATACAGTATGGCGAGCAGTACTTGTAACAAGTCTTTCTGCAACAACTACATGTTGCTAAAGCCAGAAGAATGTAGTGTATTAGATTTGGCAAGAATATTGTTTTCCAGTAAAAATATTGGACAAAAAGATTTCGTAGACTGCCCTAATGAAGAAATGACTAAGGAGCCTTTGTCACGTAGATGGGTTATTTTTATATCCATTCTAGTCCAGAAGCTTTTTATTGCAACTGCTAAACCTTTAGCAGGGTTTGGCAACGCAATTGAGTACTGGCTTAACCTTCAAAACGTCAACGCCGGATTCTTCCGTCTTATTTTCAACTTCTTAAGAGGTATTATATTATATCGTTTTTCTGTTTCAATTTATGTGACACTTAGATCTCGATTTGTTTTAATTGAAGTACGGGGTATTTATGATTTGTATAGGTAAAGCTGTTGGACCGGATAAGGAATCAGCGGCCTACTTGTCATTTATTGGGAATTTGGATAAAAGAGTTGAGCTGGATATTAAGAGTGTTGAAGTTGGAAGTAGAAGATACGATGAGGCAATCAGTATGATGGCTGCAAAAGCAGCTTATGAGAACAAAGCATGTATTGAAACTACTGTCAAGGATCACTGGAAGGTAAACTACCTAGCTACCATATTGGGCCTTTTTGCTCGTGACTCGAACTCATAATTTTTAAATTGGAGGTGAAAAGTGTTTACCATATGATCAACCCCTTCTTATCAAAAATATTGTTTCTTTAGAATTAAGTGAAATTTTTTACTTTGACTTTTTTTTGTTCGGTACGTAAAAATATTTGTATATGATTTACACAAAAGTCAAAAACTATGAGAAGTTGGGTGGTGAAAAAGAGACAATCAACGTGGAATGACATCTGTTGAACTTGTTTTTCCTATTTATCAACCAAACATGAGAAAGTAAACCCATTTTCTCTTCTTTTTTCCCCTTGTAATGAAAGGATGTGCTCAGATCTTGCCTTTCAATTTTATGCAGATGGATCTGGTGGGCTCCTTTGACTTCTGGAATGGTAAGATATCTATCTATAAACTTTTGCAAACATTTTGATTATATCTTGAGCTAATGCTCAATTATAGAAATAAAATGTAAATAAAGTCACCTTTCTGTATTTTGCAGTACATAGAACTCATTCAACAATTGGAAATGGTGTAATAAGTTCCAAGTTTTATTTAATTATTTTGTAATAGAAAAATCAGTTTACCAGTGCTATATCACACAAGTATATTTTACGTCCGAAGTATTTTCAATAACAATTTAATGATGTGACATATATAATGTACGTTCGAATTCAAACATAAAGAATATTTAACAAACATTTTAATCAATATAGAATTAGCCTATTGATGATCCCAACCATTGAGATAGATCTTGAATCGCTGTAAGAAAATAAATTTTGAATCTAACTCATAAGACGACGAGATTGCCCAAAGGGCCAAACCATATCAAGGAGACCAAATAATCCACTCACAGTACTTGTGGGACCTTGACACCTAAGCAAAGCATCAATCGCGTGCAATAATCATCATCAACGATATATAATAATAGTGCTATTTGTCGTTGGTCAACATATTGATAATCTCTTTGTGATTTGTTTCTATTTGTTTAGGAATCAAATTTCTGCAATGGCCATATTTTAAAGCTAAAAGTTTAGCACAATTATTTGAAATATAGGTATGAATTAAAAAATAAGATAATCACAAGAAAAATGACTTAAGGTGAAAGAAGATATTTTTCCAACATTTTTTTTCTTTCTGAAAATACACGCCTAGATCTAAAAAATTAACGTATTGGCTTTTACGTACCCTTCTTTTTTACTACTTTTTTTCGATTTTTTTCCTCATTTTTTTTTTCTTTTCTGGGTTTTAACAGATTATCAAGAGAAAGCTACAACACAAGCATTCGTGCTTCAAGATAAAAATGTGGACCCCGAGCTGATTGTTGTGGCATTTAGAGGAACAGAATTCTTCAATTCTGATGATTGGATCTCGGACTTTAATCTCTCTTGGTACGATATTCCTGGCATGGGTAAAGTCCATGCCGGATTTATGGAAGCTCTCGGATTACAAAAGAGCGTCGGATGGCCCAAAGATATTGCACAAATTGATAATAATAGTAATCAGCCACCTCCAGCCTACTATTTCCTAAGAAAATTGCTCAAGCAACTTTTGGAGAAAAATGATAAGGCAAGGTTTGTTGTTACTGGTCACAGCTTAGGTGGAGCACTTGCAATTTTATTTCCAGCAATATTGGCATTCCATGAGGAATCTTGGCTGTTGAAAAGATTAGGGGGTGTTTATACATTTGGTCAACCAAGAGTTGGAGATGAAAATTTCGTTGAGTATATGAAGGGGCAATTAGCAAAACATGAGGTTCCATACTATAGGGTTGTCTACAGCAATGACATGGTACCAAGATTGCCATATGATAACTCTACTTTCATGTTCAAGCATTTTGGAACTTGCATCTATTACAATAGCCTCTACAAAGAAAAAGTAAGTACTCTTTCAACTTCATTTTTGCGATACAAGTGCGTCTAATTTCGTTCATGAAAATATAATTTGGATGAAAATTTAGTCTATCTTGACCCAAGCAAATATTGGGTAATAACCCTACCCAATTATTATTCCAACCTAACTTAATTCATCCAAATATGACTCAACCTACCCATTTGACACCAATTCATCCAAATATGACCCAACCCTACCCATTTGACACCCTTATTATGTAACATGGTGCATACAAAGGCGAAACATTGGGAAAATTGCTTTTGGGTCGACTTATGCCTACATATGCAAAAATATTTAAAATATATCCATATAATAAGATCTAACTCATGCTAAATCCATTAACTCTAATCGTGAATTCTCCTCTGCTTGCATAGTAAAAACAATTGTTCTCCTTTCTTATCTTTATCCATGTGACCATTAATTATATATGTTGTTTGAATATTTCAGATTTTAGGTGAAGAACCAGACAAGAATGGGTTTGCTTTGTTAATGTTTATACCAAAGATGTTAAATGCGGCTTGGGAGCTGATCAGAAGCTTTATTCTACCATGTGTAACTGGAAGGAAGTATATGGAAGGCGGGCTTCTTCTTTTCATGAGAGTGGTAGGCTTGCTACTCCCAGGCATACCAGCTCATTGTCCTCAGGATTATGTTAACTCTACTAGGCTCGGATCATCTCATCAGTCTTATACCACTGAAAATATCGCAAAGTATCAAAAGATTGGGATAGTCCCAGCATAATTATGAACTAATTAGCGACTGTGTGCGCCTTTTTATTTCTTATTAATTAGTTTTTCCCTGCACCAATGTGTATATTTAATTTACTTGAACCGAGTACTTAGAGAATAAAGCAAAAATTTCACTTTCTCCAATGGATATTCTTAGGGAGGAAGAAAAAGGATCTTTATCTCCGTTGTACGACTAAATTTTTAATTACCACGTGACTCATAATTTAATCAGATTACCCAATGTACAAGCTACTATTTGGCTAATCCGACAAGTCTTGAAGACTAACAACAATTAATACATACTTTTGATCTGGAAAAGATTTTCTAGATAGTGTGTACAAGTGGATTTCCACTGTATCACTCTTGGAATCCTTTTCATGTCCCTTCACAAGTTTTGTAGCATGGAAGACTCAGTGGGCATTTAGATATAAAAATTGTGAAACTTGAAGAAAAAAAGGTAGTATTATTTTCGAGTCAAAAATAATATTTGAAAATTGGAGTTGTGTTTAGATATAATACAAATCGAAATTGTTTTTGAATTTTTGTGAGTGATTTGGAGCGAAATTGTGAAAATAACTTTTTGAAGTTTTTCGAATACGAACAAAAGACTACACTGGCTGAGAATAATATGTAATATATTACCAGCTGTTTGAACTTCTCAAAGTCCATTACTACTCCTATAATATTGGCCAGGCATATCCATACTGAAAGATGCTAAAGTGTCACCTGAAGCAATTATTTTGGCATCGAATTGCATTTTCTTCTTCATTAAGCTAAATAAAGTCGATCGAATTGAATACTTATGCATAAAAGACCTTGGTATAAATAAGCTACCACTTGATCATGATATTGCTATGTTGATCTGCGAAGACGTTACTTAAACCAGTACGTACACATCATGATGAAACGGGTGAGTAGCGACAAGTACCTTCAACTAAAACCAGATGAAGCAAGTCTTTTGGATCTCCTACGTATTCTGTTCTCCGGAAATCTTGAGAGCAAACAATTCATAGAATGTTTGAGAGTGAAACAGATAGCCTTGGAGCGTCGAGGGTACATCTTTCTCTCCATGTCCGTGCAAAAAGCTCTTCATTTCATTTCAAAGCCTCTGTCTTTTTTAGGTTCAACTTCAGAGCTCTGCTTAAATCTTCTTGCTAGTAACCAAAGCCTTCCTACGTTGTTGTTGAGAACCTTACAAGGTTAGACGACGGTAGATTTGTCTAAATTCCTATTTAATTTTCTTAATTTTGACATTTACTTTGACTTAGTTTAGTTTTCTGACTTTACTGTTATAGTGGATAAATTGAAATTAATCCAGATTACTGATGATAGGGAAGGTAGTGATGCCAATCGAAGATTCAGCCAACTATCTCTCGGCTATTGGATTTGTAGATCCAAGAGTAAATTGTCATAAGAAGTTTAAACCTGACGATAAAACATACATTGCAGCACTTTCCGCAGTGGCATCAAAAGTAGCCTACGAGAATAAAGCCTTCATCCGAACTACTGTTGAAGATCAATGGAAGGTCATCTAACTTGCATTTCTGTTGGAAATAGTATGATTTAACTAATGTCTAGTATTTCTTGAAAAATACTATTGTATTAGATCGATGATCTTAATGAGATTGATATTCTAATCTATGTGATTGGCATGCTACCTCATATACAGTTCATTTAATATATTGTTAGATCACTACTGCTTGACTCTAATAATTAATTTGTACATGTTTTGCTCAACTTTTATGCAGATGGAGTTACTGGGCACCTACGACTTTTGGAATGGTAAGATATTAGGCATGGTAAGATATTAAATGATCTAGTGAACAATGGAAGATTTAATGGGGCAAATATGTGCTAAATTCCATTTTATGTAGCAGTGATATTTTTCAACTTTTTTGTTACTAATTGCGTCAAGTTAGAATTGATTAACCAAATTGGGAGCAAGGAGAACAATTACCAAGCAAACATCTAAAGAATAGACTTCTATCTAACACAAAGATTGTGCTTGGCAGAGTATCACCAACAGAAATCGACTCAAGGATTCATATTTCATGATAAAACTACCAATCCAGACAGAATTGTTGTGGCATTTAGAGGTACTGAACCCTTTAATTCAGATGATTGGAGTACAGATTTCGACATATCTTGGTACGAATTCCAGGGCATGGGCAAAGTCCACAGCGGTTTCATGAAGGCTCTGGGCGTACAGAAGGATAAAAGTTGGCCTCCCAATATCACACAAGACGACCAACGCCCAATAGCATACTACACAATCAGGGAAAAATTAAGAGACCTCTTTCAGAAAAATAATCAAACCAAGTTTGTCCTAACAGGGCACAGCTTAGGCGGTGCACTCGCAGTTCTTTTTGCATCAGTTCTTGCATTGCACAATGAGGCTTTTATACTGGAAAGATTGGAAGCAATTTACACATTTGGCCAGCCAAGGGTCGGAGATGCTGAGTTTGGCGATTTCATGAATGAAAATTTCAGGAACTACGGCATTAGTTACTATAGATTTGTTTATAGTCATGATATTGTGACCAGATTGCCTTATGATAACCCTACCCTGCTTTTTAAGCACTTCGGAACATGCATTTACTATAACAGCATATATGAAGGAAAGGTAAGTACAAAAAGAATGTCTTAAGATCTACTCAAAGTACACTATTTTGTTTGTTATTTAAGGTTACTAATTCAACTTTTGCATTATGTGCAATAGATTGTGTCAGAAGAGCCATGCAGGAATTACTTTTCTTTGAGATCAGTAATATCAAAGAGGGTGGATGCATTGTGGGAGTTGGTGAGGAGCTTTCTTCTTCCATATCTGTATGGAACAGAATACAGAGAAAGCTTGCTTCTACAAGCACTTAGGTTGTATGGAATACTGTTTCCCGGCATGCCGGCTCATGGTGTCCAAGAGTATATAAATGCAATTTGTTTGGGAGATGCTACTTTGTTCACCAATGTTCATAGATGATCTAGACGATTCTCATCTACGTCGATGTCTTATTGGAAGAAAATGGATATTGTTCCTCCATTAATCAAGATTCACATATTTTTATATTAAGCTTATTACGAAAATTCACGTCGTAATGTACAAAATTTATATAGCACACGCCACACAGAGGTAAATGACCAAAAAAATGTATTTATCACACATTGGTCTATAAATGACCAAAATATTTCTTTTTCTTTTACCGTTTCTAAAGTTTGCATATTATATTGAGTAGTAATAATTGTGTTGCTTATACTCTTTTGTAATGTTTGAGACTATGAGCCTGTATGGATTGACTTTTGGCTTTTGATTTTTGACTTTAAATAAGCTAATCCAAATAGGCTCTATATTTTTATTGAAAGGTACAATACGCTATTGGAGTTACATTTTATTTTTATTATTAGTTATTTAATAAGAACAACTTAAAGGTAGGTGGAGGGCATATGATGGTTTAACTAAGATGGACTCGAACAACTTTATAAGAAGATTTTGGTGATTTTTAATTTAATGAACCAACTACAATGAGAGGCAGACCTGTGTGAGGAGCAAGGGATCATTGACGGCCGTTAATCTTGGAATCTTATATATATATATATTTTACTTGGCTCCCATATAACCAAATGATTGATTGGGCATTCTGCGTAAGAATCCATGCTTCTACCATCATAAGGATTTGAATCTTATTGAAGTAACCGTTTCTCAATACTTATTAACTGAAATATTTTGCAATAAATGTTTAATTGATACAAAATAAAAGCATCATCTTCAGTAATTGAACACTATTTTCTTAAAAATGCTTTATCCCATATAAAGTTTACTAACATGTGTTAATAACCAATGTTATTTTACCATATGACTAAATTTTCTATTAGCAATATTGAAGAATTCTCTAATACTTTTATTAGGATTTTTTATATATATTTACAAATCTGTTGTTAATATTATAACCTCATATCACAAATGATCGGGCAATTTCTATGCTCACAATCAGGCACACATTTACAAATGACTTTAAAAAAAATTCTTTTAATTAACGAGAATATGACACATGCTTCCACAAATATTAGAGAGGTGGTCGTAATTTAGAAATTACTAAAAGAGAGATTATTGTTACGAAATCAAACTTAAAAGACCATAGTATTTGATATTATCCCAAAAAATAATGGTGAGAAAAGTGGTATTGAGGGTTATAATTGTAATTTTATAACGTAGGCATAGCCTGGGTATACATATTGGGGAGCCTGGACCTGAAGGGATTAGAAAGCACGGGACAGATAGGAGCTGAGCGGCGCGAGCGAGCGAGCGAGCGAGGGGGCTAGCAGAGCGGAGCGGAGTGAGAGAGCGATTTAGGGTTTTGTTAATCGGAATCACGAAAGGTCAGTGGAGCGCGTAAATCTAATTCAGTACTCGTTCTCATTTTAATTTCTTTGGTATCTGAAGAGAAATCGGTGAGTTTTGTTATAAAATATGATGATGATATTTGTGTGTGAGAAAGAGGTGTGTGTCTGTTACGTGCAGGAAGAATCGTCGTCGTGTGTGAGCGATTCATTTATAGAGAGAGGTGTGGTGAGATCGCGAGAGAGCGATTTTGAGTGTATATCCAATTTATCAGAGCAGTCTTCGTTATCATGTCAGAGAGGAAGCTCGTGGTAAGTTTTGATTTCTTTCTTGATTTTCTTTGCATGTTTGCCTTTTGGTTACATCTTAATGTGATTACTTGTTGATTTTAGGTTTTAGGCATCCCATGGGACGTGGATACAGAAGGTCTAAGGGAATATATGATCAAATTCGGGGACTTGGAAGACTGTATTGTGATGAAGGTCGGTCTACGCAGCTACTTTGACCTTTATGTTATGTATTTTTTCAGATATACAGCTGTTCCAAAGACTTTAATGGATAACTGGGTGCAGTCATTTTTTTGGTGTTGAAAATGCTATTTTTTTTTGTGAATTGTGCTTATATCATAAACTGAGATATCAAATCTTGTTACAGAAGGCTATATATTTATTGTCTGGTGGAAAGCTTACAACTTTTAGTGCATATAGCTCTCTTGTGGAAAAATTAGGGCTGTTGTATGGTGAAACAAAAACATAAGGACTTCCCTTCCCCCCAACTCTTTGTCCTAGTCGATCTTAGGAGAAGATTGTTGTTTCCACCTATGTTGTGCGGACTCTTCAATTTTGCTGCCGAACCCGTCTCGACGCGACACCGACGTTGGTGCGGGTGCGGGGTGCGTCTCGGATTCAGTCAAACGAATCTGGACACTTTGACCAAAATCAAGAACGAATTTGAGGGAAAATTGAGAATTCGATCTTAAAAGTTGACGAGACAACTAAAATTTTAACCGACCTATCAATAGATGAACCTCAATTGGAAGGTGTGGTCTTTGAGGAAGAATTTGAAGATTTGGAAGAAGTTGAACAAGATGTGGAAGAGTAGCTAACTTAAGTAACTTGATAGTTGACACTAGTTTTTTGTTATATTAGTTATTAACTAATGTCTTAAGTTGGGATACTTTCTTGTTTTTGTTTAATAGTGAATTTTTAGAATATCTTTATAACTCTATATTTATAATATTTGATTTTTCTTAGCCGAATCCCCCCACCCGTATCCATACTCGGATTCGCACCCCCGAATCTTAAAATTTAAATTTTAACGAATCTGACTCTCGGATCCGCACCCGTCTCGGATACCCGCACCCGACTACTTGGAGAACACTTGAGAGATGTCACTTTTGGAACTCAACCAAGAACGTGTCCAAACTGGCATATTTCCTGTAAACTACACTGGTGGGCCCATGAAAACTGGGTCTCAGAAGAAAATCTTGTCTAGTAGATTGCATTGGGTTTCTTTCTTGATAAAGTTAAACATATGTATACATCAGCTTCATGGAGGTGCTTGTATCAATATTTACAATTACAAAAGGCCTTCTGGATTTCTGAAGGAATATATTGCTCCAAGGACCAAATAACAATAATGTCAGATAGGACCAGAAGCTACCATTTGCGTGCTCCTACTTTACATGATTGTGTTTGTCTCCAATGTATTCTTTATTGTCCATTTTTCTTTCTTTATGGTAAAATATTAACTGCCTTAACTTAATACTCCCTCCATCCCAATTTATTCGACACTCATTAATTTTTAGTCAGTCTAAAAAAATGACATCTTTCTATATTTAGTAATAATTTAACTTTAAACCACCCATTTTACCCTTAATGAGATGATTTTTAGCCACAAAAAATCTATCAAGTAAAAATCATCATATAATAATCCAGAAATTGCAATAGAAAAGAAATAAGGGAGGTTTGTGATGATTTTTCAATCTTTTCTACTGCTTCTGGTAGACCACAAGTTTCAAAAGTAAATTCCTTGCTCAGTCAAATTGCCTTCCTAAATTGTGTGTGAACTTTAGTGATGGGAGGTGCTCTACTATTGCGGTGACTTGTCTCAGGAGATTGATCTCTTTTACTAATGTCCTAGAAGTGCTGTCTAGTTTATTTAGTTATAATACATTTGCATTTTAGTAGTCCTGAAAGTTAATGTGTTACCTTTGTCAAAAAAGAGTAGTGCTGAAAGTTAATTTTCTTTCTGGCACTAAGTTGCTTATCATCTTACTGAAGAAGACTTAACGAGTATTGATCTTCATCTAGGAGCGTGCTACTGGCCGTTCTCGTGGATTCGGCTATGTCACATTTGCTACAGTTGAGGATGCTAAGGTGATTTTGGTTTTAATTTGGTTTTCATGTCATTGTTGCACTCATGTTTGTTTACTGCTCTCCAGTAAAACCTTCTTGTTATGGTCTTGTTCCTTGTGGTTTTGATGTGAACTTGACTCACTATTCTTATGCATTTTGTATGATGCAGAATGCATTGTCTAAGGAGCACTTTCTTGGAAACAGAATGCTAGAAGTGAAAGTGGCCACACCAAAGGTGAACTGCTCTTACACTTTCATGAAAACTTTCTTTGTTACTTTAGTATTTCATCCAATGCGGTGCCATTGCTTTTTTGGCTGACTATTAATATAGCAGTTGCTATAGTTGATTAAAATGGAAAGATTGGCATGGTTTTATTATTGATCTCCTTATTTGGTTGGACTTGAAAATTGTATTTGATCAAGTAAAAGCCTATTTTTATAGTCATTGTGTCTCTAAATGTCTTAGTTAAGGTCTAATATAGATGTTACTCATTCTTTTGGCAGGAGGAGATGAGGGCACCTGCAAAGAAAGTGACCAGGATTTTCGTTGCTAGGATTCCCCCGTCTGTTTCTGAAGCTACTTTCAGAAGGTATTTTTGGAGGAGATGAGGATTGCTTAATTAAGATAATTTCTAGCTGGTTGGTTGTTTCACTGTTAGAATTTAATGTCCTTATTTGATTTTCTTTTGCAGTTATTTTGAGAAGTATGGTGAAATAACAGATCTATACATGCCAAAGGTTCACCTGTCTCTTCATGACCTCATTATTATTTCATATTTGCGCCGTCTTGTTCTGGCACTAAATTATAGGATTCATGAAGTACTAATTGATCTTATCCAATCTGCAGGATCCATCTACCAAGGGACATCGTGGAATTGGGTTTATTACTTTTGCAAATGCTGGTATGTCTCCCATCCTAGTTTTCTCTTCTTTTCTTTTTCTCTCTATTTTCCAGGTATTTTTTCTGGCCACCTTCAGTTATTTCTATGCCTAATATCCAGCTATTAGGAACAGTTTTTAAATTAAAAATAGGTACTTTATTTTTGGCAGGCATTGTATCTGATAGGAACTGTCTCTGAAAATCCCATGTATCCATCTTTCTATGGTTTTATGTAGACTTGCTTAGACACTCTTCTTGTATTTCAGGGAGGGAAAACATGGAGTGTTGTACTTGCAGATTTAGTTTTCCTTCTCTCTACTGGGACATGCAATAATTTTCTCTGAATCTGTCTGCAGTGCATCCAGGATGTAACTGCTCTGACAAGCGCGTAATTAGTGCAGTTAATTCTTAAAATCAGGATCAATCAGTTTACCTTGATTCAGTATATATTCTTTTAATTGTTTTAGATATGAAGATCTTCAACCTTTCTGCATTCATCCGTTACTCCTAAAAATTCACTTTCTTGATGATAGAAAAGTACCTTTTGCTTTAAATATTAGTGGTTGAAATATTTTTGTCATTTTTGGAGTAAACAGCTCACTGGTCAAATGTTCAACCCGTCACCCAACAACGGGAAAAAAGAAACCAATCTGGGGATCAACAAGTTTTCATTAATTATACACTTGTTATGTTGCCTTTCGGGGTGCTTACTTTGAACCTGATCATGGGAGGATGAGAAGGAATTTGACATTTGAAGAGGCTTTACTGTAGCTCGGCAGGATTTTTTGATTTGATCTCAGCCTTGATTCGTCCTCTAGTTTTTTTGGTCAATTTGTATAAACCCCCGTAATTATTCCACTGGCAGTCTAGTTATACATTCTAGGTATTTTGAGTTACATATGCATCTTACCACCTTTTAACGGTCCTGTAGGCTGTAATTTTGTACTTTGTTTTAGAAGAATTTTTCCTAAAGAACGAGTTTCTGTTAGTTTCTGTAGGGATGTGGTAGCCACGACCTTGTTTTTATTTTTTCACCCGGGTAGGCAGGGCAGTCTCCTACATGCATGCTTATCATATGTCTTCTGCAGACTGCAGTTTCTAGTCAGTTTTGTAATGATTTTCCTTTGAATTGAGTCACTCTTGGTTTCTTTGCCCAGAATCAGTTGATGATCTGATGAGTGACACCCACGAACTGGGAGGTTCCACAATTGTGGTCGACCGAGCAACACCCAAGGCAAGTTATGCATAACCGAACTTTGATGTGTCTCTGTTGCGATTTATGATGTCATTGAATTTCACATCTTCTATGATGATTCGTTAAAATCTACATTTTCTGCTGATGATTCCAGGAAGAAGATTTCAGACCTGTTAGTCGGATGTCTCAAGGTGGAGGATATGGTGCATATAATGCATATATTAGTGCAACTACTAGATATGCTGCGCTTGGTGCTCCTACCTTATATGATCATCCTGGTTCTATGTATGGAAGTAAGTAAACAATAATGAACAGTAAATAATGACAAATATATCTTAAGCGTGACACAACATCAATCATGCCCCTCTTATTTAACATAATTTTTGCACTAAGAGAGCTTAATTAATTAAACTAGGAGGAGGAGGAGGAGGAGGTGGTGGTGGAGGATTTCCATCTCGTGGCGGCATGGGCCAGAAGATCTTTGTTGGTCGACTACCTCAAGAGGCAACAACTGAAGATCTTCGCCAGTATTTTGGTAGATTTGGCCGTGTTTTAGATGTTTATGTTCCAAAGGTAAAAATTCTCTTATTTTATTGCTTTTTGGTAGCAGATTTCCTCTCAAGTAATTTAGTAAATTGTATAATTCTGTTAAGATGGTAATGCTTATCTGGTGTAGGATCCCAGAAGACCAGGGCACAGAGGGTTTGGTTTTGTCACATTTGCTGACGATGGTGTTGCAGATCGTGTTTCTCGAAGGCCTCATGAGATATGTGGACATCAGGTATTTGTTGGGATTCCAAGATCCAGCTTCTTTATCTTTTGTATCTCCATTCCCCAAAGAAATCTGTAGACCCTGAATTATCAGTTGATCGGATTTTGAAATGAGACCATGGATGAGAACCCCCCCCCCCCCCCAAACCCAACCCAACCCTACAAAAAAATTATAGAAGGGCATAAATAAACTGAGGACCAGATGTGGGGGAAATTCTTGTCCACTCTAGAGCCACTTGGTGGGTGATATCTTAAAACTCCCTGGCCGTTGCATAGGATGTTCTGCGACAGATGTAGGGCATTATAAGATTGTTCGAAAGCTCAACTGTTTTTCGCAAACCTTGAAACTTAAATTGGTTGAAACTGACCTGGCCATTTACCTGGGATGTACTGCAATGAGGCCACTAGAACATTGTTCTGAAGACGATAAAGTTGTAACTGTTTTTTTGCAAACCAAAATATATACATCAATGTGAACTTAGCCTTTTGGGAGTTTGAACTTTTACCTTTTGGCTTCACTAATATCAGTGACCTTCATGTTGTGCTACAAGGAGTCTTATTCCTAGTTCTACCTTGCTCTTTAGGTTGCAATTGATTCTGCCACTCCCCTTGATGATGCTGGTCCAAGTAGTAATTACATGATGGATCCTCCTCCTCCTGCTCCTGAAGCATATGGGGGATATGGTGGTCCTATGCGTACCTATGGCAGGATGTATGGCGGCCTAGATTATGATGATGTAAGTATTTGAACATTACTTGGCCATTGGATAAACTTCTCTCGTCTTTAACTTTGACCTCCATGACAGAATTGCTTTTATATTGTTAATATTATTGCCATGGAAAGGCATTTCTCTCTTCCACCTTGACTTTTTATCTGGGTGATTTTGAACTTCCAATCCTCCCTCCCCTGCCAGAAAAATGGTCAATAACTGGACCTTCTCCTGAGTCTTTCAGCTGTGTTCTGCCTCGACAATAATTTAGTTGGGGAAATTTTTTCTCCTTACCTGACTGACTTAAGCATGAGAATGCGACTTGATGCTTTTCTTGTGAATGAAAGAACTCTCTCATGTTTACTGACATCTTCCTATCGTTTCAGTGCAATGATTTCAACTAAAGGAGAATATTTTTAATCCTTCTCATATTTACCATTCTCAAAAAGAAACACTAATTATCCTGCTCCATACCTCTTCCCTTTGTTTTTCTCCAAGGTTGTTTCACATCTATATTGTAACCTTAAGCTTATGACCTTCCTGTTTCTTGTTAGTTCTTAATTGAATAGATGAGAATTCGGATGATAACCTTTAAATATGTTATTTTTTCTGGTTCTGACAGTGGGGTTACGGCCTGGGTGGAGGGAGACCTTCAAGAGCAGATATGAGATACAGGCCCTACTAGCTGAGCCTGGGTGAACCTTCAAGAGCAGATATGAGACACAGGCCCTACTAGCTGGTGTGCTAGTAGCTTTGTGTTGAAGTCAGAATCTGTTTGAATTTCTGATGGGTGGCGACATAGATATGTCATATTTGACTCGGCTTATTTAGGTGGACATCATAATTTATGTGCTACTGATATTTCCTTAAATTAATTGAAGGAGCAGTGCTGATGGATTGTGCAATTCACTTTATGTGCGATCCTTTATATTAGAAGTATTAAAGAAACAAAGAACGATTGTTTAATTTCATATCCAGAAGTAGAATAGTAGTAAAGCAGCATAACCAGTTCGGTTATGTTTTGTACTTTTAATGGCTGAAATTTTTGGGAAATCCATTCGAGAGATGAGTTGTGGCCTGGTTGTGAGAATAATTCATGGTTGTTAGAACACTGAAACCTGTCGATGCTTTGGAAAGTATTTCACTTGACGAGTGAACTAGGACTTAAATACTTTCCAAAGCATCGACATATTCTTGGCATACTTATGGTACCATAATCGGTCTTGGCGTACATATTCTTGCTGTGTATTCCATGGTCATGGAGATATCAGCTGTACAGAATTCCGCCAGACGATTATAAAGCCATGAATACATACCCAACAAGTAGGTCGAATACTGAATAAAGCAGTCAGCTATGAGTTATCTGTTCCTTGGATTGCCAATAACAACTGACTCTCTAGATTTGACAAAGAAGCTACAACGACTTGAATTTTACTTGAGAAGGCCTGTACACAAATTAAGGGATACGGCAAACAAAGCAACTGCTAAATGAGGCAATCTTGAAATACTCCCGAAACGGAATGATTCTGTGGGAATCCCTTGGAGACTGACGGGGCTGACTTTCTGAAGTTGCACGTCTCATATCTTGGGCCTTCAACTGAGCATGTCTAAGCTTGTTCACAATCTTATCCATGGATGCTGACCTCCTCTTTTCTAGTTTCATCTGAAATACAAACAATAGTTAAAGTCCTTTGATGCTTGTCATATTTTTTTGGACAAGTATGAGTGCCTGGAGTAAATATATGCCATATTTATGTCCAACGGACCTCAAGCTTTTGGATTTCTGCTTCAGCTTTGGCCTTCTGCAAGTTCTCCCAAGCAGCGATCCTGGCTTCCTCTCTTTGCGACCTTCACATGTAAATGACAAAAGATGGAACCGTTATTCATACAATTATATAGTATTTTTGCTCCCTTGATAAATTCACCTACTATTTATTGCACAGGAACATACATATTGCCAAAAGAATGTTCATCCATCTATATTTGGGAACCTAGCAGTGAGGTGAAGGCTGAGTATTTCGCTACTGTGTCTAAATAGTTTCTACAAACTTGTGGAGAAGTACACATAAGGGGATACCAGTACCTTGAAAATGAGGATAATTTGTGCTGATGGACAGGATATCTGCCCTAGCAAACATAAGCAGCAAAAACAAGCTTGAAATGAATGCTTACTTTGACATGCTCTTTGCTCCATCTGCAACATTCCACAGTGAAATAGACTCACTCACATCGGGTAATTCTTTCTTGGGCTTCCGCACCCGGCTTTTCCGGGATAGCCCTGAAATAGGGGCTCCTTTGTCAACCTGCACGTCTCTAATCTCATCTTTAGTAGCATGCTGCTTGCTCTGCTCCACTCTAGGAGGGATTGAAGATGACCTTTCTTGGGGAGAGGCATTTGTACTACCATCAGTACTCATTTGTGTTGCCATGTCTCTCCTCGAAACTGCGCAGGAACCAGAATCTGGCTCCTTGTTGTCATCATCTGGTCATTGGATTCATCAGCAACAAAATATCATTGAATTATAGTGGTGTATACTTTCCTAAAGACAAATCTTTCGCGTGTTGGTGATTTCACAATATCATTTTATAACTGAACAATGGCCTTTCCATGTAAACTTAATAATGCTTAAGAAACTTCAACCAAATGGTGAAAATGAGGAAGGGACCGAGTGTAGTTAAGAAGCATGACTAATGTCAAAATGTCATATTTAAGATGATCTAACACTACTTGCAATCCTAGCATAACAAGATGATTCTTCATCTAGATCAGTTGTACAATTGCATACTGCTTTTGCATCTGTCATAGCACATAATTGTTGATTCATATGATAGAAAGTCCTCACGCTTAGATCTCGTGTTACAACTTACATGGGATATAGTCATCATTTCTTGCTAGTACCTTATGAGGAGGGTTGCTTGAATTCTTTAATCTGCAGGCAACAACTTCTTCCTCAAGTGTCAACTTGGAGACAAGACCTTTTACTTATTTAAGTTGATCTATATGCATTTAAACCTGATATAGAGACGGGGCCTTCTTTTACAAGAACTAAAAATGCTATTACTAATGCTGTTTGATAACAAATTAAGATTCAACAGAATTACGGCAAAAACTAAGTAAACTTATTGCATAACAACCAACATTCAACAGTTGGAATTCGAGGTTAGCTCACAAGGTGTGAGCACCTCATCCTTCACTAGTTGGTGAGGGAATTGAATCCCACAATGTACTATCCTCCACTGCTTCCTCCACCCTTCCCATAAACAACAACAAAAAAGCATATCCTGCGTAATCCCACAGGTGGGTCTGGGGAGGGTAGGGTGTACACAGACCTTACCCCTACCTCGTGGAGGTAGATAGGTTGAAAGACCCTTGCCCAGGTAACACACATCAAAGCAATTAGAAAAGAAAAATACAGAATCAAAGAAGACATAGCAAATAACAGGGAAAGCATTACACAACATTCAAAGAAAAGGAACAGTAATGTAACACAACGGATGCGTGTAACTTTCTTTTCTTGGCAAAAGCATACAATTGATAATGAGTAATTCCATATGCATAGGCTAATGCAGAAGACTTGGTGCTATGATAACCAGTATAAAGCAGGCAAATTATCTGCAAACGGGAGGAAATGCATACCTTGGGAGCTTTCTACTGAAGATTCACTGAACAAATCCGACAGACCAGGAGCACTAGTTGCTCGAGCCATACTATTCTCAGCATATAGAGCACCAGAGTTTCCACCAGCGCCAGCACCATAATGAATGGATACACCATCAGGCACCAGTACACCTGTTGTAAATGGTGAATTTGCAATGAAGTTACTTATACTTCCACCTTCTAGGACTGGCACTGAGGGCGAATAGTTCGGTAAGTACATTAAGCCAGGCGCCCCAAGCGGTCCACTTTTTGACTTGGGGTGCCCATGGGTTTGCGCGTTTGGAGTCTTCCAAACGCCATAACTTGACATTGGACTAGTAATCCACCTTTCAGCATCATCCCATTTTGAAGGCACTGTCCTTCCACTATTGAAAGGCATCAATGCAGTAGCACTAATATGCCTCCTGCTGCTGTTAGTCGGTAACGGGACTCGTTCGGAACTCCAGCCCTTCTGAAATCCTCTGACATGATTATCTTCATATTCTGGAGTTGCTGGGCTTGTATATAAACCCGAATTCCTCAAGGAATTAGAGTTCTGCTTCATGACTCTCAATAATGGCAAAATGCAAGCCACATTCTTGCTTCCCTGGTTAAATCTTGGAACAATGACCCTATCCAATTGGGTAAGAAATTAGAGACCATAAATCTAAACTAGTTTCAAAATGTTTCAGCTTTTTACTATTACACCACCACTATATATCCAAAATTAAGAAAGGTTACCCAGGGATGGACTCATTTTGTCTTGAAACAACACAGAAATGCTATTTTTTTTACCAGGAAAATATAAAGATAATCTTGAAATTTTGGCAATTAATTTAGAGGTCACAGTCTTCATAAGTTAGGACCACTGGAAGTGTAGTAATGGACAAATACTGCCAGTAGTGGAACAAATTTATTACTAGTAGATTCAAAAGAAAATCGACACCTGAACAAATTTTTATTCTACTTTTTAAAAGAGGAGAATCTTTTAGTAGCTCAGTTAGTTGGCCACCTGAACTTTCAACGTGTTAGTGAGAGTTTGATTTCCCACCTTGTAATCCCCTTCACCGTTTCTCCTAAAAAAATAAAATAATAATTGACAAAACCTTACGGAGAAGACGATTTCAAGACCCCTAAATTTGATTAACAGTACCTTCCGTCCCCAGAAGGTCAGAATAAGAGGTACAAAGAACCAATAAGCAAGAAAGTTGGTTATTCCTATTGCCATTTATGTACCTCTAGTCCTATATACACACAAAGTTAAAAAAGAAAAAAGTGCATGTTGCAGGACCCCTAAAAAGGATGAAAAAAAGGGGAGAAGCAAAAGCACAAAAAGTTTGAAACTTTCAAAGCAAATGTTGATTAAGTGAAGCTTACCCCCTTAACTACTAATGCAGAGAGTTCAGCTTTTACCAACTTCTGTTGTGGTGCTCACAGCTGATTAATATGAATCTTTGGTTACTGAGCTAGTGTGAAGAAAACGTATTCCTAGTTACATCTGAAACAATTATTTAATATCCAGAGAAAGAGCAAAAAAACAGAAAAAGGAATAAAGAAATGGGAGAGAAGGGTCACCTAGTGTGAAAAAAATCAAGGATTTAATAATGTAGATTATAGGAACAAGTTTTTATTTTTATTTACAGGGGTGTTTCAATTATTATGGGATGTTTGACGATTCGCCCTCGCAGAGATGGAGCCAGGTAGGGTCGAGGGGTTCATTCGAACTTCCTAATCCCTTCGATGGGAAATTATACTGACTATTTTCATGTATATATAATACATGGTGAACCTCCTTCTACTTCTTTATATATTTATTTTTTCATATTTTGAACTGGTAAAAATCCTGATTTCGTCACTAGCGGAGAAGAAAGTGAGATTCTTGTAGTGTAAAGCAGCATTAAATGAGGGAATAGAAAAGATGTTTTGTACGTATCGAAAAGGAGAGGAGAACCGACAGAATGGAGAAGAGCCAAGAAATGGGTGAGAGAGTTGGCACAAACAAGTTTGTCCAAAATATATGGGCATTCCCACGTGAGTAGCCTACTTAAATTAGGGCTAATACTTTTTGGACCATTGCCCCTAATTACATGCATTTCTTTTTATCTAACTTTTTCTAAATACCGCATCTCAATTATTTTTTCGTGTATCTACTCAATTAGCATAGGTTGTTAGGGCAGGTTTGGAAAGTCACCCTAGTAATTGAATTTGGTGTAATTGGATGTAATTACATAATTTGGCATGTTTTAGTTGTTACTTGGTCAGTAGATAAATTGGTGTAATTGACAGAATGTAATTACACTCTCCAATTCACAGGGGAGCTGTGAATTGCTGGTAATTATATGGTGTAATTACAAGCTGATTACTTTCTAATTTCGTCATTTTATTTCTATTTTTATTTTTTTATTTCTATTATTTTAAATTCTTTATTATTTTTATTATTCTAATAATTTTAAAATATATTTTTTATTTTTTATTATTTATATTTCATTTCCTTCTCATTTTCAAACCTTTACTTCTTGTGATTTCATGTAATTGTTCATATTATCTATTTTATATATATATTTTTTCTCATTTAGCATAATTTAGTTAGTATTCTTATTTTTAAATTAAAGTATAATTCATTGTTGAATAAGGTTATATACTTAAGTTTTTCTTTTCTTTTGATTCATATTTAGATACATTATATTGAAATTTGACATAAGAGTATTATGTTAACTTTTTTGTTTTGAATTTTGTACTTATGTTATATTATCAGTTCCAGTTTATTTGTTTTACTAGTATTGACTTGATATTTCACATTGCAAGCCATTCATTTTTAGTTAGAATTGATAGATTATCTTTTTGTCAAATGTTTTAATAATTTTATGACATTATATTTATAATTTTAATATTTTTTGTTAAACAAGCATTTGATGATGTTCTTAAAAATTATGTAATTTAATTTTTTATGATTAATTTAATTAAAATATACTAATTTGAAAAAATATAAATCATTTTTTTATAATATTAGCTAAGAATATATGTTTATTAGTTAATATATTTTAAAAGACAATATATATATATATATATATATATATATACACACACACTTAAATATTTAATTTAATATCATTTATAAAGGCCCTTATCTGTTTACTATAGTTTTTTAGTTTTTTGATAATTAACTTTTATTTTAAAATTTTAATATAACCATGTGATTACACTTGTGCAACCAAACAGTACACTTGTAATTACACTGTAATTATATTGTGACAATCAAACAGGCAGTTGTAATTACTAGGTTGTATAATTACTAGGCTCGTAATTATATCCTAGAAACTACACCAATTTCAATTATCATGTGTCTTTCCAAACAGACCCTTAATAATTTTGCCTATCAAAACTTAACTTAATACAACTTTATGGACGGCTAAGTCACATCCTAATATATCTCTTTATTTAAGTCTCATCTTCTTATTTCTTTTCTTTTTTTCCTAAGCAGTTTTTGAGGTAGGGGCCCGTAAATAGGAAGGAGAATGGATGATATTTGATGACATTTAAACCCTGCGTTGAATGATTATAGATGAGTTCAAACAAATAGGCAGGAATTCCTAGGGTCCTAGCATACATTCCCAAAAACAGCTTATAAGTATCTGATCATTGCAAAATAAAATGGTACTTCCTTCAAACGATGTGGTTAAATATCTCCCATTTTATGAGTCTCTACCTTCTATTCGAATTGGTACAAATAATGAGTTTTCTCTTGAAAAAATAAAATAAAACCCTCCCGTTATAGTTTTGCTAATAAAAAGATATTTGTTATGAATACAATGGATTGAAGGACAATTAAAGTGGCTATCCATTTAATATTGGTTATATCATATACATAATCACTTGTATTCGTGTATCTATTTAATATGTAACTTCTTTTTTGCACTTGAGAACGTATATTTGTAACTATAAACAGAGCAGATTGGCTCATGGAAAAAATACTACAATACAGAAGAAAGAAATAAGAAAACATTCTCTCCTCTCTCTATCATAACTCTTGTCTTCATTTATTATTCAGTATTTATATTTATATTGCTCATATTTTACAACACGTTATCAACACGAATTGCTTATTCTTCGTTAAAATTTGGTGGTAAGTGCTTTTGATGCCGAGGTAAATTTTTGCTAATCTTTCTTTACATATATAATAGTAAGAATCTCTAATATTGTAAAGTTTTTATTTCTCCGGCTAATACATTTTATTAAATAATTATTTTACTGGTATACTAGATATTAATGTGTATTGAATAAATTCATTAATGTGTGAATTATAAAAAAAAAATGCTTTGCACATAACATCTTTTCTACAAGATTTATAATAAATAAATTCAGAGTAAGATGACTCATTACATAATAATCACATTTGTATAGTATGTGTATTAATTTGTCTAGTATCTATTGTTCCTGCACATTGATTCTAACATACTTGTATTAATCAGGAAAAAAAGGATGTGTTTCTTCATTTTGTTTTGATAATCTAGTAGTTAATATTAAATTTGAAAAGAATTAATATTTATAAAAAATGTCTATGTTTACACCGTATGAAATATGACTTTGTCTAAATAGGTGTTTATACTTCTAATTATAATAATGTGTAATTTGATATGGATCACATATTATTTTCATGTTTCTAAAAGCAAAAATTTTGCATAGTTCTAAAAGCAATAGTAATTCCTGATGCACCTTGATGATAAGATGTTGAATTGAATCTCAACACATTATAGCTTAACACGGCTTTATGAGGGTAATACATCTGGTTCAAGTCCTGATGCACTATGATGATAAGACATTGGGTTCTAGTCCCAACATATTATGGCTTAACACGTCTTATATGGATAAGACATTCGTGTTACATCTCAATGCATCATATTGATGATATAACGATGATTAAGATAAAATAATCTTATTATGAAGCTCGTTCCACTGGATCTGCTCCATTCCCAAAAGTAAATGTGAGAGCGATAAATCAAAAGTATGAAAGAAGACTAAATAATTACCAGGGCCGTATGAATAAATATGGACGTGACAAAAGGACAAAACAGTAATCATCATCATTATGGTAATTATAAGAGGAAGAACATTATGGGTTTTTAAAATGGTCCTTCAAAAGGTGAAGGAAATAATTACTATCAATTTGATTTGAAAGGTATTGGGCACGTGGTTGTCGTGCGACCTAAATTAATAAGTTTTATAAATCCTCCATCAAAATAAAGAAATTTGAAGTGGCAGTGCACTTGACCTTTCAAAGTGATGTTGAGGTGTGTCATGTAAATATGATAAATTTTAAGTCATGACAATGAGCTTTTAATGAAAATTTATGAAGCATGTACATATGGTTATAGTCCATTCTCCTTGAAGAGAATGAGACTTTGTGATAAGTATCATGGATGCTCGACCATTCTTGAAAGTGAATGTGTCAAGGTGTGATTAAAATCATGGATAAGGACATGCTCATATATGGTTGGATAAGTGTCACATCTCGCCTTTACGAAAGGTTTGAGAGATAAGAAAAATTATTTTGACACAAAAATCATTGATCACGTACTTTTAGTACATTACAAATACTGTAGCATGTCTTATCATGAATTATCAAAAGGTAAAAGTAAGAAACAAATCTTGATTATAAAACTTTAATGATCATGACCGTAATTGTATAGTTTTCTCCTTAAAGGAGATGTTCACCACACGGATGGTGTGTGAAATATGTGGTAGTACACTGTTGACACCCAATTTTGGCTCTACGTGCTTAAAATTAACGTCTTCAGGTTTCCTGATCATTAAAGAGCACAAAATACATTTTTTACACATTTTTCATGAAATATAATAATTTATTGATAATCATCCTTATTTTAGAAGTTTTATCAATTTATTGATATATTTTTATTTCTCACAGTTTATTGATAATTATCCTTTATTTTGTAAATATTAGGATTTTATCAATTTATTGTCATTATACAATTTTGACAATCGCAATATTTTTTACAGTCATCCGCACACGTACATAATACAAATACTACAATTTCAATTATTTAAAACACATTACATTTTATTTTATTTTTTAATCACATACCAATGCACGCATTTTTGTACATTATTTATATTCTTTAATACATTCCGCAAGCACAAGAGATCGGAACAATTAATTCTAATACGCAGAGCAACGAATCAGTCAAGTCAAGGTGTTGTCATCTTTAATAAATGTGACATTTGACATGACTGAATACGGCTATCGTCCTCTAGTTAATAACCTTGTGCATTGGTTGATAAGTTGGGTCAAGTCAAGGTCTTGTCACCTTTAATAAAGGTGACATTTGACATGACTGAATAGGGCTATCGTTCATCGGTTAATAAATTTTATACATTGGTTAATAGAGTAAATAATCTATTAGATAATAATCAAAGAATAAAGGGTAAAAAGTTATTATCTTTTGGATAAAAAAAGGGCATATTTTGTATTATAAATAAAGGGGGAGGGGGGCATTTTATTTGGGGGGACAAAATATACACACACACACCTATTCTACACTACACACACACACGTTTTATATACACACACACCCACACTTTTTTTATTATCAGCAGCCCCTCATCTCTCTCTCTCTTGTTTCTCTCTCCCCCTCTCCCCTTCGGTCACTGCCTCGCCGGAGGTGGTGACCGGCGAGCAGCCACCACCAACGCTGCTTCACCGCCACCAACGCCCCTGCTCTCTCTCTCCCCAACCTTTTTTTTTTCGTTGCTGGCTCGCCGGAGGTGATGACCGGCGAGCTTCTGAGCAGCCACCGCCACCAACGCTCCTCTCTTTTTCTCTCCCTTTCCCCTCCGTCTTGCCGCTGCCACGCCGGAAAATATGGCGTTGAGATCTCCAAATCTGGCCGGAAAGCTCCCTCAACACCACAATCCCCACCTTTTCTTCTCCTTGGCCGGATGTATCGGATCTGACCGGAGATAACGCCTCCGACTGACTGGGTTTTGTTGCGTTAATATGTTATTTGTATTTTTCACAAATCTGGCCGGAGTTGTTCATTCTCCAGCAAAACTCCATTTTTTTGTCGGTGTTCGTTTACATGTTTCGGGCATTGCTTTTAATTTTTCGCTACTTGTGTTGCTGCTGTGGTATTTTGTTGCTATTTTCCAGACTGTTTTGGCTAAATTTTGTGTCAATTTTGACCCAAAAAAATTCACTCCGGAGATGATCTTGCTCGCTACTGTTTAGCCGATTTTTTGGGCTGGTTGGACGATTTTGTCCTTGCTCTTTACTATTTTTGGTATTACATTGATATCGAACAAATACTACACTACATTGGCCAATGAAAAAACTCCCGTCGATTTTTGAGGCCTCCACAATATAAAAGACGGATACATACATACATATGTAGCGAAAGAGAAAAAAATAAATTTTGGGCGATGACGAAATCTTGTTATTACAAGACGAAATAAAAAGTTTTATGATCCGCATCTTGGCGAGGTGATCTCGGGTGGCCAACCGATGCTTCGCAGCCATGGCGTATCTAAAACTTAATACAACTACATATCTGAGCCCATACTACAATAAAATTCTATTTTCTTATATTTACATACATATATGTATTTCTTGACTTATTTTGGTAAATATTTATTTGCTATTAATATTTTTACTAAGTGTTTATACAGGTACGTGAGGATGCTTCCCGAAGACGATAATTAAAAGGAGTTTGAAGATCTCCCCAAAATTCATTGTTTTATTTATATCCTTGTAACTCTTGTAATTGTATAAAAACTAAAATATAGTGAAAACTTTACTTTTGGGGTGTCGGGTGGGAGTGTCCCTTTATTTACTTATCTATTTTACGCGCTTAGGCAAAACTTTAAGTCGTAAATACTTTTATAAACAAATTAATTTAACTTAGATACTTAAGTTAATTAATTCATATTTTTTACGTTACGCAAACATTAGGACGTCTTTTCTTTTCTTTTCCTTCTAATTAGTTTACCTAAACTTTACAAATAATCCTTTTACACATTCTCTTGTTAAAAACACTTTTTAAATTAATATTCCTTTCTCATTCTTAAACTCATTTTTTTTCTTGCAAAAGTAAAACAATATTTACATAATGAAAAACGCAAGTCACTCGATGTAATTATTGTACAATCTTTTCAATGCATTTCTTTTTACATTCTTTGCTCAATGTATTTAACATACATTACTTATACATTTTCTTCATATATATATATTTCGTAATAGTATCTACTTATATTTACATATTTACATACTTTTCAATATACATTCTTTTACACTCTTTTGTATACTTTCTTACATATAAATTTTCATACATATAAAATTTCTCATACATATAAAAGTACATTTTTCATACTCTTATGTACATATTTTTAAATTATTGTTTGCACTTGTATATACATATTTATTACTGTTCATAGTTATACTTTTTTTACCTCCCCTCTCTTTAAAAAATTAAGTTTAGTCGGGTACCACATTTGTGGATTTCGAAGGATGCCTAACACCTTCCCTTCGGAATAACTTGAACCCTTACCTAGAATCTCAAATGATTTTTCGCAGATTAAAATGCGAGTCATACATGTCAATAATAAAAAATAAGTTTCCTTATTTTCCTTAAAAAATTGGGTGGCGACTCTGTACATAATAAAAATTCTTTTAGAGTCCATAAGTTATGATTTATCTAACCTTGGTAAAAAATAGGGCATGACATACACAAATATGGGCATGGTGATGGAATCACATGCAATAGTAAACTAGAAGTTTATCAAAACACATATTAGTTGGCATGATCGATTGAGTATCCTGATTCAAATGTGATGCAAAAATAATTGAGAATTCATTTGGTTATATATTGAAGAAATAGAAAGTTTTTACGAATTCTCTTGTGCTGCTCGTTCTCATGATAAATTGATCATTGTACCAGCTAGGGTTGGGGTTGTATCCCCTGAATTTTTAGAACATATAGAAAAGGTGAATATAGGCCCGTTCACCTGCCATGTGGACCGATTACTATTATATGGTTTAATAGATGCATCTCTGAAATGGTCACATGTGCTTTGATATCAACTTGTCATTTAATTTTTGTAAGGTTGTTTGCTCGATTGTCAAATAAGAGCATGATTCCAAACTATAAATTATATCGTAATGCTGGTTGATTTAGCAGAAATTGTATGCCTCCAATTATAGCTAAACATTAGTTATGAGGACAAATCTCCTAAAAAAAATTTGGTATGAGATGTGATATCAAAAATATAGCAGCACTTGTATGCATCAAGCAAACAAAGTTCGCCTATCATAACTGGTTCATGGTCAGGAGACAAATAATTCCATCAGAAAGTTTGAATGTACGACATATAATTTAGTTGTTCCACCACTATGCACAAAGATGGTCGCCAAGTGAGATTGAGGGTAAATGTTAGATTTACTAACATTAGGAGGGAGATAATTAGCAGTTGAAAATTATGTGTGGAATGAATATCTAGATCCTCGTAAAAAATAAATAAATTTGAAGTTCAAGAGATAATTCATTTGCAAAAGGATGCATTTGTTGATCCTATGTTATAATCCAGCTGCAGATGCTTCAATGAAAAGTTCTTAAAGGACATAGTCTATTACACGCCTGAAGCGTGATAGACCAATCGATTTCAAAGGTTAAACTCCTTGAAGAAGGAGAAGAACAAATAATCATGATAATGAGGCAAGTGCTATGAAAGAGCACCGACATAACACTTCATAAGACCTTGATAAAGGTTCAGGTACCTGAAAATAAAGAATATGAAGAGATCTTGATAAGTTATGTCGTATTGGAATCGATATCAAATGACCATCGATGATATCTTTGATATAATGTATGCGCTCAACATTATAAATGGTATCGAGGATCTTGAATTCAAATCTGTCAAAACATGTGGACAGATAAATGATTGGCCAAATAAAAATACATAATTCAAGTATTTTATTTCGCTTGAAAAGGTAAATATTTGGATTTATAGTCCAAAGACCAAGGTATAATGTCAGTGGGGTATAAATGATTTATTATGCGAAAAGTAAAATAAAAAGTAAAATCGTAAGATATAAAGTATGGCTTGTGCCTTGAACATATAAGTTTTTCGCAAAATTTCTGATATTATTGTAAGGAGATATGTTCTCCTATGGTGGATGCAATGAGGTTTCTTTTAGTCTGGCAATACTGAAAAGCTTGAATACGTATGAATGAATGGTTATTATGTCTTAACTAGACAGTGACGGTTATATGAAAATCTTTGAAGAATTTATAAGGTTTTAAAGTGATTTCATTGAATACCCCAATGGTTGTAAGATTGCTAAACATAAAAAAAGATCAATTTCGATCTAATGAAAATAGTTTAAAAGTACCATATTTTAGTGCAACAGGTGCACTTATGTATTGGCGGCATTATTTACAAGAATCAAGTGATGTTGCAATCAGTATGAGTATAATGCGGCGCTGTACTCTTTTTTTTCTTAGCTGAGGTTTTGTCCCCACTGGATTTTCATGGCAAGATTTTTAATGAAAAAGCTAGCAATGTATATTACTGGATATGTATACTCAAAGCATTTGACAAATGAAATATTTTACATGGATAAATCACATCTGTTGAGTATTCCATTGATTGTGAGATCACTTCACATAAATAAAGATTCATTTCGATCTCAAGGAAAGGATGAAGAGCTTCTTGGTGATGAAATGTCATATCTCAGTGCAATCGGGACACTAATGTACCTTGCCAACAATACTTGATCATTCAGTAAGTTTATTGGCGAGATTCAGCTCATTTCCAACAAGAAAATATTAAAAAGATGGGCTATTTGCTTACATATGGAGGCACCGTGATATCTTGACATTCAAATGAAGCAAACAATAGTTGCCATTTCTTCAAATCATGCAGAAACAATAGTCATTCATAAAGCCATCTAAGAGGAGATATATCAAATAAGTCAGAACAAAACATATTTTTTCGAAGTTCTTTTTCATATATGATCTTAAATAAAATGATGACATAGATGTTCAACGGATCCATTCGAGTGATAATCTTGCAGATTTATTCACTAAGGCATTGCCAACATAAACATTTGAGAAGGGAGATATAAGATTGAAATGCATCGCCTCCGAGCTATCAAGTAAAGTTTTCATCAGGGGAAGTAAAATACGCGATGTACTCTTTTTTCCTTAACTAAGGTTTTGTCCCATTGAATTTTCCTGGTGAGGTTTTTAATGAGGCAACACTCAAGGCGTATTACAAGATATGTGTACTCTTTTTTCTTCACTAGGCTTTTTTCCACTGGATTTTTTTCAGTAAGATTTTAACGAGGCACATTATCTATGGACATCCAAGGGGGAGTGTTATGAATACAATGGATTGAAGGACAATTAAAGTGGCTATCCAGTTAATATTGGTTACATCATATACATGAATCACTTGTATTCATGTATCTATTTAATATGTAACTTCTCTCTTGCACTTGAGAACGTTAAGAAAACATTCTCTCATCTCTCTACCATAACTATTGTCTTCATTTATTATTCAGTATTTATATTTATATTGCTCATATTTTACAACAATATTCAATTTTATTTTCTTAAATATAGTATACTAGAAAGTAGAAAGAGGTCCTTAAGAGGGTGTTTGAACTTTGCCACTAAGGTTCGAACACCTGCAGAATTGACACTTAATTATTTTTCATTCTATTAATTTAAGTTTTGATGGGCAACTTTGTTTGAACTCGTATCAGTATGAGAGGAAGTAATAGATACGAGAAATGAATTGAAATACATTCAACTTAACCCGACCAGTAACATTATAAAAATGATAGAAAGAGACAAGTTATATAATAGTATATGACAAAGTATTTTTTTTAGAATAAGCTAGGATAAAGGCAGAACTAATCTAATCTTATGAAAAGAACATAAAGAAAGTATTGTAGCACGGCCACATAGTCCATTATATATTGTAACCACAATTCACATTCAATTAGTTAATAATTCAAAAATTGAAACACCCCACAAACAAAACAAAAAAAAATAAAAGTACAGCCATATTCTTGAAGGAAGGATATGTGGAGTGTGGACATTGCACATGAGAAGTTCCATTCTTTAAAGAGGGGCAGCCCGGTGCACTAAAGCTCCCGCTATGCGCGGGTTCCGGGGAATAGCCGGACCACAAGGGTCTATTGTACGCAGCCTCACCTTACATTTCTGCAAAGGGCTGTTTCCACGGCTTGAACCCGTGACCTCCTGGTCACATGGCAGCAACTTTACCAGTTACTCCAAGGCTCCCCTTCGAGAAGTTCCTTTCTTTGTTAAGAATATATAGGTCATTAGTCCCACAATTTTAATTAGTAGATAGAGATATAGTTTATTTGCTTATGTAGTGGTAAAAGCAATTTTATGAATCTCCCCTCTAATCCAAAATCTGATCCTAGCTAAACAGTAGAAGTTGACATAATTCCAATGTACTAATCCTAGGGACGTTTGGTTTATGGGATAAAGTGGGATTTTTCAAGTTTAAGTTTTGATTAAAATTATACATTATTTGATTGAAGAGATAACAAATTTCAGGATAAACTTATACCTCAAATTTGATGTTATTTTATCCCACATCAGAGGTGGAATAAATTAGTTCTAAAATTTATAATCCTCGAACAAATCTGTCCGCAAACCAAACGATCCTAATGTATAAATTTGAGTTGTCATCAATGGGTAGGAATGGCAACTGGGGCTGGCGGAGTAGGGCAAGTCTTGACCCGCTAAGATTTTGACCCGCACTAATATGCTTTGTTATGTACTTCTTACATATTAGAAACGAGTACAAGCATTGTGTTTAACCATTTGACCCACCACCTGCCCTGCCCAACTATAGATTAGCAACAACATTTTTTGACTTGCCTCGTCCTACCCGCCCTGCTAATGTGTCACCCTGCCCTGCCTCGTTAAGGCTTTATCCTATCCTGCCCCGCCCCAATTGTCATCCGTATCAATGGGAAAGCATTTAGCAAACAAGTAGAGAATTTGGCACCCGTTGGTTCTTCTTCTTTTGGAAAAGAGAGAAGTGGATTAAATTCAAAATGATATTTAAAGTAAAGTAGCAAATAACTTTATGATTTTGTTTCAATTGTCACACACAAGCTGTTTAATATGTTAAGGATGGAAGTATTAACTTGTCATTATCCCTTTTCTTTCTTTGGGTTGTTACATCTCGTGACTCTTGTTTTTTGTTAAAAGAAGGAAAATGAGATCACTTTTGGACATAAATCATTTTTCTTCACAATTCTCTCAACTCTTAAATCATTTTATATCACTGCTTTAGCCTTTAACTAACATCTAGACAATTATTATCAATCTTTAATACTTAAATGTTTTGATGATATTATTATCAATATTTAATAAGTTATTTTCTTGAGAAATATTTTCACTCTCCAAACAAATACCGATAAAAAAAAAAATATGTGAAAAATTAACTTTCGTTATATCAAACACACCCTTAATTTATCTCAAAAAATTTCAAGGAAACCACAAAGGATTTAAAGCACACAATCTCATATCCAAAAGTATCTCAAGATTAAAACCAAAAAGAAAAATAAATTTCTAGGTGTTTTATAATCGGGGCTTGAATTGCTTCTAATGTTAAACTCGATGAACAAACATGTGTAAAAGTCTATTTTTAAGGTTTTTGGTTGTTGACCCATTTCATTCTGACATTAAAATTGATAAACATGCATTAATTCATAAATATAAAGAAATTATTTTTTTGTGTAAAGATCTGATCTTGGAGTGTTTGACTGTTGATCCAGTTGGAGTTTGAATTGAATTTGACATTAAAAATGATAAATAAGTACGAATTAATGTATAAAGAAATAGCTTTAATATGCAACACTTTGATTCTGAGGTATTATGCATTTGACCCATTTGCAGTATGAATTTATTCTTAGATAATGAGAAGTCCAAGTTAAATCGGAGAAGAACCCACATCGTGGGATGCATTTTACAATGTAAATTTGATGTTTTTGAAGATTTTTCTCAAATTTAGAAAAGAAATTAAGAGTTATCTAGTGGTGTATTCATACTCATTAGCCTGAAATACACTTTTGTTTTTGGTTTTAATATAATCTTGAGATACTTTTGGATATGAGATTGTGTTTTTGAAATGTTAGAATTGAGTTTAGCTTCTCATTTCCCAGAATTCTCATTTTTTATTTTAACTTTTTTTGTGTGTGTAATTTTTTTATTATTTGTATTTCCAATTTTGCCTTTGTGAATTTATTTTTAAAAAAAGTATTTTCATTATTTTGAAACAAAATAAAGAGATTAGGGTGTGAATCATTAAAAAAAATAGGACAGGAAGCAAATCACAAAAAGGAACATACGTTAGAAGTGCAAAATACAACGAACTCAATTTAAGAGTCTAACATGTGCCTAAGTTTTCATTAATTATATAAAAATATTTAGTACGAGTCCAATAATTAAAACGAATTTTGAATTCTGTAGCAAATTTAAAATTCATAAACTTCAGATCTTATCTGTTACCATAAGGCATAAACCAACAAATAGATATGAAATAAATAAAACATATATTTGATGAATATTCTTCAATTGCACAATTTATGTGAACGAAAAGCCTATGTTTGATTCTTTTATTCTCAACTAGTCAATATTATTTTTATTATTAAAATAATAAGAGACATTTCTAAAAAATATCTTACGTTTTAGCTTTCTACCACATGATTGCTTTACCACAACAAACCACGTGGATGAAGACTTGGATCAAATTTTCCACCACAAAACCATCTAAAAAATCCAAAGCCAGTATCTATTTCCCTCAACCAAGTTCTCTCCTTTTTCTTTTGGGTGAAAATATTAATTGGCCAAACTCGTAGATGAACATTGGGAGTAAAATATACTCTCTAAGACAAATAAAGGAGTGTTTATCACTTCATCATAATTTTTATTAATGAGTTTGAAGGACTTGTTATGACAAGGTGTACTAGAGCCAAAAATTACAAAAGTCAGAGTTGATTTCTCAAATAATCGCTCAACTATTTAAAATGTGACTTTATGAAATAGGTATTTTAATTATAATTGTTATCTAAGAGGATCAACCATTAAGAAGACTATGATGAATGAAAAGATTTCGCGCTCAACCTTATTAACCATCGCTTCAAATCTATGGAAGTTTGCTAGACATACTGTTAAATTGATACGAATACACAACTTTACTTCGTATATCGGTCATATGTAACAACAAATGAGTTTTAGATATCATATATTCAAAACTTATTCATATTTTTAGGGAGAAGAAAATTATAGAACAATGATAATAAAAAGTCGCCTTCTTTAATTTCCGTTTAAAATGTTAGTAACTTATTATTATTCTAATTATTTTCTGGCTGTGGCCTGGACTACGTTGTGCAGTGTATGCCATGTAATCTATTTCCGATGTTCTTTAATTTTTTTTGTAAGTTAGTCAATTGAAAAATATCCTAAACCCCATTTTTGGAAAAGATCACGAATTTTTTTCTCTTATGTTCGTCCCATTACTGCCCCACGAAGAAACCACAAAACCGAAGTCAATTAAGTGTGAGTTTTTTTTTTTAAAGATTTTATAATTAAATATGTCTGAATTTATTTGAAATTTAAATTTTGAATAGCATTTTAATATTATGAAGATGACTCTTTATTGAAATTATAGTTATAACCACCGTCAATCATCATTGGATAATCACTATGTCAGTCACCGTTACTATAACCACTAATCATTACCTCCAAAACCTTACAACCCCACCCACTATCGTAATCATTACCACCACTATTATTAATCATCACCACCTTCATTGCTTCACGATCACCGTTATCAACCAACATTATCACCAATTACTAACGTCAATTACTATCACATTAATCATCACCTTATAACCTAATAATTTATGAATATAACATTTAAATTATTTTATTTAAATTTTAGATTTATTAGTTTTTAAATAGAGAAAATAAATAATTTTAAATTGAAATCAAATACAATATTTTAATATTTAAATTTAGAGATTTTAATTAAAAACAAACAATCCTTGAGTTGTTCAAACTCCGTGTTTCCTCTTTGTTAAACCATTTGATATTTGACGTACACTACACTGTTTGATTAATTTGAATTCGTCTATGTAACTCACTAAAGAAGAAAACAGTCGTTACTAAAAAAGAAACATTTTCAGGGCTCAATTTTAAAATTTGGATAAATAGAATTGTTCAAATGGTAAATATTCTCCAGCTTCAACTTTAAGTTTATTAGTTCGAATCTGAAAAAAAACAAAAAGAAAATTTGATACTTTGGCTTAAAGGCAAAATAATTCTATCCATTGAATAAGTGAAAAAGAAAATCCAATATTTGTTGTGTTTCCTTCCAACAAATATATGTAATGGAGTATGAGAAAATAATTTTATTCAGAGACAGACTTTTTGATTAATTTTTTTAATAATATTTAAGCAAAGTGACCTCTTCGTTATAAATATAATTATTAGTGACTTTAAAAAATTGTATAAGATTGAAGAAGATGCATAACCACTAGAATCATAGTCAAGCACTTAAAGGAAAGAAACAAAGAAGAGGAAAATAAATATCCACCATAGATGAGTGAACAAGCGTCAAACATCTGCCTCAGCTTAGTAACCCAAAGAAGCAACAATGACAAGCCACCTGGCCATAGAATCTGCACCATTGGTGCTCCTTCATGGACCATGGATTGGTTCTCAATCTTCCTTTGCCCCACCACCACCACCACCACCCTCCACTATCACCCACAATTTCCACTTCCTTTTTTTCCCTCCTCAAAAAGCCTAACTAACAAACTTTGGCCTAATTAACAATTTCCATAAATCATCTTCTCACTTCTTGTTTTTCACTGAATCATACATTAGTTGTTTGGTTATCAATCTTCCTTGTCCCACCACTACCCTTATATCACCCACAATTTCCACTTCCTTTGGCCTAACTAACAAACTTTGGCCTAATTTAACAATTTCCATAAATCATCTTCACTTGTTTTTTTTCCCACTGAATCATACATTGGAAGAGAAACCCAAGTCTTTTCTTGAACTGGGGTTCAAGTAAAGGATGTATTCAACTGTGTTTTACACTTCAGTTCATCCCTCCACTTCAGTTTTTTCAAGAAAGCAGCTGCCTTTATTGATTTCCAAGGACTTTCCTGCAGAGTTGTATCATTCTTTACCTTGCAGGAGCTTGGAAAATGGGCATATCAAGAGGGTTAAAGGAGTAAAAGCCACACTAGCTGAAGCTCCGGTTACTCCTACAGAGAAGAGTGGCTCTGGGGTTAACGGTGACTTGAAGGTTCCACAGAAGCAGTTGAAAGTACTTGTGGCGGGTGGTGGGATTGGAGGTTTAGTTTTTGCTTTGGCAGCAAAGAAAAAGGGGTTTGATGTGTTGGTGTTTGAGAGGGATTTAAGTGCTATCAGAGGAGAGGGGCAATATAGAGGTCCAATTCAGATACAGAGCAATGCATTGGCTGCTTTGGAAGCAATTGATATGGATGTTGCTGAAGACATCATGAATGCTGGCTGCATCACTGGTCAAAGGATTAATGGCTTGGTTGATGGTATTTCGGGCAACTGGTAGATTCACATCACTTTAATTTCTTTGTGCTAATTAAGTGTTTGTCTGGTTTTTTACTGCTGTATTTCCTTTTCAAACCGGCTTTCGAAAACCACCTCTCTACCTTTACAAGTTGGGTGTGACTTCTGCGTACAGACCACCCTCCCCATACCTCACTTGTGTGATTACTGAGACGTTGTTGTTGTTGTTGTAATTATGTGCTTGTTTGAAGAGAAACTCTTCGTGTTATTTAACAGCAACAATCATATGTAAGCTTTTACTTGGGATAATCGAAGAAAATAATGAATTCTTTGAAATATTTAGTATTTCAGAAAATATATACTGGAATTAGTAGAGGGAAAACAATTCATTTAGTCAAAAGTTTATTGAGTCATAGTTGTCAAACTTATCAGATTGATAAATTGGTCTCATTATTGTATGAGCAGCTTTATTGTGAGAACAGTTCCTTTATTTCTTGAACTGCTCCAGTGACAATAGTTGGGTATCAGGTATTGTAAGTTTGATACGTTCACTCCAGCAGTGGAACGTGGACTTCCTGTGACAAGAGTCATCAGCCGTATGACTTTGCAGCAGATCCTTGCACGTGCTGTTGGGGAGGATATAATCATGAATGGAAGTAATGTAGTGAACTTTGAGGATGATGGGGAGAAGGTATTGTTTTATTTGATCTCTTTGTTTTCTGCTATTCTCAAAATGTCAAGAAAGATTATGACTTTTGTTAGTTTCATTCAAAATCCTGTAGATATTTCCTCAATTTTCATCATAGCTTCTCGTGTGTTATGTGAATTCAGGTTACTGTGACTCTTGAGAATGGACAGCGATATACAGGTGATCTCCTAGTTGGTGCTGATGGCATAAGGTCTAAGGTATTCAAAATTGGTCTTCTTTTGTTTTGTTCTATTATTACTACTTTGGTTAACAATGATAGAGTGACTTGTTCGTACGTTACTTTGAGATCGTGGTCCAGGTTAAAAAATATGAGTCTGTATTGTGCAGTGAGCCTTTGTTTGTTAATTCTACTTGGTTTAGAGGATCTCAAACATTAGCGTTGTTGTAGGTACGGACTAATTTGTTCGGACCCAGTGAAGCTACTTACTCTGGCTACACTTGTTATACTGGGATTGCAGATTTTGTTCCTGCTGATATTGAGACAGTTGGGTATGATAATCTTACTTACCGGATTGTGTTTTCCCTCTTCATGTCCTTATCTTTGCTGCTCTCGTTATGCTCACGCTATGGATTCGTAGTAGAGGTTAAATTGAGATTTCTTTTCTGAAGGTACCGAGTCTTTTTGGGCCACAAACAGTACTTTGTTTCTTCAGATGTGGGTGGAGGCAAAATGCAGTGGTATGCATTTTACAACGAACCAGCTGGTGGTGTGGATGCTCCAAACGGTAAAATGTTTAGGCTGCTTTAAAACCATTTAGTGTAGTTCAGGATATTGACGTACTAACTAGAAGACGATTTTGAATGCTTGACTTGTTACGTGTAACGTCAATTTAACCCAATGGGTTTCTTAAGGGTTTTTCATTATTGAGACCTGATTATAGTGTTGCTATGAGGTAAAGAAGAACTCAAGATTAGAATGAGGTAAGATTCAATGAATTATGAGTGGAAGTTCTGAATTGAAGTGCTTATTCATGTATAAACTAAATTTTGGTAAACAGGTGCACTCTAATTCATCTACATTTCTGAGGAGTTTCAGAGAATGATGCACCACAATTTTTTGTATCTACTCATAGATGTGAGGTCCTTACCTCACCGCAGAAATTGTTTCTTAACTTGTAGATGAAAGTAAAAGATTGTTCTTAATGTAGAATTTATTAGAGAAGACGTCTGTTTGTGTTAAAAACAAAGTCAAAACTGATAAGGTTTCAAGTAACATCCACACTTGCGCAGCATTTTTGTAGACATTTATGTTTGTGTAAAGAAGAAAATCGTCATCAGGAGAAATATTTATAGTCATCTTGTCATTACTTTGGTGGTTCAATATTTTATATGTTCATGCTGCAGGTAAAAAGGAAAGATTGCTTAAAATATTTGGGGGATGGTGCGACAATGTTATAGACCTACTAGTTGCTACAGATGAAGATGCAATTCTTCGTCGTGACATCTATGATAGACCGCCAACCTTTAATTGGGGAAGAGGTCGCGTAACATTGCTTGGGGACTCTGTCCATGCTATGCAGCCTAATTTGGGTCAAGGGGGATGCATGGCCATAGAGGTATACTCTTAATATTAGCCTTTATGACTTCACTTAATTTATACTTATGACATTATTGGTCGACTGTATACTTAGTCCTTTCTTGCTAAGAAGCAGGGCTGATTGAGGACTTTACCAAAACCATGCAGGCTACAATTCTTTTTAGACATGTTTAGGGAGATCGGAGTTGAGAGATCCTAAATTTTTTTAGTTTAAAGCACAAGTTGAGAGAACCTAAAAGTAAACTTAGTATAAGTAAGCATCATGAAGTGTAAACTGGATCTCCTAATGCTCTTTGAGTATCGTCTTTGTCAAATACACGTATTATTATTATAACGAAGCCACTGAACTCTTGTTTCGACTACAGGATAGCTATCAACTAGCACTGGACCTTGACAAAGCATGGAGTCAAAGTGCCGAGTCAGGAAGCCCTGTGGATATCATCTCATCTTTAAGGAGGTAATCCATTATTTAATGGCTCAAGTGCTGTATAGCGGTTGGTTGAGTACAGGTTGCAACTTCATGATAATTGAAAAGTCATTTGCATTTGGCTGAAGTCTTAACTTCCTTTGTCCACAGCTATGAAAGTGCTAGAAAACTTCGAGTTGGAGTTATCCATGGACTGGCTAGAATGGCTGCAATCATGGCATCAACTTACAAGGCTTATCTTGGTGTCGGACTTGGTCCATTAGAAGTATGAGAATCTGTCTATCCCTGAAATTGGAGTAGCTAATTTGTCTGATTTTGCAGAGCCCTTCTTATAGATATGGTTTTCAATTTTTTTTGCAGTTTTTGACCAAGTATAGGATACCACATCCCGGAAGAGTTGGTGGAAGAGTATTTATTGACTTGGGAATGCCTTTAATGTTAAGTTGGGTTCTAGGAGGCAACGGGTAGGAATTTGCAAGCCTTTTCTTGCTTCAATATTTTAAACATGATCTTGGTTTCTTATGTGATCAGCCAATAGCTGGAGAGTAAAATTGCAAAGCCCAAAAAATTATTTTTGCTTCTAATGTTAGAGACTGAGCTTTTCCTCATCTTATCAGGAGAAAAAAGAAATATTAGAAATTGACCCTTTCTATTGTCTGGGCAATGCCTATTGTCTAGCAATTGATTTGCGAATTTTCAGTATCTGGCATTACACCTTTGAAAACATTAGTTACTGTGAAGTCAAGTGCCATCATGTGAATCCATGATGAGTTTACTGGAATTCTTGGAAGTTGATATCCTCTGTCGTTTGACTCGTCTTTTTCTTTTTCTTGCAGAGATAAGCTTGAAGGCAGAATACAACATTGCAGGCTGTCTGAGAAGGTATGTAGCCTAAGGAACTATTTCACTCAGTACACGAGCAGAGAAAAGATTTGTGGCTTCCATTGTTTCTTAATTAAGGTCCAAGTATGAATTTTATGGTAATATTTATATACTGTATTGTGGTGATGAAGGCAAATGACCAATTGAGAAAATGGTTTGAAGATGATGATGCTTTGGAGCGTGCAACTGATGCAGAGTGAGTTTGAGAAGCATAATATTTACTAATTTCATTTTTAAGTGTGTCCTATTTTTCTAGTTTCGCTTGCTAAAACTGGTGCTTAATTTTTAATCTTTCAGGTGGTTACTGTTACCTGCGGGGGATGGCAATGCTGCTTTAGAAGCCATTGTTTTAAGCAGAGATGAGGATATCCCTTGCACTATTGGGTATGCTTTTAGGTTATGATTTATTGGATTTTAAGATTATTCAATGCTGGTTGTTAGGTCTTAGCACATAGTAAACTTTGGTCTATATGAGCAAATTGGCTTTCTACTTCTAAAGATTTACAACATTTAAATGACTTAATAGCCTTTGAGGAGATGGTTTGTGATTTTATTGGAAAATGAGCATTTAAGGAAAGCGTATAAAGCTAACGTAACATGAGATTTCTCTTTCTTTACTTGAACTCTTATTAATTGAACTCTCGAAGTATCCATACTATTCAAAAGATCATGCATATTATGATGTATCGTTGCAAATATCTCACCATCGATCTCCTCTTATCAACAAATCCGATCCATATGCATAGTTGCATACTATCATAAGTGTGAAGCAGAGAGGAAAGGAATGTCATTTAGCTGTAAGGGCAGAATGTGTAATGCGGTATTGTTTCATTAGAAGAGCCACTGACGGTCTTTTGGTTTCAGGTCTGTCTCGCATACAAACATTCCAGGAAAATCAGTAGTTGTACCTTTGCCACAGGTGATTGCTATAGCTTAAGTATCTCGGACAATTTTATGGTGAATGCACTCTTAGATTGTCTTTAACATTTTTTAAGCCTCAGGTGTCCCAAATGCACGCCCGGATATCCTGCAAAGACGGGGCATTTTTTGTAACTGATTTACGGAGTGAACATGGTACTTGGGTTACAGAGTAAGATCCATGTGTTCCTTAATACAACTGTACTAATACTACATCACACTTAATAGTCTATAAAGACAAAAATAACGATTGTTCTGCGTCATGTAGTAATGAAGGCAGAAGATACAGGGTGTCTCCAAACTTTCCTACACGTTTTCATCCATCAGATGTTATCGAATTTGGTTCTGATAAGGTGAGATTCAAGAATTCTTCCTTGATATGCTTTACAAACGAAGTGTTGGCGTTAGCATTATTCATTTAAATCTGTTTGTTTATGTTGTGCAGGCAGCATTTCGTGTAAAGGCAATGAAATTTCCTCCAAAAACTGCTGGAAGGAAGGAAGAGCGCAAAGTAGTGGGGGCAGCATGATAGTTACAAAGCTTGACCTCGATATAAATGGGAAATTGTACAGCATTTTATAGCAACATCAGACGTTGAGCAATTTAAGCCCAGCTAATTTTGTATACTGTAGGTTTTAGAAGATTGATAAACAAACACCATGCAAGAAAATACACAGATTATTTGGCTTTCTCCCAGTCATGGTCATTGCTTTTCTCTTACCATTGCTAAAATATACTTCTCTGTGTATATACTACAATTATAGGCCAGTTTCCTACTTCATAAATTTTCTTTTATATATTTTCGTATAACAAGTCTTTAATTTTAAATTTAACAGACTATTTTTATTTTGTTTTGCTCTGGACTTATCATAGTTCCTCCAATTCCAAAGTTCATGATAGCAGTTGAGCTGCATATCTAGACATTAGTGTGTGTTGGTATGTTGGAAAATATTTTTCAGAGGAAATATACAAGATATATATGACCGACTAATTCTTTTCTTTTTTAAGGGGAAAAATTAGACCATAATTGCATAACGATACTTGGTTAACAAACCGTTAGATTTAGTCCAAAAGAATACAATTATCTACGAAACTTGAAAAGGTATAAAAAGCGAAGAAAATTACATATCACCAATTTTTACATTTAAATTCTATGTAATCAGTTTGAAGAAGGCTACATAATGTTTTTATCCTTTTTATTTTTGTAAATTTACATTCTATTAATTTTTCAACAGTCATATTAATGTTGGGACTTTGGGGTGGTGAAAATGGCGAGGAAGAAATGCTAAGTATTTTTCTTTTTCTTTTTAGAGTTATAAAACAATTAGAGAGAAGTTTGACTTTGTTAAGGTATTGGGAGACAGTTAGATAGTGTTGTTTGAGAGCGCATATGAAGGTTAATGATTCTTGTATTAGTGGGGCAAGAAAGGGCTGGTTCGAGAGCGTCCCAAACCACTTATGACTATGGAAAGAGTTTCTTCGAAAGAGGAGATAAGAAGGCTCAAGATTAATTGATCTTGCTAAATCCAGGTGGAGTACGACTAGGCCGGTTTAGGAACATAAGCATCGGCATCGGTTGACGAAAGGTGAGACAGAATTCAAATTCAAATATAAAAGATAAGTGGTACTATTTCCAATAACACTAAATATATATTATCGAGGAAGTCTAATTGCAACGAAATTGTTTTTCAAGTCCGTCCAAACTAACCTTTGTCACGGTGAAACTAATTGTGACAATAAGAATCTTAGCGTCAAGGACACAAAATTAATCGTTGGGGCAAAAAGTAGCCTAATAAAAAGAATTGCTGAAGTTTTTTGTCCGAACGAATTACAATATTGAGTCAGTTGTTGAATCACTTGTTAGTTTGAAGAAGATAAAACTTTCAAGATTGTCTTTTTATCATTGTTAAACTTGTATTTTTCACGCATTGTTGATTTTGCACTTGAATAACAACGTAAAACAAAAGATAGCATATGAAAAGGAAGGAAAAAAAAAACTCAACCTATAATTTACTAAAAGTTCTTAATTTTTTGTTTTGCTAATTTATCTGAAAAACATGTCTTATTTTGTAATATAATTATTTGCGTATGAACTTTAATCACTAGTTAAGATTAATATAACATAATGATCCAACTTACATATTAACAGGAATATAGTATATATAGAAAGTTTAAAATATAAGATCTTAAACATTTATGGTGAAAGTTTAATGTTAGATCGGTTTGGTAAAATTTATTTATAACTACGCTTTGATATGAAATATTTTATGGATAATAATATATAAAATATTTGTTACCCATTAGAGAGATGCTCCTCAGCCCAAATACAAATTCCTTCTAGTAGACTACACAAATAACAGAAGTGCTTTTACAGAACTGCAGAAATAAAAATAATATTTCTGATATTAGTTAGCTCGATTTTTTACCAGTATTTTTTGAAAATCACTAATAAGGGGCAAGCCTATACTGAGCATAGGCTTGCTCAATGTATTTGTTCTCTTGATGAAATTATGGTCATTTTTTCCTTGTATGCATACACAATTACAGGCTACAGCCCATGTGTTAGTTTCCTTCTTTTGCTTGTTTTTTTTATAAAAAAAAGTGACAGCGAGAACTGGGAAAAAAAAAGGCAAGTGACACTGAAAGTCAAATCCAAAGACTCCGTTTTTTACCTCTTTTTCGATGATCACAAAGCGTCTAGCTGGTGACAATATAAATTAGGATCTAGTATTAATTCAATGGTCAAGTTAAACGAGTCGTTATACGTCGAAACGTTGTTAGCAACACTACTTTGGCCCTTTGGGCCTAATATTCAAAGTCCAAACAATTTGAGGCTCTGACCTGTTTCCCTCATCTCTCTCCCTTGCCAAACAAACCATATATATATTGTCTAATATTCAATTGTTTTAGTAGTGTTGTTGCCTTATTAATATATTATTCTGGTTGACAAATATTCCAAGGAAAAATTTGAAGAAACGGAGTGAGGCTCCTATAATTATCACTATGATTATCAATTCTATAATCTTGACTTTAGTTCCGATGGCTCGTTAAGAATGTTTAAACAATTTTGTAATCTATATAATTTTTTTATGTATATAATGTAATTTTTTGACGAAAGATGTTTAACATGTCATTTATGGTCCGTCAGTAGGTGCAATAACCTTTCGTAACAGGTGGAATGAAAATGTTCCTATAAAATCCTATGCACGAGGAGATGAGTACCTAATTTAACATTATAAAGAAGATCTTAGCCAATGAAACCTCTCAGTTAATTGATGATCCTAACAATATATTCCCCACTCCCACTGATTAATCTTTGCATATGTAGTATGGTTTTGTCTTAGGGATCCTACGTATGCCTAACATACAATCTCAACTCTATTTCTTTGTTTTACTTCAATCAAAATGAGAAATGATAAGTTCCTAACCTTTCACATCTTCAATTAGTCGTCACTCGTCACATGGCAATTGGGGGGAAATGGCGTCACTGGCCTTAATTACTAATAGTGTACTATTCAGCAGTAGACGTATGCACCTGCAGCTATGAACATAACTAACTTTGTTAGAAAAAAACAAGTATTGTTTGCAACATTTCACGGACCAGAAGACAAATTGAGGCCACTATCCACCGCCACCCACCTCTTCATTCACACAACAAGACAGATTTCATTTAATGCTCCATACTCCATGCCCCTCCCAAACCGTCAATATCAACCCCAAAAACAAAGGAAAAAAGAAAAGAAAACAAATAAAACTTACTTGTAAATATATGATATCTGAGCTTAACTCAATTTCAAAAATTAGCTTATCAAGAGAGAATTATTCAAATTCGTATAAAAGACAGCCAGTTTATTTCCTAACCAATACTTTAACATCCCTTTCACGTTCAAGGCCTAACTGAAGCGTGGATCGAAAACCTAAACAGGGATGAACCTAGCTCTGGAACCATATAAAGATACGATATTTGGGTCTAATTCAACCATAAAAGTTAGGTCATGAGGAGAGAAATGTTCAAATTCATATAAGCAGACTGTCAATCTATTTCTCGATTAATATAGGACTTTCTCCCACTCTTAACAACCATATAATCGAATTACTGGCTATAGTGGTAACAATTATATATCCCACTGTTTTTTTTCAGACGCAAGGTGTGTTACACTTTCATCCAACTGTTTTTACAATCAAATATGCGAATTTATTATTCATTTTACAAAATACTTAATATTCAGGTGAAGAAATTTAATTTTTTCCACTGGTCAAAAGAGGAAACCTCATTTTGTCAAAAAACCTGCAAACAATTGACAAGTGATGAGGCTGAGCTCCATTAATTGTATCTCCCAGTAATTAATAAGGGAGACACGTCAGCCACTGCATCATCAGCTCGAGAGAGAAGGTGTGGCACGTGATTATCACGAGCCTATGGCGGTAGATTGACATGTGATTGAGCCAACGGTCGGTTCAGATTCAGTTGGTAACCGTTGCTCCATTTACTCCTACTACTGAATAACTCTATCCACGGAGGGAGATAAACAAAAAATAATCACTTAGTATTTTTTGAATTTTTATTAAATTTGAACTTGAAATTTCTTGTTTCTCAACCTACTTCAATTGATAACTATGCCACACCTTTAAATACATAACAATTGAATTTAATATTATAATATATGGAGTATTATAAAAAAGAAAATTATTGCTTATCTACTTAATGTAACTTTTCGATATTAATTGATACCTTTTTCGACAAAGGTGCAGGGCTCCGCCCCTAGTATTTACTAACACTCGGGATTTGAATTTTACATTATTTCTCTTATGCTAATGGTAATTCAAAATATGCGTATAAACAGTTATTTTTTACCCTATATATATCGTATAACTTGTTGATTGAGTATGTTTTCACATGTAGCTCCACCAATAGGCACTAACTAATGCAATAATTACATATTCATGCTATATAAATATCTAAAATTAAAGTTAGTGGGTTGAAATTACCTTTTACGTACTTACAATTTCTGCTTAACAGTAGAGGTAAACTTTGTGTATTTATAATAATTTGAGTCAATTGTTGAAAATTTCAACAAGGTCCATCTGCATGTGAAAATAACCCTCCGCCAACGGCTCCTATATACCCCACTTGGCTCTTCATTTTTCCTTAGATTTTCTTCATTGTTTAATTATATCCTTTGAAAGGATTCCTTTGTTTGGCAAGAAGACCAGTCAATTTGAAATTTAGTCAAGTACAAAATAGTTATTACCTGACCCTCAGATATTATTATGACTCCGAAAGCAATAGTTTTTTTCATCGTTTAGAGTATTTTTTTTCTAAGTTATATAATCTGTCTTCTCCTTTTTATATGACATGATATAAGAAATGATTATGAGGAGCCTTTTGGCATAGGCTTCCTCTAGAAGCAAATAAATGATCACTACTTACATTTTGTGCCGCGACAAAATGACACAACGATAATTTTACCTGAAAACAAAGAGTGCATGCCCATTTCCCCTAGGAATGAATGATGACACTTGTCAAACAAAAACTTATCGACACATTTAGAAAAAAAGGGTTTTGTATGAAATTACATGATTATAACATTTTGAATAACCTTGAGATAAAACAACAGTAATGTCAAGGGGGAAAAGGAAAGAACTATATTTAGGGTGCGCATGGTTCAGTTTGATTTTGTGTATTACAAGTTTGGTTTATTGATTTTTGGTTTGTAAACATGTAAAATCGATAATCAAACCAATAAGATATTCGTTATCGATTTTTGATCTTTAACGATTTGATTTTTGGTTTAACCGATAAGAAAATGATCCTGTAATTTGTTTTTGCAATCTCCTTTTTATTTGTTCATATAGACACTGCATTCACGCATAAAAGTCTTAAGCAAATTCAAATACGTTATTTACTAAAACAAACGTGTTTTCTTTCTGGTGAGGTAGCAAACTTGAATGTAGTAGGAACGGTAGCGCCAATCTCTCAAAAAAAAAAACAAGGTCAGTTCATAGTTTACACTGATGGGTAGAAACTCACCAAGCCAACGGCTTTAGAAATAAAACAACAACTATAGAATGCAAAAAATAATAGGTTATATACTTAAATTGATATCCATTATTATATAATTAGGGATAAAAATATAACTTTAAAATAATCTTTTTGAATTACCGATTTAATCATTAACTAAAATACTAAAATCAAAATCAAACCGATAATTCAATAATTTAATATTAATAAATAATACTTTTATCTATTTAGTTTATGAGTTAAATCGATATTTGCACATTCCAACTGCACTAGATAATCCTAGTATTAGCAAATCTTTGATGCGCTCTCTAAGAGAATGCCGTTATGGTGTGATTGATAATAAAGTACCAAATGCAATAATATACTATGTCTAATATTGGATGCTTCAAGGTGGAAAGTGGGGCCTACTTGCTAAGTACTACAATCTTCATGCTATGGTGAGTATTAGCCGTTCCTTGGATTTTGTTCATCTTAGCATTGAGTACCTCTTACTTCCCTTTATCAAAGCTTTAGCTAAACATGTTGGTGATAAGAAAAAAAAAACTTGGCTATACATTTTAAGAGGTCATGTTTCAACTTTTCAAAAAGCCATGTTCCTCTCACCTTTCACCCTGCCTGATCATCCTTTTTCTAGTTTCTATTGGTACTATGTTTTACTCCGTCCAATGTCGAGTATTCGCTAGCGTTGCGTCATATATATGAATTTTAGATCATATTTTGAAAATTTACTTTTAGATATTTATTTGACTTCTTCAAATATTTTTAACTTTTCAATAACTGGCTCATCTTTTAGTCTTTCATTCACAAATTTTTAATGTTTTTCCAAACAAAAAATGCATGTCCAAACACAATATTAAAATTAAAATTTTTAAGCTTCAACTTTAATATATATGACCAAACAAAAGCATAATCATTTGACGGATTTCAAAAAGAACAGCTCCAACTAATGCTTTAATTTTGAGAGTAAAACGTCATCATCTCACATCTTATCATCGGATAAAAATAGATTTGGCTCCTGAACCTTGTACAACCAGGGAGCCCGGCCCCGAGGAGGCCGATCAAGAGCAAAGTTTATTTGAAAATATTTAATCTTGTAGAGAAATAATACTCCCTCCGTTTCAATTTATTTGACATACTTTTCTTTTTAGTCTGTTTCAAAAGAAAATTGTCTCTTTTCATTTTTAGCAACTCTTTTATTTTAACTTTTCACATGGCATGTTTAAGATCACAAGATTAAAGAGCATTTTAGTACATTTGACATATCTTTAATTTATAACCACAAGATTCAAAAGTGTTCTCTACTTTCTTATTAAACTTCGTATCAAGTCAAAATAGACCAAACAAATTGAAACGTAAGGAGTAATATTTATTGCTTTCTTTTTCCAAATTCATCTTTACTGCTTCAATTAAAGCAGTGTTCATTAGGTAAAATATTTAAAAGAGAAATAAGAGATTAGGGGTGATTGCACTTTTGGTTCCTCGGTTATGATGAATTTTGATATTGTTCTTGAAATATTTGATTAAGCACGTTAACTTTTAATTAATTGAAATATGTATTTTTAGTCTGTTTATATTGAAAATATGTGATTCTTATACTATTTTAGAATTATTACTTTCAAATATGGAGTAAAAGTACAAATCTAATATAATTCATTAATAATTGAATTGTTTAGCACTTAATAATTCCTTAAAGTTGTGATAATTCACAGTCTCGGGGATTAAAAAGTGCATATATAAATTAATTGAAGAGTAAATATGTCAAAACAAAAATCAACAAGGGCCAAAATTAGATTTTTTCAACATTTAAAGGGCTAAAACTGCAATTTTCCCAAAAGATAATTTAAACAAATATTCTTATAATACGTTTTAACTAAAATCAGAATTTGTCATATTAACGAGCTTTATTAAGGTAGTATCTGTTTTTACCTTGCCAAGTATAGCAAAAACATAACTAATAAAGGAATGTTAATATGTTTTGTAGCCTCTAAGGTTAATTTGGCTTTGAAACGAGATTATACCAATGTACTATATATTATCACTACCAAACTATTGTCTGTATGTATCATATATATGATCGTAACAGCTGACAAAGACAATTATATTGTCTGGTACTATATAATTCTTTTTTTTGAGATTTAATTTATTTTTTTGGTTGTTGAAAACTTTGATATTACAAGGCAAACCAATGGCAACGGCCAACGGGTAGTCGGTGCCTAACTTTAATAAGATAGAAAAACAAAGAATTCTTAAAAATGAATTGTGTTAACACTGTAATAAAACTAAATGTTTGGTACATTACTTTCACAGATTTACGGTTTTGAATTTGAAGAAATACTAACAAAAGTAGTACAGATGTACAACGTGAAATAAGCCCCCACCAGTTAATGTTCCCTCTACAACCACATATATAAACTATACATTTTAGACCTACGGTTAGTCCTATTATATCAATCTTACAAGCCAACTCACGTACTGCTCCACTTTTTAACTGAATTTGCTTGTCTTCTACATTTCTTCCTTATAATACTAGCTCCTTACATTATTCTCTTCAAATTTTAAAGTTTGAAATTCAAATTCTTTTACTTTGTTTCAAAATCAATTCTTTGCAAGTCCTTTTTGTCAACATAAATTTTGTTGAGCAACTACGAAGGGGTTAGCAACTCCCGAGAGAATTTATTAAGGATATTGAGCAAAATTCGAAGGGACTTATTATACGTAAAAAATGTCATATCTACTCTATGTCAATGCAGGGGCGGGGCCAGCCTTTTATTATGTTTTTTGGAGATTTTGGAGAGAGATGCAAATAATAAAATAGAAAATATGAATGAAAACTTTCTCATATTAATTTCAATTAATAATAAGCATTTATATAGACACATAAATAAAGTAGTAGACTACTCCTACATTTAAAGTACTAGACTCTTATTAAAATTAATAAATTGAATATTCAACTAAATCAATAATTGGACTCCTCAAATAACTAAACAACTAATTATTCTAGAAATTATGTAGCAGTAACAGATGCAATATCCAACACCTTTGGCAATTCGAACCCCCTTCGACTGAAAATTATACTATTTTTGAACCCCCTTAGTGAAAATCTTGGCTCCGCCTCTGTGTCAATAAGTCACTAACATTGTTCTCCTCACTTCCAATATTGTTGAGCAACTCTAAGGGGTCGTTTGGTGTGAGGGATAAAAGAAATAATCCATGGATAAAATTTTGGTATTTTGTTTGGTTGTCAAGTTTGAGATAATTTATCCCAGCATATATACCATAGTGATGGAACAAGTTATCCCATATATATAATGGGATAACTTATCATAAAACAACTAATTTCAAAATATAATTAATTATGAGATAACTTGTTCCTAATCAAACGAACTCAAGAGAACGGAGAAGAAAGAGATCAATAGATTTTAGTGATAACCAATAATATTAAAATAAAAATTAGAAGATCAAAAATAACATAAAGATGTCAGTTGTCACATCATATCAAACTTAATAATAATAGTAAAAGTATAGTCCATTAATCCAATTTACGAATTGATAGGCATTTTAAATTTGTGACAAGTCATTTCTGTGCTGGCATATCAAAGGAAGTTTTTCAAACAATATCCAATCTCATAGGAAGATGGTGGGGTATACTTCCCACCCCAATTTATATAAGGTAATTAGACGTGATATTGCATTTAAGAAAGAAAGAATTTTGAAACTTGTAATTTAATATAAGTGATAAATGTTTGTGTAAATATAAATATAAATCATTTCGTTAAATGTAAAAAATAAATATTTTAAATTAAATTATAACTACTAAATATAAAAATGATTCATATAAATTGAAACAAAAAGAAGTATTTTAATTAAAAGTCGAGTTGACTAATTAATCCGTGAAAATCAAGGAAGCAATCTCTCGTTAAATCCCATCACTCTGACTTTAAGTAAAAGAGACAAAGTGTAAACAAGATTAATTTAATTTTAGAACAACTAAACACTATATCTATTGCTAATTTGAAGAGTGGGAACAAAGAGAGAGACCTTCCAACACAACAACTAGGAATGATGAAACCAAACAAAACAAAAGCAATAGAAAAAAAAAATTAAAGGGAAAGAAAGGGAAGAATGGAGAGAGACAGAGCCGGAATAATTGAAGGTTTTCAAAAGCAAAGTAGCACCTTGTTGTTGTGTCTCTCAAAAGCCAAACTAGGAGATGTTTTTCAAGTGTCAGCCTTCCTCTGCCCCTATTATATTCAATTCATACAAAGCCTTCCCAAATTCCAAAGTAGAAAATATAAAAGTAAGTAGCGAGTAGTATTGTACATGGTTACCCCATTTCACATTGCTATCTATCTATCCCTTTCCCCAGTGTCTCAACTCAAAGACAAGTGCCTCAAAAGAATAGTCATTCCCTTTCACTCACGTACACGGACTTGGCCCTCGTATTATAGCGACAATGCTTGTGTTAATTTATGCATACATCAACTATTTCATCGAATAATTGCTAACTTTGTAATTACACCAACTCAATACTTGTATAGTAAATTTGAATTCTATATAGCTTTTGTGCATCCCGAAAAAGGGCTAATGTGGAAGGAGGAAACAGAAATTTCATACTGAATTTCCTGCCAAACCAAACAGATGATACATATTTCTCCGCACAATTTGCCAAACAGCACGAGCATCCTCATTTATTACACTGACAATTGTAGAAACGACGCCGTGTCCTGGCTATCGCTTACCTCGAAAGCAATGACACTGTCCCACGCCCCACCCTCCACCTGCAAATACTCAAACCCCCTATCATAGGCCATTCATTTGAGTTATTTCCGGCTCTCAAATTATTTATCCTAATTTTACTCTTAATTAAATTTAGTAATTGTAGGACTATTTTTGTAGTTCCTTATTTTTTAGCTTCTGCAACTTTTTAGTATTTCCTATAATTATTATAATATATTTTGTGACTATCTGTTATTTTAACTTATTGTCTATAACTCGTGTATTTTCATTGCGTTCTTTTCTGATTATTTTTATCTTGAGTCAGGAATCTATTAAAAATAACTTTTTTACTTCATATTTGAGGTAAATGTATGACTTACATAGGCTCTATCCTTCTAAGATACCATTTTATGAGAACATACCAAGTATCAATATATTATTGTGTATTTTACTCTTAACTAATTAGAAGAATAATATATAAATAAATAAAAAAATTCAATGATAAAAAAAAATGACTCAAATTATAAGTATCTTCATTAAAAGAGAAACACGATCAATAATATGAGATCGAAAAAAAGTACAATGCTAGTAGGTTTGAGGGAGGGACCCTAAAGCAACGTCTCTTTTTCCTCAGAAAGGCGCACACGTGCATTCCCCCCATTCGAAACTTGTGCCACCTTAATCCTTACCTCTATACATACAACATTATTATTACCTCTTGCAGCTGTCTAACATTAACATTTTTACCAACAAGTTTTTATATTCCAATACGGAAAAACAGAGAACTTAATACACTTTCTCGTAATTTTTTTTCACCTTTCAAATTCTTTGTACTTTTTAATAATACATCAACGCGTATTTCTTTTTTGCCTCTGAATATGAATTGTACCCAAAAAGAGGCATATACCAAACCCGAGGTTTCGAAAATGTAAAAAAGAACATGAAAAAAGGAATCTCGATGTTTGCCGGTAGCCTGTTAACCGATTCTATGATGATGACCGCGAACGGGTTACCGACTCAGCCAATTTCCCGAATCTTTCCGCTAACTCCGGTGACAGTTTCTTAACCGGTTTCTTCTCCTTCTCCGGTCGATAATCAAACCCGAGTGCGTAACAAACTTCTTCGGAGCTCCACCCGGCTTTACGGAGCGAATCCGAGAACCGATCCGCTTTCACAAGTAGAGCATCCAAAACTGCTTGATTATCTAACAATATCATTTCACCTTCGAAAAATCCAGATGCTGAAACTTGAACAATCTCTTTTACATCTGATTCAGCCCACCCGCCTTCTTTCAAAACCGACCCGATATTATCTACGTACTCGTCGACCCAATTAGGCATTTTGGACTTGGGCATTTCAAAGTACCTTTCCGGTGAGGTTGAACATGACGATGATGAATTAGAGTTCCTCCGTCTCCGATCTACTGCAGCATCACTCCAGAACTCCACCCAACGCGGCGTCCGACCACCGGAGAACGTATCGAGACTCCTCCTTGAGAAGGTGGATGATGAACCAGCTGATTTTTCACTTAAAGAGCGTTGTTTTGTGAGAATCTGAGGATCTGCACTTTGGAATAAAGATGATTCACGATCAAAGAAGTCGGAAAGATCAAATCCGCAGCAGAAAATCCGATTCTCGTCCACGTAGAAAATTGGGTTACCAGCTAAACATGGATTACAAGGAATGTAACAATGGTTGAAAATGGGTATCAAAAGTGGAGCTCTTTTGAGAGCATTTCTGGCTATTTTGATTGCCCTTTCTGGGTCACATGGCCTAGGACCCCAAGACTTAGACCACAGAGCATTCCGAGCTATATGAAAAGAAATAGCAGCGATGGGTAGGTCAATAGAAGCACGAAGCTGAAACCGGGCCGGACCAGTAGAGCGCCAGTCTGGAAAACCGGGTCCGATGGGAAGACCGGCGGAGAGAACGGCTTTTAAGTCAGGTGGAAAAGCAAACCCAAACTCAGCTTCAGCTCTAGCGAACTCCACATCGGACAACCCAGCCTGGACATGGATACCAGAGCTCTTGAGGTGAGATATAACTTTATCAGCAAGCGAGGAAAAAGAAAGGAGGCTATTCCGAGGAGGTACTGGAGTGGAAGGAGAAGAAGCGGCGGCTCTTGCGGAGAGACGGCGGAGTCCGGCTAAGTGAGCCGGATTCAGCCCGGTCATCCTCCGGTCTACGTCTACCATTGTGCTTCCAATTACCGGTCGGGAAAAGAGCACAAAAAGCCGATCACAACAACAAACGGTATTCCTTTTTAACAGAAACGGCGAAATGGAGCAAAAGCAACTGTGTGGGAACGGTAGAGAGGGTGGGAAGAAGTGAAATTGGGGAAAAGGAGAAGGTTAGATTTTTGGATGTGAAAGAAAGTTAAGGATATTTATAGCAAGTTTCTGGAGTGGTGGCCCACTTTATAGATTTGTGAAATAGACCTCTTTTTCTTTTTTGTTTTCTCTCCCTACACATTAGGAATTTATGGAAATGACAGCATATTTTTAATTACGCCTTCAATTTATTTCCTTAATTAAAAGTTGAACTTCTCTACAACATTCTACAAAATATTGGGTTAATTAAAAAGTAAAACAGTGTCCGATGGTTTAAAAAAGTAAAGTTTTTATACCCTTCCACAATTTGGATATCTCATTTGAATTAGGTATGATTATTATTAAAATGCTTAAATTATAGAATGTAAATAAAAGTATATGCAAAAATCGCGATAAGGATATTTATTTATTTGAAATAAAAGTGAATCTCAAAAATATCTTCTTTTTTTGTAAATATAATTATTGAAGGTAGATATAAAGGGGAAAAAAGTTATAGCATATATGATCAGGATTCAATCCCAAACAGAGATGAAAAAAAAGTAAATGCTCTTCTTCTTATATTCTTAAATTTTGGTGTGCAATTACCTATTGTCTATATCAGTAGAATCTATAATGGTGAACATATGGAAAATGATTTACTTTTGTTTTAGAAAAAAGTTTGGCAGGAAAAGAAGTTTTTGGAATAACCTAAAATATGGTAAAATAATTAATTTGGAACATATGGAAAATGATTTACTATACACAGATCATGGCCGGGGATCCTCTTTCTATTTTTCATAAATTATTTTATACTTTATACTTTTGTTTTAGTAGAATTATATTTTTTATTTCACAATACAAAATCCTACATGTAATAACATACAATAAAAGCCTAAACTAGGAGTGATCACGGGTCGATTTAGATCGGTTATTAGTCAAAACTAAAATCAAACCAATATAATCAATTTTTTAAATTCTTAAAATCAAATCAATGCAAATATCATATGCATTTATCGATCGGTTTGGTGGTTACTTACCGATTTCGGTTCGATTTCGTACAGTTATTCGGTTAGTAATCATTCACAAAAATAAAAGAAACGATTTATTCAAACGATAAAAAGACAACAATTTTTTCAAAAATTACATTGTGAGATTATCACGTAAAACAATAAAATGACGTACTCTAATACAAGACATTTAAATTATAAATAAATTTTGATAAAAATATATATAAGATAATTAAAATTATTTATAAAAAATAATAAATCATGTATATATAATTATTAAAGATATATATACAATTTTTCAGTTCGATTTAGTTATTTCTTTGATTTTTTTAAGCAAAATCAAACCAAACTAAATATTATTTATTTTTAAAAATGTAAAATCAAACTAAATTAAACTAAATAAAAATTAATTTTTTAAATTTAAATCAATTTTTACCCAAATTGTGAACACCCTGACTTAAAAAATTTATTTAGAAAATAGCAGTATTGAGGTCAATAGTATATTAAGTAAGAGATAGGTAGTGGGAGAAGTAAATTGTAGCATTGAGGTCAATACTTAAGAGAGCCGCTTTTAAGGGGAACGGCACGTTGCCTTGTTGAAGAGGACCTATTTTGTCCTCCACTTGAAATTTTATTTTCTTCAACAAAAAGAAAAATAGATTGGACCCTAATTAATTTCTCTTACTCTTATTTTTAGTCAATTTCATAAAGAATGTAACTTAACTTTTCACGTGATAACATACTTAAGATCATAAAATTAAAAAATATTTTAATACATTCAACATATATTTAATTTAAGATCGTAAGATTCAAAAATTATTTTTATTTTCTTAAATTTCAGGTTAATAAGAGCATGAGGCGGGTGGATATATATGTTGAAATTTGTAATTTTTTTATTAAGTTAAATTAAAAAAAACTACATTAAAAGGAGTGAAATTAAATCTCTCGTAATATTTCAGTTATGTAATTATACTTTGACACAATTTCTTTTTAAAAATGTACCAGTGAGGAGCCTTATTTTAAATTTTGAATAGTTCAAAAATCATGTTATTTAATTTCCCGATGAGAGAAATAAGTTACGGTGATAATTCATTCCGTTTCAACATTCTATTATTGAAGTAAAATCTCTATTTACACTTTTGGGGCCATTTCATTTAGTTACGTTTCAATTCTAACTTTATCTAGTGTACCCAAAGTAAATGGGATTCTAAATTTGGACAAATGAATAAAAAACAAAACTACTAACGAAGGAAATGTATCACAAACTTAACAATTCCACAAAGGATTTCTAAGTATACACGAATGAATTATATCTATTCTAGACGCAATAGTTTATACGTAGTGGATTTCTCACTCGGTATTCGATATCGGTATTGAAACTTGATTAAATTTGAATTTGTGTCACGAAATCCAATGTCGGAAAGTAAAGCGCTCCCTAACAAAGGCGACTATGTATCCAAGGAGACTCAAACTCAAAATCTCTGATTAAGAATAAAAAAGTGCTTACTACTCTATCACAATCCTCTGTGAAGAAGGTGATTTTCCTATGTATTAGAAACTACTAGCTGTCAAGGGTAAAGTTTAAAAAGGAATTCACTTACTTTAAATCCCTTAAGATGAATAAAGAAGAGTAAATAGTTGACTATATATTAAAGGTTTAAAGCCTAACTTTCTTTTTCTTTTTCCCTCCAACTCTTAAACGTAACGGACAAAGCCAATGAAAGAAAAAGAGTCAAATTGATATAATAGTTCAATAAGAAAATTACACCTAATGACCTTGAAAACTGGGGATTTTATATTTTTTACTACCGCTTGCTTTTGAGAAACATCTAAGGTCAAAAATCAAAAGTATTATTTAAACTTGAAGTTCAGCGTGATAAAAAATTTAAAATCACCCACCATCTCAAAAGTCATTCTTGTAAATCACCAAAATCAGGTTCATCTCTATATTTGTAAAGAAAAGTCTTGGGTCTAACTCACACTCAATCAAAGGGAGGAAGATTGCCCAAGCCTTGCCCAAGCCTTATAAGGAGACCAATTACCCATTCCATAACCGATGTGGGACATTTAACACTCTTCCGCACGCCCAGACCTAGTTAACTGGAGCGTGAACAATATAATATGGGGGCTCAACATCGGTGAACAAATAATTGGAATGGGTCTGGCTCTGATACCATGTAAAGAAAGGTTTTGGGCCTAATTCACACCCCAAAAGCTGGCTCAAAGGGAGGAGGATGGGAGGAGGATTGCCCAAGCCTTATAAGGAGACCAATTACCCATTCCATAGCCGATGTGGGACATTTAACAATATTTGATTTACCGGTTATTAAATTTTCATATTATATTATCCGTATTTCAAATATCTAGTCTTGATTGATAGGGTATATAAGTATACCGGTGGGAGTAATTTGTAGAAGTCACTTTTGGAAAAGTATTCACATGAAGTAAAGTCATGATCATTTGGTGGCACGAGACTACCATGAAGTATTAGCAATACTCTAATTAATCACCTAACCACCGCCCTTTGTAATAACTCCATTCACTTACAAATTGCTCATCAAAATAATATATAAACAATTTTATTTGTTGGATCAATGTTTTCCCTGACAGGAATTCACGTGCTCAATTCTTTAATATACTTCAAGCACTTATTTTCCAGTTAAACTATATCTATTAAAATGATTAGTACTTAAACCTTTATTAAAAAAATACTAGCACTAACGGTTACTTTTCAAACTAAATACGTCCACACATTGATTCGATTGACAACATCTCCTAGTTGGCGAAAAAAAGGACGTAAATCAGGCCCATTAATAGTGCCAAATTTTTTTGGCACAGTTGCTTTACTTAATAATTTCATTGTACATAAAGAATTTCAATCCGTTGTAACCATTTCAAAATGATTGAATGAAAAATGGTTTGTTTTGCAATTTGCAATGTTTTTTCTATAACGTTGAAAGATAAACACCGGCTGTCGTTCAAATAGAAGCTATTTTGTTTTTATTTTTTGTTTTTCCATACTCAAAGACATGAGATAATGAAGCAATTGCATGTGGAGGTGGTGACATTACAATTTCGTAATTGTTTGACTAAGAAATCTTTAATTAAAAATATGATTGACCATTCATACTTGTCTGCTTGAATCATGGCCATACACTATAGTAATTTTCTTGTTTGAGTTAAGTTATACACTATTTGGCCCAAAATGATTTGGTCAGTAAACAGGTAAATACAAGTCAACGCTTTGGTTGCTGGGTATATATAGTAGTATATACGTACAAAACTGAGCGCAGATTTCTAAAAAAGCCAGATTTTAAATTTAAACCTTCCATATGTTAAGAAAAATAACAAGTAGCTACTCGATCTGGTCCTCATCTGTTTCTGTTCAAGAAAGAGAGAAAATGCAAGGATATAAACTTCTACATTATCATGTGACCTACAAGATAAATTATTGTATAGCTTGTAATAAACTTCTATACGTATTTATTTTGTCGTACATTTAAGCCTTTTAGCTAAATAAAGTAGCATGCCTAAAACACAAATATATTTACATAGAAAAGGAGAGGAGTGAGTCTGTTAGATTTGTAGGACATAGGAAGAGAAGGTACGTAATATTCACAGCACTTATGGCTCATGCCATAAGCTATGGAGGTCCATGAAATGTCACAAAAGCTGTAGTCAAAATCTATAACACAGAGGGGACCAAAATATAAACACTTTTATTTGGACGATCGAAGAGGATCAAATCCTCAGGATGAATATATACTACATTTTACGAGCTAGTTCGACAACATTCAATAGCTTTAATGCCATTACATTCATGTTGAGAAGTCCATCCACCTAATATGTAAAAATCATCTATTCTGCATACAGTAAATTGTCATCTCCTAAAACTCAGTACCCATAAACTTAAAATTCGGATCCGCTCCTCGAAATCTTAGGTGGTCCACTAAGAATTTCATGTTGAATTTGATTTTGTGAGCTTGTGGAACCGTAGTGGAGAGCCATTGCTTCCTTGCCTTGTCCAGATCTAGCACTACCTACTGTTCCCTTAACTTGTGATTAGTCATGCATCCTATATATAACAATTCCTTCATATATTTATTTGCTTTGTCTCTTTGGGAGCCTTTAAATTGCTGACCCTTAACTGCCCCATCGAAGATGGCGATTTCTCACTAGCTATGTTATGTTGCTATCCTTATTAAATCATTCGTTTGGGTACTCCTATTGATTAAAATACACGTAAAGTACCTATATATAGTAGTGATCGAATTATTGAAAATATGACCAAATATAATTCACCCTTGACAATTTAGTTCGCAGGAATACATCACTTTCTCACTGAAAAAGACAAATGAACTTATTAACATGGCTTTATGAACAAATGTTGATCTAATTAAACTTCAGACCTTTTTTTTTATGTGTGTGTGTGTTGGGGGGGGGGGGGGGGGGGGGGGTGAGGTGGTCATAGAGAGCATTTAAGTAAAGATTTTGTTTAATTAATTGAATCCACTGGACTTATTTTATTCTGTTCACTATATATTAATATCGACGGTTTTAATGATAGTCGCAATTTACAATAATATTGAATCATTTGGGTATACCCTTAACACACTACCGAACTTTTTTTAATATCAATAAAGAAGGAAATTATATAAAAAAATCCTACAGAGATTCACATTTGCATGTGCTGCTTATAATTAAAAAAAATGCCTTCATCAAGAGAACCTAAGCTCTGTGGGAACAAATCTATCATTAACGCAAATTAACATTAAATAATATACTAGGAGAGCCATAACAATCAAAGCCTAATATGATTAATAAGAAGTCGGTTTCGGAAAATCAGGATTGCGCTTCGTTACTTCATTTATTTATTAGAAAATCACAGCATTATGACTATAATATAAAATTCATAAATCTAAGGATCCTCAAGAAATCAATTGCTTGAACATTTAATATTTATTTAATGTGAACATATTTGATAGATGACCAGCCTAGATTAATAGGGACATCATAAAGCAACACAACCAAATGATGTTTTATTAAAGAACAGACGCAAAGTTTCTGAATATATATAACAATAATAACAATGATTACATAAAAGATCAACTAAAAGGGTTTGTCCAATGGTTAGTGAAGTAGGTGATAATCAGTTGGATCGTGGTTCAAATTTCAGCAAAGACAAAATCATTGTGAATCGAGTTCTTTAATACCACAATTGGTGGAAGCTAGCAATTAATTATCAAAGATATAATCACCTAGGAACTGAAACTGTATCCTTAAAGAATTAGGCCTTCACAAAGAGGTGTGTTGAATATATATATATATATTTGAATAAATAAAAGTATGTCCGTTAACATCTTAAACTTTTAGATGACACGATCACATACAATTTCGACATCAATTACCTTATATATTAGTAAGATGTGCACAAACTGATACAAACATCACAATTATACAAATAAAATAAAATTACTGAGAATATTTCCCAACCTAGCTACACGTTGAAATATATAGTGGCTGTCCAATTTCAAGAGTATGGAAATATAGCCTAGAGCATTGTAGGTGGAACCCAGTAATTTTATATGTGAATGGCCCAAACTTGATAACTTCTGATGGACTTAAGCAAAGGAGGCATCATTTTTTTGCTTTTCCACTATGAGATAAAAAATAAAAAATTATATTGGAACTTATAACCTAAAAGTAAATAAATACAAGTGGTACCCGTTTTTCTCCGCTCGTGTGGTGATTGCCTTTTGTTCTAATCTATTGAAAGTTCTATCTAGATGTCTTACCTAAGAATAGATAGGTACAAACCTATAAGTAAAAAGTGTTTTATAAGAATAGAAGATTAAAGTTGACAAATGGGCATATATCACTCTCATTTCATTTAATGGGATATTATACCTTGCTTTTGATCGGATTGGAATAAAGCAAAGTTTTCATTTCATCAAAGTAAAGTTTTGATAAAATTAATAGATCTCGTGTGTGCACGGAAGACATTACATTTTCCCCCTTTCTTTACTGATCACAAATGTGAAAGAATTAATCATGAAGAAAAGGTACCTAAAATGAAATAATAAAGAACAACTTTTGGGTAAGAAATTAATTAATAGAGTATTCTACATGGAAATTTTCTATCAACCTCTTTAATTAGCTTTAGAGAAGATACAAAAACCAAAGGGTACGAAAAGAATAATTGACGGGTCCGTATACTAAAAAAGGAGTGGTTCATTTTTACTCCTTCCGTTTAAAAAATCAAGAGATAATAATTTGTCACTCAGTTTCTAATTTATTCTTAGCTATAATAATCTGTCGAAGCATTGAATTTATTATATTCAAAGAGTTATATAGTAAAATTATAATTCTATTTATTGCTTCTTAAGGGTGTGTCAAATCAATACCGAACTAGTAAAAATGGACGGATGGAGAATTGATTAGTTATTCACAACGAGAGAAAGAATTTTAATTTGGTGTTACTCAAATTTATCAATGTCTTTTCATAATCAGGCAGCATATTAAATCATAAAACACGTAGACATTACAATGTCTTCATATGAGCAATATTTTCAATTGAAACCATAATTGGTAGCTACCTGATCTTGACCAAATTTGAATATATGCACTCTATGAAATTAAGCTTGAATATTTTGGTGAAGAGAATTGCGATATAACATCACATGTGGATCGATGTGACCTTATTAAACTTTGTTGTTTGACTAAGTTAATTAATTCCTTTAAATATTATACTCTATCTGTTTCAATTTGTTTGACCTACTTTCCTTTTTAGTTCATTTAAAAAAGAATGTCCCTTTCTATTTTTTACAATTCTAAAATTTCAATTTTTCACATGACATGTTTAAGGCCACAAGATTGAAGGACATTTTGGTAGATTTGATATATCTTTAATTTAAGACCACAAGATTCAAAAGTCTTCTTTACTTTCTTAAACTCCATATCAATTTAAAATAGGTTAATCAATTTGAAACGGAGGGAGTTATTGTTATCTTGAATCATTCATACGTAGTATTGCTAAAGTTGAATTTTGGGTACCACAATCATGTGGTGTTCGATAAATAACGTAAATAAAAGTCAACGAGATTTAGTTGCTCATCAGTAAATGGACAAAAGTGACCTCGCGTTTCTTCATAAACCTGAAAGTTGATTTAATGCAATTCTAACGGAATACCGTTACCGTCAATTCTTTCTGTGAGCGACCATGCATGTCCATGGGAAACCCAAAATTAAATTTTAATATTGGACACCTTTTTTTAGCTTTGGATGAACACAATAAATATATATTGAGACAGAGAAAGGTAAGAAAAAAATTAATGATCACTAATCAAATTGAAACTTGCACTAGAGTGACGTATTTTAATGGCATAGGCGCAAAGCGAGACGTTTTACCAGATACGAGACGAGACGTAAACCTCCAGGCACTGGGGCATAAGCCTTGTGGATTTTTGATATTTTATAAATTAATATAATAAACATAAATATAGAATGACATAGAAATTGTAGAAAATTCAAAAAATATATAAAATAAGTGAAAATGTACGTAGAACTGCTAAGGATTTCTTGCCCGTTCAGATATCATATTGAATTGTGTAATCATCACATCTAAAAGTTTAAATTGTTGAGAGGAATCACTTAATTTATCATATGTCTCAATTATAAACCATATAAATATATGATGAGTTGATCATATAATTAGCTAAGTCATTAGATTTCATAACCATAACAAACACTATATATGTTTATCGTCTAAGTGCTTGCTAACAATATAACTTGTCTTACATGAATACCACTTAGCCAAATAAAGCAATACATGATCTCACACACATTCAGTTAGAAAACAAAGAGTAGTTCATCAGGAGGCAATATTAGACAGCCCTTATGCTACTAGAAACTATGGAAATCCATGAAAAAATTTCACAAATTAAAGTTGTAGTTGAGATCTACAACCAAAAGGAGACGAGACAAAAACCCCTTTGCAAAGAATTATAAAACTCTAGTGTTTACATGGCCATGGATTTTCCATAGGGGTCCATTTACCTTATGTGATTTTGGAAGATTGTGGAACAATATAGTGGGAGCCATTGCTTCCTTGTCCTCCCAAAATATATACATATTTGTTCCCCTTAACCTTTGGTTAGTATTCTATCACTTCATTCATTTTTGCCTCTCCTATGAGGTACAACGATTGTGATTTTTCACAATGTTAAGTTGCTTTTCTTATTTATTATGAGATACCAATTGATTAATTCACACGTAATAAGTAGTACTAAAAGAGCATTTCATTATTGAATGATTTGAAATTATTGTCAAATTTGTGTCAACCTGGTGCATTTAGTTATCAAGTATGCATCACTTTCTTAGAGGAAAAGACAAATGAATTTAATTCGATCGATCACATGGAGATTTGGGTATGATTTAACCCTTAACTTTAAAATATATTAACTCGTGTTTTTGTTGTGTGCGCGAACAAAAGCCTACATTGACAACGGGAAGGATTGAAAAACTACATATAAGGTGTAGAAGCGGGAAGGATTGAAAAACTACATATAAGGTGTAGAATCTCTTAATGGTGTGAGATCTTTTAGAAAAAACCGTGCGGACTTGGTTTAAAACGGACAATATCTCTTAAAATTATTTTGAGTCCAATACTTTTAAATATTAATTTTTTGTAAATAATTTTAAGGACATTTCAATCATTTTAAGATAAAAAGTGATTATCACCATCTTTTTACCAAACACTAGTTGTATATTATCAATTTCAACACTTCTATTCAAACACATAACTATTTATTTACAAAATTAGATTTAGATTCAGCACTTGATGCTTATCATCTACTTTTAATCAACTAACCCAAATAGACTCAAAATTTACAAATGAGATGGTTGGACAATTCAGCTTCTTACTAAAGTAAACAGAGATCTCGAATTTAAGTATCCATAATTAACAAAAACTAAAAATAATAATGATACATAATCAAGTAGAGATGGTTGCATTTGTACACGAGTAGAATCATGTTATATATGGTGGACCCTAACACACTTGCAATATTTCTTATCGCCAATATAGACTAAAGAATTAATAATTAAAAAGATCCTAAAGAGATTCTCTATTGCATGTGCTTCGTTAACCGTCTTATAATTAACTAATTGCTTAATCAAGAATAGTAGTACCATAAGTTCTACAGGAACAACCTTTACAATAGAAAAATTAAAAACTAATACAATAGGTCAGTAGGGATAATGGGTCCTTAAAAGCCTAACAGAAGTCGTTTTACGGAAAATATGGATTGCCTTTGGTTACTTGAATTTTTATAATTAGAAAAAGTCACAACCTCAACAATACGAAAGGCTTACATATAAGATGATCCTCCAGAAAGTAATTTATTTAATAGGAAAGCATACTAGATAGAATACCAGCGTAGATTAGTAGGGTACTATTAAGTAAAGGGATTAGGAAAAGTTCCTAAATATATAACAATATTAGTGAATGATAATTACAGAAAAGATTTCCAAATTAAATCTCGATAGTGCCTGTCAATTTCAAGAGTGCTAACACATCCTACTCGTACATTGGTGGAACCCAATTTTGTTATGTCTAAGGGATCATAATTTAAAACTTGTAATGAAGTTTAAGCCAAGGATGTTTTTTTTATTTTATTTTGTTGCCTTTTAACAGTGGAATTAAGAATGAACTTGATAATCTAAAAAGTAAACCTTCCCTCCGTTTCAGTTTGTTTGTTTCTCTTTTTTTAGTCTGTTTCAAAAAGAATTGTCCCTTTAATTTTAAAAAGTATTTTGGTACATTAAAAGGCCTCCTCTGGATGACTAGCCAAGTGTGTGTCAATAGCCTTGAAAAAAAGAGATGGAAAAAAGAAGATGACTAACTAAATGGTGAAAGGTACCCTATAACTAAAAAGGTTGTGGGAACCAAATAAAAGTTGTTTGAGAATAGAAGATTAAAGTTATACAAAGGGAGCATCACCTTCATTTAATTTAAATTAATGGGGTCACAGGAATACTTTGTTGTTGATCGGATTGGAATAAAGCAAAGTTTTCAAATCAAAATAAAGGGCTTCCAAAAACAAATCTCATGTGTGCAAGGGAGATACATTTTGCCTTTCTTTCTGATTACAACGTGAAAGAATGAAAAAGGAAAGATACCCAAACAAAAGAAGAAAGAGAAGTACAGCAAAAAGGAATAGCTTTTGGACAAGAAAGAGTATCTTACAAATTTCCATCAATTCACTGTGACAATCATTTGATTGTTGGACAAAGATATTAGGTAGTAATTGAATTGATCGATCAATAATATCCTGTTAAGCAGCATACTTATCAGATATAGATGCTGAGTTGGTTTTAGATTAATCGTGGTTGGCACAAGCACAATAACAAAATCATCTATAGTCTCCAAAATATTTCAATAGTTTAAAGATAACGTAAACTATCCAACTACACACTCGTTACCCATATCTTTTTGTCATCATGACAATATTGGCTTAATTATTACAGTTCTCATATACCTATGGGAGATGGTGAACTTGAAAAGGATATTAACCTCCTGTTTCTTTAACCCTTTTATTCTAGGGCTAAATTCAGTTTCCAGAGCTATACTGTACATCGAGAGCTTGGACGTTTGCAAACTAATGTGTTTGTAGCATGTACACACACCGGGGCACTCAGACTTAAAGACCTGACTCAGGATTCACTTTCAGAGAGTTACAAAAATGATAATAGTATCTTGATCTACACATGCATACTTCCTCAGAGAACTTCTCATGCTCATCTACACCAATTCTTCCCTCTAAATTTTACCTTTGGAAAATTCACTTGGTAAAACATGTAACCGGCCCAAGTTCTGGTGTGATATATTATCCTAAAAGGAGATGAAATAATTGAATTATCACACTAAATATCCTCTAGGAAGTTCAGAAGCAACCAAAAACAATAAACACAACAGAGGAATAGTTCACACCACCAACCCAAATTCAGCTTCAGTGTATGTTTACCAGTACAACAATACATCATTAATATATACCGCCCACAGCTAACACTCGTTCACCTTGAGCAGGTTTATGCATCCAGTCATGCCTGAAGTATCAGTATCTTGATCGTCTCCTACTGCAATATCAGCTCATGTAAGTCATCTAGCATATCAAAACCAAATGGCAAAACACACGATTGAAACTCACCGAGGTGAACGAGAGCGGGAAATGGAGCGAGAAAGAGAGCGTGAACTAGAGTGAGAATGCGAAGGTGAGTGTGAGTGAGAGCGAGACCTCGACCTTGAACGTGAATGATATCTACGAGAACTCCTTTCTCTGCTGCGACTCCGGCTATGTCGATGCCTTCACCCATTTAAACATAATTCAGTCGTTAGAAGTGAGAGATAATAATTTGCAGATAATATGATGAGAAAGTCTACCAATATTATTTTTTTTAAAATCGAACAGAAGAATGACGATGCTAAATATTTGTTCAATTTGAATGAAGGACTATTAAGCGTAACCTGAGAAAGAAAAAGATTAATATATAACAGATAATGGTTTGTGGAGGAAGCACAAGATGACCTCATGCCTAATGGCGGCAAGGTGACAGCAGAACTTCAGAATTTTCTTCCAAAGACGTTTTCTGTTAGTTGGCAATGTTTGAAGCTTCTTCGGTGCTAGAAACTCAGATATAAGAGACTACAAAATATCCTCCAAGTGTTGATATGGCTGGTACAGAAAGAGGAACCAAACGCTTCTAAGGGATTGGAGAAGTCTTTTGACTAGGGTGTCAACTCGGTGGGGGTCAAACGGGAAGGTTAATAAATGAACTGATATACCTGACACATCCATATTTTTGCTTGGGACTGAGTGGGTTAGTTCAATATAGTGTATCAATGGATCATAACTCAGCTCGTCCAACTCGAATCATAAATAGGGAATTACATCCATGTATCAACAGGCTGCAGAACAATGCAGAAAACACTCAACAATTACACAACCACATACTTTGACCTGCATTCCCCATTGAATGCGAGCAGAAGCAATAATGTTCTCTCCCACTTCCTTGTCACTTCCTCTACCCCACTTTACATAAAATTAAGTTATTAGGGGAGAAATATTTTTTCTTTGACTAGAAGGGAATCTCAACTGAAATACCTCACTGCACAGGTACAATTTTTTTCAAACATTTGTAGTACTTTTAACTATAGAATTTCATTTTCTAGTACGTTTATGTAGTTTTTAAATCAGTAAATTTTGCTCTAAAAAAGTATGAATTAATGGCCGATTCACACTAAATCTAGGAGTAAATTGTTACAGTGAACCACGAGTTCTTCAGCAGGTCTCCAACAAATGAAACTAGGGGCTGATTTTTCTGACTTAACTACAGGAATTCCTAAACTTTAGCAGTCCCAAATAAAACCTACTTTCTCCACTTCTAATTTTTCTCGAGTTTGCTATGAGCTAAAATGTAACTTCTCAGTCAGACAACAACAAATGCATTTTAAAAGAAAACAAACAAACAAGATCAAGCAAGCAAATGACAACTCCCTTTTCAGTCCAATACTCCGACTCCACCCCCACCACCCAAGAGAAAAAAGAAAATGAAAAAGGGGGGAAAAGTCATCCCCACATTCTTAACTTCAAAAAATCAAGGATCAATTTTTATTTTTTTTATTTTTTTTGATGACCGTGGTGTCCGGGCCAACTTTCGCGCACCTCGACTAAATCCACGGGATACCTGCCACCTCCCACCAACAACAGGTATCAGGTAACTCTGTCCACCAAGGCTAGAACAGATGGGAAGAATCACCTAGTGTTTTTTGTCTCCACTGGGATTTGAACCTGAGACCTTAGGCCTCATGGCTTTTTTAACCCACTTCATTGACCACTAGGCCACACCCTTGTCCAATTCTTGGCCAGCTACATTAAAGGTTACATGTTCTCAAAAAACACATCCTCAATTTCACAAAATCCCTCGAGACAAACTTGAGGCAATGTTTGTCTTTGGTCTTCTGCTAAGAATGTTAGGACTCTTAAGTCCCTGTTTATTGAGGGACAAAGAGCAGCTTTGGTTTCAGAACTCTTTGAAAAAGGTTTCACCTAAAGCAAAACTGGTGAGAGATGGAGATGGAGATGAAGGCTGAAGAAAGTTGTGCATGCGCAGTTGCAGAAAGGAACTAAAGTGAATCAACAACTGAAGGAAGTTTTGCTTTGACCCGTTAGGTTAGTCTTGTTTTAAGTAACCCTCATTACCGAATTATTTGAAAAGTCAATATGGTCTCGACCTATTTTAATTCATCTACTCTTTACTCAATCCCTCACCAAACCACCGAATCTACAATGGGTTGGCAGGTCAGAAAATTACACAAAAGTTTCCTACGTGATAGATGAACAAACTTCCTAGACAGGAACGATGGCCTCTAGCTCCACCAGCACGCATCTTGTAGACGGGCATCACTCAATTTCTAATCAAGTAATTCAGAAATCCCTTTACATTAAGGAAGACACAAGCATAAAAGGTAAGGGAACTTTAAGGAACATTAGATCATCAACTCCGGCAAGAAAATGTTTACTTCTGACAAATTCAACTCTCCTACACATCAAGTACAGTATAACAAAAAGAATGAGTATTAGACTATTAGTACCTTCGAGGGGAACGGCTGTAACTTCTACTACGACTTCGGCGACGATACCGGCTTACTCGGCTTGTCTCTGCCAGCTTTTCAAGCCTCTGTTTCTCGTGTTCTCTTTTCTTGGCACTTTCAATAGCTGTATCTTTCTTGACTGCAAAAGGCATCATTTAGGTAAAAAAGAATATGACCCACATAATCATACAAAAAGAAGAGAGACGAGATATTTTCATCAAAAAATTGAAGAGACATGAGGTCCTCATTCTTGTTATATTGCTGCATGCAGCACACAATAGAAGACAAACAGTTAACTCCTGAGATGCACATGAAGTAATGTATACTTTGTTTGTTCAATTGTTTGCTCATAATCCGTTTAAGTCGCTCCTGAGGTGTTTCCTTCTTTTCACCCTGCTGTTTAGAGAGGCTTGAACTACTAGTTGTCTTGTTTAACTTTGATAGTGCTGAGGATGCACTGCCAAAACCAAAAAATGGGGACAAATTAGTAACTACCTTCTTTTCAAGGAGAGAAAAACAGAGAATTTGACCGCCCTCATTCACAAGCACAAAAAAATACATGGGGGAGCGGAAGAAAGAACAATCAAATAAACAGAAAGCGGATGGGTGCTTGAAGACACACCTTGTTGGTGTTTTCAACATTTGGCCACTCTTATCCTTATCACTAGATACCCCAGATGCAGGATCTACATGGAGGGCTTCAAGAATACGACCAGTTGATGGCCTGCAGAAAGTGAGATTTTAAACAAGAAATGTTTCATGTTATCATGCAAACTGAATAGCATCAAGTAAGTTCAATTCAGGGAAAATGAGCTTCAGATCGGAGACTTGCTCCCTCTTCCCCTTGACAGTTATTCGAACAGGTGTAAATGGTGATATATTCTAAACCACATTAATTTCCTCAGCTAACTAATGGATGAAAAGCTGGAGCAGAGAAAAGACTGTCCAATCTAGCTTTGCAAGAATTAAAGGTCAAGTGCTCCGACCGGTTTAATGGATCAGTTCGAGACGGAGGAGATGATGGTGGAGAATATCCTTCAATTTTAGGCTCGTTCGCATCATCTGCGCCACCAAATTCAGTAATATACTCTATCTTTGGAGTTCTCTCCTTGCCTTGGTAAATATCATCTGATATTACTCCACGTTCATAGCGCCTTGAATGGGGAGGCGAATATGAGAGAGACCTTGACCTGGATCTGTGCAGATGGAAAAAATTATTAAACCAACATTAGACAGACCACTGGCCATTTAAAAGTGCATAAATAAAATACCAAAGATAACAAACCTTCTGGAACGTGAATAAGCTTCATATGTCGGACTTCGTCGAGACTCACTGCATAAAGAAAAAGGGGAAAGAGAGTGAGTGAGTGAGAACAAGTCGTACTACTGGAATCTTAACCTGCTTTTAAGTATACAAGAGTAAATGTGACAGATCCAAAAGAACTAGCATACCGATAGGGATCATGATGGAGAACTCTACTCCCGGTAATACGGGCTGTTTCTCTTTCCCTCTCCCTTTCTAATTGAGAAGCCTTTCTTCTCTCTTTGCGACTCAGCTTCCTCTGCAAAGGCACGATTAGTATGACAGTATACCTAAAATTTAGCAACAATTAAGTCCCACATTTAGCCAACTTACTATTGCAGGATCTCCCTTGATTACTTCTCTTTGCCTCCTTTCTTCCTCCTTAGCCTTTTTGTCCATGTAGACAAGCCATCCATACCTTTTCACTCCATAATCTTTGGCAATTGACTCCATCACTTCATCGTTGCTATCATCACTGTTAAAATCTTCTTCCTCGTCGTCATCCTCATCATCATCACCGTCGTCTTCACCATCTGAAAAGTGAGCTTCGTCTTTCCCCTCTCCATCATATGAGAAACCCACTTGTGAATACGACCCCTTGCTTGCTGAAGGCTGAGAAAGTTGAGGTCTGCAATACCGAGAATTTTAGAAAACAACAGCTGTCTAGCAAATTAGACTATTTAATGTAACATCCCAGCTGAGAAGTGTCATATCACAGAACACTAAGAAAACCCACAAACAAATAACAAGTTTTAATTAATCGCAACTCACTCGCAGCTGAAGCCATTCAAGACACTAAATATTATAGTGAACATCTAATTGTGCATCAAAATGATAATACCCATCCACAGAAGAATATTTTTGCCTTCACATTATAAAAACTGATAGAAAGTGAAAAGAAAAAGAAAATAACAGTTGTGAGAGATAATAAGAACCATAAATTATGATAAAAGAAATGTCACACACAAAAATGATGAATATTAGACATCTAGCCTGTAGAATATAAGAATCACACGCAAATGTTCTCTTTACTTTTTATATAGAGTGATTTTCTTTACTAGGAACAGTTCTTCAATTTTTTGATAAGCTAAATAATTTTATTAAAGATGGGAAACCTCGTATACCATAATAAAGTAGAGAACCTACATCAAGATATAGTTCCGTACAAAAGAAACTCAATCTTCTATACAAATAGGAATCTCACGGGTGCACCGAAACAAGAGGCCTTTTTTCAATTGTACATAATCATTGTCAACCCCTTCAAACACTCCTATTTTTCACTTTCAAAATTACCCACAGAGGGCTAATGGAGCAACAATCCATGCCCTCAGTGTTCTCTTACTCCTTCTAAGGGCCAAACTGTGCAACACTTCCTTCAAAGAGTTCTTTAATATTTTGAGTTATCAGTGATTATCGACTCAAAACAAAAAAAAGTGTGATTATGAAGTAATAATATATTAAGTCCTAGTTACTACATAGTAGACCACAACTTCAAGCAAACAAAAATTCAACAACATTCACAACGCTACACAAAATCAGTAATGCAATGATCATTAATTTTGCATCAAATAATTAAACCTAGACAGATTTCAATTTGGACCTAGACAGATTTTGTTTTAAAAAACTCACATTTTCGTCTTCTTTTCCTTCTTTTTTTTATTCATCTTCGCAGAGTAGGAAGAATGGACAAGTGGGCAACTAAAAGGCAAAAGACCTAAAGTGATAAATAAAGGACAGAACATAGAAACCTGTCAGAACCAAGAAGTGCAGTGGTCTTAGCCTCCATCTCCTGATTAACATGTTGCATACCCTCTTCGTCCTTAACTGTCAATACATAGTGTTAACTCGGGCAGTGAATGGTGTCCCCAAAAAATATGCAGAATTATTTCTAAAAGCCTAATTAAAAATATATATCCTATAATGAATAGTAAAATGTAAGGATAGTCAAAAAAACCAAAAAAGTACCGACATCCTCTACGCCGATGCTTAATTAAATCCCGATAACGCTGAAAACTAACAAACTCTTCTAGTTCTTCCTCTTCCTCTGTTCTTTCTGGGGCCCGACGATGTCGGGAACTAGCATCACGAATAAAATCAAGAAGAGCACGACCATCAAATCTGTAGGATGATAGTCAAAACGTCAATTATATGACGAGCCAAATCTCCTATGACAATCAGTATTCTATCATTGTAAGAGTTGTGAAATAGTGACCTGTCAATCAAAATGTCCTGTTTCCCATTCCAAGGTATCCTGATACATATACAAAGAAGTTAGCTCATGCGGCTACGCACTTCAAAGAAACATGTCACCATTAAAAGCACGTAAATTTTATCTAATACTACTTGAGGCCAGAAAGAGAATGCTAAGCATCACCACATAACTATTAACTAGTTTCAAATGTCCTGATGATTTTGGATCAGTAAACACTGAACCTTAGGAATTCATGATATTAAAATACCTCAGCAAAATAACAATACTTTTACCTCAGCAAAATAACAATACTTTTAGGATGATTCATTCCGTCGGGGAGTAAGAGGAGACATATAGAAGCATATCAAATTAGCCAAAAAGTCGTCTGTTTTCTATACATTAATTGAATAAGCAATATCTACCATGCTTCATTGTTTTGTACTTGTTGCATTCCAATTTGTATGAAACTTTCCATATTGAAGCATCTCAAAATATCTGATACTATTCCACTAATAAGTTAAATCAACACCTTAGCCCTAGGATTACTTGAATGGAAAAACAAAAGCATGAAATCATACAGGCCTTGCTGATCCTGGGTGGCTTGATAAAGAGCGTCGTCGCGGTAAATACGACAGCGAGAACCAACGGCTTGAATGGATTGCTGAGGATCGCCACGGCGTTTAGCGAGATAGATGGCGCGTCTCTGAGCTCTCTTACGAGCAGCGTCCATCATATCGTGCACTTTCTTCTCCGATCTTCGAGCTTCGTGCCACATCTTTCTGAATCGGTCCCAAATTGCAGGTGAAGAATCGGAATTCGAAACCCTAACAACCCTCCCTCACTTCGTTTCCTTGACGTTTTCAGTTAATAGGGAACTTAACATGGACCAACCATGTGATAATCACGTGTTCCTCTTTCTTCTTTTGTTTGTAAATTAATTACGCGAGAGAATAGCCTTTCTGTCCCTTTAATAAATTTTAATTTTGATCCTTATATATATCACTCGACACATCTAATTTTAATTGATTAAAATGTGTGGTTTTAATCCTTCTTATAGAGGAAATATATTACACTTGGACTATTATTAAAAGTATATTACTCTTAAATATAAAAAACTTAAAATTGATTTTGGAAATAGTTAAATTGAAAGTGAACATTTGAGTATTTTGGTGGTTTGTTGTTTTAAGATTAAGGTTTGCTCTTGAATTCTTACCAAATTGATGACTCTTTATAAGGATTTAGGAGCAAACATTCTAACAAGTAGGTCAATATTTTATTTCAAGCTTCTGATAAAGAAACTCACCACATACTTGCTTGCTATCTTATTCTAGTTGGCAATTCATCAAATATATTAACATAATCTTATACTTAAGATACATATGTCAAGTCCTTGAAATCACTCATGGAATCATCAAAGCATACCGTACAAAGTCTAGAATAAAGACACTTCGTTTTTTTTTTTAACTTGGCTAATTTTTTCGAGTGAGTCTGTTTTTCATAAAGTATTGGTGCTATTGTAGAGCATTATCCTACATTCAACATGAAGCAAGCTTAACTTGCAAAATTGTTGAAGTCGCATCCACATTAAAAAATTGTTCATATTTATATAGCAAATCTTTCAAGTCACTCCCATCAAATTCTGAGAATTCAACTTGATAGTTCCTCGTAGGCAGATAATATTTCTCCTCCTTTGCAATCTCAACCCTTGCGCTTCTAAACCTTGCCCCCATTCTCAATTATTGCCTTAGATTGTTCATTACCATCCAACATGGTCGTTGTCATCTTTTTTATCTCATTCGTGGCATTTGTCACTATAACATCGATAACTCTGCATAGTTCAGAAACAAATCCAACAACTCATATCATAGATTTCTTCGGCCTGTCGATTTCTCTATACATTTTCTAAATTTAGTAATGTAATCACCCATCACACAAATTAGAAGAGCATGAAGCTCTGATACCTATGATACGATCCCAAAAAATGAAAGATGAAAAAAAGTATTTTAAGGAACAATTGGCATTAATTTTCGAACAAACACTCAATAGAGAGAGAAATTGAGAGAACAAATTGTAATGACTTTATTGATTTATTATTCTCAAAGTGAAACTTCTTTTATTGAATTGCATGGCTTTATAATCGAATCTACAACCAATAAAAAAATAAGTGGAAAATCAGTAATAAATAAGAATTGCTCACTTGTGTATTACTCACATGCGCTAACAAAAAAATAAAAATTGCCTAATAACTAATTGGCCAGCTCAGCTAATTAGAAATGAAAAGTGAAATAATTGGATCACAACACTATCTAAGAAATTAATTTCAAAATCTATTAAAATTCAACAAAAAATACATCTGAACCTATTACTCAATAGTATAATGAGTTCAATACTAAAAATCTTAAAAGTTGAACTCATTAACTAATTTAAATCTTGAATTCGCCTCTAAATTTGTTCCAAAATGACTCTGGATTGTTCACCTTTACTTTGACTTTCTGAGAACTTAAGTAGTTAAATTTTCAAAGGTAAATAATCTCATGTCCTTTAAAGTATTATCGTAAAAGACTTCTAAAAAAAAGTAAGAAATAAGACATTGAAAAAGTCGATCACTAAATAGAAAAATGCATTCAAAAGGCCTGCCACGACTTCATAGACATTTTGGTGGAGCCTAATTAATTTGTGTAAGCGTATATGTATCCATGCAATTGAATCTTAAAAGTTAGCAACAACAAACCGCTATTCCTTTGTTTTTGTTCTTGAACTTTAACAACTCCTATTTTGTTTCGTCATGGGAAATGGATTTATGAAAAAAGATAATTGTTAATAACAATGAACGAGTTTATAATTGTTAACATGTATACAAAAAAAAAGTGTAACATACTGTCGTGAACAATAGTGAATTAATTATGTTATGAAATTCTAATTGCCATGCACATATTAGTTGTTGAACCATCATGAACTCCACAATGTCAATCCACCTATGCAATAATTTATTCTTATATTAAATAATAATTTTACAAGCTTGCCATAAGATTATATCTTATAACATGCGCTTTCTCGTATTAACTATTGCATCAATCTTTTTTTATTTAAAAAATAAATATTAAGAAGATTATTTTGTGACCTAATAATGAACGTTTACTCCTTGTATGTTGTCAATTAATTTTATGCTTCCGTCTATTTTGAGTATTACTAATTAGTGCTTTCTTCATTTCAAATAACGAATTTTGAAATGTGAAACATGTTAGTTGATTACTCACATTAAAAGGTAATTTGTCAATATCAGTTTTTTACCTTTTTAGAATAATTTTCGAAGAATTAATTGAGTTATTAACATGTAACCTTTTATTATTTGCGCAAAAGAAATGTTATCATATGCTTCTATTCGTGTTTTTTCCTTCTTTTATTCTCCTCTTTTTTGTCCTTTTATTTTGATCTCTTCTCTTTTGTTTGTTCTTCTATCAACTCTAGAATCTTGAATTCTCTCTCTTCATCTGTTCAATTTTGAAAAATTTATTTAATCAGTCTAGAGATATCAAAAAAAGAAGAAGATGGGGGGAGTATTATTCTGTCGAGCCGTAAGAAAGATGAACATAACACTTGTTTCCCCTTGTCATTTAAAAGTAAAGAAGAGATACACAATTCAAAATTTTTAATTTTTTCTTAAATCTAGAGATAGTTGAAAAACTCATTAAAGAGAAAGATAATTTCAAAAAATAATAAAATATTTTTATATTTTTGGATTTTAGAAAATTCATTCACTTTGGAACATAGAAAAAGTGTTGATCAAAGGGAGTACTAAATTATTTTAATTAATTATTATCGGATACATGCGTTTGATCCATTCAAGATGATTTTTCTTTTTATAATTGATACTTTCCGACGTTATTTTTCTGATTATTTTGACTTGCCAAGTTTACAAGAAATTACTCCAGTAGACAACTTTGACAAAAGTAAAGGGACTAAAGAACAAATCATCATGAGTCGGACCAACCAATACCTAGCGTGCAAGGCCCACAACCCGATGTCATGTAGGCCCATTTCCCTTCTCTCTCTAAATATAAACACGTTTTTCAAATCCACTTGAATCACAATAACCTACACGCTTGAGCCATCGGAGCTTCCCCCCACCCTCTCATAGGGGTTGGGTTGGTCGGGCCTTCTCCATGGCACACCTCACCGGAGCTCCGCCACCGCTTGCACCACCCTCAGCGGCGGTGTCTCCTTTATACAAACAGAAATCTTGGTCGCCGGACACGTTTCGCGATGAGGCGTGGCAGCGGCGGAAGGGTACCTATGGAAGCTGCCTGAAGCGGCGGAGCAAGAGTGTTACCGATGAGGACCTTGATGAGCTTAAAGCTTGTATTGAGTTAGGGTTTGGATTTGACTCGCCGGAAATGGATCAACGATTGTTTGATACTTTTCCGGCTTATGGCCTGTTTTACACCGTGAATAAACAGTACACCCTTTCAATGACTCCGTCTTTATCATCGGTCATCTCCGATTGCGATTCAACCTCGCCTCCCGGCAGTCCCCATACCATTGTCGATCCAGGTAATTTGATAAAACCTCTGCTTTTCCTTCATTATATTTAAATTACATTAATCTGTGTCAATTTTCATTAGTATTCCGTTCGTTCCAAAATACTTGTCACAATTTGCTTTTTGAGAGTCAAATCAACATTTTAAGATGTATTTTTTCATCACGCTGATATGAGAAAAATTGCAATTTATAGTACTTTTTGTATAGTTTTTGAATATCTAAATTTCTAATCTAATTTAGCTTTTAAAATTAGTCAAATTGACTCTCGAAAACCAAAACCCGACCACTATTTCGGAATGGAGGGAGTACCCTTTTATTTTAGAATGTTCTGAAATGTTCAGCACAAAGTCTATCTCCATTTAGCAATCCTACATTCAAGTAATTCAAACTCATTCATTTAATTAAGTTTTAGATTTTGACATGAGGTTACTTATCAATTATGATTTAATGTTTTATATTTTAATAACTAAACTATAGATAAATCTATCTGTTAAACTCACTGGTCTGTCATATATAATTTTATTACTAGATACTTTCAATTACAGAAACCTTCTAACTTTGTTAATGTTCTTTATTGATTTGAATGCCTATGCTGCCTATTATGATATAATCATTTGATCAACTAATAGTTCGGTCATGACCCAACCCGCTCAAAGATTCCTTGGACAAAAATGGGTTGCGTCAAGATGGGTTAAGTAACGCGTTATAACCTAGCCCGCCCAATGTTGATTTGCCTACACAGATACACCTGTTCATGATTTTGGGAGGTTAGGTGGGGAACGAGATTCTTTAAATGAACTAGAGAGGTTAACGTATGGTTGCTAATAACTGGAATAATGGATGTAGGAGATAATTCTCAGACGGTGAAGACAAAGTTGCGGCAATGGGCACAAGTGGTTGCTTGTGCGGTGCGTCAATCTTCATATTAATGGATACTGGAAGCTGCATATCTGTTGATTGAATGAATAGAACGATGATGATATTTTGCTGTACCAGAAGTATGTTTTCAGCAAGAAGGGACTAAATTAAACAAACCATAGTTAATTTGAAAAAGTAATCATAGTTAAGATTGAGCAAACTTGTTCAATCTTAGAACTAGTAGTCTGTTGATATGACTTTTATTAATATGATGATTGTGCTATAACCACAAATACAATTGGTCCAGCCCCAACAAACTCTTGTTAATTAATTGCTAGTAGCCATGGTTGTTGATATTTGCATCATTTGTAACATCCTCCAGCAAGTGGGAAATGCCTTGTGTTTCTTTGGAAGACTGACTTTTTCCTTTGGAATGTTTTCTTCTTTTTCTTAGCTTTCGTTTCATGTCTTCTACACTTGAGAAAAGATCAAAAGTTGTTTCTGTAGCTGATTTTTATACTGTGATTGTGTAGTCCTTTTCTGTTTTACTTTTAGCTCTAATTGAGGTTAAAGGAAGAACATGGTTGCAAAGCATTCTCAGTTCTCTTTGCATTGATGCTTATAAGTTACAATCTCAATTCTTCTTTTAGTTGAGGAACCTTGCTTTGTGAGGATGCTTTCTGGAATTTTGATATTCTTCAAGCTTTTCCTCTCATGACAAGCAAAGTGCGTGCTTTATTTATTTTGATTGGTTTTTGAATTAAAATTGGAGGGAATTATTGTTATTCATTATTTACTGGTTAGTACTACTTACAATCAATTCAAGCTTGTTCAATTATACTACTTTGACATCATGCGTGTGAAGGGTCATCTGCTGCATGCTTGTTTTATTTCTATAGGAGAGTTTTTTTACTCATAAAACCCCATTTTAGGGTTACAATGAGCTGGTGTTTAAGAGATTACTGTGAGAATGTCAGTTGTTATACATAGTGATTTACTGTATTCTGTTAAATCTTTGAATGCGTAATCAACAGCTCGAATGCTTCCTATTAAGGCTCTACTAGCATGAACTAAGACTAGAAATCTAGAATAGTGCTCCTAAGAATGTGAATGAAATGGAACTAAAGATAATTCTGGCGTGATTCTAGCGCTAGTTCTTCTTATGATTCTTCAATTTCAAATGAAAAGTTATCAAGCTAAAAAAAATTCTTAATTCTTTTCAACTTCTTCGTAAGTCAAACGTGACCAGTAACCACAATACTTAATGCAGAACTGAGATTATTTTCATGTATACTAATGTAAAGCATGGGGACAAAGTGGCGGATTCAAGAATTTATATATGAAGACTTAGAAAATATAGATTGATACACATTGGATCAATATATGTGACCTAAAGTAAATTTTGAACACATTTTGCCATTTCACTAGAATTTTTCTTTATATTAGGAGATCTCACTAGTCAGTTTCATTACTTGGAATCTCTGGTTGTCAGCTAAATACTACTTGGCTCACTAGTCATATTTTCATTACTCGAAATCTCTGGTTTATCAGCTAATACTAATAAATGCCAACATGAGAAACTTGGAAAACAAGTAAATGACTGGTTATTTAGAGTAATGATCCAACAAAATGCAGGTAACTGACTTATTTAATTGGAGCAAAGGCGATCATATTTTTCTTTTCAAGCGTTATGAATTATGTATATTTGACCAAGTTAAACATATGTCTGTACTTACAATTGAGGTCTTTTCTCTCTGTTAAGAAACTGAAACTTTGACTGTTGACTAGAAAAAAAACAGAAGAAGAAGGGAAGTCCCAAATCCAGATAATATTTATTGCCTCTTTATAAACTACTTCATTTGCATATATTTGTGATTTTAGTGAAAGTGATATATATTCATTCATTCATTCATATGTAGACCGTACTAATTAAATAACATCATAAATACTATATAGTTTCGGCAAGTTTAGTTTACCACGTGTGAAACGTTGACTCTGAAAAAGGTTTTGAATAAATATCTCAAGTTAATTAATGAGTAGAATTAGTCCAAAACTTCTAATGAAAACCATGGTAATTTCCTGAAAAATGATACACATTTTCAAGGCCTAGGTCTATTTGGTGGTCAAATTTACCGAAATTATACTGTTTCTCTACAAATTGAGGATGGAAAACACATTGACGTAATTTAAATCGTTGAAGAAATGCTAGATTATTACAGTATACATATAACTATCAACTTGGCACGTATTATATATTTCATGGCCGACTGAAAGGTTAATATTTTAATTAAACAACTAGTGAAGTGATAGGACGTAGTTTTCTGGCTTACCAAATTAAAGTTGTAATGCTAACGCAATATATGGGTGTCTTGGGCAATTTAACATAAAATGTAAATCTCATGCAAATGGTTGATTAATTTGGTATACCAACAAACTGAAAAAGGTTAATTAAAGAATTTCTTTCTTTTTCTATTGGGAGGCATTGAAATTTCATTGATGTGATGCCAAAGGGTTCTTAGAGCTTGTTTGAATTGACTTATTTTAAGTGATTTTAGACCCTTTTATAATGTTTGAATAAAATAAAAAATTATTTTTAATCACCTTTTTTAAGTAAAAAAATACAAATAAATAAAAAATTATAAATTAAAAATTCTAACTTATGACTTTTAATTTATACCCAGAAAGTTGTAAACCCATCGAAACAAACTCTTACAAGTATAGTACGAAACAGACAGTGACACATATATAGATGCTCATCAGTTGATAGTTGGTACAATAATTTGGGGCTCAACAAGAACTAATTTGGTACTATATGCTCAAACATTTCTAGTTAAAAATGTGTCTACTAACAAACCATTTTAATGAAACTATAAACTGGATCACTTTTTTTTTTTAATCAAGAATATCTATCGTTATAGATAGATAGTACTAACAACAAAAAAAATGATAGGGATATGAAAGAAACTAAATTGATTTCCAAAAAGTGTTCTTGGCCTTCCAATCATTTAGCCAAACAGGTTCATATAAGTAGGTGTTTGGCCATAGGTTCAAATATTTTTTACTTTATTTGGAATTTATGGAGTTAAATTTGAGTTTTGTTATAATTTCTGCAAAAAATATTTGAAATAATGTTCATGCTTGAATATACTTAAATACAACTTCAAAAGTGAAAAATCATGATTCACGAGTCGGAAAATATGTTATAAGCCATTTTTCAAATTTAAAATATAACTTCAAGTTGAATTAAAATTTTAATTGATAAACACTAATTTTCAAATAAAGTGAAAATTTATTCTGAAAAAATGAATACTAATTTTTATGGCGAAATGGATCAACATGAATAAAAAGTAGATAACCAGAAATGATAGCTAGGGAATTAATTTTACGAAAGCTGTTTGGCCTCCCAATTGACCAGGAATATCAGCCAGTGTGAGATGTGATTTGTCCGATTAATAAATACTCCATTCGTCTCATATTAATTGATCATTATATTAAAAATAATTATTTTATATTAGCTGATCACCTTATTAAATCAAAAAAACTTTAATTAATTTTTTCTCATATTACCCTTGCAATTAATTATTTTTGAAAGTATTCACACTTGTTTGTAAAGTTTCAAAGAAGTTCTTAAGGGGTGAATTAGTAAAACTATTTTCTTATTTATGATTTTTTAACATGCGTGTAAAAAAAAAATGATCTACTAATATAGGACGGAGGGAGTATAAATATAAAGTTCAAAACTGTTGAAAAAACAAACTCATCAAGAGTTTAATACCGCGTGTAAAGCTTTGATGAAAACTTCAAACTACTGAATTCAACAAGTCTTTCAAACTTAAGTTTTCCATAATTTAAAAATAGGCGCTTTATCATGAAGTTTTAAAATGGTGCTGGAGTTCCATTTGTGGAATTTAAAATTTCATAACATCGATTATTTTTAAAGATAGGACCCAAAATAGCTAATAGACACTATGTTTACTTTGCGATATTTATTAACTCAACTAATTTAAATTCGCGTCAAATAAACTCATTAAAAAAGATACAATAAGCTCACTGTCAAGAAGTTCTTTCATTTTCGAAATTCAAACTTGAGACCTCTAATTAAAAATAGAATGATCATTATCTAGTCCGTGAAATTTATCATTCCTTTCATCACCAATGCCACAGGTAAATTTCACATTTCACATAACTATCATTTATTTTTTTACAAAAATCACATAACCTGAAAAATACTAACTTTCCAGTGAAAAACTTATTTTTTTTTACTTTTTTCTTAAAACTTAATAAATAAAAAATCAATTAAAAAGCATCGACCCGATCCACCTAAAACCCATGTAATTTGGTGGGAATATCCAAGGGAAATGATGGTGGGATATTACTTTTTGGATACTATATTAATGTTGGCGGTGTTTCCTTACTAGTACAAGTTATTAGTGGCCTCCTTATTAGATTTCTTTGTTTGAATCATGATTGTATTGTATGGGCACAGTCACTTTCACACAAGCATCCTATGCATACAAATTTTGTATATATGAACCACCTAGTTGTTCCATGATTTATCAGTCCATGTTGCACATCGCTTTTTCATTTTATTTCATATAGAAATTGGAAAAAGACTTCTATTTTTTATCCTTTTCAATTGTCACTTGGACTTGGGCATATACAAACTTTATGTTTAACATTATTAAAAATAAAGAATTAGTGACGGACAAAATTTGATCATTTAACTATGAATTAGCACTGAATTATAAGAAAATTCAATAAGCTAGGAACGTTTTAGCGGCATATTCCATGTGTTCCTTGTAGTGTAAGATTATGCAATATTTCTAGTAGGTTAATTAAAGCAACATAAACTATAAAATAATACTCCTAGTCACAGTTCATACGTCATCAAACTGTAAAAGGGAAGTACTGGGAACCAAAACAAAGAGACGTATATGTACCCTTTATTTAATTATTAATTATGCTTATTCATCATTATTTTATAATCGCGTAATGGGAATTTATGTTTGACTAATTTAATTGTCTTCTAGCATTATATTACCTACATTTCTGCAACAAGCAAACCATCTTATAGGGAAATATAGGTGGGGGGACTTGTCAAAAATTTAAGTAAGGAATATATATATATATGTGACATCTCTTTAATTTCTTCTTTTGTCCTTTTCTTAGAAACAACACAAAAGGAGACGTAATTGTTGAATAAGGACTATTAAGGAGTAGCAGTTAATTAGTTAACCAAATAAGTAAGCTTTTATTTGCAGTAATGATCTGGTGGATGTTCTGGCCTTCAAATTTCTTGGCTTTATAAACTCTTTACACACAAGTTTAGTGAATGCAACTTAAACCTAACCCTATTTATTAGAAGGACAAGTTCTACTTGCTTAAGGGTTAATTTGCTTTTCCTTTAGATTACTTCCTAACTAAAGCATATATGTAAAAGCCCGCAGGAAATTATATTGTATAATTTTCATTCCTTTTCTTTTTGTTTTCTACCCGGTGTCAGATATCTGTATTGAAGTCTGACTAATCTGAATTTACCCATTGCAGGGTTGCAGGACTTTTTGTTCATATCCAATGCTTGAGCCCGAGACCTCCGATTACGGGTGGAGGGAATTTCAATCATCCCACTATAATCCATCCATAATATATCCTTCAATTTTGCGATTTAGAACTGATATACGCCTCGTTACAAAAGTGACTCACATATACCCCTACATTTACACAAATGACCCAAATATACTCTTTTCGTCTAACGGAGATAAAAAAGATTCTTTAAAAAAAATTGATTATTTTTTATAAAAAAAATCCATGTAAAGTGAGAAGAGGGAAGCAGGATTATAAATATTATCCAATTCTTTTGGAATCGTTGATTAACCCCAGACCTATGGTCATTCTCCTAGCCCACTCCCACTAGTTATTATTGTTATTATGTTATTTTATCATAATAAATAGAACAATATGGTGTTTCTATTTAATTATTAAAAAAGTACACTTCTACATCTTAATTTTATCCATATCTAGTATAGAACTTTACTGGATTTTCTAGATATCTTCACTAGCATGTCCTTCTAACAACTGTCATTTGTCATAATGTTGTGGTAATGGCAGTAATAATAGTATATAATCTTTAGCAAGATAAATAAATAATATTTCTTTCACATAACAAAAAACTAGCCCTTAAAGTTGATGCCTTTTTATAAACTTCTAAATTGGCGGCCAACAATCGTCATTATTTTTCAAAAGTACCATAACCTATCCAAACATTAAACCGAAAGTCTCACATTACGCACTAATAAGTTCCCTCTTGTTTCTAGAACTATAATTCCTCCAATTCTAATACGTGTAACATTTTCGTCAAACGAATACGAAAGGATGCACATTATGGAATGATAGTGGATATTGTACTTTTGCTATTATAATAAAAGTGAATCCAAAGGAGAGTTTTACACTAATCATACCTCCCTGTAACAATATTATACAATAATATAACTAATTATAATATCAAGTTTCTTTCAAAATCAATTTTTTATATTATATTTTTTAGGGTAACTTGCATATAACACACATCTTTGAAAGCTAATTACTCTTTTTTCCACCTCACTTCGCTCTGATACATCGCCTCACCTCTGGATAATTATCTTTGATACATCGGGGCAATATATCACGAGGTGAGACAATGTATCACAACCTGGAGCGATGTATCAAGGTGTTTACATGCGATATATTAAGTAATTAAAATAAAGTAGTGAAAGAGTTAATAAATATGATAAGGAGGTATGTCTCTTTGGTAGTTTAACCTATTTTTTAACTTCTTATAATAGTCTTTTTATCTATAATAATAACAATTATTTTTATATCAATATGCTCTTTGTAAAATTACATTCTTTATAACAACTACTATCTTCTTTCTTGATAATATGATGATTAACTAAACCAACTGTATTCTTGACTGATTTTGACGGTATAAATTACCCCCCCCCCCCCCCCCAAAAAAAAAAAAAAAAAGAAGAAGAGGAAGATAAATATTTATAAATATAACATATATATAGAGAGAAGAATTGAGAAGGCCCAAGGAAAGAAAGAAATTAGAAAAAAGTCACTCAGCGTGCAAGCAAATTGGAGTTTGTTAGGTGAGAAAGGAGAAAACTATATCCACTTGCCAAGTTATAATATTATCAGTATTTTAATCATAAAAATTACACACTATTTTAAGATTAGTTTGAAATCTAGTACCCACACACAAAAAAAGCAACCCAACTTTACCAATTCAAGAATATGAATATGCACCACCTAATTAATTGAAAATTAAACACAAAAACACTTATCTATCAATTGTTGGTACGTATCAATTTATGGGAAAACTTGAATAAGAAAATTAAAATCCATCCTTCACCCACTATTTCCTTCTAGTGCATTTCCACGGCATTTACATTAATTTAATTTACACAAAGGAAAAAAAAGGTCACCCGTCACTATGCGACAAAAGCGCGTATTTTCTAAACTGTTGGCCCTACGTATTAGACTTTGTTCGCTCTTCGAAAAGTCTTCTAAATATTTCTAGAACCTCCTCTTAGTACTAGTATTAAATTTGCTATTCCCATTCTTTTTTCTCTTCCATTTTCCTTATTTCTTTCTATCCATCAATTTTTATACATCTAAAAAATCTTCAAGAAGAGAGAGAGAGAGAGAAGAAAATTCAAAAGCTTTTTAGAGAAAATATAGATAGTTATGGTCGTGTTGTTCTTGGTGAAGTTTGGCAAAATTGTAGCCAATGGAAGATTCTAAGATCATCATCAATCGTCCCAAAAACAATCTTGTTCATTCTCTAGTCTTTCTTTTCGGTTTCTATTGCTGGGATTGGGAATTCCTCACTGCTCTTTTGCTTTTCAGTTACTGGTCCTTGTAATTTTCCCTAGGATCTTGTCAATTAATTACAGCTAATTAATAACCCCAAATCTCCAAAGGTTTTTTTTTTTTCCCAAAATTTTCATAGATTTAGAGAGAAACAGGGGATGTCGCAAAGGACAGCGCCGGCGCCTTTTCTGTTGAAGACGTATCAGTTGGTGGATGATGCGGCCACCGACGATGTAATATCTTGGAATGAAAATGGCACAACATTTGTGGTATGGAAAACTGCTGAATTCGCAAAGGATTTGCTGCCCAAATACTTCAAGCACAATAATTTCTCCAGCTTTGTTCGTCAGCTTAACACCTATGTACGTGTGCCTTTCTCTTTTCACATCACTCATTAAATTCTTGATTCTGTGTGATTTTGTTTCATAGATTGTTTGATATAAGCACACAATTCTTTTATGAAAGTCCATTCTTGGATTTAGACAAGAGATAACTATTGACACACTGAGCATATAGTTTCGGGCACTTTCTAGTTATCTTCTCCGCGGGAGTTGAAATCATTATCATGTTCCTTATTTATTTTTATCCCCTTCCTCTTTCTTAGGAATAACGGATATTATGCACCCTTTCGAGGACAGAAAGAGCCATATCCTCCTCCTCTTTCATCTAGTCATATACATATAAACATATATTTATTCCATTGTTTTTTTATTTTACTTGAACCGAGTGAAAAGAAATTTTCCCTTTTATTTATTTATTTTAACAAATCAACAGAAATTTACCTCATACTATCCTTATCAAGAGGAAGTACTACTAGATGTAATTTGAGAGAGTAAGATTAATTTACTAAAATAAATTTTAATTAATATTTTTTTAAGTGTGTGACATGTCAACATGGATAAAGTAAAATAAAATTGAGAGTAATAATTTGACGTGAATTTCTGAGTGCAAATAAATGATTTTATGCGGGGTAGGTGATGAGGTAGAAAAGTCTAGAAGCAGTGCCGTGAATGAATGATTTTTGACATGTCATTATCATACACATCCATAAAAGGTAACAAAACCCAATTGGAAACGTGGATCACGATTATGTGTCCCTATCACAACCTTCTCCTGTTAGTGCACTTGTCCTACTCGTAGCTGGACTTTGCTTTGCTCATAAATAATATATTTTGAATTTTAGAATTTACAAAATTGATTATTTTCAACCAAATATTATTCAATGGCTACTTATATTTTTTCAATATTCCAATTTAATAGCGGGAAGAAAAAAAAAGGTGAATCTTCCTAACTACCGAGTGGACGGAGGAAGGAAGTTTCTTATAGGGCCTAACATGACAAACTACATGAATGTTGTTGGTCAACTTTAGCAGCATTGCTTTCGCATAAATTGGGCTATTAAAGTCATACCAATTGGTTTAGTCTATTTTTAGGCCTTTGGATGGCTGTCTTTTACCTAAGTCTAATCCTCTAGAAGCAAAAAAAGTTTATGGTTTTAAATTGTTAATAATACAAAGTTTTAAAATATGATAGAGAGTTGACTAATGGAATCATACTCCAAAAAGCTATTGTTATGGTTTTTATTAGCCTTCCCTTTCTGTTAATTTTGAGGGATACATGTTTTTGACTCATGATCTTTTATGTAACAAAATAGAATGAAAACATCACATCCATGATAAATTTGATCTCTCACCCAAAACATCAACTTCTTTCACTAAAATAGTGTTGGTGAATAGCAACATCTCAATGTCTTAGCTTATCTTATATGCAATTTATTAATGAATTATTGACAAGATAATTATTGAGATCACCTATAACATTGTGACTGTTTTTTGGTCACAAAATTATTAAACTTTGCTCATATTTTTCGTGTTATGCAGGGTTTTCGCAAGATTGTGCCTGACAAGTGGGAATTCGCCAACGAGAACTTCAAAAGAGGACAGAAGGAGCTCCTCACAGCAATACGCCGTCGGAAGACCGTGACATCAACCCCAGCCGGTGGAAAGTCCGTGGCAGCCGGGACTTCAGCATCTCCGGACAATTCCGGGGATGACATAGGTTCGAGTTCGACCTCGTCTCCAGACTCCAAGAACCCGGGATCCGTAGACACTCCGGGAAAGTCATCGTCCCAATTTGCGGACTTGTCGGACGAGAACGAGAAGCTAAAGAAAGACAACCAGATGCTGAGCTCTGAGCTGGTGCAGGCGAAGAAACAATGCGACGAGTTGGTTGCTTTCTTGAGCCAGTACGTGAAGGTTGCACCCGATATGATCAACCGTATCATGAGCCAAGGAATCCCATCGGGGTCCAGCCTTGAAGAGTTGGTCAAGGAGGTTGGTGGTGTTAATAAAGATTTAGAAGAACAGGGTAGTTATAATGATGATGACGATGAAGAAGATGACGACGAAAAGGGTGATACTCTGAAACTATTTGGTGTGTTATTGAAAGAAAAGAAGAAGAAAAGGGGTCCGGATGAGAATATTGATATTTGCGGGGCACGTGGGAAAATGATGAAAACTGTGGACTATAATGCTCCTTGGATGAAAATGTCTTCAGCAGGTGGAGAGAGCAGCAAGGTCTGTAACTGATGAGGTGAAGTTGATGTTAAGGTGGGAGCAGTACTGAAGTTTAGCTTCTTCCTTTTGCTTTAGTGATTTCATTTGGATTTACAAGTTTGCTGTTATGAATAAGTATAGAATTTAGTATGATCAGTAGTATTGGGGGTTAGATTCTTACTAAAAGTAGTACTAACCCCCAACATATCAAACTAGAAATATATGTATACACAAGTACTATCAAGTCATATGTTACTGCCGCAAGCTAAGGTTGGTTTGTGTAGTCAAAACTCATGACAATAATAATGGTTTTTGATTTATGACTTCGGTGGTTCTGCATTTTATTACTATTTCCTTTTAACTTTAGCATAAGAAAGGAAAGCATGTGTTGACAAAACAAACTATTGGACATACAGCAGATCTAGTTGATTAATGTGGTAAGCAATCTTTGTGGTCTTTAGAGCAGCCTGGAATTGGAAGTTCACATTCAACGTGAAGGAGAGTGCTTCTACTCTCTCGGAGCCTCCATACAATGGGCACGTCACTAGCCATGCGTCAATTCTCTTCTCGTTCAATACAACACTCGGCGCAGAAAAGGGATGCTACCCTCTCTGAGACACATCAAAAGTGTTACTCTCTCTGAGACACATCACAAGTCTTGCTTTAGTTCTCTTGTTGATGATTTGTTCAACCTTTTTTGAGATCTTCATTTTCCCCCATAAACTTATGTAATGTAGTGAGTGCCGATGTTAGAATCCCTGTTTGTCATATTGATAAGATTACAAATCAACGTGCTGGCTTATAACAACTAGCTAGAATCCAGAATCGTCCTATAGGAAATGAGTTCAAGTAGCATATTCCGATAAAGAAATGAATATTGAGTCTAAATTAACCTCGAAAGCTAGTGCATGAGGGGAGAATTGCTTAGGACCATATAAGGAGATCGAACACCTATTGACAATCAATGCGGGAGAATCAACATATTCCTGAGAATTTATATTCAGTGTGAAGTATTAAGTCTTGTCATGATCTTAACATCATGATGATAAGTATGTGACGAGCTCGAAATATTACCTTTATAATGTGCAACTGTAGGTCGATTTCATAATCATGGATAGATGTGTTCAATTGAAACATGCCCCACAGGTGGATCATTGAACATTACTAGCTTCTTCTCTCTATCTCCAATTGTGATCTCCTGTAACTTTCACTCACATAAATAAAACAAAAACAATCCCGAGTGATCAATCATTAGCAAATATTATAAAAGAAAAAAATAAAATAATTAAACAGATTGAGTTTTGATTCGCTTTCTTTTGCAAATTTTAGCTTAATTTATTTCAACCCAAGTAATTTTTGGGCAGGTCAATAGCCTGTCCATTTACTAGCTCAACTTATTTTGACCTACCCAAATTCCATCTAACCCGCCCATTCGAAACTTATATCCAGTGTAATACCACAAGTGGAGTATGGGGAGGGTAAAATGTACACAGCCTTATCACTACCTTTATGGAATAAATTGGTTGTTTCTGATAGACCCTAGGTTCAAAAGAAGTACAATCGGAACAAAATAAGAAGATAAACAAAACAATCAAAGTAACAAGTAGTAGTAAAATTGGGGAAAAAGATAGTATGTGAATATTAGGTAAGATTACTAGATAAGAAAAGAAAGCTAGCTCTCTACGACTCCCTTGGAAGTTTTACACTACCAGATCATATTAAAGACACAACAACAACAACAACAACAACAACATACCCAGAATCCTACTCCTACTTTAAGAAGGCCGTATGCGTCCCAAGTGGTAACAAATTGGATAACTGGCCCATTGGGCTTAGTTACAAATACTCGGGTCTATATATATTTCGTCCTCTCCAATTAAATATCAAAGGCTCTTCTTTGTCTCAGCGTCTCTTCTCTTTTGCATTCCATCTGACAAAGGAGACAACGATAAGGACAGCGACAGAGATTTCCCATATAAATTATGGTAAATGTGTTTCCTATATGTAAATAAAATACGATTTTGGTTTCTTTTGCCACACCTTTTTCTCCGTTGATGTGATGTTTTTATTATGATTAAACCTTTGCCATCTCAATTTGATAATCACAATTATTGTATCTTCTTTATTATCTTCATGGCATTTGCAAAGTGTTCATATTTTATGCTAGGTGTTAATCATTCCTTTTGAAAATAAAATAAAATTTGTAACCTAATTAGAAAAATTACCGGAAGATCTCCCGATTATGCAATTTAATATTCTTTATGCTTGCTGATAAAAAAACAAAAACCTGAAAATAAAATTATGAAAAACTAGATTGAATAAAGGCCAATTACTCATTTAGAGGGAAGATAGGAAAAAAAGGAAAGATTTTTAATGTCGTTCGACTGAGATAATTTGTTTATATATGTTGTTTGAAGAAAATTTAATGATTATTGATTTTGTTGTAGGATATTTCAGTGCAACTAGCCTCTGCAAATATCTGTTTCTTGATATTTTGCTTGTTCTGGTCAAAGAACATCTTTTGATCAGTTCATATTGACCAAAATCTGACTTGTTTGGTCAATTTTCTTACTATAGTGAAGACTTTTTCTTATGAGATTATTACTTGTGCAATTGATGCTTTTCAGAAAACTTTGTCCCTACATTGACACTATACTATACACTCTTGTAACTTTGCTGATTTCCGTCTAAATTTCTTTGTTCTCATTAGATAAAGACTCCCGTGGCAAGGTTTTACGCATAGGGCCAGTTGCTTTCTTTATGTCGCTTGCCCTATCTGTCTAGCGTTTTTTAGTTGGGGACCGCCCTAGGATTAGGTTAAACCACTTGGGTTCTTTTTTTTATTGTTGAAGGCAGTCAACGTATCAGCCATTCTTTCTCCAATAGACATGTCTTTTTCCTTCTCTCTTCTGTTTTTCTCAGTAGATGAGATTATAATGAAAGATATTATGTTGACGCTTCTTTTCTCTTCTCTGGCTTGCTCTTTCAAATAAAATGTTTGCCTGCAGTAATGCAATTGGGAGAGTCTCGGGGGCTTTGGTCTAGTGGTAAGATCACAACACGTGATTTGTCGGTTAGGCACACGTCACGGGTTCTCGAACTCTTCAGCAGAAAAAAATCTACTATTTAAGGGAAGAAGAGTAGAGGGACATGCCCATTATCCTTTCGAGTTACTACCTTGAGATGGTTTATTTAGATAGAGAGCTTTATGCTGTGCTGATTACGCCAGCAATATTATTGTGAATTGATGGACGAATTCGTGGAAGATGCAAATGTGTTAGCTCTTACTGTGGTTTTAACTTTTACCTGTATATCTTACAATTATCATGGATTATTACATTTCAAATGAAAGTAAAATCTCATTTCATATTACATATTTTTTCTTTTACTTGTGAACAAACTGTATTTTGCTTACCTGTGTACCTCATCATCAGGCAAGCGTAACTAGAAAGATCTCAAGAAGGGAGACTAGAAATCGTCACCCTGGGCTGACGCAACAGAAAAGGCAAGAGATCAAAGAAGCATTTGAGCTCTTTGATACCGATGGCTCTGGTATCGTAGTGTTTCTATCTCAATACATTTTTTTGTGTTTTTAACAGATTTTTGCTCGCGTTATCTTTAACTTAGTAATTTTTTTCTTAATTGCTACTGTTCAGGAACTATTGACGCCGGTGAGCTGAATGTTGCTATGAGGTTTTGTAATTTCTTTTCTGAAGTTAAATCAATCTAAGTTCTGATATGCAGTTATGTGCTAACGTAACTAAAATTGCAGGGCCCTTGGATTTGAAATGACAGAGGAGGTAATCTTGAAATCGCATTGCATCCTTCTAGTTTCTGTTTGAAAACACTCATTCGGTTTATGTTTGCGTCTTCTTCATGTCACCGGATCATTAATGTTGCATGCCAGTTTTTTTCGCTTTCAGCAAGTTGAGCAGATGATTGCTGATGTGGACAAGGATGGTAGTGGTGCAATCGATTTCGATGAATTTGTACACATGATGACTGCCAAGATTGGGGAAAGGGACACTAAAGAGGATCTCGCGAAAGCATTTAACATACTAGACCATGATAAAAATGCAAGTCCTCGTTATTCACAGAGTTTTGAATCATGCTCCACCAAGCCTCGGGGATTTCTCGATTATAAAAAGAAAACAAGTCATTATAATAATCTGTCTTGACAATGCAGGGGAAAATATCTGCTGCTGATATTCAGCAAATTGCCAAGGAGTTGGGTGAAAAATTCACCGCAAGAGAAATACAAGAGATGATTGAGGTAGCAGATCGTGATTGTAAGTTCTTTTCTCTCATGGCCCTACATTCTTCCTTGTTCTATTTTGTAGGCATCTTTAAGTATGGGCCTAAATTTACCTATCTGAATCTTTTTTTCCATGTTTAATATGCATTAGATGGTCTCTTTAAAGTGGCATAAGTATACTGATCTAGACTTTTGGGTCTTCTTATACAGGTGATGGAGAAGTAAGTGCTGAAGAGTTTACGAGGATAATGAGGAAAACTAGCTTCGCAAACTAGTAGTACAAAATCATATTTGTGAAGTTTAAATAATATTTTTTACAAGTTGCTTGTCCTTCTCGTTTCCCCTTTCCCTCTATCTCTCTGCTCTGTCATGTCATTTATTGTATATACACATATATACACAAACAGTTCTTTTTTCTAACTGAATAAATGAAAGAAGACAAATACTACTAATCAAAATTAAAGGTAGTGGATCATTGCATTTTCCCAGCTACATTTTTGTACAATAAAATAGAGAATACATGAGATTTTATTTGCAAACAAACCTATCGTTATATGTTAAGAAATTCATGAAGTATGTACATATATTAAATTATTACCCATTGAAATCGTCTATTCAAATTTCAAAATCTATAAAACTAGAATTCTGATTCTGCGTCTATCTAATGTTATCACTGTTAGGTAAAAGAAACTTCGATAGTTAGTGCGAACTCTAGTTGAGGGTTTTAGGCTTCCTTCCAGAACCTTCGAGGATGACATGTTCTAAATCCTAAATAGGAAATGTTGCGGTGTCAAGTGCATATTTGCTTATAATGAATCACATGTACTGAGTTTTGTGAAAGAGCCACCTCAATTTTGCTCAACTCAGTAGAGTGAGATGGAGACACAAATGGCATACCTCCTGGCTCACCGCGTGTGCATGCAGTTACTGATTCAGCATCTTACACAGCCCACCAAAACAAAATCCAGTATTTTACTACTATATATAGAGTTTTGTCTTATACTATGTACATTATAGGTAGTATTTAAAAATATAAGAATTTATTTGTTGGATCCGTAGTTACCTCCGAATGGAGGAAGCTCCTATATATAGAAAGTTCCATGCATGTTCTTTCTAGAACCAACGAAGATATATATTTTTAGTAATTAGAACCTACGAAGTCCTTTATAGTGCTTTGCTGTCAAGTGGAAAGACACTTGACTCCTTGACTAAGAAAAACTCACATGGGACCAATTTTCCCCTAAATAACCACGTCAATTTCTTGCTGACATTAGAGCTCATGTAATCAGAGACGTCCGCCTCCTTAACCCCACGTGGCGTACAAGGGTCACCGTGTGCAGTTAGTGTTCCAACTCACCCCAGCCACGTCCTTAAAACAGGATATATATATAGTATAAATATGCACACAATTTTTCATTAAAGGCAACAAATTTCAGGAGAATCAACAATTTCTTTCTTATTTTAGCAAGTATGAATGGATTCTGTCAAGATACTCTAATTCAAGAAAATAAATGTACCCTTACCCACAAACTAACCCAAAATCAAGAATTTGACTACATGGTGTCAGCTCTCCGCCATGTTGTCTCCGGCACCGCCGATGGTCGGGCTGACGGAGAAGCAGCTCAGCTTTTGCGGGAAGTTCAAAATTCAAGTGGTGGTCCAGCCACGTCAGCTAATTCCATGCCACGTAGGAGCATTGTGGACACTACTGTTCATCAACCAGCCACTTACGTGGAGTTGCAGAAGGGGAAGAAGAAGAGGAGGAGGAGAAATACAAAGAAGGAATTTAGGGGAGTGAGACAAAGGCCATGGGGTAAATGGGCCGCTGAGATTCGGGACCCGCACAAAGCCCAACGAGTTTGGCTCGGTACGTTTATTACTGCAGAGGATGCTGCTAGAGCTTATGACAAAAAGGCAATAGAATTTAGAGGTGAAAAGGCCAAAACCAACTTTCCTATTTCGGAATATGCTCTTAATGCTGCAGTTACTGATGAGAAAAAGTCGCCAATTATGGCAATAGTGGAAGAAAAGAGAGAATTAGTACAAGTGGGAAATGTGGTGAATGGTGAGGTGGCAGTGCTTGTTAATGGTGAAAATAGTAGTATCCAAAATGTTGATGATTTCTGGGACACGTTGGAAGAAGATGGACTTGTCAAGTGGATCACACAAAATATGTGTTCTTCTGATCCTATGATCAATTCGGCTTATGGTTTTTGTCTTATCTGAAAATATCTTTTTTCTTTGGGTTGTTTGTTGTTTTCTTCAAGTTCCTTTTGAGTGGCTAGTACGGAGTGCTATGGAATATCTTGTAGTTTGACTATTATACTGAAGTACTGTTGAGATTGCAGTCATATACTCTATATTTTGTACTCTGCCTGTTTCAAATTGATCGAATTTTTTTTATTTGCCATAAAATTTAAAAAAATAAAGAAGATTTGAATCTTATGATCTTACATTAAATATATATCAAATGTATCGAAATATTTTTTAATTTTATTGCCTTAAACATATCACGTAAAAAGTTAAAATTAAAGAATTACTAAAAAGAAAAAGAATCAATATTTTTGAATAAACTAAAACAAAAAATAGTTCAAACAAATTGAAATCGAGGGAGTACATACCTTTATGCAAAAAGGAAAAAGAGACAAACAACAAAGGCGGCGTGAATATTTCTTCTTCTTTTTTTTTGGAAAAATTGTGAAAATTATTTTAAAATTTGCTACAGTAACATAATGAAAGATTTTTTAAAAATAATTCTGATATTTGATGTAACACGAGAATTTGTAAGACGTAAATTAACTATATATGCATAAAAATAAATAAAAGTACTTTTCTAGTGAATTAGTTGACTCAACTTTGCGTAAGAAGGTCTCAATTTTTGGATAAAGTGTCTCAGAAACTAATGGATGGTGACATTTATGGCCCTTACTGAATTAGAATTTTATTGATGAGGAAAAGCAGCTATGCAAATGTTGGGGAACAATAAATTAATAATAATATACCTTATTATCCGCAAAATGCAAATAATACTGAAAATTAGACAAATATTGTCACGGTGTAAAATATTTTATCAGGATTAAACAACTCTTCCCTAATTGAATTAGATGAATTAGAGGATACATGAATTAGCAAAATTAATTAACATCAGGAAGTTAAATTAGAAAATTAAAAAACCAAAACTGTTTAATTAAATATAATACTATAAAAGAGGCAAAAGTAAAGGACGTGGAGAACGTGAGAAGAGAGAGTGAGCAAGTTTTTTTTTTTTTTTTGTGAGCAAGATGGAATGTTTGGTGTGTATTTCAAAGGAAAAGAAAGGTCTGCTTATGCACTCTATTTTTCATTCCAAAGTGAAGGCTATTTATAGGAGAGAAGAAAAGCTTAAAACATTTACGAGTGTTTGTAGACACTTGTCCATAACTAACCGTGCAATATTGACAGCACATTTTCTTGCCATTTCTCCAAGTAATGTTTACTTGATTTGACTTTTCAATCACACTTTAAAATTTCTCTTTGAAATAATATTTTGCCTACACAAATTTGTGAAGGTTAAACAACTTTTTTTACAAGTTGCTTGTCCTTCTCGTTTACCCTTGTCCTCTATCTCTCTGCTCTGTCATGTATTGCTTATTCACATATATAAAAACAGTTCTCTTTACCAACTGAGTAAATGAAAGAAAATAAATACTAGCTATTGACAATTAAAGGCAGTGGATCCTTTCATTTGCCCAGTTACAGTTTTGTACATAAAATTGAGAATGCATAAGAGAAGTTATTTATGTACAGAACATACAATTCAGAAGTAAGGTACTTGAGTGAAATGAACAAATTTCTACTATTCGTTCAATATATAAACACTTTCCACATTCAAGATATATATGCACAACAGGTGTAGCCAACTTAAGAAGAGTGAGTTAAAGTGAAATTGGACGTGATTGCTATTTTTAAACAATTTAGATTTCTACTTAAAATTTCAAAGAGAATATTATGATTACACATGGCATCAAAATAGAATAATTGAAATGTAGAACTGTTAGCGAATTATTATGTGATAAAAGGTAAAAGGATATTGACCAAAGTCAAATACAAATTCTACAATATAGTTATAAGGCCATCAATATTATACTGGAAAGAAACCACGTGATTCTAAGGTATTTTAGATGGTATTATTATATTTATTTACTTTGTGTTTCTTTTTTAAGAAATATTTATATCCAATAACTATCAATATAAGATTAATCACGATTATTTGCGAAGAAAATCATCCGTCGTATATTTAAAAAAATTCAATTCGAGGATTATTTGCCAGGTAAAGGGAACTTCGGTAGTGAGTTGCGAACTCTAGTAGAGGCTTTTAGGCGGAATTCCAGAACCTTCGACGATGACATGTTCTAATTCCTAAATACGAAATGTTTGTTGTTGTTTTTTTTGGTAGGACTAAATACGAAATGTTGCGATGTCAAGTGTACATTTGCAAGAGTCACATGTACTGAGTTTTCTGAAAGAGCCACCTCAATTCTGCTCAACTCAGTAGTGTTACGTGGCCCAGCATCTCCATCAGATTGAGACACAAATGGCAAACGGTCTGGCTCACCGCGTGTGCATGCAGTTAGTGATGCAGCAGCTTACACAGCCAACCAAAATAAAATCGAGTATTTTACTATATATGGAGTTTGTCTTATACTCCTTCCGTTTCAATTTGTTTGACCTACTTTTTATTTTACTACATTTCAAAAAGAATGACCCTTTCCCTTTTTAGCAACTCATTAATTTCAACTTTCCACATGGCATGTTTAAGGCCATAAGATTAAATGTCATTTTAGTACATTTAATATATCTTTAATTTAAGGCCACAAGATTCAAAAATCTTTCTTATTTTTTTAAATTTTGTGTCAAGTCAAAATAGTTCAATCAATTTGAAACGGAGGGAGTAGTATATGTACACTCTAGTATTACATGTTTAAAAATAGAAAATTCTGTTTTTTGATCCGTAGTTACCACCGAATGGAGGAAGCTCCTATATATAGAAAGTTCCATGCATGTTCTTTCTAGAACCTACGAAGATATTTTTGAACCTACGAAGATTACATGTCCTTTATAAGAATGCATGCTTTGCTGTCAAGTGGAAAGACCCTTGACTCCTTGACTAGAAAGAAATCCCATGGGACCAACTTTCCCCCAAATAGCCACGTCAATTTTTGCTGACATAAGAGCTCAAGTAATCAGAGACGTCCGCCTCCTTAACCCCACGTGGCGTACAAAGGTCACCCGTTTGCAGTTAGTGTTCCAACTCACCCCAGCCACGTCCTTAAAACAGAAAATATATACTATAATATTAATAATAACAATACTATAAATACGCCCACAATTTTTCACTAATAGCAACAAATTTCAGGAGAATCAACAATTTAATTCTTTCTTATTTTAGCAAGTATGAATGGATTCTATCAAGACTCTCTAATTCAAGAGAACAATTATACCCTTACCCACAAACTGACTCAAAATCAAGAATTTGACTACATGGTGTCAGCCCTCCGCCATGATATCTCCGGCGCCGGCGATAGTCTGGCGGCGGAGGGCGAAGCTGCTCAGCTTTTGCGGGAAGTTCAAAATTCAAGTGGTGGTCCAGCCACGCCAGCTAATTCCATGCCACGTAGGAGCATTGTGGACCCCACTGTTCATCAGCCAGCAACTTACGTGGAATTGCAGAAGGGGAAGATGAAGAGGAGGAGGAGAAATACGAAAAAGGAATTTAGGGGAGTGAGACAAAGGCCATGGGGTAAATGGGCCGCAGAGATTCGTGACCCGCACCGAGCCCAACGAGTTTGGCTCGGTACGTTTATTACTGCAGAGGATGCTGCTAGAGCTTATGACAAAAAGGCTATTGAATTTAGAGGTGAAAAGGCCAAAACCAACTTTCCTATTTCGGAATATGCTCTTAATGCTGCAGTTACTGATGAGAAAAAGTCGCCAATTATGGCAATAGTGGAAGAAAAGAGAGAATTAGTACAAGTGGGAAATGTGGTGAATGGTGAGGTGGCAGTGCCTGTTAATGGTGAAAATAGTAGTATCCAAAATGTTGATGATTTCTGGGACACGTTGGAAGAAGATGGACTTGTCAAGTGGATCACACAGGATATCTTCTTCTGATCCTTCACTTTCTCATACTCTACTCGGGTTATGTTTTTTTGTCTTATATGAAAATATCTTCTTCTTTTTCTTTGGGTTGTTTGTCATTTTCTTCAAGTTCTTTTGAATGGCTAGTAGAGAGTGGTAGGAAATATCTTCTAGTTTGAGTATTGCAATGAAGTGTTGAGGTTGCAATCATATATGTATACACATATCTTTATGCAAAAAGGAAAAGAGTCCAACAACAAACGCAGCGTGAATAATTTTTCTTTAAGAAAAAAAAATTGTAAAATCTATTTCAAAAATTTGCTACAATTACATAATAAGAGAGTTTTTTTTTGTATTTCTGATATTTGAATGAAAATTTAAACTAGGCGTATAAAATAGATAAAAGAATTTTTCTAGTGAATTGACTCAACTGTGCATAAAAAGGTATCACTTTTCGGATAAAGTTGTCTCAGGAACTAACGGATGGTGACATTTATGGCCCTTTTCTGAACTAGAATTTTGTTGATGAGGAAAAACCAGCTCTGCAAACTAGTACAAAATCATATTGTGAAATTTAAATTAACTTTTTGACTTTCAAATTGCTTGTCCTTTTCTTTTTCCCCTTGTTCACTCTCTCTGTTCTGTCATGTATTGTTTATGTACACATATATAAATAGTTTTTTTTTCCAACTGATTAAATGAAAGAAAACAAATATCATTGAATATTAAGAGTAGTGGATCCTTGCATTTTCCCAGCCACATTTTTGCACATAAAACAGTGAATACATACAAAAAGGTTTTCGATATAGTGAACAAATTAAAAGGTGTAGAAATGAATATATAGATCTCTCTTCCCGCTAAGGAATTGAAATCACATTTAATATATAAATTTCATAAAGGTGTCGTTAATATCATGAGAATACTCATAGGAGAAACAAAGAGCATCCTGTAGTTGTAGATTTACACCAGTGAGCCCGTGTATCAATTTGTCTTAATTATGGATGAGCTTACCAACACAATATACAATAAATTAATTGATCAAATGATATAACAAATCAAAAGTATCAACCAAAAGCTCAAATGAGAGTTTCAGTATAAGTAAATTAAGATTAGAGATATGTACTACTACCAGGCGTAAGAAGAGAAATATTGAAGTGAGACTATACCGGATTGTGACGCTTAAATGCAAACAAATTAAATATCTTCAAGAAAATAGTATGATAGAATTGATCGAAAGGAAAAATGTTTACCAAAGTATTACGTGATAAAAGAATATTTCTCTAAATCAAATGCAAGTTTATATATACATGATGTTCGACCATTAAAGTCGTCCAATATTCTCATTATATCCTAATGTCACCTTTAAATTACATGAACGGCGTCACATATATTTAAGACAACATAACTTAGTAATTAGTTTCCTTCGTTTCATGAAAATAAGTGAGTTTTGTAATTTGGCCACATTTCTTAAGAAAATACTCATCTTTAAAAAAAAAACAAGTATCTTTACTAATTACTTACTCTCACTTAAATGTTTTAAAGAAATAAGTAATTTTTTAATGATATAAAACTTCATATATTAAAACAACGGATACTTTAGAAGAATAAAATGAATCTTTTTTTAAATTCTAAAACACCACTTATTTTAAAATAAATGAAAAAAATAAAACACAACTTATATTGAAATAAATAGAATATTTATGACATATTTTATTTATTTTGTTTAAATATATATTTTTCATAAATTTTATGTCTATTCAACTATAGAGATGAAAAGCTAGTATTATTCTAGTCGAAACTCCAAATGTTAACAAAACTTACCTCTATTATTAGAGTAAATTAAGGAAAGCTTTCAATAATAAGTTGGGGTAGAGGCTTCTACGGTTCCCTCTGGAACCTTCGAGGATTACATGTCGTAATTCTAGGAATACGAGAATGTTGCGCTGTCAAGTGTCTATTTGACATGTAATATTGAGCTATCTGAAAGAGCCACGTCAATTCTGCTTATGTTAATTATAAGCTCAACGTTAGCTTCCTTGATTTCAGTGTTACGTGGCTCAGCAGCTGCGTCCTCCTCATCAGAATGGAGACACAAGTGGCATACATTTGCCTTAACCTCTCCCACACCCAACCAAAACAAAATAGACTATAATATTATACACCTTATGGTACTATATATATATACTTTTAATTCATTATTATTCCCAGTATAACAAATTATTTTATTACTCCTTATATACTGCATAAATAAGTTTTACAGTTTATTTCAATCTCACAAGACATAGGAGGAGGTTGGTTTTAAAATATGATTTTTGCCAATTCAATAACTTTTGTCTAAATATTTTATATAAAAATTTAAAATTCAAACACTATTTTTTTAAGAAAAATTCGTACAAAGTAAAATTAACTAATTTTCTTAAGACGTGTTCCATATACCAAAACTTTAATTTATTTTAAAATCGAAAGAAGTATATAGAAGGTTCCGTAGTTACCTTCGAATGAAGGAAGCTCCTATATATAGAAGGTTCCTTATCCTTATGTACTATTGTTTCTAGAAGCTACGAATATTACTTGTCCTTTTAAGAATGCTTTGCTGTCAAGTGGAAAGACTCTTTGACTGTCACTTGACTAGAAAGATATTTTCCCAAATAGCCACGTTAATAAGAGCTCAAATAATCAGATTTACTCATTACGTGGCCAAAATCTGGGTCACTCGTGTGAAGACAGTGTTCCAGCTCGCCCCAGCTATCCACGTCCCCAAAAAAACAGAATATATTTCTTATAAATACGCCCACAATTCATCCATGTCATTGTTTCATTAACAACAACAAATTTCAGGAGAAATTTCTTATTCTAGAAAAAAGAATGAATGGATTCTGTCAAGAGAGTAAATGTACTCGTACTCACAAATTGACTCATAAACAAGAATTTGACTACATGGTGTCAGCTCTCCGACATGTTGTCTCCGGCGCCGCCGATGGTAGGGCGGACGGAGAAGCAGCTCAGCTTTTGCTGGAAGTTCAAAATGCAGCCGGCGCCACGTCAGATAGGATCATTGTGGCGGACAGTCATGTTAATAATCATCACATTGGGAATAACTCTTTCAACGTGGAATTGCAGATGGGGAAGAAGAGGAGGAGGAGAAATACGAACAAGGAATTTAGGGGAGTAAGACAAAGGCCATGGGGTAAATGGGCCGCTGAGATTCGTGACCCGCACCGAGCTCAACGAGTTTGGCTAGGTACTTTTGTTACTGCAGAGGATGCCGCTAGAGCTTATGATAAAAAAGCGGTAGAATTTAGAGGCAAAAACGCCAAAACCAACTTTGATATTTCCGAATATATTATCGACGATGCAGTTACTGATGAGAACAATTCCCCAATGGTTGTAATAGTGGAAGAAGAATTAGTACAAGTCCAGAATGTGATGAACGTTGATGAGGTGGCAGTGGCTGCTGCTAATAATAATGGTGAAACCAGTATGGAATATGGGGATGACTTTTGGGCCACTTTGGAAGAGGATGGACTTGTCAGGAGGATCACACAGGATATGTCCTCCTTAATCTGATCCTTTAATTTCTCTTATCGTTTTTGTCTTATCTGAAAAAATATTCAATTTTTTGCAGGTTGTTTGTCGTTTTCTTCAATTTATTTTGGGTGGCTGGGAGGGAGTGGTAGAAAATATCTTGTTATTTTGAGTATTGTAGTGAGTGTTAAGGTTGCAATCATTTATTTTCGTGCAAAAAAAAAAAACGAGTGAAGTTAGTTCCCTCAAAACGTCATCCACATTTTAGAATTTGCATGCTAAAAGTTAAAATTACTCTTATTCTTTTAGAATAACAAAATAATTCAACTACTTTTTCAAAGATTAAGAAAAAATATATTATTAAAACATTATTCTCTTCGAGTTGTCATGTTATATTAAAATCTTTTTTTATAAATTTATTTAACTCATATACATGATATCTATTTAACCCAATTTGTATTTGTTGGACCTAATAAAGTTTTGATGATAGACAAAGTATATATAACGACTACCGAACGAAGTGAAGTCTAAAGAAGAGACAACGTAATTCGAACAGGACGCTAATAGTGCACAGAGGAGCAGGCGTGTAGAAGTGCAGAAGTTAACTTCTATCAAGTACAAGTATAAATGTGCAAGTCGTATACCGTGGAAGATCACGCACTTACACAGAGAGCTAAACGCTTAACTCAAGGAAATAAATAAGAGCATATTTAAGAAGAAAATATGACGTGTTGTCTGATATGAAAAAAGAACAAGATTGAAGAACGTGTTTCATGTCTAGGTGTTTTACAAGCTTCAGGTCTAGAATGTTTGTATTAGGTGCTTGATTGGATTATACTATTTCAGGTTTCTTAGAAGCAATTGCTTAGGGATAAATAGAATAAGAACTTAGCTTCAAGTTAAGGGTAACTTGAAGAGGGAAGCAACAATCTTCGTAGGTTGTTGCTTAAGGGATCAGAGTTAGTTCCTACATTGCAACTGTTGTAATTTAAATTCTATTGAGGCTCACTTGTTTTAGTAAATTTGGGACAAATCCTGCAGAGGTGTAGGTCGTGGTTTTTTTCACCCTTATGAGCCGGGTGTTTTTCCACGTAAAAAAAAATTGTGTTCTTACTTTACTGCACTTTACATTTTACTTTCAAGTAAGACGGAAACAAGTAAAAGTAATTCGGTCTATCAATTAAGCAAAAATCAGGTATAATCCAATTTATCCCCTCTTGTAGTATTAGGATGTACATAATATCAATATGTTATACCCAAACCTGACTTGACAAAATAATCCAAAGATGATTGTATATAAAACTGATAAAAAAATATATCTTGACCTTCTTAAGATAATAAATTGTTTATCAAAAACTATTTTTCCAAGCCACTTTGCTAAATGTGCTAGTTCAAAACGCAAAAACATGATTTAATGGCCGGTAGAAGAAATAATGAGTGTTTGGTTGCCATTTAATCCCACTATTAATTATCACTTGAATTGGTTCTGTTTCAATTGACATGTTTTATTAAAAAAAAATGTAACGAAAGTGTCCGAAGTAGCTTATGTGTAACTTGATTCGATTTAATTTACGTGCAACTCAACATATGTGCAACTAGACTATTTCACTGAATACTTGTTTTAGCAATTGCAAGGACGTCTGATATTTAATTTAACAGAGTGTCACAGAAAGTAACGGATGGTGACATTTATGTCCCTTTCTGAAGCCTATATTCCCGAATCTTTGATAGGAACGAAAAGTGGAATTATAGTACTGCCTTGTCCCAATTTATGTGACATCGTTTTTAACTTACAATAAATTTTAGAAAGAAGTGAATATTTATTAAATTTGTAACCATTTGTGTTGCTATAAATTATTTCATTAAAGAGTAAAAAGAGAATTCTAAAGTTAAAATTGATTCCAATTATAAAAAAGGACATTCTTTTTGGAACAAATTAAAAAGAAAAGTGTGCCACATCAATTAGAACAGAGGTGATAGACTCGCCATATCCAGAAACATGACATGCTCAATCTCAGATTGCATTACTTGCAGGCACTCAAAACTCATATAACCAGATAACCATTCTCACTTAACCTCTGAGAACACTTGGCAGAGTTGAAACAGTGAAACTAGCACCTAATAGAGCAACTGTACGACAAAAAGCTTACCAAAAGAAACTGCAGCAAAAAAAGTACTAAAAGGACTCTTAAGACCCTGCATGAATCACTTGTTATTCCACGCTCGACTACTGTTGATCTAATCAAGCAAGGCATCCGACCACTTAGTTAACATTTAACAGTGACGATGACTGGGAAAAGTTCCAAACATTTCATTTTCCACTTTCAGTTTTCAGACTAACATTAGCTATTGGTAAGCAAAACAAGAGCATTCTACTAGTGTTGACAAATAGCTTGTTCCTTTTGTTCTGCTGTTAACAAATACCAACAAGGGACTAAAATCAACGAATAGAAGCCAAAGCAATAAGCAGTTGACGAAAATTTTGCAGATAACAGCCGGGCACAAGGTTTAATTTCAAATCTCAGCAGCCAAACCACAACTTAGTAATCCGTATTCCGGACAAAATTGAGAGGATCACTATAATCACCAACCAATTATCTAAAGTCCAAATTAAGTTATTTTCAGAGGCCATAAATGATGCAAGATGGTACCAAAACTAGCTTGATTGTCCCACTGACATATACTCAATAACAGATCCTTCCTTACCTATCAAGATCTCTAAACAACCATGTGGTTTGCTCATCCCGTGGTTTTTGTCCCACTAAGGGTTTGCTTAGCCACGTATATTTGTTTCACCTTAGTAGATGGAACCGCGCCCAATGACTGATTTCTGCCATGGAAACCCATTCTGCGATGAGACCAATCATTTCCAGACATATTTCTCTGAGACATTCCACCACCCCTGTGATAGTTATAGCTTGCAGTTTGATTCTGCTGAGCAGAGACATTCTTTTGCTGGGTCTGCGTTTTGAAACCACTGACACCTTGATCTTTACCGCTGTTGCTGACGCCATTTCTGAGAGCATCAATTTTGCCAGTATCTGCATTAGCACATCCAGAGGAGCTTTGACTGGCCAGACTCTGAGCAGAACCACCAGTAGCCCCTGATTTGGAGGAATCTCCAAGACCAATTTCAACAGGAAACTGAGCTGCATTGGCATCTGTCGCAACAGTAAAACTGGGGGTACCATCAGAGGCTTCTGGAGGTTGAGGTTCCAAGAACCTATTGGTATTCAGTGACTTATCAACCGAATGACCATGCCCGAATTTAGGAGGCAATGCGCCTTCAGCTTGCTGCTGCAAGGGGTGAGAAATGGGAACAGAATGAAGAGGCGATGCAGGGACATGAGACCAGCGAGCTTGGACTGGCATTTCAGGTGAAGACTGAGTTGAAACCAAAAGCGAAGCAAAATGTCATATGAGAGAAGTGCTTGCACTAATAGTTAATATAACAAAAATTTAGGGCATTACAGAGTCCATATAACTTATTCTTGGGAATTAATCAATAAGTTCTACACTAGATGAAAGAAATGAAGACAATTATGATTATTTCAAAATCGATAACGAAGTGAGCAACTTAAATAGACATGTATACTCCACTACGATGGGGTGTTACATCAATGATGGAATGGCATTCCTTACCTGAAACGGAGACACATCAAACATGGCCAGAGGAGAAGCTATGGGCATAATTGGTGAAGCAGGGCCAAGGTGCTGGACGGTAGCAGGCATATTCGATAAATTCCGCTGAGAACCAGCCATATTTACGCCATTCATATCCGCCTCAGTGATACCCATTGCGGAGGATGAGGGTGTGTGCTTCCAATCAGGCTGCTTTCCCGAAGGTAAATAAGTGGTACCCATAAAGCTCAATCCAACCTGGCCATACTGTCCAACAGGAGCAAAATGATTATAGACCACCATGTGTGGCGGACCTTGAACCCCAGGTATACCTCCAGGTGGGCTTATGAAAGGGCCAGTGAACCCTGCTGGATGACCGTAGAATGAATCCAACGTAGAATGGCATTGTTGCCATGCACCAAGTGGACCTGAGCTAGACACAGTAGCTTTCTGTGACTGTGATTGGGAGCCACCCGACTCTTTATGTGGACCGAAGGCAAAAATAGGACCACCCAACACAGGATTCATCTCATAGAAAGGAAAATGTGATGGCGGGCCACCAGGAAAATGAGATAGGATTTGGCTCGACGAATTCTGGGGACTTGGTAGGGGCGGCCACAATGATATCGGAGGAGTTTCAACATTGAGATCAGCAGGAAGAGATACGCTAAGAGACTCTTCTGCCCTTGACTGGCTGCTCAATTGCTGATCACCTGCCATAACACAGACTGATTAATACAGGCAACTGACAGAACCATCAGATGAGAAACAAAGCATATTTGGGCATTCCAAATTTTGTACCTTCAAAAGTTTTAGCTTCTGAAATAGCAGAGCCAAGTCCATTCCCGACAATTTCATCACTGCTGATAGCTGCTACAGCAACCGCAGAAGCAGCAGCTTCAGCTTCAGCCTCAGAATCTTGTACATTCAGACATGGATCATTTGCACGTTTATCTTTCTCAAAGAAAAGGGTACAATCGCTTTCATCTGGAGAAATATTACGGGAAATTTGTACTTCAGATCGATTAGAACCTGGAGCTCCAATCCCATGTGAAACAACACGACTACTAGTATGAAGGACCGTTGGGGATGTAACAGCACCTGGTAAGCGGGGGGATTAGATTATACATTTAAAATAATCATAACTTAGAGATACAACATACATATGAGATGACAAAGCGAGTTACCAAATTGAATTTTCTCTCCAGCGAGCAGGGAGTTAATTGGACTTGCAGCAGAAGAAAAAGATTTGTCCTTTGCTAAGATGGATGATGATGGTAAGATGGGCTCAGTGACTGCACTACCGTGAGCTCCAACAGAAGCTGCATGTGCTTCAAACCTAGCAGGGTTCATGGCCTCTTCAAGTTGGCTCTGCGACAGGGCCATAACCTATGCCAAAGTGAGTCAGGAAATTTTTCGGAGCCAACGATTACAGGAATAATGAACCACAATAAATATAGTCAACAATCAATAAAGAAAAGACCAACGAACAATAGTGCCACCAATAACTAAGTGTTAAAATATGTGAATATCCAGTATCATTCATGAAAACACGGATAACAAATTCAGTAACAAATTGTGTTGGAATTTCGACTCAAATATGGAAAAGAGACTAGAACGATGAGAAAAACTTTCAAACAGAACAATAGCCAAGTATTTTTTATACCATATCAATAATTTGGAAAAGAATAGTCACTCCAATTTTGTGTTTGCGAGAGGAAAAAATCAATAAACTGATAGCAGAGGGAAAAACAAGGAAGCAAAATATCACAGCGGAAACTTTTGGGAGTATAGGTGCCCCAATGGAACTACGTTGCTTACAATCAAGTTAGCAAATCCAGCATCAAACTTTTCGTTGCACATTCATCAGAATACAATTTAACAGCAGAAATGACAGTGATCTAACTGGAAGCGGTATCACATGGCTGCATAAAACATCACAGTTATTGAGTGGAACAACACCTGGCAAAAGAGAATACCTGTTGATTGATCTGTCCACTACCCCATGAGTTTAGAGGTGATGATGTAATATTCTCTGTATTTTTCTTGCTCTCAAACATCAAGCCTGTCTCAAGGTCATCTCCACCAGCAGAAACACCACCACCGGAGGTGGTTTGTTGCGACCTGTAGAAGTAAACAAACAACACACGCATAAGCATTTCAGGAGGTCAAGAGGTTCTTTGGCTATATTTTGCCACTAGAGAACACATACTTGGCTGTATGAAATTGTTTATCAGCCTGAGATCCATTGCTCCCTGCAGGCGTTCCAATTGGAGCCAGTGGCTGAGACACCACAGTAGTAAATCCAGTGGACACGTCCTTGTAAGCAGATCCTTGCGCCTCCGAAGCCATAATATCTGAATAATTACTCTTGTTTGGTATTTCTCCACCCACAGATGCCGAGATTTTATTTGGGCTAGTTGAAATTGCACTACTTTGTCTGGTCGTCCGAGGTTTGCGTGGAGGCTGAGAACATGATTTAAAAAAGGTTAACATATAACATCGCATAAATACCAAAAGGTGGTACAAATAAACATGGGTAAGTCGTAATACCTTAGAAACACGAGATTTTGCCTTGATTTCTTTTTCTCTTTGTTCTCGCCGATCATTCAACATTTGCCTCTTAGACCTGACCTCAATGAAGTCATCTTCATCGCTAGGTGCTTCTATGCCAGGTTGTTTAAAAACACGTACAACACCACTTTGCAATGGAGCATCAACATCCTCCTCGGATATGTTCCTTTTCAGATTTCCCTCACCAGTGTGTGAAAAATTCTGATTTTTGTGCAGTGATGCCCTTCCGTCATCTTTGCTTGGCTTGATACCAGAGTCAACCTCCTGAGAATCAACATTTGCTGACTTAGAATCTAACTCCACATTTTGCTTCAGTAGCTTACCAGAAAAGGATCCTCTCTTTGAGCCACTTTTTGCAAGAACCGGTGCGGCAGCTCTCCCACCGTGATTTAACTTATCACCATGACCAGACTCATTAGAAAAACCAGTGCTGGATGATTGCCTGCTATCTGAATTTTCGCGGATTCGAAATTCAGTTCGCTGAACTGTCCGACGAGGTCGTCTCTGAAATCTACTTGACTCAGAATAAGGACCATCAGAAGTTGGGAAAGACGACCTCAGACTAGAACTTTTTACAGCATATGTGAATCTTTTCCCCTTGTTGCTGTATGCTTGGCCTTGAGCCCTGCTGCCAGCAGAATTTCTCTCATTAGAAACCGACTGAATTGATGGCAGCGCAGCATCAGATCCCTTCTCCTTAGATGGCTGCACATGCCTATCTGCATTATTCAAGCCCTTAGCTTCAACTTGGATATCTAACTCCGAGACAAGTTTTCTATCACTAGCACCAGCAATCCCCGCAATGTTGGCTGTAAGAGCTTTTCTTTCTGCACTTCCTTGTACTGGATTACTGTCGTGAGATCCTCCAGGCCTCACTACAAAACCATGTCCCTGATTTGCTGAAAGAGATTGAATATTGTCTTTCACCAGACTAGAAGTAGAAGCATCTTGAGAAGGTTGGGGAGGCATAGAACCTCCGGGGTTTTGATTAATATTGTAATGAGCCTGCACATTGGGCTGACCAAAAGACATAGACTGAGCAGTGATTGGCAGAATCCCTTGTGAGACAGAAGATGAATATCTGAGCTGACCAAATTGGAAGATAGGAGGCTGTGATGGATGTATATGAGTGAGGGATGGACCAACTGGTGGATGGAGATGAAGAGGCATTTGAATGGAACCAATTTGGATGGCTGGTACTGGAGAAGGTATCAAAGAAGGACCAGAAAACAGCCCAAACTGAAGCTTAACAGGTAAATCAGGTTGACTAGAAGTTAAACTTGACACACTAGTCTGACCAACAGAAAATGGGGTGCCAACAGATGAGAAAGTTTGCTGAGCACATATGCTAGGGCCACAATAAGCATCAATACCATCCCATAGATGTGACGCAGTGTGAGGTTCAGTACTCAGTCTAAACTCAGATTCATGCATAATTTTTTCAGCTTCTTGGACCCTGTTAGAGGAGCTATCCAAACTTGGCCCAGGGGCCCCTTGAACAGGATGAAGGCATTTTTCGTCAAATTGAACCCCATTTATAGATCCACCTTCAGAGGTTTCAGGTCTATCAAATACACTTTCTTCATTCCTTGAGTTCCTCTCAAAATCATCACTTGGTATTGCAACTTCAACACCCTCATCAAAGCCCAAAACCAAGTTATCTAAATTGTGAGATGATTCTCCCTCACCTAATTGCAGATCTTCAAATTCTTGGGTCAGGTCAAGATTCTCATCATCTGCTTCACGCACTTCATCCTCTTCCCTATAACCATCTTCATCCTCATCATACTCTTCTTGCTGTTGCAATTCATCATTATCTTCCACATTCCAGTCTTCATCCTCCATGGCAGAGAGAGAGCTGGAAGCCGTCTTCATGGCATCTTTTGCAGAATTATCATTTAATAGAGTGCATTCATATCCAGAGAGACTTACACTTTTACCTTCTGCCGCAACAGATTCTGAAGGAGAATCCCCAGATTCATCCAACTCATCATGAGAGAGATGAGGAGGAGAGTTTGGGGGGCTTGTGACAGATAGAGAAGATTGTGAATCACATCTTGGGGTCATATCTTTATTCAGTTTTGTGTCTTCTGCAAGAGCGTTCTCCTGCTGGGGAGCAACAAGTTCAGATGGATGCCCACCAAAATAGCCTGTCTGCCTTGTAGATTCACCTCCCCGAGGATGAGGATAATGACTTTCATTGTCAACAAGGTTCGATGAACCAGGGTGATCATTCATACCCCTAAAAGTTCTCTGCATAGTAGAGAGTGAAGGTGGAGGAAGTACTCGTGGCTGTCTCACAGCATACCTTGACCTACCATAGGAATAAGGTTCATCCGCTTCAGAATTTTGATATAGCCGATCTGGGTAAGGGAAGCGAGTATTGCCACGAGAACGAGCTTGCCCCCAACCAATATCACCATACCTATCTGCAAGATTATCATTAAATCCTGTGTCCATGTCCCTGTTCCTGGTGTATGGATCAGCGTCCATAGAAACGTTCCACTTATGCTCTTTCCGATGGCCAAATTCATCTGTATATCCTTCTCTTCCACCTTTGGCATAATTCCCAGAAGCCAAATATCCAGCTGCTCCTGATAAATCTTTCCGAGGGGCTGCTCTGCCTCCAGCAGATACATCCCTTCTTGGACTATGATGACCAATATCTTGGTCTCGTAGGTGCATTGATGAGCTGCTTCCATTCTCAAATACATCCCCTCTCCATGAATTAATAGGTCTTCCCCTGTCTGGAAAATTTGAGAAACCCTCTCGAGAGGAGTAGTGCTGGGAACTTACATCAGAAGATCTGCTTAAGACTGGTGTGTCAAAAGATGCTGAAGTTGTCAACCGTTCCACCATTCTTTCACTCTCATCCCAATTATCCACATCAGATGACCCTGAAACATCAATTTCCTTGCTCATGGCAGATATTTTCTCATCAGTAGTGACAATTAAAGTATCAGTTTTTGTCTCTTCAGTCTGCCTCTTGGCTATCTTGGCCTCCAATTCCAAAAGCTTTTGTTTAGCAGCCTGCTTCCTCCTTTCTTCCTCCATGGAGATCCTCCTTTTCTCTTCCTCTCTCGCAATTCTCTGCTCTTCAGCTCTTCTTACTGCATCAAGACGCTCTTGCTCTGCCCTCCAAGCAGCTTCTCGTGCTTCTTCTTCCAACTTTAGCCGACGTTCTTCCTCTTCTCTAATCAGTCTCTGTCTCTCCTCTTCCTCTCTTCGAGCTTGCTCCAATGCTCTTTCTTGTTCTTCCATAACTCGTTGTCGCTCAAGCTCTTGCATCTTTTGAACTCTCTCCAGTTCAGCCTCAAAGGATTCTCTGACAGGGTCATAGAAATCAGTCTGCTTAACCACATCCTTTTTTCTCTTGATCACCCCAGCAAGTCCTCCAGAAAAGAGATCTCTTTCATCAAATCCTGCAGATTCAAAGTCTTTAAGGTATGGATCCTCTCTGTATGGCCTTTCACCCCTTGAAACATGTTTCTCCCTGCCCACATTCAGAACAGGGTCACCCAGAGGCAGTGATTTCCCAACAGATGCGAATGAAGATTTTGACCCAGCATTGTTCTGATAACCATCACGCCTGTATCTGCTGGACAGTTCACTGCCAAGGCGATCTTGAGTCATGCGCTCGACCCCTCGACTGTGGGATGATTCTGTTGCATGATTCCAGCGTTGTTTGCCGTCAGTAACAAGACCCATGTCCTTCCTTCCATATGAATAATCCCGATTTCCAGTAAAACTTCCATCACGAGCGGTGTCCCCAAAATGTGGAGGGACATACTTGATGTCTTTCCCTAAATCTTTGTTAACAACGGATCCACCTGAGCTAACAGCACTTCTGTCGTTTGCAACGTCTGGAACATTACCATCTCTAGAAAGGACTGAGTTCCTCCATGTGCTTGTTTCCCTACCTTCTCTACTAGGTATTCTCAGATCCCTGCTATAGCTGTCACCTCTCTGGTCAGTGGAAAACCCATTCCCAGCCAGAGTCTCTCTAGGAGCCCTCCTTTCATATTGGTTATGAACAGCTTTATGGGGTAACACACTAGTTCGAGGCATGTCAAAATCCCTATCCCAATAATTATCAACTTTTGAAATTCCAATATCTCTGGCCCTATCTGCAAATCCATGTCCAGTATCACGTTCATCATCAGCCCAATCAAATCTGGGATTCAACCGCACTAACGGAAGTGGCCCTGGAAAGAAATCTTCCTGCTTCCGAGGTTGATCCACCCTGCGAGCACTGCTCAAACCATGACTTTCATACCCATTTTCTGCCAGGCCATTTCCAGTAGCATGACGTGAAGAGTGCCCATGAGGACGCATATCAACCGGCAAACTCGTGTTGTAACTGTCTCTTTGTTCATCAGATGATCCTTCACCAGATACCTGCTTCGGCTTTTGACTCAAACTATCCTTTTGCTTGTTTGCCTGTCCAGAAGAGACGGGCAATGCAGCTTGAAGAGAAGGAAAATCCTCACCTCTCAAAACTGAGACTTTCTCAACTGTCAAAGGAAATGCTTTTGCAGGACCAGTAACTGCAGCTCCAATTCCACTTACACGAGCTGAAGGGGGCATATAGGATCCACTAACCTGGTTGATGCTATCAATACCATGCCCAGTATGATCCAAACCATCAACAACCTGACCATCAGTATTTACATCTTTGTCTTGCAATGCAACAGCAGCAGGCTTAGTCCAACCCATACCAGAAGATGATGGCCTCGGCCCACTTCCTTGACCACCACCTCCTGATGTCCCACCACCAGATCCTGATAAATCAAATTTCTCATGCTCTTTCCTCAATGAAGGCAAATTCAAGGGGGGTGGAACAGATAATTTCGGCCCAATTTTCTGAGCAGTGCGATGCCGTGACAGAACAACCATTCCTCCCCCTCCACTACCAGACCGCCCTCGGCCGACAGAGGCGGCCTGGCCATAAGAACCACTATAAGATTTATTATTATCATGATGAGAAGACTGTCCATATGATTTATTCAAATTCACAGACACGAATTTGCTCCCAACACCGCCATGATTGGCCATATCAGAAACCCACAACGCATCAAAAGTATATATAACAAAATGTTTTCTCTAGCCCCCTCAAAAAATGTTTATCAATAACAAAACCCTAGGAACCCAGTCCGACCTAAATCAAGACCCAAAAAATGAGACTAGTAATAGTTTAATGGGGATAAATTTATTATTACAGGTAATAAATCGAATTGAACAGTATTACTGGGTAGATTAGGGTTTGGATGCAAAGCGGGTCAGGAACGGGTTGTTGGATCAGGTGGAAATGAGCAGGTAGGCGTATGATAATGAGCTTACCTCCGACGGCGTAAGATAAATGACGGCGATGTTTAACGTGCGCCGCGTCTAGAGATATAGAGAGAGAGAGAGTGAATGACGTTAGAGAAGCCCTACTGCTCTAGTCGTCGGACAATAGAGAGAGAGATCACTTCTCTTCGTTTGGAGAGAGAAACAATGAGCGAAACATTAGGGATTATCGTTTTGTCTTTTTCTTTTCTTCCCCAAATTTATTATATAATTACATTTCTCTCCACTATATTTATTCGATTTCATTTATGTCGGCCCTCGACTCCTCGCTTTGGCCATTTTGGGTACACCGATCAAATCGTTTAATTTTCCAAACTAATTATGCAACATTTACTCGTCGATTATTGTTACTCCCATCATTTGTTTATTTTAGACTTTGCATGTTTATTATAAAATAATAATTGATATGAGTATTTATTATAGCACTTATATTAAATGATATTTAGTTGTTGTTTGATCATGAAAAACAAAAAAAAATCACTTTTTAAAAATTTTCAAAGTTGGAGTTAGAGTTGTGTTTGGCCATAACTTTTGCAATAATTATCTAGATCTTATATATATATTTTTTAAAAACATAAAATATGATTTAAAAATGAAATATAGTTTAAATGGAGTTATTTTATGAAAATAAAAAAATTAGGATTTTTTTAAAAAAAAAAAAATTAAAAGTGAAAAAAGTGAGTTGGAAAAAATTTCACGGAGTTGTATTTGGAATTTTTATGGTCAAACACTATTTCCGAAAAAAGTGAAATTATTTTTTGAAAAATAGTGAAAAATTCTCATGGCCAAACGCCTACTTAGTATTAAATCTTAAAAAATAGTAATTTTTTTTAATAAGTTAAAAGTGACAAGTAAATATGAAATTTATTTTTGAAATAATGGACAAATAAAAGTGAATGGAGGCTTGTACTACTTTTACTCAAGTATTATTAATGCATATATTCATATATTACATTATATTTCTTATAAAATAATTCACATAGGGAATTTATGTCAATATTATTGATATATAAGTTAAGAACAAAAAAATGCTGTATTTGTAGTGTGAATATTATACCGACAAGATAATATTATATTATATTATACAAAAGCAAAAAAATATGTGCAAGCAATTGTTCTTGAAAATTATCATGTAATTAGTAAAATACTACATTGCCTTTGAAATTACATAATATACATAATTACAAAAACTTATATTTTGGTATCGCGCAATAAAAGTGTAAGATTTAGTGTTATATTTAGTTTTACAAATATGATTACATATTTAAATATTTGTCATTTTAAGATTAAATTTAATCGTAAAGAATAAAAATAATATTTTTAGATGACAAATAAATTACAATGTATGAAAAATATGTGTATATAAGAACTATTAAATTATTTATTAGTATCAAGTATCTAAAATATATATCTTAAGTACTTATACTTGGTAATTAATATCGCAAAGAATAATCAGTATCTTTTAATTTGTATGACTATAATATGAATTCACAATTTACCGCGTTTTTCAAATAACCAAAAAAATATTATGAGCTTGGAGTTTTTTTTTTTTTTTTTGCTTAATAAATAAAACTAATAAAATATGAAATTATTTTTAACAAGTATTTCTCATATATTTGAAATTAAAGAAGGTGCAAAAGGAGTAGTATATTAAAAGGTAAAAAGTAATTTTTAAAAAGTTATATTGTAATTACTTATATAATTATATGTAACTCTCATCTCCTTGTGAGAATTGAAGGACATAGTACTTCTCCTTAATTACATTAAGTTTCAATTATAATATAATTTTTAAATGAATTTGAATCATTTTTATCAAAAAATTTATTGTGCAAAATCTTCTAAAAAATATAAATCACATTACTTTCAACCTTATCTAATTGTTTGCTCAACTTTGTTGAAATTTGAAAGCCCCAAAAAATTATTATATTTAGATTTTAATGAAAGTAAAAAAGTATTGTGCAAATATTGACCATATAATTTCTAATTTAATTTCATTTAATGTCACTGTGACTCAGGTCGAATAATATGCACATATAAATGAAATTATATATTTAATTATGAAAGTGAGTCTATTTTTTCTGCTTGAAATTATTTAAAAATAAGATGTTACTTCCTTTTTTAAGATAAATGTGTGAATTTCAATTGCATATGCTTTGTTTTTTTTAAAAAAAAGAGTCAGAAAAAAGTGTGAATAATGTATGAATATTAATGTGAGGATACTTAATTTAATTTTATTTTATTTTACTTAAAAGAAATTTTTCTTGCACTTTAATTGAAGTGTTATTAACACATATATTTATATTGGATAATTCTTCGTCGTGCTACGCATAGACACAATATTTTAAATATTTTTTCTTTATATTTTTTTTTTTGCAGAATAACACTTTAAGTTAAGATTTTTATAAGGACAAATCTTTGTACTACGTCTATTTGATTTGTACTATTGAAATCAATAAAAAGACAAATGTATTTCATTGAAAAGTGACAATAATTTCAATAACATCAAAAAAAAATGTTTAGCCTATGTGGCATTCAAACACAATAAATTTTCTAAAATAAAATAATCATTAAGTTTTGCTTGGGCTTCATCTAATTCATAATTTATTTTGTTAAGAGTAAACTCTTTGAAGAGTCTTTATTGGAGAGAGTAGAGAAATTTTTAGAATGTGTTATGTTATTTAATAAGACAATGTATTACGATAAAAAGGCAGACTTATTAAAATCAAAACACATTTGATAACATTATTATGCAAAAATTCAAAAGAGAAGAGTCGTAAGAAGCGTATAACAATTTTAAAAGTACATATAAACACAAAGCAAAAACACATTAATTTTTTAAAATATCAATAATAAAAGTACAATTAAAAAATAACTAGCCAACTTTCTAAGGACATGAGTTGGTTATGAAAATTGAAAACACCTATCACTTCAGTAACAAGTAAATGAGAAGATGTAAAAACTTAACTAGTTTAGACATTCATAATTTTTTTTAAATTTCAGAATGCAAATAATATTTGACAAAAAAATATAAAATTACTCTAAAATCTATAAAGATCTCCATGAAAGCAAAAAATAATAAGCTTAAAACAATTTATTATTATCATCAACATTAATGACAGTTTGTAACTTATCTTTATTACTTGTATTATTAGCATTGATAAATTCAGATGACACTAATATAAAAAATAAATTTCTACATCCATCATTTCTTCCACCCCAAGTACTAAATTGCTATTATTAGTAGTAGTTATATAAATTATAGAATTTTAAATTTAGATATAATTATAGTTGTCTAGTTATAAAAAAAATAAAATTACTATCTCTTGTTTTATCATAATGGTACTTGTTGCTCGTTTAATTTTTGTTATTTTTAAGCATGTGATGTTTCTAAAAAGTGTCACTTTGATTAATATGTCATAACTTTTCTATTTTAAAATTTGTTTTGAGTATTCAAATTATGAGCAAGTTAGTTGGACTTGTGAAGGCTAGATTTTTTTCTTCTTATCTTCTTTGTTTTTATCTATTCAACACGAGTTTTAAATAATATCAATTTAAGGAGTAGAGTAAGTTATCAACTAATTTTAACCAGGAAAAATATATAACTTTTGAAAATTTAAACAAAAAAATAAATATAATTGAATCAAGCAAAAATATTAGTTATCTCAATAGATAAATACACTTTCTATTAATCAAAATCATAATCTCAAGTCAATCTTTATCTTCAAAAACTAAACACTAAATTAAATAGCAATTTTAGGTAGAACATGCAAACAAAAAGGAAAGAAGATAATATATTATTAAATTATTTATTGATTCAAATTTGTCCTACAATAGAACCATCAAATCTTCTATGAAATATCGCTAATGAATCGATTTTGATATAAGTAATTGAATTTTAAAATAATGAAATAGAAAATACAAAAGTAACATTAGAGAAGAAAATATAATTCATCAAAAAAAAATTATAAGCTTCAAAGCTTCACTATAAAAAAATTAATAAAGCTGTCTTAAATCTACAAAATATTATACATAATTTGAAAAATCAATTCAAATATATATATATATATATATATATATATATATATATATATTGAAAATAAAATGTTACGATAATAGAGCAGAGCATAAAAGAATATAGAAGAAAACACCAAAAAAAAGGCAACAAAATTTCACCATTATTTTAAATGAAAGATCTATTAAAATCAATTTTTAACAAGTAAAATTTTAAAATGATAGAGCACCACACATACAAAAAAAGAAAGAAAAAGATTCAACTAAAAATTGAAATAGCTACTAACCTGAAAACTAGAAGAGCAATCCTGAGAAAATGAAAATGAACAGAAAAGAGAATAAAACTTCTTGCAGAGAAATCTATGCGCTGGCAGACGATATCAACGCCACGTAAATTTATAGCATATCAACTAATAAGTAAATAGACTAAATTATCCTCAATTTTCAAATTAATTTCAACAAACGAACATGTAGATTCATTCTATAATTCATATATTTATAATAGTACATTTCACATGATATTAAATATTTCACATAGAGAAATTATATCAATATTACTAACATATAATTTAAGAATAAAATAAATTGCTACATTTACGATGTGAATATTATAATTATACAAATATTACATTTTTTTATAATAAAAAGAAGAAATTCATCTACTACATAAACTGGTGTAATTAAAATTTGTCATGTAATTACTAAAACATTATATAGCCCTAGTAATTACAATATATATAGATAATGACAAAGATTTATGTTTTATTACATATTTACAATATGAGCTTCGGTGTCATATTTATTTTTTTGATACAATTACATAATTAAATATTTTTTATTTTAAAATTAAAGTTAATTATATAAAATAAAATACACTCTTTTAGATGAACAAGTAAATTTTAATGCATGAAAAATATTTGTATGTATAAAAAATATTAGACATTACTTATTATTTGAGATTATTTCCTTTTCTTCCTTATCAAAGAGGCTCGCGAGGTTTATTTATTGAAAAAGGAAGGGGGAGGAGGGGGGGAGGGGGGGGGGGGAATGGAAAGCCCGAATTTTATAAATGAGACAATTTTCTTTTCCTCTATGTATTCTTGAAAAAATATCTAAATAATTATATTTGATAATTAATATTGCAAGGAATAATTACTATCTTTTAATTCGTGTGGATATGATTCGAATTTTTAACTTGTCGCATATTTTAAATAAGAAAAAGGCAAGTATGAGTTTAGAGTATTTTTTCAGAAATAAAAATTAATGATGAAAAGAAAACAAAGCTAGTAAAACATGAAATTAATTTTTAACAAATGTTTCTCATATATTCGAAATTGAAGAGAAATTGTACAAAAGAATAATATATTTAACAAGTAAAAGACAATTTAAAAAAAAATATATTGTAATAAATAACTATTTTTGCGAGAATTGGAGAATACAATGCTTCTCCCTGATTACATTAATTTCAATTACAATATAACTTTAAAATCAGACTCTAATAATTTTTATCATAAAAAAATATTCTGTGAAACCTTATGGATAATATGAAATTGTGTTATTGTAAACTTTGTTGAAACTTGACCCCTTCTTTTAAAAAAATAAATATTAAATCCAGACTTTAACTAGAGCAAGATGAAGAATATCGTACAAATTTTGACAATAACATTTTTAGTTTAACTTCATTTAATGTTTTCACGACTTAATTTGAATAATATACAAGCACAAATAAACTTTATACATTTAACTATAAAAGTTCTAAGAATATTTCTACTTTCATAAGAATAATATATCTAAACACCTATGTAACATGACTAAATTTAGATATGCTTGGTGTATTTTAAATTGAATACTTACGTCGCATATTTTAGAAATTCTATATAAATATTAATTTGAATAATATTTCCATCTAGTAAGTGTGTTTAATTATTTAATTTTTAGAAAACACAAGATTATTCTTTTAATATATTAAAATATATATTATTTGTTGTAATGAAATTTGAACAGATAACATTTTCATTGAATATTTCTATTGTTGCATCTAAGGGTGTCAATCGGGTCGGGTTTGACCCGGGATCGAATTGGCCCGACCCGATAAAAATCCGGTCCGACCCTTAGTTAAAAGGTTGGGTTGGTCCGGATCGCCTATTATAATCGAAATCGTTCGGTTTAATTTTTAAACCCGAAACCGATTGTAATTGGTAATATCACGTCGATTAATCGACCCGGCCCGACCCAACCCTGTCTGGTATTTTAAATAATAAATAAAAATAATAATAAGTAATTTATATTTTATTAATAAATTTTAAAGAAAAATATATATTTTTTAAATTTTTTTTTTAATGTAACCCGGCCCGGCCTGGTATAACCCGAAATTGAACAGGTCACCTTGAACCCTTTTGAAACCAGTCCGGATAAGACCAACCCGACCGGTTCCATTTTTTTCAACTCGGCCCGGCCCGGCCCGGCTCACTGGACACCATAGACTTGCATCTAATCAAAAGAGAGCATAAACATTTTTCTAAAATATGTATATTTTAAAATTATTAGATAAAAGATGACCATATATAAATATTAACAGGATATATAAATTACCAATAATAATAAGAAATTTTCATTTTCATTTTCATTTTTGTTTATATATTTGTTGCTCCACTTCAAATTGTCCTAAATATTTAAATGAAGTTCATTTATATAGAAATTAAATATTTTAGAAAAATACATAAAAATAGAATTTATATAGTCATGTGCTATAAGTATTTAATTTTAAAATTATAAAAAATGTAAATGCAATTGACTCATATTATTCGGGTGTTTAATACTACTCCATAATTTACAAGTTTTCATAATTAAATGTCGAGGAGAATATTCGTAATCTCTGTGTGAATTCGCGTGTTTTGGGCTAAAATTATCCCTCATTTATTAGAGTAGGTTCATTTTGGTCCCTTAAATATAATCCTGAGCATATTTAGTCCCTTAACTTTACTAAAGTGAAGCACTTTTGGTCTTCCTAACATAATAATGTTAAAAATTAACGGAAAGGATAATTTTCTAACAGTGTAAATTTGACAGTGTTATCTCTTTCTTAATTGATATACATTTTCTTTCTTTCTTGTCTTCTTAATTTTTTAGGATTAATATAGTAGTAGCTATTTATATTTGAAGACAATACTTTAGAACGCAATAATCTGCCCACTCGAAAAAATAACCATTTTCTTAAATGCAATAATAAAATGATCTTAAAGTCAGTGGCGTAGCTAGTAATTTGATGAAGGGTGTGCGAAATTCTTCTTAATTGTGTTTAAGAGCGTGCAAAATTAAATATATTCTCATAATAGCTAACACTTAACCTCTATGGGTTTGTATTTTACAAGTCACGTGAGTGCCACATGGGTTTAACACCGTTATTTTTAAACGGATTTTGTTAGGGAGATCAAAAGTGCTCCACTTTAGTAAAGTTAAAGGACTAAATATGCTCAGAGTTATATTTGAAGTACCAAAATGAACCTACAATTTTAGCCCCAAACTCTGAATCCGCCAAGAGTTTTTTTTCTTCTTCAATTGTTCAGCGAAGCGAAAGTCTGAGAAGCCATTGATGGAATCCAATGAAGCTCCATTATCGACTTCTCCATCAAGCTTCAATTTCATCCAGCAACGTCATTTCTACCTCGCCGTCGACAGACTTCAGTTCAAAATGGTAACTTTCCTATTCCCCAATTCTGGTTGCGCTTTTTCATACTTATTGAAACTGAAATGTAACAGGAGACTTTGGTGGATCTACTGAACATGGCTGGCCGGCTTCGGTCCCTACCTATTGTTGTTAGCTGCAGCACACGTGACGAGCTCGACGCTGTCTGCTCCGCCCTTTCCAGTCTCTCACATACTACAATCGCCGCTCTGGTTCTCTCTCAATGCCGTTTTCCTCTTTGTTGCAAATTTACCAATTGCCTTAAAATTAAGTTGTTAAATCAACATTGGAACTTCGGAATTGAGTCACAGCTGGTTGATTGATTGAATGATTAACATGTTATTTGAATGACATTAGTCTTAACAGAGGGGAATTTGATATGGAGAGTCTCAACTAATTTGAGATTGAGGGTTAGTTGATTGATTGATTGAACATATATTTGTGAAAATTGCAGTACAGTGATCTTCCTGAAGCGGAACGTGCAAGAGTTTTAGCTTGGTTTCGTCAGGCTACAATGAGGTGGAACAAGCAGGCTACAGCTGAACACGGAGATGCAGGGGAAACAGAGAAGGAAGAGGAGAAGTCTCATTTGATAGTTGTCACGGATGTTTGCCTTCCCCTTGTTAACTCTGGGGAGTCACCTATTTATGCTCGTGTCTTGATTAATTATGAGCTACCAACAAAGAAGGTACTCTTCTTGCATGCTTTACATTTCCTTAATCTTTCTTTGGAGCCATGAGCTGTTAGATTAGGCCGCGAGGATTCCAAAGTTAAAAACGAAAAGTTTGAACTCTGTGCAAATGCACTCATAAGTTTGAGGTATGAAAGTACTTAAAAGACCGAGGATATTAGGATAAGTGGAAGTAGGACAAAATTTATTCATAGTAAGTTTAGCTTTGAAGTTGAAGTGAGATTAAGTAAGAATGTAGTGCCAAAATGCAGATAATTCAAATGTCTAGGCAGGGTCTTTTAAGAGAATGACACCAACACCAACATACCCAGTGTATTCTCACAAAGTGGGGTCTGGGGAGGGTAGAATGTACGCAGACCGTACCTTTACCTCAGATGAAGTAAAGAGGCTGTTTTCGATAGACCCCCGGCTCAAGAAAAAAATAGGACCATAAGAGGTCGAAAATAAAAGAACAAGAGATATAGACAGTAAATAGGACAACATGTAATCACAGAACTATACTATAACTGGATAATACTACATCCAAACCACATGAAACACTAGAAAGCAGTAGAAACTGAAGAACAAGAAACTACAAGAGCAGACCTACAACTACTAACTAGTGCAACAAGACACTGCAATCCTACCTACTAATATGAAGCATACCTACCTACTAACCGTCTACCCTGATCTGAGCCCTCCACCCCTTCCTATCTAAAGTCATGTCCTCGGTAAGCTGCAACCGTGTCAAATCTTTTCTAATCACCTCTCTCCAATATTTCTTCGGTCTACCTCTACCTCTCTTGAAACCATTCATAGCCAACCTCTCACACCTCCGCACCGGGGCCTCCGTGCATCTCCTGCTCACATGCCTGAACCACCTCAACCTCGCTTCTTGCATCTTGTCTTCTACTGAAGACACCCCCACCTTGTCTCAAATATCCTCATTCCTAATCCTATCCCTCCTAGTAAACTCACACATCCGTCGTAACATCCTCATCTCCGCTACCTTCATCTTCTGAACGTGAGAATTCTTGACTGGCCAACACTCTGCCCCGTACAACATAGCCGGTCTAACTGCCACTCTGTAGAACTTGCCTTTCAGTCTAGGGAGCACCTTCTTATCACACAAGACTCTGGATGCGAGCCTCCATTTCATCCATCCTGCACTAATATGATGGGTAACATCCTCGTCAATCTCTCCATTTCCTTGGATAATAGACCCAAAGTACTTGAAGCTACCTCTCCTCTGGATGGCATGCGTATCGAGCCTCACTTCCACGCCGGATTCCTGAGACACCCCGCTAAAATTGCACTCCAAATATTCTGTCTTCGTCCTGCTCAACCTGAACCCTTTAGACTCCAGAGTTGGTCTCCAAACTTCCAACTTGGCATTAACTTCCTCACGAGTCTCGTCAATCAAAACAATATCGTCCGCAAACAACATACACCAAGGCACTTCACCTTGAATTTGTCGTGTCAGAACATCCATTACCAAGGCAAACAGGAACGGGCTAAGGGACGACCCGTGGTGCAATCCCATCATCACGGGGAAATGCTCTGAATCTCCGCCCACAGTTCTGACTCGAGTCTTCGCACCATCATACATGTCCTTAATCAACCGAGTGTACGCCATCGGTGCCCCTCTAGCCTCCAAGCACCTCCAAAGAACCTCCCTGGAAACTTTGTCGTAAACCTTTTCTAGGTCGATAAATACCATGTGCAAGTCTTTTTTCCTCTCCCTATACTGCTTCACCATCCTCCTCACTAGGTGAATAGCCTCGGTAGTCGAGCGTCCAGGCATGAAGCCGAACTGATTCTCGGAAATAGTCACAATCTTCCTTAGTCTTAACTCCACGCCACCCTCTCCAAAACCTTCATGGTGTGGCTCAACAACTTGATACCTCTGTAGTTGTTGCAATTCTGAATATCACCCTTGTTCTTGTACAAAGGGATCATCATACTCCATCTCCAAGCTTCAGGCATCTTCTCCGTCCTGAAAATGACATTGAACAACCCCGTCAACCACTTCAAACCTGCCCCGCCTATGCACTTCTAAAAATCCACCGGAATCTCGTCTGGTCCAGTCGCTCTACCCCTATGCATCCTACCAATAGCCTCTATAACCTCCTCAACCTTTATACGCCGACAATAACCATAGTCGCGCTGCCTCTCCGAATGCTCCAAATCCCCCAACACAATGCTTCTGTCCCCCTCTTCGTTCAAAAGTTTATGGAAGTAAGACTGCCATCTCTTCCTAATGAGAACCTCCTCCACCAAAACTTTACCATTTTCGTCCTTGATACACTTCACTTGGTCCAGGTCCCGAGCCCTCCTTTCTCTAACCTTGGCTAGCCTATACAACTTCTTGTCCCCACCCTTTCCTTCTAAAGCTACATATAAGCTCTCGAAAGCTGCTGTCTTAGCCGCCGTAACCACCAACTTAGCTTCCCTCCGAGCTACCTTATACACCTCCCTATTCGTCCGCTTCTCCTCCTCATCCTTACTTTCTCCCAAATATGGAAATTTCACACATCAAATTGAAATAGGATGGCCGTCATGGAAGAGTGATATGCGATAAAATAAATACTGATGTAAGTGGAAAGTAAGTTTCATAGGATGGTCGTGGACCATTGTCTCACAATATTGTTTAGAAATGAATATGGGCCTCTAAGCCCCAATATATCACAAGTGTTGTATAAATGCGGATATTGAAACGGGTTTGTGCTTATACAAGGTTAGATAACATAAGAAACAATCACATTTGATATAATGTATCCAAATGTAGTGGTCCATAGGTGTGATAATATGATGATTAAAGATGCTAAAATTGAACAAGGTAGACATACCGATTAAAATAAAAACAAAACAAGGTGGAGATAAAATCACATGGAAAGATGTTCTCTTCAAAGACTTCTTTTTTGATCAAGGAGTTCTCTTCAAAGACTTATTATCTCCTGAAATCCGTGCGGACTTAGCCAAGAACATAATAACCGAAGCAAATGATCGATACAGGCGATACCAATTAGTTTGAATTAAGGCATTGTTGTTGTTTCGAGACTTACATATGTTCACATGTTTGCGAGAAGTGTTTTCAGTTTTGTTAAAGGTTTATATACAATGTAGAAATTGGTTTTTGATTTTTTTTTTTTTTTTTTAGATAACCTATAGTTTGTCTTAAAATACATTATTTAATATTGGGATGAATAAACCTAATGGAGCGGAAGAGGTTTAGAGGATTCTTATAGTCTATCCCATCTAGTTAGGATTGGGGTGTAATTGATTGATTTACTGTGTAAATGCACTAAAGGATGAATGAATAGGATTTGTATTTTATAGGTTCACTCTTATATGTGCGTAAGATGTGAGATGCTAGATAAATATTTTTTATTTTCTCATCCAAGTTCTGGATTTATTTCAAGATGGATAGACCAATGCATGAATTGCATGATCCAACTAGAAGCCACAGAAACATATTAAGAGGGTACACCTAGCGATAGTAACTTTCTACTTTTCCAATTTTTTTTTTGCCTACTCATGTTTACTTTCTTTGGTAAAACAACTTAGTGATTATAAGTCCAATGAACTAAGATAAGATGGACTGAAAATGGTCTAAGATTTTAAACATTGAAAAGAAGCTGAAATGTAGTAATTCTCTTTTCCTTACTTTTTTTTGGGGGATGTTGGGGGAGAGAAGAGGTTGTATAGTGACTGCAACCCATATGGGGCTGCTCCTCTTGATATAATATATTTGTACTCTGGATAGATGAAAGATGGTTCTTATGTGATTGATGGTTATTATGTGATTCACCTCTCTGACTACCTGAGGAGAAGTGAATCACCACGTGGTTTGGGATAATTGATGTTCACAATACCACCTTTTAGCTGGCAGTGCAATGATAAGTTGCTCAGATTCGAGTGCAGGTGTTCGTTCATGATCTAAATTTTAAGATTCGGGGGTACATAGGGATGGCAATGGGGCGGGGGGGGGGGGTTAAGGCTATGCGAGGCGGGGCATTCTCTAAGCCGGGGCGGGGCAGGTCAGGTCAGGTCAGAGTCTTAGTTTTTTAAAATTATGCGGGTGCAGGTCTCCTCCCTTTTTGCGCTCTACTTCCTGTTTGTTGTACACTTTTACATTTCAATTGTCCAGTTGCATATATTTATAGTTTTAATAAACAGTTTGTCTGTGTATTATTTTGAATCATTGGAATTAAAATCATCATCTTATTTCTACATTAAGAAACATATTACAGATAAGGACCTTTATTTTTTGAATAGATTTTAGAAAAACTTCCAGTTTAAAATTGTGATTTATTCAAATGGCTAAATAATATAGGATCCACAAAAATGTTACAGTCAACTACACATATATTAAAATGAATAGATTTTAGAAGATCTTACAGTAAATCTCCTCTTTTTGCAACCTAATTATAACCACAAAAATGTTGTTAGATGATAAAATTATTTTAAACATAAAAATGGTGATTTGTAAAACTTTGAAATATTTGTATATGTAAATATGAAGTGGGAAAAAAAACTTATGTGGGGTGGGGCGGGTTGAGAATAGAAAAAAATACTATGCGGGGCGGGGTGTGTAAAATTTTGCGGGTTTGACTAAACCTGCCCCGCCCCGCCCCATTGCCATCCCTAGGGGTACAGATCCAGGATCACATTGTTCCCTAGAGAAGTAACAATGATGAACCACAAGAACCAAAGGTGAACAATAGCAGCTAGTGAGACTTTAAAGTCTTAAACATGAAAGAAAATCATTAATTACCCCAGAGTATCCAGACATGCAAGTACTAGCTTGAGGTTTGCTGTGATTGCAAAACCCTAACATCAATCGAAGAGAAATTATCATGAAGAGCTTGTCAGATCCTGAATTTGCTCAGATACCATGTCGTCTGAAATCTTCACCAATTTGAGATATTTGGTGAAGAATATGAACATCCAGTGTAGTTTCTATATTCGTGAATGAAGAATGAACATTTTTGATGAAGTGAAGAATATGAACATCTGAAGAGTTGCCAAAGCTGTGAATGAATGTAAACATATATCCTCACCGACTTCAGCTGAAAATAAAATATCCAGATGGTATGCACGAACAACTAATAAGATGCACAACACCTGTAAGCTGTTGATAAATAATAAATTGGGCCTAGTCAACTTAATGAAGAACTGGACTCATAATCAGATGCTGCCTCCATTTACTGCATTAGAGATCCAGTCAACAGATATCTCATTTGGGCACATGTATGACTCCACTTTATACTTATTCATAATCATCCCAGATAAAATCGATCAGTGTAGCTGATAATCAATATATGTGCGAAACAATTAACTCGATATACTCTTCAATGGGGGTTAGATTATTTGAGGTGTTTTGGCTTTGCTGTTCACTTTTTTCAATATGTATCATGGGCTGATAAGAGTCTTCTGTTCTTAATTCTTTAGATCTTATTAGTTCCTCGTTTCTATTCTTTAGGGGCAAATTCGGTCCTCGAAATTGTTGGAGGAAGTTGGCCTAGAAAAAGCATGTATAGTGAAAGGAATAGTCTACTTTGCTTTACAATTGCATTTAATTGTTTGAATTTGTGACCTATACCTCAGGACTTGCAAATGTACTTACCTTGTTGTTATGCTCTTATGTAGGAAACATATATGAGGCGCATGGCTACTTGTTTGGCAGCAGGTTCTCTTTCCGTACTATTGAACTGAATTTGACAAGAGAGCAGATGAGACTTGAGAGAAGGAATAAGAGGATGGAAGTAAAGAAAAACAAGACTTAACATAATTAATTTTCACCACATCTCCTTTATAATACTTCTTCCATTGGAGTCAATTATGAAGATGTCATTCAATAACCTGTTCCTTCAAACTCCCTTCCCCCACCTTATCCCGCGTTTCTACCAGGGGCGGAGCTAGGTGGGCGGGAGGGGGTTCATCCGAACCCCCTTCGCCGGAAAATTACATTGTATGTATATGGGTTAAATCTGCATATTTGGTATATTTATAATGTAATGAACCCTCTTGACACAGTTGAGAAGCGCAACTCAGTGGTTAAGGGGGTTCAAGTCTTGTCGCGAGTTGCCGGTTTGATTCCCACTAGCTACCTGTTTTTCCCTTTTTTTCCAAGCTATTGTGCTCCCCTAAGCTTGGCCCACAATTTCTTTCCCTTGTCTTAGCCCACGATTTCTATCCATTGGTGCATCTAGAGCTCATTCTCCATTCATTAAATAGAAATGATAATTAATAATTCCTACAAACAAGTAAAATTAATGGAGAGAGGATAATATGTATAGTATATATATGATTACAAAGTATAAATTGAAGTATATAGAAAAAAATTATACACATGTAAAATATAATATGTATGTTTACATATATCTAAATTTTCAAAGATAATATATGATTAAAGGGGCATTACTTTAGAAGAAAAAAAATAAAGAGCACGCCAAAAAAAAGTGCAAGTAGCTTTATGAAGGACTCGATATAGGAGGGCAAAAGTAGGAAGAAATGTTAAAACTAAAAAGTATGACAAGACGAGTTACATTTTAGCGGGTTAAGACTAATTTTGTCCTTCGCGCGCTGCCCTGCCCCGCCCTGTTTATCATCATGTAGTCTTGACGTGTTACTTCTTAATTCATATTTTGAACCCCCTTGGTAAAAATCCTGCCTCTGCCACTGGTTTCTACATAGTTCATAATATAGTGTCATGTTAGCTTTGTTATTCATGAACATATCACATAAGTTTCTGGATCATATGCAGATGGAATTGTGATCAACATGGTTGTTGGAGGCGAAGTTGTTACTCTCAAAAGCATTGAAGAAAGTAGTGGTCTTCTCATAGCAGAAATGCCCATTAATGTAAGTTCTTAATTTGGTCCCTGCTGTTTATTATTACATGGAAACATCAGTGTGAAGCAAGGAATGGGATTGTAAGTTATTTGGACCCGTGTGTTGTTGTATTGCCATTTGCGGAAGCATATGTGCACAATTGTCTCGTATTTCTATTCTTTTGAAGTTCATGATTATCTCAATAATGTTTGCTTGTCAACTTGTGCACATGCTTCTGAGCAGATTTTTGAGATGCTGTGAAGATATGAGGCCCTGTAGATGTCATCTGAACTCATGAGATTTCAAGTAATTAGGTATATGATTAAAAAATTCTCCACTTCTGTATTGCTACATCAGACTGAGTTTTGTTGATGAATTTGGATCCTGTTCCATGCTTTGTCAATTATGAGCAAATGAGGGTTGATTACCTGAGACTTTTTCTGGGGGGTTGGGAAGGGGGTGAATGTGATATTCATTTTCAAGATGATTTCAATTCTAACGTAATATAACTCCTTACCTCTGTCATTAGGAACGGGGCTATACAGATTTACTAGCTGTTCATTTTAATCTGAAGGTACTCTACCCGATATGTGAATTAGGGAAGATTTAAATTGTCAGTAGGTTTACGTTAGAGCAATTGAGATCTTCAAGAGGTAAGATCTTTATTGGGCTTTGTCAAGGTACTTCAGTTCATTTATACATGTAGTCCAGTTTTGATTATTTAAATGGTAGTTAGAATTTAGAAGGTTGCATTCTTGAGTTCAAGCCTACTACGGGGCTATGCCTTAGAAGGGTCCCATTATCCTTGGGATTCGTGATGCTTTGCTGCCAACCAATGTTTCTCATTCTTGGCTTTAGTCATTCTCATGAATTGATTTTTCAATTGTGACTTGAATTTCCGCTATCTTTCACAAATGAGGCCACAGAACTTGGTGATATTAGCTGTAACAACTGGCACACTATCGCAGTTTTCTATCATGGGTTATATATTCCATGAGAAAGGGGAGGGACAACTTATATTCTTTTCTGCCAACTGATATGGCTCATTGGCCATACATTTGAATTTACAAGATTTTGACTTGAGGACTTCTAGTGTTACTGTTGTCGAACTTCAATGAATTGATCATGTAATAGGCATAGAGATGGTAAATCTAATTATTAAGTGTTTGTGATATTATAATTCTAATTTTCTGAGAGGAGAAGTTGATAGAAGGAATAGAGAATCATAGTTTAAAGACAAAAGAGAACAACTTATTCAATCTGCTTACTAGTATGTATTACTATTGTAGTTACCAGCTTCAAAAAAATAGTATGTACTACTATTATCTTAGTCAGTTTGCTCAAAGTCTTTTCTATATTTACATTATATTATCTTTGATCTCCATTCAAAGAGTGATTTGTTGGGACCGGGAGATTGTCTGAAGCCAAATAAGTTCATTGGGATATTTCTAAGAAGATTTTGGAATTGACTTACTCAGGCCCCAGATAAATGAATTGGTTGCAAGATGTGGAGCACATTTTTTTAGGTCGGTTAGTCCCCACACTGTTAAATAGGTTACTTTTGTGTCTGCTTTAAAAATAATGAACCCATTAAAATCTTGACTCGAAGAGGTTCAATATGCCACATTTGAAGCTTCCTGTTGAAGATTTTAACCTGATTTTTAACTATACTAATTATATTTAGCTGGGGTTTACCTCAATCCCTCAAGGTCTTCTATCTGTTTACATTATATATTTTTTCTTTCCATTCGAAGAGATTGTTGTGAGTATGGAGATGGAGAAACAGATTTATATATGCAGAGTTGGAAGAAATTACTAAGAAGAAAGAAGCAAAACAATGCTATTAAAAAACAGGACTATTTTTGTGGGAAGGTAAGATGTATTTTTCTCCAGGTCGTTTTCGTTTCCCTAGTCGATGTCTAATTTCACATACAGTTAGATCCCCTGAATTGTTCTGTAGTAAAGTTTTATACCCAATTAGCTATGATATTCTTGATAAAGTTTGCAAAATGACTGATTGCAACATGCCAGGGTGTTTTTGGAAAACAGTTGAACTTTCAATCCTTAACTTGATCTTGATCTCTTAACCAAATATGGGATAGAGAAAACGAAAGCTTGCAAAGGTGTCTTCACTTGATTGTTCCAAGAATTAAACCTCGCCTAGTCTTGAGGGAAAACTAAACATACTAAATGACTTTTACTGAAGGAATTTGGATCTTGTCTATTTATGTAGTCTTCTTCCCAATGATGAGTTCCAGTTGTATTTTTACTCTACAATTTTCACTTTTTATTTATACTATTTATGTGGGAACTCACTGGGTATGTTGTTGTATTTTTATATACTATTTATAAGAAAGAAGAAAAGGTCCAATACTTCACAGCGTGCCATTGCAATTCCTTCCAAAAAGTAACTTGTATAGCTGAGTGTTTGTCTTCCAATAGTACTCACGGTCATCTCACGGATGGTTATTCAATTTTACTTTAATGCATCAAAGTCACTAAATTATTTTTGTAACATAAAAGTTACTCAACTTAGACATAAGAGTTGCTAAATATTTTTGTGATCGAAAAGTTACTTAACTTTACCTAAATATCGTAGAAATAATATTATGTCTCATTTGTTTCCTTCAAATGATTTTGTTTGTGATTTTGTCCATTGACGTTCAATCAATATGCAAGTCTTCCATTATGAATGCCTTGGGCAAATAACTCTGGGAGATGAGTTATTACAAACTTGCAAGTAGGATAATGATCATCAATTTCATGCAATAATCATGAGGGTTCGGTCCCCACATTTGAAGGGGACATGCAAAGCAATGAATCTGAGCAATTTGGTTTATGAAAATTTCCACGGAAACAGGAAGTTTGTCACGTGAAATCTGATTGCCAGTGCATTGCCTGTTCCGGGCAATTTAATCTAAGCTGTTTGTTGTGCGTCTCTTTCTTTCATCAACTGTGTGGGAGATATTGATAGAGATAGATCCTGTCTTATGGAAGGGAAGAAAGGGAACACAATGAAGATGGACAATACATGGTCCCTATAGTTTTATGAGAAAAAAGGGAAATATCATCTGCACCTTTGCCATGGATTTCTTCTACTCATACAACAATTTAGCTCGTACTAAGGTGGCCTACCTATGTTTTCTGCTTTCGAGACTTAGACAGACTCATCATCTTGGCTTCCGTCAATAAAACGGTTCTTTTAAACTTTAAGGAAAGAGAACCATGGCCATGATAATATCTACTTAATTCATGTTGCAAGTCAGAGGCATATTTAAGATTTTAGTTTTATGAATTCATCCTTTAAGATTATAAACATTAAGCCCCTTTTAGATATTATTGGTTTAAATCTCTACTATTTGTTGTAATTTTAGTAGATTTTTAACTTTTAGATATTATTGGTTTAAATCTCTACTATTTGTTGTAATTTTAGTAGATTTTTACACATTCATATTTTGCATCAAAATTACTTGGTTCAAATCAATCCCGTGCCGCAATGCTCCATTCGCCAAAGTTATTTTTCACTTTAGGGGTCGTTTGGTAGAGTGTATTAAAGAAAATAATGCATGCATTAGGTGTGTGTATTATTAGTACCTTGTTTGGTACACTTTTTTAGCCTATGTATAACTAATACTAGCATTAGTTATACACTCTATTGTGTATTGAGCTATGCATTAGTAATACCACAAATTTTGATGCATTAGTAATACAAAGGATTTCAACACATGCATTAGCTTGATTAATGACATTACTACCCCTCAAATCTCTCTTGAAAGTCGAAACATTTCTCAAGTTCTTTTCCACCGTATTATATTTTAGAAATTTAAAAACTTGCTCTCTGCCTCTCTTCTCTTACTTTGCCAAATTTTTCTCCTTTTTGTTTTTTTTTTGGTTTTTCTCAATTCTTTTTTTGGTTTGTTCTATACCTACGTGCTTTATACGGACTTTGTTCTCAGTTGCCTTTTTTTTTTGTTTCCTAGTTCCTTTTTTTTGTTTTTCCTCTTTTTTTACAATAACAATGCTTTATTCATTTTTGAAGCAACGCTACAGCCAATTACTTTCATTTTGGAAAAAAAAAAAAGAGCAAGTGAAGTTTTAAAGATAAAAGAACTTTGATGCAAAGAAAGTGTACAAAACTAAAATTGAAGTGTCAAGGGTATTTTTGTGAACAAATATTTTTTTATAAAAATTATATAAGACATGTTAATTCTAATACATTAAACCAAACAGTGTATAAGAAATAATGCAAGCATAACTAATACACTCTATTCAGCATTATTCTTATACACTCTGCCAAACGACCCCTGATGCTATGGACATATGGTACAAGAAACAGATAACTCTCAAGTTTCCGAGGGAAACACAAAAAGGGTTAATTAATCAAAGTAATGATCAAACTAGAGGATATTTCAATATTTTAATTAGATATTTTTAAAACAGAATTATCACCCTCCTTAATGGTTGTTTACCCAAAAAAATGGTACATGTAAATTCATCAAAGTGATTTAAGGGTATGTGAATTAGTTGATTGTGAATGAAATAAATCACAACGATAATAAGATATAATGAATATAAAGCAGGAAGATAATCAAGCCATATATTAGATTCTGAGAATTGGACCTTGGTAGCCTAAGTACAATGTGTCCGGAATGACTTATAAATTGAGAAGTTAAAAACTTTTGCTTAAAGAGAGAGAGTATGCATAAACATGTGTATCAATCGAAAATCTGGAACCCTAACATAGATGACTAGTGGGCTATTTATAGAGAATAAACTAGGTAACTACTTCCCAGGGTTCGCTCCTCTTCCACTTGATCACTAACTCTAAAGTTGTGTACTGGTTGACGAGAATCTCGGCCTCTCGTGATTTTCAGGCTGACAAGCTTATCTTAATCTTTATCATTGGTTATCGTCTTCATGCTCGGATCCTGCCTTTTCGGAGCTAGGCATAGGTCTCTCGTGATTTTCGGGTTGGCAAACTTATCTTATCCTTAATGCTGGTTATTGTTTCCGCGCCCGCTTCCTACCTTTCTGGAGCTAGACGGGCTATGTTAGTGAGGTACCAGTCCCCGTGATGTGGATTTCGGGACCCTTCTGAGTCGAACTTCACTCCTAGGCTCGGTCCTCAGAGGGGTCCGCTCAACACTCCCTCACTGCCCCTTCATAACGGATGCTTGTGTCACGTATCACCATATCATTCATCCATCGGAACAATACCGGTTTTACCCCATACAATGCTTAGAAGCTAAGCATCTTCTAATTCTAAGCATTGAGTGTATATAAACTTTATCTATACCGACGATATAGCAATGATTAATTTAGGTTCTCGAGGATTTGGCAGTTAGGGAAGAGTTATTTGAGTTATTACGTTTGTACGAAAAATCAGTTAAACTCCAGTCCAAATGAAGGCGCACGGGGAACGTGGATTTTGACCTCCTTTTGCCGTTTGAATGGTTCATCTATGTATTTATCTTCCATGGATTTTCTTATATCAAAGACAGGTGATGTGTGTTTACACGTGCAACGCTTTGTGACAGTTTTCATATACGTGGTCTTTACCATGCGAGTTAAAGTGAGAGAGCCTAAATTATTGCATTTGAACTTTGGACTCGAGTTTATGGTAATGCTGGAATGACATTTATTACGCTCGACATTTATATATATGTAGTGTGAGGAGTTGTGTGGTTCGCGGACAAAGTTATCTCGGTATTTATACTTTGTTTGATTAAAGATATAAACCAATCTCAAACTTACCGCTTGACATTTATATAATAAAGTGTTTTAGCTTTTACCTTTTCACTTTTATTTCCGATGAAAAAAGAAAGAAAGAAAAAAATTTAACTCATGCGCAATTTATTAGAGGTTTTATAATACTACCTATTATTTTGGCAGGTAGTCATTCTTCTTTCAGATTCTGTTACCGAAGTGAATGATGTATTATTGTATTCTAGCTACTTGTTCCATGTTCATTTTTTTCCCTCCATGTACTATTAACATTTTACTATTTATAGTAGTTATACTTTTAAATAATCTGATAGTGTGAAGATTTTTACTATTACATTTCTTTTAGCTTTTTTTGGTAAGATGATATTTAGGTCGGTTTGTGACCATCTTGACTATTCTATCAATTTCTTGTTACTTTTATCAGCTCAAAAACTAACTAACTCATCAAGAATTAGGCAGGCAAGAAGAAATGAGAGTGTGAAAATCTTAATAAAGATTAAATGGAGGTGAAAAAGAAATAAAATGTAAAGCAACAGAGGGTAAGAGAATCTAATGACGAAGAGATGTGATGACAGCTTACTGAAACTTGGCATTTGCATGGAATCCAACAAAGATTTGGATTGAAGTGTAGAAAGGACAAAGGTCTTCCCCATGTACACTTTCCACCCTTATCTTTCCTCTGTCTCACTCTCTCCATTTTAAACCACCGAACTCACTACTGTTCACCCACTGGTACACATCAACACTATGTACATTTTCCTCATTAAATAGAACTTGAACCTACTTACTAGTAGTTCATTCTAAAGTTGGATTGAACTTGTATTCTCTTCCTTCTACTCTGTTCACTTCATTCTTTTTCTCTGTGAAGAATAGAATGTCTATTCCCCTTGTGCATTAATTGTTATTCAAGGTTTTTTCGTTAGCTTCTGCACGACACCCTGTTGATTTCGACACACTCGTGATGGCTCTAGACACTTCAACGCCTCTGCTGATGGATCCCAGTATTCCGAGGTTGAAATCAACTCATGCAGGTACTACTCCGGATGAACAAGAACAAAATCATCAACGACCAACCATTTATGAGGTTAGGTTTTTATAATCCTTTTAAAGAAAAAAATGTTTAGAATGTAGATGACGATTTCGAGGGTCGGAAACAACCTCTCTGCCTTTCATTTTAGGATCATTTTAGGAGTAAGGTCTGCGTACACTAGATATGTTGTTGAATCTTGACTTGGAATATATTTGGTTCTAGGTTGCGGAGGAGATCAAGTTGCTATATTCAATAGCTTTGCCCATCATTGCTGCTGGATTGCTTATATATGGAAAATCAATGATATCAATGCTGTTCATGGGCAGATTAGGTAAAGAAGCACTTGCTGGTGGATCTTTATCTGTTGGCATAGCCAACATCACTGGCTACTCTGTTCTTTCGGGACTAGCTCTGGGTATGGAGACTATATCTTCTCAAGCTTGTGGTGCTAAGCAATGGCCTCTTATGGGCCAAACCCTCCAACGTACAATCTTGATTCTGTTATTTTCATCCGTCCCCATTTCTGTCTTGTGGCTAAAGATCGAACCTTTACTTCTTTTCTGTGGCCAAGATCCAACCATTTCATCAATTGCTTCTACTTATCTGTCTTTCTGTCTCCCTGATCTTTTCTTTCAATCCATTATCAATCCTCTTAAAATCTATTTGAGAACTCAGAATGTCACTTTCCCTCTTACGTTTAGTGCTGCTTTTTCACTTGCCCTGCATGCACCTATCAACTATTTCCTTACCTATCACCTTGGCCTTGGCATAAAAGGCGTTGCTATAGCCGTGGTGATAGCTGATTTCAATCTACTTCTTGTTCTGTTTCTTTATGTTAGTTTTTCTGGTGTTCATAGAAAATCTTGGCAAGGTTGGTCAGCTGAATGCTTTGATGGGTGGAAACCAATTTTGAGTCTTGCAGTCCCTAGCTGCATCTCTGTATGCTTAGAGTGGTGGTGGTATGAGTTGATGATATTGTTATCAGGGGTTCTTTTTAATGCTGCAGAGGCAGTTTCTACTATGGGAATTCTCTTGCAGGCAACTTCACTTGCTTATATATTTCCATCAGCACTAAGTTTAGCTGTTTCCACAAGAGTTGGGAATGAGTTAGGCGCCAACCGGCCTAATAAAGCAAAGACTTCATGTCATGTAGCAATTTTGTGTGCTACATTAACAAGCTTCATAGCAATGATATTTATGACAACATTAAGAAAGGCTTGGGGTAAGGCTTTTACAGACGACGAGTCGATTTTGTGGCTGACGGCGGCGGCAATGCCGGTGGTGGGGTTGTGTGAATTGGGAAACTGCCCACAGACCACCGGTTGTGGTGCTTTGAGGGGCAGTGCACGGCCAGCTTTGGCTGTTCATATAAACTTGGGCTCTTTCTATGGGGTTGGGTTTCCTCTGGCAATTATAATGGGCTTTGTTATGAAAATGGGCTTGTTGGGCCTTTGCTTGGGCTTGTTGGCTGCTCAGGCTGTTTGTGCATGTCTCATGGTTTTTGTGCTGAGTAGAACAGATTGGATGTTGCAAGCCCAGAGAGCAAGAGAGTTGATTGGTGTTGATCAGGAACATGAAACTATCTCAATTAAAACAGTGTGCTAGAAAGTAATCTGTTTATCCTTTTCCCCCTTTGTATACTGATAAGCTAAGCATAAGAATAGGATAGTGGTGGTATGTATCTTCCTTTTTTCTATTTCTTGAGTTTGTTTGTTTTTCATTTTACTTGCTTTCGGTTTTTATGGTCCTGTAAGTAAATATAATTATTGTGAATATATATATATGTTGATCAAGGACTCGTGTTCAATAATTTCTTGTAAGCGTTTCAACTAAGATTTTGATCTTTAAACATTACTCATGAGGATAATGAAAAGTGTAATACAACCAATAAAATGAAAACTTAGAATATATACGTCAACTAAGAATACTGCAATTGCGCTTTATGTTGTACTGTCAGCATACATAAAATTAAATCAAAAACATAATTTCAAACTAAATAACACATCGCCAGCCAGACACTTCTAAATTATGTGATTTAAATCATCTTATTACAAGCGAAACCAGTTGCCATAAGAATTAATTCCAATTAACAACCACAAAAGCAAACATTTCACCTGGTCATGCCTGCATTATAAGGGGGCATCGTAACTCCCCGCCGGCTTTGTCTTTCCATATTAGCTTGCCACCCTACAACACAATTCAAATACATTATTGTCAATATAGCGAAAAATCTTACAAAAAACTACTTTAGATTTACGTTGTAGGTAACCTGATTGTGTAGATATTTCTTATATCAAAGATTAAAGCGAAAGCTGAGAATAGATGAATTAATATAAATATATACCTATTCCCATATCAAAGCCACGGTTCTTAAGCTCTCTGTATTCTTGGCAAAGAGCACAAGGTTCACAAAAAACGTGTACAAGACAATCAACACAAGGTGCCTCTTCCAGATCATATTGCCCCCTCATTTTGGACCTATAGAAGCATGAATATAGGCTAGGCAATCCTGTCAGCCCCAGCAAACCATATAATGCACCTCTACTCGCACATGCTAACATCAAAAACCAACACAAACATCATAAACTTACTTCAATACAATGATTGGTACAAGCTACCTCATTTTCCACTTTAAAAAAGATTTTAGAAATTTTATTCCTGATTTTTTTTTGTTGGTGTTTGATTAATAATTTAAAATGTTTTGCAGAAAGTATATACATTAATTATTAGTAATAAATAGTTTTATCGAATCAGAGAGTATTTTGATAGAACTTTTTGAAATTACAGATAACTAATACTGTAGGGTCGTTTGGTACGCGGGATAAGGTGGGATATCCCAGGATTAAGCCTGAGATGAGATTTATACCGCGTTTATCTGGTAGACAGTATAAAAATGTGGTATAAATCTTATTCCAGGCTTAATCCTGGGATATCCCACCTTGTCCCATCCAGCTTGGGATTATTTTATTCTATCTCACAGGTGGTATAAATTAGTCTAGAGATAATCGCAGGACTAGAATCCCTATATAATTTAATATGCATACCAAACGACTTCTAAGTGTTAGTTAAAGCTAATAAGTAGTATGGAATTAAAATTTAAGATAGTTGTAAGAAAAATGTAAATGAGGGAAGTAATGGTTCCCTTGAAAATGATTTCCTTAGTGAAAACTATTTGTATGGAAAAATGACTTGTATCGTACCAAATACACGAAGTTAGAAAAATAAATCAGAGAATATCATACTAACATTAATTTGATTAACTTACAAGTAGTTCCTTTGTTTAGTATTTCAGAGATCTGTCCAAAAGTGATACAAGGGCAAACACAAGTAACTAAACAGTTAGCAGGGTCATCAAAACAGTGGCAAAGACCGGTTGACCACGGCGCCGTGGTGGTGGCGGAAGTGTGTGCCGGCATACCGGCGGCAGATGCATAGGGAGGAACATAATGTTGTTTCATAGGTCCTGGATGATGGTACTGATCTTCACCGGAAAATTTGCCGTAGTCTTGATGAACAGACGATGGATACATTTTTATTTTCTTAGAGTAAGTTTTGAAGAAAATGAATGAAGTTAGTTCCTCTTGGTAAATGGTACAATGTCCTAATTTAACGGGTGCAAAACATCAGTTTCAAGAAATCTTATAAGTGTGAAATACGTACCTAAAACATCATTTCCAAGAAATCTTGTAAGAGTTGAAATTTTATTAAAGTAACTTGCACCACGTACGGTGGAAAACAAAGAAAAAGAAAACTTGCACAATGTATCTCCTTCAATTTGTAATTTTTTTTAAATGGTCGTATTTTTCAGAAAGTCACATTATTTTGCTGGTGTTATTTAATTTGTTCCTCTCTCGTAGCATGTAGGTTCTGTTTTCCTTATAAATTATAATGTTTTATTCATTGTTTTCTTCTTTTTTTACTTAGATTTTTTGCACTTGATTCGATGGTCTTTCGAAACAGTTTCTTTACCTCCACAAGGTAATGGTAAGTCAGTAGCTTCAACTTTCCATGTGTGCGCAAGCTTGCGATTAGTTTCCGGAAGAATTATTTATTTTAGTTCAGGTTCCTCGTCTTGAAAACATTCCTCTAATGAATTCTTTGGAAACTTCTATAGTCAATGAAATATATAGAATTGTGATCAATCAAATATTACAAAGTCCCTCACTTGTAAAATTTCACTGGAATGTTATTGTTATATTTTTCAGAAAGTGCATTTTAGTAGCTAGTTACTAATAACCATGCTTTTGGACATATAAATATGATATTTGAATAAAAGTTGAAAAAGAGTACACTAGTAAAATAGGTCAAAAATCGAGGATCAAAATGGATAGACGTTGTCAATTATGGCCTAAAATTGAGTAAAAACTGACGGATTAGACTACGTCTGAAAATAGTGGATCAGTTTAAGGAAAATGACAGACTGCTTCAATTTAAATCGAGGATCCTACGTCAGTTTTCTTAAATTTATAAATATTACTTTTATTGAAAAATCAGTATAATAAAAAAATATAAAAAGAAATGTGTAGAAACTTGAAATCAAATCCAAGTATTTACCATGGCATGGAACAATTCTACCACTCAAGATCTTTGATGAAATACTTCTGTTATTTTTATTTATACTTTTCAATTACAATTTTACACTTTAAAAATTGAGAAACTTTCGTCAGTTATTGTTAAATTGTGTTTAAATATGCATTTAACTTAAAAAAAAGAAGTAAAAGTTTTGTGAGTGCAAAAAAAAAATTCACTTGATTACCTTGAATTAAACTCATTTTCAAAAAATCTCCTAAAGATCAGTCAAATGTATAACCAAACGTCGTTTTGATTTTTTTTTCTTCTGGAAATTCATGTCTAACCAGACACTAATTAAAGTCTCATGCATACTTTCTTGATCTATCTCTGTGACTTGTATGCACCATATTTTTCTAAGGGGAAAAGGTCAATTTTGCTTCTGAATTATGTGAAATGATCCATCGTTTTCCTCAGTTAAAAGTTGGGCCATCCATATCTTCGCCATAATAGTTTTTGGCTCGAAATTTCTCTTAGAAAAAAGGGTTTAATTTCCTGTCCTGTTCAAGAGGTAAATGAGATATATTTTTCTTCAAATTCAAAAGGTTTAAATGGATTTTACTTAAATTAAAAAAAAATGGATCAAACAGTCTGAAATAATGTTAACTTTTCTGGAAATAATGCCGAAAAAGAGAGAATGAGGTACAGTTTATATGAAGTGGATGCCATGTTGTGACAACTCATAAATAAAAATAAAGCATGCTAAACTGAACAAATTAAATCGTACAATATTCTGGTGGTGTTATCAAGGGTTTCGTCTGCCAATTAAATTTATAAACATTCGTGTGAGTTATTAGATATTGAGGATTTCAATGCTCAATTATTCACTAAAATATTTTGAGCACCTTATTCTTTCAATAGAGTAAAAGAATGCTTCTCAATTAAGTCAGTCTCCAATCTTTAAGCTGGTGTGGTGTCCACGTGAAATGAGAAACAGGGTTTACGTTGGGTTTCAGCTAAATCATTTAATCTACTCTTTCTTGATCTTATCAATTACATATTATTAATCAATTCAAAATTACAAGTCCAAAGCATAAAAGGGTGCACACCAAGTCTTTAGGAAGCAATACGCACCTCCCAAGAGGCAAAGGAAACTGCTGCATCTTGGAAATTTCCTCATCCGCATGAAATCGGTATCACTTTTTCAAATATTCTTTATGTATACCGACTTAAGAATTTCAAACAAGTAAATATACAAAATAGTTGAAGGATTCAACATATAGTCTAGTTCTATTTTTTTTTACCTTATCTATACAGTGCAGAGGCTACACATGCATATGGACAAGGTACATAGAGACATTGCAGGGCCTGCACATATGATTCAGCTCCATCAATGCATGAAAACTGCTCATTCTGTGCAAGATTATATGAAATGGATAAAATGGTGGGCTACGCACAACGACGTAAAGTTTGCACATGAATAGTTAATTTGTCCATTAACTATTCTAATTTATATAAGGTCCTTCAAATTAACAATTTATCTATGTCGAGGGAAACAATCCAGATTTGAGCAACTTCTTTAGCTAAATAGCAATCATTTTTTTTTCCAAAAACAACTCCAATTTAGACACGTAAACTAATTAGGAAAATAATAACATTTCCCCTAATGTTTTCATGAGAGGTCTTGTCCACAAGCTTCGATAGATTGGAACAACTCCATTGGCATACTCTTCAAAACTCTAGGCATGATGCAAATGACAACTTGTTTCCAAGGAACTTTTTTTTTCCTTCTCTGATATGCAGCTCATCTCGATTGTCAAATATTACTCCCTCCGTAATCCTTCTTATATTAGTTGTCATATTCCGTTTCTCAAGAATTGAATTATGCAAAATTTTACTAGCATTATAAAATAGAGGTTTACAGAATCCATCTCAAATATTAATAAGAATACGTGTAGTAAGTAGTAACAATACAGAGGTTTACTATACAAAGCATGTGCCTTTTTAAAAAAAGTAAATCATATATAAATAATCTATTCTTTAATAACCATCACGAAACAATCCTTCCATCATTAAACTATCACATAAACAATCACTACATTACACTTCTAGCATAACTCGTAAGTGAACTAATTAAATGATTAGTACACAATCAATCCCTTAAATTATCAGAATATTTCATTTAGACATTGGAACTAAGCTATATTTCAATTAAACACCTCAACTCCTAATTATAAAATGTTATTGGCATTCTAATTGAACTTAACTGAATGAAGTGTAAAGTTATTGGCATGTTGCACTAATTAAAGGAAGGGAAGATAGTGAACAGCTGGAGGAACTCAGAGCTTAACATCTGATGTAAATCCAGTGTGTACTTTATTTTGACTGATCCATTTGTAGCTCTGAATGGGAATACAAAACGCGTGCCTATTAATATTTCTGAAGTTTTGGTTAAAATATATACTTTTGACCCCTCATTTCAAACTTCTAACCTTTCAATATCTGCAAAAGCTGCATCCCACTTTGTCCTATCCTCAGGATGCATAAATCACAAATTAGCATATTTTAACTATGAACAAAATAAAAGATTAAATACAACGATAACATCTCCAATTTAATTTCACAAGTAAAGTCTGGAGAAGATAGGATATATACCGATCTTATCCTACTTTTGTGAGGTAAAAAGGTTGTTTCCGATAGACCCTCGACTCAAAAGGGAGGTAACCGACGCAAGATTGTAAGAAAAGAGACAACAAAATAGCCAGATACAAAGCAAATACAATAACAGATAAGAATACACATCGAAAACTAAGAAACTACACAATAACTAAAAAATATTACTAAAAGGACAAGAGGAGAGGAGGAGGCTAGCCCATTCCCTCTTCCACACAGAATGCAACAATACTCAACTACCTACTAATCTTCTACTCTAATCCTCAATCGTCGTACGTACATTTTTATCTAAGTTCATGTCCTCAGTCAACTGAAGTTATATCATGTCTCGTCTAATTACCTTCCCAGTTTTTATTTGGCTTATCTCTACCTCTCCTTACTCCCTGCTATAACCAACCTCTCACACCTCTTTACTGATACATTCTATCTTGTGTTTAAAAAAAAGGAGTTTTTACTTTAACTCTATCAAGAAAATTAGCTAGCTCACGAGGAAAGCATCGTCGAAAATAGACGAAAGACTAGAGGTTTAATTAATGGGGTTATAGAGATGAAGATCACGTGGTACCCCAGCCAGCTCATTCATCAGTGTTAGTAATAAAAAAAATACAAGTCAAAGCTGAGTCAACCATATTAGCCCATGGATGCCATCTGCACTACAACAGCATCTTTCTGCTGCATTTCTGTAAGCAAAACCCAACCTCACCTTTCATTTTTTGTGCTCATGAGAGGAAAGTATTTGCATTTAAAACATTTTTAAGCTATTGACAAACCCAATGTCCCATCCCCTTTATTATCACCATTTACTCTCTTGTCTTTGAATCTTTTAGATTCATATATATCCTGCCAAGACCCTACCTTTACCTTTCACTTTGTGCATACTCCCTCCGTTCCATATTAGTTGGTCACTTTCTCTTTTATACGTATCTTAAAAAATATAAATAAAAAAGTAATTTTATTAATTCATCGTTTGTGCTCGAGAGGCCAACTAATATGGAACGAGGGAGTATATAACAACTATTTTTAGTAAGATGACTAACTAATATGAGATGGAAAGAGTATATCCTAATCTTTGTTATATTTTTACAATATTTTATGAATGGACAACACAAGTTTGAATGTTTGATATGTACTAGATATGGTCAAAATTTCTGCCTATTTTCTCGTCTCATTAAAAGCTGAAATTGGATTTTTGACATACAGTGGATGGGCAATTAAAAGCCGAAATGATCAAAGAATTGATTTTAGGGAATGAATGCACGGAACACTATATAACGGCACGTCGAAGAGATAATGAAAAAGAAGTGTCATTCCAAGGCACGTAACTAAAAAGACAAGAAAACGTCCATATTTGATATTACTTGGAGTTTTTAGCTTCAGCACATCTCTTTGAAAATTTACATTTTCACTAAATTATCATTAATTAAATTATTGCATCTATTTAATATGATTTACACTATAGTCTCATGTTCATAAGAGAAGAGGTGCAGATATGAGGATGCTGGATAGATGTGTAAGCAGATTAGAATAAATAAAATTAGAAATGGAGATATTGGAAAAAAGATGGGAGTGTAGTCTTCGTGGTGGACAAAATAAGATAAGCGAGATTGAGATGATTCATACATGTGAAAAGGAGATATACAGATGACCCAATGGATATGCACGAAAGGTTGTCTACGGTGGATTTAAGGAGAGGCAGCGTAAGCCGAAAAAATATTGAGGAGAGGTGATTAGAAGATATTAAACATCTTCAATTTATCAAGGACATCACCTTAGATAAGAGAATATGTAGGTCGCAGATTAGGACAAAAGATTAGAGGTAGTTGAGTGTTGTCTTGCCGTGGAATAGGCTTGTTGGTAGTTTGGTGAATCATATATGTTTCTCCTTTCCTACCATTAGTAGTAATTAGGGGTGAACAAAATCGAACCGCAAATCGAACTAAACCGTAAATCAAACTGAACCGCAAAAAAAAATCCGATTAGTGGTTTGGTTTGACTTGGTTTGGTGTTGGAAAAAAAAAAATCCGATTGTAATTGGTTTGGTTTGGTTTTAACTAAAAAAAGTCAAATCGAACCGAACCAACCCGATATTACATATATATACCATTTTAAAAAATATTTTATACATAAAAATATTTATTGTGATGTAATTTATAAATATTTCTTAAATTTTTCATAGTTTTTATCTTTCAACATATTATTTCAAGTTTAAAGTTGAAATTTTAAATGGTTCAATAAGTTTTTATAACTCATAGATATTAATAACTCAAATAAAGCTCAAATAATACTAATGCTAACAAAAAATTATTCAATTCAACATTAGAAATGACAATCATGTTAGATATCTATTCATTAATTTTGCATAAATACATAAACTAATTTATTTTTTTGTTTAATATTTAGTCATGTAGTTAATACTTATTAGACTTATTTTTGTATGACTTGATACTTCTAAATTATAATTATTTTTATAATGGCTTATTAATATGCAATATTTATTCTATGCGATTTCATTATTTTTTTGGTTGAATATTTTATTAATGTCATCACTCATTTATATATTGTGTTATTTTTTTTAAGAAATACTTTAGGTAGTTGTATCTTGGTAGGACTAAAAAAATATTTAAAGCACAAGTTAATTATATGTTTATATGAAGACTTTACCGAAAAAAATCAAAAAAACCGAAAAATCCGAGGAAACGAAAAAATCCGAGGTTGAAAAACTCGACTTTTATTGGTTTGGTTTGATTTATAAATTTAACAACCCGACACTAATGGTTTGGTTTGGTTTAAAAAAAATCGAACTAACCCGGTCCATATACACCCCTAGTAGTAACATTATTCTCGTAGTTTCTTGTCCTATGATTTCTGGTACTACCTATTATTTTTTGTGCTTCTGTTATCACATTATTTGACTGCTCTAATTCTTCCATGTTTTTTTTTCTATGTAACATTTTCCTTATAAATTGTTATGTCCTTTTTACTTGTGTATTTTTTTTCAAGTTATTTCTACTTGAGTCGTGGGTCTTTCGGAGACAACCTCGCTCTCTACCTCTTATCTAAATAAGGATACATTTGAAAGTAAAAAATGAACACTTTCTTAGTTATATATATAAAAAATTTATTTTAGATTAAATGTAAAAATAAAAAATATCATATAATATGGATAGAGGGTGTATATCCTAATCTTTTCATATTTTAACTATATATTGTAAGAATCCACAACCCAAGTTTGAATATCTAATGGAGTAGTAAATATGGTCAAAATTTCTGTCAATTTTTTCTTGTCCTATTATAAGCTCAAAATTGAATTTGGACATACACTGGATGGGCACTTAAAAGCCGAAATTATTTCCCAACTTTTTATATCCCAATCAAAGAATTGATTTTGGGAATGAATGCACGAAACACTATACAACGGCACGTCAAAGAGAAAAAGATATAATGAAAAAGAAATACTATCATTCAACTAAGAGAAGAAAACGTCCAAGGAAGGGGCACTGAATGAAAAACACAATGAAGTGACAAATTGGCTTCCATCACCATCGGATTCTTCTATCCAAGATTTAGGGGTCCTTTGGTACGATGGTGGGATATGGCAGGAGATTAGTTATTTCATCTTTTATATATATTCTAATATAAAAGTTATACTTCAATTAGCTAATTTCAAACGAAACATGAAATAAAGTTAATCTCAAAATTATTATTCTTGTCCCGTGTATTAAAAGATCCGACCAGAGCAAACACTCATACTACCAAACTAACACGTCATACCAAAAACATCACCATCTTTGATTTGATGTCCATGTAGTCAAAGTGTGACTGGTATTTTGTCAAAATGTAATTGTACTACTAATAATGTTACTATCCTCCTGCCACATTTTATTTCACCGTGGTCATTCGTGTATGACTATTATGTCAGTAACCCTTTAAATTAGATATTGAGAAGGATCATAGTTTGTTCAACTAGGCAATATATACACAAAATGTCTTCTTTAGCTGGAAAAAAAAAAAATCTCCTTTTATGATAAGGATAAAATCCGTTTAACCCCAGATATTTTGAATTTGAACTATCAGAATAAAAAATTGTTACAACCCTAAAAGATTTTGCTTGTCACTCCAAGATCGCAGGGCCTATACTCCTGATGATGATATAAATACAGACATATAGTGGTGGGTAATAACTCCAGAGAAAAGAGGGTCCCTCTTAGGAATTTATTGAAGCAAGAATTGGGACTAGTGAGGGGGTGTGGCCAAGGGTGGTTGGGGTCTTATTTTGCAATACCAACTCACACACACACTCACTACCAATATGTTATGTTCTGTTTGAGAGTAACTAGTCACTCCTCTTCCTCTTCATGGCATGTTTAGAAATGTACAACAAAAATAACACATCCACTGACCACAACAACAACAACAACAAACTTTATTCAATGAGTCCTAGAATCTCCTTCTCTAATGACTTCATTGACTCTTCTTTAGCTACTTCTTCTTCTCAACAGTTGATGATGAATAAGAATGAGAGGAGGGATGCCCCTGTTTCCTCTGACTTTGAATTCTCCGTCACTAATTATTCTATGATTAGTGCTGATGAACTTTTCTCTAAGGGCAGGTTGTTACCCTTTAAAGAGACTCACAAGACTACTACTATTCGAGATGAACTCCTCAATGACAACGACGATGATGATAATGATTTTACCTTGAGGATACCCAAAAGTTCTACTAGGTGGAAAGGTCTATTAGGCCTCAAGAAAAGTCATCTTGGGTCCAAGAAAATCGACAAGAAAAATGATGAAAAGAGGCCCCAAGACACCAAGAATTCCCAGGTATGCTTATTTATGCGAAAATTAGTTTTATATATAGTTAAAATGAAGTCTTTGATATGAGTGTTCTCACTTGTGTTGTTCTGTTTATTTGCAGGAAGTGTACAATGGGTCTGGTAGTGGAAGGGATATGGATTTTCGTTTTAATTGAAACTAGTATTGAGGTGAAGGGGGAGTAAGTAGATTTTTACAAGGTATTTTGGGAATGGCAGTGTCACAATGGCTTTATGCTTTTTAGTTTTGAGGTTTGGGAGAATCAACACAGATTCTGATTTGTTTTGTGTAGAAGCGTTTGGAGTTTAATTCTTATCATTTACTAGTAGCTATTGTGTTCGTTTTTTAGGAATTGAATCATCAATTGTTAAATATGTACAAGTTGGGAGTTTTTGGCTTTACTTTTTATGAACGATTGTTGAATCAATGTTGTGGGATCTTTAGGTCGTATAATTTTTCAGATGAAATGACAGATGGCATTTCGGCTAATAATGATTGAGAAGGCCTCCGGGCCATCAATTTTAGGATGAGAAAACATCAATGAGAAAGCATCTTTCTTTCTGCTTTCTTGATACATTTCAAGCAATAAGTTGACATGCTATTTAAAAATATTCATGTCAATCATTATTTCGAAATGGTAAGAATGACAATAGGATGGGGCGGGTTAAGAGATGTGCAAATTTCAAAGCGAAAGCGAACGGACGGAGTAGTAATAGTGAATTCTGCTTTGCTTCCAAAATACTAGTACTAGTACTAAGTAAGGTACATGGCATATTATTCCTTATTTCCTTGTTTTTCTTCAACTATTATATTTGTATATTAAAAAGAAAAATAGAAATAGAAGTGAAGGGGTCAAAATGACAGAGAGGGAACAGCTGGAAGGAAGGAAGCACAAAACTCCAAAACAAATTTCACTTTTACCAATCTGAATCTGACTCATCAGAATTGATAAATGTGCATTTGAATATTACAGTGACAACATACATATAATGTATATGTCCATGCCGTGGGAGCTGCCGGTCAAAACGTACTTGCCAACTCTTTTGCAAAGAAGCTTCCTATTCCTATAAAATAGTTGATACCCTCTCTTACTTCACTTTCAACCATAGTACTACTAAAGAACTTTATTCATTTGGAATCTTTTCTAAAATCAAATGAACTTTTTATTTACTTGAAAATTTGATATTTTGATTAACAGTAAAATTTGTACAAAGAAGTTAAAAGTGAGTTAAAATCGATCAAGTTTATTTTTTTTAGACTAAAACATCAAGGTGATAGTGGATTCATACATGAATATAGCCCATAAGAAGGGAGAAAATATAACTTCTCCCATGATAATTCTGAGAAAAAGAACTATAAAAAACTAATATGTGATTTGTTTTCCGATGTCTTCCATTCTACTAAGAGCTTTCTTTTATAGGCCACAAAAGTTGAACTGCCGCTCCAATATGAAATGACAATACGCTTAGAAATGAAAAGGCTAGCTAGTAGCACGTACCTATGCTCTGACGTTTCGCATGAGGCTGATTGGGACAAATGGTTGCACGACTCGAGTTTGATTGTTGATCTCCCGAGGGTCATTATGGAGGTGTCTAGTTGTAAGACGGTCCTCCTGGGGTGAAGCTTCCTATAGGATTCCCACTCATGTGATAATTTTGCGTAGTGCCGAGGCGTATTACAACAAACCGGGATCGTCGACTCCTTATTTGTCCGGATCTTGGCAAGCATTCCTTTTCTCTCTGTCATGGTCCGGTTCATCCCTTTTACTAGATTTGATTTTTCCACACTTTTGTAATGTTTTTGTTAAAAAAAACTTTTTGTGTACCATATCTTTTCGAGATTAGGTAGAAAAAAACTCCTTTGAAAATTTGTTGGAAATCATTAAATTTTGCAAATGAAATTTTACAACTCAACAAACAAAAAACAGAATAAGTGTGAGAGGTTTAGTAATAGGTATGGATTCAATTACCGTTGTCTTCCTACTAGGAAGAAAAGAAAAAGGAGAAAAAAGACTTTCTAATTACCCTCTTCTCGCTTTGACCTTTAAAATCATCAACATCAGAGTTCTAAATGAATATTCTCAGTTATACAGTTTAAAGTGACTGAATTTGACAATTCCAAACATACTTTGGGAACTTCCATATTTGATAAAGTTACAACAACAATAACATGCCCAATGTAATCCCACAAGTGGGATCTAAGTTAAGTACTGCGTACGCAGACCTTACCCCTAAAAAGTAGTGAGGTTGTTTCTGATAGATCCTCGGCTCAAGTATATTTGATCTTAAGTTGAAAAGAGCAATTTTTTTCCGCCAAAGATCATCTAATAAGATTTTTTTTTGAAACAGTGACCTTAGAATCTAGACTTCTTGAACACCAGTCCTTGAAATATTTTAGCTAGGTTTTCAGGCTTACATAACAATAGCAGCAGAATTTAGCAGTCAAAAGTACAATCACATGTACTACTAAGTACAAACTAAGATATAGTAACAACATTCTACCTTTCTACCTTCCCCTCTGATAAATTATATGCATACAGCATATAATAAAGCAGGGACATAGAGAAGATTACCATGGAGCATTGACTTCTCCTTGGAACATAAGCTCATAGCTCTCAGCTTTTGATTTCAGAGCCTCAACATCAGTACCATATTTTCCAGAAGCTTGTTTCAGTTCCTCAAGTTTCATTTCAAGTTTCCTTATCTCATCTTCAGCTCGAGACCATTCTTTTTTAGCTTCCCAGTACCTCTTGGTGTCCGAAGCACCTTCAGAGTCGAATGCAAGACTCAGCAACCAGCGCAGACGAGTCCTCAGAAATCCAACATTCATGCCCAGAAGTTCAAAAGATTTCAGTGACTTCTCCCATATCTCGAAATCCTTTCGTGGGGTGGTGAGCTTGCAAGCTCTTATCATATCGGCAATGTTGACGACTTCAAAAATCATACCAGCAACCAACTTACAATGAAGGCCTTGTAGAAGACGATCGTGAAGAAAAGTATTTTTACTGCAGCATAACTCGTAGTATTTTCTCCTTATATGTTCAGGAAGTTCAGAGTCTATGCGTACTCCATTCACCAGAATATGGAACTCCTCAAGGCTCTTAATGTCTCTAAAATTAACAGCAAGACCAGAGGACCTTGAGCCCTCTAAAATTTCTGAAGCAACCTCATCGCTATCGTTTCCCGACTGTGCCTCCAATGGCACAAGTTGTTTACTCAGATCCTCCTTTCGTCTCCTCTTTTGCACAACGGTTAAGGGAAGAGACTTCCTTTGACGCTTCTTTATGTTATTAGCATTAGTTCCCTCTGACATGCGACAAATTGGAAACAGGTTGTTTAGAAGTACCAGAAAAGACCAAAAACTATATCATGTTTCAGAGAATGTTTCAGGTATTAAAATTGATTTACTGACCTGCATCACTTTGCTTGGCAGGTGCATCCAAATTTAGAAGGCTAAGAGCGCCATCCACCTCCTTTAGATCATTTGCTCGTATAACATACACCTATGAAATCAGAAACCAAGTTTAGATAAAGATTGCTGCTAAAGATCTGTGAATTTGCAGTTAGAAAACCATTTCTTCAATTTCCAGGTTTCTGCTTCACTTCGTGGTGAGCGTTCGTACTGAGATGTCATATAATATCTGACACTAGGCCTAAGACGAAAACCATCATCACTTGCAACGGGTTTATTCATGCTGTTAGCTGGATAACAGTTGATATAAATGTATAACGCAGCTTTTTCAATAGCCCTAATTCAATCAGAAATTGCCTCTCAAGCCTGGAAAGTGATAAAGTAAATATCTGGTGTGAATACAGAGATAAAGTATTTGTGATTCTCTGAGCCCCCATCAATAAACTACCATTACACAAAATCGATATCATCCCCACCTTCAAGATGTTTCTACAGTGTAACTATGATATACATATGTCAGTGACTGCCATAAATATGTTTATCCACTGCGACATACATTGTCAATCTTCTCCATTTGCTTCAGTAAAAGGATGCACTCATTGACATCACTCACACCACATACATTGATGGTGGTCAGTTGAACACCTTCGTCTGTATATATAAAAAATTATATGAAGTATATAGGTCACAAATTACTTTTCGTACATATAAATTAATTCTTGAACACCCTTAGCTAAATTTCTGACTTTGCCACTGACATCCCCTATAGCTATCCTCTTACTTTTGGTACCTTAAAAAGAATCCACAATATTTTGTGGAATTAATGTTTTATCGAGTAAAAAAAGCAAGTGCATATAAAATTACCAGTTTCAAAAAAAAAAAAAAACAAGTGCATACCTGCCCTCAATTTTAGGTACCAAGTGACAAAAAAGTTGAGTTGAAAACATGTGAATTTCTACTAATATATTGCCCATGTAATTGTTCTTCCCAAAAGATGCCTCGATAGATGCTTGGCTTGTACATAGAAGCTCCTTAAACGACTATGTTTGCTTGCTCCAATGTTTTTCCATCTCTATCACAAGTTTAGGACAAGAACTTTCCTTATGTAATAGGATTCACAATACTTGTTATTGTACTTCCTACATGAGGAATCAGGAATGACTACTTATCTCATCACTAGATGCCTCTTATGCCCACATAGAACAAGTCAAATTACTTAACGGTCCTTGATTGACATCAAGGGTGATGGTTTGCCAATTCGAAGGCTGTTACTTAGCTGACTGTTATAAATTCAGTCGTTCAACTGCTGCATATGAGGCTCAATATAATGTTGATAAGACAGTCTCCAGACACTACTCATTAGGCCTAGAAGCACAATGCTAGGAAACCAACTAAGCAAGAAATGAACCACACAAATAGTATCTCTATCTGGATCCATGATCGGCTAAGCAAACATGAATCCTTTACCGGAGATAAGCTCTTCAGAGATACCTACAAACCTTACTATGATGATCGTTCTCTTTACAAACCTATAACAGATTTACATGCCTGCTCTCCCATGTTTGGACTTGAATAATTCAGCAAGGGGCAAAAATGTGTTTACTGCACTTGTGATAATGTTGATGCACAGTAGACTAGCAGTAGGATCGATTTTTTCCCCTGACTTTGTTTTCAGGAAATACAATAGAGACTACACCTTAACCGTTAGTTTGTAATCTACTTCCATCCTGTCCAACAATCACAATGCCATACAAATGGTGATCCGCCAAAGTTTTCTCTAGTTCTTCTAATCCTCCCTTCTTGACCTCAAAATTTGTAGATTACAACTGAAAGAGCCTCAACTGTAACAAAGTCTCCCAGGAGATATAATATATCAACAGACTAGAGTCAAATTCAAGAGCGGTTTCAATATCTATTTCCAGCCAATCTAGAATAACCATAATATTTCCCAAATCTTTTGATTCAACCAAGAATGTGGCCTTCTGATGAGAATAAACCTATCTTCAACTGACAAATTCACACTCCTGTTGCAGCATCTTGATTGAGGTGCGGATAAGCTGGCTTTACATGATTACATCATCCATATATGCCATGAAAGAGGAACAAAGAAAATCGATCCTATTTCTCGGTAACCGTAGTTATCTGCTACACTTTGTATCAACTAATAAGGTATCGCATACAACCATTGCAATAAGCTTAGTTAAAGCATGTAAAAAATGTTTTAAAAAAAAAAGAAACTTGGAGTGTCACCTTGAATCTAGTAGGCTCAACTAGTTGAAAAACTAAAACATCTCCCTCAACCAACTTGTGAGCAGCAGCATACTTTCTCCATCCTGCACTAAGTCCGGTCTTTTCAGCAATGTATTTTATTTCATATTCTTCGCCATTCTCACTTTCAAGAATAACTGGAGTGTCCTTTCTTGGTAGATGGTTCTTGCAGAATGGCACAGGAAGTCCCTATTTGAATGGCCGGTATAAAACAAAAAATTAGAGGGTGAAGTAAATAATTCCTTTGCTAAGTTAAAGTTAAGTTGTTTAGACAAAACTTACCATCCAAAAACAACTACCCACATGTGATCTAACTAATAATTTCATGAAGCTGGGATATTCATTTCCAATACTTAACAGGAACTCCTCTGCTCGGATGATGATTGGTGATTTCATTTGGGTAGCACTTCCAGACCCATCAGCTGTAGCCCTCTCATGTTTGCTGCTTCATGAAAAAAAAAAATAACTGTCACTCTCAAATACCGAAGGTTTGCAGTTGTGGAACAATAGCCAACGAATGTATTGTACTAAAAAACTAACCTAATTGACCTGCGCCCAGCATTAGCTACTGCCTGCACAAGAATAAGAGGAACAGCTCAGAGCTGTTAATGTTATTTCTTGGTAAAAGTAAACATTCGAGGAATGTGAAAAAAACTAGAGAGTGTTAGAAATTTAGTAACATCACAACTATGTTCGGAATCTAAAATTAGCATAAGCAAAGAGATGTCCTGAAATACTACCTAAATGTCGAATGCAACAGGAAGGAAAATGATATAACATCTTATATACCCAGAAAAAAGGATTACTACCCTGCGAGCTAATGAGTTGTTTGGCATCACGGAACTAGCATGAGATTAAGTAGAATGCAGTTTATACCTTCCACATAAATCTTAAATTTAGTAATGATAACTCATTTTGTCATTCAAAATAATACCTAGCAGACAAGTGAAAGCTCCTTTCCTCCCGTTACAATATTTGCCAATGGGAGTAATCTAAAGTCGCTCCAGATAGGCCTGGAAAAATCTTTGACACCTAGTTTGGAAATACAAGTTTTCTATGAGTCTGAATCAACTTTGAGACAGCCCCAATTAGCTCCAATCATGATGTACTCAGCTGTCACAACTTTACTTTCACTAGTTTAATCTCTTGTGGTGATCACTCCTACTTTAGAAACTCTACATCACATTACGTTCCATCCTATTTAAACTGAACAAATACCTAATAACCACAAGTTCGCTTTCAGATTTAAGCACATCAAAAACCTGAAAGAACCAACTAAGAAACCTATAACAAAAATTGGTCCTTTCACAAGTTCAGTTGTTGAAGTTCCCAAATAACTCATCACAGAAACAAAAGCCCACAGAGATGGGGTGGCCGGGTGGAACAGTCAGAATAAAAGACTAGGGAACCAAGCTAAGTGTTGTCTGGGACAACTTTTAGGGAAATGTTGTGGTTGCTTGCTTAAGCCAACTTTGGTAACCAGGATTCATTGTACATCAGCCTGTTTTCTTAACTGGCAATAGAATAGAAATGGAGTTTGAGGCTATTCTGAGATGCCTCTATTCTGAGATCTCTACTAGCAAGCCTGAATCATGACTTCAAGAGCTCGAAGCACAGGAAAGGCAGGCTGCGAAGGCGCTAACACGATTGTTCTCGAAAGCAAAAGGCCCAAACAATCACCTTTTCCAACTATAAATAATAAATATGCCCTTTGATCGCTACAAGTATGTAGCAAGATAAAAGAAAAGAAGGCTTCTCAAGTTGTTGCGTTAATTACTTTCTCAAGTCCATGCATCAGCTTAGACAGGTTTGCAAATTGCAATTGATGAGATCCTAATTGTAAATTCTGCTACTAGTTCGACGAATCGCATTTTCCACCAGAGCGAGTTGCAAATTAACATAGTAATTAGTTGAAGCTTTATCAGCAAAATAAGAGGGATAAATACAAAATTATAAGCTGCAGCAAGAGTATAGCACTATATTGTCAAATATCATGTGATCCATAGGTCAATTAATTAAGAGAATAATTGCTTGTAAATAGAACAGAAAAATCTGTGCTCAACAGGAAAACGATTTAGTATGTCATTCATGCGGAGGATGAAAAACTGTATCTCACATTGTTGGATTGAGAAGCAGAAACCTGTTTCTTGATTACCCTCGTCTTCCTGAAGGGAATTGTTGAAATCTGATCAATCATCTCCTTGGGCTTCCTTCTTCTTTTACCCTGAAACCATTGAGCCAGATCCAACATCAATTCAGTAAATCAAGACAGGCAATAACAACACAAAAACTTTTAAACAGAGAAATACCAGCAAGGAAGGAGAGGGAGTTTGGGTAGATGGGGTTAGGGAGTTAATTGGGATGGAAGCATCAACAAGACTCAAATTGTCATTGCTCGACTTGGGTATTGCAGAATCAGGTTCAGGCTCAGGTTCTTGACTTCCAAGTTGTTGTTGATTTTCGTGTTCCTCATCAAAAACTTCCTTCTTGGGCATATCTGGGTAGGAAATACGTTCTTGATTTGGGGGTTCACTTCGATGAACTACTTTTATCTTCATTTTTTCTTCTGTAGAATAAAGATTGTGCCTTTGGTGGGGGTTCTTTTTTTCTAGCAGATCCTATTCCTACCACCACTCCCTGGTGCTCGAGAAAAAAGTGATGTACACAACTACAAAGACTAGAAAACTACTACTACTAGTAAGAGATAAAGAGAGCCCTTTTAGGTGTTCGGTCGTGGGTACATTTAGCTTGCCGTTTCGTTTGGCTTTAACGGTTAAAGACACATAAACAAACACACACAATTACAGATGCATTTTGTGGTTTAATCTTTTCCTGGATTGCTAGTAAAATTGCTAACAAGAATACTGCAAAAATGGCTTTAGTGGGGGTAGTGACATACTGTCCTGTGAGTCTCTAGTTTTTGTTATTAACGACTCCAAGCCACCTGGTTTACACGTGTAGCTTGTTAAAGATACCCTTCATTGACAGTCCTTGGATTTCCTGATAATGGAGAAAGATTTCTTTGCCAGTCTAGTCTAGTAAAACCACTGAATAAATGTGAATATTTTAGTTAGTTCATATTACATAGTATAGTACTAGTAAAATCTAGTTAATATTAATTAGAGGATAGCATGTTGTTTTATCATTTATTGTCTACTGACGAACTAAAATTTGGCTTATAAGTGACCGACTGCCTGATTCAACAATGTAGAATCCAAACACAATTTTCCCAACCATTACATTGCATTTTGGGCCAAGTAGTAGTAGGGTAATACTTATTCCTAGCCAGGACATAATATTTCTTTTCCAAAAGCATGTTATCTATCAAATAGATTCACAATTATCGAACGTGATTCAAAAATAATAAAAAATGTAAAGGAACTTTTACTCGTCACAATGTTGAGCAGGGCAACCTGATTTGGTTTCTATAGTACCTGAAGAAGTTTGTTATTAGCCCAAAACAAAATGCTAAAACAGGTGTGCCTTTTTTTCCTCTTTTGTTTATGACTAGACTTATAAAACGAATTAATTGGGTTGACTAATCACTTGGGCCAACCTTTAGTTCGTTTGAAATTGTAGACTCAACTATAATGCCCGAACAAGTAATGTACTCTCTTGGTTCCTTTTTACTCGTATAATTTGAATTTTGCACTCCCCTTAAAAAGTAAATACCAAGAGTAAAATTTAAAACGAAATAATTAGTTCTCTCTTGATTTGCTGAAATGGACAAGTATTTTTTTTTTTTTAATATACATGACAAGTAAAAAAGAAAAAGAAAGTGACATGATAAAAGAATCTATCAACCACACTTTTTTGGAACCCTTTTTTAACAAGTTGGAATTCAATTCCTTTTAATCAACCGACTAAATTTTCATAACCATACAAGTATTTTCACAAACCTTGAGCAGGTTATGTGTAGCCTAATTTGCCTGATTCAAATGTTTAGTCATGCTAGGCATAGCTCTTAATATATTTGATTGAAACGTTTTTAAAGAGATTGCTATATTTGCTAAAGTTTACAACACCCTGAACTATATATAGGACCCTTTTTCTCTTCCTATATGTAGTTGCTTGAACCCAAAATTTAAGCACCCAATTTAAAGGCTACAAAAAAAACGTGGAATTACCAAGAAGAGGGCCAATGAGGAAGTGTTTGACCAATTACTCTCATTTTCTTTATTCCTTCAAAAGTGAAGAAAACGTGATAAGACAATATGTATGGAGAAAAAAAAATGCTGTGCCTCTTGCTATATTTTTCCTATTGAAAAGACTTATTATTAAATTATTGAGGTTTGTTGATAATTAATTAAGATAAAGAAAGTTCATTCTTGGAATAGGACTTTATTTTAAGTTAGTGGTTATGTTTTTATTTCATATATATAGTTGCCAGAGAGAATTGGTTGGGGAATGACAGGTTCATTGGAAATTATTAGCTAAAAAAAAAAACTAGAGTCAAAATTTAATGGCCTGCTAGGCTTGACTATCATCCACGGCAGCCCCCGTCGAATGACGGAAACTTTCTTATTTGTGCTTCACACGTAATCTACCTTACTTCTTATCTTATTAAGTATTATTTTCATACAAACTTTTCAAATTAAACACATGCAATTTCTTTATTTAAAAAAAATAATAAAAATTGCCATTGCAATGCCTTAGCTAAGGTTGCTTATTTTGCCCAAAAAAAGAATTTCTTTTCTACCCTCATATCTCCTATAGTCACATTCCCTGGAAAATTGGTGGTTTTATAGGACCACCAAGGGGTGTGGTGGTATATTGAATGGGATTCCTTACGAAGAAGCTAGGGAGCGCTTCCCCCTTTGATAGATCCTATGAGCGTGAATCTTGAATTAGTCGGATTAGTAAATTTTGAATTTCTTTTTGTCTCTCAATTTTTCAATGTAGGAGTAGGCATTGAATAATGGGAGAGGGAAGATTTCTTCTTTCTTTTTGAAGCGTTCCTACTAACTAGTGTAGGTTGAATATAATTAAGGTTACAGTGGAATAAATAAGATTTTTTCACCCTTAATTAAACGTTTTTGTGTTTGAACTCAGAGAATTGTAATTTTTCTTTTATAGGGCACGCTTCCCTTTTAATGAGCCTTACGGGGTGAATTCCAATAAGTCAAGAGTCCAAAACGAATATTGGCCACTAGATGAGGGGGAAAAAACTGCAACTCCAATTCATGGTACTTTAGCAATTTTTAGTACTACTAATGTTTAGAATTATCAGCTGCTAGATATTTGGTTTCATTTTTTTATGGATTTCTTGCAATCTAAGTTGTGAAGTCGTTATCATTCTAAAATAGGTAGCTATAAACTTCAGGTGCATTAATTATTAAGATAAGAAATCCAAGTACTAGAAGCTACATTTCTTTTTGAAGCTTGAACAATATTTCAACTTCTTCGCCTCTCTGTTTCTAGAAGACAAATATATCTAATGGAGTAGTTTTTTCCAGGCACAATTCAAAATAAGTTGGCTTTATTTTAATTATTAATGAAAGATATAACCAAGGAAGAAAAGTCTGCATAAAATTATTGATATTATAATTTAAGAAAATGGGCACGCCAATTTTCACAGAAATTAATCCAAAAATGACTCTTGACTCATCCTTTACGTCATGGACCAAGACAATATAATTGGTTTTTCTTTGTCTCCTTTTCCAGCCTAGCTTCTCTCTTTAGAATTTTCATAAGTTGTATTTCATACTTCATTTCCTCCATAACTGGAGCTTCTGCTTATTTGACACACACAAAAACAAAAGACATGACCAACAACGTGGATTATTGGTTCCAGGCTGTTTATGTTGTTTTTGCATTTTGCTCTGCTTTAATTTTGGGTGCTCTCAAAAGTAAGTACTAGTTTTTTTTACCTTTCAAGATTTTTCTAATGTATGATTTTATGATCATAGTCTGTGTTGTTAATCTTGGTTCTTAATTCCATAATTTTCTGATTGCAGGTTTGCTGGTAGGTCCAATTGCTGGTCTAATACTTATTTTAGGAAATGTTGGGGTGGTTTTATGTCTCTTCCCAGCACATGTTTTCTGGACAGTTTACACCCTTGTCAAGTAAATGTCTTTTTTTCTTTAGGCCATTCATTTATGTTGTCCAAAGTTGAATTCTTGTCTTTCTAATGTGGATTTCTTGACAATTGAACAGGACTAATAGGTTTGATGCACCACTTAAAGTTGCATTATTTTTCGCTTTGCCAGCTTTATTTGGAATTTGGTTGGGTTTAAGTATAGCTGGTACTGTACTTGTGGGAGTTGGATATGGATTCTTTGCTCCTTGGGTTTCTGCCTTTGAAGCTTTCAGACACGACGACGATAAATTTAACAAGTTTGTTCACTGCACTGTGGTAAGAAAACTAAGAACCCATTCTTGTTTTTGGTTCTGCAGTTTAGTAGTGTTAATATTTTTTCCTTTGATTATGTTAATTTTTCAGGATGGAACATGGGGAACTATAAAAGGTAGCTGTACTGCTGTTCGAGATTGTGCAGATATGTGTTATCATTCTTATCCAATGTATTTGAAGGAACTGCGTGATTCCCCTGCTTCTCTTGACCTTCAACCTTTTAGGTTTGTTTCTAATTTCCCTTTCTATGTTAAAACTTTCCCAGAAAAGAACAGGGGGGACAATCATAATGAATCTTCTCATTTTCTAATAGGGCTATATTATATTTAACATTCAAACTTAGCACAAATTATTTTGAGGAAGAAGTCAATTAACTACCCTTGAAATCAGAAAATAAATGGGGTTTGACTTTCTCTGTGCCCTCAATGATCATATTAAAAAAAATGAGACTAGGAAAAGTAGAGTGCTGAATAAGAAAAGGAAGGGCAGCCCGGTGCACAAAATAAAGCATCTTGCGTTGACAGGGTCGGGGGAAGGGCCGCACTCAAGGGGTGTGATGTAGACAGCCTACTCTAATGCAAGTATTTAGTGACTGGTTCCATGGCTAGAACCCGTGAGTTGTAGGTCATACGGAGACAACTTTACTGTTGCTCCGAGGAGAAAGAGTAAAAATCAAGAAAAGTAAAGAAGATGGAAAATGGTAATGCTACATCTAGAAAATGATAAGAAACAGTCTGAAGAACTAGAATATAAGAAAGAAATATCTGTTATGATTGTGGGAAGAGTTCTATATCAAGCAGGAAAAAGAAAAAAGAGGATGACACCAATCAAAACTATAAGTAGATAGAATGTTTCGATTTGGATAGGAACTTTTCTTATTTGGCAACGAGCATCTGTTCAATTCTCTTCTTGATAACCAAGGAATAAAATATGCTAAATGTTGTGTTGCAGATTCATCCATGTACCAGGATGTATCATGGTTGGTTTATTGGGACTGATTGTGGAAATTCCTCTTTACACTGCTATAGCCATAGTAAAGAGTCCATTTATGTTGTTCAAAGGATGGTACAGACTCATACATGATCTGATAAGTCGCGAAGGCCCATTCCTCGAAACTGCTTGCATTCCCATTGCTGGATTAACAATCCTTCTGTGGCCTCTTGTTGTCATTGGAAGTGTCATAATGGCTGTTTTCTCCAGCTTTTTCATTGGATTATATGGAGCTGTTATTGTCTATCAGGTAATTTGTTCCTTTGCCTCATTAGTTTCTCAGTTCTGTCTGCTGTTTTGGTGTGACTGTCATATTTATCATTAGTTAAAACTTTCTGAATTCAGGAGAGATCCTTCCAAAGAGGTGTTGCTTTTGTGGTTGCAATGGTGGCAGAGTTTGATGAGTACACAAATGATTGGCTTTACCTTAGAGAAGGGTCCATTCTTCCAAAGTAATTACTCGATTTCTCCCTTCTTTCTGTGCGCGGTTTTCATATTTGTCAATGTTACTGATCATCTTAGTCTCAGCCAGGCCTCATTATCGAAACAAGAAGGGATCCAGTACATCAGAGTACTCTGTGAAACGAAATGGTTCAGTACAAGGCAGATTAAACTCGATATTTGCTGAAGCACCTGCAATGCTCGTGCCAAGCCTAACGTCGTCTAGATCAGTGAGGGAGGCAATACAAGAAGTGAAAATGGTGCAGGTGTGTTTTTCTTTCTGTGTTGTTTTACATGTTTTTTTAGTGTAAAGTGCACCAGATGAAGACACTTTCTGGCTAATCTGCAAAATGCTGACAAACATGTGAAATGATCTACTCGAGTAACATCTTTATATGTACTTTGAAGACGTAATTAAGTAAATGAAGGTGTTTCCTCTCTAACAACTTAAAACTTTTAGATAGGATGGTCACATAATTCAACAGATCTTTCATAAACAGAATCATATTTTTTCTTGTCTTGGAAACCCAAAAATTGGGTAATTGACAAGTCACAAAAATTAACAGGTGTGGCAGAATATGATGAGATCATGTGAAATAAGAGGCAAGGAATTATTGGACGCGAAACTGATAACCCCCAGCGACCTGGATGATTGGTTGAAGGCAAAGCATGGACTTGATGTTGCAGTCATCAACGTTGGTTTACCGTGTTATGCATTTCTGCAGATAATCTTTTATTCCATAAAAGCTGGATCAGTTGGACTGTTCCTTCTTGAGGATCTTGAGATCACTCACCTGAACAGACCTCAGGACAGATTGTTGGACTGGTTTTTCCAACCAGTCATGGTCCTCAAGGAACAAATTAGAGTCCTAAGTCTAGAAGAAGGTGAAATGAGGTTCCTAGAGAAAGTAGTACTTTTCGGGAGCAATTCTGAACGCTTTAAGGCCTGGGAAAATGGAAGCGTGGCGCCCCAGGATTCTCTCAGGGCTGCTCAAATTGAAGGCATAAGCCGAAGGTAAGCCTCTTCGTTTAAATTTTCATCATAAATGTGCAGTGTTGAAACAACATTTGAGTGTGGTGATACATGTAGTAAATGATGAAAAATTTCATTGTGTTGGTTTGGCAGGATGGTAGGAATGATTAGAAGTGTTTCTAAGTTTCCAACTTATAGAAGGAAATTCAGACAGATAGTGAAAACATTGATCATGCAGTATTCCAATAGTTCCAGAGAAGGTTCCACGCGATCTGTACCCCGTTCTGTAATGAAGAACAGTTCCACCAGATCAGTGTCCACAAGATCAAATGGTTCCCTCGAAATTGTTTGAACATTATAAATATGGATTAGTGATCTTTAAGTCCCATCGTGATGGGTTAAATGAGTTCATTAAGTATCATTGCTGAAAGAGACTTCACAAAGTAGGCTAACAATTGTTTTCCAAGCTCAAATCTCTTCCTACAGACCTCTCAGGAGCTCGGAAGGATCTTAACAGAAATCATCCACAACATCAAGAAAGGTCTAATCTGTAGACAGTACAGTCTTCTTCAGAACACACTATCAAGTAAAATCAACAGGGACGTTTATTAGAGATCAACAGAATCTGTTTTTTACATAGATGATAGTCTTTTTGTTTCCGATTTCATTTATTTTCCCTATTTGAAACTTGTAAAGACGTGACTTTTTTTCTCCTTTCTTTTTGTTTGTTTTCCTTTTTCCTTTTAAGGGTTACTCCCCAAAAGAGTGAGTTTTAGCGTGGGAGATGATGTAAATTACTTATTTTTTCAATCGATAAGATATTGGATCATTCTACATTTTGCTCAAGATGGATAATTCCATTTACTATTGAATTTCAATATGCTGTAGAAGGGATATTTGGCGTCAAAAGGCCTTGTTTTCCCATGTAAATGAAGCTCAATTTCTCCCTCCTCTGTTGTTATGAAGAATGACGAAAAGTGTTTAATAGTCTCGGAACAAATGAAGTTCCTTTCTTGAATTGAAACAATCAATTGAAAATTTTGAATTAAAACTAAGTCTACAGCGTTAGAGTTTTACCACTTCCAAGATTCTTAGAAAATGTTCCATCACTAGACGAGAAAAAAAAAAAGGGCAGCCCGGTGCACTAAAGCTCCCGCTATGCGCAGGGTCCGGGGAAGGTCCCGACCACAAGGGTCTATTGTACGCAGCCTTACCTTGCATTTCTGCCAGAGGCTGTTTCCAAGATGTTCCATCACTAAACTAACTCCATAAATTCTATTGTGTGTAGACTTTGTTTACTCCAAAAAATTTATCGTGAGTGTAGAGTCAAACGTGGATCAGAAATAGGAATTCCAGTATATGTAGGCGCAAAATGTCCTGCAATTTTCGCACTTTCTGCTACTGTTCTCAGCAAAAGAGCAATCTGTCAAAGGCTAAAAACTTCTCCAGAGTAATGTCTTTAATGCTGCATATTGTTTTTCTACTACACTTGTTGAATTTAGTTAATTAGCCTTCTTCTGCCAATCAATATTTAATGTTTCTATCTAGTTATATCTTGTAGACCAAAATTTAGTCCTGTAGAACGTGTTGATGACTCATTTCTTAACATCTATTCAAATTATAAAGGCACTATTAGCATTGCCTAATGAAACCATCAGTTTGCTGCAATAATTTGAATGCCAAAGTTAATTAGCTATAGTAGTAGGGCATGTGCTAAGGTATCCAATAAAGAAAAGCTAATGACCTATAGTAACTTGGCAAGGGTTAAAGAAAAGGAGAAAATACATCTGGGGGAAACCAAGGTGCCAAAGTACCAACAACTAAGAAATGAGATCTCCAGCTTTACCTGGTTATTTGTGCATAGTTTGTCATGAAAGTTCTTTTTATAGTAAATGAGGTATTTCCTCTCTTTCATTTAATTGACCTTTATACTTTACATTGAAATTTTCTTTTCACTTATCTGTTTTAGCAAGAGAAATTATCATTTTCTTCCAATACTCTTCTCATCATTGAATAACTATATAAAGTACTATTAGAAAAATTTAAATTTTGAAAGCATAATTAATAAAATTAATTTACTATAATAAACCCATAATAAATATTCTTTTAAGGGGAATGTCAAGTCAAGATGAGCTAAATAAAATGAAATGGAGGGAGTAACTAGCAATTGTTGGGTACCTTTTCGTTTATAACATCTATACGTGACAAAAACTAGCACCAAAGTAAGATGGCGTTATTTCCATTAACAATTTTGGCATAAATGAAAATACCAAATAAAGTAGAATGATTATGTGCAGACTTTTTGTCTTGCCCATAACAAATAGAGTTTAAATTCTAGAAAGTAATACACTATTTGTTAGTGTAAGAAGTTTTTGTTGATGTGTAAATATTTCTTACTAACGATATATATAACTTAAATTCAAGAAAGTAATCTGGAGAAACCTTGCAAAAAAATAAGCACATTGACGGTAATTTACTATAATATCAGGCAAATGTCAGGACTCTAGCACCAAAACGCATTACTGCCGCTAACAGTAAAAACTTAACTGCACCCAATATTTACATTCAGTAAATAATGTAAGATATTTGTTTTAGGAGCAACTCTGTGTGTTATAGGTCGCGGGTATAAGTCGTGGAAGTTGTCACTAATGCTTGTATTAGGATAAGTCATCTACATCATACCCCTCGGGGGCGCCCCTTCTCCACACCCTTCGTGAACGTGAAATGTTTTGTGCACCGGACTGCTCTATACATTCATTTATTGTTTTAAATATGATTAAGTAATACGTATTCTCACATAATTATTGCTAAAGTTAAATTGTTTGATTTAATGTAAACATGGATAGCGAATACATGTTTAGCAATAGTACACACTTATTCCCTCCGGACTACTTTATTTGTTGTCCTTACTAAAAATAGATGATTTAAAATAGTTGTCATTTTAAAAAATCAAGTATAGTAATTAATTGTTTGTTTACACCTTTAATCATAGTCATAAATATGAAGAGATATTAATTTGGTATAAAAAAGAGAAGTATTAAATTGAAAAAGTAATTAATAAGTATATACAACAACAATAACATGCCCAGTATAGTCCCACAAAGTGGGATCTTGGGGGGGAGAGGAGAGGGATAGAATGTGCGCAGACCTTATCAGGTTATTTTCGATAGACCATCGACTCAAGACAAAAACAATGTAAGAAAAACGCAATGGGAGTTCAAGAAACAATATAGATAGTAACAAAAACAACAGATAATAGCAGAGTAATAGTCTAACAAATTATCCTCTAGTTAATATATTTTTCAAGAGTGTGCAAAATATAACATGACAAGTAAAATGAGATGGAGGGAGTATATATATTGTAATACTTCCGTAATCAATGGTATAAAGAAGCAGCAGTAGACTACCCTAAATAAGGAAGCCTATTTCAGCAGATCCAAGAAGAATACTTGTGTAACAAATGATGAAAGCAACAGTTTCTTTGCCTTTTTACTGCTTTACCATTCCTTTCAATTACAACATTTTCTCGAACAACTTTTGCTCCATGCTAAATTTAAAATTTTGAGCACTACACTTCATGTGTCGTTTTCCTGGGGCTAGAAAAAGCGCACACAATGCAACTCAATTTTCGTACATAAGCAGTTTCCTTTAGCAATGAAACCCAAATAGCCAAAAGAGATCAAAAAAGAAAAAGAGAATACAGAGATGAGAGTAATTATTTCTTTCACCAAGTGCGTAGAGTACTTTGTGCTGCATGGATCGGAGAGGTCCACAATACTAAAAGCTACAAGGATAGCTTACCTTTATTCAGCACATGTCCGTAACTTACACGGCAAGGCCTATTCCTGCGTTTTTCTGTACTGTAACCTATCACTGCCTACGGTCTCTGCTCACTGCTTTAATGCTTCCAGCAAATATTCCAGTGGTCTCCAGTGGTCTAGTCCCATCCTCACTAGAACAAAATGTACGTTTCCAGATGCATTCGAACAGAATCACCAAATTATAAGACTAAAATTTCAGTGTCTTACTGGCCAAAGCACTGTAACAACGGCCTACTTAATTTACACTTTTAATTTCTGCCTCAATCTTATACTACTAAGTACTAGCTATTATACGGAGATAAATGGAAAACATACACTCAGATAAGTACAATTGCATTGCACAAAGACACATTCAAAATCGTATACTATTACGCCCCATTGCATAAATTGCATCAAGTAGTAGAAAAAAAGGAGGTAAAGATCGAGAGGATATCAAACTCGAAAATTTATCAACTCACAAATGATGAGAAGAAGATGAGCTCTTATTCTTCAGTCAATTGGTTTCTCCAAAAGCAAATGATTTGCAGAGGTAGCTTCTCCGTGAATAACGTCTATGTGCAACTAAATTTAATTAACACAGAGAGGGATTTCGTGCTCACTGGCTGTACATATCCAAACTCCGGCGCCTCCATGGAAACCAAAATCATAAAAAGCCATAATTAACTAAGAAAACAAAAAAGAGAGAACTACTTAAAAAGCCATAACAGTTAAATATACTTGAAAATACTAGAATCACTGGACTACCAAACAAATTAGATTAAGAAGCAACTGCTGCTATTGTTATGGGCTTAGCATTTAAATATTGTGTTGGTCTTGCGGATTTATCTTCATGGCTGAACCCACTCGTAGCGACCTTCCAATGGCTCCTCCTTTGCAAAGTCAAAGTTGTATCTGTTACAGCGCACATTCATGAATCATGAATAATCTTTTCCGAGCAGAATAAAAAAATAAAAACACACAAATGCGTAAAAGATGAAGGAGAGAGAAAGAATTGTACTTTTCTGCAAATCGTTTATGGAGATCTTTCTCGGCTGCAGCAAAAAACTCATCAAGGTCAGCCTCGGAGGGAATTTTTGCCTCTGTAGATCGGCGGCAGCGAAATTTAGCATGTTGTTGTCTCGGTGTTGACTCCAGTTTGTGAAGTTCAACTTTCAATTCGCTGGATAGTATTGTCTCTCTACTGCGGAATGACGCTTTGTTTTCAATAAGCGGTGAAGAAAAAGAAAAGAAGGGTGGTACTGAAGCGGCGGATCTGAAAGATAATTGAAACGCCATGAAAGTTATAGAATGCATATTTACCTTTCTTTGAACTCTGAATTACTGATTGTATTTTCAACACTGTCCTCCTGGAAAATTCAAACTCAAATATCAGTCCGCCATCAATTTCACAAAAAAAAATAAAAAAATTATGAATTCAACTGCAATTATAGAACGGCAAGACAATTCACTCCACTTTTAATGCATTAACTTTATACTATCAGACCTGAAAACATTACTGTACATAATAAAGGAAGCAGCAAAATGGAACCGCGAAACTAGTAAAATTCAAAAAGAGTTTCACATACATCCAGATCTACAAATTTCGAGCTTCCTTTTGTGACATCGCTTGATTCATTATCCGCAAAGCAAGATGCTAAAGCATCGTCAAAGTTAGAACTCAGAGCCGGTTTACACGAAACAGTATTTCCCTGGGAACTGAACTCGCTCACTGGAGATTCTAAACTCGCCGGTGCAACTGAGACTCCAGAATGACTTCTAGCGCGAGCTATAGTTGGTGACATCTCCAAATCACCATCACACTTTTTCCTCTTCCTTGTGTCAGCCACCTCTAAAACCTCCCGTTCTCTTTTCATCTTCACCGCAACCTCCATAATCGCGACTTCTCCAATTCCCTTCGACTTGCACTTATATCTTCTTCTCATCAATGCTTCAGTTCCTCGCTCCTTTAATTTTGATACTCATTTCCTGCTATCACTTTCACGAAAATTTTAATATTTCTCTCTTCATTGAATGATAAACTCCAACAAGTTACAAATTCTTCTCTTTCGACCTGTAAATGAAATTATATTTCTCGGAGACACAATTTTTTTGTTATATAAACAAACTTGGAGAATTGCAGAATTATGCAGTCCAGAATCGTACGATCTGACTGAGGATATCTTCTTTAGCAGCAGCAGGTGTGGGGAGAGAAGAAGTTTTAGAGACGGTGATGGTGATAATGATGATGATGGATAGGCATTCCGTTGAATGATTCGATTGGGTTCCTATTATTGGTCGCTTCGTCTTGTGGTCCACAGGTCCATTCTGACGGATCTTTTTCCCCTACCGTAACGGGATTTTGACGTCGCCGTTAAGCGGATAAATACTCCCTTTGTAAAAGAGAGGCGTAAAGATATTTGCCCAAAAGGGTTAAGAGATATTTGCCGGACGGAAATAATGTTTAATTACGCATAATTGGACTAACAGATAAGGTTTAATGAATACGATTGGACAAATGGAATTAGATTCCACTACTGACTAGTCACAAATATTTTTGGTTTTAATATCAATTTTTTTAATTTTTTTTTTTACTATATCTATACCTACTGTTTACGGGGTTGTTTGATTGGTGGATCGGATAGAAAAGGATATTACATGGGTTGAGATATTTCATGAAATTATTTTATCTCATCTTCAATAGATGATAACTCTCGTGAGATAAAATAATTCAGGCACAAAATAATACGTATTTATTATCAAACGCAGGATAAATTTATTTTATGCAATATTTTGAAATTATTATCCTTATCTCACCAACCAAATGAATGAGAATGGGGTTCACGTTTTATAGCCATTTAGTATATATATTCTCCTTTTGCCAAATACATAAAGTAGTTAAAAGGCTTTTATTTACATGAGGAAAAACTGGCCAACTTATACTCAAAATCTTGAATGTCCACAATGATCAAAACTTAAGCTTACTAGTGGGTGGGCAACATTAACTAAATTAATCTAAATATTTTATGAAATGGAAAATAGCCAAGAGTACCTAAACCAAACAATTAATCCATGTAAAACTTATATGTGAAATCAATGAAGTCAAACATTCAAGGTATATAATTAAAAGTACCCAACAGAAAATAATCTTTATATTACTAATCTCTATATAACTAATATTTTCATTATAATCCATGGATAATTAGTTTTCGAACCAAATGCCCCTTAAATCTTTGCTAACTATGGGACAAATTAAATTCTTGCGAATTTTAAGGTGAGATATAAATGCATGTTTTTCCTCATTTTTAGCCACCGACAAGTGGAAATTAATGGTATTGGTTTGCTTAAGTTGAAATAAAGGTGAAATATAATATAGCTTACGTGTACTGGGACTTGGAGCTAAAATGAATTTTGCTCGTGGATATCTTTCTTTTTACTTAATTAGTTCTTGCTTTTAGAAGTTACATGTCTTATATAGTATATACTAGACATCCGAACCCGTGCTCAGCACGGACTCAATATATGTTACACTCTTTATTTTAATATTTATGACATAGATAAAATTTAGAAAGTCAATTAAATTTTTTGTATGATTTTTAAATATTTTAAGTTGTTAATTCTTATGATTTATAGTATTTTTTACATAAATTTTAGATAATGTATGTTACTCCTATTGTCTCAATTTATGTGACATTGATAGAATTTGGAGAGTGAACTAAATTTTTTATATATTTTAAAAAATATTTTAAGTTGTTATAAAAAAAATTACGTCATTTTTAAATAATACATGTTATGCTCTTTGTTACAATTTTATGTGACACTGATAGAATTTCGAAAGTCAACGAATTTTTTTGTCATTAAAATATTTTAAGTTGTTAATTATTGTGATTTATAGTACTTTTTTATGTTATTTTTAAATAATATAAGTTACTCCCTCTGTCTTAATGTATGTGATATTGATAAAATTTTAAAACTTAATCAATTTTTTTATATGTCTTTTAAATATTTTAAGTTATTATTTTTACAATTTTTTTAAATATGTAATAAATTAAAAAGAAAAATAAGGTAAACAAATAATACTTTGTTTTCTTAGAATGAAATTTGAAGTTGATAATTAGAACAGTGAAAGCTTAATCTATAATAGCTCATAAATAATCAAATCTTTTAGGGGTCGTTTGGCGTGAGGGATAAAAATAAATAGTCCTAGAATAAAAAAATAGTTCAGGGACAAAATTTTGGTGTCTTGTTTGATTGGCAAGTTTGGGATAATTTATCCTACCATTTATACTATAGTGATGGGATAAGTTATTCCACCATGTATATGGGATAACTTATCCCTGAATAGTTAATTTCGAGATAATTAATCCTGGGATAACTTGTTCCCGATCAAACGACGCGTTAAGGACAAAAGAATGATTTCTTGGAGAAAGAAGAGTAAATGCATCAGGACCCCCCTAAAGTTGGTCGACATTTGGAAGTAGACACCTAAACTTTACGAGGGTCCTATTACACCACTCAACTAATTATACAGTTGTAAATACCCCATTTTGACCCATTTGCTCACCAGCTTTGTTCTCACGTTTGGCGCGTGTGTCTCACCCATTAATAAGTCGGGTTTAACCCTGACCCGCCTCTTTTAACCTTTAACCTTTTTAGATATTTTTATTTCTCTCTCTAAACCGATCAAAATCAGAAAAGTAAAAAAGCTAAGGGATTGTTAGGGTTTGTGATTGTCTTTGTCAATTGCTGAGATCGTGGTGTCGAAAACTAAGAAATTACATAGTAAACAAAGTAGTGAAAACTTACAGGTTAGGGTTCTTCACGATTTCTTTAGTTTTTGTAAAAATGTCCAAAAAAATTTCATGTAGTAATTATTTTTTAGGGAAAACATCTTTATAGTGATTATTTTCATGTAGTAGTGATTTTTTTGGGGAAAAGCATCTTAGTAGTGATTTGTAGAAAAACATCATGATTTTTCGTATAAAAAGATTATTTTAGTTCGTGTAGTAGTGATTGACATCTTTGTAGTTCTGTGGAAAAATGTTAGTAATGTTCTTGATTGTTGTCTCGAAAACCTAATCGCTTGATTTCAAATATTTTAAACAAAACAACAAGAAATTAAAGCTACTAAAGGACACATATGGAACTTTCTTACCTTTTGTATCTGATTTCGTTGGTGATGAGAGAATTTTTTTTTGGAGAAGCTTCTCCAACGCTAGAAATGGAGTTTTTGGGAGGTTGAGAAGATGAGTGTCTTTATATAAAGAAAGGATTTAAATTAACCATGCCACGTGGCTTTTTTTAATTGATTTGTTGCTGCAATTTCCTTCAGTCACGCGCCTTTGAAACGTGAGAACAAAGCTGGTGAGCAAATGGGTCAAAATGAGGTATTTACAACTGTATAATTAGTTGAGTGGTGTAATAGGACCCCCGTAAAGTTTAGGTGTCTACTTCCAAATATCGACCAACTTTAGGGGGGTCCTGATGCATTTACTCGAGAAAGAATGGTGATAGTTGCTGACATACTACTTTAAAAAAAAGAGAAAATAATTGCTGATATATATTAAAGGGTGAATTGGTCAAAGCATGCAAAAGCTTGTACATAAGCTACAGTAAAGTTCCTTCTCAGCCAATTATATTGCTCTCTTATAACGTATTTACAATAATATCCTTTGTGGTCCATATTGCAGAAAGGTAGGATACGCTTGGCATTTAGAAAAAAATTATTTTAATTTTGTCATTTAGAATCTCAAGAGAAGCAGTCAAAGCCAAGAGTTCAAACAAACATTGCATAAAAGTTAACTCAACTGACCAAAATGCCCTCAAAATTGCCAGGCATGTATGTTGATCAGCTGTATGGCTATTGCCTTTTATAAGATAGTAGCATCCCACCACTTATAACTCGCTCTATTCTGTGCTTTTTACTGTTTAATTTGGTCAAATGAAATTAAGTTAGTTTCAACCGATGTATACCATTTTTCTCATAAGATACATGGTAGTACAAGAAAAGTGAATACATAGAAAAAATTAAAGTAAATCTCAACTAATAAATTGAAATTAAAAAATGAATTAGAATTAGGTTTGTGTTGAGCTAAAATATATGAAGATAATTTTAAAATTAGGCTATGTTAGAAGAACGAAAAATAAACTCAATACGAAATTATCGTGTGTTTAATTATTAAAATTTTGGACCGATTATTAATTTTTGAATCATATTTGACACGCTTGCACTAAAGCATGTGGAATTTAAGATTTTTTTTTTTGATGGAGCCTGAAACTTGAATATTTTATTATTAAATTTCTAACACTTTTATGATTCAAAATAAATAAAAATTTCAAAGTTTAAAAATATATTAATTATTTTATACCAAAATTACCCTTTTTTTAATAGACTTTTTATTGACCCTCTCTAGTCTTTAAAAAAAATGTAAGAAAGCAAAAAGGTTAATTAATAAATTATCTTTTCATTAATTTTTTAAGGAGTGTGGAAATGAAAGGTAAATTCTGTTTAACGTTTTAGGACAGTGGGGCACCCCCTTTTTGAGATCAACACAGTAGTACTGTTGTAGAGAATGCCATTAAGAGTATAGAGGTGAATGAAATAATTGTCATATAGAATGTTAGAATTGTCAAAAGTATTCATTAATTAATTGTTGCTATAAGAAGCCAAACTTGTTCGTGCGTTGAATGGAATTGTTGGGTTTTAAAATCGGAAAAGAGTTTAAATTACTCTTTATTTATTAGAAATAGTATAAAAATATCTTTCATTTAAATTTGAGCTTTATTATACTCCTGACATTCATATTTGGGCTCTAAAATACCTTTCAAGTTAACATACCATGAAAAAGGGCTAAAATTACTTCTAAACTATAGGAAAAGGTCTAAAAATATCTTTCATCTACCTTTTTTGCTCACTCATACCCTTAAAACTAATGACCCCCTTTATATTTTATTTTAAAAGAACACTATTTATTACCTGTCATTTTTTTATTAGGTAAAATAAAATCTCACCCCACCAAGCTAATGACATGGCAAATACGATTAACTAAAAATTATATGTCAACAAATAAAAATAAATATTACTTAAGAACTAGAAAAAGAGGAGATAAAGTGAAGTGAAGATCCAACAAAGTACCAACTTTTTCAAAACTAAATTTTATCGGAAAATTTAAACATATTAGTGTCACCTTTATATTTATTAGTGTTATGAAAATTAAAAAATTTGATTGGTTGTCAAAAATATATTGTCGAAATAAATAGATATGATCAGGGATAGATTCATCAACCTTGTTTTCTATGTCAAATCTTATCCCAAATTCTTCAATCTCTCGGACTAATTATACTTAAATACGACTTGAAATACTTCTTATTTTTTGTTATTTTTTATTATTTTCTTATTGGTTATACTCTTATCAATTCTGGTGTGGCTACAGGTGCATTGATCATTAGCTTATGTGATAACAATGTCTATTTGGTAAAAGAAACAGTAGCTTTTAGTTTCATATTTTTATTTCATATTTTTAGTCGTTGGTAATTAATTATCTTGACAGTAATAGCAGTGTTCAATGATAAAAAAAAATTCCGGTCTTCTCTTTTTTTAGTTTTTAACTAGTATTTATTTTTATTTATTGACATGTAATTTTTAGTTAATCATATTTGTCATGTTATTAGTTTGGTGGGGTAAAGTTTTTATTTTACCTAATAAAAAAAATAACATGTAATAAGTAAATTTTTTTAAAAATAAAATATAGAGAGGGTGTTAGATTCAAATCATCATAAATAAGATTAAATACACTTCCAATTTTTCAAAAAGTAAGTCAGATCAACATAGGCCAAGTAACGTAAAACTAAAGAGTATACACATTTTCTAAAATGTTTTAAATTTTTTAATTGTACCGATAAATGTGTCACCAAAAGGTGTTGTCTAACCTATTGAAGCAATGTAGGGAGTATCATTTGTCAACTCCAAGAAATTAAATGAAAATTTAATCATCACACGTGTGGGCAAATGTCTTGAAAACTGGGACCATTACATACAGCCCATTAGTACGCCATGCAATAGTTTGTGAATACAAATTAGTTGTTTTTGAGTTTACCATTTCACACCACAAAGTTTACTATTTTACGTTCTTGAAAAATTTATGAGCACCAAAATAAGAGAAAGTAATACTCTCATTCCGTTCCAATTTAAGGGTCTTATTATTATTATTATTATTGGTACAGAGCTTAAAATCTTAAAATAAAGATAAATATATTTGTTTGGTCATGAATATTATTCACTTTATTTCAAAATACTTGTTTGGCTATAAAAACATCAATACAACTTGAAGTTGTATTTGAGATTTTGGAAAACACTTTTGATTTAATTTTTTTTTTCAAAAAAATTCTAAATTTTTTATTTTCATAAAATAACCCCATTTAAATTATATTGCATGTTCAAATTTTTGTTTTGATTTTTTTTTTTAAAATACATTTGAATTCTAAATATTAACTCCAAATACTACGGCCAAACACAGCTCCAACTCCAACTCCAACTCCAACTCCAACTTCAAAAATTCCAAATAAAGTGAATATGTTTTTGATTTTCATGTTTTGGGATCTTAAATTTGTCAGGTAGAATATTGAAATTGAATGGCAAAGAATCCACGTTTCAACAGTTATATATAAGAATTTGTGGCAAAGTTGGAGGTAGCCAGAATTTGCATTAAGATGATTCAAAAATATATAAAGTAAATATATAAAAAAAGTTAAAAGACATTCAATATATATTATATGTACATAAAAATAATTTTAATCATATATAAACAATGTAATTTTCTGCTAAAGAGGGGCTTACCTAGATCAGCCCCTAGGAGCAGGTAGAAACTAAATGCTTTTTTCTTCTCATACGTATTGCAGAAAAACTAGAACACTGTAAAAAGGAATTCACTGGATTTGCAGAATCCCTCTTGAGATTTCTACAGTGAAGTTTACAACCGCTGTCTCGAAGTTTCGACTTATATATTCATGTTCTAGCATATATGTTCCTTTATTTACTTACCATTAAATATAATTCTATTTAGTGTGGAGCACTTTCCCCTCAAAGTACTCCCTTTGTTTTAATTTGCATGCCTTTATCTATTTTTAGTTTGTTTAAAAATATATTACACTTCTTATACTCAATATTCCACATGACATTTTTAAGATCACAAGATTGAAAGAACATTTTAATACATTTATATATCTTGGTTTAAAATCTCACAATATTCAAAAGCTTTTCTTTACGTACTTGGTGCCGAATCAAACTAATACACATAAATTAAAATAGAGAAAGTAAACTTTTCGATATGAATTTAAATAAATGGAACTTCAAAAATGATAAACAAGAAAATAGAATTATCATGAAACTATACATGTAACCAAATACATAGTGAACAGGCATATTGCATAGTGTCAAAAAGTCATCCTATAAATGGAAGGAAGAATAAATGCAAAGAATATATCTTCTGTGGAAGAATTAAATTCAAAATCTAGAAATCTAGAGACTTCAATATATATATTCTACAGATTAAGGTAGCTAGACTTCATCAATTCTAATAATAATGTTCATAATGCCGGATATCTTGATACTTTCTTACTTTGTAATAGGAAAAGTATTATACCAATTGCGGAATAAGTCGATTCAAGTCCTAACTATAGATTAATATGTACTATAATGTTACCGTATTATCTATTGGTCCTAGATCCATATGAATTTGTCTTGCGAGCAATGCCACACCAAACTTCAAATATGCGGATACCATGTGAATTTGAGTTAGGCTATATGAAATTCTTCATTCTCATCCACGTAAGCTGAAGCTTGTCACTCCTACTTTACCCGTCCTTAGTAAAGGAGCGTTACACATTAGATGTAGTATTGACATGCTGAAGGGAACATAAGCACTCCATATTCCTATTCTCACCTAGTGCGGGGCAGGATACGACAACCCAACTAATTGGAGTCACCACATTAACTTTAATCATTTCATAAGTAGAGGGAGTACTATACTAAATCAATTAATTAATTACTGGTGACAATTAAAGGTAAAGATTCCTCAATCTCACAAGTTATTGTAATGATAGGTTGTGAAATAAAGGGTACTGTAAATAGACAAAGGCACATGGACCTTATATACAAGTGTTCGCACGGAAAACAAGAGCTGATTTTGGGGCCCTTATTCACTTTTGAATTTTGAAAAAAAGGGAAAATTGATCAAGGCGGCAGACGGCAGTCATTGATTTAAAAGTGAATCTTGGTCCTCAATTATCTCATGAAGGCAAAGATTATTGAACTTTAAAATATTAGACAAATTAGTACTTTTCATTACTTTAATGTTTCATCTTCTCTGTGCAAATTAAAAGATTATGAACAGAAAAAGGTCATGATTTCCCTACATCGAAAACATTCTTGTACTCGTAAAGATGACTGAGTTAGTGCAACAGATGATATATTATAAGGGAGACTAGAGATCACTTTTCCCTGTTAATGTCTTTTCAGTCGAATTTCTCACATCGAATTTGTCTAGTATAATTTACATCTATTATGTAATTTGCGAATTATTGCACACGAGCAAATTTATCCGATGCCCAAAAAAACATTATTGTTTGGTGTATAACAACATGAAGTTTAATTAGCAGCAGTATGTAGAGTAAAAATACTGAGGTCAGTTTATCACTAGGTCAATTTATTGTTACTCCTCTGTCGTGATACATTAGTGTTTGTACTTTGGTTTTCTAAACCTACCTCCACAAATATATATTCTTTATTTTAAGTAAATTCTAAAATAGTGCAGTACGTACTACTTGAATTTTAATCCTAAAAAGATAACAAAACTTGGTTGAGTACTTTGACTTTTTAAAAAAAAGTTGATACAACTTATGTAACACAAAATATGGTAGGATTTCTCTTATTAATTCTTTAATACTATATGTTTATATTAAATTCTCCAAAATTGCAAAAGCAAAATACAATCTTACTGTTCCAAAGAGAAATATTACGCAGCTTGCATGCTAGTTCTTACTCTAGTAGTTGTGTTGCCTCATTAAAATGACAAGGCCCGTTTGTCGTATGTGTAAGATATTTGAATATGAAAACATATCTAGATAAGGAAAATTATTTGATTTATCAGCATCTTAATATGGATAATGTAACTTTATTTAAAATAATTAAATAAACATATCAAATTTTATATCTATAAATTATTGGATAAAATATTAATGTATATGATGTGGTGGCCGTAATTGACAATTGTGAGTTGTGTTGTGACTGTATAGTGGAAGCTGATGGTAGAGGTGGTTGATCGTGGTGACAGGTTGTGGAGACCGTTAATAGTAGAGATAAGTAATTAATAGTGATGGTTGACTTGATAATAAATAAATAGTCGTAAATGGTTATATTCATAGGAATTTTTAAGTGAACATCATAGCGATTGCTTTTAAGATTTGTACAAGAATTAAATAATTCAGAATTAGAAAAATATTTTTTTATCTTTTTAAGGAAATAGTAGTTGATCAGCAACTTTAGTTCAATCGTTTCTTTGGCCAACTGTAATGGAAACTTAGGAGGGAATTGAAATGGTGGGGAAAGGGAATTAAAGGGGGTGGTGTGGTTTTTCAAATTGAAAAAGACAATAGTGTAACCTCGTAGGCAAAAAATTCCCGCATAAAGATTAAAGGCACGACCATATGTCAAAATTAGGGCTGAATGACCTTTTTCCTCGATCTCAATTTATGTGATAACGTTTTAATTTTGAGAGTCAAACAAACATTCAGAGTTTGAGAGTCAAATGAATTTTTATTTTATCGTAATTTTTCATATATTTTTTAAATATTTTTTATTGCTAATTATTGTGACTTATACTTTTCACCTACTTCAATTTCTAAAATACGTATATTTTATTTTATTTTAAAAATTAAAGATTCTACATTTGAATTCTTTGTCAAAATTAAAAAGTTTAGTTCTCAAAATTCGAAACAATATAATAATAAGAGTAATTTTATTATATCACCCTTTGAATATAATTAATTCAATACTTTAAAAAATGTATTAGGTAATAACTATAATTAATAACTAAGGGTAAAATGGGTAGAAATGAGTAAATTATCCATTGATTTTCCAAACTGAACAAGTATTGTTGGACATCTATTTTTAGTTACATAAACAAGTATTGTTGAACGGATAGAGTATTTTTGAACATTTATTTTTAATATATTGGATAAGTAAAAATGGGCGAAGGGAGTAAATTGCAAACAAATAGAGTGAGCGGTTGTTTAGCAATCTTTTTATGAAATTTAAGGGAGCAGTGGAAAGAATGTACCCGTAATCCCAAGGGCGGGCCAAAAGGTAGTGAGAAAGCAGATAGCCGAAAAAAAGGAAATTGGAAAAAAGAGGCAGAGATAAGGAATCTAGCAACAGAGACAGAGAGATGGTGGAAAGTCATTCACTATCATCAAAAATTTGGAAAAAAGAGTCTGACTGGAATATGCAACTTTAATTTAAAGAGAGTTTTCTTTTCATGTCCAAGACATGTAGTGGGCAATTTGGTCCACTCTTCTTTTATTATTTTCAAAGCATCTTCGTTTTCATCTTTCTAAAAGTGTAATCAGGTCTTCACCCCTTTTGGAACATACACATTTTGGTCCTTCTGCCAAACGTCTCGTGCAAAGTATACTCCTTTATTATTATTTTCTCATTTTAAGTGGTCCGTATAAAGCACGTAGGTATAAGGTCAAAACAATAGTCTTATTTTTTTAGGTCAAAACAATAGTCTAATATTAATATTGGTGGAAAATTTTGATGCTTAATCTAAGTTAAGATGGGATGTGTTAATTTATCCTTAAAACGGTACAGTTGAATTTGTACACGTACGTGAGTAAGGAAGACATGAGTTACTTTGAATTAATCAAATGATTAAATGGTAAGAAAATAACCGGTAGATAAAACCAATTATTAAGTATATATAGTGAATCAAAGTATAAGATTAGATTAGCGTGAGCTCCGAGATAGCAATGACATCGAATATAATGATATTGAGCATTAAAAATGTAAGAGCTTGCTAGTTTTGAGAACTTTAGTGTAATACAAGTGTAAGAATGAAATTCAGATCTCTTCTTCAAAGTAAGTAAAGCTCTATTTATAGCTAATATCAAGAAACAAGCCCAACGAAATACATGTCTTCTTAAAGTCTATTAAAGGTAGGGGTGTGCATCGGTCGGTTCGGTTCGATTTTGTATATTATCAGTTTGGTTTATCGATTATCGGTTTGTAAACATGCAAAATCGATAACCAAACCAATAAGATATTCGTTATCGGTTTTTGGTTAATCGGTTTTTGGTCCTTAACGGTTCGGTTATCGGTTTAACCGATAAGAAAATGCCCCTATAATATTTTTGATTTCTCTTATTTTCTTCTTCATATATAGACTACTTTCATGCATAAACATCTATACAAATTACAAGCATAAGCAAATTCAAATACGTTATTACTAAAATAAACTTATTTTTTTTCTTATTAAGTAGAAAACTTGAATACAGTAGCAACGGTAGCAATTTCTCAAAAAGAAAAGCAACACTGATAGGTAGAATGCTATCAAACCAATGACTTTAGAAAGAAAACAACAACACTAAGACAACAACTATAAAATGCAAAAAATAATAGGGTATATATTTAAAATCTAAAGCCACTATTATACAATTATGAATAAAAATATAATCTAAATATAATCTTATTGGGTTATCGGTTTAACCATTAACTAAAACCTTAAAACCGATACCGAACCGATAGCCCAATAATTTTTTTTACAAAACCGTTTAAAAACCGTTAACCCAATAACCCAATACCAATAAACCAATAATATTTTTACCGGTTCGGTTTATCGGTTAAACCGATTTTTGCACACCCCTAATTAAAGGCTTGTTAATTGCTCGTCCATCGCTCATTAATTGCTCATTGTTGTCATAGTGTAACAGTTGATGCCGTCCCCGGAGATTCATGTAACCGCTGATTGCTTGGATTATTTCAATCCGGTCCAATCTCGATTCCGTTCCTCCGGAGCTAGGTGGGTCCCTGTTGGGACTCCGAATGCTGATGAAAGTGTGTCGAATCAGCACTTGCTGACTCGAATTTAATTTGTTATTATTGTCATGTGCCGTCTCTTAATTCATCCCCCTATTGCGTCCGAATTTTTCCCTATAGAAATGCAAATTCAAGCTGCAATTCGAACAAAAGCCCCATTAATAATCTTGACCTTCCTTGTAATGAGTAATGAGACATATGAAATGTGCCAGAATAGAGTGCACGTACGGGGCGGGTCGGCATATTAATTTGGTTGATTGGGTCACTTCCATAATAATTAGCTCTAGTGGATCCATCTATCTGACACATTGTCTCTTAATATAAGCTGCGCACGGCTCAAGTTAATATATGGACCACCTTTTTAAATCTTTTTTTCCATTATAAGTTGTTTTACCATAGCAATTTCGTCTAAGATTATTTATGAGTAACTTATATACACAGATAATTCATTACGTACTATCAGGTTAATATATGTTTCATTTTTCAGGTTACTAATTTTCTAATTATCTAAAAAAAAAGTTTCCCTCATTATAGGCAGGTAATTATTTCTTATATGATTTAATGGTATAAAAATTCTTGTATACTGCCAATTCAAGAATTCGTTTTTTTATATCATATTGGAAACTACTTGTCATAAAATTGGGAAGGTTTGTCTGCTTCAAATTTCACCTTCCTCCTCTAGAGTTCAAGAATGAATTTATGTGATCGATAATCCATATTATTGATGCACCTTTGGTATATATACTATATGATATAGAGTAACAAGTTATAAAGCGTTCATTTCATGAATCATGATGCTTCATATACTTGGTAAAAAGTACGTAGGTACATTAATAAAGAACAAGTTAAAGGCATGGAGTAGACCGGTCGACAGTCTTTATCATATGTATTGCGATGAATGATTAGCAAGTATTAGTGAAGTAGAAAGCCAATTGATTTCTGTAAAGAATAGGTCAAGAAAACTATGTTTTCAGTGAAGTAGAAAGTCAACTAAGGAGGGCTAACTGATGGAGATGAAAAAAAATCTAAAACATAACTAATAAGATTAATATTTTTTTAAGAGAGTTTCAAGTCAACATGGACCAAGTAAAATGGATGGAAGGGAGTATCTACTTCGTTTTCCTCGATTTCTATTCCTATGCTATTTACGTAAAAAACGAAATTAAAATTTGCTCCATTTACTTGCCTTTTCTTCTCATACTTTTAATTTATGGCCTTGACTTGAGTTCCTCTCATTTTAGGTTCTATTTGGAGAAGTTCAAGAATTCAAGAATTCAAGTACACTTTTCTCCCAGCTGGAACTGTTTTATCATCTTCAAGAATGCAAGTTGAATTGAAGTTAGAACTAATGACAACTAAATCATAGTGAAAAAGTAGTGTATTTTAAAACCAGAATATTAGATCTATTTATAATCCGGTGAATTAAATATTAATTTTTCAAGCTAGTGATCCCATTCAAGGCGAAACTAAGCAGTGCATGTGTGAGTAAGCTGTTGGTACTTAATTAGTGCTGGAGACTGAGATTTGCCAATACAAGTACTGAACCAAAAATTGAAGTGTAAAATGGGTACCTAAGACACGCGGTAATAGTCGAGCGAATAGTTTGGGGGTGGTCATCACGGCGAGAGTATCATCCCGAAAACAAAGAAGCTTCCTCCTCGCACCATCATCGGTGACATGACACAAAATGACAAGCAAGAGACAATAGAGCCAGAGGCGCGGACGAACACCTGCAGAGCAGCGCCACAAGAGCCCACTTACAAACCGGACAGGTGGCATTCTCACATTGGCGGAACTCTTAATTAGGACATAGCTGGCCTAATGCCTTAGCCTATATACTATAAATAGTGATCATATCTCACTTGTAAAAGGATTCGGATTCCGCCCTCTCCTCTCATAGTCAAGATCAATACAGTACTAGTTGCTTGGTCCTTGAGCTCTGATTACTGTCTATTGTCTATTACTTAGTCGCTCTTTAAGAGCTATCGAAGGCTGCTAACAAATTGATAACACAAGCGAGACTAAATCGTAACGCGTGCTCTTGACTCACCTACAAATTTAACTATACCAAATCGAGGGTAAACATGAAGGACAAGCCATATTGGCCGAAAGGGGCAGCACACAGCAAGGAACATGTAGATATTCTATAAAAATTAGGAAAGTGGTCCAATATTACTTTGAAAGATACATTTCTCATCACTAGTCTGGATACATGCAGTATAAAAGCAACAAAAAGTGGTCGCACTAGTAATTAATTTCATCAACTCACTCTTTATCAAGAAAATGACCTGAAGCATGAAGAAGATGAGAATTGGAATGTGGTCCTGCTAGATGTACGTAAGGACCTGCTGGTTCCTGATTAGGAGAGAAAATAGGGCCGCAACGATCCATCCCAATCTCCTACGACAAAAAATTACACAACATATATAACGTTAATTTATATGTGAATTATGATATTTTTATACATTTCATGCATGTCACGATCTCAAAACGTACGTGGTCCAGTTTCTAGACTTAAACTGAGTACGTTGTATTGCTGTGATTATATATATGATGGACGTGTATTTTGTCCTTTTGTTCAACTTGGCTCTTAGTGCTACTACTTAGGATAAGAACACCCCCACCCCCAATATCTCTACCTGGTGCACTAAGCAACACTTGAGCTACTTTATGTTTGACAAAAATTTGAAAACAGTAATGAGTTAACAAGACTTTGTATAGCATTTCAATAAATCGTGCGTGAGAAAACCGACAAATATTACTAGCACATTAGAACGTGGGCCTTAATTTCATGGTCACTCGCTTTCATTATTCAAGCCCAGCAACTCTAATTTGTACTATTGGACTAGCTTCTTCGTGCTACATAGCTATGTGAAGCAGAGTTTTACAACAAAGTGAAATTCCATAATAATATTCGTTTTTCAATTAGCGTGACTAATATTTATGGATCTTACCCTATAATTAGTCCCCAATTCATATGATAAGAATCTCAAATAGATTATAACTAATTTTAAAAAAACTAGGAGGTAAATCATTGCAATTCCCATTCTAGCTGATTCCTTGTACAGAAGCAAATTCCCATATTTGCAAACTTCATGTTGTTAATAGTATTTCTTGTCGAGCTACTTATAGTTTCTTAGAGTCATTTAGTGAAAGCCTAGCTTTAAGCTTATAATTATTAGGAGCATTGACCTATAATTAGTTGTTTAAACGCTAGCTTTATTTCACTTTCTTTGTTTGAACACTATAATTAGTTGATTACTGAGTATTACTTTTTGTTTTATGATTCTTAAAAGTACAAAAAACATTTAAAAATAAAAAACACTTAAAATAACTCAATCCAAAAACTAATCTTTCCGGTTTCCATCGGGGTGACGGGAAAATTTTCAGCCCTTGCGCTGTCCTGCAATTGCCAATAAGCCCCATATCAAGTTTTTGGGCTGATCCACTGATATTGCAAAGAGGGCTGGAGTTTCCAGACGAAACCCTAAATGGAATAGCTAGTTATATATCATATATGGTGTAAATTGTGATTATATCTCTTATATACAGGTTATACACAACTGTTGAAAATTAATTACGTAGAAGTCTTCTTTCTATTGTTTGTAACAAGAATATTACACATCTTTACGTATATGTATATCATTTCAAAAAGCATTCTTTCAAAACTTATATAAATTTAGCCAATAAAAAATGACTTCACATTTTATTTAGGGAAATTACATAAATATATCATTCGGTCATCTAGTTTATCAATATGACTGAAGTATACACTCTCTATTACACTTTGATTGTAAATACTGTGTATAAATATGTATAGTATAAAATATATACTAACTATACATATTTTATAAATTAGATGATCCAACGACATTGAGCTGCAATTTTTCTTTTTATTTAGTCTACATGAGCTTGTTTTTTCCTCAATCCATTTGGAATTAATAATTGTTACCACTTAAAAATAAGGTTAAACTACCTAAAGAGACATACCTCCTTACCATATTTACTAATTCTTCACTACTTTATTTTAATTACTTAATATACCACATGTTTCACTCGGATACATCGTCTCAGGTCGTGATACATCGCCTCACCTTGGATACATCTCACCCGATGTATCAAAGGTAAAACCAAAGAATGCCGATGTATCTGAGTGGTTTTGGGATGTATCAAATGAGATTCCGATGTATCCGAGTAGTTTGGGGATGTATCTCGAGGTGATATGATGTATCCCGAGGTGAGAGATGTATCCGAGCGGGATTAAGGTGGGAAAAAGAGTAATTAACTCTAAAAAATGTGTGTTTTAGGTAAGTTACCCAAATAAGCTGACCCGCCCAAACACAAAAACCCAAATCAAAATCCTCTTCACTTTCTATAAAATAGCCTTCTTACTCTATATAAAAATGGCAAATGCAATATAAAATATAATCTTAACCCCGATTCAATGTGAAAAATAACACTACTATTTCAATATATATAGCTTGATTTGATTTTGAAAAATTAATGATTCAAACAGTTTTTGCCTTAAAAAAGTGCTTCCAAACCTGCTGTAATAGTAAAAGTTAGGGGTGTGCTAGGAAAAAGAGTGAATCGAATCAAAGGCAGGAGAGGGAAGTAAAGATGTCGTATTGTAGAAGCAGATAAAGAGAGAGAGAGAGACTAGGGGCAAAAAGCCAAAAGAAAGAAAGAATGGTAGGAGTTTCGTGTATTCAACCCCGCTTCATCTCTACATTTCTTGGCGACTGCTGTTTCATTCACCCTCCTCACTCACTTCATCGACTCTTCCATTGCAAACCAGGTTCTTCCTTCCTTACTTATTTATTTTAATGCTCTTTTCTTCTCAAGTTTTTGCTTTGTGGTCTTCAAGATTCTATGATGATGTTCACCTAGTGATTTGAACAAACAACACCCCCACCCCCTTTTTCTGTACTGCTTTGTTTCATTCTCAAGTTTTCGAATTTACCCATAATTTGTGCTTTCTGGTCTCAAGATTTTATGATGGTATTGCACCCAAGGGTGTGGCCTAGTGGTCAATAAAGTGGTTTAAAGAATCACGAGGTCTGAGGTCTCAAATCCCCGAGACAAAAAACACTAGGTGATTCTTCCCATCTATTCAAGCCTTGTTGGACAGAGTTACCTGGTACCTTGTGTGAGGTGACAGGTGACAGGTACCCGTGTATTTAGTCGAGGTGCGCGAAAGCTGGCCTGAACACAACGGTCATTAAAAAAAAAGATTTTATGATGGTATTCATAATAATAGCGCTAAGGAGGAAAACTTGAATCTATATTTCAATCAAAATTGGATCTTTTATTTTGTGTAACTTGCAAAGGCAAATATTTCATGAACTATTAAAGTACTCATTTTGACGCTTAATGTTTATGGTTACTCAGGAAATAAACATGTGTCCATGCAATGCTCAAGAACATTTAGTGGATTAACGGATTTGTTATTCAACAGAAGGTATGTTATTTCATCTTCAAGTTTTGTGTTTATTCAGCATGCTGATTACCATGCCACTAAAATACGCGACCTTTCGACTGTTAATATTTTGCTTCCTTACTGTTTTTGTTTATGATGCAATTTCCCTTTAGGGGAGAAAGCAAGATGAGATGCCATTTTCTGTTCCTGGTAGTATAAAGCTAGGAGATTCCTCACATTGATAATGTCATACTTGGTTTGAGAATGAGGGATTAGTACACTTCATTAGTGGATCTTGGCTAAATGAAGTTTGTCATGCTTTCGATCTTAATGATTAGGTTTTGATTCAATCAGCCCCGTTAGAGTTCATCTCTTCAAATTCAATTGTAGAATCCTAAAAATAAGCATGAAAATAAGCACAAACCTTTGATCCTAGCTACATCTGTGGCCAAATTTGAAAAGCATTACAAGGGCATGGCCGAAAGCAGTTAGAACTTGTATGGATCAACATTGAGAAAAAAGGGAAAATAGCGAATTATGTTTTCACCTTACCTTGCACCCAATAGCCTCTGTATGCCTTCTACCTCGCATTATTGGCTTCTTCTGCATCTCCTGTCCATCTTTTTAGCCTCTTTCACTTTTTGGACCTATTACCTTGAACTGGACAACAAATTCCCACATATTTGTTTTGTCCTTTTCTCCATTATCGCGTCGGATTGCAAAGAGACCCATTTTGATTCAATGACACCTGATATCCATGTTAACATTTTCCTCTTCAAATATCATTTTAGATCTTTCGTGAGGCAAAAGGACGAGGAGGAGTTGAAGGACATCCTTGCCACATAGTGATGCTAAGTTATGCTTCTCTGTTGTATAATCCTGCTAAAGACAAACACATTTGGAGAGCAACAAGCATTTTCTTCCCTGTGCCAAATTAGACATCTTAAGTCGAGTTGACATGTGTATTGTGGAGGATTTGTATAGTTGTATTCAAATATATGTAGCTATGACAGTAGAGATGAAATCAAACTCATTTATCGATTTGATGTTTCATTAGTATTAACCGTGTCCTACTTATTCTTTTGGAGTGTGAAACTGTACAATTCGTTAAAAGTGAAGAGAAATAATTTCTTTTAAAAAGCGGAAACATGATACGTGCCCTAAATGCAAGTAGATCAGTCAATCTGAGGATGATGGTGTATTGGAATTTGGAATTGTCTTTAGTAGGAGAGAGACAGACTGACAGTTGCAAGATGCAGACATGGAGGGTGCAAGCAAATATCAGTAAAAAAGGCCTTAGGTAGCTCTTGGTCATAAACTCATAGTTGGTAGGTTTGTTTAACGATCACGCTAGATACTTGTAACTTAATAACTTTTGGCATTGTCATGGTGCAAATGAAAGACATCTCTTTTGTTTATCAGAAATGAAGTTTTGTAAGCTTTTAATTTGCTATGGTTTCTAAAACCTCTTAGACAGTCTTATTAGGCTCTTAAACCTGTGTTACATGAATACTGCATTTATTGTAGGTTCGTTTCTGAGTTGTCTCTACTGATATGAGACGATTCTGGTACTGGGAATAGTGTTGTCTATCTCTGTAGTGAGGTCACGAGAAGGTCCCCTAGGAGAACCTACAAGAGACTTGCCGATGCTTTGCTTCTTATGGTTCTTCCTATACTAAATTTGATTTACAGATAGATTAATGGCTGATGAAATATGAAAAGTTACTATGGACAATTTTAATTTGAACTTTCGTCATGTGAGAATAAGGTCCAACAAATGGAAAGTTCCTGTAATGTTTCCCTTATTTTACTATGTTCCTGCTTCTGTGTGTTTGCTGCATGCCTTGGACGCTTATTTTAAACTAAACTTAGCAGAAATGTAGATGAACTTCCAAACACCAATCGCAAACGTTTAAGACCAGGTCAAATTTCTCCTCCTCTACCAGTTCCAGAACAAATACAAAGGCCTCCTTATGTGAAGTCTAGGAAGCCACCTGGGATTGGCAGTGGCTCAGAAGTGCATGACAGAAAGGGAATAGAAAAGATGAGAGCTTCGGGAAGGCTTGCTGCACAGGTTCTTCAGTATGCTGGGACATTAGTCAAGGTGATTTATGAAGTACCTTCTCCTCAGTTTCGATGTGGAATTCCTTGCACCTACAAGGTTCATTTAGGTTAAAAAATCAAGATTTGTGTTTTGCCCAGTTAAGGCTTTCAGTAACTGACTTTGATTAGCTACAGTCTATTTCCTGTCTTTACTTGTTTTGAACTTTGGATATTAACTTTATTAAATTAGACATCTACCTTGTGTTTTTGCTCCTTCTAGGTTTTTCTTTGCGGACACGTTACAACCAAGGGTGTGGCTAGTAAGAGGGTAGGGGTTCAATTGAATCCCCTTCGTCGAAAAATTACACTGTACAAGTAGGGTAGAAATATTATTTTTTTCGGTATGAATTGTTGAACCCCCTTAAATATGATTTTTCAAAAGTTCAAATATGACCTATGACATTCTAGTATTCTTTTGAATGCCCATGCCCCTTATGTAAATTCCTGGTTTCGCCACTGGTTACAATCTGCTTTTACTAGTCCTTTTGTTAATGGGGGAGTATATGGTTATCTTTTTTCTTTCTTTTTGTACATGAATAGAAAATGTAAAGAACGTCTAGTATCAGATAACTCCAAATTACTCAATATTGTAACAGGTCTAAATGGAGCGAATGGATAGTGAGGATTTATGTAGCCAACTCCACCTAGCTTGGGTTTGAGGCGTAGTTGTTGTAGTAGTCACCATTCCATCAGACTGATATTGTCTTTAAATGGGTCAGAAAGATCAACAATCAGAGTAGTTTCACAGGTTGTCTGAAGTATGCTTCATTTTAAATCTACATTGCTATTTCTTCTGGCAGCCAGGCATCATGACTGATGAAATTGACCAAGCCGTTCACCAAATGATCATTGCCAATGGAGCATATCCATCACCTCTTGGTTATGGTGGATTTCCAAAGAGCGTATGCACATCAGTGAACGAGTGCATTTGCCACGGCATCCCAGATTCACGTCCACTTGAGGTTTGTTCTACTAAATAGTTATTTCCCTTATAACCAAGAATTCAATGTTGCAACAGGCTAACATTCTTATGCTCTGTGATATTTAATGATTCAGGACGGGGATATTGTCAATATTGATGTCACCGTTTATCTTAATGTAAGTTGTCTGTTGCGGTTAATTAGTACCATTATGTGTCTCTTCATTGCTTCAACTTTTCTGTTAAACCAACATTTGTTATGCATCAATAAAGAGAAAATGGTATGAGATGCCTTCTTGAAGCTATAAATATGATGATGTAAGATTTTGGTTCCACATGGTTCTTCAAGATGTCATTATCCTTATTCTTGAGAACTCGCTAATTCATCTTTGAACAATCTTCTAGTGTTGGTTTTCCTGTCTGCTGATTGGGATTTAAATCACTAGTTTTATAGCTATTGGTACTTGTAATCTTCTGAAATGAATTTGCATTATTTTTGTTTCTTCTTATGCTATTACACAAAAGCGATAGCATTTACTCCATGAGCCTATATCATAGATAATACTTTTTCCAACTCCCTATAATTCAGATCCCTATTGCCACCTTCAGAACATCTTCTTTCCCGTCTCCACTCTCCAGTGCCCTTACTGCTCTCCACTACTATCTCCTACTTAAGTCTCCAAACACCACTTTGTTCCCACTGTACCTACGTGGGTAGAAGGGGTGCTTGTGGTCATGGTGATGGACGTTAAATCATTATATTGTAGGTGAAGGGGCGAGGTCTGCTGAGTATTTTTTCAGTGGAGGTCGCTAAAGGTGAGAATAGTTAGTAGATGGGGTGTTGATGGAAATGTGGTCAGTTGGATTTTGGTGGTGGGTAATACAAGATGGTATGGCTGTAGGCTTTTATTGGTGGTGTAAGGTAGTCACTTGGTAAGTAGAGAAAGTTGGGAAGCCTTTTCTTCAATTTATAAAGTTGTAATTTTTTTATTAACCAATATGGAGAGTAAATGTTAGTTAAAGAATTTTGACCCTCGCAAAATGATTAAGCAAATCAGAATGATATATTATCTTTCCTTCTGTTAAAAAACCCAGCTTTGTTTCATTTAGGACATTGATGACATCTCATTGTATGGAGGATGAGCTTTTCTTGATGCACTATCTTCTAGGTCTTCCCTTCCTCTTCTGTGTCTCACCTGAAATTTAATTAGTCGAACATGGTTTAATAAATGCTGTCTATGACTCCTGAAACTCAATTTTCTCTCTGGTTCTCTGCTTGGCTTGATTGATTATGCAGGGTTACCATGGTGACACATCAGCGATGTTCTTTGCAGGAAATGTTGATGAGGAAGCCAAAAACTTGGTGCAGGTATGATTTCTTGATGGTATATGGATATTTAGTACCATTTTTTTTGTATGTACTCGGCATTTGAGCTGATCATTAAAAGCAAAGAAAATATTCTTTTTATGGCTCTGAAGCTTGGAAATTCAACTTCTTGTTTTCATTGATGATTTGATAAGTTTCTCGCAGCTATATGAGAATTTTGTCGGGCTTTTCTTTGGTTTATCTCCATATATTGTGAAATCATATTATTAGCAACGAATGCATAATCTCTTCAGTGTCTACATGTCTGTTGTTTCATTTTGTTTTTGATCATATCTGACCCCATACTTGACCTTACTAAAGCTATAGGAGCATATGTTGAGTTTCTGGATCTACCCTTCCAGAACATGAATATTGCCCCTTATCTTTAGTGCCTCTGCTGTCAACCAGTCTTATTTGACAAGTTTGACAGGGCATGTTGTTGAATAGGCTAATGAGACTTGCGTATTATTATTATTATTATAATATAATGGTAAAAGTGGAAGAATATATTGAAGTAATATGTGAACAAGTGTGTTTGGGAAAAGACCACATCTTTGTTTGAATTTGTGTACGTGACAGAAGTGAATGTTGTATAGGATACTGTTAACTACAGAAATGTGTCAAATATTTTAGATTGACAATGATACATAAATTAGGATACAGAGTACCTATCTTTTGTAATTGAAGGTGATACATGTTCTTGTATATGTCCTTAACTCTGTGATTGGCAGCACACAAACCAAAAGTTAAAGCTGTTATATTTGTTTTCTTGTATTTATATGAATGTCAAATAATTCCTTAATGATCTGGTCTCAGCATATTTTAAAATGTGTGCTAGTGAGCTGTCCGAGGATAGCTGCATTCTTCGACATTGTAACTGCACGGACTATGTTTTTCCATATCATTGAGACGTCTCAGACCCTGTTTTTCAGTCTGTCATCCAGCAGACTTCACAAAGAATACATAACTTGATTGTAGCGATGGTTTGACTGTGAGACTGAGTGAGAAAAAGCTTGTTATCTTATTCTTCCCGAAAAAAACTTGTTAGCTTTTCCCTTAGTGGGACAAACTTTTCTTTGGACTTTTTGGTAAAAGTGCAATTTTTAACTTTTTATGCATGCTCGAAATTCTTAGTTTAACTGCATAAATGACAATTAAGTGGAATAGGAAGACCTAATTACTGATACTACACCATATTATGCACTGATCGCTGGTGATCAGCTTTGCAACCCTAATAAAGGTGAAATATGAGGAAATTGTAGTATACATCATATGTTGTTGCCTCTTTGCTTAATATGAATTCCTACATTTTGTACTACTAAGTGTTCTGTATGCTTTAAGTTATCAACCCAAAAAAAACCTTTTGTCTTTTGTGCTTTATAGGGAGACACCTTATTTTGTTGTATAGATGCATCTGCAATCCCGCCTATTGATTTTTATTTGATGCCTCAGGTGACTAAAGACTGCTTGGACAAGGCTATATCAATATGTGCACCAGGAGTGGAATTCAATAAAATTGGGAAGACTATACAGTAAGACATCTGCCTAAATCTTCTATCTTTTTTGTTCTTGTGCATCTCGGTCTGCTAAATATTAGAAGGACTTGTCTCGCATGAAGGTGAATTTGTCATGAAAAATCGATGTCATAACTGGCATAGTTTGGTGTAATTGATTTGATGAATAGCACACATACATGTCTGATATTTCTTGTAAATTATTAAAATGCGGTTATGATCTATCTAAATATACATCAATATCAATATAGTGCTTGTTTATCATAGAAGATTTGATTGACGTTAACGTTCTATTTGTAGTGACCTTGCAGATAAACATCGATATGGGGTTGTGCAACAGTTCGTTGGCCATGGAGTGGGACGTGCTTTCCACAGTGATCCAGTCATTCTGCATTACAGTAACTTTCATATTTAATATCGAACCTCCTTTCTGCTCTTCTATGTGAAGAAATATGGTCAATATTGAGCCTATAGGATTTCACTTGTTTGCTGCATAACTTATACTGTTTGCATGGGGAAAACATCATCTTCTTGTTGAGTTTTCTACTTGTGCAATGTCGATGTACTGGATATCCAGCATGCTAAGTGCTGCAACGACACCTCAAACTGATATTTTCTTGAGATGTAATATTACAACACTGCTGTTGTATCAGGGGTTAAAAGTAGCACACTTCAAAACTTAGCACCCAAATACTTATATTTAAGCTGTGTCTAACATAAATATTTGAATCTCTGTTGAGTGTTGACAATTGGTTCAAACTACTATCAGTTATCTGAGATGACGAAAATAAGTTACTTCATGCTCTTGGTTTGATCTGTATCAATTTACAAAATGTTTCATTTATTAGCAAACCTCCATTCTGTTGGGCAGTTTTCTAATACATAACACTGAGAAAATCCTATTCTAAATAGATTTTCTCCAGAACGAGAATTTAGATCATAGTTCTAAGGTGTTGTCTCTGAAGAATAATCTATTTGAGTGCATAGTCATATTTTCGCTTGCATCTAATATTATTCTTGTCCTCCTAAACCCAGTGATTTTCTTCATATCAGTTCTCATATTGTTCTCTCTCAGGAAACAATGATCGTGGACGGATGGTGCTCAATCAGACATTCACTATTGGTAATGTGCAGTAATATATTAATTATCCACGTTGAAGAGACTTACTGAGATATAGCTGCACAATATTTTTCCATGTTAAATAAATGTCCACTCGAACTCTCTGTTTATAGATATTAATCAGAAGCTGGTAGCTACTGCATTGTGTCTCGTTTTCCCTTGTAGTCTGTTATTAGCTAAGAATTGAGGTTTCACAGTGCTTAATGTTATGAATCACATGGCTAGTTTATGTTTGTCCTCTAATATTGTTGTAAGCGATGCATCTGTTACTTTTTGGAGCATAAAATTATTACTACATCTTTACGTGCACGATTTTACTGTGCTGAATGTAACTTGTTACTGTGCTATACAGAGCCGATGCTGACAATAGGTAGCATTGATGGAGTAATATGGGATGACGATTGGACAGTTGTTACAGAAGATGGTAGTCTATCGGCACAGTTTGAGCACACCATTTTGATAACTGAAGATGGTGCTGAGATTCTAACACAGTGCTAGTGATGTCCCTGCAACAACATCCTTCTATCTAAAGGACAATTCTTGAAAGCTATATTGTTGTACAATTCAATATTGGTAACTATAATTCTCATATCGACCTTGTTCTAGTTTTGGTGCTGTAATATTCTTTGGTTTGTGCCATAAAAATAAAATTATTGTTGTTACCTTTGAATCCCCTTTCTCGTTTCATGGATGTGATTCAAATTCTTTTAAACCATTTCAGAAAATGTGACGAGGAAAAAAACAAAGACGTCCAACTAAGGAGACTTGTTCAAGCTTTTTAATCATTTAAGCCCCTAGTTATCTAGACAATGGAATTTTTTTCTGTAACCGTAGTGTCGTCAATTTGCACGCACCTCAACTAATTTAACGAATACCTGTCATTTATCCTAATTCTACTCTTGCCAATTCTAAGCTTACCATAGTTAATTTTTTCTGAAGTTTTAAATGTACGCCTCCTTAGTTGGGCAATGGTTGCTAGGACTGTTCATGGTTTGGTGAAAAACCAAACCAAATCGATTAAAAAAATTGACATTTGATTTGGTTTGGTTATGGTTTGAATTTTAAATGTTTGCGATTATAAACTTTCAAATACACATAATTTTTATAGAAATCCACTAATCAACAATAGTAGTAACTAGTTATTCTTTAATAAAATGTTATACACAAGTTATATATTAATTAGTGTAATAATAATTATATAATAATATATTAAATATTTAATAATTATACATCAACTAACTTGAACATTATATAACGAAAACGATAATTATAATCAAATATTTAATAAATCTTTAATTTGATTAATTACTTACTATACTTAATAAAGAAAGGACAACACGTATTAAATGCATATTTGCGTGGCTCTTCGGGCGAGATTTTAGGATCCAATCCAACAAATACCACATCTTTTTTGCTGGTTAAACTTTGAAATATTTTTAGAAAAAAGTTATATATTTCCGGGCGCGCGACCCATCAACCTACTAGCAATGGGGGAGAAAGCATAGCATGTCGCAATAAAAGCTTGATTCGAGGCGTCAGCAAAACACTGCCGTCTGTTCCAAAAACAAAAGCCCCTTAGCGCCCCGGGACGGGAGTGGGGGACGGCCCTACGCGCAGGCAACATCACACCGGCTCTACGAAGTCAGAATCGAATCTTTCTGTTGGCTTTTCCAATTCATTCGTGAATAATAATTCAAGGGAGTGAAGCGAGTACTTCTAGCTGCTTTGCCTGCTTCTTATTATGGCTGCTATGTTTTCGTGACGAAAATGAACGAAAAGCGAGATGAGCGTGCTATTTTCAAATCAATTGATAGATAGCCTGATCTGTTCTGATAGATCGAAAGAGATAGAGAGGGAATCTCTCAAGAATAAAGGGAAATCTCTTATTTCTATCTATTGATGAGACAACTATCTATTCTTGATCCATCAAAAAGAAATCGATATGTATCTGAGGGAGTCTACATCGTACGTAGAGCGTACATCCTTAACGGCCTCTATTCCTAACGTGAACGGCCCGATTTCACTAGCAGAGCACTTTCTCCAATGTGCGCAAACAGAGATGTCACTTTCAATGATGGACACCGGCCCTTGTGTTAAAGTAGCATCGAGCTTGGAAACCGGCAAGTTTCGAGTTTTTAAATAAGTGGTACCCTTTCTTTAGAGTCCGGTAGGTCAATTAAGTTGCCTAAATCTCTTCTTTATCTGCTGCTCTGTAGCTGCCTTCCTCGCTTCGTCTTCGGCTTTCAGAGTTGTGAACTAACCTCTTCCTTTTACAGCCAGACAACTGGCAGATAAGCTACGAAAAGTTTAAATATGATATGGCCACACTATTTTATGACTATTTTTTTATAAACTAATTTTTAGAATTACAAAAAGTTATAAGCACTTTGAGCTTGACTATATTTTTCGGTATTTTTTACTTCAAACCCACGACAGCGAACTCCAAATTTATGTCTATCACAAAATTCACATTAAGAGTCCGTTCCGAATTAGTTTCTATAAAAAGCCAGTTCAAAACTTATTACAAGTAATTGGACAATATTCGAATTAAAACTTGAAATGAGCCATCATGAATAATTTCTACCTAAAAATGCATAATTCTTACCCAACTTACTTGATTAAAATTTGGAAATCATTTACCGTTAGGGGAAGAAGTTGGAAATCATTTACCCCTACATACTCTCAGCTGATCGATCTCTTTAATTTGTTATCTTATCATTTACGTGCATTTGGTCCTAACAACAATTAATCTACTTGTACTATACGTTATTTGGTGCCATCTATATATATATACAATACAATATGCACAGACAATAAATTTAAATTAAGCATTACAGAATAGTACGCACATAGTGTTGGGATCGAAATCGAGAGGGCGTCATGCGAAAGCTAATAATTGCAAACTTTAATAATGATAAATCAGATGACAAAGAAAACTATACTAAAAAACATATTATTCGATATGATTTGACCAATTGGCCTACATATGAAAACTAATATTAAAAGCATAAAAACTACTGAGAGAAAAAATCTCCCCCATAAACAAAACTCTCAAATTCTAAAGGACTACATTGTGGATGCTATTGTGTTTGGTATGAGAAGAAGAATCTTCTATTTATAGAAGTTCAAAACTTCTCCTCCAAGAAAGAATTAACTAATTATGGAAGAATTCTTTTTCTACTAAGAAACCTTTTCCACCAAGAAAACCTTTTTGAATCAGAACACAACTGTGTAGAATCCAAATAAGGTAGGAAATTCAGGGCAAATACTAACACATAGGCGATGGAGGGACTTAATTGCAAGAGCAAAATTCACCGGAGCACGGCGCGTTATGGAGAAAAAATTACAGTGTTGAGCATTGATGGAGGTGGAGTTAGGGGAATCATTCCCGGAACCATATTGAGTTTTCTTGAATCAAAGCTACAAGTATGTGTTCGTAACAAATTTTAATCTGATTAGAAAATAAATTGCAATACAAATAAAATATGAAGAAGCAAAAATTTTATTAATGAATATTGCGGGTACAATTATGTTCCTCCCTTGATCCTTCTCTCTGATTTTCTCCGCAGTAGTGTATTTCTGGAACATAGGAAGAATTGGATTTGATAAGAAGGATTTTGTGTGAATCTTCTTGAAGTATTTGATTATCAAGAAGAGAGAGTCTTGATCTCTTTGTGAATATTCCATGAGTTTATGAAATTTTCAAGATGCGTTTTAAAGGAAATATGTTACTCTTTAAATAAACACGATTTAGTGTTTCGGATAGCGTAGCCTCCAATCTAGGATTTAAAGGTAGATTAGCCTCCAAGAAACTTAACAGAAATTGGAGTTTCTTGTAAGGTCCCACAAAATTTCAATGTCTACAATATGATGACAAACTGACCTTTACTTGGGATTGAGGCGTACACCATTGTTATACTCACTCTGTTCCTAAATAAGTGATTTTTTAAGCTTGGATACACTTCTTAAGAAACTATTTATTCCAAGAAAACAAAGAGTACTTCTACTAACTTGACCTTGATAAATACTTTGAAAAGAATGCAACTTTTTAGTAGTTTATTGATTTTGTGAAGCTTTCTTTATTTAAAGAAGGGTAAACTTGGAAAAATATTATTAATGTCTTCTTGATTATCTAAAAATATCACTTATTTAGAAACAAAATGAAAAGGCTAAACAACCACTTATTTAGAAACGGGAGAGTAGTGCATAGTAGTATTATCTTTATAGTGCACTAAAAATATTTTGTATTGCAGGAGTTGAAGGATCTTATTCCATTTTATCATGAGCAATGTCCCAAGATCTTTCCCCGACGCAAGTATAATTAATTCTTTTACCTCATTAAGCAGTTTGATCTCCTCTTACTTTTAATTTAACATAATGCGATTGATTTTAATTTGCAGTACAATCGTAACGCTACTAAGAATGTTGTATGGTCCAAAATATGATGGCAAGTATCTAAGGAATTTGATTCGAGGATTCTTGGGGAAACGAAGATTACACGAAACGATAACTCATTTTCTTATTCCCACTTATGACATCAAAACACTTCAGCCCCAAATTTTCTCATCATTTGAGGTTTAAAAATTTACCTCACTATACCTATTTTTGTTTATCTATTTAAAAAAAAAGACCATTTTCCTCCATTTTGTGTATGAAATATGGTTACTTTTGACTAATGCAGGCAGAGATTGATCTTGGTTTTGATGCTTTACTATCAGATATTTGCATCAGTACTTCGTCAGCTCCAATTTATTTTCCTGCTTACTTCTTCAAGATAAAAGATAGTCATGGAAATGATAGAGAATTTAACCTTATAGACGGAGGCATTGCAGCCAATAACCCTGTAAGTTCAAAAACATAAATATACAACTATACAATAGTCATGTCATACTAAAATCTACTAATTAATTTATTAGTACTACATTTTGACTTATAAAGGCATTGCTGGCGATGAGACCAACTGGAGCCAACACATATCTATTGGCAACAAACATTCTGGATTATGGAAAGTATCTAGTTTTATCTGTGGGAACAGGCACTCCCAAGTCACAAAGGAAGTACGATGCAACCAGAACAGCCAAATGGGGACTCATTAGTTGGCTCTCTAAAGATGGAAACTGCCCTTTGGTGGATGTTTTTACATTTGCCAACGCTGATATGACTGACCTTCATTTGTCCTTGCTTTTTTTTCTCACCATTTTCTATTTGATTACACGTAGTTATCATTATATAGGTGATCTATACCAGTATGTAAAAGTCAAAATCTTTTATCTTTGGCAGGATGACTGTTTAAGCGAAACTGCGTCGTCGACTGATAAAGCAACAAAGAAGTGCATGGAAAACCTGGAGAACATTGGTAATAACATCTTAAAAAAGCCTATTTCAAGGATGAATATTGAAACCTGCCAAAATGAAGTTGTTAAGAATGGAGGCACAAATGAACAAGCTCTTATCAGGTCTCTATTAATTAATTTACAATCCAAAACCTCAAAACAAATTAGATACTAATGATTAATGTAACTTAAATATCCATAAATATGACTTTTAGAATATTTAACTAACCAAATTTATCGAATACGATATTGTATTTTTCTTGACAGATTTGCAAAGCTACTTTCAGAGGAGAAGAGACTTCGCACTAAAAGAATGAAAGAGAAGAATATAAATTGAGTAAAGAGCATAATTTTCAGATTGTTAATCAAGATGATTGATCTTGATAATGTTGGTTTGGCGTTGAATGCCTTCGATAAAATAGCTCAATCAGCTTATGAGAACAAAATTTTATGTGTTGGTCTGAAATATAATATATTGTATACAATAGAACTTGTATGCATTTAGACCAATAAATTATGATTAATTTCTCTCTCAATTGATTCACGATCAGGAATCACATATTTCCATCTAGTTATTTTTAATTAATGTGCGGTATATGATTAATGGATATCCCATGGTGCACAAAGATGGATTCCTCAAAGAAGATAGAGGATATATGTTAGTGTTTCTAACATAAGGGGGAGAGAATAAGCATCTATGAAATGTGTTGCGAATTATCATTAGTACGATCCTCATTCAAAAGATAATTCAAGTCAAATGCTAGAAGTATTTGCTGACCCAAAATTAATTTCATGTTTAGATGCAAAAGCTCCTATTGACTGTCCCTGACGGACAAAGTATATGACATGCATGAAGCATGCTGATCAATCGATTCAAATTGCAATAATCCTTGAAAAGGAGAAAGGAGCAAATGATCATAATAAAGAGGCAATGTGCTCTTGATGAGCCTATGACATAACACTTCATGAAACCTCATGAGAGGTTCAGGTACCTGAAAATAATGAAGTGATGAGATCTCATAAGTTATGTCTTATTGCGAATCGATACAAAAGATATCTTGTCGACAATATATTTGATACAATATAGCGCAATATTGTAAAAGATTATGAGGATCTGAATTCTACGTCTATTAAAGCATGCTAGCGTAGAAATATTTATCAAGTGACATGGAAGGATGCATCTTGGTAAGCGTAAAGCTTATTTGACTTGCAATCTAGACACTAGAAGATGTCATTGTGTCACTTGACTAAATTGATATGAAAATCCTTAAAGGATTCAAAAGCCTGAAGCATATACGAGTTTTTGAAAAACTTGTTTATAATCCTTGTATGGATTAAACCAGTCAAGGTTGATGTACTAGAATCGCCTTAATGATGTGGGTATAAAATGACGTTGTTTACCCTTAATCTTTCATACTGTTATGAAAGTTGATGACTTGAAATGAAACTCTTGAAGAGTTTCCAAAAGCAATAGATTATCTGCTTAAAGAAGTTGAAATGAGAAACATGCAAAATTGGATTGGCCATGAAGTACCATATCTTGTACAATTATTTCATTTATATATCTTGCTATAACTATGAGTATGATATAGTTTCACTTCTAAGATCATCAATTGCAAGTTCTGATATGAATGTGTTTATCCTAACAAATATTGTCAAGATTTTATTGGTTATAAAATGTAGGGCATTTATAGGATATACATAAAGTTTGATCTCAAATAAATTATATGTGTTCATATGTGAAGTACTCTCATATCTTGGCAATCTACAAAGCAGTCTATTGTAGATACTTCATCAAATCATGCTGAGATAACAATTGTTCATGAAACAAGCTGAGAAGCATGCATAACGTAGTTGAAAGGATGATTCATAAAAGGAGATACAACGAATCACATTTCACCAAAGCTCTTCTTCACACATCTCCAAAAGAATGGTGATATCAATATTCAACAGATTTATTTGAGTATGAAAGATTTATTCACCAAGTCTCAATCAACTACAACTTTTGAGAAGATGGTGCACAAGATTGAGATGCGAAGATTCAAGTCTTGGATTGATGTTTTCATCAGGGGGAGTTAATACGCGCTGTACTCTTTTTCCCTCACAAGGTTTTGTCCCACTGGGTTTTCCTTGTAAGGTTTTTAATGAGGCAGCTAAAAATACGTATTATGAGATATGTGTACTCTTTTTCCTTCACTAGAATTTTTCTCACTGGTTTTATCTAGTAAGGTTTTAACGAGACACATTATCCATCAAATAGACATTCAAGGGGGAGTGTTATAAAGTATTATAATTATAGTGAATGTCTATATTTAGGTTTCTTTGGAAAAAAGTTAGAAACCCTAACTTTGGGTCCAAGTCAATTTTTCCCTATAAATAAGAGAGTTTTCCTTCATTGTAATTCATCCTTTAATTCCCAAGAGGAATCCTTCAAGAGAAATAAGAACTCCTCTCTCCTTCTCTACTACATTCTTCTTTCTTACTTTAATAGTTTATAACAAACCTAATATTTTTAGTGATGATTGAATGACAAGCAACAGAGGAAAAAGGTCGTGGGGGCGGGTAGTAAAAATAATAAAACACAATCAAATGATAGTTTTTAAGTTTTAGGAGTTGTTTGTTCTTGATGATTATTTTTAAAATTTTTTTATTCTTAACACTAAAAACAATGATGTATGTAACTAAGTGAAACTAATTTATACGAAGGAAAAATCAAACGGAATATATTGGGCTTTATCGGCGTTTGTTTGGTTGGTGTTTTCTAACGTCAGGCCCAACAGCCCAAGCTAAAATGGTCAAACCTATAAATTTGGTTTCCATTTAATCTTACCACTTTTCTAGAACAACAATAAAACTTTTTCATCCATGGATTCTTTACCGGTGAATTGGGAGGCACTAGACTCTCTCATTATCGATTTCGTCAAATCGGAAAACCTAATCGAAGACTCAGTATCTCCTTCTACTTCGCCGTCGACGACGTCGACGTCGCCGTCTTCGTCAACGTCATCATCGTCGTCTTCCTCTTATCAGTCACGATTACTTATCCGGCAGATCAGACGTTCAGTGGAGTGTGGTGACATTGATGCCGGTATCGATCTCTTGCGTCTGCATGCGCCTTTTGTTCTTGATGATCATCGTCTTCTCTTCTGCTTACAGAAGCAGGTAACTATTTATTTAGCTCCATGTTTGTATCCTGGCTCAAATTTTGCAAGTATAGTGAATTAATTTGAACTTTCTAGTGTCATAGTTTCTATAACTCACCAATTTGATTGAGGATTTAGAATTAATTGACGCGACTTCTGAACATTTTCGAGCTACTAGCGTCTCAAGTTTTATCTATCTGATTTGCATATGTACAGATGCCACCTGATTATTGTCTTACCTTTTCCTTGTTGAGGTTGAAATCCCTGAAGGTAGCAAAAAGAGATATTTTAATTGTTATGGCAATATTATGGATGATTTTAGTAGTGAATACTAGATATAAATTTTAGCATGATAAAATTAGTCATTAATCTGAATTAGAAAATTAAAACTAAATTTTGCATCTGACTTAAAGATTATAGCATGTTTGGCCAAGCTTATTTTTCTCCAAAAGTGCTTATTTTTTCTCAAAAGTGATTATTTTAAGAAAATGAGGTGTTTGGCCAAGCTTTTGGGAGAAAATAAGTGCTTCTAGGGAGTAGCAGAAGCTGTTTTTCGGTAGCTAAAAAAAGTGGCTTCTTCCTAAAAGCACTTTTGAGAAAAATACACTTAAAAACACTCTTAAAAAGCTTGGCCAAACACTAATTGCTATTGAAAAGTGCTTTTTAAATTTATTGGCCAAACACAAACTGCTTCTCACCAAAAATACTTTTTTGAAAAGCGCTTATGAAAAAAACACTTTTCAAAATAAGCTGATTTTAGAAGCTTGGCCAAACATGCTATAAAATGGTTTTTGAACTTGATTAAAACATTTTAACTTCATATTTCATTTAATTAGGCTTCTAACTCTTGTCTATATAATTGTTCTTTTCATTTGTTGTTATATTTTCTTATAACACACAGAGACACATATTCCTTTACCTGTGTATTTCTTCATTGAAGTGCCCACTTTAATTATGCTTTAAGCCAATAGTCACTTGGTGTTTGCCTACGAGTTTCCTTCTTTATGTGATTAACCTTAAGACAACAGTTGTTGAGTTGACGGAAAGGTTGATCACTGGGTGACACATTTTGGATTTCAAAAATCTGAAGAGACTTTCTGGAGAAATCTTAGTCTCAATTGATTTATGAGATTTTTTGGTGATATGCTTTGCCTAAGTTATTTTTAGGTTTAAATGTCTGTTGTTGCGAACTCGTTGGTAAATGAAGTCAAACTTGTTTTCCCATGCTTCACTTAGACAAATAATTGATGATCCCTCAAAGTTGTCTTCATGATTTTTATGCAGAGGTTTATTGAACTTTTGAGGAAAGGAACTGCAGAGGACCGAGAATCTGCCATTAATTGCCTCCGAGAGTCACTGGCACCTTGTGCGTTGGATGCATATCCAGTAGGTCCCTGCATATTCATTTTGGTTCCGTTATCAACATTGACACTAGTGAATACCTCTTGGATCCATCAACATCACAATTTTTATGTTTTCGTTTTTTTGTAATCACAACACGACTTATATATTTACCAACATGACTTATATATTTACTTGTCGTTGTTGATGTTTCTCAACTTGATTATAAGTTATGTTTATGCAACACATAGAGAATATTTGATTTCTCATCCTATTCTTTATGGTCCAAGGATGTAATTTCTCATCCTAGGTTCTTTGTCTGTTTGTCATAAATCTTGTTTTCCATAGATACAGATTATGCTTGATGATAGTGGCTTGCACGCTATCCTTAGGTTCACCACTTTGGATCCCATTACATCAATTCCTTACTTTCAAAAATACTACATTTGAGTTCTCTCAATCTCATTTGCAAAAACAATTTTCTATGTGTATTCTTAATCCGTATATTAGAATCATTTCGCTTCACATGGTTCTCCTTACACTTGGGTTCTAATGAATGTTTAACTTTTTATCTTAAGGAAGCATATGAGGAATTTAAGCATATTCTTCTTGCCTTGGTTTATGACGAAGAAGATAAGAATTCTCCAGTGGTGAGTGAGGTAAGAAGTTATTTCCTTGGCCCCGAGATTAAGAATTCCATTAATGTTCATCTGGCAGTAGTTAGATGTCCCAGTGGTTTGTTGAGATTTTTATTGGGTTAACTAAGATACTGAATGTCTCCTTTTTAGTAAAAGTGACTAACGTCTTTGCACTTCACTATCCCAGTGGTCTCCAAGGAGGAGGATTGACATTGCTGGACTGCTCTCTTCTGTTTTAAGGGCTCATTTATGTGCATATGATCCTCTTTTTGCAATGTCATTGAGGTACTTGATAAGGTTAGTACAACTTTCAGATGATCCATGGCATGCTTAGATGCACATTCAAAATCCAATGAAATGGAGACTTTTTATAATTCGTTCATCAGAGATCCAAGTCCTCTTTCTGTTCTTATTTAACTTCACAATCATTTTGCAGCATACACAAGTTGTTTTGCTTTCGTCAGGGAGTTCCATCACCTATATCAGATCTTACACAGAGATTACTTCTCGAGGATCGTGACCCCCCTGCAACACCACTTGAGAGTTCCTATGAAGCACCTCCATTTGATGAGGTTATAAATCTAGCTACTCTATTACTCTTCTGATGTAATTGTTTTGGTTATTGAACCTGAAGAGGAATGCGGTTTGTAAATGTGGTAATTCTCTTTGGTTATTTTATATTATTTTTCAGAGATATTAGAGAATGTAGAAAATTTCTGGTGTTAGAAAGCCTCTAATTTGCCTTAAAAGACAAATTATTGGGTAATGGAGTAAAATGTGTCGAATCAGAGTGGTGGGTATTAAAAGATTCCTATTACAGATGCCAGCTAGTTTCGGTTTGAGGAGCAATTGTTTCTATAATTTTTTGATTACTTTGAAGTAAGATTTGGTAGTTAATATATGTGCATCATTTGTTGAAGTTTAAACTGCCATATCTTCTTTTTTTTTTGGGAGACCAGGCTTTAGAAATTCTTCTAATGTTCTAGGCATTATGTCACATCAATATTTTATGAAATTAGGTGGACATACAAGCTCTTGCTCATGCGGTAGAGCTTACAAGGCAAGGGGCTATTGATAGCTTGAGATTTGCCAAGGGTGACTTATATCAAGCATTTCAGGTCAGTATGCTGAATTATTTGCTATTTAATAGTAACTGTTTGCTAAAATCTACATTATCTACAACAGTACTTTAAACTGGGTTAGTTTCTCATAGAAGCTCGCATATATCACACTATTTCTGCCACAACAGGTTCCATCTTTCTGATGGTAATTTGAAGTCTAGTGATGTCCTCATCCAGCACCACCCTGCTGTTGCATTGATTTATGCAAAATGTATGGCTAGTAATCACTGGTGAAGCTGAGAACATAATTGATGGTGTGCAATATGGCCCCCTAATTTTTTATTTTTTTTCTGTTTCTCGAAATGAAGCTGTTATTTAAGTTATCTGCTTTTGATGGAGTAGAGAAGGATCTCGTATACTTGAGGAATAGCCTCTTACCCCTTATTTCCGTTTGGTGCACCCATGAGGTTTTTGTTTGTATAGAAGATTGGTTGTCATTAGTAGAAAACCATGTATTTTTGTAAGGTTTTCAATTTTTTTGGTATACTTCTTGTAGATGGTTGAGTTTTTGCCCCCTTTTTAATGAATTTTATTACATTGTCAAAAAAATTAAAGTTATCCGTTCAACATAGCTGGCCATATGATTTTTTTTTTTGCTTCAACAACAATTCATTTTCTTTTCACTAAGGGTGTGTTTGGTATAGAAGAAAACATTTTCCGAGGAAAATGACTTTCCTTGATGGAAGTAGGGAAAACAAGTTCTACAGGTGACATCATGTGTTTATTATATACATCCACCCACACATCCAATGCCTCCAACCCCTAAACCTTGACCATCTCACCCTTTCCATCCCCAAGGCCGCACACCCCAGCCCCTCCCACCCTTATAGTTTTTGCTAGATTACATATAAATGATCTTGAGGTAATTTTTTTTTGCTTACTTACCAAACACTAGAAAATAAGTAAGAAACCAACTTGTTTTGTCCAGAAAACATTTTCCATGGAAATATTCTCCTCCATACCAAACACACCCTAAATGGAGATCACTATGTAGTTCTTTCCTGTAGCTGCCAGTGGCTTTTCTCAGTAAAAAAAGCCGGGGATGGGGTAGATCTAGCTTGTTAATTGTACAGCTTTGAGGTCAAAATAGTAGAAAATCACAAATATTTTTGTTGAGATTGTGCCTGTGACTTTGCTGTTGCAGAATGAGTTATGCCGGATAAGATTGGACGACCCCATGTTTGATGAGATTGTTCATGAGTATTGTGTCTATAGGGGTTTCGTCAACTTCAGTGTGGTAGATTCTCCTGGTAAGTTTGTGATCAACTTTACTTTCCATTCTTGTTTGCTAATATGTACCTCAACGCTGGCTTTTATTATTTTCTCCATTACCCAGGGATGCAACTTAGTATCAACGACGATCAATCAGAGTCTGGACAATTATCAAAGAACTGTTCCACAGAAGTTGGGCATGGAAACACTAAACTTTCTGGCAGTGACACCTCTGCTACTCAAGTTATCATGGAGGGATCACCTGAAAGTACTACCAACATGGCTAGCATTCAAAGTACTGATACTGAAGAGCGTTACCCTAGTGAAACAAGTTATGGAGATTGCAGTACTAGTGGGACTCCTCAGTTCGAAAAAGTTCTGCAGAAAAATAAGTGTCTTAGAGTTGGCGAAACAAACAAACGAAAAAGATGGAGGGGGAGACATGAAAACACAGAATATGTCTCTGGTACCGGTGAAAGGAGCAGAGAAGATCTTAATGCCGGCACGACTGTGTTGAAAGATCAGCAGGCATGTATTTTGGTTTTAATGGTTCAAAGTAGAACACATAACAAGTAAGTAAAAGAAAAAAAAGGATGCGGCAGTAGTGTTCAAAGTAAACATTGTTGACACCTTTGATTACAGGTTTCTCCAAAATCGTGCTTCCCGAATATGATGAAGAATAGAGAGGACAAGCATGAACTTGTGCTGGGCTTGAAGGAATTAGCTAGCAGAGGAATGACAGAGGAGGTTGTTGAGGAGATTAATGAGATGGATTCAAACTTTTTTGTGCAGAACCCTTCTCTACTTTTTCAACTTAAGCAGGTATGGAAGTTAAAACTTTTTCTTGGCACAAAGATCAGTATAAGTTATAAAGCATGTTGATATCGATTAAGGCATTTCAAAAATAATCCTCTGGGCAGGTTGAATTTTTGAAGCTGGTTGGATCCGGGGATCATACTCAGGCACTGAGGGTAGCCTGTTCTTTTCTGGGTCCTTTGGCTTCTAGTCATCCTGATCTGTTGAAGCCGTTGAAGGAGACTTTGCTAGCTTTGCTCAAACCTAATGAAGAGGCATTTAATGAACGCTTGCCCTTATGTGATCTTGCCAATACACTCCAGGTATGACATTCTGCACTCTTTATGGTAAAAACAGGTCCCAGGTGAACCATTGCCTGCTCTACTCTTTTCTCATCCTTATGTCCCCTTTATCTCCTTGTCTGTGTATCTGTGTATATATAAGACTGGAGTGCTGGTTCTTGATTCCAGAATGCAGCATGCTTTAAAGTACTCTTGTCCCAAGTTGGATGACTTTGTTTTTCTGCTGTTAAGGCTAAGAAAAGTAGTTTAAGTAACAGCTTGATGATAGAGATATAGAACGTCCTACATCAGGTGTGTAAGGTTTTCTAAAGGGGGTTATAATAGTAATGGGTGCTCTACTCTTACGGTCTTTACTTGAATGCTTATATTCTTTCGTATGGTATCAGGGAAAAACATTGGAATTAACATTGTTAAATTCCTTCTCAGAACCATGTTACCTCTAGTCTCTACGTTTCTATCGTTATGGATTTTTTTTTGCTCAACTCAACCAATTGAGTCACTAACTTTGCTCCGGTTCCACTTCTCAGCTTATTGAGTCTATGCTTCCTGCTCTTCTGCGTCAGAGCAAAGAAGACCCCCTCTTTGTCCTTACCTCCTTAATGATCGGGTCTGCCAAGGTCAACTTGTGAACCTTGGAAGTTCGAACCAGGTTACTTGTGTAGGATAGTGTTAGAGATATAAACGCCCCATAGTTTCATAGGGGTTTATGCTGAGCTACTCCATGCACAACGAGCTTTGAGTTGGATGCTTAAATTCTTTCACCAGAGATTCCTAGAGAACGTAGAGAAGGCACTGATTGTGGAAAAAACATAAACAAGAATGATGAGATTTACAATTTCTGAACGAATGAAGTGAAATCTGCTTAACTCACACAAAGATGCTGGAATTAAATAGTCGTTCAGTGAGTGATGGTCTGGTTTGAGCTGTTATACTGATTTTCAAAACACACAGTTTCAAAGTCTTGTTAAAGGCCGAGTGCTAGTTGGATGGTTCTACTCTAGGAGAAACTGAGATAATAAGAACTTTATGTTGGAAAAATGTACTAATCTATTTCACCATGCTTTAATCTCCTATTATGTTTCAAGTCTCTTGTTGAAAGAGCAATCCAGTTGATCTATTATCCTGGGCTTCTCTATCTTCTCTGAGGATTATGGGAAAACCGACACATTTTGTATCTCGTTATTTGTCCTGGGTGCTTTTGACTAGATTGTGTAATTTGTTGGTTGATTTATATAGTAAGTTGCTATTTGCTTTCAAATTATGGACTTGGGAGTGCGTTACTGTTACTTGATACTCCATAAATTCTGGCTTAAATAAGTGATTAAAATATAAAATATCAAAGAGCAAAAGATTTTTTTTGGTTTATCCTTATCCGGTGAGAGAAACACAGCGAAAAAAAGTGTAGTGTTGTTTTGTGAATGTCAATAAGACAACAAACAAGAAATTGATTTGTTTTCATTCCAGCTCTTTACTTCAGTTTCCTGAATGTTGATTCTTTAGGTGGCATTTGTTTCAATTTGAAGAGAGTTGCCAATTTTTTTGTTTTCCCGAGAGGAAGGTAATTGTATTTATTATATATAAAGCTAGCACTACAGAAGTGTTGTAGTAATTACAAGTGAGCAAAAACCAAACTAAAAAACCCTTTCCAATCTTACAGGGATTGCAAGAGGCTAAGTATAGATTTTGCTTCATCTAAATTTCAACTTTTTGCTGATAAGGAAATAGATCTTGGGCGTAAATCAACCCTAGAAGCTAGCTCATGATTGGACATATGGACCGTGGAAACTCGGACACCCCCTCGCGCACCCAGGATTGGACCGCGGAGAATATAATATGGGAAGCCCAACATGGGTTAAACCAAGAATTGAGATGGACCTGACTGTGATGCCATGATAAGAAAATAGATTTTGACATAACTCAACCCGAAAAGCTACGTTAGAATTGCCCAAAGATCATATAAGAAGACCAAACACCCCAGCTACAGCCAATGTGGGACTCTGACGTTTGCAAAACAAGAAACCGTTTTAACCATATGCCACTTTAATTGTTTGTACTCTTGATTTTTCTTCATTGGCGTGGAATTTTAGTTCTTGTCCTTCATAAGGAATATTCAACACAAAATATTGTTGCTCTGAATTTTACATGCTTTTTTCATTTTAAGGGCAAGGGTGTGAGTGGTTTTTTTTTTGGGGGGGGGGGGATTGTGTACGATGCTCTTTGATTTATCTAGTAACTTATGGTTTAGTTACTAATTAGGAACTTGGGAGCATGTTAATGTTACTTCCATAAAAATCCGACTTACATAGTGATTAAAATGTTAAATGTCAAACAGTAGCCTAGGAGTGGAAAAATTAGCCCATAAAAGCATGACTCGTGCAACCCGCACATCAGCCCATTTTGACCCCCCAAATTCAGCCGATTTAAAGGTTGAGCTGATATGTAGCCCAAATTGATCAATTATAAATCAAAAAGACATTTTTTAGTTTGATAATGTTATGTATAGTCCTCTCTACCTCACATTTGAGGTAGTGGTACGGACTGCGTCACTCTACCCTCCCCATACCCCACTTTGTGGGAATACACTGGGTATGTTGTTGTTGTTGTAATAAAGAAATAAAATTAAGTAAAAAAAAGATTATAAGAAAATAAACAAAACAAAAAAAATTATAACTTGAGAAGAGTTGGGCATGTTGGGCTATGACCCATTATTTAGCCCATTACCCATCCCATTTCAGCCCAATCAACCTTTGGTGGGTTGATTGACCCGCTCATTTATTAATTTAAGCCAAATTAAGCCGAACACGCCTATTTGACACCCCTAAGTAAGCCCAATCTTTTGGAAATTCTTCTGTTTGTCCTTTTCCAGTGAATGAGGAAAAACAGGGGTATAGGATAAGATGTCAGTTTTATGGAACTTCCTTTTAGTTGGAGGGATTATTTTTGAAGAACAAAGCTCATTAACTAGTCAATTTGTCTGCGGTTAGCGCGGTTGTAAAAAACATGTTTAAGTTTAGGGAAAAGGGTCAAAAATACCCCTTTACTTTCATTTATTTGCTAAGTTTATCCTTTGTTATATTAATTATCTGCCTATTTATACCCTCGCCGTTACGAAACTTATCACATATACCCTCCATATTAATGGTTTTCCCCAATCTGCCCAAAATTATTCAATCTTTAATTAAAATTACCCATTTAAAACGAATCCTCAATTAACCCCGACCCGCAACCCACCAAATTAAAACCCAAACTAAATTAAATCAGAAGACCCGCCGTCATTATAAACATAGGTCAAAATTCTAACTTTCCAATTCAAACCCACCGTTGTATGTGAGTTTTAGTGTCTTGGCTCACCTAATTTACTGTCACAATTTTGTCCATGCAAAGGTTGCTATTGGTAGGAGACTTGGTATTGAAGAACCCCAGCTTATGAAGATTATAAGGGCCACACTGTATACACATAGTGAGTGGTTCAAACTTCAAATGTGTAAAGATCGATTTGAAGGGCTCTTAAGGATTGACACCCTGAAAGAAATTGGTGCCAAATTGATTATAGATGCTTCCAGATTGGATGTTGACATGAGCACTGATGGATCATCTCAAGTTACTGGTTCCTCCAATAATAAGAAACAGGAAGATGGAAGTCCAACCCAGTCATCGGCCAGAGATGTTGGATGTGATGAAACTGCGATACTAAAAGTTATGGTGAGTCTTGTTCTGGTTTTCAAGCTTGCTTCTAACTTTATCCTTGTTATTGCATCTCGGTGGACCTGTTTCCTGAAAGCCCTTCTACTTGATGCTATTCTATTGATGTATATCTCCCCGCTGCTTGTTTGCAGATTATGTTAACTTTCTAGGTGCTCTCATTATGTACCATTTTAGCAGGTCATTTTTTGGTGCAACGTCTACTTATTTGTGAATATTTTGTGCAGGAATTTCTGGCACTGCCCAGAGCGGATGCAATTCATCTCCTTGCACAATACAACGGGAATGCCGAGACAGTCATTCAGCAGATATTTGCATAGCCCTAGACTGTAGCTGAACAGTGATATTCGTTTATTTGTTACATTGTTTATTTTATTGTGCCATACTCTTACCTGCGAGGCTTGTTATAGGCTGAAAGGGGATGGAATAACTTATAAAAGAAAACAACAAAAATAGGTGGAAAGGGGATGTCTTTATGTGTATAACCTGAAGATTTTTCCACGTCAAGTATGATATTGGTTGATGAGAGGCTTGGTTATGTAAAGTGCTCTGTAAATACCCCTCATAACTGAAGCTTAAATTGTGCCCTTCGCCATATTTACTTGGGAGGAGCATCCAAGGGATGAAGTTGAACCGCTTCGTGTTCGAACAAAATGCACTAGTTATAGAATCTTATAGATTGCTTCAGTTTACCGTACGTTTACTGATGCAGTGTCTATATTAGTCGACTTATCTTTGCTTTAGGAGTGTAAGTCACAAATCTAGTTGAACGCATAGGGTAATAAATACTCAAGTAAAGAAAAGACGCACTTCATGTATTCATAGGAAAGTATTGCCATATTCCTATATTGACTGATATACAGAATGATATGCTACAAAAGGTATGCAGCTTTAATTAAACTAATATATGAAGGCATAAAAGGGATGGGAAAGTAGGAACCTTATTAAACTGAAACACACAATACATTCACGCAGTAGCAACAAAGTGGATCGATGACAATACGATGTCATTTAGACCAACCGGCTACTGGCATTGGACTTGCGGAATTTTCTCTCGTCTGAAAGTATCTTTGCAAACCTGCAAGATTTACACTGATCATTGATTAGTATTTGATCTGCAGTTTATATATAATGAATGTTCAACGATAAATGTGATAAGACAAGTGTACCTTCGAAGAGCTTCCTTGTTGGTTCCTCCATTCTCAACTGCTTCATAAACCCCTTTGTCCAAGTTAATCTTTGAAGTTGGTTTTTCCAGCAGCCGTTCTCCTACCTTGACTAGGCCTTCTAAGTTTTCCTTTGTGGCTACGTCAACTGAGGCCAAGCTCCCCGTCAAAGTGTCATCCTGGTATCAAACAAATGTAAAATTATGGTAATCGATTTTGGTTAATGTAAAATGTGATCTGTCATAGCTAATAGCAAATTACAGCAGATTGTTACAACATGTCAATTCACTGACAGGCTAAAAAAATCATAATGTATATAAGTTACACGTTATGTAAACCATGGCTCGAGGTACCTGGATCCGGAGGTATTTATCGTCCGAGTTAAGAGCTTTGAATACCACAAAGTTGTGAAAATCAACCATATCGGCACTTGCTTGATTAAAAGCTTCGACGATTGGTGTGGAGTTGTTATGAGTTAACCAGCTAAGTAATCCCCATTTGGCAGCCATTTTGGCATTGTATTTTTCCTCGTTCTTTGCATTGCCTGTCCCCAGTGATATTACCAGAAAACGACCATAATCCATGGGCTTGATAGGGAATAAGTCTTCGTGCTTCATCAGTACTTGCTTGGTCACCTCACCAATTGCGACCAATGTCTAGAATTCATCTCATACATAGACGAAATATTCAAATTATACCGAATATTCTACTGCAAAGTACTGATTCAAGAATTTTATCTATACTATATATGCCATATAATTATATATTTACCGGGTTATTAGCAGCCACACCACCATCAATTAGGTTGAATTCACGTTCATTATTTTGAGCATCCTTGTTCTTGAAACTATAAGCAGGTAGAAAAGTTGGCGCTGCCGAGGTACTAATGCAAACGTCAGCCAGTTCCGCATCCAAATCAGGTTTCGATTTTGTCTACAAAATGGTTAAAATAGTTACGCATTTGACTCGATCATATACATCGAAATGTTAAAATATTTTAACCCGTTGAAGCAAGTAATTGCCTAATGACACACCTCATATGAGCTGAAGATAACTGGTTGAAGTCTCTTGATGTCAAAAGTTGGAATTACGACAGCTGTTAAGGTATCATGCAACCTGGTACCTCCTAGGAGTCCCTTTATAAGGTTATGAAGATACTTCCCATCATATTTAGGTCCGTTCAACATTTTGGTTAGATTTATGGCCCCAGCAAATGGTCCACTGCATAAATTAATCCTACCAAAATCAAGAGATATACGTACAAAAAAGAAAAGTCACCATTAGGTAGCATGGTTTACCCGATCTGGGGAAAGATTTTGGGGGAATGCTCAATATAGAAAGGAGTAATATCTTTGGCAGCATAAAGAGGGCGTTTATCTTTGTTTGGTGCAGCTAACATTGCTGTTACAAGCCCACCCGTGCTTGTGCCTGCTATCAGATCAAAATAATCCGCGATTCTTGCATCTTTCCCGTCCAATTCCTTCAACGAAAACAAATACAATCAGAGACAGATCTAAGATTCAAACTTGAAGTCAACTTTTAACGTTCTTATATATTACTAAACTCACAGCATCCACCTCTAAATGTATAAGGTACATAGCCAACAAGTCCTTATAATTGTACTCTTGAACATTTTCTTTTTTACTCTAATTAAAAATTACCTGAAGTTGTGATTCAAGATAGGCAAGGATAACCCCGGGAATAATTCCTCTAATTCCTCCTCCATCGATGGTGAGAATGGTTATCAACTTCCCTGTATTGGGAGGCAGCATTGCTACTCGAGATGATTCACCTGCAGCTTCCTTTTCCATCGGAATATATATCCAAAAGATAATTAGCGTTAAATAAGATAGATATATAGAGCGATCGACTTAATTAGTTCATCTCATATGCTAATCATAATGTGAATAAATAGAAACATTGTGTAGGCGTTTCAAAGATGATAATTACCATAAATAAAAGAAAAAAGGAAAAGAAATATTAAGTGTCTTTCCCAGTGATTATTACAACTAGGATATATATATATATAAACTGGTCTTTGAAGAGTTCATGGATAAATCTCAACTGATTCTTCTTCTTCAGTTCCTCCATCGAATAATTTACTTGAAAGATGGTTGAAATAATGTATCGAGTTTAAGGGAATTAATTAATGAAAATAACAGATAAGATGGAGTAATAGTTAAGAACTACTCCCTCCGTCCATCTTTACTTATCCTGTATATTAAGAATTGTTGTCCAATTTTACTTGTCCAGTTTGAAAACTCAAGAGATAATCTATCATTTTGTGTCTATTTTACCCAATTAATAAATACTACTCCCTCCGTTAAAAAAAAAAGACCTATTTTAACTTGGCACGGAGTTTAAGAAAATAAAGAAGATTTTTGAATCTTGTGGTCTTAAATTAAAGTTATGTCAAATGTACCAAAATGCTCTTTAATCTTGTGGTCCTAAACATGCCATGTGGAAAGTTGGAATTAAAATGTTGCCAAAAAAGAAAAGAGGTCATTCTTTTTAAAACGAATTAAAAAGGAAAGTAAGTGATTCTTTTTGAAACGGAGGGAGTATTCATTTTCCAACATTTAGATGACTTATAATTAATAGAGGTAATATATTAAAATTATCCTTCTATCTATCTTTTCTTAGGGAATGTGCCAAGTGACAAGTAAAATGGACTGAGGGAATAATATTGTTTTGAGTTTCTTCAGCGTCCTGTCCAAGTTGTACCAACATCTAATTAATAATTCAAATTTTTATTTAATTGCAAGTCATGGAAGATTAATTGTTGAACATGCGTTGATTTCAGTTAATAAATACACGATTTTACATGTTTACCGTTTTTCAAGCATAGAACCATGTGTAGGCAATAAAATATTATCCGATTTAAGTCGGATCTCTACCATACAAACTCAATTCATGTTCTTCAAACTCTAAGGTTCGTTAGAGTTTTTTGGAGGCTACCGCACCCTAAATTCTAGCTCACACCTATAAAAAGGTACATTTTTCCCTTGGAAAAGGCATCTAGAAAATCTCATACTCTTGGATATTTACAAAGAGATCAATATTATCTTTCTCAAAGCCAGAGTGATCAAGAGTCATTCTTCCTCAAGATCATCAACTTGAAATACAGGTCTGCATCATCAGCCCTCGAATTTTGGTTCTTAATATTTCGCTGGGTATGTCGTTGTTGTAATATTTCACATTCTATTTTTCTTTATTAACTTCGAATTGTGTCTTGGCTCACCTAATTTACTGTTAAAATTTTGTCCGTGCAAAGGTTGCTATTGGTAGGAGGCTTAGTATTGAAGAACCCTCAGCTTATGAGGATTATATATATGGCCACACTGTATATACATAGTGAGTGGATCAAACATCAAATGTGTAAGGATCGATTTGAAGGGCTCTTAAGGATCGACACCCTGAAAGAAGTTGGTGCCAAATTGATTATAGATGCTTCCAGATTGGATGTTGACATGAGCACCGATGGATCATCTCAAGTTACTGGTTCCTCCAATAATAAGAAACAGGAAGATGGAAGTCCAACCCAGTCATCGGCCAGAGATGTTGGATGTGATGAAACTGCGATACTAAAAGTTATGGTGAGTCTTGTTCTGGTTTTCAAGCTTGCTTCTAACTTTATCCTTGTTATTGCATCTCGGTGGACCTGTTGCCTGAAATCCCTTCTACTTGATGCTATTCTATTGATGTATATCTCCCCGCTGCTTGTTTGCAGATTATGTTAACTTTCTAGGTGCTCTCATTATGTACCATTTTAGCAGGTCATTTTTTGGTGCAACGTCTACTTATTTGTGAATATTTTGTGCAGGAATTTCTGGCACTGCCCAGAGCGGATGCAATTCATCTCCTTGCACAATACAACGGGAATGCAGAGACAGTCATTCAGCAGATATTTGCATAGCCCCTAGATTATAGCTGAACAGTGATATTCGTTTATTTTTTACATTGTTTATTTTATTGTGCCATACTCTTACCTGTGAGGCTTGTTATAGGCTGAAAGGGGATGGAATAACTTATAAAAGAAAACAACAAAAATAGGTGGAAACGGGATGTCTTTATGTGTAACCTGAAAATTTTCCACGTCAAGTATGATATTGGTTGATGAGAGGCTTGGTTTGTAAAGTGCTCTGTAAATACCCCTCATAACTGAAGCTTAAATTGTGCCCTTCGCCATATTTACGTGGGAGGAGCATCCAGGGATGAAGTTGAACCTCTTCCGTGTTCGAACAAAATGCTCTAGTTACTAGTTACAGAATCTTTACCGTACGTTTACTGATGCAGTGTCTATATTAGTCAACTTATCTTTGGTTTAGGAGTGAGTCACAAATCGAGTTGAATGCATAGGGTAGTAAAATTCAAGTAAAGAAAAGACGACACTTCATGTATTCATAGGAAAGTATTGCCATATTGCTTACATTGACACTTTTTTTTATACTGCATTTATAGGAAAGTATTGCCATATTGCTGCATTGACCGATATACAGAATGATATGCTACAAAAGGTACGCAGCTTTAATTTCATCAACATATAAAGGCATAAAAGGAATGGGAAAGTAGGTATATTATTAAACTGAAACACACAAGACATTCACGCTGTAGCAACAAAGTGGATGACAATACAATGTCATTTAGACCAACCGGCTACTACTGGCATTGGACTTGCGGAACTTTCTCTCGTTTGAAAGTATCTTTGCAAACCTGCAAGATTTACAATGAACACTAATTAGTATTCGATCTGCAGTTTATATATAATGAATGTGTTCAACTATAAATGTGATAGACAAGTGTACCTTCGAAGAGCTTCCTTGTTGGTTCCTCCGTTCTCAACTTCTTCATGAACTCCTTTATCTAAGTTAATCCTGGAAGTTGTTTTTTCCAGCAGCCGTTCTCCTACCTTGACGAGGCCTTCCAAGTTTTCCTTGGTGGCTATGTCAACTGAGGCCAAGCTCCCCGTCAAAGTGTCATCCTGCAGGTATCAAACAAATGTAAAATTATGGTAATCGATTTTGGTTAGTGTAAAATGTGAGCTGTCATATCAAATAGAGTAGCAAACTGTAGCAAATTACTGCAGATTGTTACATGTCACAGGCAAAAAACATTATAATGTCAATGTATATAAGTTACGCGTACGTTATGTAAACCGGGGCTCGGAGTACCTGTATGCGGAGGTAGTTATCGTCCGAGTTAAGAGCTTTGAAAACCACAAAGTTGTGTAAATCAACCATATCAGCGCTTGCTTGATTAAAAGCTTCGATGATTGGTGCGGATTTGTTATGAGTTAGCCAGCTGAGTAATCCCCATTTGGCAGCCATTTTGGCATCGTATTTTTCCTCATTCTTTGCATTGCCTGTCCCCAATGATATTACCAGAAAATGACCATAATCCAAGGGCTTGATAGGGAATAAATCTTCGTGCTTCATCAATACTTGCTTAGTTACCTCACCAATTGCGATCAATGTCTATAATTCATCACAAAGAGTTAATTATTATCAAATTCTCTACTCTGAAATACTGATTATTCCAAAAGATATTATATCATGTTATAATTTTATACCGGGTTATTAGCAGCCACACCACCATCAATTAGGTTGAATTCACGTTCATTATTTTTGGCATCCTTGTTCTTGAAACTATAGGCAGGTAGAAAAGTTGGCGCTGCCGAGGTACTAATGCATATATCCGCCAGTTCCGCATCCAAATCAGGTTTCGATTTTGTCTAAAAAATGGTTAAAATAGTTAAGTATTTGACTCGATCATATACATCGACATGTTAAAATATTTTAACCTGTTGAAGCAAGTAATTGTTTAATTTTCATAATAATTAGACAAAAGGAGGATTGCGTGGAGGTATAGAAGGCACACCTCATATGAGCTGAAGATAACTGGCTGAAGTCTCTTGATGTCAAAAGTTGGAATTACGACAGCAGTTAAGGTATCATGCAACCTGGTACCTCCTAGGAGTCCCTTTATAAGGTTATGAAGATATATCCCATCATACTTAGGTCCGTTCAACATTTTGGCTATATTTACGACCCCAGCAAATGGTCCACTGCAACAATTAATCCTACCAATATCAAGAGATATATATACGTGCATTCAAAGAGTGTGGTCTAACGGTTAATTATGAAGTGGGTGAAAATCGTAAGAGCGTAAAATTCAAATCTCAGCAGAGACAAAAAACTGCTAGGTGAGTGGAAAGTAGCAAGTATGCAGCGGAATAGTTGAGGTAATTAATTGCCCATACAACACCAATCACCATTATCCAAAAAAGAAAAGCAAGGGGAAATTTTACCCTACAAAAATAAAAATATATACATGCATCCAAGGGTATGAATTATAATCTGAGGGTCAATAAAGTAGGTGAAAATTCTAGTAGCACAGAGTTTCCGACAATAAACTACTAGTTGACTTTTAACATATGTTTAAGTTTTGGTATGCATAATTGCATCCGATATACTAGAGCTAACGGAAAGTAGCAGGTATCTGGTGGAATAGTCAAAGTGCATGCAAGTTGCTCGTACTTCACCATTATCCAAAAAGAAAAATCAAGAATATATATACATGGTTTACCCATTCTGAGGAAAGATTTTGGGTGAGTGCTCAATATAGAAAGGAGTAATATCTTTGGCAGCATAAAGAGGGCGTTTATCTTTGTTTGGTGCAGCTAACATGGCTGTTACAAGCCCACCCGTGCTTGTGCCTGCTATCAAATCAAAATAATCTGCAATTCTTGCATCTTTCCCGTCCAATTCCTGCAAACAAAACGAATACAATCAGAGACAAATCTAAGATTTAAACTTGGATCATGAATTCAACTTTAAACGTTCTTATTAAACTCACAGCATCCACCTCTAAATGTGTAATTAATGTAGGTGCATACCCAACAAGTCCTTATAATAGTCTCTTGAAAATTTTCTTTTTTACTCTAATTAAAAATTACCTGAAGTTGCGATTCGAGATATCCAAGGATAACCCCAGGAATGATTCCTCTAATTCCTCCTCCATCGATGGCCAGAATGGTTATCAGCTTCCCTGTGTTGGGAGGCAGCATTGCTACTTGGGATGATTCACCTGCAGCTTTGTTTTCCATCGGAATATATATCCAAAAGATAATTAGGGTAAAATAAGATAGATATATAGAGCGATCGACTTAATTAATTCATCTCATATGCTAATCATAATGTGAATAAATAGAAACATTGTGCAGACATTTCAAAGATGATAATTATCATAAATAAAAAAGAAAAAAGAAAAAATATTAATTAAGAGAACGTCTTTGTCGATGATTATTACAACTAGGATATATAAACTGATCTTTGAAGAGTTCACCATGAACAAATCTCAAATGATTTTTCTTGGAGAGTTCCTCTGTCCAGTAATCTAATTTTGACTTGAAAGTTTGTTGAAAGAGTATTTATATATATTGAGTTTAAGTTAATTAATTAATGGAGTAAGTACGTAATAGATAAGATGGAGTAATAATTAAGAACTACTAGTATATATATTATTTTTAAGTTTCTTCAGCGTCCTGTCCAAGTTGTACCAACATATATCTAATAATTCAAATTAATTTATACTAGTGTCCCGCAGGAACATTAATTATATTGTTGGGAAAATACACGATTCTACACGATCACCTTTTCTTTTCTTTTTTCTTCAAATTTTAATTTGCTTGTAGTGCAAGTAGAGTAGAATCAAATGGTACTCCCAAAAATGAATGAGAAAAATCAAACAAGAAACCTGGCCAAAGAGAAAAAAAGTCAATACACAACGACTTGCAAGAAATTAAAAGAGCGAAAAAACTTGCTGCGATGCAAACAAATGGGTGATACTTCATCTATTTCATTACATTTAACTCTATTAAGCTAGGCAAGGAGTTTAAGAAGTTTTTTTTTTTTTTTTTTTTTTTTGTAGTTTTAGCATAAGCCATGATGTATGATTATAAGACTTTTAAAACTTGTGTTTTTACGTCTGCCATAATATTTGTGTCCTGGGAAAACTTATCATTAATTATGTTCTTCATGTAGCATTCAGACCGAATGACTCTATGTAATTACGTCGATACTTTCACACATTATGGGTAACGTAGGAGACATCTTTATTTTTTCCCGGGGACTTTAGATAATTAAGTCATAATTCGTTGGTTGATTGTATATTAACCTTTTTTTTTTGGTACGAGGAACTTATCACGAATCCATTGATTTCAACCGCTTTCGTTATTGCTGCTGGATTGGACGTAGGGTTGTCGATCTGTTAAGATGCCTCAGTTGCATACATCACTTCACTTTCACTTGACACCTATATATCGTGATGATAAATGACTTGTCTCGCCGTGACCTCTTGAATTCTAAAAAAATATTTTATTTTACCAAGTTCAATGTTAGTCAAATTAGTCAATATTTATGTGATCTTTCGATATATGCAACAACAAAATCTTATTTGTAACAAGTGATTCTATTCGTTGATTAATTGATCACGTTTTATTTATGAAGTGTAAAATGGGAAGCGTAAGTTGAATTACATTTAAATTTAAAAATATGCCATTCTTTTTTAAACAAACTACTAAAGAAATACGATCACACACAAACTGATCAAATAGAGAGAAATATGCATCTTCACTTTAATAAATAGCAAGTCTTGTAGTAGTTAAATACCATTGGGGATGAGTATTTTTCAGAAAAAAAAAGACCAAGTCTATATGAAGGACATTTGAATTCATAATTCTAAATTAATCACGATCGATGGGAGATTAATTCTTTCTTGATCCAGCTAGCCATAATTAAGGATATTAAGTAGAGGATAATTTGACTAAATTATTCTTATTTATTATTCATTTCAATTTAATACTTCTTTCGTTTGCAATATCACATTAATATCTCTCCATATTTATGACTAATGATCAAGATAGAAACATACTACTAATTATGTCTTGTTTTTCTAAAATGACAAATATTATGAATAAATAGTAAGGATGACAAGTAAAGTAATCCGGAGGAAGTACTATTTATTTTTCTTTAAGGTTTTAGAGTACCTAGTCATACGATGTGAAGTGCATGTTGCTTCATATTTTAATGTACAAACGTGTTACGTGGTACCTAGTTTTAAAGTTGCTCCAAGATATACGCTATTGCATTTGAAATATTTCTGATGTTTCTTGGCCTTTATTATTTCCTATATATTTTATTTATTTATTTTTGGGTGCAAATATATATTTTATTTCTCTATCATCATGCTTCAGACTACTTTGAAAAAGAAAAAGACAAACGTACACGGCATTTATTTGCTAAAGAAAAAGTAAATGAACAGGAAAATCAACTAGAAGTAATTCCGTCTCGTACCATTTTGATATTATGACAAAATAGAAAAAGAATATTCATGAGTTTATTTGTAAGTTGATTAATTTTTGTTTTAATTAAAAAAGGACAACCATTGATCAATTATGAGCTCACAAAATCTTGAACGAACAATAGATGATAAGAGCTTCTTCAAATCGGGAAAATTGATGAAAGACTATGCCTTTAATAATATAAACACAATAATATTGTGTATCCTAGCTAGTACTAGAAGATCCTTGATGATTAAATTTATGGAGCCACCTTGAATATGTCATTTATAAATATTATTTTTCGTAGTTTCTTGTTCTTTGGGTATTACCTGTGTTTTTTGTGCTTCGAATATCATTCTATTTCGTTGCCATACTGTTCATCCTTTGTGTGTTGTGTACTGCTCTTTACTTCATATTATTTCGTTGTTGTTATTGTTCTTATTTCTGTATTTTCTTTTTTAAATTGCTTGGGAATGTTTTATGTTAAGCCGATGATCTATCGAAAATAACCTCTCTATTTCTACGAAGTAGGGATAAGTTCTACGTATATTCTATCTTTCACAGACATCACTTTTGAAATTAAACTGGATATGTTATTATTATTGTTGTTGGATCGTTCAAGAAGATTTTGGATATATATTGGGTCCACGAAAGTGTTTCAAATTGTGTTTACTCCAATCCAACCTTTAAAATGCCCAATATGAAAATTGCATCCTTCCATATATAACAAACAAAAAGCAAAAGCGAACAAAGTGTAGAGCGTCAAACAAAGTCTTTACTACACTTAAAAAGGTGATTGAAGTAGTGATTTTGGTCCCTATGTTATTACCTTTTCCTATTTTGATCCCCCATGCTTGTTAACTAAGTATATTTAATCTTCAACTAATTTAGACATGCAATGTTGATCTCCCATGCTTTTCAACTAAGTTTAGACATGCAATTTTTATCCCTAACAATAGCTAAGCAAACTAAAGTCACTTACAACACGTCCACTCATTCCAAAATTGTTAAAAACTAGGTGCGCACCCGGGAATCATCAGCCTTCTACCGTAAAACATTGTTTAGTTAATTTATTTAGATCTAAGTAGTACTCCTTTGTCCCTAGTTGCTCACTATGCTAAAAATAGTTATCTCATATTAGTTGACTACCTTACTAAACAAAGAATGCATTAATTAATTTTTTTACCATATTACCCTTGCATTTAATTCTTTTTGAAAGTGTTCACATTTGTTTGTAAAGTTTCAAAGAAGTTTTTTAAAGGGTAAATTAGTAAAACAATCTTCTTATTTATGATTTCTTAATATGCGTGTAAAAAGAAAAGTGTGCAACTAATATGGAACGGAGGGTTTACTAATTAACTATCGCTTTAGCAAAAAAAAATTATTTAGACCTCCCTCCATACTTTTAAAATAAGTATGCTTTAGCAAAAAAAATTAATTAAAAATAAGTATTCGTTTAAGAATTTAAGATAAAAATAGTAATATTTTTAATTATACCCTTAGACTAAAAAATTGCTTCTTCTTAATAATGCTCAATTCGCAAGAAATATCTAATAATTATAGGAGTAATTTATACTCCCTCAGTTCACTTTTAATTGTTACGCAAGAGTCAATTTGATTAATCTTCGAAGTTAAATTAAATTAGATTAATATAATATTTTAAATTTTAAATTTAGATAATGTTCGATAACTATGGGAAAAATACTATAAGTTGCAATCTTTTTCATATTAATATGATGAAAAAATACATCTCAAAATATTGCCCAAAGTCTATGCAATTTCACTCTAGAAAAATGAAACATGACAAGTACGTGTGAACAAAAAGAGTAAACTATACCTTACATTGTTTTTAATAGGAGTGAAATGCGCTAAAATGGACAATTATTTTGGAACGGAGACAGTAGTAATTATGGTTGTCCTAGAAAACCTAAGGTTGGACCTTGTTTCTCGCCTCAGTTATCTCCTAGGCCATTTTCTTCCTTTTTAAAAAAATTATTGCATCAAACCATGGTTGTTAAGAACCGTCATGGATCAACAATCTACATGCTAAAATAAAAATAAAAAATAATCCATATGCTTATACCTAACACAATATATAAAAAGAAACAAACACTACGTACTCTTGTACCTACTTAAGATTAATCATCATGCCATTGGAAAAAAAGAAGTTTTTTCCACTTTCCGTTTATACAAATTAAATGATATTGACTGTTAATATCCGTTAATCATCACATAAATCACTATCTAAAAAAATACGATTTAGCAACAGATAAATTATGTAGTTAAACAACAAATTAACTTCACCACCATTCTTATTTACCGATGGATTAGCAACTGATTTATAAGATAGTTTTATTAGCTACAAATTAGTTAGCGACAAAATCTGCAACTAATTTTAATTTTTTTTTCTGTACAAATGAAATAAATTACAAGTTTCTGGAAAAAAAAACTTTGGTGGTATGAGCCGGTATCACTCACATGTACATCGATGATACATCTATATATATCCCAAGCCTTGACCCGCTAAAAATTAATTCGCCCTACCCTATTCTATTTTGATCTTTTTCCAAATTTTGCCCCCTCCCGCCTATTAACTGAGTAGTCCAGTTCCACACCCTTAAAACCCACAGAATTCACCATCTCTTTGGTGAACTTGTATGATTAGTAGTACTCAGTAAGCAACCAACAAAGCTCATGTAGTCAGATGAAAGAATGGGCCAAAGGTCCAAAACAACCTGCCCTTGATCCGCCTCTCGTTTTTCCGCTCAGTTTAAATATTCTTCTGCCCTACCACGTTAAACATTTGTCCTACCCATTTGTCATCCCAACCCACACTACTATCCAGTCTAGCCACTTCAGTGCAAAGCTGTCTTCAATTTTAAGTAAAAGCTAATTTATAAAAGAGAAGGGGTGTTTTATAATTGTAAGATGTTTTTCCTCCATCCCAGCTATAATTAACTAGAGACACAAAATCCTTTATTTTTTCCTTTAACAGGAAAGAGATCTTTCAATTAATAAAACACTTCATACAGCCAAAAGAAAGAAGATCGATGTTAGCATAATGTTTTCTTGTTGAGCTTAATTAATAATCGAACTTCATTTTAGAAGAGGCTCATTTATGCTAATCAAAATTAGTACTCAACATATCATAGGAGCTATGAAGCAGGCGGGTCTTTAAATCGAATCAGCATTGGACTCCGTGTTACACACATGGTGATATGTTGGTAACGCGCTATAATGGCTAGGAGGAACCTTCCTACACGGTTGGATGCGCGGTTTCAGACAAAGCTGTATGAAGGGAGGATTTTGTAGCGCAACATCGTGGTTGGAACAGCAGCTGCACAAGGCCGTTGTTTCTTTGGGGCATATCTATTTTCTTGCTCGTTTGATATGAAGACATTTACATTTCTTTTCACATACGAAAATATGAAATTCAGAGTACTCATGTGACAAGCCAAGGATGGTAGCAGTCCTTTTAGATACCATATTTCCTTTTCTTCTCTTTCAGCAGCCTTGAGGCTAGCTGAAGATTGAAAAAACAGTCTTGGCTGGACGTAATTCAGGAACGGTGTAATTGCTTTTGGTTGACGCTATTATATGAAAAAGACCACAATTTTTTCAGACATTAGAGGCTGAGTTTCATTTGGTGGGTGGGCTTAGGACGAACGAAAAAGATATGTAGCATATAGAATAAGATCTTAGGCTTCGATTCGCAAGCAGGAATCCTCATAAAAAAAGTTGACCCTCTTTCTTTGATTAGTTAGTTGTCAATCCAGCGATATGAGTGAAAGAAGAAAGTAAAAAACTAAAAATTACGTGCAACCAATTAATGTGTCAATTTTGAGTTAAAATGACTGTTAATTTGGAATGAAAAGATTACATAATAACGCTTAAAATAGCAAATGAAACTACGAGGTGTAGTGAAATTATGATATATATTGTACTAACCAACAATGATTGTGTGTGGAGTGGTAATATTTTTTTATTTTTAACCAGAGATTTCGAGTTTGAGTTTCCTGGATACGAAGTTGTCCTTGTTAGAAAGCGATTTACCCCAATATGAGACTTTCTAATATGAATTTAAATTTAATACGGATAACAAACACTGAGCAAGTCATTATAACAAAGAATAGAGAGGTAGATTCTTTCAAAATCTCATCAAGCACATTCTTTTATATACCTTGGAGTACTAGTAATAGCCGCTCCATTCATTTTACTTGCCCCCAATGTAAAAAGTAAATATTTTATTTTGTTTATCTATTTTAGCAAATTAAGAGATTTTTATTACTTTTTTCTTATCCTACCTTTAATAATTAAATAACTACATAAAATAGTATTAGTCAAATTCAGAATTTCAAAATATCATTAATAAAGTTAATTTAGTAAATCTTAATAAAATACATCGGACCAAGTAATATGAAACAGAGAAAGTGATACTTCATCTTTCCGCGCTTAACTGGGATTACTCTCTCTGTCCATCTTTATTTGTTTGTGTTTGACTTGACACACTCTTTAAGAAGCGTTACATAAAAAGATAATTTTACTATATTACCCCTATTAATTATAAGTCGTCATCTAAATGTTGAAAAATAGAATATTATCTAACAACAAGGATAAAATAGATACTAAAATGATAAATTATTTCTTAATTTTTCAAGCTAAATAAGTAAAATTGAACATTTATTTTTTTAGTATAGCAAATAAATAAAAGCGGAATAATTTACTTGTATTGAGGGTGAGGAAAGAGCAGCCCTTGGTCTAGCAAAGAGACAAATTAAAGAAAAACTTATAAAAAAAGGAAAAACAATAGTCAACCCCGTGGTTGATCAATTAACTCAATTGTCATAAAACACGCACGATGTCAGAATTCAGAATTAAGTACACTGTACTCCCTCATAATTAATGACAATTAATTTTAACATTAAAGTTAATAGATTATCAATTATTATGAAATATAGTACTTTTACGTAGGTTTTAATTATGCCCAAATTCACTATCAGACTTAAACTATTTGACTATCAAAAAACAAAAAATATCACATAAATTAAAACAGATAAATAACATTTAATTTGGATATCATGCATGATGACCATTGATCATTACTGGGCATAATTAAAAAAATGGATTTGATGGACCACTTCACAGAGAACGAAATTGAGGCGGGTTAACCTAAAAGAAAGAAAAAGCAATATATTCAACATCACCAAACTTATTGCGTTGCAACTACGTTTTCAGAATGATCATTTCTAGGATGTGTCGACTTTTATTATTTTACCCTTCCATTTTGTTGAGGTGTTTCAGTGCCAATATAATAAGTTCTAAAAAAAATAATCTCAATAATGTCTAAAATTAATGGAGCATATAATTATGCAAACCAAAGTAACGTTAGAAGTAGACTTAAAAACGTGCATGAGACAAGTGTCTACCAATATTGCATGGGGTGTTAGTTTCATGAAAGTTTTGTTGCCAAATAGTCATCCTAAGGAATTTAATTTCCATTTTACACGACTCCCAATTTTAACTTTTCTAACAATGTTAATTTCTTGGTAATGTAAAATCTAATTAACTTTTAAAATTACTTTCTTTCTTCTCAAATTATCAATCACATTTTTTTGCACCCCTCTTAAAATCTAATTAACTCCATTTAAAATTACTTTCTTCGTCTCAAATTATCTATTGTGCTTCTCTTTTGCACGCCTTTTAAAAAATATTAATTGAATTATTTTTTGATTATTTTACCCTCATTTATGCCTTAAAATATAATTTTTCTCTTTATTAAATATTTACTCTATTAATTTTATTTAAAATTTCTAAAATAATAAATATTTTGAGATAATTATTTTTAAAAATCACTATAAATAATTTGAGACGGGGAGAGTAGGAGATTGCGTGAAGAATTTTTTTCCCGTTTTTCTTTCAGTTCCAACTTCCAACAAATTAGTTTAACCATTTATGACGCTTTTTTACCAACCAACCATGTTTAGAACTTAATGAAGAAAAATAAAGAAGGTAATAGAAAAGTACAATTCCAAAAGATACAAAGGACAACTGATGTCCCACCCTCCTTCCACTTCACTTTGTTGGCTTTTCATCGTATTGGGTTGACAAGGAAATGTCTTTTGAGAGGAAATAAATTTCTTAATTCTCAATAGATGCAAATTCAAGAAAAGCCTATTACTAAGATGAGGAAGAAAATCATATTGCAAAATGAATTTAAGTTATATACCCAAATAATAATAGAGATTTTCTTATGTATTTTTAGCGTAAGTTCATATGTGATAGTAGATTATTTATTACTTTTATTAGGATATTATTGAAAAAACTTGACTCAAAAATGATCTTAATATCGTGATATTATTTGATTTGGATATCAAAATTGTATGATTTTTCCTAAATAACCTCACACCATTAAAGGTCATTGTTTTTTATTTCAAAATAAGTTATGCATGGCCTAGTAATCCAACGATTAAATCTGCAAAAAATAGTAATACATAAATTAGTGGGTTAGTTATGTAGGAATCAATAATGCGATAGTTTGTTACATAGGCCAAAATTAGTATACATGAATTATTTTTCTATAAAATATTTTATTTGATATATTACAAATTAGTACATAATATATAATTTAAGATATTTATTTACTGTCTAAACAAAATAAAAATTATCGTACAGAATATTATGAGGCTTAATTTTGTTATTTTATAATTTTAATCCATGTATTTTTTATGTTACATTCTATTCAACGATATAAGTAATGTAAGTTTTAACCTTTTATAGAAATTTTACTTAATATATCAAACGCATAAAAATAATTTAACCTCGTTGTGAAATACATGGAAAAAGTTGAAAAAAAGACAAAAGTCAAGTCAAGTAAGAGGGGTGGCAGGAACCTAACCTGAAGGCATGCCAGAAAATTTGGCGTTTTTATTATGGTCCTATTGCCTTTATGAGTTGGACATGGACAAATCACTAAAAAGGTAAAACCAAACTTAAAAACATAAAATTAGAACATACCCCATATTAGATTACGGCATTAAAGGTACCATGACAAGTAATCAAGTATTCATACACACACATTCTTGAGGGTCATTAGTGCAAGTGCACCCAATAAGCACCCCACCAGTATTTTCACGTTATAATTGAAAATTTACAAGTATTGTATATACTTTTTCTTTCGTGATAAAAAACTCTCTCTATTATTGAACGATTCGACTTAGCTGAACCTAATCAAATAATTACGTAGTACTTTTGCTTTGTGGGTCATTGTATACTTTTAATCCACCATATCTCTACAATATTCCCTTTTAGAAAATTTGAATTGAAAGAGACCAGCAAAACTAGAGGGTGTTTCTTGAAGCTAGAGCTTCCAGCTGTTGACCCTTTAAAGCCTCGCTGCTTCTATTACATACAGAGCTGGTAACACACAGGCATTTGAAGGGGTCACTGGCTGCTGAGTATACTCTGGAAAAGGGGATGAAGAATACTTCAAGATTTTGAGTTTTCGTTACCCCCTTTTGATTTTTGCTTGCTTCTTTGCAAGTAGGAGCTAAGATGGCTGAGGAAATTTGTTTCTTTGCAAAGGTTTGTGCTTTTTAGCTTTCCATTCTTGTTCTTCATTCTAATTTGTGTTCCTTTTCTTTTCTATAGCTCTTTTTTGTGTATGTTAAGCTGAGATCCAGCTAAAAAATTGTTGTTGGGGTACATTTACATTCTTGTTTGAGTTGGAAACCCAGCTCCCCTCTCTTCTTGTTGGGTTCCTTGGCGGTGCTACAGTGTCTGTTTTGGTGGGTTCAAACTTAAGTTTATCTTGGAGTATATTCCTCTAGATAAAAATTAATTTCACTGTTATTTGTGCAGTACTTCGTGTGAAGACACTGGAAAAACCTGTGCATTCTCTTTTATTTGTTCTTTGGATTTCTGATAAAAAAAATTCAACTTCAGCAGAAATTTTGAGCTTTCAAACTTCAAGTAGAATTTTGTAACCTAATTTGTGCCGGTGGTATTGCTTTCCCTTGAAATACCCGCTTTGCTTTTCCCATAACAGTTACTAATACCGATTCTTTATCTTTTTTCTCAATAAAGAAATCAACTTTCTTTACAATTTGGTTATGGTTTTATTGTTCCTTATGTAGCATTTTACTTGAGCTTATTTACCCAAAGGAAACTTTTATCCTGCTTAGTCTGTGATATAAGGTTAAAATGATTTAGTAACGTCGCATTTGTGTTTTCTTTCCACTTTCACATTGACTACTGTCTTGTATTTGAATGATAGGATAGTATCCTCATAAAACATCCAAAGAAGTCTCCAGCATTGTTAAGGATGGTGGTTGTAGCGTTTACGCTGATCTTTGGTATTTATATCTGTTCAATTTGTCTTAAACAAACTAGTATGGGGAAAACAAGTAAATACTTGAACTTTGAAGTCATAGAAAGGCCTTGTCATAACTCTGACATGGATCAATCCCAAATTCCATATGTGCATTATCCGAAGCCAAAAACCTTTAGCCGGTATGTACTTGAGAAATTTCAGTTTGGTTCTTAAGTTTGTCTTACACGAATTTGCCTAAACTCATTTCATCTGCATTGTTGATTGATTTAGGGCCGAATGTGGCTGTAATCCTGTACGGCTCTTTGCCATTCTTTCAATGCAAAGGTCTGGGAGTGGATGGTTTGAGACACTATTGAATAGTCATATGAACGTAAGCTCCAATGGTGAAATATTCTCTGTCAAATATAGGAGAGAAAATGCTTCTTCAATCCTGAGGACATTGGACACAGTTTACAATTTGGACTTCTTGACGAGTGCTTCCAAAAATCACTGCTCAGCTGCAGTGGGCTTCAAGTGGATGCTTAATCAGGTAATAACTTTTTTTTTACCTTAAAATTGTCCCTTGTCATGCTTCAGATTCTATATTTTGAAAAACTTGTAGGTAGAGATGAATGTAGTTAAGGGTAGGCCTCTCTTGAACCGCTTAAGACTCGAGAGTGTTTCAAGATAGTTAACTATAACTCCAGATCGCCTAAGTATTGATAGGGGAAAGGTCCTCTTGAACTTGAAGCTGGGGTAGAAGGTTAAGTTTTACTTATTGAAAAGAATTAATCATTAAAGGGAGCTTCTCTTAGGAGAATCCCTTTGCTACACTCGACTTAAAGCACCTGCGAACTCACTCATAAAGAAACTCATCAAGTAGGTCTTTCGAGTCTTTCAAATACTGGTGAAGCTTGAGGGGACAATTTACTGCTTGAGACAAAGAAGTGCATTCATATATGTGCATTCTAGAAGTAACTTTGACAGTTTCAGAGTACTCAAACGCGAACATCAGGAGAGTATGCCTTCCCTCATGAAATTGGAAAGCTTCACCAAACTGTACTAGTTGTTGAAATGACACATTTTTGTTAATATTGATTGAGAGATAAAAAGGGCTAAGAACATCTATACCCTTATAGATATTGCAATTAATAGATGGTTTTATCACATAAAGCTGTTCGTTCATTGTTCTGGATATGGCTTGGATTGATGATAGCTGAACAACCCCGCACTCACAGAGGTGTTGGTCACTTTTGTTAATTTCCTTGTTGACGAAAAGCACTATACCTATGTAAAGCACAATAATTCTTCAAGAAGGCTCTATTCCTTGTTATGGTCATAAATAACTTGATACTTAATAATTGTTTGAATCTTATAATGTCTTCCTCCTACTGCCAGTGGTTTTTGTTTTTATGTTTTAATTGAAGGAAATATCTCTATTTACTTGAAGAAGCTTTCTAGTTAATGAAGAGAGTTAAAATCATCTAGTAGGGAGCGACTAGTAAAATGTATTAATAGGATAGGATATGATTCATCATTTTTGTGTTTTGTATATGGAGAGAGGAGTAAAAGGGCTTCTATTTGACTTGATTAATAATCGCAATTGCAGGGATTAATAGAACACCGTAAGGAAATTGTTGAGTACTTCAACAAAAAGGGAGTTTCTGTGATATTTCTCTTTAGAAAGAATCTACTGCGACGTTTGGTTTCCGTGCTTTCGAATTCCTATGACCGATATGCCAAACTCTTGAATGGAACACACAAGTCTCATGTGCACTCACATGAAGAGGTATCTTCTTGCATCCTTCCCTCTTTATCACTGCAGGCAATAGACATATACAATCTAATCATTTTGCTGCTTCCCTTAGGCTGGTACTCTTGCAAAGTATAAACCAGAAATCAATACAACATTGTTGATCACAGATTTGAAGAGAATGGAGGTAACAGCCACGGAGGCACTGGAATACTTCAACAGCACTCGGCATATGATTCTGTATTACGAAGATATTGTCAGAAATCGAGCTGTAAGAATCTTCCTCTTGTACTCCCTCCGTTTCAATTTGTTTGCTCCCTCCGTTTCAATTTGTTTGTCTTACTTTCCTTTTTAGTCCGTTTTAAAAAAGAATCTCTTTCCTTTTTGACAACTCTTTAGTTTCAACTGATACATTCTACATATTCAGAAGTCTTCTTTACATTTTTAAACTCTTTGCCAAGTCAAAACTAGACAAACAAATTGAAACGGAGGGAGTAATTACTTTTGTCCTGCATTTCTAAATCCACTAGAAATCCAGGGAGTTTCCCTAATTACTTATTCAAACTGTAAATTAGGTCAAGCTTCTTTACTTTCCCTTCCCAAAAAAAAGTAAAGGCTTTTTCAGTAGTTTTTTGTTGACCAACTTCCATAGCTTGCTATGCTGGAGAGACCAAGTTCTATTTTGCCTCGTCTAATGCAGTAGTTCTTTTTGCAATCTTGTTTCATTTGCGTAACACAAATTGTGTTGCCCATATTTCCTGCTTTTAATGCAGAAATTGGTAGGTGTACTTGAGTTTCTTAGATTGCCAGATATGGATCTAAGTAGCCGTCAAGTAAAGATACATAACGGGCCATTGTGGGAGCATATCAAGAATTGGGATGACGTCAACAAGACCTTGAGTGGAACAGCTTACGAGAAGTTCCTCCAAGCTGACTATTAATTATTTCTGACTTGTCACTTTCATTGATCGATGAAGGAGGTGTAGATATCAACTGTTTTTCTTGCAAAAGCTGACTGGTATACTCTCAACTTGGAAAAGCTTCCTGCTGCATTTGCCTCTGAAGATCAGTCGAAATTCAGCATAGTACCAAGTTCCACTCTCATGTATCTGTAGTCTACCACATTGAAGTGTGTATAGTGAAGTAGCTAAAGTTGGACAGTGCCAAAGGCAAGTAGTCATAGATTTGCAGGCAATATTTTTCTCCTTGTGTTTCCCCTTTGTTCTTTTCCTTTTTCCCCTTTTGTTTGTAATTTAATAAATTAGTGAGAGGTTATTTTTGTAACTCTTTTTGTGTTTTGATAAATCTTCATATTTTTTCATGTGCTTCCTGGTTCTTTTCACAGCTGAACAGAAGATTTGCAAAGGTTGTTCCCTTGTGTGGCCTGACTGAATTAATAGTTGATATTGACAGTTGAAGAGAGGCTTAAATACATTTTAGCCCTTTAAGAATCTTGTTTTCCATTCAGAAAATAAAAATTATTTTGTTGCATGCGTTTGTTTGAAGGTTTCATTTTTCATCAAATTTACTACACATTTTGGGAGGGGATTTTTACGAAAATGTGCCATTGTCAAAAAAAAATTCAAAAAAACAATAGGCGCATGTATATGCATGTATACTGTTAATTTTATTTTTTTAAAAAAATAGCCGTATGTATACCAAATGACCATTTCGGGTAAGAATTTTGGTCGAATGGCTATTTTAGGTAGTAAATTTTAAGTGTGCTATTTTTTTGTGTAAGAAATTTAATACAATGACCGTTTTGTCTAATTTTCGCTTTTGGGAGACTACCCATGCACGTGTAATTTCCTTCAGTTTGATTCTGGGCCGAGATTATACTTAGCCCAACTTGATTGCCCACATTCGGTTTGATTTGGGCCAAGATTGTACTTAGCCCGACGTGTGTACCTTCCTTGGCCCAATAAAGATTTGTCTATTGGTGTGACTGGTTTAACTTTGCACATTAACTTTGCAGTTTGCACATTTACTGCAGCTAACAAAGGGTAACTTCCATAGATATGTTATATTAAAAAAATATTTATCATTTATAGCAATGACTTTTTTTTTACTTGACACTTATAATACATTTATAATACAGTTTTAATACATATTACAGAAAACAATTTATAAAATACATATAATACAAGTTTTATTCATGGATAATACATTTATGACACACTTTAATACACTTGTAATATATTGTGTCAATTTCTTACCAACAAGTATAAATACATTTTAAAACACTTATAATACATCTATATTGCATGAATAATTTATTTTTAATCATAATACAAATTTATCATAATATTGCTATGTATTGCTATAGACGGACGTAATGAATAAAAAATATCACTAAAAATAATAATTATTTATTAAAATATACTCACCCAAGTAATTTTTCCGCTAACCTTTCCTTCAAGCTCAAAGTTACTCTTCCAGCCTTTTCAATTTTGGCCACTAGCAAATTCTAGAGAGCTTGTTAAACACTAACATATATTCCTTCCATCTCATTTTTCTTGGTCCTTATATTAAAAAAAAAAAAAAATCTTTCTTAATTATTCATTTTAACAAATCAAGAGAAATTTATTATTTTCTTTCAGTATTATTCTTATTATAGAATAAATTAATAAAATATTATTCTAATTTAAATTTTTAAAGCATAATTAATAAGGTTAATTTAACAAAATAAGTTCTGAATAAATATTCTTCCGCCCTATTTTATATGATACACTTTTTTTTAGTCCATCCCGAAAGAATGTCACCTTACTATAATTAGAAACAATTTAATTTTGAAATTCAACTTTCACCCTCAATAAAATGATTTACAATTTCACAAATATTAAGAATTATTTTAGACCACACGTTTCAAAAGTCTTTATTTTTTTCTTAAACACTATGCCAAGTCAAAATGTGTCAAGTAAAAATAAAATATGGAGGGAGTATTTTTTAGGAAAGGAGCGTCAAATCAATATGAGGCAAGTAGTAGGTAGGCCGCAAAGTAGACCAAAATATTATGAGATTCTCCAGTTGGAAAGTGAGCATGCTTCACTGATAATATATAGTAGTACTATAAAGAACTGTAAAAGGGAGTAGCCAGTGGAGCATATACAAACAATCCATATACTATATAGTATTAAGGATCAAAGACAAAATTTTGATTCCATGACCGGCGGGCTCGCAGAAGTCTAATTTAATTTCCCCACTAAAGTTTGTCCTTAAATACATAAAATTAAGGATTTCAACTTTCTCCATATGTCGTGAGATTGAATCTCCCGAGAAACAAGTCCCACATGTGGAATTACACTGATTATATTGTTGTTCATAAAAACAGAGGAAACACTATTATTGCAGCATTTGCCCACACATTCGATATATACACATTCTGCACCATTGGGGAGGTGTAATGGGATGGTCGGAATCCCCCACCGTTAGTGAATGGTCTAAAATTCGAGCAATGGGAAAAGAAAATTTTTCGGCAAGGACCCTTGCTTAGAACGTCTACCTGATGCGAATATGGATTAGTTAGTACGTCCAATGACCTATGAACTAATACCATAATGTTAACAAAAGAAAATACATTAAAACATATATACACGTTTTGTGAACAAAAAGAAAAAGGTTGTACATCTCCAATATTCTTGTGTAATGCATGCATGTGAGAATATAACCCCAATGGCAATAACCCTCATGTTGCTATCTTTCTTCTATAAATAGCTGAAGGGAATATAGAGTTTAAGCACACCTAGAGCATCAACTACATTAATCTCTCTATTATCACTCTCTTGATGGCTCAATTAATCAAATTGATCCTTGCTAACCTTTTCCTTGCCATGATCTTCTCCCACATTATTCAATCTATTGAGGGAAGGAAGTTGAAGTTGGAGAATACAAATTATCCCTCTAGACCCTATGTAAAATATGCAACAGAGAAGGCACTAATTCACAATTATGTGGCCACACTTGCAACCCCAACACCGCCAATTAGTCCGGTTCAGACAGTGCCTCAGCCACCACCCCCTGGTCACCCCGATGGCTTTGGGCCTGCAGGACCTGGACATAGCCCTGGGATTGGCCACTCTTTTAAAGGAAACTAAGAAGATATAAATACTTTGTATTTATGTATCAATGTAATTCATATTTATATCACCATGTACGTGAAATTTAGACATTCAAATTGATCAGCCTATTCAGATCTCATGACAAACTTTGCATTGGTTTATAATTTTCTACATGATGTACACAATTAACTGTGCTCATATTTGTCGCTGTTCCAAACTTGCATTAGTTTATAAACAGTCAAGTCATCCTTGACGTCAAAACTGACCAAGACTTCACAAGATCCTTGAAGGAATTAAAAACAAGTATTGTGTTTTGAGAAGATTTTCTTTTACATTTATTTGATTTGCACCACATTTTATGAATTCCGCCTGAAATTCTTTATCCCGTATGTGGATATAAGTTTTAAAATTGCCCCATTACTCTTCTTAAATCGGTCCAAATGAGCACTTACATAAAACACACATCTTTAGAGCCCAATTACTCTTTAAGACATTAGTTTACCTAATTACATTTTTTACCACTTTTCATGCTTCAGATACATGCATATTTCATGCTGATTGTATGTATCTCATATACATGAATAATTAATTATGGAAATTTTAACTAATCAAATCCCTTAATATGAGGCAAAAATCAAGGCATGTATATGTGTTTAATTAATTTTATTTTATTACTTTTTAAAAATAATAAATTCATTAATTTCATTAATTAATATAAGATGAAAACATGTATATCTTGGTTATGTAGTTTGATTAATTTTCATCAAATGTATCATTTTATATGTATCTAGTATTAATTTAATGTATATTTTAATATGTATCAAGTATTAATTTCATGTATCTGTTTATATATATCTAATATTAATTTCATGTATATTTTAATATGTATCAAGTATTAATTTGATGTATATATTTATATGTATCTAGTATTAATTTCATGTATATTTTAATATGTATCTAGTATTAATTTGATTAATATATTTATATGTATCTAGTATTAATTTCATGTATTTATTTATATGTATCTAGTATTAATTTGATGTATTCAATATAAATTTCATAACGTGAATCTAAAAAATACACGTATCTAGTAACAAGTTGACCCATCAGAACTTTTGATACATGTATATGTGCATAGATACATGCTTAAAAGAAGAAGATGATGATGCAGAATAAGAAGAAACACAGATCTGACCGAAAAAGAAGAAAAAAATGATGCAAAATAAGAAGAAACACAAATCTAAATTTAAACTCACACAAAGTTCAACAATATGAGAGCTCTCGTTAATAGAGGAAAAAGGAAGAGTAGATGATGACTGTTCTAATCATCTTTCACCAATAATCTCAATTCCTCTAAAAGGAAAAAAAGTTGCAATAATAAATTATTGTGAAAAAATCACAATTCAAAATCAGATGGTTGAGTCAATTAAATGACTAGCATATCTATTTATGGCCAGCGTATCCATTTATGATTGAAATATTAAATGACCAGCATATCTATAGTCTATTTATGGTTAGGCTTGAGGGAGGGGGTAGAGAAAGAGAAGGAGAAAGAGAAAGTGACATGTATCTGGCAACAAAAATGATAGGAATTGTTAAGATGTGAGAGATTATGTAATTAATTTAAAGTAGAGAGAGATTTAATAATTATGATAAGGATGTATAGTTATTTAAGTAATTTACCCATTCAATTATCTACTCACAATATTCAAAATTTAAAAATAATAAACGTCCATAATCTTATAGAGTTCAAGTTAACATGTATAATATGATGCATGCCTTTGCTGTGACAAATTTTGTAACATACTATGAGCAAAGAGAACAGTGAAATGGCGTGAAGTGCATAGAAACTATATATACTTGCTAATATGAAAAATGTCTAATATTTGAAACGGACATGAAGCAAGTCAACATAAGTTTACATATGGACATGTATATTTTCTCAATATATATTTTGACTATAATAATATCACATTCATCGGAAGAAATTTTCATATTTTCTCCATAATGTATTATTCGACATCACCTAATCTATTGTGTGGACTTAGTAATGATCTCTAAAGCAATTACCCGAGGCCGAGGATGTTGGGGAAAAAAATCTCTTGGTAATTAAATTTCTCATGATAAGCAGAAAATCAAGTCCACATAGTTGAATAAATTTGCGCACTCTACAAAATTCTAAGAAAATGTGCCTTGGTAGTTGGTGCTTCTCTGAATATTCAACCAAAACTGCTAGACGTAACTAATATCAACCATATAACTACTGAGAATTATAGCCAAAAGGAGGAAGAAAAATTATCTGCATGCTGGAGTAAAAGACTATCACGCCAATAAATTGTGGTATAGTAACTTAAAAAATAAGATGGATTACCTATTACAACAGGTAAAAATACACTGTCAATATATAAGTTAAATCCAAAATTTAATTTTAAAAAATCTATAACCTTTTTGGTTTAAAAGACATGCAAAAGATCCTTTATACCATCTTTTTTAATGGTTTATACTCGCTTTGTTTCAGTTAGTTTGACCTACTTTTTTTAGTCTATTTTAAAAGAAATATCTTTTTCCTTTATTTAACTTTTTAAATTCAAATTTTCACATGATATATTTAAGACCACAAGATTAAAGGATATTTTGATATTAGTTTAAGATCACATGATTCAGAAGTCTTCTTTATCTTTTTAAACTTCACGTAAAGTTAAAACTAGATAAATAAATTACAACGGAGGGAGTAGTATATATAATAACCATTTGAGCAGCCAACAACACTCATGTATCACAGCCTAGCAAAGCTGAAACGAAATTCTCTCTGTTTTCTAGTAGTATTATAGTCTATCTTTTATGTCTTTGTGCAATTTGGTGGGGCATTGCTAAAGAGAGACTTCCAGGACTCGAGGAGCCAACTTTAAGATTTCCTTACAGAAAGAATCTCCTTTAATTTCCGCTTTCAGTCCATAGAGAGAAATGGAGAGTCAATGGAATTGCATATCCCACTTCTTTGGTTTATTTTTACTTATTTGATCCAAGTATATTAACCTATTTGAGACAAAGAAGAGTGCTAGGGCCCCTCACCACTAGGTGCCTACCTTCTGTATTACTTTTCGTGGAGTTCAAGAAAGTAAAAAAAAACTTTGAATCTTGTAATCCTACACTAAAGATGGATAAAATATATCAAAATGCACTTTAATTTTATGATATTAAACATGTCATATAAAATATAAAAATTAAAAAATTGCCAAAAAAAAACGGGGTCAATGAATAATCAACGAGGCCCATGGCTTAGGTTGAACCTCCATTACACTTTGGACGGGTGTCAGTCTAAGGTCGACCCAAATGATCGAGTCTATGTCATAAATTGTGACAAAGGGGGCCTGCGTTCGCACAATCTGATCCCGACATTAAGAAAAATATTTTTTTTAAATGGATTAAAAAAAGTAAGATAAATAAATTGAAACAGTGGGAGCTAGTAACTAAAAGTATTAGAGAACAGAGATATCAATTTGAAAAAGTAAAAAAGATTTAAAGTGGGCATAATAGTTGAATTTATTAAGTACTAAAAGGAAGAGTCAAAGCATTACAGATATAGTAAATGAAAAGGACCACAAGAAATTTAAAATAGAGAGCAATGATCACTTAGCTGATGATCAGTCAACTATCATTAGCAGCTAATTATCTAAACCATCCATTAGCAATATTAATTCAATTTTTTTCCGTTAGTGGTACGTGCTCTTTTAACAATAGTCATGTATATTTCTATGGCACCCGTGCGGCGCATATATATTGGTGCTTTTACTTAATATTATTTGATCACAGGAAAACATAGAGCTCCATTTTCACACTAATACCATTGAAGTGAATCTCGAACAAGTTTAATTGAACTTATTACTTTCAGCTCGAACAACATATATACGCGGAAAGTATTTGAAATGTATATATAAAATAAAATCACTCATTTGAACTTACAGATTTCCTATAGTAAGGAAACAAGAGAAAGATGATAGCTATCAAATTAGGCTTTGGGTCTAACTCATCATCGACCTCACATCTGGATTTGGACATTTTTTATCTGGAGTTTCATTGTTCGGTCCGGTGCATGCAAATTCATGGACCAAGGTACTTCCGCCTCCTGCAACTGTCCAGTTTCTTCGGGCCGGCCACATCAGGCCTGATTCTGATATCATGTCAAATTAGGCTTTACTCCTAACTTTGCACTTCAAAAGCTAACTCAAAGGAAGAAGAATTAGCCAAGTCTTATAAAGAGCCCAGAATTTAATTCGTTTCAATAATATAATAACATATCAAACATTCATGCCTAATTATGCTCCAACAGTTTAATTCAATTCCAATTCTCACCAGAGGGTTTAAAACTATTGGTATTTGTATTTGTATGCCTTTTTCCAAAATAAACACTAAATTGTATTTGTATTTGTATTTTTATGCTGAGATTCCACAAAATATACGATACGGATTTGTATTTGTATGTCAAGATTACTCTATTTATATTTGTATATCGAATTATACAATTGATATAAAAAATATTGATACGAATTGTGATTAGGCAAAATATTACTATAGAGAACTCGTTAAGTTTTATTAGTTGGTGTTTTAAAAGTTACTCATATAAGAATGTTTTCAAAACAGAGGGAGAAAAGGAGCAGAAGAGGCTTTTTCATAGAAAGCCACTTTTAGGAGATTATAAGAAAGCGACCTTCTTAGCCTCCACAGACTTTTCAATAAAAAATATACGAATGATATAATGGCAATCATAGTTAGGAATCTTAACCTTTCAACAGCTAGCTAACTAATCATGAACTCCCTCAAAAGCTACTCCTATTAAGTGTGTAGTATCATAGTAGTGCCGGAGCCAAGAATTTTACCAAGGGATATCACAATATAAGAAAAAGTAGACACACATAAAAATAAAAATAAAAATAAAGTCAACATATAATATATACAAATAAAACTAAAAATTTTGGCCTAGCTAAACAGTAGGAAAGACAGAGTCATTTGACACTCCTCGACATAAGATGGCTCCACTACTAGTTCCATAAGATGTATTTTACTTGAATTTTACGTATTGAGGAAAGTCAGAACTAGCATATGAACCACCCAGTTAAATAATTAAGGAGGGAGAAAGTGGGAAGTACTAAAGAATCTAATCTTTCAACTTGGAATTTCGGTGGTGGGACGGCTGGCTGAAGAGATTTCTGTTATTATAAACCTAAAGTACAAAAGATCTTTTGCTAATTAGAAACAATAAAGCTGAATGAACAAAAAAGAGAGGCTACTGTACACCCAACTATTAGCCTTAGGACAAGTTTAAACACAAAATAATACAATAGTATTTCCCAGCCAAACGTCTGCATGACTCAAGCAGGTCAAGCATTAATATAACTCTATTTTTTTAGTGCAAGTTGTGTGGACTAACAATAACATTATATATAAGTTGTTTACGCCATCACATTAGGTTTGACTTATGACTTATAAACAGAGATATATTCGAAATTTAAATTTGATGCATCCAATTGTTGAGTTTTTACTATTAAACTTATTGCCCCTTTAAATATAATTACAGGGTTAATCACAATTTAGTATTTGTCAAAATTTTAATAACTTTTCACACATCTTTATGGTCTGCATGTGATAAAAAATTTGGGTTCAATTAAACCCAATAAACTAAGCTCTTTCTCCCTCTTCCTACAGTAACAAGGTAACTGTTTATATAGCAATTTTGATATGATCATAATCTGAAAAATAAAGAAAAAAATTATATTACTCTGTAGTGTAAAAATTATTTTCGCTATCACTGCACATAACATAAAGCTATAACGAGGACAGCAAAATGAAGGAAGCATTGAAGGTCCAAAAAAAAGTAGGAAAGACAAAGTAACAAAGAAATGCAGTACAATATTAAAGATCAGTGACGACCCATTTACAAAACAAGTTATTAAAAAGCATTCCAAACTTATTGAAGGACCACAAACCATCCAAATTTTAAATTAAAAAAAACGTACTCCGTACTAATAGAATACTTATTGATTATGACATTACATGTGTAGGGAAGTTTTCGTTCCTATAAATACCAAGCTAGCACAATAATGGAAAATATTCCTCACTCAAATCCCAAGCTTAGATAGCATCTCAATACAACACTTAAACCCCAAAGTACTTTTCTAGTTCTCCTGCTTCTTTTTTGATATATATTTTTTTTAAAGAAGCCATTTTACTTTAACAACCTCAAGAGAAATTTTTTGTTGTCCCATATATCTAGCTATGGCCTGTATCAAACATATGTGTGTATTTAGTTTCCTTCTTGCAGTAATTGCATGTCATCAAGTTCTAATTGCTGAGGGAAGACAACTGAAGGAATTGAAAAAATCCGAGGTTGCTGATCACACGAGGGGAAAAGAAATTCCTGAAAGACAACGTTTTAGTACTGGAGACGCTTCAAAAGTACCAACTGGAAAAATCAACTATGCACCAATAGAAACAGGAAATAGCCCAGGAATTGGACATTCATCTTCAGTGCCAAAGGCAAATTATCAAGCAAGACACACTACTGTTGAAGTATCCATAGACGATGTCAAAGCAGGACACAGCCCGGGTATTGGTCATTCTTCTCAGAATGAAAAAATTGGTCCAAATGTCTAGACATGTCAATATTTAGATAAAGTGAATTATTTCTCCTGCTTATTGTAATTACTCCAGTAAGTTAGTAGTATTATAATTTATATATCCAAAATCATGGTACGTCCGTTCGCCACAGCTTGAATATTAGAGCTTGAAAGTTGTAGTTTGCAGAGGTATATTGTACACGTATTATGTATATCCAGAAATCTAAATTTTAGTAGTATAATTTAAGCAATGTAATATTATTATAAAATTAAAATTGTGTCTTTAATTAGCAATCATTTGTGCTCGTCCCCCTTATGTTGGTTCACATATAACAATACTTGAAAAGACAATTAACAGGGGCTAACTCTGCATGTATTGTCCATGCAGATGAACAGTGGGAATTAAGAATGGTAAATTCGAAGCTAAGCTACATATATTGTGACTCTTGAAGAAAAAAATCTCATATTTGTACATAAATCAAGAGGAACTTTAGTATTTAATGACATTTCCAGTTCCTACATGTAAAAAAGGTCAATAAAGTGGTGCAGACCTCGGTGACCAAATTCAAATCGCAGCAGAAACAAAGAACACTAGTGATTTTTCCTATATATAATTAAGCTTTGGTGAGTAGGGTTACTAGTGTTTGTGTTGACGGGAAGACAGCAGTTATTCGGTAGATCAATAGTCGAGATGTACAAAGATGGCCTGGATATCATAATTATAAGAAAAAGAAATGTAATGCTCACAAGCATCACAGAATATTTCAAACATTTTCATGTTAATTATGAACAAGTGTTTTGCCGCTCATGTATCATTTACCACTTGGATAACTTAATAGCCGTAATAATCCTGATATAATTTAACTCTGTTTTCCAGCTCCAGATTAGTTAGTGTAATTCTATATAAGTGGGTTCCGGGAAAGGTGGGGTGTATTGCCGTCTTAACTCTTACCCTTGCCTTGTAAAGGTAGAGAGGTTGTTTTCGATAGACTCTCGGCTCAAGTGAAGCATAAAATCAAGTATGTTAAGCAAATAAGTCAAACAAGTCATGGTGAAAATATCGAAGAAAAGAAAAGTAGCAAACTCTTGCAGAAACTTGAAACCAGAATGACAATAAACTCATTGGGAAATACAACCATTTTTCTATGTTTAGAAACCAACTAGTCGAAGTTCTAAAGTAGAAAAAGATGGATGTCTCAATTAACCATTCCACGCACCTAGAAATCTAATTGATCGCAGTCAGTAGTGTTTTAGGTAATTAAATGTTCTAATTGTAAATAAACAATCACATATATATCCCAGATCGTATGATTGAAAATTGTATTCTCTCGGTTCACTTTTACTTATTCACATTGTACTTTGCATGTCCCTTTAAGAAATAATGATTCAAATAAGTATTTTACTATAATACATGACTTGAGAATAAGTAATTAATGCTAAAGATATAACATGGAAAAACTAATTGTTTTTTCTTGAGTATGTTAAAAGTGACAAGTGAAAATCTATTTTTGTTATAGTAGACAATATAAGTGTATTGAAGATACAGGAGTGACTTGACACAGTTGAAGTAAATAATGCAATAAGAAGTGTAGTTATCCTCTCTTAATTAGTAGCTTGTTGTTAAGTAATTAGTTAGACGTCCAAGTGTATAGTTAGTTAGTTAATTAGTTTGTTAGTTAGTTAGCCACGTGGCTGTTAGCACAGATCAGTGGTGACAACTGTAGATAGCTTTATATATTTTAACCTACACACTACTGTTTCATTCAAGTTGAAGAAATGAGAATTTTCTAGCAGTTAGATTTTCTCTCTGTTTTTCCTTCTTCTTCTACATTTCATCTGATGTAAATTCAGATTTGTCCATGGTATCAGAGCTTCGAATCAAAGATCGATTCAAGCTTTCTCTTCACGATCTGATTGTGTTTCCGCAAAACTTTACTCTGTTTTTTCTACCTTATATTGTGAATTCGAAGAATCGTGGCGAATTCAGATACAATGCACGATGTTGACAAACAACGCAATCATCCTCTTCATCTTCACCAATCTGATACTCCTGGTTCTCTGTTGACAACCATTCAGCTCATAGGCGTGGAGAATTACGTTGTTTGGAGTAGATCTATGCTCCTCACACTCCGAGCTAAGAGCAAGTTAGGTTTTGTCTATGGAACTTGTAAGAAAAGTGACTATGGACCAGATCTGGAAGAACAATGGGAGAAGTGCAATGCATTTGTTCTATCATGGATCCTTAGTTCAGTTTCGAAAGAACTCATGGCTGGAATTGTGTATGCGACGGATACATCAGTTGTTTGGGCTGACTTGAAGGAACGATTTGATAAAGTAGACGGCTCAAGAGGATATCAACTACACAGGGAGATCTGCATGATTACTCAAGGTACTTCATATATTTCAGCTTATTTTACTGGACTGCGAGTACTTTGGGATGAGTTTGATGCACTAGTACCTCATCCATCATGTGGCTGTGACAAATCTGTAGTTTATGCTAGTCACCTACAATATATGAGGTTGTTTGCTTTTTTAATAGGATTGAATGAGTCCTATAGTCAGCAATGTAGCCAGATATTGATGATGATACCCTTGCCATCCTTATACAAAGCATACTTCATGATAATTGTTGAGGAAGGCCAGAGAATGACCGCAGGTTCTTATTCAGGGGGCGATTTGGGAGAATCATCAACTGCTCTTTATGCTAAAGGTACTAATTCCGGGAAAGGTAGTTCAAATCTACAGAGTGCTTTCTATGTTAATAACAATAGTTCTAGTAGTGCTGCTCGTGCTTATCAGAACAATAGCAATGGTAGTTATTCAGGCAATACTGGCTATGGTTACTACAATGATGGTGTGAGTGGATCTAATTACCAGAAACAGAAGAAAAATTACAATTTGCAATGTGAGGTTTGTAAGCTCAAGGGTCATACCAAAGAGACTTGTTACAAGGTAGTAGGCTACCCTCCTGATCATCCCAAATTCAGGAAGAAATTTGCTGGAACAAGGTCATCTAATATGGTGGAAACTGATGATCCATTCAGTGCCATTGTCAAGAGTCAGTACATGCAGTACATGGGACAACCAACCTTCACACAAGAGCAGTATGAACAGATCCTTAAGTTGCTGAACAAGGAGAATAATGGAGAACCAACAACTAATATGACAGGTATTGCTTATGCTTTCATGATAGATAGTAATCCTAGACAGTGGATAGTGGATTCAGGGGCAACAAAACATATCATATCAGACCTAAATGCATTATTTGATGTTAGTACTATACAGGAAGGCAAAAAGAACCAAGTGCATTTGCCTAATGGACATACTACCACAATTTCTCATGTTGGGAGTTATAGGTGGAATGGTAGAGATGTGTTAAGGGATGTATTGGCGGTGCCTAATTTCAAGTACAATTTGATGTCTCTTTCACAACTAACAAAATAACTACAATGCTCAATCAAATTCTTTCCTGAGTTTTGTGTCTTTCAGGACCTCTTCACTGGGAGAGTGAAGGGGATTGGTAGAGAAACAGGTGGTCTTTACATAGTCCTGGATCATGAGGCCACTAATAGCACTGATGCAGTACCAAAGCTGATGGTTGTTGATGCAGATAAAGCTGAGGATCTCTTGTGGCATAGAAGGTTGGGACACCCCTCCATGGCTGTCCTTAAACAGATACCACTAGCAGCAATAAGACTTTGTGAAATTGTGAAGAATAAATGTACAGTTTGCCCTTTAGCAAAGCAAACTAGATTACCCTTCCAGTTGAGTTGTACTAGAAGTACTAGCATCTTTGATTTAGTGCATTTGGATGTATGGGGTCCTTATAGAGTACCTACTCACAATGGTTTTAGATATTTCTTGACAATTGTTGATGATCATTCTAGAATGACTTGGTTGTATTTGCTGAGATTGAAGTCTGATGTTATGACAATCTTAAAGAATTTCTTGTTGATGGTGAAAACTCATTTTGCTGTTTCTGTTAAAAATCTCAGATCTGATAATGATAGTGAGTTTTTTTAACAATGAATGCAAAGACTTATTTAATTCCTTAGGGATTATACATCAAAGCAGTTGTCCTCATACTCCACAACAGAATGGAGTGGTTGAGAGGAAACATAGACATGTTTTAGAGGTTGCTAGAGCTCTCAGATTCCAAAGTGGCATGCCTATCAGATTCTGGGGTGAGTGTGTTATAGCAGCAGTGTATATGATAAATAGGTTACCTACACCAGTGCTGAAATAGAAGTCTCCTTATGAGCTGTTCCATAAGCATAAGATTTCATTGGATCATCTTAGAACATTTGGTTGTCTGTGCTATGCAACAAAGGTTCCTAAGTCTGATAAATTTTCACCTAGAGCCTCATCTTGGGTGTTAATGGGTTATTCTGCAACTCAAAAAGGCTACCTATTATTTGATATAGTTGATAAAACGATGCTAGTCAGCCGGGATGTGATATTTCATGAAGATGTTTTTCCCTTCCTCACTCAGCAACAAGCACCTATTCCACCCATTTTACCTTCTCATCAGGTTTTTTCAAAAGAATTCATTACTTCTTCTTCTTCACTTGGTGATCCATCACCTTCAGATCCTATTGTTTCTACTGCGCCAGAGGAGGCCATGCAACAAGAGCTGCAGGCATTAAAGGATAATGGGACTTGGCAATTGGTTCCTTTGCCACAAAATAAGTCCATTATTGGTTGCAGATGGGTTTTTAAAATCAAGTATCAGGCTGATGGTCAGGTAGAGAGGTATAAAGCAAGACTTGTTTCTAAGGGGTATAGCCAAACAGCTGGGATTGACTATCAAGAGACCTTTTCCTCAGTTGTCAAAATGGTGACAGTCAGGACTGTGATTGCCCTTGCAGCTGCTGAAAATTGGTTCCTTTACCAGATGGATGTATACAACGCTTTTCTCCAAGGTGATTTATTGGAAAGTATTCATGAAGCTACCTCAGAGGTTGCAGGTTCAGGGGGAGAAGCCTATGGTCTACAAGCTTGTCAATGCCTTATATGGACTCAAACAAACTTCTAGATAATGGAACTCCAAGTTAACAGAAGCCTTATTAAATTCAGGTTATACACAGAGTCATTTGGATTACTCCTTGTTTACCAAGAGACAAGCTAACAGTTTGGTGATCATCTTAGTTTATGTAGATGATCTCTTAATAACTGGGAATGATGCAGCTTTGATTCAAGAAACAAAAACAGTTCTACATCACAGCTTCAAGATCAAGGATCTGGGAGAACTAAAGTTCTTCTTGGGCATTGAGTTTAGTAGATCCAAGAGAGGTATCCTCATGAACCAAAGGAAGTATGCCTTGGAGATGTTATCAGAGGCAGGACTAACAGGAGGCAAGATAGCTCTAACCTCACTGGAATGCAACATGAAGCTTACAACAACTGATTATGATGACTGTAATGATGATGAACTATTTCAGAATATGCAACAATATCAAATAATGATTGGTAAATTGTTGTATTTAACCATCACCAGACCAGACATTGCTTATACTGTTCAAACATTGAGCAAATTTATGCAAAAGCCTAAGCTACAACACTGGAATGCAACATGAGAGTCCTAAGATATATCAAAATGCAACCAGGATTAGGTTTGTTAATGTCCTCCAAGAAGGATATGAAGTTGACAGGGTATTGTGATGCAGATTGGGCTGCTTGCCCAAATACAAGAAGGTCTGTGACAGGGTATTTTTTGAAACCTGGTGACTCACTCATTTTCTGTAAATCTAAGAAATAAGCTACTGTTTTCAGAAGCTCTGTAGAGGCAGAATATAGGAGCTTGGCTTGCTTAACAGCTGAAATAGTTTGGATGACCAACTTACTAAAGGAGTTGGCTGTCAGTATTGAAGAACCAGTTTCCATTTATTGTGATAGTAAGGCTGCGATACAAATTGCTTCAAACCCTGTGTTCCAAACACATTGAAATCGACTGTCACTTCATTAGGGAGAAGGTGCAACAAGGGCCCATCAAAACCTTTTATATTCCTACACATGCTCGGTTGGCAAATCTCATAACCAAGGCTTTGGGAAGAACACAACATGAATTGTTGCTATCCAAACTAGGTGTCCTCAATGTCTTCAGTGGACCTAGTTTGAGGGGGAGTATTGAAGATACAAGAGTGACTTGACACAGTTGAAGTAAATAATGCAATAAGAAGTGTAGTTATCCTCTCTTAATTAGTAGCTTGTTGTTAAGTAATTAGTTAGACGTCCAAGTGTATAGTTAGTTAGTTAATTAGTTTGTTAGTTAGTTAGCCACATGGATGTTAGCACATATCAGTGGTGACAGCTGTAAATAGTTGTATATATTCTAACCTACACACTACTGTTTCATTCAAGTTGAAGAAATGAGAATTTTCTAGCAGTTAGCTTTTCTCTCTGTTTTTCCTTCTTCTTCTACATTTCATCTAATGTAAATTCAGATTTGTTCAAAGTGAATGGAGAGAGTATAACTTTACAATCTGGCAATAAATTGTTAATGATTCTCATGTTAACCCACTAAACTACAATTAATCAAATATTTAATTAGTGGTACTATATACATAGACAAAAAGGAGAGAACGAGTGGAGTTGACAGCGACAGCTGAGCAACGAGGTTTCCTAATGGGGCAATTAACAACCATAACCTTTGATTTAAAAATATTTATATCAGCCACTGTCAGGTAAGAACTAATTAAGCACTTTTCAATTGCAAATTGCAGAGAAAGAGATACGATTAAATAACGTAAAGGCATATGCGACCCACCATGAGCACTCCCTACTCTTCGTTCGATAGATAAATTACTAATTACGAGTACTAAACAACAGAAAAATCTTACCCAAGTAGATAGTTATATTATTTAGAACTCGAAAATGCCTAGCTACATTTTGCATTTTGTGTTAACTTTAATATTATATAATAGAAAGTCAAAACTACAGTCAAATTGTTAGTCAAATTAATTGAAGTGTTGTTTTCAGTTTGAGCTCATCCCACTAATTACTTTTTTTGAAAATTGACTCCAAAGAATAAAAGAGTATCTATCATATATGTAAGCCACCAAGGAAAAAGTCCAAGACAAGCACTTAATGTCTGATGATATGTTAATTTAAGGAATCTCTTATGGTAAGTTTGACTGGGGCAGCAGATGAAAAATGAGCCGCAATAAAGTGAATCTTGAAGAATCTCGGCGGTAGCTGAGCTGTTTAGATTCCTTAAAGAATATGCTGTGTGCTTAGACTCTCTGGGAGGTGTCTGAGCTGTAATTAGACAACAAATTAAGTATAAAAAAAAAGTGATTATTATTAATAGGTGCATACATATATACTCAGTTAATTAGTTAACCCCATGTTACTTTGTCTAAATGTTCAATTAAAATGGCGGCTATCTAACATGAGTTGGATCCTTACCATGTCAGCGGAAGAGCAGAGATTTCAATTTTGAAATCTTTTTGTATTGCTACATGCATTACACTTGGTTTGAGTTGTAACTGAGACCGTTGTGTTAGAGTAAAGTATTCCACCTAATGGGACAGCCAGGAAACGACAATAGTCGTGCATGTACCTCATTCTTATTTTTTTAGGCAAAATATAAACACCTCTCTAGACTTTATCGAATTTTATTCGGATCCTTCTAAATTATTAACATTTTAATTATTTTTTCAATTTAGTTATTTGATACCATTTACACCCCTCTCTCTCCTCCCTCCACCATGCGCAACTTTTCATCACATATAAGGTATAAGGGAGTGAGATACACTTGCTGTCATGTGAATTTTTTGTTTACGTGATATTTTTTAAAAATAAAATTATTTTTTACTTTTTAAAATTCATTATTTTTTAAGATATTTTATTTTAGGGTCAAATTAGTAAAACGCTTCGCCAGATCTTCAACTTTTAGGCCAAAAAAAACTTATTTTACTAAAGATAATGAAATTTTAGCCCTTTTTATATAGATCTTGTCTGAAAAGAAAAAAATAGTAATTACATATAGATAAGATATAATAAAAATTATACAGTTAAAACTTCATTATATATTCAACTAAAATTATTTATTTCACTAATGAAATAATTAATGACTATCAAATTGCAAAGTCAATGAGATAAATAAGACTACTAATGATTTAAGTATACAACTTATAATCCAAATTTAGAAGGCTTTTGTTAGGTGTTCTTCCTAAGTAAAAGTTGTGGTCCTGCATGTATGTGTTACTACCTTCGTCTCAATTTATGTGACGGTGTTCGAATTTCGAGAATCAAATTAAATAAATTATTTTTAAATTATGATTTTTTCAAATGTCTTTTAAATATTTTAAATTATTAATTATTAACATATAGTACTTTTCATGTAGTCTCTAAATATGTAAATTTTATTTTAAAAGACTAAATGATTCTATATATATGTCCAATTTTTGGGGTTGAAACTAAGAAATTTGAATATGAAAAGAGAAAAATGTCACATAAATTGAGACAGAGAGAGTGTAACACATTCATTAACAGTAAGTGAGCTTAATGAGAATCAAAGTTTAAATTTAAATAATTTTCAAATATAAAATATAAGTACTAATTTTTTAAAACTAATTAATACTCCCTCCGTCTCAATTTATGTGGCATATTTCAGATTTCGAAATTCAAACAAGTCTATCTTTGACCGTAACTTTTTTATATATCTTTTAAATATTTTGAATTGTCTATTATTGAGACTTGTAGTACTTTTTATGTAGTTTTCAAATATATAAATTTTATTTCAAAAAACTTAAAGATTGCATGTCCAAATTCACGGTCAAACTTAAACTGTTTGACTCTCGGGAAGTGAAAACTGTCACATAAAATGGGACAGAGGCAGTAAGAAAAAAAGAGATTTGTTGATATCCACCATTAGTATTTTCATAACAAAATTGAAATTTGAGGGAGCAGGCAATGAGGTAGGCTTTGGCACCTCTTCCTATGGAATCTTTAGCTTTTCATCTAACTCTTTAAATACCACCCCGAAGCCCTTGCCAAACGGACTATCCTCTAATACTCTATTAAACTTCCAAAGTCTAAGTTAGCTTTGCTTCCTCTTAATTAGTCTTAGCAAAGCACCAAGCTAACACCCTTTGATCCTTAGCCTTTTCTCCTCTCTATATTTTTCACATATGGCCAACTTTTGTACCTCAACTTTAGTAGTACTCTTCATGTTGCTATTCGTATCAAATCTAGTTCTTTTCAGCCAAGGAAGAAATCTTGCTACAAAAGAAAATTTGAACCTTAATGTTGCGACGCTAGGCGTAAAGATCGTCGAAAAAAAGGAAGCTAGTACTAAACAGTTGGGGAGAAGTGGATTTAGATTTATGGAAGCTGGAAGTGTGGATGCTTTTAGCAGCCCTGGACACAGTCCTGGCATTGGTCACTCCAAACACGACTAGCTAGCTAGCTTTACCCCGATGTAATAGCAATTTGGTATCAATTTGTAATGCTCGATCTTTTCATATTGCATGCATGTATTATGTAGTACGTACTAGCTTCAATTCGATTGGCTTAGTTTGTAGGATTCATGAATGATGTAAATTTATTCATTTACTTCAAAGTTAATTGTGAAAAAACTTTCATTTCATTGTACTCTTCAAGATTTATACTCCCTCCGTCGATCTTTACTTGTCCACTATTGACTTGACACACACCTTAAAAAATAATAAATATGTAGTGGAAGTAATTTACTATATCACCCTTTAAATATAATAAATTTAATATTTTGAGAAATGCATGGGTAATGAATAGTATTTAATAGCAAGGGTAAAATGGACACAAAATAATAAATTATCCATCGATTTCCAAACTGGACAAGTATTATTGAACATTTATTTTTAGTATACTGACAAGTAAAGATGGACGGAGGGAGTAATTTCGCAGTTTCTATAACTTATATGCCCTTTGTTTCAATTTGTTTGTCCTACTTTCTTTTTTAGTCTCTTTCAAAAATAATTCTCTTTTCTTTTGTAGCAACTTTTAATTTCAACCTTCCACGTGACATGTACCACAAGATTAAAATGCATTTTGATACATTCAACGTATTTTTAGTTTAAAATCACAAGATTCAATTTTTTTTTTATTTCTTTAACTCCGTGTCAAATTAAAACCAGACAATTAAACAAATTGAAATGGAATTAACAACAAAAGCTAAAATATAATGCATGCCGCCAAATTCCCGATGACTACTCACAAGTTAAACGAAACTTCTTTCGCCGAACATTTTAGAGGATATCTAATAAAAAATTACGCTAGGTAGGGGCATGTAAATGCAGAATATATGACTTTTAAGACTAATATACCCTCCGGTCCTTAATCTATGGTTTTGATAAATATGTAAGAATAGCAATTGATGGTACGTAAAAGTCGTATGATATTTGATAAAATTACACTTATTTATTTATTAATTGATTAATTAATGACTATAAGCCTGGGAAGTAAAAGTAGAACTGGAAAAAAAATTAACTTGGACAAATATTTTGGACCAATTCCTTTTGACTGAAGTAACATATAAAAAGAAGATGAGAGAATAAATCCTAGCTAGTGGCATGTAAATAGGTCATGTAATACTCACGTGATGCATACTTTTTTTGAAGTACAACTTCATGTGTACAGCTTATCATTTCTGGTGCGCCATCTAGTATGTCATATCTTGTAATATATTAGTATTTTTTTGTTTTAATTTATATGGTTTGATTCGGAATATGGGAAGAAGGGTTAAACTAATTAATGTTCGATGTGAATTCAGATATTAAATTTGTAATTCTTTTAACTAGGATAAATAAATTAAAACTAAAGGAGTAAATCTTTTTTTACTTCTCCCTCATAAATTGTGAGTTCATTTTGCATGATATGTAACTTAACACAACTATAGACCACCATTTCGTTAACAGCACATTTTTTTCGACCGTAAACGCTAAGGCAATAACAACCCCTACCACTATACAATTACGCTAGTATACTTCATGAAAAAATATGGTCAGAAATCAAACTACGAAATTCATCGTTAATTGGGATCAACGATGTATTTTTATTATTAGCCATAGAAGTTGTCGGTAATTTGTTTTTTAATTTCTTTTTTTATTTAGAGACAGAAGTTTTCCGTTACTAATACTTTTAAAAAAAAATATACTATGATCAAGAACCAAACAATTTTAGATATTCAATTATACTAGCACCTAACATCCATGCGTCACAGTAAGATGCAAATTAACGGTAGCTCCACATGAGATTTGAAAATCCATGAGAAAGAACAAAATCAAAAGAAATCTTTCACCAACCCCATTGAGATCATCAGAAATGAAAACAAAATGCACATGAAAGTGCAATGGACTGGTACTTAGCTAATTAGGGTCCACTATTTTTTGTCTGGGACACTGCCATTTGAAATTTGTAAGTTAATATTTAAGTACCTCGTAATTAGCTAGCTCCTTAGGCCATGGAGACCACCTTTTTCATTGTTTACAATTCTTTTTTTGCCATTAACTGCAAAGGAAATCAAGAATCTTCCCAATTTTGTGCTCATAAAGAATCTTGCTTTTTTAGCCTTCACATACACAAGTTGGAATTAGGCAACCGCAAAGGGTCACCTTAGGCCTTTGGGCTCTCTAAACTGTAAAGTTAGGTTCCTCTAATCTTCTATATTACATGCAACAGTTGTTTAAGGACAATTTTTTTAAAAAAAAAAAACTTAGCAGGACAAGCACTAGTCCCTAATAAACAGTATACAAGTACAAAATGTGTAGGTCACTGGGAAGGTGCATGGGTACCAGTTGGACTCTCCTAAAGTTCTTTAATTAAAGGTTTAATTTTTGTCTAAATGTACTCCATTCGTCTCAATTTATGTGGTAGCGTTTGACTAAACACCAAATTTAAGAAAGAATATTTTTGAAATTTGTGAAGTAAAATCAACCTTAGATATTTGTGTGACTATCTAAGTTGTTTCTAATTATAGAAATATAATTTTTTTTAAGGACAACTAAAATGAAATATGTGCTACATAAATTGGGACGGGGGAGTACTTTATAAGTTCTTTACAAAATTAAGTACAATTTGTAGGTAGCCCTTGAGGTCTCGAAGGGTAGTATAAAGTTTTTATAATGAAAAGGGAATTGCTTTTCGACTGCCAATCCAATCCCCTGGGAAAGATCTTGTTTAATTAGAGGGTGGTTACTGTTCTTTAAGTGAAGCTTAGGGCTACTGAATTTTTATAATATCATCTCATAACGTGATGGGTCTCTGAGTAATAAAAAATATTTAGTAAGATATACACAAAGAGATATAGAATGCAATTGCCAGGCTGGTATTTATTTGTATGTATAAATTGTGCGATTGGATACCTTTCGGTCTAAAGCTTCTTTTGGTCGTAATAATTATTTTTTTCCTACTAATAAAGAAGTATGGATTATTTTAGTATAAATTTGTAATGAAGGTATACTTAGAGCCCGTTTGGATTGACTTATTTTAAGTATTTTTTAAGTTAAAATAGCTTTTAAGTTATTTTATAGTGTTTGGGTAAGGTAAAAAAGTGTTTCTGAACACTTAATTTTAAGCCAAAATAGCAAAAAAAATCTAAAAGCTAAAAGCTGAGATTTTCAACTTAAAAAAATAGCTTAAAATAAACTTATCCAAACAAGCTCTTAAAATGTGTACTTGATTGTCTCCAAATATTCTTGTATGAGTAGTAAAATAGAATAAAAAAGTCGGTCACATTCTATAATAATAAGAGTTGTAAAGTTATGTTGTTGTTTTTAAAAAAAAATTAGTTGTCCAATTTAATACTTATAAAGTTGTCTAGTATTATTACAAAAATCTGAATAAAACACGTTAAAATTAGGCGGGTCTCTAGATATTCTGCCTAAATTACTTTATTTAAACGTAAGAATAACATGAGATGTTGTAATTTTGGAGAAACTAATTGAAATGAGAAGACGACCAAGATTCAGGACTATCGAACAATAAGTCAACAAGTGGTCAGCAAAAGGATTGTGTGTATAATTTGGTTTATAATTGGGATAATTTAGTTTTTTCAAGAAATTAATCCAATTAAGGACATGACACATTGTGTAAACCAATTACATGGTGATTTATTTTCTCTGCAAGAATCAAATTCCTTGTTTATCATGGCAAGCATATTTCTGAAATGAAAGGTTTTCAGTTCGATCTGTCTTCTTAATGTCCTTAGACTTAACGGTGCGTCTACATTTTTTTGCACTTTTTCCCTCTTAGGCTATTTCGGTTTCGAATAAATTAGAAAGAGTTAATTAACTATATGAAACACTAGTGTACTTAACCGCGCTTCACACGATTTTAAAAAAAATTATATTTTTTATTTAAAAATAATCTTTAGTATCCATATATATATACACTCATAATACTTTCATTTTTTATGACTTATACCTATATATTACTGAACCGAATGAATATTACATGTGAACCTCATTTAAATCAGTACGTGTGAACTTGAGTAAGAAAAAGATGAAAAATATAAGAAATAATGAAAAGGAGAAGAAAATGTTAACTTGAAATTCGGCGAATGTAAATCAGAGATGTCGCTTACGAATTTTTTTCTTTTTTTACTCTCTTTTAATTAGTCTTTTGTTTCTTAGTATAATTCATTGACAAATTATATCTGTTAAGTTATTGGAAGATGCAATTAAAAGTGGCGAGATATCCCTAAAATTAGAAAGAATCCTGAGATGAATAATAACTCTCGTTGGGAAATGAAAATGAATATTCCCAATAATTCTATATGATTGGTTAAATTTTTAAAAAAATAGATATAAAAGAGAGGTGAGGAAACATGTTATTTAAGTAGAGAATGCAAATAGATGGATGGTTTTTGTAACTCATGAGATATGATTAGATGTGATAAATATAATATGATAGAATTTTATTATTGTTAAATAAATTAAATAACAAAAATAGTGAAGAAAAAAGAAGGAAAAAACGAAAAGAAAATTGAAGCCATAGAGAGATGTCACATCACCTTATCTATGTTCTTCCTTTATATATAAATATAAATTTGATCTTTTCAGTAATTAATATGAAGTTGCCCCACACATGAATTACATGACCAAGGATGTAAGATATAGAAGCAAAAGCGAATTTACGATATCATATTCATCTAAACTCAACCAATACTTTTTACGTTAAGCATAACTTATGTATACGAATCTACTAAAACTGCAATGAACTAATAGTATATATGAACAATAATTTTAAAAATAATGCATTCAATGACAAAAAATTTAAACGTTGAATCTATAAAGTTGTAATTCTAAATTGACCTTCTTATATGAGTATTGTAATTTTATAAATGACTAAAAAAAAACTGAGAGAAAATTTAAACAAAAAAAACATCTCAAACATTTAATTTTTTTTAATAAACATTTGTAGGATCTCGTCTTCATCCCCTTTAAATTCAAATCAGATCATAAATACTATCACATGATTATATCTCCTCGTGATTTTTTTTGTACAATATTTAAAAATTTACCCACGGAGAGAAGAAAAAAAAGTGTTCGCAAATCCATTATTAAAAAACACAACACAGCACAGTATCAAAAGCAAATACAAAAAAGATAACGTTTCCAAAGCAATTAAAAAGAAAAAGTTGAGTCATAATTATGAATTTTATTACAATAAAATAGCAATAAATAAGAGAAAAGACCAAAAATAAGAACAATAAATGTGGTCCTTAATATTCTAAAAATGAATACTCACCATATTTTAAGAATCATAACTTACAAGGATATACAAAAAAAAACTAAAACAAAAACTTTAAGAATAGTAACAATTGAACTATAAAATTAAATTAAAAATAAATCGAAGATGTTGGAAAAAAGGAAAAGGGAAACAACTTCTAAAATGTAGAATCTATAACTTTCGATGTGTTGCTATGGAATACGACAGTCGACAGTCATTACTCTAAATAGATTTTTTTTCTAATCTAAAAGCAATTTACATTCAGTGATAGAATGGAGAAAATCAACAACCTTGATGATGTTGTAATTAACGATGTATCACAATTTTTCCTTTCTTGTATATGTCACGATCATGAAATGTTCTCTTGCATTTTCAGCCTGTCATCTTGCCACATCCTGCACAAAAAAAAAAGTCGGACACCACATGTGTACTAATTAGTATTTGCATAAAATGTGGAGGCTCTTCCATAAGATCGCTAGCATGAGAAAATAAAAAAGTTTGACCATAATATACTTTGAAAGGGGAGGGAGATTGAGAGGATTCTATTCTACTAAGAAAAAACGTAAAGCAAAATAAGAAATATAGAGTGAATAGATAAATAGTATAGTGCTACTTTAAAGAGAAATTTACTCGAGAGAATTCGTAACGCAGAAGAAGGAAAATAGAGGGATGTGCAAAAATTTTGACCAACATGAAAAAAGAAAGAGAAAATGAAAATGAGCATCAAACAAATACATATGAGATTGTTATTTATAGATTGGTTAAATTATAAAAAATAAATAGAAGGAAGGTGAAGAGACATGTTGTTTAAGTAGAGAATGCAAATAAATGAAGGTTTTTTTGTAACTCATGAGATATAATTAGATGTAATAAATATAATATGATAAAGTTTTATTATTATTATTATTAAATAAATTAAATAGTGAAAAGAATGAGGAAAAAATTCAAAAAATGGAGAAAAAAATAAATAGAAATGGAGGTCATAGAGAGGTGCCACACCACCTTGTCTATGTCTATCCTTTATATATATATAGATATATATAGATGTGCATTTAGATATTCTTTCACCTCTAATAATTCTTACTTTTAATTATTAATTGTGCATATATATATATAGATAGATATAAATCAATAAAAACTATTTCATTAATTAGTATGTGGAGATTGTGAATTTAAATCAATATATTAATTCATAAATAAGAAGAGTATTAATTATAGAGTCATTTATTGTTATTGTAACATTAAAGAAAGGAAAAAAACAAAATAAAAAATAGGAAAAAACCCAAAAAAAAGAGAAAAAAAATAAATATGAATGGAGGTCATAGAAAGGTGTCACATCACCTTGTCTATAACCCTCCTTTATATATATATATATATATATATATATATATATATATATATATATATATATATATATATATTGATTGTAAAAGAATGTTTACATGCTTATAGGAAATGTTAAAGTATTGGTTCCATATAGTGACGAAAATGAATTCACATTCATATACGTATAAGAATTACTCTCATAGCACCACTAATGCTATGATTTCTAAAAATAGTTGTCTCAACTTATTTGTCATTTTAAAAATTAAGATAAAATTAACTATCTTTAGCAGGGGGAAATTTAGTAGGTAATTTATGGTACACGTGAACCCGTGGTCTTTTCGCAATACTAAATATTTTATGCATATATTTTCTTAAATTGATCTAATAATATTACTTTCTGGCACCAATACTGTTAAAAGGCTTAGTGGTGCACTTGGTTGAAAGCTAAATTATTTACCTAGAGGTACAAGGATTTTTAAAAAAAATAAAAATAAAAATTGGGGCAAGAGAAGGGAAAATACGGGAGGCAGAGATTACAATGTGTGGAATCGAACCCTCGCCAATAAGTTGAAAGTTCATGTGGTCAACCAACTAAACTATTAAGATTCTCATTTCCCACTTGATGTATTTTTTCTCCTTTCTTTAGTAGTGCACCTATCTTCTAGAAATCTTAAATTCGCCTCTAATCCTTAATAGTAATTGTTCTTAAAGACTACAAACATCTCAATAAAGTACATATTTAACGGAGAGAGATTATATTCAAGACGTAAATGAGGCTAAAATAGTCAAAACTCCTCCTAATTAATGTTTTCTTAAGAAACGTGTAAAGGAGAAACACGACAAGTAATTTGAGACTGACGGGAGGTATATGTAAGAAGAAGAAGAATCTTTGTTTGTTTTCCGAAGGAGTATTGAGCTTAATTGGAGTAATAAAACTATTCAGATTTTAATATTCTTGGAGGAAGATCATAATAAATGTAAAAAAGAGATATTTCTTTTATCCCAAAACACATATTTTTAACCATTTTGAGCTGAAAGGAGGCAAGCAAATGGGATGAGGCGAACTCTGTCATCTCTTTCTATTCGCTTCCAGAGGTGCTTAAGTGGTCATTATCCGGGTGAAGGAATGGACTAGGGTAGGTAAGGGCTTAATGTTACTCCAATAAATAAAATGGGGAGCTAAGAAATTGTACATTGAAAATGAATAGTGATAGTATATGGTAATAATAGACTTGGAGATTGCAGCTAAGTCATGTGGAGTACCATGGGATGAGAGCATGGGGAATATAGACAAGTAGCTAGCAAATTGAAGATAGAATAGATAGAATGCCATGTGAGCAATATTTTGCTGCTTCTGCACTAGAGGTCACCCTTAATCACCTAAAACAAACCATCCATTCTTACTTTACATATTCATTCTTCTTTCTTTTTTTCTTTTATTATCTCAATAGGAATCTTCCCACTACTGAGGAGTGAGAGGACACAAGCACATGTTCCTCTCTTTCATGTTCAATTGAAAAGGGCAAATATTAAGGACAACTATGAAAATACATCTTGTCCTCTTTTTCCTGCCTATATATACTACAGTTGTAAATCTGTTTTAACATACAAACTAATTAAAACCTTAGCTTATTGTTCCAACTTCCACCACTACTGCTCTCTTCTTTACTCAACTCTACCATAAATAATAAACACAATGACTTCAACAAAGACTAAAGCCATTATTTTCTGTATTTTCTTCATTGTATTGATCTTGAGTAATGAGATCTTACATGTAGAGGCAAGGCACCTCAAGTCTAAGCACTGCAGCCACTGTTCAAAAACTTTGAAAGTGAAAAGCAGGGGAAATTATAAGGCATCTTCTAATTTTGGGTCATCAACACATGCAGCTGAAGGTAGTAGCAAGGCTGAGGTGCCTTCAGGGCCCGGGCATAGTCCGGGTATTGGTCATTCAATTCAGAATTAGAAGTCAAAAAAATTTATGTGAAACAAGCAAAAAGGCGTATGTAGAAGATTATTATTTTTAGTTGTATGTATGTATCATAAGTAATTGCTCGTATGTTGTGCCTTTGTGTATATATTATTGTTGTTTTACATGAGATATTGCTGAAAAGTAATATTCCCTTCATTTCAATTTGTTTGTCTTGTTTTTCTTTTTTAGTTCATTTTAAAAAAAAAGTCACTTTTCCCTTTTTTGCAACTCTTTAATTTCAATTTTTCACATAATATGTTTAAGACCACAAGATTAAAGGACATTTTGGTACATGTTGCATATCTTTAATTAGTTTAACATCACAAAATTCAAAAATCTTTCTTACTTTCTTAAACTTTTTGTCAAGTCAAAACTATACGATCGTATTAGTATATGTACACAAAATAGTACCAAACTTGAAGCCAAGGATAATCTAGCTAGCTAGAAGTAAAAATATGGATGGAACTCTTAAATCTAAAATCTACACTTCCACATGTATAACTGACGGAGAACGTCGCACTCATTCCAAAAGATCATGGCCAACTACAAGCACCTTTGTGTTTGAACGTACATTAACTTCCGTTGGGATAAAGTAAAATTGATGAAGTTGAAGATGTGCGAGTGGAGAACATTATCATATTTAATTACATGAAATATGGCTTCTCTACCTTTCAAGACAGAGCTAACGTTGAGTACGCACCACCCTCCACAAATATGAAATTACACGGAATATGTTCTTCTTCTTGTTAAAATACACCTTCAGAGTCCAATAGTTCAATATTTCACTTGAAGTTAAATACTCTAGTTTAGTATTGCAAATACTGGTTATCAAACTAATATTTAAATTTCAATATTCAAGAATATACTCCCTTCGTCCCAATTATGTGGTACAGTCCGGATTTCTAGAGACAGATCCTTTAATTTTGACCGTGACACAATCTAGATTTCGATCGAACCCGAAGACTACTCATTGTGCGGTGCCCATATAATCCTAGTCAATCGGGCAATCATCTTAATTACTGCGATTGAACGGCTATCGATCATTCAGTCCTTCAAAATGGAATTTGATATTCTAGAATATATCTAACGCATGAGAGATCGATAAATTATCGTAATTTTAGACTAAACAAGACTATGATTGCTTCTAAGAAAATAAGCTGGAATAAAAATACTGTTTGAAAAGACTCTGTGAGCATTTTATTGAGAAAAAAGTAAGCTAGCAATAAAATCTTGACAAGAGGAATATTAATATTCATAGTGAATAAAGAAATGGAGAGAGTAGAGAGACGTAGAACAGAACAAAATCTCTTCCCGCAATAAAGGTGGTTAACGTAGAAAATAACTTTCGGCAAGTTTGTTATATTTGGTGTCATATCTCAACCATAGACGACATATTTCCTTGTAGAGCCTTTTCTTTTGAGTCTGTTTAAAAAATAATGTTATTTTTTCATAATTAAAAACAATATAATTTAAAAATTCACACAAATATTTAAGATCTGTTTTAAATCACAAGTTTCAAAAGTTTTTTTTTTTACTTTTATTTCAAGTCAAATAATATCACATAGATTAGGACGAAGTGAGTTATAGTTACTATATGGCCCTAAATATGGCAGAACAAAGTCAGCACTGTGCATTAGACTTTACAATAACTTTAGTTATTTGGTGCGAAACCCTTGGTTATATATGGCATTATATTCCTATTGCTGACCTTGATATGATAAGGATACTGTGTGAGTTAGGGATCTACTCTAATTTCCCAGAATTATCGTTGAATTAGAGTGTGTTTGGTATGAAGGAAAATGTTTTCCTGAAACATAAGTGGTTTTCTCACATAATTTTTGGCGTTTGGCTAGTAAAAAGAAAATATTATCTCAAGAGCATTTATGAATAATCTGGGCAAATACTTTGATAACGGACCCGACCTCGACCCTCAACCCAACTACCGACCCGGGATTGAACTCCAGACGTTGACCCCGACTTAGGACCCGACCCCGACCGGTAACCCGACTCCTGATCCTGACTCAAGACTCGACTCTAGACCTCGACACAAACTTGGGACCCGCCCCTGTCCCAAATCCGATCAGGAGTCGAGAGTCAGATTGGGGTCGGTGTTGGTGTCAGGAGTCTAGACCTGGGTAAGGGTTGGGGTCGGGAGTCGAGGTGGGTCCTGAGTCCTGGGTCGGGGTTGGGAGTCGAGTCCAGGTCCCAGGTTAGGGTCGGGAATTGGGACCTTAGACTCGGGTCGAGGTCGGAGTTGGGTAGTGAGGTTGAAAGAGAGTTTTGAAAAATATTTTCCTTACTTTACAAAAAAAAGTCATTTTCCTTAAATTTGAGGAAAATAAGTTTATTTGGAAAACATTTTTCACATCATTTAAGCTAACCAAACATGAGAAAATTAAAAAATATTTTTCAGAAAATGTTTTACTTCCTACCGTAAACACCTTTAATATTGAATTGTGTGACCATGACCAATTGATCATTGCATCTACAAGTTTGACCGTGAGACATGTCACATTTTAATTCGCCTAACTATATTTTCAATAATAATCGCTCATGTATCAATTTGATTCATTTTCATGAATTAAAAAAGCACACAATGGATTCTTCTTTTTTTTTCCTTTTTTTTTTAAGGTAATCGTAAAATTTGAACTCAGGAGTCTACCTGCTTTATTACCATATCAGTGCAAATAAAAGAAATATTTTACTAGCTCTAGCGGACTTCACGTTCTCATGATGCCTTTCTGTGGCCTTGTAAGTTGTAAAGGAAAAATGTAGAACCTTCTTTATGTCTCAGGGGTGGGGAAATTAAAGGGGGGTGCTTGGCTAGTTTTTTAATTTTTTTTTAGCTAGTTACACTTACAAGTTACACACCCATGTCTTCAGAAGAGACTAATTATAACTAGCTCACAATGCATGACAGAGTCGCCAGGAATTAAGATATACTTCCTCTGGCTCATTTTATGTGACACTCTTTCCTTTTTAGTCCGTCCCAAAAAGAATGTCATCTTACTATAATTAAAAGAAAAAAAATTAAATTCTTATTTTACCCTTAATGAAATGATTTACAATCATACAAATATTCAAAAATTATTTTGGACCACAAGTTTTAAAAGTCTTCCTTCTTTTCTTAAATATTGTGTCAAGTCAAAGGATGTCACATAAAATAGGACGGAGGAAGTATATGTTTATATACGAAGATTTTTAATTTTTTTTGTTTCTTTTGGGCTAAAATGATTAAACAAATGCAAAGTAGCTAAACTCCAAAATCTTGACAGTAAATCTTAGAGAAAGGGACACCAAGAGTCCAAGACCACACAATATACTATTGTCCTCCTTTTTAAAATTTTTTAAGGAATAAAATGAATTGACATTTCCCAACCGTTCGTAAAGATGGAATCTTAAAGTTATTATAAATGAAAAGACAAAATTAGGTACAGTACTAGAACAGTAGTAGTATATATTTCTAAGAAAGAAAAGTACAACACATAAAGTTGAACTTCGAGTTTAATTTGGAGTTCTGACCCCACGATTTTAAAAAGAATTTAAAGATAGTGGTAGTTAAGTTAGTTTATGATTAATGCATTAGCAGTCTCAAACCCCACATTGATACTTGAATTACGTTATTATTAACGACAAAGATACGCTTACTAAATCAATTGCCCTAGGTTAGTAGGTTGTCGGGCCTAGATTCTAGGGGTCGTTTGGTACGATGGTGGGATATCCCAACAGATATATCGATTAGCTATCTCACCTTTTATATGGAATAACTAATTTCACCTTTTTAGTTATGTAAAAGTTATTATGGGATTAGCTAATATCCCATATTTAACCTGATCAAATATGAATAGATAAAGTTAATCCTAAATTTTATCGTGAATTATTATCTGTATTCCATATACAAAACGTGATTATTTCCTTTTTATCATTTTGGACCCATCTCACATGGAGACAGAGGTTCGTGGGCTGAAGCATGCGCATTAGAGAGTACGGCTTAGATTTATGTTTGTCCTAACATAATTTAATTCTAATTCTTTTTTCAATTAGGGCTAATTGTGAAATTAATTAAGAGATCCAACTGGGACCCATCTACTAATTGGGAGGTTGAAAATGACAGCACACTATTAGTGGAGATTCTTGATTTTGACAAAGCATAAAGAGGGTATAGATGACTTTCTAGTCAAATGAAAATTAGTCAAAATTAAAGTACTAGTGTAGTACTAAAACCATGGGCAGCAGAGCTAAAGTGTATTTGCTTGTTTATCTTTGAGAAAATAGGTAAAGTCCCTCCTAAAATTGGTCGTGATTTAGAAATACACAACTAAACTTTATGGAGGTCCTATTATTACCCCCTTATTTTTGTTCAAAGGAGATTATATTCCTGCTTATGATCCTAAATAACGTGGAGAGTGTATTTCACTCTCCAATAAAGCGTGAAATAAGTTGAAATTCAATATTTAAATTTTTTTTTCAGCATCTCTTATAGTAGAAATATTTTTTTATCACTTTATTTATTTTTTAATTTTTTTTCCTCCATTTCTTGATTTTTTTTCCCATTTATTTCCTTTCTCTTTCCCTTTCTTGTTTCTTCTTCTTTCATTACATCTCTTGCAACTTTCACCATAATTTTCCTTTTCATCCCATTTTTTCTTTCTTTTATTCTTCCTTTCCTTTATTTCTTTTTCTATTACAACAACAAATTAAGACTTAATATGTAAAACAAATTTGTGACTTTGCATCATAACTTTTTTTTTGATTTTTAAAATTAAAAATTTAAAAGATTTCAATATTTACAATGGCAGCTCGATTTGATCGCATTTTTTTGTTTCCTTATTCTTTAATATTCATATTTAGTGGATTTAGTGGATTTAGTGGTGATCTACAAATTTTGATTTTTGATTGGGTGGTAAGTTAGATTTTCAGATTTTGGATCTTTGGTGGGTTTGTGATGAATTCGATGATGGTTTCTGATGATTTTAATTTAGTGATTTGATTTTATTTTCAGTCGAGATGATGTTGACGTTGTCGGAGAAGAAGGATTGAAGAAAAGAATAGAAAAATAAAAACAAAAATAAAAATATAAAATGAAAAGAGTGAATAAAAGGGGAAAAAAGAAAGAAAAGGATAAACAAAAACAGTAAATAAAAACATAAAAGCAAATGATGTGGCATAATCTGATTGGTGTGTGTAATACACTAACTTTTTAAAAGTGGTAATGGCCACAAAAAGTGATATTTATGTCATTTTGAACAAGAATAAGGGGGTGATAGGACCCTCGTAAAATTTAGGTGTCTACTTCCAAATCACGACCAACTTTAAGGGTACCTTATGCATTTTCTCTTTATCTTTTCCTAATTCTTGTTCAAAATGAAATGGAGTTGCAGAATATTTTCTATTTCTTGATGAATGTTGAGGACACTGTACATTCTGTTATATAGAAATTTGCTATGCTATTTTGTACCTGACTACGACACTTGTCATCTTGTTATTTGTTGACTTGTATAACAAGCATAGTGAAGGAATATTCTAATTCTACTTCTAGATCATTCTATTATATGTACATGTATAAAAAGGAAAAATAGTATCCTAGACAGATATTGTAAAAGGATCCGGATCAGTATGTTGTGGCCCATTCTTTGTGTGGGCCATGTGTTGTAGCCCATGCTCTTTTTGACTTGAGGTTGATTTGGAAAAGGGCCCAGATGACTTCATTTGTATCGAAGGAAATAGAGATGTCTTCTTGTTCATCTCTTCTCCTTGATCTTTCTTCGACTGTGAAAATGTGTCACCATGGAAACCAATATTGTCAACAATTCTAATGATTTTTGGCACAGCTATTTTTTTAGGTTATGATAAACAAGTGATTAAGGGACGTTTAGCTGTAAAGCCCATTAAAGAAAGAAGTATGACCAGACATCACAGAAAGAAGCTGCCTACTATTAGAGTTGAAGATGAAGGTCATAGTCCAGGTGTGGGACATAAGCCTCACAATTAGCTAGTTACTTTTTCTCCCTGTTTTGTTCTTTTTTTGTGTGTGTGTTATTCCTTAACAAGCATAAGTTATTCGAATTTGAAGGGATTGCTGTTGTTCGCTGTTGATCATGTACGGGACGAAGCTAATGTACTGCTTTGGAGTTCGACAAAACTCAATACCTTTGGCCTAGAATTTTGTATTTGTGTTTAAAAGTCCACTTTATATGTATAAATATTACTACTATTCGGAATCCACTAAATTGTCTTTTCTAGAATCCAAAATTCATAAATTTAAGGTGTGGTATTGTACTCTGCTTGATATATAAAATATATTGAGGTTAATCTAATTTTTATTTGTATATAACAATATAAGTTAAATTCCCTAAATAAAAATCAAACACTACAAAATACCGAATGCATATAAATTAAACTGGAGGAAGTAAATATAAAGATAATTTACGGTCCAATGCCTTGATCTAATTTGCAAAACAGCTAGCAAATGTATAAGTTTGTAGATTTAAGTATAAATGTACATATTATACATACATAAATACACATTTTATACATAATCAGTGTATATATTGTGTATATTTTGACTAGCGTGGTAATTAATTGGAAAAATTATATGAATTAGAAACAAGGAGCCCATAATTACTAAACATAGGTAATATTTATAATAATTACAATCTATAATAGTATAGCATCCCTCCTCCTATCTCTCCCTCTCCCTTCCTCACTCACCCCCCCCCCCCCCCCCGGCTCTTTCTTTTTCTCTGCCTCCCCTCCTCGCTCTTTTGTGCCCCTCCCCACCCACCCAATATCACTCTTCCTTCCTCTCTTACTCTCTATGTCCCCCTCCTCCCTCTCTCGCTTTTCCTTCCACTCTTACTCTCTCTCTTACCCTCCCACCTCTCTCACTCTCTTTGCCCCCAAAATTAAATCACCATGAATACTTGGGTCGCATTTGATCAGAATTTCGCCGGATCTGGTCGAAATTTTGCCATGAACACCACAGTCGTATTCCTCAACCACTAGCCGCCCTTTTCTCTCAGATCTGAAAGTGATGCTTTATTTTCGACAGATTTGAATTGATGGAGGTGCAACAAGTTTGGTGGTAGTTGTTTTCAATGGTATGAACAAAATTATATTTTTTTTTGCACTCAGGATTTGTATTCACGACTAAACCATCCAAATACAAATAATAATTTGTATAAAATATATTATTTGATATAAATATATATCTGAAATTTTAGCACAAACGTATATATAAATCATTGTATATTTGAATAAATGTATTTTTGTGTTATATGTTTGAAATACAAATGTATATCCAGTAAACGTATAGAGCAGGAATTTTGACTATTGATGGCGTTCATCTAAGAACAATGAAGATGGTACAATGAATATTGGGAAGAGTAATTGTATATGGATCAATTTGTGATATTTGTATATTTTTTCGATTGTAATATACAAATGCATATATTGTATATGTATCAATACGTGATATTTGTATTTGGTTTCAATTGTAATATATAAATGCATCTATTATATATATATATATATATATATATTTATATATGACAGACTCAAGCAAATATAAATGATGCATTTGTATTTATAAGTCATAGAAACAAGTAAATACATATTACTGTATTCAAAATTCAATTGTTTAATTGTATATACGATTTTGTACAATTAAATTGTATATATCAAATTTTAGAACAAACGTATTCATAAATCATTGTATATCTATTTTGGGATATGTATGCTTTTTGTACTTGTATTTTTGTATTTTTAGCAGACAAAATATCACATCCTTATGCATTTATATATATTTATTATATATATATATATTTACCCAAATACAAATGAGCTGTAATCTCTAATAAGAGATTTGAATTTAGATCATTTCCTTGATTTAAAGGATTTTTTTGGTTAAGAAATCTTATGAAAGACTAAGGAAATATTTTTAGCTTGTTTTACGGGACTTTTCTTTTAAAAAAGATCTTGCTATGAGAGAGTCCAGATCCTAGAAGGAAGATTGAGAAAATATTCTATACGTGATTTGTATGATTTTCTGTTTTAAAAGAAAAAATTTCCACGAAATTCTCTCAATTAATACTGAATGTATTTATATATTTTTGAATAAGCGTATTCTTATAGATATACATTTGTAAATACTCAATTAAACGTATATAAAACATATTTCACCCCCCTCCTCTTCAAATATATATGTATTTTGAATAAGTGTATATTTTATACATATACATCTGCAAACGTATACCAATTCTCTATCTCCTCTATCTTCTCCATACAGATACAAATTATACTTGTTTATATATACAAATTAAGAGGCTTGTTTTTCAAAAAGATACAATTCGTCTCAATTTTCAGAACTTGAATGATTTTGCACTCAAAATTTTCTCTCAAATTTTAGATTTAGGAAGCCATTGCCAAAAAAAAAGAGATAGATGGAACGAGAAAGGAAGAAAAAGAGAGAGAGAGAGCAAAGAGAACGACATACAAAGAGAGAGAGAGGGGGAGGGGGGAGCGAGCAGATAGGGGGAGGGAGGAGAGGAGAGGGAGGGGAAAGGATGTTATAAACCCTTTTTAGCTTGTAGCTATGTATTGTAAATAGTAAACTTTAGCTATAGACCCCCTCTAATTAAGCTAAATCTTAGCTATTTATGAAATTTTGCCTTAATTGATTTCGGTCAACGGGCCCAAAATGGAAAAAGCCCATAATGATATCAATAGCTCCCGTACTTAACACTGCCTAATTAATTTGGAGATTTAGGGCCTTTGAAGCCCATAGGCTTTTCCAAAGTAAGGCTCGTGGTAGTAACGTTGTTGGAGTCCATATGCTCCCCTTTTCGGCCCAATGAATGGAAAAGGGCAAGTACAAGGTTCATTTGTACCTTAAGAGAAGAAAGAGGAAAGCACTTGTAATATATATTCTTCAAGTTATCCTTTATTACAATTTAGAAAATTGGCCAGACCCAACTTGTGGGATTACACTTGGTAATGTTGTTGTTGGTGTGGCAAGGCTACAAAAAGAATATAAATTTTGATGAGACACAAGTTCTTGTTACACCATGCCCAAAGTTTTGGTGGTAACATTGGTCCATCTCCATTTCCCTAAAACCAAAGTTTACAATAACGAGTAGCTCTGGAAGCTAAAACTAGTTTTCTGGTTTCAAGCATATGCACTATGCAAATGCAACTATAGGAAGTTGAAGTAGTTTGGCCTACACTTCTAAGTCGTGCATAGATAACTTAAAGAGTACGGGGTAAATTTGGGCAGAACAAATACAAGGGAAGTTCAGAAATTATCAGTGCGTGGTGGTAGTTGGATTGCAGTGACTTACATGTCACACGTTGTCCCTAGCAGTTAGTTAATGAAAATGAGAGGTTATATATATTATTAATACAACAGCAGAAGATAAGGCAGATACCCAAACCTTGATGTTTACGAGAGAGAGGAATGCTGATGATGTTGTTTCGAAATAACCGGCAACAATGAACGCAGAGGGTAATTACTACTCCCTCCCATCAGTCCCATATTAGTTATCCACTACTTCTTTTACACGCCTTTAAGAAATCATAAATAAGAAGAATTTTTTTTTGAAACTTTATAAACTTGTTTACACTTTCTAAAAGAATTAATTATAATGGTAAAATGAGAAAAAATTAATTAAATCTATATCTTGATGTTGTAAATTGACAAATAATTTGGAATAACTATTTTTACTCTCTCTATCCCATATTAGTTGACCACTATACTAAAAATAGTTGTCCCGCATTAGTTGGCACCTTACTAAATCAAGAAAGCATTAATTAGATTTTTCTCATATTACCTTTGCAATTAATTATTTTTGAAAGTGTTCATACTTGTTTGTAAGGTTCCAAATTAAAGAAGTTTCTTAAGGGGTAATTAGTAAAATTACCTTCTTATTTATAATTTCTTAACATGAGTGTAAAAAGGAAAGTGACCAACGTTATTAAGCTGCCCAAAAAATTACTTGGGATGAAATGAACTTAGTCAAGATGAGATAAACAATGGGTTATGACTATATCCATTCATTTCTTACCAAGTTTTAAGTTTTTTATTTGTTTTAAAATTTATTTAATTACCAATAAATTTTTACTTTATTATTGCTATATATGATCTCAAACCTCACCTAGTATATTGTTGTTATTGTATTATTGCTATATATGACAGTAATTTTTTTCAGGAGTCAAGTTGAACCACATATATTTCGCCTAAATCAGCCTCAACTTTTTAATGGGGTGAATTAGGCGAGTCAAATGAGCTCCGGTAGGACGACTAGACCAATTAGGACGGATTGATTCGCTTTCATTATACATTATCGGCTTGTTGGTTCCATTACCAAATATCATATCACCTTTGACAAATATATGGTGATTGATGTGCACAATTTTCTGCGAGATTGGGCTCTAGAGGTGTAACACAAATCTTTTTGACTGGATGGAGGAAATTAATAAAACCTTTTTAGGTAGGCAAAAAACTGTGGCAGTGGGTACCAATTATGCCATGCATGAATGATGAGAGAAATGTGGTCCAATAATTACCAAAGGGCTTTCCATTTTTAATACATCAATATGTATATATAATATAATACAGCCAAGTGAAGGCGACTGATCGGCTCCTGCTAATAGGGGACCGCTCAAGCCAGCCCATTGCCAAAAAAGTAATGGTTGTTAGCAAGGGATGAGGAACAGTAAATGCCGCAAGTAAATAGTAGCTACAGTATGCATCATTGGTACAGTGCCCTAATATTTGGTTGACACAGATGTTGATCATTTACAAGGGGTGGCAAAACTAGCCATTAAAATATGATCGATCCAATTCAGTGTATCTAAAAGTTGGGTTGGTTTGGACTAAATAAATAGTTCGGATTAACTCATGAAATTTATTTTATCAAAATATTATTTAAATTTTTTAATTTAATATGCTATATTTATTTACTATTAAAGAAAGAAAATTATTAGTTTTGTTTGTTAATTAGAAAAATTATAAGAAAATATAGAGAAATTAAAATTTGGTATGAGTTAGCGATGACTTTATGTTTAGCAATTCATGACCCCCACCTCAGTCAAGTAATATTTGGTGTTAGTCATTGACTTTTTTATTTTTTGATTCATTTCATTTTGACTCGTTCGAATCTTGACAATCTCCCATTTGACACCTCTACTTTAGAGCTTAAATTTGCATACAAGAAATTATATTGAGATACGAGCGGAGAAAAAAAAAGCCTATTGTTTAAAATTAGAGAGGAGTTCAATTTTTAGGCAAAGTTGTTTAGGGGTGGAATGAGGCATTAAATGGCACTTATTCCTATGTTTTCTTTGGCAATATAACGAACTCAGAAGAAATTATGGTATCATTCTCCTCTCATTCAATAGCTTCTCTTTCTTCTTTCAATCCTCCAGAACATGCATAATGCTAGTACTTTTTGCAAGTGAGGGATGGAGCTAGCCCATAGCCTTCCTAATCTTTGTACGAAAACATTCTTTCATTAAGTAACTCCTAGTCCTACCATTCAATAATTGATGACTTTCTTTAATGTCGTCCTTCCTCAATTATGAGTACTGCTTACCTAATTACACCTACATCCATCAGACAACTAGTACCTAAAATTCCGTCCTGCCAATATAATTAGGCAACTATTTTTTATGGAGTTGCGGACTTTTAATGTATTAATTTATGGTTGTTGAAATTCGATTAGGTTGTTAGCAAGTAGCTAGTAGTAGCTAAATAGACACCAACAAATACTAGGCCCCGGGACAGGGCAGCTACTTGTGAATTGCCATAATTAATTTAGCTACTCCATTTATGTGACACACTAATTTCCTTTTTAGTTCATCCCAAAGAGAATTTGATCATCTTTCTAGAATTAGAGACAATTTAACGTAAAACTTTTCTTTTACCCTTAATAAAATAATTTATAGTTATACAAATGGTCAAAGAGTCATGTTTTAGACCACAAACATAATAGGCTTTTGAAGTTTGATAAATTTTGTATCAAGTCAAACAGTGTCACATAAATTAATATAGCTTCGAATGGGAGCACCGTTTAGTCATTTTGATAGCATAGCGGAAATGTCTGGACGAAAGAAAGAGAGTTTTACAACTTTAAGTTTTGGGATATTCTACTCTAAAATTGATTGCCCATACAGTGGCCCTATTAACAGGATGATGAAGAATACTGTAGCAAATTACCAAATCTCAAAATCATATTTTGACTTCTGAAGATAAAGTGTGTATAAATTGGACAGTGTACGTCAATCTATTAGGCAAATAGAGACACATAGACCGGCCATCATTAATTATATCTTGTGCTGCTTTCATTAGTAACCACCATAAATATGAAGCATTATTATGTAATGGTGCAGTCATTGCATGACGACGACGGCGACAACAACAGTATATCCAGTGTAATCTCACAAGTGGGTTTGTGTACACAGACTTTGCTTCTAACTTGGAGATATACACGTTGTTTTCGATAGACCCTATTCAAAGCAATTCAGGAAACATGAAAAATAATAAGAAAGCATGGAAAATAAATACTGGAACTAAAGAAGCCATGGCAAAAATAAGGAAAGCAAGACAAAGGAGTCAAAGAATTATATGCTAAAGGGATTGCATGATAACGTGATACTACAATATTTTATAGAATTGACCAATAAAATTAAATTATTTGCTAGTAGTTGCGCTTAGTTAGAGTTTGAATTGGAATATTTCTAACAAGAACAAAAGAAGAAGAATACTTGATTCGAACCAAATCTTTAATTGACAACTATCAAAATGAAAAAAAAGAAGAGTATATATATTATTTGCAAGTTGTTCACTCCAAAAAAAGTGATGACACATTATTTTAGCATAGGATACAATAGGAATTAATGAGTCATATGAACATGTTCAAAAGTAGTTTTGGCTTTCTCCCAATCTTTTTGGAAGTTTTCTCCTTAAGAAGAAAAGTTCTGACAGAATTCTTGATTTCAACTGGTAATTAAAGCACTAATGCATGCGCCAGTATATATATATATATATATATATATATTATACATGAGAGAGAAGGGCCAGCTGGGATAAGTGGGAGCAATCTGGCGCTATCACAAATATTCATTGATCAATGTAATATTTTATTTTGTAGGGGCATTAGCTGATCAATAGGTTACCTGAGGACAATGATAAATCAAATCAAATAGGTTGAAGACATTTTTAGTCCGTTTTTCGATTTTTAAAGAGATAGATAACCATATCATGGGTCAAGAAAAAAGAATTAAGATGACATTTTGAGATTTAATTAATTAACTATGTAATGTTTTTATAATATGAAATTATGTCTATGTCAAAAAGAGATCAGTAAAAGAAGATTAAGGATTGCATAGAGGTACGAATATAGTATATATATACTATATAGTACACACGATGGAACTGAAGTTGTTGAAGTGAGAAGGGCACACATGTGTACAATAAATATGTTTCAAAGCTGAATATGAACAAGCATGGGATATGCCTTCACGTGCTTTGCTCAATATAATACAACTAGTTTTTCACCTTTTTTCACTTTTGTTTAGTACTACTAATTACTCCTTCCTTCTATATTTATTTATTTATGCTTGACTTGGCATAACTTTTAATTAAGAAGCAATAAATAAAATAGTATCACTCCTTATTATTAATATAAATCATCTAAATATTGGAAAATGATCAATGGTACTTAATAATACGTGTAAAAATTATCTACTGATTTTTTAATCTGAACAAATAAAAATGAATATCTATTTTTAGTATGTTGTCCGTCTCAAATACTTATTGTCTTTTTCATTTATACGTCTCTTTAAAAAAATAATTAGGAGGGTATTGTTTGACTATTTTACCCAATTTATGCCTTAAGATATAAGCTCTCTTAATTGAATATTTACTCTATTTATGTGTCATAATTCAGGTGTTTATCAAGAACAACTTATTACTAAGTGTAAAATGACAAAAAATAATTAATTTTGTCTTGAACTTCTTAAAAGACAAATATTTTTAATAAGGACGATAAATATTTTGAGATAGAGATTATAATGAACAAGTAAAAATTGAATTATTTACGAGTACGAACCGCCTAACAAATTAAATTAGCATTTGAAAATCTAGTGGGTGTGTTGAATTATGAACGAGGAAAGCATAAGCCACAAGAAATGCCTTTTGGGAAATTATATTACTATATTGTTATGTGCACATATATCCTCCATTAGAAGCAATGATCATTTCACAAATATATTGACAGACGCATAATAATTTATTACCAAAAAGAATATAACCATATATTAAAACTGGCCTTTTACTACAAGTATTCTTAGATGAATTTAGTAGATGTACTGTATAATACCACACTGCTGCCTACCTACGGTGGAACCTTGAAAAGTTTTATCACTTCCCTACGTAATTTTTGTAACTTATCAAACGCACAAATATTGAAATATGTGCAATAATTACCCAAAATAGTGCTTACAATTTATCTTCTACTACAAGCATTTTTAATGATTCGGTACACATAATTGCATAAATAAAGCTGCTGTCTACATGCTCTAGTACTTTTTTTACCGTAATTTTTGTGACAAATCAATTCACATACGTACAATAATAATTACCCCAAAAGAAAAAAATAATATTCCGAGAAGTATTGTTGAAGGTCCATTTTGCAATTTGGCATTACTTGCTTCCAAATACTTTATGAGTACTTTATTTGCTACTTGGGACCAGGTGCCTTTAATTAATTGGCCTTTTCTATATATATATATATATATATATATTCGTAGTATTATTTATCTTACACCTATTTGTAGCTAGCAGCATCATAAAAATTGGCTATGTTACATATATTGTGTTGAACAAATCGTTTAGATGATTTTGGATTATGTGTAGCAGCGACAATTGCATTTTGGGCATCAACTAAACTTCTTGAAGTATTATCTTCTGAAACATGGTTTTTTCCCAATATTTCGACATAAAAAAATACAAATTCAATTGAAAAGATATGTCGCTTTTTAATAATTAGAATATTGCATTGCTATTATTTAAGTCCTTATGGATGCCGTAACCCATGAAAACAGCCAAAGAAAATGAGGGGTGTAGTGCAGGTTGTAGATAGTGATAAGAGCTGGATAGCATATATGCAACTCAATGTTGGCCAGCTGAAATAATAGAGCTAGTGGCAATGGAATATATGCCCACAAAAACAAATTGAAAGAAAGAAGACTATAACAATATTTCTTAATTCCATGTATATATATATATATATATATATATATATTATTATTATTTTCATTCTCCCAATTTCTTTGGTAGTCCCTCTGTTTCATATTACTTGGCTCATGTTAACCCACCACATTTCTTTAGAAAAGCTTTAATTGGAGATGTATTTACTAAATTAACTTTATTAATGATGCTTTGAAACTCTAAATTTGCTACTACTACTTATGTAGTTATTTAATACTAAGGAATTGTTTGGTACATGGGATATAGATAATAGTCTCGAGAAATTTGGGATTAACTTTTTATCCCATGGTTGGTGTGAGGTACGTATTAGTTAATCCCAATAACTATTTTATCCTATCATTACTAAAATGATGTGATTATTATCTCATATGAAAGATGAGATAAAATAATTTCATGAGATATCTCAACCTGATGAGAAATCTCTGCTTATTCCATCCCGTATACCAAAGATCCCTCGAGGGTAGTATGGGAAGAAAATTTAATTTAACTCATATAGCTAGCCGATTCAAATTTAATTTGAGTTCAGGTATAATTATTATCATTATTACTGTTTGGTAAAACCATTAATTTGTATGTGTGCTGAGTAAATCCACTACAAAAGAAAGCATCGAGTAATTTTTATTTCATATACTGAAACTCTAAACCTTTAATTAAAAATAAAGCAACCATTAACTCATCTATCCACAAAGGAAACAAGTGAATATAGCCTTTTAAAGAATAATTCAGCAAAGTTCTTTTTGGTGTTATTTTCATAGTTCTTTTGTATATAAAAATAAAAATTTCTTGTGAAAAAAGAGCATAAAACTCATTGATAGCAACTATTAGTATTACCATTATTTGTATATTACAACTCAAGCTATTTCCACTCTAATAATTGGATGAATAGGAGAATATATCCCTCTCATTAACATACAAACGAAGATGTTTTCTCGGTATGAAAAAATCCTCAATAGAAAGTGCTTTCTTGAGCCTTACACGACACAAATTTAGATTACTTCGACTCCAATGCGAATATCAAACGCGGGATGAAAAAGAAAAACAGAGATGCTTCCTAGTCTGCTCTAGTTCCCCAATGCCACTACTCCTTTAATCTCTCTTTTCTGTATCACCCTTTAACTTTCCCGCTCTCTCCTCTTCCTCCACACCCTTCTCTCTCTTTCATGCTTGTGCTTTTTTATGTACATTGTTCTTCCACTAGTCTGAATTTCTTCTTCATCTTCTAATTCTTTTCTTCATATTCCTTGTATTGGTCTTTGGTTGGAATTTACCTTAAAAACTTCAACACTACTATTTCTTTAGCAGATTTTCAAGAAAATAAAAAGAGATGAATGATAGATTCCGACAGCCTCCACAGCCCAAAAAAGCTCCTTTGAATCCTCAAAAGGTGAGTTGTTCTACTTTTGATTTTTTTTTTTCTTCCATGCTTCATCTCTGATGTGCAACAACTTTGATATGCATTAGCTGATTATGCTAAATTATTGGGATTTCTCTTCTTTCCTGTCCCCCTCTCTACTTTTCCTTTTTCTTTCTTTTTTTGGCCATTGTCTTGAGATTGTTGGGCACTATCTGTACTGACAAAAGTTGTCATCTTTGGATCCAATTTATGAATTGGATGCTTTACTCATATTCTCAATACCCCTTTTAATTACACATCCAATTATCTTATTAAATTCACTCTGATAGAATTGTTAAATCTAATTCTTGATAGGAGAAGAAGATGGAAATACAGCAAACCATATTCTTGTCTGCAGAGAAGCCCAGAGTTAATAGGCGTCAAGCAGCTAAAGAGAGAAAATTAGCCTTACTTCAAGATGTAATCTTTATATTCCTAATATAAAATCTTTTCATTTTTATTCTGAAAATAGTGTCAATTTTGGCCTTAAATTTCTTCTGTGTTTCGCGTTCAAATTGGCAGGTTGATAAGCTGAAGAAGAAGCTGAGGCAGGAAGAAAATGTTCACAGAGCTTTGGAAAGAGCTTTCTACAGACCTTTAGGAACTCTACCCCGCCTCCCTCCTTACCTTCCCAAATATGTTAGTATTAAATTTGATGAATTCAATCTTTAAGGTTCCTAGAACTAAACACATAGTAGTACTTAATGAAACTGTGGTTCAAGATTTAATGTGTTGAAAATTTTAAGGATGTGTTCGATTGAATTCATTGAGTATAAGTTGTATTCGCCTCTGCGTAAAAGGATTTAATTATGGTCTATGACAATAATGCAGACTCTAGAGCTTCTTGCTGAGGTAGCTGTTTTGGAAGAAGAGGTGGTCCGGCTTGAGGTACAGGTTGTTAATTATAGACAAGGTCTCTATCAAGAAGCAGTTTCCACATGCTCAAGGAGAAATACGGACGATAACTATTCGACTGATTCATGCCCTCAGTTACATGGTAAAGGTCTTAAACAAAGGCATTCAAGATCATTGTCCATGAGTGAAGTCAATCTTGGGTCATCCGTGCCTCAGTTTTCTCCGTCTCTAGATAGGAGTGCTTCAAGTAGAAAGTTGTTTTTAAAAGAATCAGTCTTCGATAGCTCGAGAATTAGCTATGATGTAACATCAAATAGCAGACGAGCTGTTATGAAGAATAGCAATGACTCATTGATAGATGGCCTAGGAAAAGAGAATCACTTGGCTGATACTTGTATGAAGGATAAGCCATCTCCACAGAAGCAAGTCAACACGATCAAAACTTTGTTAAAAAGGCCTCCAGTCAAGCCTGAATCGATCAGCAAATTAGCAGATGTTAGGCTGCAGGTATATACCATTAGGCAACCAAGAAAGAAAGTTGGCATTTGAAGCTTCTCATGCGAATTGATCTTATTATAATTCTCTCTGTTCAGTGCAGGGTTGTAGAACAGGCACAAGAGAGCTATTTAGCTTCTATAGATGACGGGGCACTGGAAGCTGAAAGTACAGAAAACAAAATCTCTGAAGACATTTTAAAATGCTTGTCTAGCATCTTATTAAGGTTGAGAACATCTAAAGGGAAGATAGCAAATCCAGAATCTTTTCGCTCTTTAGGAGCAAAAGTCTTCAATGAAAGCAATGGAGAAAGGGAGTTGCAAGATCCGTATTGCATCTGTTCAGAATTCAGGAGGCAAGATATTGGCGAATACAGATATATACTCAATATAGACGCTAACTCTGTTAATCTAAACCGGAAAATGAATGCTTCTTTTCTGATTCACAGACTTAAGTAAGTTCCAGGCTATCTATCATTTTCTAGTAATTATGATTTAAGGAATCGAAATTTATTTGCATGTCCTTATTGTGTTCTTCCATTTTGAACATAAGGATTCTCCTCGGCAAGTTATCATCTGTGAAATTAGAGGGTTTGACTCATCAGCAGAAGCTGGCATTTTGGATAAACACATACAATTCCTGTGTGATGAATGTAAGGGGCCTCTTTTTTACCCAAAAATTCAAGAAATATTATACTCGATTTAGGAAATAATTCCTTTTGTCATGATTCTGTCAGGCATTTATAGAGCATGGTATTCCAGAGACTGCTGAACAAGTTGTATCACTAATGCAAAAGGCAAGTTCCTCAGTCATTCTAGTCCATGCTTCGAATATCGCTGATGCTACAATAATTGATCCGTTAATACGTGTTTCTCCTTGTTGAAGTTGTAAATGGATATCTTTTTGCCAGAATTTGTGAAGTCTTGTCTATAGAGTTTTTCTGAAACTCATGGATCAGTTAAACGCAAATGAACTCCAGAATCTATTAACTTTCTGAATGAATTTCATCAGGCAACAATCAACGTGGGAGGGCATTTTCTAAATGCAATCATGATTGAGCACTTTATCTTGAGGCTACCATACCACTTAAAATATGTAAGTTACCTTTCCACGTTCCTTAATCTGTTCTGCAGTTGTGTGAGCTTAGAGTAACTGTTTTTAAATTTTTCTTTCATTTAACAAATTATTAAGCTATTTTCTATCACTTGAAAGACCTGTTCGAAGTCAACAAAAGACAATGAGCTAAAGGTTCGGAGTGTTTTTGGCTTGGAGTGGTCTGAACCTCTTGTCACATTTGCACTCTCCTGTGGAAGTTGGTCCTCCCCTGCAGTAAGTTCATCAACCATTTTACATAACTTTCTCAGTTTTGCGAAATCATAGGCTTTATTATTCAGTTTCCTGAACTGGGAGGTTCAAAAAGTATAGCTTTCTGAATGGCTACAAACAGAAATCAGGTAATTTCACTAATTAAGAAGTAAAAAGCATAATGGCTGAGAAAAGAATTCTCGCAAAATTAAATAGTGACAATAATTTTCACCATAAGCATAAGGTGTATAATGGGCCGGTCAATCATTCATTTCCTGAAGTCTCAATCTTATGTCCAGCAATTCTAATTGTATGTTGTGATCTTTTACCATACTGAAGGTGAGGGTGTACACTGCATCACAAGTTGAGACTCAGTTGGAAACAGCAAAAAGAGATTATTTACAAGCAGCAGTCGGTATTTCATCAACAAATAAGCTCATTATCCCCAAGTTGTTGGATTGGTATCTTCTTGATTTTGCAAAGGACTTGGATGCATTGCTAGATTGGGTGTGCCTCCAGCTACCAGATGAACTTAGAAGTCAAACTATGAAATGCCTCGAGAGACGAGGAAGAGAACCCCTTTCACAATTAGTACAAGTAATGTCTTACAATTTCAGCTTCAGGTACCTCATACACCAATAAAATATTCTCATATGTCTGAGCTTCCACAAGTTCCAGAGTTGTGAACAAATCTATACTGGCACAGAAGACAGAACACAAGTAAAGGAACTGTATGAGAAGCACGACATTTCAGAGGGAAGTGTTTATGGAACAAGTGATGGTCATTGATATTTTGTTCCAGATAACACTTAACAGTATAGGATTGTAGCAAATTCGATTTATGAAAATTCTTTGTATCTCCTAGACACCTAGAGTTAATAAACTCAACGAGATCATTAACTCGAGAGTAAACAAAAATGTTGCTTGCTTAAACAGGATATGGTATCAGAGTATATGTAATGTGATTACTTGTAGAGTTAAATTCTGCAGCCAAGGTTGTGGACTTGTGTCATTCGACTACACTATTTTGGGCAGTGCCAATGTATATTACTGTCTCAATTTGTTGAGGCAACTTTTTCTTTCATTGTACAATTTTTCAAATGTTTTACTAGAAAAATTGTGATCTCTGCTCTATAAAAACGTTTTTTTGCAGTCTTGGAATATGTAATTTTATTTCAAAAATAAAAAAAGAGAAATTAGATGCATCAATGTTCCTATAAATCCAGCAATCCATCTTAGGATGGAGTAAACAGTCTAGCTTGGAATTGTACTAGTTGGTTGTATAATACAAAGGAGTAATATAAATCATGTCAATTAGACCCTTCTTGGTCTACAATTTTTCGTTTCACTTGCTCTCTCTTTCTCCTGTATTACTTTGGTTTATTCAAATATGCTAGATCATCTTAACCTTCACCTTAAATGAATGAGACTGTAAAATAGTTTTTGTTTGAGTGAACAAAAGAAACAAAAAGGTAAAATGAAAGAGGTCACAAATGGGAAGACCAGAATTGGACTGGAAAACATAAGACACCGGAGTAGGGTTGTCTACGAATAAACAAATTTGGTTGTCTATAGCGACATGTTCAACTAGGACAGTGTACCATCATTTTAAACTTTTGGGACCATGTTCAGAACATAGGAAAGACATGTTCAACTAGGACTGCTTTTTCATCAGGAAACAAACTATTTATGCGATCAGTTGCAACGGCTACTTTATATATTAAGGTACATGTCTTTTTACCATTTTTTGTATAAGATCTATGTGCAGGGGTATTTCAGCAACCAAGCCTCAAATTGTGTTACACTAGAAGGAACAAATTTGGCGAGAAAGGAACCTTAAGAGGTCATTTGCGCAGTTTATAACAAAACTAGGCGCCAAAGTGACTATGTTTCAAATTTTACACACTGGGTATAAGGTCCATAGGAATCAGTGTTTACAATGAGTAACATCAAAAATAAACATGTTACGTATATCAAGATGTATTTAGGAAAAGACAATACAAAAGAACACCCGCTAATAACAAAATTTTTGACGAGAACTAAAGGAATACTGATTGCTCGAATTAGTCTCACACGGCCAAACTAGAACACCAGATACAAAATGGATGATTACACTATGTACAAACAATTGCACTATGCTAACACCACCACCACCACCAACCGCAGAATTTCCAGAGGAAATTTTGTTACGAATGTTTCCATAGCAGACTGATACCAATCATGAAAGAGATATACTAGCTAGAAGTGTGAAATTGACGGTAATTTCAGCCAAATGGAGAGGGAACAGGAACCACAAGTGCATCCGATCTTTTAATGCTTCCCATACCACAAATAATACAGCCAGGTGATGACAGAGCAGAGAATTTGGCCCCACATAGATCACACACATCATAACCAATGGTTGATAGACGGCTAAGTGTAGCAGCACAGAACTGGGATGGATCTTCTTGTGGATCAATTGACTTGTTCGACAAGCCCCTTTGAACACATATGTCAACCAAGCTCCTCAATTCGTCTTGCTTGCCTGGAGGTGCCTTAGATAATAGAAGTTCAAGCATCTGCTTGGAATAACCATAATTTTGTACATCCATGTTCCTCTTGATAGCAGTTCGAATACAATTTATCCTGTGCTTAGCAAGAAGAGGCAGCGAACCCAAGTGTCTAGACAATCGTGCCATTTCATCCTTCGCACTGATTGCACTTGGGCCCTGTACTCTCTGCAGTCGGCTAATTTCCTGCAGTGAAGTGACAAAGGACTTAAAGCCATCCATCCAAACAAAACAAGAACTTAAATGGAAACCAAGTGATATTTGCTCAAATGTTGGTAATGGCTAGTAAGCAAAAGGCTATCTGAAACTACCTCCTGCATATGCTGTAGGGACAAAACAAAACTAGCCAGTGGGTTTGCTGCATTAAATTCTAACGCGGAAAATTCTCTTGAAAAGTTGAGATCAACAGCATTTTGGAACGAAACACAAGAATGGAGGGGAAGGGTTAGCTAGACTCCTACTTTTCTTATAGAGCTAATTGCACTTTTTGACCCTTAGCAAATTCCAAATTTTGATCCTTGTGTTACATGACTAAACATATAACCTTCTAAGACTAAGAGTACAGTTGTGCACTTTTGGGACTTCCACTAACAAATCTCTAAGTTTATTGAATCTTTAAATATAAAAAGATGTGAATATCTGTCCTTTATGTTAAAAGAAAGGAAGCTAGCAACTTGTATTAGGAGCTGCGTAAATTTGCTTGATAACTTCTAATGCAGTATATTACAAAGAAAATAATAGGGAAAGAATCAGGAGTATGGTAAAACAAAAAGTAGAGAACTGTTACTCTCCCAATTGTGAGCCAAGTCACCCAAGATACACAGTCAAATAGTCCATTTGGCAACATAGAAGACTATCTATTTGGTAAACGCTCAAGTACCTGAAGCAGAGTGACTGCAATTTTGTATTGTGCACATATTGTGGCTTGAGCTTTTATGTCAGCTCCACGAGATTGATCCTTAGCAAGTGCTAAGAAAGCTTCATCGAAACAGGATAATGCATCTGGCAGCTGATTTTGCTCAAGATGGGCAAGACCAGTTTTGAAGCAAAGTGGAGCAGCAGCCCCACGAGGAACCTATGACAAAGAAAAATACAAATTGTAAGAAAATGATGAGGATTCTGACTTGGACATATTTGACCCCAAGAATTTCAAGTTTCAACTGACACTAGTGCTCAAGGACCTCCTCAATGGTTATTGGTAAATCCTTGTCGTATTTAGTTTCTTGAACCCCCATGGAAGGAGAAGGTCTAACTGCTGGCAAGTTTCAGAGAAAATTGTTGATTCAAAAGCTCAATATATTTCTGTTGTATGTAATCATAAAGCAATAGTTCATAGGTCTCCCTAGCTCATCATCACTTTTTCTTCAGCAGATTTATATAGAAATTCCTCATTTTGGAGCATCATTGCTCCTTGTCCCCCTTGCCAATGCCTTGTCTTTTTATTTTCCCTTTACTTCTTCTGGAGTGAAGCACGGATGAGCATATCACCGGCTGCGGATTTGGCCTATCAGTCTCTTGTTCTTTGTCAGACAGTGAAGTAGAACCCACCTGTTAAGAAGGTTGAACCTAAAAATATACACCTTAACAGAACCGCTATGCTCTTTGCAGTTAAACTTAATTCTCTATCTTCTTAACCTTTGGCTTCGAATTTCTTTTCCCTAACAAAGTTTCAGCCATCACTTGTTTAATCCTGATTTGCAGTGATAAAATCTAAAAATGAAGGGCTTTCTTGTAGTACTCAACTTTCTCAGCGTCCTTGTATGTTCTAGTAGAAGGGATTTCCCTTCACTAGGTAAAATCAATCATATCCAAAATTGGTCAAATAAGATGAACAAGGTAAGCTAATTGATTTTTCAAAAGCACACAAATCCATATCCAAGGTGTGCTGCATTACATTTTCTCTTACCGTTCGATATTCAACCATGAACTAATGACAATAGAACACTGAACATTAGCAATTGAGTAAGGGGTCGCTTGGTAGAGTGTATTAGAGAAAATAATGCATGCATTAGTTATGTGTATTACTAGTACCTTGTTTGGTACACTTTTTCAGCCTATGTATAACTAATGCTTGCATTATTAATACACTCTATTGTGTATTTTGAGGTATGTATTACTAATACCATGGATTTCTATGCATTAGTAATGCAATGGGTTCTAAAGCATGCATTAGCATGGTTAAAGACACAATTGTCCCTCAAAACCCTTCTCACATCATTTCCACCATATTTGTGGAGGGTATTTTTGTAAACAAATATTTTTAAAAAATTATGCAATGCATATTTTTTTTAATACACCAAGCCAAACAATGCATAAGAAAAATCTCAGCATAACTAATGCAAGCATAACTAATATCAGTATTACTAATACACCATACTTTGCATTATTCTTATACACCCTACCAAACGACACCTAAGGGTCCTATCCTGAGGCCTCACTGTACCTCCTACACTCCAGTGAATCAGAAATATCAACCCTCACCAACTTAGTGAAGAATCTGATGACAAAACCCAACTCTTGGATATGTAAATAAGCCAGCCGTTTGTGCTTTAATTTTACCGTTACCGCGAAACCCTAAACAGTCCTACAAAATTCTTCATGTGCAACTATCAACATGTATGGCACTTAAAAGGCTAATTTCGTTCTTATGTGCCAGCATTTGCACATAGAAAAACCAAAATTGTTAATTCTTACCATCAATTTTCCTGTTATTACTAATGATCCAGACAAGTTCAATATGAAGCAGGAATTGGTCATAGTTTGGTACCATCAATTTACTATCTGTAAATAAGTGGATCTTGGGCCTAACTCAACTCCAAAAGCTAGCTTATGAGGGGCGGATTGCCCAAGTTCATATAAGGAGACCACCCATCTCATTCAGTGGCGGACCCAGGATTTTACACAAGTGGGTTCAATTAGTAAATAGGAAATGATGGTTATAGCCGATAGTGTAAGCAGCGTCGAGCATACCAAACATTTTCTTGTTGCTCTTTTATTTATTCTTTTTTGTTAATAATATAAAATCTAAACAGGATTATTATTATTTTCAAAAGAAAAAAACAAACTCGGCACTCTTTTTTATTTAACAAAGTTGAGAAAAAATTTAAAAATTTGCAAAGAACCTATTTACATTTTTTAAAATTAAAATTAATGTAAACCAACAAACTATATATAATTTCAATAAAAATAATTACATGTTTTAGCAAAACACTATGAAAAAGAGTACCAAAATTCAATTAACAAAAAGTTAAATGTTATTTGAAGTAAAATAGATTATAGATTTTTATTGAATTTGAGTAATAAAAAAAACAAAATATACAAGGTGAAATAGAAATTGAGAAAGAAAATATAGGTGATAAATTTACTAGTAAGCGTTTGTCTAACTCCTTTACTATTTCGGTAACATGGTTATCCAACAATAATAAAAAGTTGTCAATCTTGGTTGCTGAGTTAAAGAGAAAGAAAAAAAGAAAGGTTCTTTTGCTTCTTAAATGTCTCTATTCTATGATCATTGATCCATAGTAGACTAAGATACATCTTTCTCATGAAAATAGGATCAATCCTTGCAGCCAGCCATTGCTGCATTAGTCTATTTAACTTCCAATTGAGGTGGACCTTTAGAGTTAGCTCAAAAAGATGATTTGTAATGTGAACTTTCTGTTACCAGTCAATAATGTGGCCTTTTAGCAGTTAGCACAACAAAATGCTCTTACAGATGAAGATTTTGTTGCCAATCACTTTTAGTTCTCATTAACTTTTGTTACCAACTGTTTCAGCCAGTGCTGCATTCATTAGTCAATAACCAGTTCTGGGTGGAATATGGCCTCATATATAGTGTGATATCCCTACCGAACCAAAAGCAGAAAAAAGTAATGTTGAAATGCATTTGAAAGGGTTCGAACTCGAGCACTGAAAACGAAATTGAACCCACTAAACCGCTGCACCACAGAAACTCTTTGTTCCAAGTGGGTTCAAGCGAATCCTTATACTAAAATTTCGTAATAATTTTTCTTGTATAAACAGTAAATTTTCGGACGAAGTGGGTGCAGATGAACCCACTTGGAACAACGTGGGTCCGCCCCTGATCTCATTAATCACCGATATGGGACTTTTTTCATTCTTCAGCACTAACTATTTAAAAGAGTGGAAAAGAAACTTACTTGTCCAGGACGCACAGCTTTTGGAGGAGAAGGTGGGCGTGCAGAAGGTTGTCCTGAACCTGGAGCTTCAAGTGAACTGAGATCAAGAGGTTGGTTGGACACGGGAGGTTTCGACATCTGAACATTAGGTTGCAGACCAGAAGATTGAGTGAAGGGCTGCGGAGGAACACCACCATCAGGAAGACCCGCCACCTCAAGTGAAACAGGTCGTTGAGTAGCTTGAGGGGGGACACCACCATCAGGTAGACCAACATTAGCTACAGATGCACTACCCTGGCTAGGTTGCATTTTAGTGGCTTCAGCAACTTGAGAATTTTGATCCAGCTTAGAAAGGTAAGTTCCAGGAGGAGGCAATGATGCCGCAACCTGGACAGATGATATAGTATTCTGGAAGAAGTCCTCCGGAATGGGCCCTGCAGCAACTCCAGCACCCACTGCCTTAGGAGCAAGATTCGGCATAGATGCAGATTGTGTCAAAGAATCTGTTCCAAAAGGATCTGCAGATGTAGAAACCACTGGAGCTGTGACTGATCCATTGGTTGCAGAAGAAGGTTGAGGTACAAGGAGGCCAAGATCTGGGGAAGAACCAGTTAATGACTTTGTTCTACTGATCGGCAGGCCCAGCTGTTTTGTGGCTTCTTTTATCTTGTTTACGTCCACTGTAGCAGATGTAACAGGTTTGTCTCGAATTCTTATGTGTAGTTTTTTCGTTTTTGATGTTTCTTCTTCATCACTGCTGGTACCATCAGCAGCAGATCCATACAGTGATTTCTTGAATTCTTCTTCTGCTTTTGTTTGCTCATCTACCACACTAGAACTGGCAACTTTCTTGCCAAGGCTTTCTAGTCCCATTAACATTTCACCCTCAGGCAACCCTTTAACCTGGTTAGCAGCCGATGCAACTATAGATTTTTGAGGCCCATTTGCCTTGTCTTCACCATTTTCAGCTTTAAAAGCCTTCACCAAACTATCTTCTCTCACTTCCACAATGTTACCTCTTCCTTTTATCAAACCTAGGTAAACACCTATGTGATCCGTGACAATTGATGGAATTGTACCATCATCGGTTCTCATGTATGGCATCACCTCAGCAGCAAGCTCCCACTGAGGAATGCTCTTCAGATTGGTTGGTGTCTTGATCTCCCAATTGCCACCACCCCATTCTGGTCCTTTAGGGACCATACTTTCAGCTGCAAAATTTGCAAAGATACCTTGTGTCCACCCAGTTGAGCGCACCCTAAGGATCCTTTCACAATATCGTCGTAATTCTGAATCGGCACTTTCATCTTCTAGTTTCTGTGCTAGTCGCCGCATTGCACTTGGGTTAAGGTGGCATATAAATAGGTCAAGCATGCTTTCATAGTCTGATATGACTTCAAAAGTTTCTTTAGCACTGTCAAACTGAGCATATCTGCAATTTCATATTATAATCCCACATAAGAATCTATCTATATATAATAGGAGAGGCAAATGACTCCTACAATGACAAGTGTAAGCACCAGAAAATTTCTATTTAAAATAAATAAAATATAAACAAAAATGTAAAATCTTAAATATTTGAATTTAAATACAAAATATGAAAACTAACTAATCAACTAACTTAAAATTTTAAAATTAAATATTTTTTAATTTCTTCGAGTTTCTTTTATATATAATATTTAAATTTTGACATTTTTTAAATTATAGTGGTGGTTATCTATGTATAGACATTTTAAAATAAAATCTAAAATCAATTAAAAAAACAAGAGTGAAGTATCAAAAACACACCCAAACTATCCTCTTTTTTTGAGTTTCATACCTAAACTATTGGAAGTGTGAGTTTCATACCTAAACTATCACTCATTAGTTTGAGAAACACACTTATTATATATAGATAGATTTCTCTCTATTTTTGTGTTTTGAAAGCGCGGGCACGTATACTAGTGAATATTAAGAGATGCTGAAACAAGATATGTAATTTTGCATGAGTCTCCTGGAGAGTTATCTAAAAGTTGGACAAGTAAAAGTACTGCAAATATTTTATTTAATCGACGACATAGATGAAAACAAACTGCAAACATCACCTAAATAGAAGTTATCTTATTAATTCACAACAGACCACTTTTCCAAATATATTTTAAGCGGCATAATCTCCACCATGGTCGATGATAAGACAGTTCTATTTGAGCAACACTTGAAAGTAGCCATCATTTTTTAAAACCAACAAATAGCTGTTGCGGTTGTCACATGGGCACACATTAGTTACACCCTGAACCTAGTCTCACATTTCTGTCATATTACCTATCCTACTGAATCAAAAACATGTCACACTAGGTTCGTCTCAAATATTTGGAACAAGCTACCTCATGTAATTCAAGACATAGGCAAAGAGGCATCACAAAAGTAATGGGAAAGTGTCCTGACAAAAACTTTTATATTTTGATCAGTCAAGTGCCCTTAAATTAAACCAGAGGAATTTTTGACCAGCTAAAACAAAAAAACACTAAAGAGTAAGATATCAATTTGCGTGACATAAACACGTACATCGAGCATGTCACAAGAACATAACAAAATAGATCTGGGGCAAAATATATAGAAAAGAGAGAGAGAAAGCTAGTAATGAAACTTTAAAGATCCAAACGTGATTCTCTACTGTTTATATTATGCACGGTTTCTTGCCACCACATTAATAGATTTTTAATTTCATAAGAAAAAAAAGAAACAGATGTCACTAATTAATACAAGTGATGGAAAAAAATCTACTCCATGTGTAAAACGGTTATCTAGCTGAGAAAATATTTACTACATGCAAAATAGTTATATTGCTGAGATAAATGATAATAGAAATAACTTGGTGAAAAGCAAGTAGAGAAATCTCGAAGTATGATCTTCTAATTGGAATCATAATCACGTAGTCCAATTGATATTTGATTATGGCTTGTAAATAAAGAGAACGTAAAGCTGCAAATTGTAGGAAAAGTCCAAGCAGGTCAAACACCAAAGCCAAAAAAAAGGAAAGAAGAATAACAAATAGCAAAAGACAGGATGAAATGAATTCAAGGACAGAGCATATAATTTTAGACATTTTAGACAGAATTATAAGATATTGCCACAATTACATACTTTATACAAGCATATCCCAACTGGCGAAAGCGCTGGAACAAATGTGAAGTTGGGGGGCATCTTGGATAATCTCTTGAGCGCAAAAATTCGTCCTTTAAGACAGACAATGCAGTAGAAAATCGGAGCGCCTTGATTGCATAGGTACCTCTCAATACCTACTCAGGTTAGCAAATATTAACACAAAGACAATGCAAATTAACACTACATATGGTTCTGCATACAATTGGGTGTTGGGGAAGGTAAAGTACTGATGAATTATTTCAAGTTTTGTAGTACATCTGGAGAAAGCAAAAGTGATGAACTGCAACCTTCCCATCCACTTCCGGAGGGCTTCAAATGTTAGCTAACATGGTGGGGTATCTAACACTCCACATTAACTCCTCTTTAACTTTTAACCAAACGAGAGAAGTAACTCTTATCCATAAATAACTTTAATCCACTTTTACTTCCCTCCTCCAGTCTCTCCTCCTCACCCCAAACAAGCAGAAGATGAAAAACAAATAAAGTTGGTAAATAATTTTCACCTGAGTGAATTGTGGGCCTGACTGGGATAATGACACAGCAAGATCACCACAAACTGGTGGACCTCTAGCAAGTATGTCAAGAGATCGTGGAGTTATTCGTAGACTGTCAAACCTTCATATACAAAAAGCCACAAAACTGTCAAATATTCCCGTACCAACAAGATTTTGTGCAAGTATTCATAGTAAAATAAAATTACAAACAAAAACCTAAAAGAAAACTGCCATCATGTCAAACAAGTACCTTCCTCTCCCATTTGTATTCAACTACCAAAGAAATCTGAAATATACACACGAAGATATCCGAAATATATACATCTTCAAAATCTCTTTATAGATTTTGCAATATCCAAATTCCAAGAATGGAATGAAATGGGCTCAGTTAGAGACTGACTAGTGTGTGTTTAGGCATAATTGATTGATTTTTGATGGATTCCAAGTTCCAAGAAGACTTATGACCTTTTCTCAGCAAAAATATGTGGAATCAAGTTAAAATTGGGTTCTTCAGAATTGTCGCATATATCCAACAGATTTTCTCTTATCCTATTTATAAGATCTTAAACATTCACAATCCACTGAACATTTTCTAAATACACTTGTCTACCTATGAAATTTTCTAAATACACTTCTCTAGCCTACTATTCTTGCATTTTTTGGCAGTTGACCAGAAACGCCATAAAAATTAGACCTCATAACCTCCACCAGAGGACAACATCAATGATTGAAAAAGCAGCATGTGCCTAGGATTAACTATGTAATTAACGAAGCTTTTAAGCAAAGGCATAACACTAGAAGGTTAAATCCCCCCCCCCTCTTTTGTGAGTTCGTTTTTATCATCTTCTTTTCAGTTGAAAAGAATTATGTTTTCTATACCTCTCCTTTTGCAGTTTTTTTCGGGTTTGGGTGGGTGGGTCATAACCTCCACCAGAGGACAACACCAATGATTGAAAAAGTAGCATGTGCCTAGGATTAACTAAGTAACTAACGAAGCTTTTAAGCAAAGGCATAACACTGGAAGGTTAAATCCCCCCACCCCCCCCCCCCCCGCCCCCCAACCCAAACCCGGAAAAAACTGCAAAAGGAGAGGTATAGAAAACATAATTCTTTTCAACTGAAAAAAAGATGATAAAAACGAACTCGCAAAAGAGGGGGGGGGGGGGGGGGGGTTTCACAGTTTGAGTAGAAATGATGAAGAAACAAAAGTAAATCATCAAAAGCCTCGTATAGAATTTAACATAGAGGCGTCTTGAATTCATAATACTAGGACAGAAAGGCAGAAAGAAAAAAAACTAAATACTAGGTATACTTCATAGCAAATTAAATTTTATCTCAATTGCTCCTACTGCAGAAAGTACATTGGATAATGTAGCCAAAAGAAAAAGGTAAAATAAGATTTATCATAACCCCATAAAATGCCAAATTTTTTTCTTCAATAAGAAAACAACCAAAATTTTCCTTTGAGAATTGGCATTTTTGAAAGCTCTGGAGACTGAAAAGATACCAGTAAAACTTAATTAGGACTTCTACCTTGTAGATTAAAGCATTAAACTCGGGATTAGTGGTTCTTCTTTTTTCATTTTGATAAGGGATTAGTGGTTATTCTTTAAAGCTACATACCTTCTCTACTTACAATAGATGAAAATAACAACAAATAAGTGATGGTCTCTTTGTTATTTGATAAGAAATGAACCTTAGGTTTAATTCAACTTCAGAAGCTAGTTCAAAAGGTGAGGACTGCTCAAAGAGCATACAAGGAACAACAACTCATTTCCTCCACCAATGTGGGACACTTAACACTCTCCCTCCTCCCAGGACTGGATATATGGAGTGTGGAGAACATAACATGGGGCCAACATTGGGTAAACCAAAGAATAGGAATGGTCTAGCTCTGATACCATGATAAGGAATTGAACTTGGGCCTAACTCAACCCAAATGCTAGCTCAAGAGGTGAGGATTGCTCAAAGGTGAGGAGACAACAACCCATTGCCACACTGAACAATATTCTAATAGCAGGAGTGATCGACTAAAATCTTAGCAGTTGGTCTTTGTTCAAACCGTACTCATTAAGGCAGAAAAATGAGCAAAAAGTCATGTTTGAGGATAAAATCTGATACAAAAAGGAAGTTGAAATATGTCACAAATTACTTCTAGCTGTCTTTACATAATACTACTAACTTAATTTATCAAATGTTCTAGAATCAACTTCGCCAGCTAAAACAAGGTGATTCATTTGACAAAGTATTCCAAAAACAAAAATTAAAACTACTCGAGTCAATAACAACATTTCCTGGTTGGCAATATATTATAAATGTTAGCACCAAGAAAGAACTGAATAGTACAATCAGAACAAACATTTAAGCAGCACGAAAGAAACTAAAGATGCCACACTAAAAGCGTCAACATTTTGTAGAAGGAAAACCTTGAGGTTATCTGATATAGGATCTCTGAGAGGTCAAGCTTCTGTTCAAAATGTTGTTGCATTGTGGAAAACCCAACAAGGAGAGGTTCAAGAAGACCAACAAGACAGTTTTTAATTTCAACCCCTTTCTTTTGCCGAGGATTTATATCTGTAGGGTTAGCAAGCAGCAGCCGATCATTCAAAGCTCCAAGCAGTACTGCACAAGGAAGTCATGTAGGCAAAGTAGTTAAGCACCCAAGATCGCACGAAAAAAGATGTAGCCAACAGAAAAACAAATAGACCAGGATAGCCCCAAGAATGGAAGCATGTACATGCAGTTTGGAGCAAGATTTAAGTATCCACCTGCATTAGGCATACTAATTGAAAGTACAGTCCTCACTTTGCCATCCCATCCAAGCACACTAACAGCAGTGGCAGTTGAAAAAAGAAGTGCAGGCCCAAGCCATAAAATAGATCTATAGTATCCAAAAAGTTAAGAATAACAGCAAATATAAAATAGTCTACCGAAAGAACAGGAACTACTGGAGAACTATTCCAGCATGTATTTGGTGGACCATTTGGAGAGAGAAATTCTAGGAGTTTTGAGGATAGAACTAGTTCCTTACAAAAGATTAAAACAGATTGCATTCTGCTACTTTGTTTTTGGTGTACAAAAAATTCCCCCATAGATGCAGAAGCAATCCTAGAAGTTTTAGGATCATGCTAGGTTTGCTGTTTTATTTCTAAAGTTGTGATACTTTTTGTAAAGGGGTTTTCAGTACTACCTACGTACTGGCTTATAATACAAATTTGTTACCTTCTCAAAAAAAAAAATAGTCTACCGAAAGATAGTAAAGAGGCAATAAAAATAACAGAAACAATAAAAGGAATGCATCCAAGGATATTGAAGGAAGTCCTTTGTCAAACTTTGTAGAACTGCATGCCAGTATATCCAGATCTGCTGAAACAATAAGCACCCTATGTGTGGTCAATACACCAGCAACGTAGCCCCTGAGAGTTTCTTGCCATTGCACCTGGAATATATCATACTTGAGAAGGAAAGCAGTTCTTGGGAGAAAAACCATAACAAACAGGAACGGGACTCAATATGTGCAGCTGCTAATTCTTGTATTGGAATTTCGTTAAACAAGACTTGATAGAGAGAAACATAACCCAAACAGTTTACCTGGAGGACAATCTCATTTACTTTCAATTTGATAAATTTTCTTCCTTCCGCTTTTGTTGATATGTAATGGCCATCAGCATTTGAGAGGCGGTAATTTTGAACCAGTTTTGCCAAGCCAATCTGGTCACCATGGGAAGCAAACACCAAAGTTGATTCTACAAAACCAAAATATTTGGATCAGGATTGCCACAGCAGATAACATAATACATTTCATGAAACCCCTTCCTCACATACCTATTGGAGTTGAGAAGATGCGATGAACTTCAGTTTCAAACATAAACTGCATTGGACCCTTACTGGTACCATTAGTGTCAGTAGACTGGTTTTGATCAATCGCTTCACTCTTTTCATCTAACACTTGAAGAGCAGTTTCAGGCAAAATATACAAGGACAGCCCAGTCTTATCATCATCAAGAATTGCATAATGATTCTCATTAGGCCCAATAAAGGCAGCGTCTAGACCTGGAACATGGCAAAGGAGAGTGAACTCATTATTTTGATACTTAATGAGTTATGACAGAACGTGTTTACACGTTAAGAAGCCAAAACTAAAAGCTCTGATAGATGGTGAAAACCTTTAATCGTAGTTCCTTTACTATTAGCAAGTTGGGAATCTGTATTTTCCCAATAAAGAACCACTTCATTTGTGGCACCACTGAACTCATAGACGATGAAGAATAGGTGCTTCTTTTTACCATATATAATGTACTTTGGATGAAATTCCACATTTCCAGGAATCTGGAAGAACAACTAATTTGTCAGGATCAGAAATGCAAAAGTACTGCTAAAGTATACTGCTTCAACATACTAACTAAAAACAACAATTAAGTATTACCGATGCGTAAAGCTTCTTGTAAACATTTTCTACTCCAGAAGACAGATTGTATGCCATAAGGTTTGAACCTTCTACATAGAAAGCCCTGACAGGATAGTGAAGAACTCTGTTCTCTTTGTTGAAAAAATTTAGATCCAGATGAAATGGCTGCACAAGATAGCTAATTAGGAGGCTATATCAAGCAAAACCATGTGAGGAGGGTAGAAACTTAAATAGTTGATAATAATTACCTGACAAACTGGGACATCTTTCAGGTAATGTTTAGTATCCAGGATTGTGATGAGAGGTAACCGAGAAATTGGAACAGTTTTTGCATGACCTTCCATAAAATGCTGCAAAATAAGTTCATAAGGTGACTTTTCCTTCCAAAAATTGACTTTTTTCCTCTAAAGGCAAGTTAGTGTCAATTTGACTTTAGAACTAATAATCCCTTTTATTTCAAAATCGATGTCTAGTTTTTTCCCTTTTGTTTTGAAGGTAATGTCTAGTTTTTTCCCTTATTGTTTGCATAATGATTTAAACTTAAGATCTTTTCCAGAAGCTCTTTAATATTGTTCTTCAGTAATTTATGCAAACCATTTTCATCTAGTTATTATGCAGTTTCCTAAATATATTCTGCCCCCAGAGCTTTGTTTCAATCGTAAGGTGCAGCGTAAGATGTGTGAATTGCGCGCGTGTCACGGTTTGATACGAAACCTGGTTTAAATGAGCAGGGTAGAGGACAGTCTCATAGTCCTCGATACGAGGTCTTTCGTATGTGTATTTTTACAAAGGGTAAAATATATCTTCTTCCAATCTCACTCAATTAGACAGGTGATGCTCAAAAACTGCAATAGAACATGTGGGTCGAATAAAGACTAATATTATTTACATCTTATCACATTTGACCTGATATCATTTCAACTAACTACTCTACCTTTTTCGTATTCAAACTATTATTTCGATCTCTTCTTCAGCGCGGGGTAGATCAGTTTGGTAGCTCGCAAGGCTCTCTTAGCCCCTTTCCTTGTTGTTTTCCCGTAACATGAACAAAAAAAGGAGTGCCTTTGACTGAGAGCAGAATGTAGAAACGGAGCTTCCCGGAGTCCATCGATTAATTCCCAGTCCATCGATCTAAATATCATGTCTGACCCTCACCTCCCCAGAAAGCGCCTTCGTTCCGCATCAATTGTACAATAAAATATATCTCGATTGGACTAAGGAAGAACAAAAAATCTTCGCTCGATGACTATTTAGTTTCTCCTGTTCGCTTTGCAAGGAAGGGAAGGCATCCGTGCAGGTAGAAAAAGGCGGAGGTCAAGCTATGGGCACAAGGAGGTAAGCTATAGTAAGTTACTTCTTCGTCTTTTGCTCGTCAATGGATTGGAAGCCGAAGGCGATGCCTTGAGGTCAGGGGTTGGTCCCAGAAGTGCATGATAAATGCCCCAAAGCCCCTCTGCCTAATTCAACTGGTAACAATTCAAATGTTTTATCTTAAACACACACAGGTAAACATGGTCCATTTTTGGTAGTACATGGCTTAACAGCTATAGTGTGATATTATTATTTTTGTGAAATAAGGTATTATTTTTTTATAAAGAATTTAGATTTTAATATATAATGATGGGACACACAAACTTCAGTGGACTAATATTGCATAAGGGTTACAATTCAATGATCCATCACACTGTTTGTAATCGGCTTTGCCATCATTTAAGTATCTAACACGATCAGATATAGTACTTGAATCACCATCTCGATGGTAAAAGATAATAGAAAGCATTTAATTATTTAAAAAGAAAGAAAACGAAAACATAAAGCATACCTCATAGATTGTATTTCAGTTAAGAGTCCAATAGTTGGTTGAAGGTATGGATTAGAGTGTCTTTATATGGTTTTGGCAATTCTAAACTCATAAGTTAGCTTTTGGGTTAAAGACCAAGGTCTATTTTTCTTGACAAGGTATTTGAGCAAGACCAATCTTGACGTTAAGTTAGCTAATGTTGGGCCTCCGTATTATGTTATCCATGCGTAAGAGTGTGGGGCTGTAAAGAGTTTCAAATTAGACGAGGGAATGGTAGACGAGGGAATGGGTTGTAGTCTCTTTATATGGTATTAAACAATTATCACCTCATGAACTAGCTTCACTGGTTAAGCCAGGACACAATCCATTTAATTAACAATGTCAAATAGTTGGTATAGATGACTGAAAAGCAACCAAAGACATCTAACTATCCCAAACAACACCCAATATACCCCTTTATCAGCAAAACCCAACAACCTTTTAAAAGCTTCACCACAAGTAGCTCCTACCCAAGAATATGTTCCTTAAAATATGTAGGTCTAAAGAGAACTACTGTGAAGATCATTGGGATCCTACATTCAACACCAATGCTACATCTATGTCTACAATAGGGCTGCTTAAGCCATTGCTTCGTTGCTTAAAGCGAGAAAGCAGCAAAAGGTGAGGGTTATCGCTTCATGGGTGAACCATGTGCTTCAGAGGAATGTATGCTTTGAACAATGAGGCCCAAAGTGACCCCAGTGAAACGTGGTTGGTTCTTTAAATTCAACTTTGAGGAGTTCAATTAATATCTGCATTATTTGCATATTGCATGCTGACTTAATTATCTAATTGCAATTTGGCTATGATAGTACTGATTGAATATTAGGTATTTTTTTAATTTTGTAAACTATGCACTTCATTTCTCACTTTTTGCTTCAAGCCCCATAGACCTTGTAGCCTTTTGGGCTTTCACATTTAAAAATAATGTCCTGAACAGCACACAATCATTTCATCTGTAACACAACAATAAGATTCAGCAACACGATAAAACTGAGTTAGCTCCATAATATAAACAGTCTACTCTAGGATCAGGGAGCCAACGAAATGCAAAAAATTGTCATAATCTACGTGGCATACATATTTCTACTAACAGTTCATTCACTAATTATTTATTAACAAAGATAATTTATTTCCCTGGATAGTTGGTTAAAAACATAATTAGGCGGAAACGGCTCCTCCTGAACCATCCTTGGAAGAGTAAGGAAAAAGAAGGAACGGGAGTTTCTCGCCTCCTGAGAGGGGTTTCGCCTAGAATCCAAATAATATCTCTTCTTCTCTTAAGATATTTCTAGTTAGGACTTGTAAATGTATCACATCTCTCATGCTTAAACTTTTAAATCAGGAGACACACATTCAACATGGTACTAGAGCGGGCACATCTTGTAAGTATCACTACTGCATGTCATAAAAATTCTCACATGATTGGCTCAAGAGAAAAGATAAACAGTACCAGAAGACGCATTATAAAGACATAATTACATAAAGTAATGTCTCAATTTAACAACTTTTAAATGAGAAGGTACATAGTATACAGAATTCAATAAAACTCATTTTTTCCCTTAGAAACCTCATGAGAAGTGTTGAAAGGTGCAGAGGTCATTCTTATAACTTTCTACGTTATACAAAGATTCAATAATGAAATATAAAAGATATGGTGATACTTGGAATACTTCTACATTAACAAAAATTAGGTGGACCTTCCCTACTATTAGAATGTCCCACATCGATTGAGGGAATACGTTGTCTCTTCATATGACTTTGAACAATCCCCACCTCATGAGCTAATTTTTTGTGTTAAATTATACTCAAGGCCCATTTTCTTAACATGGCATCAGAGTCAAACACATCTTTTCCCTTGATTTACCCAATGTTGAACTCCCAAATTGTATTGTCCAACACTCTAGATGCCAAGCCTTTGGGCATGTGTGGTGTTAGCATGTTTCATATTGGTTGAGGGAGTGAATTAGCATCTCCTAATAAGATAGATGTTCGGTAATCCTCAGTTCTCACCTCATGATCTAACTTTTGGAGTAGAGTTATATCCAACGATCATTTCCTTAGCAACTCCAATTCATAACTATGAAGGACTTCCTTTTACTTTAATATGTCATTACAAATGCCTCTTGTTGTAATAATTTACCATCCCCAAAAATGCACATCAATAATGCCCTTCTTATTACTTGCCGCCGCCACCCTGCATATCCCTAACCCACTATTAGCTAACAATGCAACTCCTCACACATCGTGAAGAATGTTTGTTGGTTTAACGATATGAAAATGATTCCATTATTTTGTATCGTAAAGAAGGCAAGTATTATTTTTCAGACGATCAATTAATCTCCTCAATCTTTCCTTTGATAATTATGGTGTGCGTTCAGCTTGAATGTACCTTCATTATTCCACAAGGTACATGCTACGTCACACCGATACATAGGGTAACTTTGTCAACCGAAGTTTAGGTGGATGGAAGAAATCACCTAGAATTTTTGTAGCCTCCTCAAATTTTAGGAGATATTTATATAAGATGGGTCATACCTTCCAAAGGAAAAAATGTGAAACAAAGAGAAATGGCTTACGCTATAAAGAAAAGCCTTTCTTGCAATATCCGAAATTGTGAGCTGACTTTGTCTGACACAAGAAAATTAACCAAACATTAGTTTGTTTAATTCTGAGAAAATCTGAGAATCTGAGAATAGCTAAGTAGTAAAATCTGAAAATTAAAACCAAACATTAGCTAAGTAGTAAAATCTGAGAATTAAACAAGTAGAATATATGAAAAAATAGTGAAAAAACAAAAAATCTCAAAGAGAAGTAACACAACCTTGTAGTACAATTGCTATTTATTACCAAAGATCAAGTATTCTACTCAAAGTACTAGAGTTGCCAAAACAGAACATGGCCAAAGGACAGGCTACACGCTACAAATGATGAGTGATAAGTAGGTTACCAGTAGATGGCTGATAAACTGATTTGCAATATAGAATTAATAAATGGACATTTATTAAATGTATAATATAGAATAAGACTACAGAGATGAGGATCAGGTATCCTTAGGCTACAAGAAATAAATTAAGCAATATCAAGCTCTTCAACCTCGCCAAAGATCAGTCAAGCAAATATGATGGAAGATGCCTATAGCCTTGCACCACCAAGAAGACAAGAAAACCACTCTACCAAATTTGGTATCATCTCTTTTGCAGTGTGGTTATCTTTTTGGAAATCAAGATATATTTTCTACTTTCTACGGTGACACTCCTGTGTATCATCCATTGTGCTTATCTAACGGTAACTTAAGCTAAGTTTAGTGACGAGAAATGCAATTCAACCCTTTCAGCACCACTTAAACATGATGGAAGGTGCACTTCCTTTACCGCAGTTTTGAAATCTTTTGAATTGAAAACATTGGCGAAGACAAGCATAATTGATTCGAACTGAATGAAAGAAAAAAATACTGTAAGCAGGAGCGACGGTTTGAACTTTGAATAGCTCTGCGATATTCTTTGGTTGGTTTAGGATTCAGGAAACAATTTGTTTATGTCATCCTTGTCACTTTTGAACACCAAATTACTAACCCACCCCCTTAGTTGAAAATCGTGTAAAGATAAATGTTCATAAGAACAATTAGATAGTAACATTTTTTTGGTTCACTTAAATACCAAATCAAAAAGAGAAGAAAATTAAAATGCAACAACAAATCAGTAGCTTACAAGTCACAACTTGGGTATCCTGAATGTTACTAGCTCTGATAGAAAGTAAACAATGCTAAGGCTTAACTTACCCTTTCAAATAATGTTCTTGCAGCTGGGCTTTAAGTTGGTGATCAGCTAATATTCCGGATGAACCAAGGGCTGAGAGCTTTTCCTTCAAGACAGATGCTGTTCAGGATCATAAAGTTAGAAGACCAACATGATCACAAGACCACCTATTAACCACATTTAAAGTACATTTACCCCAAAACACCATATTTGAATTACAGATTTTTTTTTCTTTTGATAAAGTATTGATGCTTTCGGGCTCCCATTGGACACATATGCTATACAAAAGTAGAAAGATTACAGAAAAGTATAGTCCCCTACAAAACACACACCATCATCTACACTAATAAGCACCTTGTGTGGTCGCACTAAAAGTTAACCAAACTCAGAAAGCAACATACTGATTGCATATTCTAAGGGGGAAAGAAAATAACAGCAATTAGCAAATGCCTCTGCCAGTATCCAATTGAAGACCAGAGAGGGGATAAAAGTAAAAACAATAAGGAACACAAGGTGCACGTAAGCCTTAGCACACTCCTTCCCCCTTCAACAACCCAAGATATGTTAAGCACTTAAAACAGAACCAATAACATGCACCGGAAGATTTTTGCAAATTCTATTATTTTCCAAGATCATGCACATAGAAACCACAATAGTACAACCACGTAAAAAAGTTAGATAAGCCGATGGGATCAGAACTAAAGTAACTAAATGTATCAAGAGATTGTTATTCCGCAAATAATTTTCTCTGCAAGATCAAGCACATAGCAACGACAACAGTACAGTCACATAAACAGCCACCGCCATTTCGGAAAATGTATTTTTCATGATTAGATAACTTCGTTAAATCATATTAAAAATTGAAGCTCAGGTCCCAGAGAGATCAAATGAAGAGCCGACCAACACTTGAAGAAAAGAAGAACTGACTTGATAAGAAAATCTGAACAAACCTTCACTAATTATATAAATGCTCAGTGTTTAAAAGGAAGGACTAGTAGAACTTGAGACTTGCAGGATAAAATGAAAGCCACGGTAGATCCAATATATGGTATTGAAATCTTTGGAGAGGTGTGATAGCTGATAAATATGGAAAATGGAAGGGGGGCTGGAGAACTAGAGATGTCACTATACCTTTTGGGTGCGGATTGTGGAGGAATATATTGAAGGGATGGGATGATTTTAATGTAAATATCTCATTCAAGGTAGGAAATGGAAAGAGAGTCAATTTGTGGGGATATAAGTGGTGTGGGGATAACTTACTGAAAATTGAATTTCAGAGTTTGTTCAGAATATCATGCCAAAGAGACTTTGACGGACCAGCAAAATTAGGAGAACACGAGGTGGAGACTTTTTGAGATTTAAAAGGGATTTCCACGATTGGGAGGTGACTGAGTTTCACAGGTTGTTGGCCATTCTACATAGGCAAGTCATTTCGGTTGATAACCCAGATGCTTTGTGTTGGTTCGGGAATAATGGAGTTTCTCTGTTAAATCTTTCTATGAGAAACTTTTGGTTAGGGAGGAGGATGCTTTCGTGTGATACAATATGGATACCAGAGGTACCGAGGAAGGTGTGTGTTTTTCTCTTGGTTAGCTACTAGAGGGGTGATCTTGACGAAGGAAAATCATAGCTTGCGTTTGGACATGCGATATGAAGTCATGATTTCAAATCAGCGTTTGGACATGCGATTTGGGATCACGATTTGAAATCAAATTCTCCAAAAAGCATGATTTGGGATTCCAAATCATGATTCCAACTTTTTAAAACGTATAATTTGACCCATAAGTTTATATTTGTATAAAAAAGACCCATCATTTTTAAATTTTGCAAAATAGACTCTTCCTTGGTGTAAAGAGATTGTCCGTACCATGTGAAAGGATTATATTAAAGTATAACTAGTTACTATGATTGTTGACTAGTGAATCTTTATAAAATTATGTATATTTGAAAGTTTGTAATCGCAAATATTTATTTATAAAAGGAACATGGAGATATGTGATTTATCAATGCGGCGCCTTAGGATATTCCGACATCTTGTTTATGAACTATGGTTTGATCATTTGGTAATATTGTTAAGAATTGGGAAATTTTGATAGTTTTCATAACTTGTGAGGTTTTATGTTTATTAAAAAAATACAACTTAAGAAATCCAAATGGCATATCCAAACAAAACTTCAACTTCATATCGATTTGATTCGATATCATGATTTCATATTGCATGTCCCAACGGGCCCTTAGAAAGCGAAAGGTTGTCTATGTCAGTTGGTGTTACATGTGCAAGGAAATGGATGAGGACGTGGATCATCGTGTCCTACATTGTGTTTTTACCATGAGGTTAATGGTGGGACATGCTTCAGTGGTTTGAATCTTTTTGTGCAATGCCAAAAACTGTCAAAAATTTGATGTTTTGTTGGAGGAGAAGACGTAATGTAAAGTGATTCCTCTTGCGTTGATGTGGGTGGTTTGGAAAGAGAGAAATAGGAGAGTTTTGAGGGGGTAGAGTTGAGTTTTACTCTGTTGAGGAGTAGCCTTCGGCTCTTATTTTCTTTTGGTGCACCCATAAAGTTCCTAGTTGTATAGAAGAATGGGTGGATTTTGTAGAGAATCACGTCTTTTTGCAGATTCTTTACTTTTTGCTATACAAGATCCTTGTATATGGCCAGTTTTGTGGCCATGTTTATAAATGAAATACTTTTACCTGATTTATTTTTAAAAAAATTATGATATTGAAATCTAATAACCGTAGGAAATAAAGCACACAGCAAAATTCTTAGTTTAGAAATACCTGAAGATCCCCTTGCACCTTGCAGAACTGCAAATAATTGTTTCCTACCATCCCTAGTAAAAGCAGCTCTATTTTTTCTATTGTCAGCACCAGCCAAACTCTGTAAGCAAACACAGAAATGTCCCGAGTGTCAACACAAGTCACAGGTACATGACATAAATCGAAATTGCTCACCATAAAAAGCAATGCAGACAGATTTAATTTCGGGTGAACTTCTAAAGCCCTGATCCGAGGAAGTGGATAAACTGCTTCTCCTCCTTGCTGAGAGAGAATTCTAGGGATGTCAATGGATTCAATTGCTGCAACATAGCAGTTAACTTATCAACACATAGCATCAACAGAAAGGATCACAAAGAAACAAGTAAAAAAGGAAATAAGTACTACTTCTGTCTTTACTGAAATAGAGATTGAAGTTCTAATGTGAAATACACATGTTGTTGGTAGCAGTAGAAAGAAAAAAATGATATACTCGCTGCATTTCAATTTATGTAAATTAATTTGACTGGGCATGGAGTTTAAGAAAGAAAGAAAGAAAAGACTTTTGAGACTTGTGGTGTTAACCATGACATTTTGAAGTTATAAGACTTTTGAAACGTGTGGTCTTAAACATGCTATAACATTTTTGTGGCTATAAAAGCTGCTCAAAAAGGGTAAAATGGAAAGCTTGAGTTAAATTGTTTCCAAATTTAGATGGGATTGTTCTTTTTTGGAATGAACAAATACGGAAATGAGTCACATAAACCGGGGGAAATAGTAGAGTTATTGTTAGATGGTTCGATCCAGAAAATACAACATAATGTACTAAATATGACTTTACAAATGAATTTTGTATCTTCAATGTAGTTGAAGTTATGTAAAATATTTGCAATTTATAAGTGGATAATACTACTTGTTCTTTTGGATGTTCTCAAAATAGAAAAAATATCAAATAAAACAAAGAAAAAAGAGTACTATTTGAGAACAAGATCCATGATGTGCAATGTTAATTCTAAATTTTGATCAATCATAATTCGGATTATTAAACGATTTGTGCATGTCATCCTTGCATAGGGGTCTCTCTATCACTTCAATATTATTGGACGGCCCTGAAGAAATGGCAAAGGGCAGCCTGATGCATGAAGCATCCAACATCCACACAGGGTTTGAGGAAGGACCACACCCTGCGTGGGTGTAATGTAGGTTGCCTATCCCATGCAAGCATCAATGGTTGATGCCACAACTCAAACTCGTGACCCATAACTCACACGGAGACAACTTTACTGTTAGAATAGCTTTGCTCATAACCTCACCCAAAAAGAGCCTAAACTTTCAAATATGAGTTTTTTGTTTTTATCAAGCAAAATGAGCTTGTTCTTTGTCCTATTATAGAAGGAATCCTTTAATCCAGCCTGAAACACCATAGAGGAACTTCCCCTACAAGTAAAAACACCTCAAAGGAAAACTTAAAATTGAGATCAACCTATGATTTTACCACCAAATCTGAACGGTTCATTTAAAAATCTTTACTACCTCTCATGCCTCTTAAAACAATTGACGTATATTAGAAGCTCGTCATTCATGTCAAACAACTTCACCAAGGTGATCTCATGACAATTTGATCAGGGTATTCAAGGAATTGAGTGTACCAGCAGGCTCGAAAAAGTTTGCTTGCATGGGTGGCTTGTTGGGATTCAGTACCACCCTTGTTTTCCACACTTGAATATTTCCATCCTTGGACAAAGTGACCAGCAATCGCAGCATTGGCAGCCAAGAAACTGATGTGATAGGTTGAGAACCTACTTGTGTACTGTTATTGCAAGAAAAACATTAAAAAGCACAATCCACCTATGCGAAAAAATGTAAAATTTCAATATTTAACATCAGAAATTGGAACTTCTACAATTAGAATTATAATTGTCAGAGTTGATTTTCCCGAGTTTAATCAGCAAAAATACATGATTCCAGAACCCATTCAGGTGTTGATTTTTATTCAACATTTCCTTTCAGAAATCAGGGTTATTTATCATGCACATCTTTCTTTTTAAGAAAACAAACTTCAAAAGGAAAATGAGATCTTAGTGAAAGCAATATAACTATTGAATAAGACTGAGCTGTCGGTTAGCTTTCAGAGAAGGAACTGCAACATTAGTCAGAAAAATCAGCGAAAAAACTGGCATATTGGTTGCAAAGGTCTTACATTGATCTAGATATGCGAAGACATCAGAAAAAATTAAGATCGTGGAAATTGTGAAGTATGAAATGTAAAGTCAGCCATAGCTGAAATGTACATCACTTACATTCCAATCATCATAGGCCTTTCAGTTGATACATCCCATGCAAGAAGAGTGCCGCGTCTATCTCCAATAAAAAGCCATTCCAATGTTGGATGAAATGCAAATGCACCAGCACCAACCAGCTTGATAGTATTATCCACTATATATGGCAAACAAAGGGGCTTTCATGCAAGTTCCACTAAGTTCAAACTATCCAACTAAAGAGAGAATATATTAAGGGACTCTTTCAAATCTCACATTGTAAGGTGTAGTGTACAGCATATGTATGGATGTTATAAGCTCGAACCAAGCCTTCCGCATAAGCTACATACTGAAATCAAAAGGGAGGGAGAAAAGGTCAGATCAAATTGGCAGTCACAAACTTTGTCAGTCAATCATGAAATGGGCGACTTTAATTGCATTAAACATGTTACCAGAACAGGAAGTCGAGGATGGCAAGCAAGATTGACAATAGGTTTCTTCAGGTCGGTCTTTATTTTTGTTGGCATCTTCCCACCTTCCACAGTTCCAACAACTTCACAAGGAAAGAAATGGATCAGAAACACTTGCAATAAAATAGCTATTCAAGCACGAAAAATTGCTCTAAAACTAGCATTTGACTGTAGAAACGTAGCAAATGACGGAAAAAAAAAATCAACTGTGGTGCTTGGTCAGCTTGCGCACACCTCGATTATTCCACCAGCTACCTGCTACCTTCCACCACCACAAGGACCGTGTAACTTTGTCCACCAAGGCATAGGTACATGGGAAGCGATCACCTAGTGCTTTTAATCTCTGTTGGGGGTAAGCCCTAGTCTCCAATTTTTTGCAAACGACAAGACATCTTCACAAACTACCAAGTTCTGACTAAGTTTACCTGTGGTGTTTTCTTATTTTTTAATGGGCATACAAAGAAAAGAATGATGTGGAAGGAAAGGAGGCTGCTGAATTGCTCTTTCAGGGATAAAACGCTTGAGAGCATGAGCGTGGAATCCAGAAGGACAAAAGACCTCATCCCGAGAAAACCAGATCAGAGAGATAAAGGCGGACGTAGTAAAATGTCGCAGGCACTCGGTTAAACCACATAAAACAAGATACTAATGCTCCGAAGGGAATATGGAGATAATGTGGTAGCACTGACAGGAAACAAGTATTGACTCGGCCATAATTGATGAATGGCAAAGGACTCTTTTGAAATGCACATCAGCATAACAAGAAGCAGAAAAGCACAGATAGTTAATGCAGCTTTCAGGACTAAAATTGCCAAGACGGCAACCCGCCAACCAAATTACACAAGAAATAACACCACCGCACAACTCTGGCTTGCGTCTGCAACGCCCAATAGCTGGATTACATCTCTCGTGTCCATATAAACCATCACTCAGATGGTGAAATAGCTATGATAAAAATATAACAACACTGATGCTTTTTGGTAACGAGTAAATTTCGAACCAAGGACACATCCTAGGAGCAGTTATCAGCTAGAATTTACTTTTTAACTCTAACAATGCAAAAGAAAAACTACTTATCTATGAAAGACATGCGTGTACAGGCATGAACTCCAACTAAAATTTTGACAGACCTGTTACACTCATCCTACGATGGAAACCAAAAAATACAACAGGTTGAAGAGGAGTCAATGCAAGATGAACTTCAGTATCAGAAGAAATGCGTTCTGTCCTCTTCTCAGGTGAATGTAAAACACACGTTTGCTCTGCATCGAAATCACATGAACGAATTGTACAATCCTGCAATAAGCAGCAAGCAAAATGAGTACAATTTTCCTAAATGCAAGATTATAGCTCAACGAGTACTGACGATCGGAGCAAATACCCCAAATACAATTGAAGGAACAGGTGACATCATTGGAGCTTTAAACTCAACAGTAAGAAACCATTGAAATTCATACTGGAAAAATGCTACTATCAAATTTTTACTATCAAAAAATTTATACCACACACAAAAGAGGATAATAAAAATGCATACTAGCTTTATCAAGGGGTTTAAGAACTCTTGTGGGAATATAAGAACTCCTACATGGGGAGAAGGTCAGGAAGCAAGAGCAGGGAATCACAAATAAAGATTTTACTAAGGAAATCATAATGTCTTTTGAACCCGACACTACACTAGACAATATGCGACAGACACTGAAAGGGGAAACTCGAGTTGACCAAATAGATGTAGGACACTAACAGATGAATACATGCAAAGATTACATTTATACTAATATGTACTCTGTCGATCGTGCATAGTGTATATGATTTAATTCCTGTAAAGAACATTTTGCATTTAACCTATACAACCAGCAAAAGCCATGTCTTAGCATTCTTTTAAGTATGCGAACAAACTTTTTTTTGTTTCAACAACCAACAATAAAAACAACAAAGAAACAAACAACAATATCCTAGTGAAATCCCATAAGTGGGGTCTGGGGAGGGTAGGATGTACTCAGACCTTACCCTACCTTTGTTGGATAGAGAGGTTGTTTCCGATAGACTCTCGGCTCAAAAGAAAAAGAAATCAAAGCAGGGTTGCAAGAAAAGAATAATATGCCAGCACAATAAAAGGTAAGATACCGAGACAGGCTAGAAAGAAAACAAATCACGGTGGCAAAGTGGCAAGATAGACACAGCCAAAGAAACAACAGGCAACATAAAAAGGAAGTAGAAGATACTACACAAGTACTAAATAAGAATACTACCAATAAGGAGAAAAGGGGAAGCGATAGCCCCCTATCTCTCCCATATAAAGGTGCTACAACGCTTGGCTACCTACTAACCTTTTACCCTAAATCCTCGACTTCCAAATCTTCTTATCTAGGGTCATGTCCTCAGTAAGCCGGAGGTATGTTATGTCTTGTCGAATCACATCTCTCTCGTTACCTCCTCATTGGTACATACGCACACCTCCTCTTCACGTGCCCAAACCATCTCAGCCTCGCTTCACTCATCTTTTCCTCCACGGAGGTCACTCCCATCTTGCCTCAAATAACTTCGTTCCTAATCATATCTCTTCTAGTATGCCCACACATCCATATGAGCATCCAAATCTCCCATACCTTTATCTTCGGAACATGTGCGTCCTTGACCGGCTAGCACTCTGTCCCACAGAACAATGTAAATCTAACCACCGCTCTATAGAACTTACCCCTAAGACTGGGTATTCTTATCACACAGGACCCCGAAAGTGAGCCTAATTTACACCCACCTACTCCAATACGGTGCGTGAAATCCTAGTCAATCTCCTAATTACCTTGTATTATCGACCCAAGTTGCTTGAAACTTCTTCTCTTGTGTATCAATCTTCACTTCCACCTCCGTCTCGTGCGCTATGTCACTGGACTTGCACACTCTGTCTTAGTCATGCTTAACCTAAAACCTTTAGACTCTAAGGTCCGTCTCCAAACCTTTTTTTTGAAAGGTAAAATAAGGTCTATCTCCGAACTTCCAACCTCTCGTTAACTCCCCCTCTCATCTCATCAATCAACACTATGTCATCGGAAAATAACATACACCATGACACCTCCCCCTAGATATGCCGCATCAATTCATCCGTCACTAAAGCAAACAAAAACAAGCTAAGGGTTGAACCCTGGTGCAACCCAATCACGATCAGAAAGTGTTCTGGGTCACCTCCATTGTACTTACGCGGGTCTTGGCGCCATCGTACATGTCCTAATTGTCTTAATGTAAGCCACCAGTACACCTCTAGACTCCAAACATCTCCATAGAACCTGCCTGAAAACTTTGTCGTATGCTTTTTCTAGATCAATAAACACCATATGTAAGTCTCTCTTCCTATCTTTGTACTGCTCCAACAATCTCCTTATAAGGTGAATGGCTTTTGTAGTTGACCGCCTCGACATGAATCTGAATTGGTTCTCAAAGATGACCATACCCCTCCTCATCCTCATCCTCATCTCTACCCCTTTCTCTCTAACTTTCATAGTGTGACTTAGTAGATTGCTACCCCTATAGTTGTTGCAATTTCGGATATCACCTTGTACTTGTATAACGGGATCATTATACTCCACATCTATTCTTCCGGCATTCTAGTCGTCTTGAAAATCACATTAAACAACTCAGTCAGCCACTTCATACCTAATTTGCCCGCGTTCTTCCAAAATTCCACCGGAACCTCATGTAGCCAACGCAATATCCATGTCCCTGTCTTCATTCCAGAGTGTATGGAAATATGTTTGTCATCTCCGTTTAATGTGTGCCTCTTCTAATAAAATTTCGCCATTCTCGTCCTTGATGCACATCACTTTGTCCAGATCACGGGCTTTTCTCTCTCTCGCCTTGGCGAACTTATACAATTCTTATCCCCGCCTTTTCTCTCGAGCTCTTCATACAAGTGCTCAAAGGTTGTCGTTTTAGCCGTCGTAACCGCTGAGTTGGCTTCCTTCTTCGTCGTCTTATACAAAAGAAACAAACAACAAAAAGAAAAGACAACAATAATTATATGTTATCGTACTTATCAAAAAAATTCTAGAAAGATTCTTTTATATAGGAAAAGTTTCTATTAAGTATAATTTGAGAAGCTTTGTCCTTGATTCCAAGGTATCTAATTGCAAGGAGAAAAGGAACCTAGAGTATCATGAGCGATGTGAAGAACATTGTCCGCTATGTCCAGATGGATAATAAGCTGGTTTGTTGTTACAAAATTATATGATTAAAAGAAAACAAAAAAGATTTAAATGCACCATAACAGAAGATTACACAGAGTTGAAATTCAAAGACATGATCTTTCAGGATATAATAAATAACAAAGGGAACTTATCAAAAAATAAAAAAACATCGAGACAAAACACTGAATAACATAGAGGATCCAATGTGCTGAAGAGTAAAGACAGCCATTACATCAAGCCTCAGTTCTATTATCCTTCTCTCTTAAATTTTCCTCCTTATGATTCTAGTAACATGTCTTTTGTAGTTTCTTAATTCTTACTGTGCCATACAAATCTATAGTACATGCAGTTCTTTTGTCGGTTGGTTGATGCCAGGAAAAAGGGTTGCCTGGAAGTTGTCACCTCTCCAAATTAGCATCCTAACTGTAGCTAGTTGCCAGCAGCCCAGCACCCAACCCTTGTCTCAAACAAAGAAAACTAAAGGTAATCAATTGCTCGGTGCAAATAAAAGTCTTTTGTGTTGTTGGATTTAATGATCACCCTTCTTAGACAAACAAATTACTGATAAAACTTAAGCACTAAAACATTGTCAGTATATCACCATGTAAAGCATTTTCTCATGGTTTCTCAATAAATCAGAACTGAAAACCCATTAAACTATTCCCATCGTGGATCGATGAAGTTGTTCACTTAATTGTTTTTGGGGAGTCAGAGTTCGCACATGAGCCTAATGCCATGATTTTTCACCACACTTAAGTCCATAGCAACATCACTAGTTTCAAATGTAACAAAAGTCATCACTTGCAGGTTTTAACAGAAATTGAAGATATTTAATGAACTAACCTCAAGAATAGCAATTACACAATGTCCATTTGTTGGACTATAAGCCATACGAACAACAGGCGAACCAATGTCTATCGAAGCGATCTTGCTTCCCGTATACGCATCGAATTCTGCCCATTGGAAATACACTCAGCATCATCATACAGTTTATTAACAGAACATAAACCATATGTGATTCTGCTTCAATTGAAATTCTACAAATGAGAAGGGCGTACCTATTATATGGCTTCCAACGGCGACAGCGAGAAGCGCCTGAGTGGGATGAAATGCGGCAGCGTGAGGCTGCAATGACTTGGAACTCCGACCAACATGCCGGAGATCTAAATGCTGAAGCGTCGCCCACTCCATTAATCCTCTCTAATTTAACTAATTAAGATTTATATAAACCTTTTTAAAAACATGAACAATCAGACGCCGAAGAACACAAATGATATAGGTGAAGATGAACGGTTGTTGATTGAGGTTTCAGATCCAGATCATGAAAATGAACGGATCAAATTTCAGATCAGATCCTGAAAAAGGTTTGATGACGAAAATTACTCTTGATATTAATTAATGTATAGAAAAAGGGTTGAACAGGGATGAAAAATCTGGTGCGAGATACTTGCAGGATTGTAAGAACTGGAAGAAGAAAAAATAGAAATTCCTGCTACACAGTTGCTGCCTTGCTGGGGTTAATTGGCAAAAAGAACAACTTAGTATAATAATTTAATTTTTTTTCGAAATCTTTTGTATATATTGATTTATGTAACAAAGTAAATAGGCGTTTGGCCATTAAAATAAAAAACATACACTTTATTAGAAATTTTTGAAGTTGGAGGTGGAGCTGAAATTTTGTTTGGCCATGGTATTTAAAGTTAATATTTAGTAAGTGTTTGGTCATGAAAACCAAAAAAAAAATTACTTTATTTGGAGTTGGAGTTGTGTTTGACTGTACTTTTTTGGAAATTTTTTTTAAAATTTAATGTGTTTAATATATCTAAAAAGTGAAAAAGTGAGATGGAAAAAAATGAAAACAAGTATTTAAGTGTTTTCGTAGGCGTTTGGCTATTAAAATAAAAAAGGTATTCACTTTTTAGAATTTTTAAAGTTCGAGTTGTGTTTGGTCATAGTATTTGCAAAAAAAAAATTAGAATCTGGATGTACTTTTTTATTAGTATAATTTATACCCTCAATTTCTAAAAACTAGCAAAATCACCCAATAATTTTTACAACTCCACTAGCTTTCTTATATACGTGATTTATGCCTCAATCCAGTTTCTTTTCTTCATGTTTGATTTATTAATTTCCGACTTCTCCAATTTCTTATGTAAAACATTATCAATAAATTCATGATTGGAAGAAATCTGAAGATGATTCTTCATTCCTAAAGCATGAAATTTTCTACCTCTACAAAATTGACAAGTATCTAATGTCTAGAAATGTACATAATCAAGAACTACATATCCATGAATAGAGATGAATTGAAGAAGAAGAGGAGTAAAATTGGCTGCTGTGGGAATTTTATCAACGGAAAAGAACGGTAGGTTGCATTTACTTTTGGTTGATGGGTAAAATAAATAGAGTGTTTTATGTAAAAAAAAAAAAATTATGGTCAAACAAGTATTTCGGAATAAATTTCAAAAAGTTGAAGTTGAAGTTGAAGTGATAAAATTCAAACTTCAAGTTGTATTTGAAATTTTTACGGTCAAACAATATTTTTTGAACAAAGTGAAATAATTTTTCGAAAAATAGTGAAAAATTTTATGGCCAAACGGGGCCTTAGAATTCAAATATATTTTTTTTTAAAAAGTTGAACATGTAAAAATTTAAATGGGGTTATTTTATAAGATTAAAAATTTAGATTTTAAAAAAAAAAAAACATAAATAATTTTTTTTTAAAAAAGTGAAATAATTTGGTCAAACACCATTTTATCGCCAAACACCATTTTATAAATAAAGTGAGATAATTTTTTAAAAAATAGTGAAAAAATTTCATGGTCAAACATCTACTAAATAAAATGAGATGTTTTCTAAAATCTCAAAGTTGTATTTGGTATTTTTATGACCAAACAAAAATTTTGAAATAAAGTGAATAATATTTATGACCAAATGATCCTAAATTTGGCCAAAACAGAAAAATTAAAATCTCGTCAATGGTGTTTATAAATTTGCACGTGGATGATAGGAAGTCGAAACAAAATTATCTAGCCATTTTTATTTGCCACGGTGTAAGTATTAAATTAGTACTCCCTTCGTCCATCTTTACTTGTCCATTTTTTTTATTGACACAAGAATTAAGAAGTAGTAAATGATAAGGGTAATTTTACCATATTGTCGTTTGAATATAATAAATTTAATGACTTGAGAAATGCATTAGATAGTAAATTATATTTAATGCTAATGGTAATATGGGCAGAAATAAGTAAATTATCCATTGATTTTATAAACTGGACAAGTATTGTTGGACATCCTAAAATAGAAAAGTGGACAAATAAAGATGGACGAAAGGAGTAATTTTTTAGATGTAAATTTATTTCGTTAAGATTATTTGAACAATAAGAATAAGAAGTATGCCGTCAATTTAAAATTGAGGTCAATTATATAATTTTTAATTATTAATACAATTCTATTAATTTGTCCGTCCAAATGTCCAATAACATATGATTGAAAATAATATTTTAGTTTAAATTTAAAAGAATAAAGGGACAGAAAAGTTATCAGATCGACTTTAAATAACCTATTTTTCTAACCTATTCACAAATAATAAGCTCTTAAAAGAAAAGGTCACATAAATAAAAAAAAAGTTTGAATGATTAAGGCACCTAAGTGGCAAAAACATAAGATTCATTAACATCTTTCACAAATGATTTACTTTTTTAGTACAAGTTTATGACTTAAGTAATATAATCAACATAATATAATGTTATTGAGATTTAAATATGAAATTGTACTTTTATAACATAATTTTTTTATTTTATAGATCCTTGTGATACTATTCTTTTTAATTTGATATACACATAAAATATAAGTTTCTATTCTAAATTCAACAAATTGCACTTTTTAACTCAGGAGAACTCACCTATATGAACGCACAAAATAAAGGAGCGTTCTCCCACTTCTCGGACAAAGTGATGACGTCCAAGTTTATTAATTAAAATAAATTTTTTTATCTTGGCAATGGAATATTGGCATATTTGGCTCATAGTTTAACCCACGTTAAATGTTGTAATAGTATCGTACTTAGCTAGTCGTACTCCGTAAAGAGAGAAGTCCATCCAACTGTTTCACTGTTTGCAACCTTTTCAAGTAGAATTTGCACTTGGTAAGCATCTCCAATCACACTCTATTTTACTCTTTAAATATAAAGAGTAAATAGAGCAACTCCAATCACACTCTATTTTACTCTCTATTTTCTCTTTCTTTAATATTATATTATTATTTCTATTTCAGTTATATTTTCATATTTTAAAATAAATTATTTCTTCTATATTTACATAATCACCACATATTATTCATATTTTTTTTCAAAATCTTCATGTAATATAAAATTATGTATTGTTGTAATTTTTCGGCTTAAAATGTTATGTTGTGTATTGTATTTTTAACAATTTCATGTTCCCCTATTCAAATTTAACAATTGCATCAGTTTTAGATTAAATTATAAATTAATTACTCATTTTATACGTACATTTTTTTGTGTGATGATATTTTTTTACAACTATAAATTATAATAAGACTAACTTATATCTTAAATAAAAATATTATTTATGAAAATTAAATTAAAAATAACATAAATTAATATAAATTTAAAATTATATTAAAAATAATTATGAATATTAGGGACTTAATTAATAGTCTTATATAATTTAAAACATGTAAAATAAAAATATTTAGTACTAAAAATAATAATAAAATAATGAATAGTGAACTCTATTTATGGAGAGTAGAGAGTAAAATAGAGAGATTGGTTGGAGAAGCCACTCTCCATTTATAAAGAGTAGAAAATAAAATAGAGTGTGGTTGAAAATGACCTAATCAATTTCTATTTTACTATTTTAAGTTTTATTTATTTTTTTTCTAAAATATATAGCTATAATCATTTTTGACAAACTTCAAATAAAAATATATTCGCTCCATCGCTGCTTCTACTTCTTCTTCTCCTTCTCCTTCTCCTTGTTCCTCCTTGCATACCAGCTTTCCGCAATGGTTGTCGACCTGTAATCTTTCAACCATTGTAATTTTCATATTCTTGATATAGTGAATATAAAATTCCATCACAATTAATTGGTTAAAATAGAAAGTACAGCGAACAAAATTAATAAATCTTTTTCTTTGTTGTACTTTCATCCGCTAAACTTGATAGAAAATGATGGCTTGAAAAGGCTAATTATCACAAAGAACATCTAGAAGACAGTGACAATACAAAACTTTTTAATTATTCAATGATAGATTAAAAATATCCATGGACATAATAACAGAATGTTCTCCTAAATTGCATTGGAAAAACAATTGACATCTAGATTTGAAGGTAGACTTAATTGTTCAAACTTCATACCCATATACATGTATGAAGTTTGTAACTTCAAACCTCAATTTTCAACTCCAACCACGTAAATGTGTGTTGGTTGGTTGGATGTAATATGTATGTATATTACTTATTAGGTCGAAAATAATTGATGTGCATATATCCTATTGTCACATGTAAGGCTATAATTATCGATATGGAATGGCCTGCTTTCATCAAAAATAAAGATTTAAATCTAATGATTTGGTTAATGCAATTTAAAAATTACTTCTCTGCTTAGACGACAAAATGCAATTTGGTGAATTTTAATTTTGAATTTTTTTAATTTATGTTACAATGATAATATCTTAAACACATTAACGTTCAATTAGTTGAGACGTTTACTTTTAATCAATCTACTTATGAATCCTCACAAATTCAACGAGTTATTAACCGTTAAATCATTTAACTATTTAGGTGTTATGTTAAATTTATACTATTACTCTATATCTGAGGTTAATATAATTCTAGAAATAATATAAATATAACATATATCTGCTAGGGAGCAAAAATACATCAATAATACTAAATATGCTTAGTAAAATATCACAATGACCAAAATTAGAATTCATTAACAATTGAGAGATCAAAATGCAAACATTCCTTTAACTTTTCCAGAGAAATTATTGGTAAGAAACTAGATTTTCATTATGGAATAAATATATTCTTTTAAATAGAATTGAGTTATAACTTAATTTGTAAAGTCTAAATCATTCTTATATTGTGGAAAATACTTTTAAGCATATACCAAAGACAGCATACGAAATATATACATGTGCTTAGTAGAATGCAGAGAGAACACTGCAAAGTCAACATCTCTTCTTTCTTCCATTTCATTCCATATTATACCTACTATACTGCTAAATGCTTAATGCATTACGCGTTTGTATCTTCTTAACAAAAAGATGAGGGTACCAATTGAAAAATCGTCAATACCGCGTATTATAAAAAGTAAACAGTCTAAAGAAAAATATTGAATTGGAACAAGATGGGTATTCGCAACACAAAGCTGAGAGTGAAAAACTAAACACTTGAGCTCTGGAATATACATAGGAGCTTTCTAGGAAGCTTCATTTCACCCTTCGTTTGAAAAATAGAATGGAAAAGTGAATACAAATAGTTCAATAAACAAGAATAGTAGGAGTATAACGTAACCTATTTGAGTAAATTACTAGATACTCCCTCCGTCCCAATTTAAGTGTCTTAATTTGATGGGACACATAGTTTAAGAAATAAAACAAGACTTTTGAATCTTGTAATTTTAAATTAAATATGTATGTAGTCCTTTAAATCTTGTGGTCTTAAACTTGCCAGGTAAAATGTTGAATTGGAAAACTTACTGAATATAGAATGAAACATTCATTTAGGGACAAACCAAAAAGGAAAGTAAGATACTTAAATTGGAACAGAGTGAGTACTGGATTTAACAAGCATTTCACTACTTAACATTTTTAACATAATCATAAAGAAACAATATGGGCAGATTCATATTGTTTTATGTAATAAAAGCAACAGTATCAATTTGGTAACTTTCAAATAAAGAAGTTGATGCTTAGCCTAGGGTCACAATTACAAAGTATCAATATACTTCAACTATATATACTGTCTTCGTGATGTTGGAAGGACTATAATATTAATTCACAATGACTTGTAAAATAATGTTGGTGTCAATGATGTTGGAATTAAGGAGTAAGTAGTAGAGTGCTCGGAAGTTTCCTATTTCTTCCTATTTATATGCACTTTTATTAGATCATTCTCAATCCATTCACCATCATATCTTTCTGTCTGATTCTGTAAGTATCATGATCATACTGATCATAAAAAAAATGCTTTCCTAGTATTTTATACTAAATCCAAAAAACAAGCAAAGTGTGCACGTACTTAAGGCGACGGTACTGATCATCAAGGGCTGGCCAGCTAGCTAGTATTGATGATGGAGGATCATGAAGACGTTAATGGATCAGAAATTGACATTGAAGCAGCTCAGGGGAGTTCAAAGCTGTTAATGAATGGTGAATTGGGTACTTCTAGTTTGATGAGGAAGTCGGTGCTCTTTTTCCGATCTGCTCACAGGTTCATTGAAGCTGGAGCAAGAATAGCATCACTTTCTCGAGTGTCGTCGTCGTCATCCTCCACCACAAGATTTTATACTCCGCTTGGCAGCTTTGATCTTAAACATGGAGTATGTATATAGTATAAACAAAAACATATATCTCTCATTTCTTAATATATAGCTAGTTATTAATTATATATGCTCTGTCCAATTAGGACTCGGAAGCTGATGGAGATCAATTTCAGCTTGTTGAGATTGTGGAAGCTTCACCTGATGTTGATACTGTACAATCAAACAATGATTACGTCGAGATTGAGCTTCAGCCTCATGATCAGAGTACTCATCACCAATCCTTACAAATTACCGATACAAGTGAAGAGATTGTGAAGGAGAAGAACTTGGATTCACTTCACAATTTTGGAGGAGTCAAGGGGAGTAGTGATGTTGACAAAGGAATTCATGTTGGAGATGTTTCTGGCCGCCGCAAGGCGACAGGCTTGTCTCGTCACATGCTGATGTTCACAGGGTATGGCTACTTCATCCGACAATTGGTATGCAAGGAACCAACTATATTGCTCCTAGCAATTGCTGCAATATTGTCTTTCGTCTTTGGAATCAAAGAAGAAGGTGTGCAGAATGGTTGGTTTGAAGGAGCACTTTTGGTTGTGATCATACTTGTGACAGCTTCGTTTAAGTTAGCAAGAAATTGGTACGAAAGACACCTTTGGAAGAAGCAAAAAGATCACAGAGCAAGGAAGAACCAGCTGTTTATTTCTGAAACGGACTCCAGTTTTTGTGCCTACTTTGACAAGTTGAACAATTACATACATATTAGTGGGCTGTTGATTGGCATTTTGATCATTGTGGTGGTTTTCATTCGCTTTAAATTGGGCCATAAAGATGATGAGAATGGATATAGATTGGAAACCAAGGAAGAACCAGCTGAAATTGTACAGGTAATGAATGCCGTGAAGAAGGTTTTAACAGAATCAAAGGGAACAGTAAAAGTTTTGATTAATTTACTTGGTGTCATACTGGTGGGGATGACTGAAGGAATACCATTTCTTATTTCAATTGGAATGGCATATTGGTATCCGTGTTTTGATGTTAAGATGGAATCAGTCAGTACTCTCTGTATAGAAAATGTTAGCTGGTTGAAAGAGCAAAAATTGGAAGTCACCCAATTTTTTCTTGACAGAAAAGATGTTACCAAGATACCTCCACATGTCTGCAGTGTTCTCTCTGATGGAATTGGAATTGGAATTGGTGTGTCCACTCTGACTTCTCAAACAGCCTACCACAGAATAGAAGAGCCAATACTCTGTTGGGCAGAGAAGAACATGGGTATGCAGAGAGACACATTGGATCAGCAGATCATCATAGTGAAGGACAATGATAATGAGATGAATCCTTTTGAAGGACCTTGTGGGGTCGTCATAGAGAAAAATGGGGACAATGGGAAAGAGTACTATTCACATTTCAAGGGTCCTGCTGATAAAATATTGTCAATGTGTTCCAGTTACTATGACTCGAAGGGTGAAGTGCAGGATTTGGATGACAAAACAAAGAGTGACTTTGCTCAAGCTAACAACAACGTGAACATAGTTGCATTTGCCTGCAAACGTACTCAGCTTGTTGAACTTGATGAAATTGGCCTTACATTCATTGGTATGTTTGTCTTAAAAGATAGTTTCAATCTAGACAACATGAGGCAAGCAATTCCGATTCTGAAAGAAGGTGGAGTGAAGATCATATTTGCCTCGGAAGAAGATGTTGAAGTACTTCGTACCATTGGTGATGACACAGGATTGCTCAACTCACATGATTCTCTAGTGGTTAGGGGCGAAGATTTCTGCAACTTCACATTAGATGCTATGAAGGAAAGAGTTGAGAAAATTTGCATTATGGGAAATTCCTCTCCGGCACACAAGCTTCTTTTAATAGAGTGGTTGAAAAAAAGAGGTGAAGTGGTGGCTGTGGTAGGAGAAGCATCCGAAAGTAATGTGGTTCTTGAAGCAGCTCATTTTGGCCTGCCTGTGGTGACTAACTGGCCTGAAACTATAACTTATGTGATTAACAGCATCAAGGGAGGAAGAATTGTTTGCGAGTATCTGAGGCAATTCATCCAAGTTGAGGTAATCTTGGCAATCACTAGCTTGTCAATAAACTTCATACTGGTTATATTAGACGGAGATTCCCCGTTAACAACCATTCAGTTGGTATGGGTTAACATTCTTGTTACATTTATTGGAGGGCCAGCTTTGCTAATTACTCAACAGGCCACAAGAAAACTAAGGGACGAGCTATCTATCAGAACAAGAAAACCGCCAATTACCATGGCTATGTGGAGAAACATTCTTTTTCAAGCTTCTTATCAGACTGGCATTTTTGTATTCCTTCAACACAGCGGAAGTGCAATACTGGGCATCACTCCAAAAGTTAACAGATCTACAGTCGTTAACGGGTTTGCTTTGTGCCAGCTTTTTAACATATTCAGTGCAAGGAATTTGGAGCAGAAGAACTTTTTCAAAGGTCTTGGCCAAAATTACAGGTTTTGGGCACTGTCTGGGCTCTATCTTGTGTTGCAGTTCGGATTCATTGAAGTAGAGCCAGTCTTTGTCTTTAGCAACACGGCACGACTGAATTGGAAGCAATGGGCTGAATCCATCTTAATTGGAGCTATTACATGGTTGCTTGATGTGATAGTAAAATGGGCATCACAATACATAAAGATGGACAAATGTGACTGTGGAGTTCTTCACCTAGCTAGAATCAATTGCTGTTACAATGGACCAAGAATTACACCAAATCCAACTATTGCTTCATTGGATTCTTCAAGATCCACTAGTGGAAAGGTACTATACAAATTTATCCATACTGCCTAACTACAGGAAGTTCGAACAAAAATCTTTCCTCTTTCTTCCTAAAATTTTGGATTCAAGTTCTAGATGTTGTTCTTTTGCAGGGCTGGATAACAAACATCACACATCGCGTGAAATCAACCAAGCATAGAGCTAATACTTTGATGGATTAATCATGTTGCAGTTTTGAGTACATATTTTCCACTGTTGTCAGTAGGGGTTAGTTACACTTGGAGCAATGATAAAGTTGTCTCCATGTGACCTATAGGTTACGAGTTCGAGCCGTGGAATCAGCCTTAGCATCAGTAGGCTGCCTACATCACATCCTTTAGGGTTGGTGTACATCACTGGGCTGCTCTTTTTAGTCTATAGGGGCTAGTTAATTTATTTTAATTGTTTCATCAATTTTTTCGGTTTCTCATATGTATTGAATGTAGAAAAAAAAGATGTGTTCTTGTTGTTTTCACTTTTAGCTAAATTCATGAATGCAGCAGACTTATTATATACAGAAAGGAAGTATTTTATAAATTTCAAACACAGTGAAATCATAAAGGAAGCTTAGTCAGTACACACTCTACTAATTTACGAGAAGATAAATATCATATATGCAAGAATATAGCTTAATTACCTGGATCTCCCAAAATTTGGTGTAATGTATTAGAGCTCTTGTTGGTGAAGAGAAATTGACAAGCCAACAATGCGACTGGAGGAGACTTTCTTCAGCAAAGTCAACTTGCTAGTGGTCGTTTCTTAAAATATATACAGTATGGTCTTCACAATCATCCCAACATGGATTTTATAAGATTATTTTTCTTCAAATTTTGGAGTTTGGACACATTTGTCTTTTATCCAATCTGTCTTCCAATAAATATTCATCTCTGGGACCTGGGTAGGTAATGTAGAAAATGTTAACATAAGTAATCTGTTATACTCCATCAATTTAAATTTGTGTAACAACTTTTTTTTTTAGTTATTTCCAAAAATAATGATACTTTTCTATAGATATTTTGAAACAATTTAACTTGTAAAAATCTCTTTTTATCTTTAATGATGATTTATAACTACAGAAATGTCTACTATTAGTTTTAGATCGTAAGTTTCAAAAGTCATTTGAACAATATTTTAGTTGAAGATGAAGAACAAGTTGTGTGAAATCAAATCACTGTTTCAACTTAAAATAATATTTCACTTGAAATTAAAATTCTAAATGTAAAATCTCATATCCAAGTTGAAAATAATCATTTCAATATTTCTAAGACCCAAATTGGGCCGGCCATATAAACACTCTTCGAGAAAGCTTTAAAAGAAGACCATAAATTTCACAAACGTCACTCCGTAATTACCTTTGCAACTCCTACTAACCTTAGAACATAGTAATTATGAAACTATAATTGCATATTTTTTGTAGTTACTCTGAAATTATAAAACAGAATTCTGATGTTAATTTGAAACTCTATAGGTCGGAAATAGAGTTTAATTAGAGCATCCAGTGTAAATTATATTGTGATTCAAACAAGTGAATCACTTCAATATCATGTACATCTGCTAATATCTTGGACTGATGCAACAACCTATGGACAAATTACTCTACTATCTCATGATTTTTTTGTCTTGTTGAAATACACATTAAGAAGAAAAGTCCTATTGTAGAAACATTATAGCCCATTTTACTAACTCGTTCATTTATTAAGGAAAAACTACATAAATAATCAAACATCCTTGCCCTAATTACTAAATATCTCAATACTTTAAAATAATTACATTTATCCCATTAAATTGAAATTACAGAGTTAAAAAACTGTATCCACCACAATCCCTAAAAAAGGGCCTAAAATCACTCAACTTGTATCTAAAGGCAACGGTTGTTCTCTCTCTAATCGTTTTCCCCAAATCACGCCTTCAACCAAGGCTCCATCTTCCACACGATCTTCCTCCACTTTTCAAAAAAAAATTGGCGCTTGCTGGATTAGAATCTTCCATTGTTGAGGCTGGTAAAATTAGATTTTCAACTTTTTATATAGTTTAGTTCTAAGTTATCATAATCTATAAGAGCAATTACTTGATAACGAATCAATGATTGCTTTCATGGATAACGAATCAGATAACTTCATAATACCAAGTAACCAACAACGGCCTTCATTTGATTTAGGTATATCTCAAATGGAGAACTCCAACGTGTCAGATATGGTGCACTTTTATGGAATTACGGAGGCCCTAAAGCGAGTTCTGGTTCGATCAGTGACAATGACGATCCACCAAAGCCACCCCGTCGGCCCATCAATCCAGATGCCCATGACATATTCAATGTTGATTAGATTTTCTAGACTTTTGATGCACTTTTAGGTTTCAAGTACTAACATTAACTCATCTTTTTCCGTATTTATGTTTAATGTAATAGAGATACAGTTTACTATCTATTACAAATTTCTACTTATGAATACTTTGATTTTTTGTCTGATATGGGTGAATGTTAAGTATGTTAATACAACATGTATTTTGTTCTTCATTTTTCATGGTTATAAAACATGTATCCAATGGTATTTTTTCATGGTTATAAGACATGTATCCAATTGTTGTTAAAACGTGTATCCAAGTATATTGTAAGGTTCACATAAAGATGATGTTACCAGGAATTTTAATGTTACTTGTTGTTTAAGATCTACAAGAACATGTATCCAACAATATTGTACATTGTATCCAAGCATATATTCATGTCCAAAAGCTTACATTCATGTTCTTTCCATGTATCCAATAGTATAAATTTGTACAAAATGTGTATCCAAGTATTTTGGGTGCCTACAAGTATCCAAGTAGTTTTACACATTGGACATCATCCAACAATATTGTAGAATGAATCCAAGAACTGGTCGTCTATCCAAGCATTTGGACATGTATCCAATAGTAGTTACAATTTGGATGTGCATCCAACACTATTTCTACAGTGTATCCAAGCTTTTATTCATCTACCAAAGATTAATTTCATGTCTTTCCCTGTATCCAATAGTAGTTAAACTTTGGATGTGTATCCAATACTATTTGTACAGTGTATCCAAACTTTTATTCATCTACCAAAGATTAATTTCATGTATTTTCCTGTATTTAATAGTAGTTAAAGTTTGGATATGTATCCAACACTATTTCTACAGTGTATCCAAGCTTTTATTCATCTACTAAAGTTTAATTTCATGTCTTTCCCTGTATTCAATAGTAGCTAAACTTTTGATGTGTATCCAACACTATTTTTACAGTGTATCCAAGCTTTTATTCATTTATTGTTACCATGGATCCAAGTTTACAAACTTAATCTTTAGTAATAATAAGCAGGTTTAAATGGGGTCATTGGATACATGTTAACAAAGATCTTACACAAAATATAGATGTTTAAATGCTCATAAAAGCTAAACAAAATAGTCTATATAACAGAAAAACTCTAAAAAAAAATTAGTTCACGATGCTACAGAACATAAAATTTTAAAAATAGATCCTTTCACTTCTTCTTTGGAAAATAGCTACAACTACGCCTGTTATGACCTTTACGGCCACATCTTCCACAACAATTACTGCTTTTTGAAAGCGTTTCACTGAACTTCTTATGTCTCCCTTTTTTGGGACGTCGGGGGGGCCTACTGTAAATAGGTGGCAAAATCACCTCGGCTGAAATACTTTCTGGTATCTTCCACTTCTTTTGGTCTGGTAGTGGACACATAGGCAGCTCATATGTCTTCACGAGTGTTTCCGGCTTGTAGTAATCTGAGCAGTATGGTCCAAAATCATCAATATTTTTGCTTTTCAAAACAGCAATTGCATGTGCACATGGTAGCTCATCCAACTGAAACCTTCCACAACAACACGTTTTTCTTTCTAGGCAAACAATATACTTTCTTCCATTGACACTTACTGTGTATAAGAATTCAGATGACGGTCTAACCTGAAAAGAACATAGGTCAAACTATCAAATTATCTCTAATCGAATAAATTGTGTCAACTTCTTTAATGAAACAAAAAAGAATGTGAACTTAATGAGTACAAACACATACCGTCATTCGTAGCGATTCCTCCTTGTTTAATACTAGTATTTGTTGAAATTTACCATATAACAGAGTTCCCGTATATTTAGCTTTTGCACCATTACTGCAATTCCATTCACCAAATAATAATCGCGCTTTTTTCAAAAAATCAAAAATAGGCAGTTCTCGTGCATCAAATAAACACCCATTGATACATTTCGCTATATTGGAAGTCATCATCCGCCCTCTGTTTATTGGCGCATACACTCTTGCCCATTTCTCGTATCCGGCTTCAAACAAATAATTTTTCACTCTATGGTCCATCTTTTCAACCTTTCCAATGAGATAATCAAAATCGTCTACCTTGTATGCTTTTGCCATCGCGTAGTACACATCACTTAGTCTATCTCTGCTCTTTCGGAAATTCGTGCAGACGTTCTTCCAAAGATGCCATATGCATGCATAATGTGGTATAGTTGGATATACTCTGATAACACTCTTAATTATGCTTTCATTACGGTCTGACACCACACACATGTTTGGACGCTCACCAAAGGCACCTTTAAATTGTTCAAAAAATCACGTCCAGGAGGCATCATTTTTAGTGTCGACTACGCCATACGCAAGTGGTAATATGCAGCCTGAGAAATAAATTAATGTTAACTTCTAAATAGAAAGTAATTATCTAAACACAAATTAACTTCTTTTGAAGAAATGTGTATCACACGACAAATAAAACTAAACACATGTCAACATGTTTATCAAAAAAAAATTCAAAATAGATCCTTTACCTGCACCATCCAGAGTACTTGCAGATACAAAAGTCTCCTGGTATGCCCCTCGCATGTGAGCCCCGTCCACAACGACTACTGGCCTACAATATTCAAACCCTCTCCTCATTGTATTCAGTGAAATGAATATATACATGAACTCATCCATCGGGGACTTATGCATACGTATGTACGAATTTGGATACACTTGTTCCAGCATGTACAAATATCCAGGTAACTATCAGTCGGATCCCCCCGCACCATCTTCATAGCCCACTCCTTGCCACGCCATGCCTTCATATAATTAATGCCAACTCCTAGGTCACGTTTAAGGTCTTCTTGAATGTCCTTTAGTGAGATTTTGCTTTTATGATTGACACACTTTGGCGCAACTAATCCACCAATGAATCCAGTAGTTGCCTGACGTTGATTGAACACCTTATCTTTCAATTGACAAGTGTGCACATCATCGAAACTTCTCACCAAAAAAAATAACGAATCATTAAGACTCAAAGATCTGAACGACCATGGACATTCTTCAGAGTTACATATCAGGTAATAGCTGCACACAGAGAAATACTAGTTAACTTAATAAATCTATTACTTAACAAAATGTATATATTCGTTTTAAATAACTGAAATGCGCAAAATTAATTAGTGTGTATCTTTTATAAGTAATATACACTTTTTAAAAAAAAAAACACTCTATTCATGTTAATTATGGATGACAGAAAAATGCAGATGTCTATCGCAATCATGTGTGTAAATTGCAGCCTCGGACTATTATATCTATTTTGTAATTCAAATACTGTATATCTACCAAATGCTTGGCTACATGAAATACATCAAATACAATTTGATACAGATAAAATTAGAAAATTTTCTTGGATACAAGTCCACAATATTTGATTGGATACACGAATACTTCGAATTTGACATAAATATACATGGATACAAGTTGATAAACTTGGATACAAACATATATCTATATACTTTGAAACACATTAAACAATAAAGAATTACACCTTCATATAAAGGTCATTCTTAGCAATGTGAATCGATCATACCTAAGCATTACAGATGGATACAATACTGTTCAAGAGAACTAACCTTTTCTTGTCTGATCTTTCGGTTCTAAACTGATATCGATTAACAATTGCATGATTTGCCATCACCGACACAAGTGTGTCTTTATCCTTATAGAGTTGGTCAACCCTTACTACTTTGTGATTACAGTCTGTAATCACATGATCAACGTCCATATCCATCACACTTAATGAATCAACGTTACCATCACCAGTTATCGCAAGAACACCACTTTCAGACCCTTCTATACATGCTATTGCGCCCGTATTTGGTTCGTAGGCAATTTCCCCAAACATGCTGCCAGCGACTGATTTTTCTTCAGTCGTTACTATCAAAGGATACACCCCAAAAACGAAATTCTTCTTCTTTAACTCCATATAAAGTCACATTCCCATATTATTTCTGATCTCCATTGCCGATTCATTATCCTCAACAATGTATCTGACTTGTATATCGAACTTCAATATATCAATCTTCAAATGATTCGAAATCGTTGAAATAAGAACTTCATACGAATCATAATCGTTCAAAACAATACCATCACTTTTATATTTATCGTACACATTAGATGCAATCCACGTTCCAGAGTGCCTAAGCAAGATCGTGGCTAACGTCATGCTTTATCTCGAAAAAAAGCGGAGGAAACCTTCAGCTGTTTTGCATTATTAGAGATGGATGATGCAAGATGAATGCAGAATTATTACTTCAACGTGTGTTTGAATTTTGAAATCTCCAGTCGTTTGAGGCAACTAGAATACTGCTAGATCGTTTGTAACTGATTGAACCGTGATTTACTGCTCATTAATTGTAAATCTGTTATTTTCTTTTAAAGCGCCATAATAGAAACAGATTTACCATTAATGATAAGGTTATATGTATCCAGGATACACGAAATAAGCTAGGATACACGCCTTTCCGTTTAAAACTTTCGGAAAAAATGTAATATTTTAAATTAGTGGGATAAAACGTAGTTAGGGACCAAACTTCTGTGTTTTATGTTGTTTACACATTTATTAAACGGGTTGGGTGAATGATATTTAGAGTAACGAGTCAAAAATGGGCTCAACCCATATTCAAGCACTTGGGTTCCAAGGGTCCAGAATATTGCATCAAAATGAGCAGCTATTGCTTGCACATTTATTTCCTTTTATTATTTTATTATAGAATGACAAATAGTTATTTGTATCGTATATTTATATTAAATTAATGCAATTTAGTATACCTAAATAATTTAATATAGTGAAAATATGTTGTTAATTAAACGATAAAAGTGTATTTACCAACACATGTCATACATCTATTCATTTGGTGTAAACTTTCGATATGAGTAAATTTTTATCATTAAGAACTTTATCAATTACATTACTCTTATGAGATCGCAATAAAATTAAAAATAAATCTCCATTATCTTTTTATACAGATTATTTTCTAACAATTTAAAAAGTGGACTTGTATTACATACGTATCAATAATTATTTCATCTTTGATATGAGTCATAATTTAATTTTATTTCTTTCTGTGAGGGGTTAAATTACGTTTTGTGTTCTCTTTTTTAAAAAGCTAGATTTCACATATAATCCAGTAAGAAATTTGGGGGGAAATAGCCTTCTTTCATATAAACTACGTCTTATATATGACTTGTTTTATTTGTTTATGAGTATTTTTCTAATAGAAAATAGTCTTTAAGATAAAAATATATATCACACACAAAACAATTGCTCACGAAAGATAGAAGTTACTATGTTTTATGTTCAAATGGATCTACGTGATCAAGTTAGAAAACGTTTGGTAAATGAGAACATCAATAATATATAAACACATAGGCCGGTTGATTCTATTTCTTAAAAATGATATCAAAATCTTGGATGAAATTAAGCTATACTACAAGGAAATACGAGAATGAAAGAGAACCAAAGAAGATTCACAACTTCAACTGCAAAGTTATCTGTCTACAGTGGGATAACTACTGCCCTAAATACTTCAATCAACTAATTTACAAAATATATATATACACTATACATTGATAATATATATGTTGTGTATATTTCAGTTATGTTGGTAAATTAGTTTATGATAAGTATCCTAATGCCTCCTATGAGGGAGGGTTCTCTATAAAATATTAATACCCGTATTTTTCGCCACTCAATTCAATTTTAATTTGTCTTTTATATAGGTGAATTAAGTTTGAACACATTTTCACTCGATTTATTTTTAACCCATTCAAATTCATTTGCCGGTAGTAGTGATGATCGATGTCCTATACATATATATATACCGCGTCGGCAAATACAAAGCGTGTACCTTTCTTAATTTGGAAATTGGCAGAATATAAGTGGTGGAAAACTGGGTGGTCTATCCCTTTCAATCTAGGGAGTTGGATTCTTGTTTCTTAGCCTTTCATTTCTATGCATCTCTCTGAACTATATGCTATATAGTACATATCAAATGCTTATTATAACTTGGAAAATTAACTCACATTTAATTTCTGACATATCTATGTGTTTTTGTGGCCCAATTACCTATTCCCTTGGGTCAGAAGGTTTTCTAGTTTCCACTACTTTGACTTCATAAAACGATAAGATTTACTGGCCAAAAGTTGTGCCCCAAGTTCAATGCATGATGTAGTATAATTCAAGTTTAATACTAGTACTCCCTTTCTTTCAAGTTGAGTGATAGAGAGTTGAAGCTTGTGCTTTAGAGTTAGACATACCAGTGTGGTGATAAAAACTTGTCAATAAAGATACAATGAGAAGGCTTTTCTTTTTTAAAAATGGAAAGTTTATAATTAGATGTTTCCAAATGCGTCATTTTTATTAAATAGACTAATAAAAAAAAGGAAAAACTACATAAATAATCAAACATCCTTACCCTAATTACTAAATATCCCAATACTTTAAAATAACTACATTTATCCCATTAAATTGAAATTACATGGTTAAAAAACTGTATCCATCACAATCCTTAAAAAAGGGCCTAAAATCACTCAACTTGTATCTAAAGGCAACGGTTGTTCTCTCTCTATAATCGTTTTCCCCAAATCACGCCTTCAACCAAGGCTCCATCTTCCACACGATCTTCCTCCACTTTTCAAAAAAATTTGGCGCTTGCTGGATCATAATCTTCCATTGTTGAGGTTGGTAAAATTCGTTTTTCAATTTTTACTATAGTTTAGTTCTAAGTTATCATAATCTATAAGAGCAATTACTTGATAACGAATCAACGATTGCCTTCATGGATAACGAATCAGATAACTTGATAATACCAAGTAACCAACAATGACCTTCATTTGATTTAGGTATATCTCAAATGGAGAACAATGAAGTGCCTTCTCCGACCTTTGTTCCGGCTGTTAGAGACTTTGAAGAAGAAGACTTTGCTGAAAATAGATCCAAATTTAGAAACGATCAAGTCAAAATGAATGAATTGCACAAAAATTTGAAATCAAGAACAAGGGACTCAAACCCAGATGTTATTTTCTAGTGTTACCAACTTGTTACCATGTATCTAGTGTTATTTTCCATGTATCCAAGTATACATATATCTATCTGAGTTGTAAATGTGTAACTTTTGTAAATTTAAAGTTTCAAATCAAAACAAAGCAATACGTATCCAGGGATAATATTGTAAGCAAATCTTGTGTTATATGTATCCAGGATTAATTCATGTTAACATGTATCCCAATACTTTTGCAACCTACTATTTGAGATGTTGGTAACATGTATCCTTAACACTGTTACAATGTATCCAAGCTTAAAAACTTGTATCCAATATTAACATGTATCCAAGTATAGCTATATCTATTTGCTGTTTAGATGGGTATCCTTAGATATTGGAAAGTATCCTTAACACTGTTATAATGTATTCAAACTTATAATCTTGGATACAGTGTTAACAGTGTATCCAAGTATTCCTATTGTTGTTTGCTGTTTAAATGTGTATTCTTAGATATTTGAGATCTATTATTACATGTATCCTGTATAATGGAGTTACTTGCTGGTTTGATGTGTATCCAAGTAATTTTAAATTGAAATTTGAATTCTCCAGTTGTTTGTGGAGATGAGGATACTGCAGATGCATTTCAAAGTGATTGACGCGTGATTTACTCCTCATTAATTGTAAATCTGTTATTTCCTTTTAAAGCGCCCTAATAGTAATAGATTTACAATTAATGATTTACTCCTCATTAATTATAAATATTTTATTTCCTTTTAAATCGCCATAATAGAAACAGATTTACCATTAATGAAGAGGTTATATGTATCCAGGATACTCGAAAATACAAAGGATACACGCCTTTCCTTTTTTAAACTACCGGGGAAAATGTAATATTTTAAAGTAGTGGGATAAAACGTAATTACAGACCAAACTACTGTGTTTTATGTTGTCTACACTAAAAAAAATAGTATCACATAAACTAGAATAGAAAGAGTAATAATTTTACATATATAGTGCATATTCTCCTCATCAACGCACCTATATTTGATAATGGATTTGAACTAACCAAACATGAAGTTTAAACTCTGTATACAAAATGCAGATCAAAATACAGGAGGTGTGATTACACTATTATTTATACGTTACAAAACAACTATTTTGAAGTTACAAATTCAACAAAATCTTCTAATTTTTATTAAAATTCTATATTAGTATAAGAAAAGATGTATAACTAATAACTTATTCAAAATTCAGTGAGCAAAGAAGTTATGATTGAGAATCTATAAACTTGAATTCGCCCTTTTGTTACCGCAACCGACTATATACACTAATCAGATAAACTAGCTAGTTAACAGTGGTTTTATTATATCTTGGATATTAATTTGTTCTTTTCTTCATTCTATCTGTTTGAAACTAAAACTATGACGTAGGTATAGTCGGTAGAGCTACAGTGCTATACACGTAGTCCAAACTTTTGGTTGGTTGAGCTCCTTAATTCTAACTCTAATCAAATCAAAGAAGAACTTGGAATTTAGCCAAAGGATTTAGGCCCTTTTGGCCTATCAAGGAACTGGATTTTTAGTCAATGACAACGTGGAGTACATAAGCAGGTAATGTCATGAACATGAACAAGTGAACACTTCATGCTTTTGTTTAATTTTTCATTCCGCAACACAAAATCTTACGTTAATGTTAAAACACTCCCTATCAAAAATGACTTCGTATTCAAATGGGTTCAAACCCAAAAACATAAACTCTTTCACTTTTTGGCCTAGATCTAGCACATATTTTCTCCTTATTTCCTCTAATTATTAGGCAGAAATAGTAAACGAAGTGATTTGAACATTCTACGAAACAGTGTGGGATTAGCATTAGCCTGGTCTCCCTCTCATTAATATTCTTAATTTAAATCTTTCACTATAAAATTCTGAAATACATATTCTAAAAGTACTCTTTACGACTCAAAGCTCTATTTTAAAATTACTCATCCACACCTAGCTAATTTTGTGACTTTTGTCACAGCAAGAAAGAGATCTCATGATGATTTTATCAATTTCTGAAAGGACAAAACAGAAACGTTTATTATACTATCATGCATTCTTCATCTAAAAAGGAGTTCATGCATTCTTCTTTTAAAAAGGAGTTGATTTAATCCAAAATGAAGTTGTTTGTAATTATAAGTCGCTAATAAAATTAGTAAAGTAAGATCTAACCCTTAATTACGTGTATTTTCCAAAATGACGAAGTTGTTTGTAGTAATTACAATCCCTTTTCTCGATTTAATTGGTACAAGATGTTTTATTCCCAACCAGTGTACTTTTAAAAGGCGGGGGGGGGGGGGGGGGGCGTGAGGCAAGCCGAGGCGTTTTGCTTAGCACGGGCCGAGGCGTAAGCCTCGGGACATGGGGCGTAAGTTTCATGGATCTTTAATTTTTAATTTATAATATAGTAAAATAGTATAATAACACAAAAATTATAAAAAATATATATTAATAATTTTAAAAAATTTAAAACATGATTAAAGAAACTCATAGAAAATAAAACTACTAACATAATTTTACAAGTACAAATAATGCAATGATATAAAAGCTATTGTGAGATGCAAATCAACTCTAACATCTTTCAAACAATAAAAGAATTACAATTTCTTAAAATATATGACTATCATACTATGCAATTACCTCTCTAAAAGAATTAATCAATAAACTTTAGTATTATAATAAAATCATCACTCTTTCGTGAATAAAAATAAAATACTTTTAAATAATAAAATATAATAATTTTTTTAGACATAGGACAAAAATATGAAGACTAATGACAAGTGAAGATGAAAAATTCGGCTATGTATTTTTAAAAAAATGTTAAGTGACATTCAATACCCTCACGATGTTTTCAAATAGTAAATAAACAATAACACGACTTGTTAATTGTGTTAATCTCAATTTTCTTATTTCTATAGATGAAAAAGTTACTAAGCATCATCCATATTAAAGAATTATGAGGATCAACAGTGCTGGAAAAGAAATTTGACACATAATTTGTGTAAGAACTGTTAGACGAGTCCCGAGCATTGAGCGTTAGGCGTGTTTAGAACGTACAATCGGACACATAGAGCATAATCTCACGAAACTAAGTCCCACACATGAGCCCCACCTCGGGGCGAGTCCCAAAATTGCCTTTTAAAACATTGTTCCCAACCAGTACTAATTGGCTGCATCCTGCAAGTGGTACGTAGGGGGGTTGGGGTTCAGCTGAATGGCAAGCGGCCCCTCTATGGTGTGGGACAGGCATGTCTCTGTCATAGTTACTGCTCTGCACTCTAATTTTGTTAAAAAAAAGTGGTACTGCATCTCTTCTTTGGTCCTTACTATGGCAAGTGGTACTGCATGGGGTTCATATCCACAGTCAGATTCAAGCTTGTATTCGTCTTGTCATCCTTACTGCTCTATCTTTTATTAAAATAAATAAATTGAGGGCAGGAAAAAGGAAAAACGGAGGAGGGGATTGAATCTTCATCAATAAGGTGAAATTTACGTAGCCAATCAACTGAGCGATTAAGATTTTCGTGCTCTATCTATTCAAACTGGTTATTCTTTTTCTCTATCTCTTTTTTTTAAGTTGAAAATTGCACTTTCATTTTATTACTAAAAATCGAGTACAAAGGAGGGGATATGACCATGACTCAAAACACAAAACTGAATTGTCAAAGACAATTCCTTTATAGATGTAAAGAAACAAAGATGATGAGGAAAACACTAGATATCCCTCTCCTAACAATTTCTTTATTTGCCAAACTGGTTGTTCTAATAATCAATATGTTTCAATCTCAAATTAGTTAAAATCGATTACATAAATCATAGCAGGAATTATGTGGAATTGCCAAATTCGTCAAATATCCAAGGATTCGGCAGGGAAGTGTTCGTCGGAAACTCCATATTTTATAAAACAAATAAAAATTAAACAAAACAAAAAAAGATTACCCGGTAATGAAAAAATTGATTCCAGACATTTCTAATTCTGAGCAGTTTATTCATAATTTCATTGATCTAATGCGACAAAAATACTTTTGCAATTTTCTAGAACAATTAGTAAAATTCTACTATAACATGATAAACAATAATTTATGGCTTTGATGTGATGATGAATAAAATCAGTGCCCCTAGATGAATCTAAACCCAACTTTCTACTCAGGCGAACAATCTTAATTTTCATTATTATTATTTATATATTTATTATTTATTATATGTGTTTTACTTGAGTCGAAAGTCGAGAAAAACCTTTCTACATTTAAATGGTAGGAATAAAGCTACATACACACCATCCTTCTTAGACTCCACTTGTTTATACCGAATATATTATTATTTTTATAATCTTAATTTTCACAAAATTGCCACACAGAATGAAAAAGATGACTACAAAAAAATAATTTTGACCACAATTTTTGCCTTTCAAAAAAGAAAAAAAGGCATTTATTTTGATGACCAACACCATATAATGGAAGTTTATAACTCATTCTAGTTGACAGCCGGGCAATCATTAGGATGGAAGTGAGAGTGTCCTAGTCCATATTCTTTCTATTCTATTCACGATTACCTAATTTGGAAAAGAAAGTTCGTCCAATTAAACTATACTTGCATATTGCCTCTTCCATAGGAGGCAGCAAAATTCAGAAAGCGACCCAAAAACCTTCCCCAACTATATATATATTATATACGGCAACACAGAGAAACTATTTCTGTTCAACAGTACAGGTAACTTAGCTAGCTAGCTTCATATGATTTCGGGTTTCATTCAATTACACTGATCAGAAGATAATTAAAGAGACGCATAGATGCGGACCATGGCGAGTTCCGCATCATCCAGAGGAATAGCCGCCATTGTGGGCGTTGGGCCTAAACTTGGCCGTTCCATCGCTCGCAAGTTCGCCCACGAAGGCTATACAGTTGCTATACTCGCCCGTGACTTGGGTAATTTGTCTTCTTTCTCTTCTTCTATATTTTTTGCTATCAGGATTTATTTTCTGTGAATTTCGCGACCTCTATAACTTTCCATCTGAAGTTATTGCAGATTAAGGTAGATGATTAGTAGTTGGTAGAGCCATGTCTCATTTTCTTACTGGGTAGGTTTAGTGCACTCTACCTGTTTCTCCTCTCATAACAATAGTGTTCAGCAATATTTCCATAGTTTCTTATACTTTGTTCTCTGTTACTACATGTTGCTTCTTGTACTTGGGTAATTTCGCTATTAATATTGTTCATTTTTTTTCTATTATTTGTTATGTCTACTTTACTTCTGCATGTTCTTTTCCTTACTGCTCTGAAACAACCTCTTTATCTCCACGAGATAGAAGTTAAGTTTGCGTACACTCTACCCTCTCCAGATCTTACCTATTGAATTTCATTTGGATGTTGTTGAATTGTGTAAAAAAATGTGAGTTCAGTAACATGGGGTTATATATGGACATGCTACTGGAGGTTTATATATTTTGTGTAATTTACTGAAACAGATAGATTGTCTAGATTTGCTGATGAGATAGCGAGAGAAGAGAAGGCGCAGGTATTTGCTATCCGAATCGATTGCTCCGATTTACGAAGCGTAAGAGAGGCATTTGAGGGAGTTCTATCACTGGGTTTTGTGGAAGTCTTGGTTTACAATGCATATCAGCCAGTATCTTGGAACCCCACAAATTTTACCGACATTAGAGTTGAACAATTCGAAAAATCTATCGCCGTCTCCTCCGTCGGCGCCTTCCACTGCGCTCAACAGGTCCCTAAATCTTACATAAATTTACCGCCCTAAATTAAGTTGTTATCACAAATTAAATTGTACTACTTCTCCCGTCTCAATTTGTTTGGTTGTTTTACCTTCCTTTTTAGTACATTTGAAAAGAGTTTTTTCATATTCCACATATTTAAAACCACAAGATTAAAAAATATTTTCATATATTCTACGTATCTTTAGATTAAAATCACAAGATTCAAAAGTATTCTTCATTTGTTTAAACTCAGTACAAAGTTAAAATCAAACAAATAAATTGAAATGAAGGAAGAAATAGTGTAAAAAATCTTTATACTGATAGTGAATTGAAAGTTTGTTGTATGGGAAATTTAAAATTTCAGGTGCTACCAGGAATGGTGGAAAGAGGAAGAGGGACGGTTCTCTTCAGTGGTTGCTCAGCTTCTCTTAATGGCATTGCCGGCTACTCTGAATTATGTAAATTATAAACTTTAGTATTTTCTTTTCCTTTTGTAAGTTTCAGTTTTTGTTGCGATAATAATAATAATATTAATTAAATTTATCGTCCTCTAACTTTGCTTTTAAAATGAACAGGCTGTGGGAAGTTTGCAATGAGAGGGTTATCCGAATGTCTGGCAAGAGAGTTCCAGCCACTTGGAATACACGTGGCACATGTCATCATCCACGGCATCGTCGGCGCACCTCGGTACTACTCTCCACTTGTCCACTCATAATAATATTCCCTTACCGGTTTTGGAAAAAACTTTTCTGCTTACTCAGACTTCTCTGCTTTTACCTTTAAATATGTATATTCTTTTTATCCAAGAAGATGCAGGAATCTTTTATTGTATTTGCCTTTACAACAATGACAACTCAAGTTCCAAATGATTTTGGATCGTCTTTTTTGTTGAACTTATTCCATGGGAGTGAACTCATATATATTATCAATCTAATCTTGAATAGCAAGAATATACTCATAAATGAATCCATCAAGTGGCCGGTGAAATAAAGTCAGCCTTAATAAAGATTGTGGACCAGAAAGATCTAGTGAAATTCTTTAGCAATAATGAGTAGAATGCTGCTCCTACCTACTAAGGCTTTTGATGCCCCAAAAAGCAATTTTACTTGATATGCCCAAGTGGGTCATGGATAAAGGAACAGTTCAGAGAAAATTTGCATACCAGTGCCAGTTGCCTGCCCTGTAGATAAGACTGGGTATATTTGGATATGGATTCATTGCCTGGTTATGTATGTAAGGGATCCAAAAGTGAACTCAGGAGTTAGGGGTCGTTTCATAGCTGGTTAGAGTTAGCCATATATTAGTAATACATGGGTTAGTTATAAGAAAATTTATGTGTTGTTTTGAGCGGGGTTTAATTATTCCTGTATTAGTTATTCCACCTTCTATATATACTACATAAACTAGTACATGTACATAGATAGATTCACTCATAATTTATACATGTACTTGTTATGCGGGTTACTAAATTGCAAACCAAACACAATATTAATTTTATACATGATAACTTATTTTCTAACTGTCTACCATATGTGGTATATACTTATGCAGAATTTGATTTATACCTGCATAACTCATCTCCAAACTAGCTACCAAACGACCCCTTAGGTGTCGTTGATAGCTAATTAGAATTATGTAGGTACTAGTTATGCATGTATTAGTTATTCCATCTTTTACCCAGCAAAAATGAATACACAAATTCCCTCATAATTTATACATATATTAGTTATGCGACTTTCTAAAATTGCAAACCAAACATCATATTAATTTTATACATGAATAACTTACTTCGTAACTAACTAGCAAACATTATATAACTTATGCAAAAATTAATACATGAATAAATTGGCTTTTTACTAGCTACCAAACGATCCTTTAGAGTTTGTGAATCTGCTTTTGGGATAAACCTTATAGTTGAAATTTTCCCAAAAGCATGAATAAACGATAATGTTAGCATATGTGAAGGTGCTACATGTTGCAGATTAGCTTACTGTCGTAAGTTGTGTATGCAGGGGGGCAATGTCATCGACTTCACAGCAAAGATTGTTGGTTGGGAAACAACAACAACAACAAAGCGGAGGAAGGGATGGTTTGATGGACCCGGACGCGCTGGCGCAGACCTACTGGTACTTGCACATTCAAGATAGATGTGCTTGGACCCAAGAGATTGATCTTCATCCTTCCAACCTAAGATATATGTAGAAACAAGATAAGAAACACCTGCCTTTTCTCCAATCATTTAGTCAAAAATGCCAATTTCTTCTTTTCCTGAGTCACTTTCATTGTGTACTAGAAATGGTCTGCTATATAAGTTTAAGACATTTCCAATTTAGTGTGCTATTGTATGATTGATGTGTAAATTTGATTTGGTTTGGAGTTGTAACAAGTGATTGAAGGAACATCTTCCTATGAGTTTTAAGCTATAATGAAAAGTAAACGAGTTATTTGTGATAGTAGTACAAATTACGGAGGTCAAAATTCTTTAACTATAATCTATATGTGTCCGCTCTTTCCATTCAATGTATATCCCATGAAATGGCTGGAAAGAATATTCAGGTACCCTTTTTTTTTCTAATTTTAGAAGGGGGAAATGATAAATAAGGAAAGGACCCACTGCAAAGAATACATAGTAGGAAATACTAGTGACAACATATCCATTCCAAAACATAATGATAACTTTGAGTGTCAAATATGAATTAGGTAGGGACAGGCTGACGGAAGTTAAAAGCTTGGATGGTCACTTAATTTTAGGTAATTAGTCAACATAGTCACTCAATTTTATTTTTTCTTTCAAAAGTCACTCAACTTTGGGTAATTAGCCTTCATAGTCACTCAACTTTGTTTTGTTTTTCAAAAGTCACTCAATTTTGCCAACTTAGTTCCCATGATCATTCTTTTTAAAAATATATGATTTTATATTTATTTAATAGCATGACAGTTATAATTACTTTTTAAAAATATTTTAAAATTTTTAAATTAATTTTCTGGTATAATGAATTAATTTGTTGATTGACTGACATCGATTAACTGCTATCTCACGAGAGTACTCCTTCTTTGCTCTCTTACCTTTCTTTATTTAACATATATGAGGGCCATATTTTATACCATGATAACACAGCTACCTGAAAACTAAATAAAAACTACAATACCATTTAAATTAGTAAACTAGTTTGTATAGTATTAGAATTACTTAGTACTTAATTTTAGAAAATTGCTCGTATAAGCTATGATAATATCAAGTAGTTATATAAGACGAGAATTTAATTACTCGAGTATATTTAAGTAACATATTTAAATTAGTCATATTTAAAACAACACATTATTAATTTAACTAACGAAGAATAATGAGATAGAGGAAAAAAAATAAAAATTACGAAATTGATAAGATAAGATGATATAATTAGTTACATAAACACGAATTTAACTATTTGAGTATATCACCCTAATATATCTAAAATCATATTTGAAACAATACCTTATTAGTTTAATTAATTAATGAAAAATAACACGAGAGAAAATAAAATAAAAATTACATAATTTCTAAGATAATATAATATAATCAGTTATAAAAAACACGAATTTGACTATTTGATTATATCTCGTAACATATCCAAAATATTCATATTCAAGGCAACACCATATTAAATTTGATTAATGAAGATTAACAAGAAAAACAAAAATTGAATTAAAAACAAGTAAGTAAAAATAAAAATTCGTTTGAGAACTCAATAATTAATATTAATTTTAAAATATTTTTTACCACGTCATTAAATAGGTAGTGAAAATAATGACTATGGAAACTAAATTGGTAAAGTTGAGTGACTTTTGAAAGACAAAACAAAGTTGAGTGACTATAGAGGTCAATTAAGCAAAGTTGAGTGACTTTTGAAAGACAAAATAAAATTGAGTGACTATGTTAACCAATTACCCAAAGTTGAGTGGCCATCCAAACTTTTAACTCTATCTTTAGAAGTGGCATTCGTGTTCTAATTGAGAACACAAGAAGAGAGGCACTTCTTGTATACAGCAGGTATACTATACTATATGAGACTTTTGTCCAATAATAATGAGGTAAACAGTATATCTTGCTGGCGGAAGATTCGGGCCAGCAAGAACAAAGTCACTTGACTTGTTATATGTGGTGTGGACCAAATAAAAAGATGAGCTAGTCGTCATCCATTTGGCCGATGAGAGTTATAGCTGATGCAACAAACCAAAATGATTAGTCTTATATCATTGCCAGTCTAATCTCAAAAGCCAACGATGCCAACACCAAACCCCATCCCTAACCTTTCATTTTCTTAGCTCCGTTCGTCGAAACTTTTGAGGTTGAAACTTGAAATTTTGAATTTTTAAAATTTAAAGTTGTGTTTGAACTACTTGGATTTGTTGCACTTGAGCCAAAAGTCTTTCCGATTTGGTAAGGTCTGCATACACTCTACCCTACCAGATCCCACTTGTGAGATTTCACTAGGTATATTGTTGTAAAGTTGTGTTTGAATATATATTTTGCTTGGAATTATTTTCAAGTTTTGTGGGTGAAAGCCCCAACAAATTGGTTTGGGCTAGTTTTTGAGAGCTTGAAATATTTGAATAAAGTATTATCAAATTTTATGACAAAACAAATATTTGAAGATGAATTTTTAAATCTATAGTCAAACGCTATCATGTTGGCTGATGCTACCGTTGGTGAGGTGTTTCAAGGGTCTACGGTGCTGTTTCAGAGTAAAAACGTTGCATATCATCATCATCCTAAAAATATACCTAATTTATTAAACGGTTATAGTTTAATTGCATAAGAAGAAGCAAATAAGTCTTTATTTATAGTATAAAAAATTATCAGTCAACCGTAAACCAATAATAATAGGAAGAAAATTTCTCTAGTTGATTTTACGTATTCCCTACATAAAAAACGGGAATATGATTTTCACCTCTAAGCAAATTAAGAGAAGCTCAACTAAAAGATAAAATAGGAATAGATGAACAGGATTCAACGGTAAACTCTGAAGTTGCCACATTCATCTTGAATACAAAAGGAAGAACTAAAACTAAGAAAGACACCAGAACTTTACTATATCAATTGAAGACAAAACACTTCTGCAAATTGCTGTACAGATATTTGAAATTCAACATTTACTACAAGGCAAATAGGCAATGTTCCAAATGTCAGTTTAAGACTCCTTGCACTATTTTGTTTAGGTAAACCCCTTGCTACTCCTGTGTGCAGAGCACAAGCCAGAGCAAGTGAGAGACAAAAAGCTAAGAGTTCCCTCTACGTTCATAGTTTACAAATGGGATAGATCCAGATGATCTATGAGTACCCATCATGCCAGGGGAATGCGGAAAATTAGACTGAGATACATACCTAGTGTATGAAGAACTTGGATAACTTCCATGACCATATTGTTGATATTCTGGAGCAGGCAAAGTAGAAGAGTAAGAGCTTAAATGCGATCTTGGTGCTGAACCCCAGTTAGATGAATGCGAATATGGTACTCTTTGACTGTAAGAATCTGATTCGAAATGGCGGAAATTATTTGCTGAAGGATAATTGAACTGCAATGAGGTCTCCCTAATGGCAGGCACAAAGTTTGGATTCCTCATAGGGGGTCTATTGTTTCTGGGCTCTGCCAAATTCATTCTTCCTGGTGGATAAGGCTTTCGCTGGTGGTGTTTCGTTCTTTTGTTTCCTTCTATTGCTTTCCCACGTTCATCAGTAGAATAATTATGTTTCTTTACATTGCTTTCCCGCATCATTTCGCTTGGCCTCTTATGATGATCAAGTTTCTGGCGCTTGTTACCTACATGTACCAAAAACTACATTAGAGTAAACATAAAGTTTTAGTGTGTACCGAGTTGAAAAATGGTGATGCATCAAATTGATTTTCATAAAAGGCACCTTTGTTTTTAGAGGATGGTTTAGTCGGTTTTATAAATTTTGATTTTCTTGTTGCTCTAATAAATCTTGCTGCTTCTCCACGTTTGTGCTTCTCTGCAAGCACTTCTAGTCTTTGATCTTCATCCTTCCATCTCTGATAAACCAGCAGCAAATACTGTTAAAATGATAGAATATCTGACGAACTACAGGCAATCCAGAATAGCTGCAGGTTCACCTGTCTGAAAGTCCTCAATTTATAAAGGTTTCGTCCCTTCACGAGCAACGGAAAAAGTGGAGGTAATTGTTTAACCCCTTGGCTCCATAACACCTCAACCTTGTTAATCACAAAAATTAAAAGGGTTATTAAAAGGATAATAGTGCTAGACAGCAAGGTGTTCAAGCACTACAATTGGATGTCCCAAGTTGCAAGCTTATATCCACAAACTCTCAGTCTCACCCAGAACAAGATTTCTACCCTTATAATCAGACATCTCTCTGTGCTCAAAACTTTCTCTTGAGCCTTACCGTAAAGGTATGCTGCTGTTTGGCAGCGCCATAACTCTCCTTGACAATCCTACCAGCGATGGTTCTCTTCCCTAATTGTTTTCCACCCCTTGTCATCTTGTCAAAACTTCAAAACACGACATGGTTAATCCAAAAAGCAAAGACCACTCTACACTGACAAAATGTGAAACAAACAGGAGAATCGATTAGGTGAATACTTCTTGTACACTTTCTGTGTGAATAATACAACATCTCCTTTACATACGTCACCTGCACATAGAATCACCAGGCTAAACACTCCAAAGATTAAAAAACAAAAGGGAAAATACAAGAAGCATAGGTGAAACAGAGAGATTCTAAGGTGTCGTGATGCCAAATATTAACTACCGGTACAGTTTATGGTAAAAGATGATCTGGGATATTCTCTTTGGCCATTTCCATCTTTCATCCTGTGTACAAATCAAGCAATAGGACTTCCCATTAGCAAAGAAGGAGAAAAATAAAAGACTACTGGGAAAAGGAACAATACAGTTCAAAATATGGAGTGACAAGATCATATTGACAAGTAATCCATAAATAAGTCAAAATTGTTATAGTATTTATCCTCAGACCATGAAAAATTAATGAAGTGTGGTGGAACTTCAATCACTTATGCTGCCTTCTTTTACTTGTTTTTATTGAATGAAAGGACCAAGCTCGCAGGACAATGAGCTATTCGAAGTAACAAAAATGAATCAATATCTATCTATATGCAATTTTTTAGCACATTGATTGAGGTGTCAATAGAAGAATGAAGTTTATGATTCCAGAATCACTGTGGAAATGTGCCTGGAACTAGAAGAACATACGAGTCAAAACAAAGAAACCTAAGATCAGATGTATTGGCATACTCAGCATCATTGCTGACAATAAAGTGCATCACATATTAGTCATGTGAGATTAATGTTCAGAGAGGACAGGGGGACCAAAGAGATGAAATAACAACCGTGAACATACGTGTGGAACTTCAGCCTATAGTAAGTACGAAAATAAGTGTAGCATATCCTCAAGACAATATCTTAACAAAACTATAGTGCAAGTATCTGAAAAGGTTAAACTGCTCAATGGAGGAAATTAGTTGGTTGAATCTTCAGAATGATTCACAAATTAACTGTAGCACATCGAACGAAAGTTTTGCTGTCAGTTGCAAATTTAGAATGATGAAGTAGGAACAAAATCATGGAGCACTTCTAGGTCTCAATAATGAGCCAAACCAGGGTTTTTAATTTGCTTAACTATATGCACAAATTTGGTAACTTTTCTCCCTTTTCATAGATATCCGTATGCACTTAAGCTGTCTGCTCATAATCAGCATCTGAATGCTTGAAACTCTAGCTATTAATGAGACCCTTCCTTACACCACCCAAAAAAGGGAAAAAAAACAGTGAAAAAGAAAAATAATATAGAAATGGTTGATGAAATGCCACGAGAGCAACTCTTTATTGGACATATGCAAAAATTCTGGTGCTGCATTCAACTACATGAGGTTTACATCCTACACTTCAACGTACCTCCAGTGCTCTATGATCCTCTGTATACATTCTTCTTTTGTACCTGATAACCTCAACCCATTCGATCGCAAATATGCTTTATAGTCCGTCAACGTCAGCTTCCTCAATCCTGCCCTTAGCTTCCTCAATTCTCCACCACCTATATAACACACAAAAGGTTATATATTAGTATATTCATATATTAGAGAGACCATAACTAACCACTTTATTCTGTTTGAAATTATTAGAGTCAAAATATGACACTGCTAATAGTTGGAAAATCTTTATGCATTTGCCTACTCCTCCACCTTGAAAAGAGATCAAGTTATGAACCCCTTTGAAAACTATGGAAGTGCATTGTGTGTATAAATGTCAGGATACACAGTTTACATTATATTGAGAATAGCCCAAATTGTCCATTGAATAATGAGTAAATTTTCTTCACATCTCATTTTTACTAATTCTATCCTCGCCAATGGCAGAACATAGGATCCATATTACTTTGCACCCTTCCTTTCCGTGTCCACAAAAGCTCACGTGGAGAACTTATATCAACTGGACTTCCATACAAAATTTCTCCCTGCTCACCTGGCTCCAATAACACAGGTGTTGCCTCACCAGAATAACCCTTTCCAAGTCAGGCTGACAAACCACCTAACAAGAAGAAAACACGATCACATATTTGTGCCAAACTCATGGACAAAGAGGTCGCCTTTATAACTGGGTGATCAGCCAAGATAGTTGCCGCTGCTAAACCCAACAAACCGTTTTCGTAGCTCTCAAAGTCTCAGCCCATTCTTTGGCTTCTCTACTTGCTGATTAGTAACTTGTGTGCTAGGTGCAAAGACTAGGTCCGTCATCCGTGGTCTGTCACCAATGCCATACTCTTAACGTGTACTTGCGTAGGTTTATCTAACAAAATTGATAGCTCAGGTTGGTCTTGGGAAAATCGATATGTACTTCAACATTTAAAACTTGCCACAACAACATCACAGGTATGATGGCTATGCACTCTCATTTTCCCCCAACATCTAAAGATCATACCCAATTCAGCCGAAAGTAACTGACAAATTACATTGGGATTTTGTTGAAGAATAATCATTTTGCCCAAAATTGTTAAATTAATTAATTCTAGCATTTTGTAGTAACAGTATAATTTAGTTTTCTTTAGTTTATCCATTCATTTCCAGAAGCGTAAGAGCAGAAAATCCTCATACCTTGGAGAAGGCAAAGAACTCTATCGCTCCCCGACTCCTCGCCTTCCTCCTGGATATCCTCATCATCATGCTCTACAGACCCGGAAGAAGAAGACGCCTCCTCCTCATCTTCGGAATCACCGTCGCTCTCGCTGGCCAAATAACCCAAAATTGATCATCATTAAATTTACAGTAGATATGAAAATAATTCATATAGCCCAGCAAAATCAGTTTGTAAGAATACCTTGAGGCGGAGGAGTCAAAATCATCTGTGCTGGCGGCGGAGGAGTCAAAATCATCTGTGCTGGCGGCATCAAAATCGTCATCCGATTCTGATAATGCTTCTGATTCTTCTGAGCTTCCTTCTTCTTCTTGTTCGGAAGAAGAGGAAATCTCAATGACACTGCCTTTTGCTCTACTCCTCTTCGCCATCACTACCCATTTCATTCAAATTGCCCCAATTATATGGTCCCATTATTCACCAAAGCACCCTTCTTTTCTTTTTTTCTTAAAAATAATTTTAAGAAGAAACTTTTTTTTTAAAATCTATTTAACGCTTATTTCTCGTGAAATAATTCAAAAGGGTAATATTAACAATTTAATGCTCAATTGTTTTAAAAAAAATTGAAATTTGATTTATCTTTTGTCAAAACCAAGTTACTTTTATTTCAATGAAGTATTATTTAGTGATGGGGCGTTAAGATATTACGAGTTTGAAACTTTACTTTCATTAGTGTATGATGGACTTGTATGTTCTTCGTCCATTTTTCAGTATCTTCCCTACTTATAATAAAGCTCGAGAAAAGACAATTAGATTAAGGAAAATTACAAAATCTCTATTCTTGAGAGGCTAATTCCATTTGGTCATCCATGTGAATACGGTTAATCTAGAGTAATAAGTCAATTTTGCAATAGCACGGCTTATAAGGTCATTCAAACTATTGCTGCATTTCTTAGTCAATGGTTATCTTCTAATTAACAAAATTTCACTCCTTTGGGCAGGACAATTTGGTACATCCTTTAAACCACTACTTAATCAGCCTTCACTAATCTTTTTTAATAAAGGTGGTATGTGAGCCAGCCCAGATTGCATGCACTCCGCCCATTCCACAAGGTACTTACTACCTCCCGGTAGCACATGTATAATGTAACTACCGACTAAAACTTACAGACATATGGGGAAAAATCACCTTACCTTCACTAACTTTAGCCTATTGGTTTGGTTGAAAAGTTGACGACACTTACTAGGATGTGCCATGGTCATTTCAGTCCCATATTCTCCAATTTAGTTGAGAAGCAAGAAAAGAAAGTGGTGGAACTTCTAAACTAGAAAGGCATGTAGACAACATTATACAAGGCAACAGTAGACATCCAGTGCATGTCCAGCAGGTTAAAACATCTAATGTGTGACCAAAAACCAGCTGAGAAGTACTCTCACCTGCAATCAAACATAAACTAACTACAGCTTTACAGTAATAACTCTATATGCAGGATGCCACTGCTCTGATAACACACGACCGATCCTTTCATCCTCTCCTGGAAAGTTGTTCCCTGGAATATCATACTAGTCCCTGAGAAAATAATGAGATCTACGAAGCTCCAGAACGGGGGACATAAGTTGATCTTCATCATTTCTTCACTGCTAGCTCATATTGTCTGCCAAACAATGCATTCTAGAACATGGATGCACCAAGAGAATCATTGAAGTTTTCTGATTCAGTGGGGCTTGAATCATTGAACTTTTATAATTGAACGGCTTGACACTCCATGCAATAACTTTGCAAAGCCAAGAAAACTGAGCTTTCCGTCAGTGTGCCTGAGCCAGTCATGTAGAACAGCATGGACAGGAACCGAAGGGCTAAGACCAAGTTCCTGGACCACCAATTTGAAATTACATTCAGTTAAATTCCTTCCCAATTACTTACGCACGTCCCTCTCCAGAAAAAGGAAAAACGAGACCGTTATGTAAGAGACTAAGACTTGGCAATCAATATTCAGAACAAAAAATGAACAATCATGATTACCGAAGCTAATTCTTCTATCATAATGGCCCTATTGCCTTCCTTCTCAAAGATTTCATAGGCACAACGTGCATGTTGTTCCCACCGGTCAAGAGCCTCAAGCTGATGAACACTTGATGCAGCAGCACAAAATTCCTCAAAATCCATTCTCCTGTACTGCAGCGCATTAAGCTGCATGACAAGGACAAGAAGAATTTTATTAAACCCTTAACAATGACAACAGTTAAACATTTGAAGTCAATAGGTCTCAAAATCTACCGATGCAAGAAAATCATGGATGCGAGCTTCCTTCATTGCATCTGTTGCATGTTTCATTAGGGCCTGGTAAAATCATGAAGGTCAGGAAAAACATGAAATATAGTACCAGAAACTATTAAATCGTTCTTTTTTGCAAAAGACAAACCGTCTTAATGTTGTCGAAGCTTATGGTGCCATTTTTGCTTGGTTCCAGCAGTGCAAACTGCTCCTTCAAATAGAATAGCTCATCTACCGTCAGTGTCTTTGACAAAGCCTGCAAAAATTGCACAAGTGACAATTGGAGGCCATGAAGCCCAATGCAAAAGATGAGTAAGAAATATCAGCAAACACTATGAGCTACTAAGCAAAGCTTTTATTACTCGATATGTAGTATTGGACTCGGAAGATAAAATGGGAAAAGAAACTTTTCACAGTAGCATCATACATACCCGTAGTGCAGCTTTCCTAAGAGCAGAGGACCTCATGTAAGCCTTCATCAGTTTGAATATCAAAATATCCAAAGGCACCTCTATGTTGTGACTATTCTTTATCCATGGATGACCTGAGACAGTAGGTTGTTCAGCAGTTTGGAGAAATTTAAAGAACAAAAAGATCTCCTTTTTCAACACAACTCAAGAAACTCACCCAAAGCCTGAGCTGCAGTCATTCTTTTCCGAGGATCTTTATTCAACAAACGTTTCACAAAGTCTTTTGCCTCAGAAGATAATGTAGGCCATGGCTGTTCTTCAAAACTTGGATCAGCTTTGAGGACAGACCTAAATATCCCAGATTCTGTTCGAGCCCAAAAAGGACGGCTTCCACACAATAGGATATATGCTATGACACCTATACTCCAAACATCAGCCTCTATGCTATAAGATCTATGTAGAACCTCCGGTGCGACATAATATGCACTACCAACAATATCATTAAGTCTTTCATCTGCAAAGCCGTTGAGCAAGGCACGTAAACAAGCTGGTGAGCTTCTCAAATTTTATAAAAGGAAGTTTTTTTTTGGGGGGGGGGGGGGGGGGGGGGGCAGTGGTTCCAGAGATGCAGTAATGGACTAACCTGGCTTCACAAAATCAGACAATCCAAAGTCTATTGCTTTAAGTTGTGCATTTTCCTCCTTAGACGTGAATAAGAAGTTCTGGTCAATCAGAAAGTAAGAATTAGACAAGGAAGATTCTGATAGAGAGGAAGGCTTACTGAAACAGATAGCATAGCTTCTCTAACAAGTTATAGATTCAGCCACAGCAAAATGCCTCGGCTGAATATTTGAGCTTCTGTGTCACTTATTAGCTAAATAAAGAAGATCCTAAATTCTAATACTGGGTGAAACAAGCATCAAGTCTGCCTGATGAATAATAAATCGAAGCAACTTGAAACTGACTGAAAAATCATTGCATTTGGAATATTAACATAATCCAAGATACAGTAAAGAAAAAGGATTTTCTTTTGTGTAAAAAGGATTCCCCCCTCTTCTACACAAGATTTATAACTAGATATGCTGAAACGTTGTTTGCTCTAAGCAATCATAGAGTGAGAATTTTAGTCCTCACACCTCTGGCTTAAGATCCCGGTGAACCACACCTTGAAGGTGGCAAAATGCAACAACTTTCAGTATTTGTATCATTACAGTCTTTGCATCATCTTCTGAGTATTTTCCGCCTCTGCAGGATAAGAACACTACTATTAAGCACTCCCTTATCACGAATTGTTGATTCCATGAAAAAGATACACTATCAATTAAAACACAAGGTTCAAATTCAAAAATATTGAAACATAGCAAAGATCAAGGGCTACCTAGAGAGTATTCTATCCAAAAGCTCACCTCCTTCACACAGCCTGAAATTTAACGAGATTAATCAGCAGCATTTCAAAAGAGCGATCTGATAAGGAAATTAGCAGATCAAGCTCCTGATAAGAGCAAAATATGATAATCCAACACATATGTTTACTGAGAAAATAAACAAACTGTTATGCTACTTGACACTCTGGTTGATAACCAATAAAGTATTCCCTCAAGCTAAGTTTGAGACTGAACCCCATTGCAATGTAAATGTATGGGAGTTGAGTGACGAAGCTTACTCCATGACTATGTAGACATTGGTGTGGTCTTCATATGAATCATAAAATTTTACTAAATTGTTATGTCCTGTCAAAGCTCTTAATATCTTCACCTCCCTTCTGACGTCCTCAATGGCTATTGCAGTAGTCATCTGGAAAAGGAAAAAACATGATCATATATTTCAGATAAAAGACCAGAAGAGAATTAGAAAACCAACTTACGCACATTCCGAACAACAATAGGCATACATCAACTTACATTAGGCAATACTCAAGCAAAATAGAAGATAAAGCTAGAAACACCAGAAAGCAGCTCACTGATCAGCTACAAAAATTCCACCAAGATTTGGAGGGGGGAAGCAGAGAGAAGCACATACCAAATACATCACAAGCTCTCATTAGCACAATTAAGGAAGACAGACTTCCCAACTACAGATATGATAAACATGTCCATCCACAAACTCTCAGCTGCCTTGATTAGACAGACTGAACAACTGATAACATTATTCAAGAAGATTTTGCTGCTGTCATAAGAGCCCTTAAGCTCTACAAAATGTATGATTTTGGAAAGGAAGGGGAGGGGGGTTGCGGGAGGCAGTCTTGTTGCTTAGCTTATTGAAGAAAATCCTTCTCCGTCTCATGTTACTTGTACAACTAGAAGGCAAAGAAAACACATTTAACTCCATCTCTCCATTTACAAAGAAAAAAAAAAAACTACTTTAGTCTATATTTCGTTCTCCTTCTTTTTTTACTTCTAAGCCAAATAAGGGACATGAACATCAGATGGAACTTGCCAGCCTTCAGGAACAAATAAACCAAGCCATCGGTATATGGACCCGCTAGAACCAGCTTTTGTAAATTCTTTGGGTAGGACAAATACTAGTAGTCTCACCTCAATTATCATGTCGAAACTTTGAGATTTCAAACTCAAATTGTAACTTTTTGGACATCAATGATCAACGGAAAAGAAAAAGGGACAAGAACATCACCCCTCCTCAACACCCCTTAGGCCCTTACAGAGGCGATTCAAGGATTTTTAGAACATGGATGCACCACTAAAAAAGGAAGAAAATATGTATGTAGTGGGAACTGAACCCTAGACCTCAAGTTAAATAGCTTAACCTTTAACCAAATGTACCATTTAGTCTTCTTGTAGCATAGGTTCCAGCAGTTAACATTATACTAATTTTAAAAAATATATACATAAAATATCTAGTTTTACGGGAAGACCACGGGTTCCCGTGCCCCATTTTTTTAACCTAAATTCGCCCCTGGGCCCTTAAGCTGTTCTTCCTCTTTTTGTCGCACCCAATTATAATGTTGATACTCTAATACTCACAGTTAATCCGAATTCAGTGCATCTAATGGACAATTGAACAGATTTGTGGCGGAAATTGAACAGATAAGTTTCAGACTCTAAAAACAGTTAAAGAAAAAATCAGTCTTTAGTGCACTGCAAAGATTGAATAGCTTCCTTTAAACAATCGCCAGCATAACAAACATAAACACAAACACCATATAAAGTATGCCACTGCAACAGAAGCTGAAAAAAGCTTCCTCATTATTCTGTCACTTCACAACCTTTAAACTTAATTACCAAGAAAATTAAGCTTTTAAACTTAAATCATCAACTATACCACCTAAGGGAACAGTAGATGATGGATCCATTTGAAAAACAAAAACTTTAAGTGGTACAAAAAAAGACATTTGATACAAAGTCAAAGAATATAATCTGTAGAGTAGATCTGACCACTATTACTCAAGTAGTAAAAAGGAGAAAAATCCAACTAACTTTGACCATATAGATGATAGATCATAGCAGTTGAATCAAACTTGAAAGAAAATGAAAGTATCACAAAATGCCAAACCTTTGATTTGGGGATGACTTTTACAGCAACTTCTTGTCCTTTGACTTCACCTTTCTTGAACTTAGCTTTACAAGTATATCCAAAATGCCCTCTTCCAACTTCCTCTCCCAGCTCATACTTGTTCCCAAAATTCTTCGAAAATCCAAAACTCTTATCAAGCCCAGCGCCGCCACCGCCGCCGCCGCCAGCCTCCAATTCACTTCCTTCGGGGATTGCAGACTCGTTCGGTTTCACAGTGCCGTGTCGCCGGGCCAACACAGCACGGATGTGTTTCGCCGGAGAAGGCGGAGGAAACGGCCGTTTAAAAAATCTCCTGGGAGTAGAATTAGAGCTAGCATTCGCCGGAGATCTCGCCGGAGATTTCTTGGAGAACAAATAATGCGCTGGACTTGGACTGTAAAAGGGGAAAAAAGGTGACTTTTTACCCACATCAAGTTCGTCCTTTTTCGTCTCCTCATTATTGTTGGGAGTAGATTTCACCGGAAGTGTAGCTCCGTTTCCGGCACCGGCAATGTTATCGCCGGAATAATTTGAGGGTTTAGAAGTACAAGCACCCATGGGGTTTCTATGTTTGTTTCCTTCAGAAACAACGCAAAGTACTTGAAGAACACAAAGGCAAAATAGACTTTAAGCTCTTCTCAAAATTGAGAAAATTGCATGAAAACGAAATTAATATAAATTAGTTAAATGGAGGGTTTTAGTTTGAAGTTTGAATTTGTGTTGAAGGAGAGATGAAGAAGATGGATCTGTAGAGTTGCAGATGGCGATAAAAAGGATACGACGATATGTTCGCTTTTTTGTCTCAGTAATAAGTTCAGACTAATTGTTTAGTTTTTTTATTGTTTAAAGATAAAAATAGAAACCACCAAGGTCATAAAACCTCTAATCAATTTAAAAATAATTGAAATTTTGAAAACAAATATTTTATTTGTATCTGTGGTGTAGAAGACTTTAATATGTTTAGTAATTTGACTATTTCTAAAAATAACTTATGTATTAGATTATTGTTAAGTTACAAATCAACATCTAGAAGCTTCATTTTCCTTTGTGATCGATCGTCTTTCTATATTAAGGAGATGAGACTATAGAAGGTGAGTGTATATAAGGGGTCGTTTGGTGTGACGGATAAAAATAAATAATCGTGAGATAAAATTTTATAGTCTTGTTTGATTGTCAAGTTTGAGATAATTTTATCCCCCTAATTATACCATAATGATGAGATAAGTTATCCCATAATGTATATGAGATAACTTATCCACGAATAGCTAATCCCGGAAATAACTTGTTCCCAACCAAACGACCCCTAAGTATTTAATAATGATTTTTGGAGAGAAAAATCCCTCTTTTTTTGAGATCACTTAATATATTCCAATTGAAGCAAAAAAAAAAACTACTTATTCAAGAAGGTTAATAATTTTTTTGAATATTATTTGACCTCAATTTAAATGAATATTGGTTGTGTTGAAAGTTCGATCGAAACATCAATAATTCACATTTGGTTAAAGGAAAGCATTTCTCGAATATATGAAATTATATTCGTATTTGAATGATCTTATTTATTAGTGATAATTATATAGTTACATAAATGTCATGTGTGTGTATATGTTACGCTTTCAATTAATACAGATTTTTTAAAATTAATAGATGTTAGAAGTTTATTTGAACGTGAAGGTAAATATTCTTGTTATGGACAATTTATCCTAATTCAATGGAGTATAACAATACTATTCACTGACATAATTGGTTTAACTAACTAAAGTTGAACGTAAAAATAGTCATATATGATTTGTTCTTTAAAATGACGAAAGCTTTTAACAGACAAATAATTAATGATTAAAGTATTGTTGTCCAGAAAATACTACTCCACTTTTAAAAAATGGTTATATTGGAACCGTCCAGGCCATCTTGTTGACCTCCACGTGTCGATATTAAGATGGGTCCAATCATAGAAACTTGAATATTTTAAAAGAAAAATTCAACTAATTTATTTAGTTAGTAGAGAATGATGTATAATAAGCTTTTCTAATGGATAAACAAGGATTGATAAATCATAATTTAGCAGGTCATGGCTCGTACGTGTACAGTTAATAGTTTTTTTTTAATGATAAGTGAATCGCAACTGCTCTCCTTTGAATGCGTATAACGTAAATTTCATTTTGATATAATAGCCCGTAAATTATACAGAAAAGGTTTAAAGTAAACCTTATTCCAGTGAAATAATTCGTAAATCAAATAGGAGAGATAAATCATACTAGAACGAAACTTGACCAAAAAATATGTAAGACATTTCGAATCTATGATCTCCATTTAAGAAATTATTTGTTCAATCAGCTCAGTCACCCTCTAGATAGTTTGTTTGTTTGGGTAATTGAATTAGTGAAAAAGACAAGAAAAGTGAGATAAGATTGAGACAAAACTAACCTACGATTTTGTCTTTAAAAGGTTTTAAATTTTGTCTGTTAGTATTTGGTTAAAACCAAAGATGCGGAATAAAGGGACAATTCTTCTGTTTTGGCATTAAGCAACAAAAGATTCCACACCTTCCAAGTTTTCAAAATTCTTTCTTCTCGTTTTCAATACTATGGCCTTTCTTTATTTTTGAACTTTTTGGAATTTGCAAGCTCCTTCAAATTTCTCCTATGTGTTTGAATTTAATTTACCATATACCAATAACAAATCCAAGAATTACTCATTTGCATGCACTAATCACATACAATATCGGAATCAGGAATTTCGTTAATGAAAAATATTGTTCAATTACCACCATGTATTTATGTGATTTCTATCTATGACTACTATATAGTTTTGTTGTACTTGAGAGTAGTATATTCCTTGATGGATTTTTATACTATATAATCGTTTGCCAAATTAATAGCATGTAATGTATAATAATTTGTATATATTAATGTATAATTTCATAATTTATAGTATTTAGAGCTTGTTAGGATTTGCTTTAAAAAAGTAGCTTTTAAGCAATGTGATTAATAGCTGAAAATAAGTGTTTATAAATAAGTAGATAAGTGTTTGGATAAAAAGTGTTGAAATTGAAAAAAAAAAAGTTGTTAATGTGTTTGGTAAACAAGTGTTGTTAAGCACTTTTTTGTTGTTAGAGAAAGGAAAAGATAGAGAAGCGGGATGAGAATGAGAGAAAAGAGAGTACTTTCATATATTTTAAGATTGAAAAATGAGGGTAGTGTTGAAATTTGGGAAAATTACAAGGGATAAAAGGATAAATGTATTGGTCAAACTTAAAAAGAATTTTAAGCTAAAAACAAAAAGTTGGGGGGTTCGTTTTATTTAAGGGAAAATTAAGTAACATACCAATATTGGAGGCCTAATTACGCTCCATGCCCATAGTTTAAATTAATTACGCTTCTTGTCGATAGGTCAAAACTATTGGTATATACATTTGTAGCCTCTTCTACCCATTATACTCCCTCTCTCGCCATTCTCCTGCATCTCTCCCAATCTCGCTCTCTGTCTCTCCTCCCTCTCTCTCCAATCTCGCTGCCCTCTCTTCCTCTCCCTCTTTCTCTCCTTTTCTCTACAAAGAACCTTTTTTACAATTTGTATATTGTATTTGTATATCAATAAACTTAAGTATATTTGATACTTGTATTTTGTATTCATTGATTCACGTTGATATATTTACATATAACAGATATGTATAATACAAATAGTAGAGAAAGAGAAATTATATTCGTTGATAAGAATTGTATTTTCTATTTAAATACAAATTGAATTTGTATTTGTTGATACAATTGAATACAAATTGTATTTTGTTGAATACAAATTATATTTCATTGATACAAATTATATTTGTATTCGTTGTTGATAAAAAATGTATTTTCTATTTGTAGATACGAATTGTATTTGTATTCTTTGATACAATTGAATACAAATTATATTTTGTTGATATGAATTGTATTTGTATTCGTCGTTAATAAGAATTGTATTTTCTATTTGTAGATACGAATTTTTATTTGTATTCATTGATACAATTGAATATAAATTGTATTTCGTTGATACGAATTATATTTGTATTCTTTGATATAATTGTATTCGAAAGAAGAAAAAGACAGAAAGAGGGGGTAGAAATACAAAATACAAAAACGGAGAAAGAAATTTCAATACAAAATACAAAAAGGGAAAGAAAAAGTGAAAAAGAAAGGGAGAGAGACAAAGAACGAGAGGAAGAGAAAAGAGAAAGAGGAAGAGACATGCGAGACAGAGAGAAAGAGGGAAAGAAACAAAAGGAGAAAGAGAGAAAGAGGGAAAGAAACAGAAGCGGAAAAAGAGAGGGACATGCGGTGAGAAACAGAGGGAGCAGCGTTTTTTTTTTTTGCTTGACATTTAAATAGTCGGTATGGATTATAATTAGCATAAGTATTGGTATAATAACCCAATTACTTTCAATTGAGCCGGTATTTATGAAATTTCTTCTTTTTTTAATTGCTTTTCTATTTTACCAAACACTCAATTAATCTAAAAAAGAGATTAATATATCTCTTTTATATATTTACCAAACAAAGTATAACTATTTTTGGTCGAGCGGTTAAAGAGGCTAAAAACCCGTACACATAAAATCAACTTCACAGTTTTACAAATTAAATGTTCTAGAAATCGATATGCTAAATTAAGTCAAAGCAAATTGTCATGCCATTGGTTTTTTTTTTCTGACTTTTGGTTTGATTTCTTCTTTTTTCCAATAAAAATTCAGAGAAGCCAACAGAAGCAGGCAATGAATTGTGACATTCTAAAAAAAAAAAATTACTACTAGCTCTAGCTTAGATGTAGAGTGTTACTAATTGTATATTGTTGAGCATCTTTGAAACTGTATAACACTCTCTTAATTAATTAGAGAGTTTTTCTAGAAGAACTTTAGAAATGGATTGAAATCATTTTCCCTCTTAGCTAAGCATTTGGATTTCACAAACAACTTTCTACTACTCAAATATATTTTATTTTTGACATAATTATCTCGTTGTCATCATCATTATAATTATCCCCCGAGGTGGTAAGATTAAATTGATAAGACCTTTTCATCACTAATACGTGCTTAACTAATTGTCGATCATTTGTACTTAATTAACACACACACACATGTATGCATAACCATTATGATTATATGAAGTGTTCAAAGGGTTGCCTTATAAAAAAAAAGTTCTATATTATCTTATTGGAGATGCAAAGGTAGGGATTTTCAATCAACACCCATTAGCTCTAAAGCCATCCTAAAAGTTGAAAACATAAAACTTTGGTAAAAGAAATGAATAAATAAATAAAATAAACATAAAGCAAATTAGTAAAAGAAAGAACAACTTACAAAGAATAGCTAGCTAGGTGCAACAAAAAATAATCTACAGTATTTATTAATTCAATATACAATAAAAGACCAGGCTCCATGCATGTATGTAATACTACTATTATTGATGCTTATGGTCAATATTGGCAGTCATCACATTCTCCCTAGATTCTCGAGAGAGAAGCTTCTTATTGATAATGGAGAAACAACCAGAAAATAATGCATGTACAGCAACATTTACGACATCATTATATGGAAAAATTACTGGACTAGACTAACATAAGTCTCTATATTATGTAGTTGAACACTATTTTAAAAAAATTACGTAACATAGAACTACTTTTAATTATATAGACAAATTAGACACAAGAAAGAATGAAAACTTATACTTTTTCCCACGCTCAATGACAATCAAGATCAGTGGACTTGATATACTCACAGATCTCTTGATTTTTATTCTCTTGAAATTCAGCAATAGTATAGGAAATAATGTCAAAAAAAATACTAAACAATATCGTTTACAGGTATCAAGGAACGTGGCAACTGAACCAGCGTTGTTTACTCCCATCAGTTACGCCAAATTTGTTATTAAACGGCGCAATTTATGGCCCTAAATAACATTGTATCACAAGTATCAGATTCTGACTCGTGATACCATAGGAGAAAGGTTGTCGAGTAACGTAAATAAGTAAACTATTGCTCTGATACGTAATATAGGTCTAAACTGCAGCCTTTTATGAAATTTTCTCTTATATGATGTACATCAAAATGGTTATATATATATATATATATATATATATATATATATATATATATATATACTACTTAAGTAGGTTAATTAATATGCATCATATGTTGTTATCACTTTAATTTGTAATTATTAAAGTTAAACTATTTCTATTTGATGTAAATATCAAACTCGATCAAGTATTTACACGACGGAAAGGATATTATCCTGAATTAAGTGCATCAAAAGGGCAATATATATCTGTACCATTTGACTACATGAGCGGAGCTACGGGACGCAAGCTAAAGCAATTCATTCGAATCTTTTTTGCCAAAAAGTTACATATTATATATATTAATAAAAAAATTGTTTTGATTAAGGTGGTGCCAAGTTTTCTTTTTTCCCTAAAAAAGAGGGACTAATTTATCTCCACAAATACAATCTTTTTAGTGAAAAACAACTGAATCCGACACAAATAGCACTGTCCTTCAACCTTCAGCCAATCCTCATCTATCCTCAAAGTGCTTTATCTCATTATTTGTGTTTAGGGCCTAGCTTTCAGTATTAATATATCCTTTTGGTCTTTTCTTTTCTTTTTGAAGAAAACATTTCTTAATTGAGAGAGGACTTTTTAATTTATTGATATATAGGACAAAAAGAAAGAGAAAGGGGTGAGACAACCTAATTAAACCTTAATATGGAAATTAATTAAGAGATTATGGAGTACTTAACAAGTATTGACACATTGCTACTAGCTCTCTATTTAAAACCTCATGTGCTGTTTGTGATATGGCAAAGTGGTCCAGGGAGATATTTTTTTGCTTCTTTGTCCATTTTCCACACTTTTTCCTCAGTTTCATTTGCTTTGTTTTTCTTTTTCTTCTTAAGAATCTCTTTTTCCTATCCTTTTTCTTTTTCTGGGTAGCACAGTTTCTGTTTTTATTTTATTTTTCCATTTGCAATTCTCTTTTTTCCATATGTATGCATGTCTTGGTAAAAGAAAAACAACAACTTTGCTATGGTGATTAAAGTTAAATAAATATACTAATCAATGTATAATTAGGTCAAAAAGTTTGAGAATTTGAGAGCGGTATTTGATATTTGAAAACGGAATTCGGTTCCTTTAATTCATCTACCAAGCCCAGTCGTCTTTGATTCTGCATATCACTTTAATCATTCGCACAAAGTGAAATCTTTGGAACTTTTCTTTAATCATTTAAAGCTCATTTGGTACAAGGGAGAAGGAAAACTAATCTCGGGATTAATTTTAGAATGAATTTATCCATGTTTGGTTGGGATAAAATCATGGAATAACTTATTCCAGGATTATAATATATGTTATTTTTATCTCACATTAAGGGTGTGATAACAATTTTGGAATAACTAATTCCGGAATAATTAATTCCAAAATAACTTGTTCTCCAACCAAACGATTTTACTTCGAATGATCAATTGAAATGACACTATAAATGTTAAAGGATTTACCTGCGAGGATTGAGTAACTGACTTTGTGCTACAAAGTTGCCTGATCACCATGAGTAAAATCAAAACATGTGTGTAGTTTCATATCTTTTATGATCTAATTAAGACTACGGTTGGAGTTTGGTCATGGTTATAGGTTAATCAGTTGTGGTTGTGGTTGATAATCAAGCAACTAACTATTAATTTTAAGTGCAAGGAAAGCTGACAAATTACCTCACTGTACCTAAGAACATACGTGTGGGCAATCTCTTAATACTATTGAAGTATATTTATTTCAACTATAACTATTCTTCCATTTCAAAATAATTACTCCCTTCCTCCCATATTAGTCACTTTTGTTTTATACGCATGTTAAGAAATCATAAATAAGAGGGTAATTTTCCTAATTCACCCTTTAAGAATTTCTTTGAAACTTTACAAACAAGTGTGAATCATTTCAAAAAAAATTAATTACAAGGGTAATATGGGGGAAAAATTAATTAATGCTTTCTTGATTTAGTAAGGTAATCAACTAATATGGGACAACTATTTTTAGTATAGTGACCAACTAATATGAGACCGAGAGAGTATCATTTAGTTCTTTTCACGTCTATTAAGAAAATAATAAATACAAGGTATCATTTACTAAGTTGATTCTATTTATTAGATGTTTCTTGAGAATTGAACACTATTAAGAAGAAATAATTTTTTAATATAAGAATATAGTTGAAAAAATTACTGATTGTTATATTGAATACCTAAGGCGATAATTATTTTGAGATAATCTTTTTATTGCTAAAACGACACTTATTTTAAAATGGAGAGAGTCACCTATTGAATATGATCCCTCTCTTTTAATGAAAGGTTTCTAAGTTTAAGAAAAACTTTTTGTAAGAGGCATTTTCCCTATATTGAGTCCTTCAATGTGAACCCGAATAATAATCACCCTAGCAAATTTTAGATTCACAAACAAAGAAACAAGTAATACTATATACTTCGTTCATTTTAATTTGTTCGTCCTATTTTAATTTGGTATGAAATTTAAGAAAATAAAGAAGATTTTTGAATTTTATTGTCTTAAATTAAAAATATGTCAAATGTATCAAAATGTACTTTAATCTTGGAGTAAATTCCCCGAATGATCACCCATATTTAAGAAATTGCCTTAAAATATTACTTTTATTTCTTTTAGGACTACAATATCACTCAACTATCTTTATTTTCCTTAAAATATACTTGACACTAAAAACACCATTCTCTCTCCTAATTAGATGTCATGTCACAATAATTATTTTTTTAATAATAATTTTTTAACACATTTAAATCAACCTAAAACTTAGAGTTAATTCCCTAAATGGTCACTCTAGTTTTGAAAATTCTCATTAATTTCTATTTTATTATTGTAATAAATAAAGCAAAAAATAATTTTTGAAAAAGATTCTCAAAACTTGAGTGACCGTTTAGAGAATTTACTCCAAAATGATATTACAAGAGAACTAACGAACCCAACTTTTATTCTACAAAGAAGAGATAGAACAATAGATTTTTTTCATGCTTAAAATTTTAAAATTTAATAGAAAAAAAAGGGAGTCGATTAATCCGGACGAACCCAATGTTCATTTTTTCTTTTTAACCAACAAATAATAATATAAATATATATTTTTCATTTTTCAAAAGAGATGAACAACATACTTTTTCATATTCAAAATTTTACACTTTTAATCAGAGAAAAAAGGAGTAAAATAATTTGATTAAAATGTGTAAAAAATAATACATTTTGTAATAGAGATGGACAAAAAACTTTTTCATATTTGAAGTTACTAATTCCTAAGCACGAAAATTCCTTCTTAATAAATTAATTAATTAATTATTTTTTAAAAAATTATAAATTTTAGTTAAATGAGTTTGATGAGTTAAATAGATCTATTATTTAGAACAAAAAAGGCTAATGACATGGCATGTCAACTAGGAGAGAAAGAGACTTTTGAGATGTTAAATATTGTTTGAGGAAAATAGTGATAGTTGAGTGATATTATTGTCCTAAATAAAATAAAAAGTGATTTTAATGAGAATTTTCACAACTTGAGTGACCATTTAAGGAATTAATTCTATGTTTTGGATTAGTTTGAATAAGTTAAAAAATTTATTATTAAAAAAAATATTAATGTGACATGGCATCCAATTAGGAGAGAGAAAAATATTTTTAGTGTCAAGTATATTTTGAGGAAAATAGAAATAGTTGAGTGATATTGTAGTCTTAAAAGAAACAAAAATGATATTTTAAGGCAATTTTCCAAACATGAGTGACCATTCAAGAAATTTACTCTTTAATCTTGTGATTTTAAATATGTCATGTAAAAAGTTAAAATTAAAGAATTGTTAAAAATAAAAAAAAAACACTCTTTTTAAAATGAACTAAAAAAAAATTACAACAAACAAATTGAAATGAACAGAGAATTTAGTTTTTCTTTAAAAGTGAGCGTTGACCAAAGCAATTACATGATTGAATTCCAGCAAGGAGGACCCACTCCATGTCCCATAACCCAAATGCAAGTAAAAAGAGAAACAAGTTGTATGCCCCACCATCTCATTCTCTTTAGCTCTTCACATCATCCCATATGTCAATGTCATTGCTTTTCTCATTGCAACTATAACAGGGACAACTGGGATTTTTACATTGATATACTAGGTTATTTCCAAGTGTTTTTAGCTAACTATAGTCTTGATTCTTGAGCACCATTTATCCTTAAGTTTGCAAAATATTTGAGCACATTTAGTATGACTAATTACTGAGAATACCTACTTCTGTTAGTATTACAGACCACTTCTACCTATCCTTCTTGATATTTGCACTGACGACATTTTCGATAAAATGTTCTGAGAGTCTTGAGTTCATTATTAGAACTTTATAATGCTAAATTATAAAGTGACTAAAGACGGATCAAAGTAATGAAAAGAGTTCGCAGCAACTAAATCTGTTTATATCTGCTGAAATATATAGGTACACAAGCTTAAATACAGTTTAAGATGTTTACAACTTTAAATCTTTCAAGGCTTGAATCTGGGATTAACTACATCGTTTTCTGTTTTCATAACTCGATCAGGCGTTAGAACTAGCTGGCACACTACAGTAGAATTAGCTTTCAAGTGTTAGAAATATTATATGAGCCAACAAAGAGAAAAGGAAACAAGATAGCTTCATTTTTATAGCTTTATGAGTCATAGAAACATTACTGCTGACCCATCAAAAAACCTTGTAAACCATAGAAATGTAGGATTATAAGCCAAATCTGCAAATTTGTTGTGTATCAGGTGTAAAGTTAGCCACAATATTGAAGCAAAACAAGCTTAAGTTCCAACTTCCAACTACTATTCGTCTAGTTAAAGATAAGGCAGTGGTTAATATCACGTCAAATACACAAGACAAATTAGAGTTTCATGTTTGATCTATGAATATGCCAAAGATATTTTTTTTAGTGGTGTAACAAGGTTTCAAAAGTAAAACATGGAACAGGGGATAGAGAGCATTGGGGAATAAATAAAGTAATGTGGTAGACTTACAATATGATGAAAGACAAAATATAACCTAAATGCAAGCTTAATATATATCTGCTGTTATGAATTGCTCATTAACGGAAGTCAATGAAAGAAATAATTAAGTACAGTAGTACGCTAGTGCAATAGGAGATATGCATTATGCTTTCATATCTCAGAAAACAAGCCACATCATTCAGCATAAACAACATCAAATGTGGAAACACAGCTAGAGAAAACCTGAATTCTAGCACCTGCATAATACGAAGTTTCTCTGTGTATAACGATACTAACAGTGAAACTCGGGATAACATTTTTGGCTTTAGCATCTCCAGTGTGGTGTAGTAATAGGCACTTCTAGGCCCTTTCCCGGCTACTGGATCACTCCAGTGCTTCGGGTGCTATGGATCCTTTGCCATCCATATCACACTCAGATTGCAGCAGAACCCTGTCATGCACACATGCAAACCTTTCATATTAAGAGCACAAGAAGCTAGCAAATCAACATTTTAGTATGTCATAGACTACAAACATCGATGTAAAAGGAAAAAGAAGTTTTGAAGTATTGGCTAACCGAAAAGAGGACGAACCGAATTGAACTTTCTAGAGTTCAAATCAACGATTTTGGTACTCACATAGTGACTTGACATTTATGTAAAATATTTTCTTAAAAGATGTTAAACAAGGTATTGGTTAACCGAAGAAGAGATGAAGAACCGAACTGGAAAACAAACTAATTTTTTTAAAATATCCAAACCAAACCAACTGTTCAAGCACCCCTGCCAAGAGTTCAAATCAATAATTGACATAGTTGACCTCCATCTAAAAGAGAAGAGAAATACTATTCCGGGTAGAGGGATAGCCGAATGAACTTATTTGTTTCGGTTAGAGAAGAAGAGGAGCAGAACCGTAGTTATCATATTAATATTCGGTTTGGTTTGTACTGAACTTATCTGTTTCGGTTAGAGAAGAAGAGGAACCGAACCGAACCGCAGTTATCATATTAATATATTCGGTTTGGTTAGTACTTAAAACCAAACTGAACTTATCTGGTTCGGTTAGAGAAGAATAGGAACCGAACTGCAGTTATTATATTTGGTTTATACTAAAAACCCAATTGAACTTATCTTTCTCGGTTATAGAGAAGAAGAGGAACCGAGCCAAACCGCGGTTCTCATATTAATATCCGGTTTGGTTTATAGTTAAAACCGAATTGAACTTATCTGTCTCGGTTAGAGAAGAAGAGGAACCTAACCGAACCGCATATATTATATTAATATTTGGTTTGGTTTATGCATAAAAACGAAGTGAAGTTATCTGTCTCGGTTAGAGAAGAATAGGAACCGAACCAAACCGCGGTTATTATATTCATATTCGGTTTGGTTAATACTAAAAACCCGATTGAACTTATCTTTCTCGGTTATAGAGAAGAAGAGGAACCGAACCAAACCGCGGTTATCATATTAATATTCAGTTTTTGGTTTATTTGGTTTATACTTGAAACCGAACTAAACTTATCTGTTTTGACTGATTAGAGAAGAACCAGACGGAGTTGGATTTATCTGATGCATTTGATTTGACAAGAGAAGTACCGAATCGAACCCCGGCTATCATATTGAAATTCGGTTTGGTTTAATTTTCAAAATCTAACCTAACCGAACTTATCTGTTTGGGGTAGAGAAGAAGAACCAAATCAAACCGCAGTTCTCATATTCAAGAGTTCCATTTTGATTTCTCTTTAAAACCAAATCGAAATTATCCGTTTCGGTTTGAGAAGATGGAAAACCAAATCGAACTGCAGTTGTCATATTTAAGAACTCGGTTTCGATCTCTCCTTAAGACCGAACCGAAATTATCTACTTTGGTTTGAGAAGAGGAAAAGCAAACCGAACCACAGTTATCATATTTAAGAACTCGGTTTTGATTCCTATTTAAAACCGAACCAAATTATTTGATTCGGTTTGAGATTGAGGAAAAATCCAACCGAACCGAAATTATCTGCCTTCGGTTTGAGAAGAGGAAGACCCAAACCGAACCGAAATTATCTGCTCCGGTTTGAGAAGAGGAAAAAACCCAAACCGAACCGAAATTACCTTCTTCGGTTCGAAAAGAGAGAGAAAAACCAAACCAACCGAACCGCAGTTTATCATATTTAAAAACTCGGTTTTGATTTCTCCTTAAAACCTAACCGAACCGACTGATCAATACTACATTGAGCTAAGAATTCAATTAAATTTCCAGTATTGACATCCATGCAGAAGAAGAAAAAAAGAATGTTTACAATGTATTTGCCAACGGAAAAAATGAAGAGTCAAACCGCATCGAACTAGAAAAACTTACTGGATCGGTTACGGTTATTTGCTTGATTTAGAAAACCAAACCAAAACTTACATAGACAACAACATTAACATCCATGTAAAAGAGGAAAATGTTAACTAATCTATTGGAAAATTACTGTGAAAAGAGTAAGTTCAGTTCCAGTTCGCCATTAGAAAACCGAAAATCAAAGGTAAAAAAATAAAATAAAATCGAACAACTGATGAATAATCTAACCTAGAATTTTGAATCAGCCATTGCAGGGGATAGATGAAATGATGTGAAGATTGAAAATTCAGGGGATCTCTGTTGTGAGAGTGAGGGAGAAACAGAGGAATGTGTTGTCAAGCTTATTGTGATACTCCTGAAGCCATATGTGCTTAATGGCTCAATCACTTACCTTTAGGCTGTGGATTTTATACTCGGTATCGAAGACTACTTGATTGGTTCAGCCCAATGTAACATGGAAATGGATCGAACACCTGTTTTGGGCTAGGCTTGAGGAATCTCAACTAGGCCCTAAATGTGTTGTTACTTGTTAGCACTTTTTAAGTGGAAATGATACCAATTAGCAGATTCTAGGGCCGTTCAGTGTTTACAAGTTATTGACAAATTGGCCATGTTTTAAGAAGTTGGCATATATTGGCCATTTCATACGTTTTGGCCTAACAAATTTAGCACCAAACCAGAGTAAAAATAGCTCATACTAATATGTGTATTTCTCATTCTTTCTCCTACAATGTTTTTCTCTCTTAATTCTTCCCCTAAAATCTCTTTAATATTTCCCTCTCTTATTTCTTTCCCTAAAATATCTTTGTTACTGCGTATTTCTCCTCCACTTTTTCGCTCTCTTTGCAGATTTCTTGCTACTTTCGGTATCAGTGAGAGAGAGTTTGAGTTTATAGTTATCCCCAAGGACATGACATCAAACAGGAAAAATGACAACAATAACCCTGGTAAACATGAAAGTCCAATGAAAGTGATAGGAAAAAGTTACATGTCCTTGTCAATCAAAAAATTTCAAGGTGGAGATTAACTTTGCTGCCAAAAATTAGATGCAGACAATTGCAAATGCTTTGCGTGGTGAAGAGTCAGAGAACTCTCAAGATTTTTATGACGTGTGTGTTCTTTGTCAAATATGTTTAGGACAAAGTTGAGTGTTTTTGGAAGATTTTTCTAGAAATTCAATGGAGAAAAAGAGTACCATGTATACATTCTGGTATATATTCTGAAGTACCATGTCTACATTTGATATATATTGTGAATGTTTAATCAACTTAAAGAGCGGGTAGAGATTGTTGTTTCGATGGCTAAGGCTTCGTTTGATAATTAATTGGATCAGCTAAGAATTATCCAAGTTGGTATCAAGTGGTCGATGGCTTCATTGATCATTTGGATATGTCCACCAATTATCTAATTCCTAAAGAGGACTTTGACTATATTTGTTGGTCTAAATGTTACTAAATGAATGAACCGTCCAACATTTTCTCAATTTGTAAGCAGTCAAAGCGTAAGATCTAGTAATTGGCGTGATCTGATAACGAAAATTCTTGGGTCTTTCCATATTTCAAGTGGACCATTCGTTCGTTTCACACAAAGAGTTTTTACTTTTTAGATCTGGTATAAAAATCAAGTTTGAAGGCTAGCTAGCACTTGTTTGGAACTTTCTGTTAAGTTTCATGTCGGTGAGATGAAAGAAAATATGGACTCCTTATATGTACTTGATTAATTCTTTCCTTGAGTCAATTTTTGGGATCAAGTTAGATGCAAGATCCATTTCTTTATATGATATTAGAGTCAGGTCTATCCAATTTATGATTTTACCGATGTTGAGCTTTAATTAAATTGTACACACATCAAATGTGACATGGGGCGGGGCGTTAAGTCCCACATCGGAATGAGAAAATTATGGATTTCTTGATCCCATTTTCTTGTTTGACGCGTGGAGTGAGTAAAACGTTAGACCATTGGGTTGTTGTACCACGATAACGAAAGTTAATGGAGTCAAACTGATTTATATTTTTAAAAAAATAGGTGTACAAAATCGAATCGTAAATTGAATCAAACCGCAAATCGAATCAAATCGTAAAAAAAAATCGACTAGTGGTCTGGTGTTAAAAAAAATCTGACTATAATTGGTTTGGTTTGGTTTTAACTAAAAAAAAATCAAACCGAACCGAACCAACCCGATATTACATATATACTATTTTAAAAATATTTTATACATAAAAATATTTATTGTAATGTAATTTATAAATATTTATTCAACTTTTTCATAGTTTTTATCTTTCAATATGTTATTTCAAGTTTAAACTTAGAATTTTAAATGGTTCAATAAGTCTTTTTACAACCTATAGATATTAGTAACTCAAATAAAACCCAAATCAAGACGAGTATTAACAAAAGATTATTCAATCAAACACTAAGAATGACAATCATGTTAGATATTTATTCTTTAATTTTACATAAATGAATAAACTAATTTATTTTTCTGTTTAATATTTAGTCATGTAGTTAATACTTATTAGACTTATTTTAGCATGACTTAATACTTTTAAATTATGATTTTTTTTATGACTTATTAATATGCAATATTTATTCCATGCGATTTCATTATTTTTTTGGTTGAATATTTTATTGTCATCACTCACTTCATAAATTTCAAATAAAGTGAATATATTTTGTGTTATTTTTTTAAGAAATACCTTAGATAGCTGTATTTTACTAGGACTAAAGAAATAATTGAAGCACAAGTTAATTATATATTTGTATGAAGACTTTATCGGAGAAAACTCGAAAAACCCCGAAAAATCCGAGGAAACCGAAACCCCCCGAAAAAACCCGAGGTTGGAAAACCCGACTTTTATTGACTTGGTTTGGTTTATAAATTTAAAAACTCGACACTAATAATTTGATTTGGTATTTAAAAAATCCGAACCAACCCGGTCCATGTACACCCCTGGGCGACCAGGCTCTATATTTTATGATGGAATTAATTCATTTATACAAATTTATTACCATTACTGACCACGTGTATTACTAAAATACGTTTAAGATTCACAAAGTAAAAAAGAATGTAATTAGTGGGATATATATGTGAACTCCAACAATCACAATTCACAGCAAAGTAAAGTAAGTGTGATATGTGAAATCTACCTAACTTTCTAAAAGAGATTCGTTTACCAACCTATAAATTCGTCATTATCACTACAAATAATATTGTTTGATACTACTGGAATAATGTTTAATTAAGTACTATAGTAGTTGATAGAAATTAGCCAAAAAAACATATGTTAAGTTAAGACTTTAATTAGTGATTTGAGCTTGCTAAATTAGCTTATATGATTATTATTTAAGACGTTTTAACGACTTCTATTGTCTTTTTCCCCATGATAAAATCGCACCATAAATTAGCCAAGAATGTAAAAGATTTCTCACAATAAAGTGAACTATTTAATGTTGTGCAGGGTTTTATAACATGCTGAAAAATAAGAAAACCTTTTACCAAAATAATACAAAAAAATCAATAAGGGTTATTGCTCTTCCAATATAAATTCTTGCAATAAATAGGCAGTAAAATATTTCTCCTAATTAGTTGCAGAATTCATGTGCCAACACGTGTTCCGTTTACCTACCAGTCATAGTTAAATGATAGAAGTGTACGTAATGCAAATACATATCTATTCTTTTATTCTTTAAATATAAACACCCGTTGCGAATAAGATTTTTTTACCGCCCGATGAAATAGAAATCATGAAGGTAAATACAATGACATAAATAAGGATGAATTTACACATTTAAAATTCCCCCCAAAAATCCAAATACAAGAGATAAAAGCTACATAAAGACTCATAGTAGTCATTACGATAAAGCCAAAAACGGATGATAAATAAATGTGAACTAAAATTCCTCAAAGAGTACTCATTCAAAGTCAGGACAAGAAAAAAAGACTTTGATAAAGTCACTCAGCAATATTGCGCAGCCAAGATGGGCAATAGGCAATTATTATTAATTATAAATACTTGCCTCCTACAAGGAGACGAATCACCAAGCTAATTAGCTTTCTTTTAACATAACAATAATACACCTTTCTCCCCTCTCTGTTTCAAATATCAAGAACATAAACTTTTTTTTTGTGTAAGGTAACTCAACATGGGGAGGATGGTTCTTATAGCTGTAGCAATGACTCTGTTTGTGACCCTTCAAGTTTTACAACCTCCATTAATGGTTTCTGCCGCCACCAAAGGAAAGATGGTAACCGTTTTGAGTATCGATGGAGGTGGTATTAGAGGCATTATTCCTGGCACCCTTCTTGCTTTTCTTGAATCCAAACTTCAGGTACGTACCTTTGTTATATACGTCGTCTGTTTTTTCTTGCTTTGTTATATACGTTAGAGTAGAAGAAAAAAAGAAAGATGTTTGCCACGTACTAAAAAATATACTTGGAACTTGTATTTTAAGCATGTCCTGAAATTTCTCTGACTATAAGTCTAGGAGATTACTTTCTTCTCATAAACTTATATGTGTATATGCTAGGAACTTGATGGACCAAACGCAAGAATTGCAGACTACTTTGATGTAGTAGCAGGAACAAGCACGGGTGGATTAGTAACAACTATGCTTACTGCTCCTAACAAGGATAACCGCCCTTTATATCAAGCAAAAGACATTTCCAATTTCTACATGGAGCATGGTCCTCAAATTTTTCCTCAAAGCAGGTTAAAACAGTGAATTAATTACTCAAAAGAGTTTTTTTTCTTTCTAATTTTATGCTTAATACTGAAAGCAAGAGTTTAATTATCTATGGTTCAGGCGTAACAGCTTTGTGAGAAGGGTCACAAATTTGTTTGGAGGACCAAAGTATGATGGCAAGTACTTGAGAACAATTATTAATTCAATATTGGGCAATCTTACAATGAAGCAAACGTTGACTAATACAGTTATACCAACTTTTGATATCAAGCGTCTTCAACCAATTATCTTCAGTACTGCTGATGTAAACTTCTATCTAACAACATTATTTATCTTAATATATGTTGTAATATTTTCTTTCTATATAATTTAATTATTCAAATTAATTTGTCTACAGGCAAAAGCAAATATGACTAAGAATGCTCAATTGTCAGACATTTGCCTTAGTACCTCGGCCGCACCCACTTATTTCCCAGTGCACTATTTTGAGACTAAGGATGCTCAAGGAAAAACACGTACGTTTGATCTTGTTGATGGAGGTGTAGCTGCAAATAATCCAGTGAGTAGTTAGTTGTTCTATTTACCAAATTAATATATTGTTAGTGCACAAAAGTTAATTTTTATATCTTACTCTTTGTGAAATATCAGTATTGACACAATTTTTTGACTCAATTTCAGACCTTAATGGCAATAACATACGTTTCAAAACAAATCATGACCGGCAACTTTCAATACGAGGATATGAAAAATATGGACTGCAAGAAAATGTTGGTACTGTCATTGGGCACGGGTACAGGCAAGCACGAAGAGAAGTACAACGCTACCGTGGCTTCTAGGTGGGGGATGCTAGGCTGGGTGTACAACAATGGTGCCACCCCTTTGATAGATATTTACGGCGCTTCTAGTGCTGATATGGTAGATATACATGTTTCCACCATGTTTCAGACCCTTGCCAGTGAGAAGAACTACATCAGGATTCAGGTAACAATGATTCAGACTTTTCTTAATATTTGAATATTCAACACGCAACAAAGTTTATTCAAAACACATAATGAAAAGAAATCACCTAACTTTTTTTTTCGTTACAGGACGACAATTTGACTGGGGAGGCTGCATCTATGGATATTGCAACCACAGAAAACATGGAAACACTAGTACAAATTGGTAATGATCTATTGAACAAGCCAATTTCAAGGGTCAACTTAGAAACAGGCCGATACGAACCAGTTGTTGGGGAAGGCACCAATGAAGCTGCTATAGTCCGTTTCGCTCAGTTGCTTTCAGAGGAAAGGAAGCTCAGAATAGGTAACTAAGAAGTGCACCTCACAGATCACCCTGACTTGGGAAATACTATTAGAATTTATCACACAAATTTGTTGGACGATTAGAAGATTAATTTGTATTCTTTTACCTCCAGTAGTTAAGCGCCTAAATAATAGGCCATGTTGTAATATCAGAATAAACATCCCAAGAGGAAAACAAAATCTATGTAATTGTTCTATTTTTTTCATAAGCTCCTATCAATTGTTGCTTTATTAAGGTGTCATAATAAACTCTGTTTTGGCACGCACATAACATGAGCCTATTGCACCATGCTGCCCTTTTATAGAGTAAGGTGGCAATTGTTGCATAACCTCGAGGAATAACGGATTCATACACAATTGCTCCTAGTAAATATAGATTGCACATCAAGAGGTTAAAAATATTCAGTAAGCTGAGACAAAGGGCTTTTGCTGAAGCCACAGATAAGGAAAGATCCATATCACTATATTAAAATGGAAAGAAACATTTTTCCCTGCATTAAATTCCGTTTTCTTTCTGTACAAAACACGTTGAGGTATATTCAGTGCTATATATTTTGTAATCAACAGAAGAATTCCCACTAAGCAGAATTAAAAGTCAAGTCAGAAATCAGCTCAAAGTTTGATTCACCACAGTTAGTTTTTGTACTCCATGAGAAGTTGAGAACAAACGCTTCATTTTTGTACTCCATGAGAAACAAATCCTGCAAGAACTCAAAATTTAGAAAGAAAAAATGAATGATCAATGAAATTGAAGGATATACAAAAAATGGATGTACCAAAGTTTCTATTACTCCTATTAGATAAGAAATGATAGATTGATGTGATAGGCTAAAATAGAGAGAAAGAAGATGACGAGGGAGCCCCAACAGTAGTAATGGTAAAACAAATTCATTAATTGCTAGCAAGTAGCACATCAGAGCAAAATACCTGATTCTAGCTGTTTGAGGCCCGTAATTTAACCTGCACCACTATACGTGTATTGTGAACTGTGCCAAAAGATTCAACTAATAAGTATTACTAGCAGGCAGCAGCCTGCACTTGATATCTCAGAGCATCATAGATTTTGGATAATGATTGAAAAATGATAGCAGGTTGACGTTTGAGGAAAGAGTTCAGCATACCACTGGAAATTTTACTGAAACATTTTAGCATAACCCTTCTTCTCCTGCTCTAGTTTATAAGTAATCTGTCATAATCGTTAACAAATTAGAAAATGTGTATTTTTTTAAGAAAGAAAATTAGAAAACGTGTATTATGTTCATATACTTGAAAATGCAAGAGGGAGTGAAGATGTCGGATCAAATATTTTGATCTGAAAATGACTAACCTTCTTCATTGCAGCAGCCAGCTCCTTCTTTATCCCCCCTGCAAGTAAAATGTAAGAAATAAGGATGACACTTTCTCGGGGCTGATACTCAAGGACATATACCAAGACTAGAGGTGAATGATATTTATTTCCTTTATTCGTACAAAATATAACCAGTCAAACAAAGTTCAATGTGAACTTTTTATTTTTTTTGATGACCGTGGTGTCTGGGCCAGCTTTCGCGCACCTCGACTAAATCCACGGGATACCTGTCACCTACCACCAGCAACAGGTGCCAGGTAACACTGTCCACCAATGCTAGAACAGATGGGAAGAATCACCTAGTGTTTTTTTGTCTCCGCTGGACTTGAACCTGAGACCTCAGGCCTCATGACTCTTTAACCCACTTCATTGACCACTAGGCCACACCCTTGGGCGGCTTCAATGTGAACTTTTTATGAGGGTAGGGAGTTTGGTTGGTCTGAAGTGTACCGCACTTTGGGTACAAGATCAGAAATTCCAGTGAAAACTCAATGAGTATCTCTAAGGCTTTTATATAATCTGTTTAGGCAAAACATAATGAACACACTTTTTCAACTGTTACTTCTCCTTTGATGGATTAAAATTTCCATTGCTGGATGTAAAGGACTTCTATACGCAAGTTTGAATATCCAAGTTACTAAGCCAGCTAAAGACTGCAACCTTGTTTGGCTCCAAGAGAATCATCTAATACAACTTAGAGTATACAGGTAGCCAGGAAATAATACAGAAGCAAGTTAAAAAGGAACGGCAGCACATGCATTAATCAATGTAGCAAAATATACTCCTTATACTTCAATGTTTGCCAGAGTTTCTTCCTTTAAAATGTCAAAGATGAAACTGTATGTCACTAACCATTGTTTGGCTCTAATTGCAGTGCCTTCTTAAAACTTTCAGCCGCTGCATCTATAGCATTCATTGCCATGTATGCCTGAAATAGAGAAAATGATGGTTCAAAGTTTTGGATATGTATAATACCCTGCACAGTGAAGTATGCAGACATTAAGGTACATGTTAATTAGTAATCCTACACCATCAAGTAAATATTTTAGAACCGTGGTGTCCGGACGGCTTGCGCACACCTCGACTAATTCCACGGGGTACCTGCTACCTCCCACCAGCGCAAGTACCAGTTACCTCTGTCCACCAAGGCTTGCGGTATCGTCTTCTTTACACTCAGACTTCTAAGTCCAAGAACACTGAGGAGACTGATGTTACAGGCGCTTTTTATCATAATATTGCGGTTGTGCAGTAGATCATGTTATATGCTATTTATGTTCTCTGTCCTTTTTACACAAATCTAGTCAGGCTTTCTTTCGTTCAGGAAATCTAGCCACTTGAACTATATTTTATAGCTCAACACACCAACCTGGCCTTGGCGGTAAAAAGCTTTGACATTGTCTTCTCCATCATAAATTGCATCATTAGCATCCAACAATGCTCCAGTTAGATCTCCTAACTTCAGCTTACAGGCCTGAACAAGAATGTGAACATAATTTTGCTGAGCAAGAGAAAAGGATATGCTACATAGTCCAGAATTAAGAACAAAGTCTAAATATTTATATGTAATCAGTCTGGATATCCACGGTAAGTGAAAATCAAGAAATTAAAAAGACCATAGTACTTAAAATGAACAATGAAGAAGTTCAAGGCATCGCATAAAGAAAAAAAGAAGAAGTTAAAGGAATTTCAAAGATATCTAACAAATGGAAATATTTGCCAAAATGTATAAACTAAAACAAGGTTGTTTTTTATTTACTTATATGGAAATAACATTAACAAAGCTGACTTCTTCAGGAAAGTTACATCCTCAGGATATGTTCTCACCATAAAGCTCAGAAAAGAGACCAGTTCTTATTTTACGCAACTGAAAGTCCCACTAAGGCCTACAAGATTCTAACTGCAAGAAAATCATTATGTAACACCAAATGGTTGCAAGAGAATTTAGAAGAACTTACAGAACTATTTGCAAGTATCTGCGACTTTGTCTTCCTCAAATACTCGCTTTTTACTGTATAATGAGGCAAATAACTCCTTCAGACAGATGTCCTAGTTTTGAAAAGCTCTAAATGATAGAAGCAAAGAAAATCAGATGGTCATTTATAGCTGCAATTAGAAAGTTCACCTTCATCAATGTCTTCCTTATCCCAGCATAAGTCGGTATAGCGAACAGCCTTCCTGTACTTTTTGATTGCCATCTTATAGTCCTCCTTCTGCCGATGACAAATATGAAGGTGATATACAATCTCATTTCAAAATAGACAAAATGAGCATCTATGTCTAAGCCCACGGGTAAAAAATTACACAAAAGTTGAGAAGAAATGGTGTTACACTGAGTGCTCTCTCTCTCTCTTTGTCATTTTATTTGTTTAGTTGCTTTTTGCAGTAGATCTTATTTCGTGTTAAGAACAAGCTATCGATCCAAGCTTACTTTTGGAAACATATCTGTGTGAATTTATAAAACAACACATATACTTGAAACAAACAGGAAATATCCATTAATCTAGTACCTTGTAATGTTCATTGCCAAAGGCTTTGATACAGTCAACAGCATTTATCCACCAAGCAACTTCATCTGGTTTCACATCAAGATCTATTGGCCAATCAGGGTAAGTGTCACCATCTTTAAAGAAGTTAGTTGTGCCATCATCTGCTCCCTCTGGAATTTCTCCACAGTCCTCTATTATCACAGGAAGATCAGGAAAACCATTTTCACTTGTTTTAACATGTTCAATTACACGAATCAACCCCAAACCCCTGATAACTCTTCCAAATACAACATTCTTTCCATCTAGAACATGTGCTTGAGAAACAGTGATGAAAAATTGAGACCCGTTTGTATTTGGACCAGAATTAGCCATAGAAAGCATCCCTTTTCTTTCATGTTTGAGTTTAAAATTTTCATCTTCAAATGTCAAGCCATAAATTGATTCCCCTCCAGTGCCGTTTCCAGCAGAAATATCCCCGCCTTGTAACATATAACCTCTGACAACATTATGGAAACAAGAACCCTGCATAAGAAGCAAACAACATTACAATGAATGGAACAAAAAGCTTAAGGGAAAGAAAGGTTAAAACAGAAAATCACATACAGAGAATCAATTTATTTGGGTCACCGAAAAAATAGATTTAAATAGGATAGAGCATGAAGTAACAGAGACCGTTGCTTTAGAAGTTCAGATAATTCCAGAGCATCCGCCCAAAGTTCATGCTATGTTGGAACTGTTAAGTGTTATTCTCAGTAATCATTCCTCGTTCTCCCCTATTACATCATGTTAGCACCCTTTTAGTCTACCAACAATTTACACATGGAAAATTTAGTCAGAAAGTAGCTTATGTCAGTAGCTATTAATTTTGTTTGCCTATTTCTCTGTAGGCAGTTATTAGCAGGATACTTATCTATTAATTATGTTTCCCTGTTTCTTTATAGTAGTCATTAGTAGGAAGTTATTTCCTTGTTATTAGGTAGGTGGTTAATCCACCAATGTTGTTTTTAAAGTTATTTGAATTCAATAGAAAGGTAGGCAGAAAATTATTTTAAGTTCAAAATCAAGCGATTGCAGGTTCTCTCTTAATGAACCAGCACCATAGGTCGTAGGAAGAAAACATCAGATTTCATCTTACAATGTGCCATAACAGGGGACTGTAACACATCATCACTGCACCGGAGTGTTTGATAATTCCAGAATACCATGCTGTATAACCAAACTGAACTGACGGACGATGATCCATTCATATACACTACTTCCTTGTACATCTGAAAAATAACGTAGAGAAACAAAAGACCCCTACTGGCACAAGAAGACCAAAGTTTATGACACAATTCGTAAACATCAAACAGAGTGATGCATACTGCTGTTTTCAAGTCTAACCAACATCATCTCTTACAATATGATCACATGCAACATGCTGTAATCTGACTCATCAACATATACGCCCTAAATGAAACTAAAATACACCCAACAACAACTACTACTACTACCAAGTCTACAAATAAGCCTCAATTTCAACTTAGTTGGAATTTGATTGCATTAATCATCTATATGACCACATACATTCATCTATTAGTTGTATGTTAAGGGGGAAAAAACCAACAAATGCGTAAACATTTGCATCAAGTGAAGAAACAATTTTACGAGTACTCAAATGGAAAAAAAAAACAGAATAATAACCTTGAAATGGAGGGGAACACCGGTGTTCGGGCCAATGCCTTTCTCTCCAGTACAAAGAGCCCTGAAATTTTCAGCGGTTTTAGGGACAATGTCTTTGTAAAGTTCAATCACCATTCTTCCTTCAAGTTCTCCACCAAGGCTAATGTCCAAATAGCACCTCGGATTCACCATTTTTACTTAATCTGGAGAAAAACGTTTCAATGGAAAAACACAAAACCCTTGGAGAAGAAGAAGGGGTTTATGCTACAGTAGGCAGTGGACAACATGCGCTTTTCCTTCTACTGTCAAATAACTGTAGAGTGTGGAGAAACTGTTTGGATCATTTTGGAATGTTACTGTGGGCCGAGCCCATGGCCCACTACAACCTACTAGGCCCAGTTGTCCTTCATAGTGACAGCTGTCCCCTTTTGTCAGTATAATAGCGCCAAAATGCAGTCTGCTTCTTGTTGTATTCTGTCGCCTGAATAAAATTTCGCATCCTATGCCAAAACAGATTTGCTGAAAAAATTACCGAAAAAAAATAATTGCTGAAAATAATTATTTTAAATTTTTTTATTTGTTGTGCTAATGTCAAAAACTCTAATTTGAAAATCATGGAATCATGAAAACAATTTAATTAGAAAAATAAGTTTTAAAAAAATTAGAAAAGTAATTTTTCTAATGAAAATAGAAAAAACAAGTTTATGATAGTCAAAGTTTATTGTCTCTATCTGTTGACCATTCCACCGCCACTAGTCGTCCACCTCTGAACCCCTCTCCCCACCTTATTCCAGGATTCATAGTATTTTGGAAAAATATTTTTACTTATTTATGGAACACTAGAAAATCAAAAAGTAACTTGCTTGTTTTTCAATTTTTTTTTTAGAAAAACATTTTTCATAAAAGATATTTTCCTTTCTATCAAACACACTCTTAATTTACGTAAATAGAAGAAGAAGAAGAAATTGTTGGCTCCACCACAACGACAACGATAGAATAACATTTATAGCGAGGGATGTTATCTGACACTACTTAGTAAAATATTTCATTTTTTATGTGTAAAACATTGATCCATCTAAGAAATTCTCCCTTTTTCTTCTTTTCAAAGCCCACAACACTTGAAATTAATACGAAATGAATAGTAATTTGGGACATAAATAAAAGTCTATAAACCATCTTTATCTTAAACTCAAATAACTTAAAATTTGGATTGCAACAATAGATCAAATATCTTTTGCGTAAAATTCGATGTACACCACTAGAAAGGGGATGAACTCAAGTCAGGTGCCATTATTTGTGATGATCATTTTAAGGTGATCTTTTTGTCGACGGATGTTTTTATTGCACTCTTTTTCTTGAAGGATAAGAACCAACTATGTAATATCTCTGTTGAAAATTCAAGTATCATATACGTTATTATTCCGATCCTTTAAAGAAACTACATGTAATTATAACAAACATGCAAAATGGATCTGCTTATCATAAAGAGATTCGTTGTTTCTGACCCTGTTTCACCTTAATTCAAGTTCTATCTTGGTCCGAGCTGGGATAGCTCTGTTCATGTATTCTGTAACTGTTTTTATCAAAGACAGCGAAAAGTATTTGCTGCAATAATTGTCTCTGGTTAGTCTATTTTCATGTCACGTGGTTATGTTATGTTGTCTCTACATAAATTGCACATTTGCCCATATCTGAATTCCAGGTTTCCAACTCGACCAGTTTTAATTTAAAGCTATTTCATAGTTGTCCTGTTTGTATTGTTAAGGTAATAAACAAACTTTGTGGAAGCCATAACTAACATTTTTACTATTAGACAACAAGAAACACTGCTTTGTTAATCTATGGCATGTAACTTAGTTCCAAATTAAAGAAATGGAAATGTGACAGTGAATTACTTTCTACTAGATCCAAGATGGTTTCTTATACTACATCAAGCATACTGCATACATTGATAATATGTTATTAGCTAACAGAGCTAATTATCTCACAATATGAAAATTCTAATTCACCACCCTACAGTTCTTTCTGATCTCTCCATCTTGTCCTGTTAGCACACCTATTTTGGTCAGCTTCACCATTGATGCCGCGAACTCCCTGGAGAAAAGATACGGATATTTGCTATAGTTTGACACCAGTGCAGCAGTTGTATTGTCATTCATGAGAGCTTGGTCTGACTCAAGAAGCCCTGAATTGTTCATTAGATTCTTGAAATACACATTGTCAAACCTGTTAATTGTAACTGCATCCAGAGGAGCCAAGTTGGAATCTGAATCACTCTGGTTGGGGCATACGCTTCGCAGACTGCCTAGCAATGATAAATCCAGTGTTGGATCAGGATTGCCTGATCCATCAAAATCAAATAGCCTTCGCTTGAACGTGAAACATTGAGCAAATCCAATTGTGTGGGCACCTGCATCCATTGTATGATCATCAACTTTGTAAATGACTGAACTTTTTGAAGTTTGAGAAAAATCACATTCCAGTATATGATGAATAAACTCACTAAAATCATAGAAGACAGAGCCAGGTTTTCTTAGTAAGGAAAACCACAAGGTTCTTTTTAGTAGGAAGTCCATAAATAAAAAGAAAAGTTCAACTTACATGCACTGACAGTGCATAATTTTTACCTGAAAGCACCACAACATCTTTTATGTCAAGACCCTTAGAAACAAATTTCGCGGTAATGTTTTCTAAGGGCTCGAAAGGTGATGGAATCTGATCATTAGCTGCACTCTGACTTGCAGTAAGACTATCTCGACGTCCCAAAGACACTGACCAATAGGGTCCTCTAGTCTGAAAACATTTGTATAAATACAAGTTAGATCAATTACGTAGTAGTATCAAACAATTTGATAAAGTAAATGTTTAGGCTAAGTATATTGTTTGACAAGTGCAGATAAGAAAAAAAAACACTTACTAGATAAATAGCTTCTCTAGCTGCTAGAGTCAATATATCAGTACATGAAACTGTAGATGGGCAAGCTTTCTCCACATTAGCCTTTATTGCATCAATGACTTCATATCCTCTGGCTGAATTTCGATTAGCAAATGCATTCTTCTCTCCTGTGAATGTACTAGTATCATCAAGCAGCACTGACCCGTCACATCCCTATACAACATAAACAGTATAAAAATCAGTAACCAATCAGATTAATTGGCATTAACCCTATGTTCTTAACATGTTAGTTTTACAATAGTTTGATTTTTTGAATGCATAAGAATGAGCATAAAAAAGATTTCAGGTGTATACATTGACAAAACAGTCATGGAAGTGCAGGCGCAAAAGAGAAGCAGGCATTCTGGTGTCATTGGAAATAGCAGACCAGACACCATATCTAACGATTCTTGTGAGGTTGGGACAAGTGTAATCGTAGTATTTGTAATCAAGCTGGCCATACACAAAGGAACTCAGAAACAAGAAGCAAAGCAAAGGGTTAGTGAAAGCCATATGGCTTTTCATGTTTATGATTGCAGATACAGAAAACACTACTCTTTTCACTATGACATCAGGAGTAAGTAGTAGGTGTTATTTATAAGCAAACACAAACTCATGCTCAATACAAAGTAGAGAGTAGCAGGGCCACTAAGAATTAAGATGTCTCTTTCAGTTAAGTTTGGTACTAATCCATGATTCCTTAAAAAAATATCAGCTGTCTGCTGCCCTTTACAAAGATAAAGTAGTATATGTGAGTGCAGGATGAGGCATCCCTTTGAAACAGAGCAAACTGACAGATATAATTAACTTTACAAGTTGACTTCTCTACTTCGAGGAAACTGGCATTCATGGATATGTGGTCATCGTTTCATACTTCCTCCAGTTATTTAGAATTTTGGCATACCTTTAAGAAAACCATTTATAGCATTATATCACATGATGTATTTGACGAAAGACGCATCTCTACTGTACCAGTTATTGTGCCCACGATAGTGAATTCTTATAGATCAATCCCCCGAGGGAACTGAACATGATAATTTTTAATCATCCAGCTCGAGCAAGAATAAAAAGAACCAACACTGGGTAGCCAAGTAACTGCTGAAAGCATCTAAGTAGTAAGTTCACCCCTAGATAAGTGTTCAACGACGAGCTCTCTGCCCCTAGTAAGATGGAGTGACAAAAGTTGTTTGAGAGTTCAAGAGAAGGTCATAGCAAGATGAGTTGTCTATTATTACGATATGTGTCAAGTATGCAGCTGAGGCATTCTAACATACCGGTAGACTTGAACCTTGTTCCTTCATAAACTAATCAATTCAAGCAGACACTCGCCCTCTATTTCATTGTTCAAACCTTTGACAACATTTTAAAAAAAAAACTCTGTCCTCCCTATCTCTCCAAGGGACAAAAGGCAAGAGGCCCTTGGTGCCTCCTCAAGTCAAGAATTGGGGCTTCACAATCACTAGCCAATATTCTATTTTTTCTGATCATGTCTTTCTTCTTTCATGGTTTAATTATCTTTTTCTCTCCCTTTAATGAGTAACTAATGACTATATTGCTTTGCAAAAAGATAATTATTTCCTTCTTTGGTTTTTAGTGACAAATATTTTGGACCAGTTAATTTTTTCAAAGTGATAGATAAAAAGCACCAGAAGGGAGTATTATTAAACCATGCTCAGGATTTTGATCAAGTTCATTCTAGTATTGACTTGGTATAAACACGCGGTGCATGTAAGTTTTTACCAACTCGAAGTACCAGAATGCAATCTTATAATGAGTGCTCTCTGAGAGGACTTTTTCAATAAATGTTTGGCTTGGAAAGGGAAAAAAGTAAAGATGGTGGATGAACCTAAAAAGGAGAAACTGTCAAACGTGCAATAGTATAAAACACTTGTGCACAATAAGAAACTCATATATAGCAGCCTTGCACTACACTAGCTAGTGGGAACTATATATGAGGAGTGACGAATGCTAGCAATAAGGAGGTGTTAGTGCCCAAATTGAACAATCTATACTACTTGCTGACAGTCGAATTTTATAAAACTGGTATTTCCGTAGCTAGACTTCTGTCCACATTCAATTGGTATCATCCTTTTTTAACTCAACTTTGATAATTTATGCATAAGTTGGACTTGCATGACATGTCAATCACTATGAGAAATAACAAGTATATTGTGTACTAGTAGTAGTAATAAGAAGGAAGAAAGAGCTAGTGCTGCTTTGCTGTCATATATATACTGATATTGACCTTGTATACAACAACAACCGGGAAAAAAAAGAAGGCAAGTAAGTAGGGAAAAGGAGCTAAAAGGGACCTTTAAGAGTTGAATAAAGAATAAGGGATTTTGACCTAGTCAGATAGACAAACTCGATTAGTTTGGGATTGAGAGGTAATCAATTAATTGATTATCCCCGACTAGCTTTAACTTGACTGCACTTGGATAAAGCTAAGCACATATATATAAAAAAAATATAAAAAAAAAAGGAAAAAAGAGCACACACTTTTTCAAATAGTCCAATTCTAGTCATCATCTGTGAACAATGAATTTGGTCCGTGCTGTGATAATCCAATGAACAATGTGTGGTTAACAAAATTAATAGTCTACTTTACTGGCAACAATTAATTAAATTACAATTGTTGTCTCTATCTCTTATTTTAGAGGATTAAAATGCATTTATCCAGTCCTTCGGGATGGCTCAGTTGGTTTGGAGGATGGTTATCACACGGATGACCCGGGATCGATCCTCCTCAATGCCTTCTGAGTCGAGCCTGTCGCACAGGGCTTGCCTAGTGCGGTTTACATCTCCTGTGTGGTTTGCAGGCTATTACACAGTGAAGGGTTTACCCAGTGCGCACAAAGTGCTCACCACAGAGTGCTGCGGCTGGGGGTTATCCTGGATGCATTTATCCATATCGTCTTCATTTGCAAGTCAACTACAATCTGATCATACTCCACTGTTAATCCCAGAAACCAAATATACTGCTAGCGTATTGGTGTGCCGGCAGACGATTAGACACGTGCTTTTAGATACCTTTTTAAAAAAATGTGACAAGTGCTGTTGATTTGGAGCTCAACGATGATGGATGGTACGTTAATGAATGTGGTCAGATGATTGGGATGTTTTCACCATGAAATAAAGTTTTTACGTTCGAGCTCTGAAAATGAAGAACTTTTGGGAATGGACCCGCGAATACGGTTAAATTGAGCCAATGGAGGGTGGATTACGAGATGGTTAGTCAAAAAGAAAAAGAAATCACTATTGTGGTTATAAAATCACAACACGTACTTTTTGATAATCGAAGTAAAAGAAGGAAAAGTAACATGATTGGCTACTGTATTTTAAAACTCCAGTTTTCTGTTCCTCTTTTTTTGCTTCTTCAATTTCACCACGTGATAGTTGTTGTAATGTGTTTCTTTTTGCCTTTTTTTTGGGTTAACACTTTGTGCGCAGTAATTATTTTGACTATATATAATATTTTAAAGCATATGTCATGTCCCTGTAATTCTTAAAACTTTTGTACTTTCGTTTTAAAAGTTCAACTACTAGTAACACCAGCATAAACAAAAGGTATACTGAAAGAGATGCCTTTTTATCGACGTGAATACGGATTAGTCGACTCTACAAATTTTGATACAGATGCCTAAATTATATATAAAAGAATCTACATAATACTATAGTAATCAACTTTAAAAAGTCTTGAAGATACATATTCACAGGATCAAGCAAAGTGGTCTATAGGGCTCCACAAACAGTGGGAGGGAACCCACTTTAGGCCAAAATGGCAATGGATGTACATACCAACATCACTAAAGAGAATTCCTGACCATTCTTCAACTCTCTAGTCTTGATTTTCCCCCTATTATTTATCAATTGAGCCTGACAACTGAAACTTTTACCACTCTACTGGTGCAGCACTTCTTATCAGAAAAAGTGCTAAAAGAACAAACGCATCTTTGTCGTATATCAAAATTGGTTATACACGATAAAATTGGGGTTCAAATTTGACACGCTATCTTATGGAACATAGACATATAATTAACTGGAACAAAGAAGACATCGACCATCTCATATTCTCATTAGAACTTTAAGTACAATATATAAGAGTACGGATTAATAACTTTGATCTAAATAGACTAATGCAGTTCAAAATCATGCTAACCAAAAGTGAAAGAACATTAATTGGTTCATCTAATAAGAGTAGAGAGTACTTATATACTAATGTTTATGCCTAAGAACACCAGAAATCATAGCAGCACAAGTACTCCAACAAGCTATCAGTACAGTCGTAAAAGCAAGAACAACTGCAGAAACACAACCAAAACCAACAAAAAGATTAAGGTAAATTGGCAACAAAGGAAAAAATTAACAAGGGAAAAGAGAAGATACCACTGGTCAACAATTTTGTCTTGGTCATCTTCAATTGGGGGATAGTTTTTGCTGGAGATGTCCATGGTCTCTACCTGTGGTGGATCCATCTCTATTCTCTCTCTCTCTCAAGATGAAGATTTTGTTTATGGAAATTTTGGATTATTGAAAGGAGATGGACGGGCAAAAGGAAAGGGCACGTGATTGCACTTTGATTGGGGGATGTTTGTTTGGTTGGATGAGGGGAACATATATGGAAGGAAAATCAATGGTCTTTCAACTTTCTGTATTTATTCTAATGCCTTCAAGCTACATACTTTACTATATATCATTAAAAATTTATTGACGTTTCTCCCTTTTCTGTTGACCCAACTTTCCATCTCATCTATAAGCAAGGTTCTAGTAAGTGGCTCAATAATTTGGGTTTGTTTTGTGTCATTGTCACTACTCACTATATAATGTTCAATTTGTACTCACTTGATACTCGCCAATTTACTTAATGTACTTAACCACCAAATAAGTATTATTTATCATCCTTTAAAGACTTCTTTCAAGATTCCAGTACAAGTTCCTATAATATGTTAATCCTTATTCATCAATTCATTTTTTTTCTTTCCTTTTTAGCTGAAAATGTCAAAATTGTGATACTATACACTTTACCCTTTACTTCAGTCTTCAGGTTCTTTTTTAAAATAATAATAGAGACCATGATGCAACTTAACATATTGAAAAATCTAGCCATTACAGACACGAGTGGCAATACTTCGTCGAACTAGCTTTAGCTGCCCCAAGTTGCACAATACAGCAAAAGCACTAGACATGATTGTGGAAATTTAAAAAAAAAAAAAAAAATGGAGTACGAGATTCAATAACGAATTGTATAATTGTCAAAGCATTTCATTTTCTTTTGATTGTTGTTGAATCTCCTGCTTTGGAAGTCATTACAGTAAACCTACTTCTAAACTCCAAGGTCTGCATGAAAAAAACTTCCCTGGATGATAAACCTATGTTCCTCTCGGCCCTCGGGGTGTTAATATTGACAACAAGCCGGAGTGCCTACTGGCTCCAACTCAGTTTTCTCCTTCAAGCTATCTACACAGCGCATATATAGAGGTCTCCATTGTATTCACAAGTTCAGCTCTCGTTGAAAGAAAAACCAAAAAAATGTCTGCTACTTCCATCCCAAATTCAATTGAGGTTTTGTAGTTGCACCCGGTTTTGGCAATGACAGTGCTAAAATCAATACACCGAGCAGGGTGGGGATTAACTGTGGACAGGGCCATAGGAGTTGAACGAGCGAAATGATGGGGCTCCAATATTAAGTTGGAATTTCAATGATGCACAACTGGCCTGTCCTAATTGAAGTGTCCAGGCATGAAGAAATGCCTATCTCATGAATGTGTTCGCGTAAGCAGTCCATCATTTGGAATCTAATTTTCACTTCATTGACAGTTCTTTTGATCACTACCTCTCTAGTGATAAACGCCCTTGGTCAAGATTGTATGTTGTCTGCTCTTTTTGAGAATTCAACTTTTCCTGTTAAAAGTTAAATTATTGCATTGATGATCACAACTCAAAAGAGAAAAGGAAGAAAAAGAGCTGAAGAGGAATTGAAGGTACTTACTTTGACTCGTATCCCACCAACTGGTTTGATGAAAGAAGGTACATCTGGCTGATGAGAGATTCTCATAAATCGATGTTCTAATAACATGCTGGCCGAGGGCCTCTCCGCTGGGTTCCTACAGAAACAACAGCGCAAGAAATCTTTCCCTTCAGGTGATAATGTTTCCGGTATTGGAGGCGTATCTTTTAGAACCTTGAACATGGCTGCAGCCTGCAAAAATAGATATGGTTAATGTTGGTGCTGCTCTTTATGGTCGGTCTGACAAGTTGCTTTACAAATTAAACCTGCAAAAAAGGGGATAAACTAACATTCCATTGATTCAGGTGTTGTAAGATTTTATGTCCGGTTATGAGATTATATTTCTAAGATAACTAAATGTTGACTTCTGATTGGAGGAAACTCCAGGATGAACGAAACTCTTGAACTCTGCTTTAGAGCAAAGACACAAAAGGAGGGGCAACTAGACAAGTTGCTTGACTTTGTTGGTTCTATGCAGAGTCAGTAATGTATCTCTGCATCGATGTATTTATGCAATCACTGCACTACCTTTACTGAAGATTTTAATAGTGAAATGAAATTACATACTGATCCAGCAAAAAAATATTTGTTTGACACCATGAATAGGGAAACTATACGGACCCATTTACTACGAACCACACCCACTTAAGTGTAGTGAAATCAAAAAATCCTCAAGCCACAATGCAAAATATAGTAGCATCAGTCTTATTTAGCGTAATTACTACTATAAAAACACATCCACCTCACTCTAAGAGAGAGGGTTGCAAGAAAAAGTATTCATAAAAAGGGCCAGTACTTCTTGAAAACCCCATGAATCAAAGGGAGCATGGCAGCATGCAAAAGAATTGCATCTCCATCAAGTAAGATTACATGTGAGCTAAGCATGAGGAAAAAAGAAGTTTATGTGTAAGCTAAGCATGAGCAAATCAAAGTCCTTACTGCTTCATATTCACTCCAAGGTGGTTTGCCATTCAGCATTTCAATTACAGTACAACCCAAACTCCATATGTCAGTACCAAAGGCGAGATCAGTGGTAGTATCCGTCTGCATAACTGACTGCAAGAGCTGCCAAGTAACAAAAGGTATAAGCATGACTGCAATGAAAGGTAAGAGAACATAAGAAAGAGGTGAATGTTTCAAAGAAAGTACCTCAGGAGCCAGCCAGTAAGGACTTCCCTTTAAGGAGAGATTAGCTGCTTGCCCATTGAGCTGCATAGAAAGAGTAAAGGTTCGAGATCAAATATAAGACTAGCAAGAGTCGGCCCACAACAGACCAAGTATCCTTGTTATGACTGTTAGAGTTGTCATTCTAAACATTATTTTTCCTGTTGGGCGTTGTTATTCTTGTCATTGATACTGTAGTCAAAGTGATAGGTTATGCTAAATGTACTGGCTTACAGGAAAAGGGAATCTCCTAACGACATGTTTACTTCCGTTATTGCAACAAGAATGAGTATACTCCATACTTTGAGTTGAGAACTTACATGTTTAGCCATCCCAAAATCTGCAAGCTTTACGACCCCGTAAGCATCAACAAGCAAATTTGCCCCTTTTATGTCCCTATACATGTAGAAAAAAATTCAAATTTGTTCCTCAGAAGGTTCTGTATAACCTTCCATCATAAGTGAAATCTCAGACTTTTACCTGTGAATGGTTTTTTTGCTATGCAAGTAAGCCAATCCACAAAGAATGTGGCGAGTAAAATTCCGTACTATGGATTCTGTAATTGTTTCACAATGGTCACGGATGAATTTATTGATAGAACCAGGATGAACATATTCCAGGTAAATGTAAAATCGGTCACCAACCTGCACAATCAAAGAAGTAAAGACTCTCATTTAGGACAACATGCAAGGTAAATCAAGTCCATAACTTAATTGGAGAATAATAATTACTTACTATTTCGCTGCCGTAATACTGGACAATATTTGGGTGCTTGAGATGACTGAGAACATTAATTTCCTATACCAACATAAAAGTTGGAGACAGTTAGAAGTTGAAACCATTTGACAACAAAGATGTCTTCATGTGCCCATAGTAGTGGCTTGGCGGTTGCTAAGTTAAGTTTATTCACATTCAACATTTCATACTCAATGTGCTTGGTACTGCTGCTTTAAATGGTCAATATGATCCAGTTTATCAATCAAGATGCAAATATTAATACTCCTTTTTTCCTAATTTATGTGGCATGTTTTGCTTTTCGAGATTCAAATTTTGTAAACTTTGACTAACGTTTTAAAATACATTTTTTCATCATATTGACATGAGAAGAAATGCAACTTATACTATTTTTCATATAGTTTTTGAATATTTAAAGTTTAATTTTAAAATATTGAGTTTATCTAATTCAATTTAGCTTCAAAGATTAGTCAAATTGACTCTCACGAAGGGGAAACTGCTACATAATTTGGGATAGAGGGAATAATAAATAAAGTCAAGCCAAATACTTATATATCTACTACAAAAACATGAAGCAGAATAAGTCAGTTAAGATGTAAAGCAACTGGCATTGTGGGAAAGCTACCCAAAATTCTTCCACTTAATAGCTTGGAATTCCAATTTATAATACAAGGAACACAGATGTGAAAACTCCTAAGCAGATCAAAGTGAAAAGGTATGACCAGTACTTTCTATTTTACCATACATGTATCTTTTAACTTTCTTCCCTAAGCCCTTTAGGTTCCTTAATTGGTTGCTTCGGTAATTCTGCAGCTCCCATCCTAGATAAGTTGTTAAGGTTGAGCACATAATATAAAATTTTGTTCTCTTAAAACAGAAACTGAACATCTAATACTAGCTTATCAGTCATGTCACTAACTCATAAATGTGTAGAAACATCTCCAGACAAGAAGCTCCACTTTAAATATTTGAATAAGTGCTACAGATATAGAAATTTATTAATGATGTGACTATGAACAATCAAAATGAAGACACAGATATACTAGTGTGAAAGGACAAAGAAACAGAGAGAATGAAGGAAATATAACCTGCTGTAATTGCCTTATGCTCTCAGCAGATTTTGGGTCATCTGGTAATAATTCAACTTCTTTCATTGCACATAAAGCTCCAGTTTCTCTGGTTAAAATAAAACAATGGGCAACATTAGAAACTTAACGGTGTATACAAGAGGAGAAACATATTCATATGCAATGAGATCTATTTGGAAATTATACCTGTTTGATGCAACATATACACTTCCAAATGTCCCACGCCCAATAAGCTTCCCCTTTTGCCATTGGCCTTTGATTGGTGTCAGCTCTGCATTAGGGGAAACTGGTGGAATGGAAGTAGGTTGTGAAGCAGTGACACCTAAAGGAGGAAGTGGTAGCGGTAGTGGGTGGACATTTCCCTGAGCACTACTCTCACGGCATGCTGCTGAGCTTTCATTCGGTAATAAGTGATGCAAAGGCGATACAGGTCCACTTGCGATCTTTCTACTCCTCTGTGGACTTGCTCTTGGACTGTGATGAGGAGAATTATCAACACTAAAAGCCTTTTTCTCCGGGAGAACATGGTAAGAGAAACCTGGATATTGAGGGGTGTCCGATGGAGGCATCTCCGGGGCAGAACAAACTTGAAAAGCACCAGGGAATGCCATGTAATTTGGACTTAAAAGATCCCCAGCTTTTAGGGGGCTGAGTCCAGGACTTGCATAAGGAGTTGTAGGAGCACTAATGGGTGCACTGATCCTGATATCAGATACTCTATCAGCAACATTCAGCTTCTGAGGTGTCTTCTTAGACAACCGACTTCCCAAGTGCTCTTTTTTCTTCTTTCGAGCTTCTTGGCTTGATAATCTGCTAAAACAGGATAAAAGAAGAAAACAAAACAGGGTCAGTGTAATTCAAAATTTACACGAGCTTGCTAGCTGAGTTAGTAATTCCATGCCAAGAGAAAAAAGGAATATCCTTCCAAATTCTTTTTGTTTTCTGCAAATGACCAATAGTGCACGATCAATCTATGAACCTCAATCATATTTTTATGGCAAAACCACAGTAGGCCATTTTGCTGAGTCGAACCCCCAATCTCATCATTAGAGGTCGAGGGTCCTTTCAACTCCGGCATTGATTTCTTTTCGTTTTATTGGATGAGTTAACATCTATCCATAAACCAGACAATCTTCCCTAATTCATGAGCTAATATCCATGAATTTCAACTCCCTCCTCCAAATGTGGAAAACTATTAACCCAAAAGAACAAAATAATCATACAACAGAAGAAAAAATGTGATAGAACCTACAATAAAAGCTAAAATTTTACAAGGAAAACCAAATAGTATTAAATGCAGCCTGAGTTATTCTTTTGAAAAAAGCCAAAAATTCAATTCGGAATTCACAATTAAAACAAAATAAATTAGAAATAATCAAGTATTCATCTAATCTCATATGAAAATTAGAACAAAAAGATTATATACCTCCCATGAGAAGCTACGCCATCCTTTCGGCTATCACCGTTGGAATAATCCTCTCCAGTTCTATGATGCGAATGCCCGTTTATGGGCGATGGCATTGGTAAATTGGGTTCATTCGAAACCGCATCAGATTCGTGTCGGAGCAGAAGATGCAGTTCCGGCAAAGGCAAAGGTTGCGGAGGCGGACGGTCGGAGGAGGAGGAACATTTGGAAGGCAAATTGTCGTTGGAACAGTGAGAACGCCAGTCATCAACCTCATTTTCCGCATGATTTTGAAGCTTTTTCGCTCGAGCATGTCGCCGTCTACGGGCGAAGAAAAAAGCCGATTTGATTGTATAACGAATGCCTCCACCGGAGGCAAGGAGGCTATCGTCAGAGTGTACTTTGGAGGAAGACGACGAAGAGGATGACGAACCGGAGGAAGATGAAAGGGTGCTCGGCCACCAACGCATTGCCTGTCGTAGTTATGGCTACAAAATGCATGGTACGGTTGAGTCCTCTGCAAAACCTATGATCAGGAGCATAGTTTTGGGGGACGTCGGAGAAGGGGAAACTCGCCGGCGTCGGGATGGTCGGCGTCGGAGGGTTCCCGGAAAAAAGGTGTAAAAGGAGAGAGGGAAAGGAGAGTTATAAGGAAAAAACAGATAGGAAAAAGACAAGAAAACTATCTCTATCCTGAGGTCAAAATGAACTCTCTCTCCCTGTCTCCTTTTCTTCTTTCTTTCTTCTTCTTCTTCTTCCTCCTTTTATTTATTCTTCAATCTAGTACATTTCTGTTATTACAATTTTTATAATTTTAATATTAATAACATAAAAAAATACACAAAATAAGTACGTGCTACTCCACCATTTTTCAATTTTGTTTGACGGTGAGCAAGCTGCAAGACCGACAAATTGGACCCACTTCTTTCATCTATTTTGACTGATCATTTTTGGGTCTTCCCTTTTTCTTTACAGTTTAGACATTTACATGTGTGGTACATTATTTTTTTCAAATATTTGTTTGGTTATGATACTGAATATTTTTAAGTTTTCAAAAAATAGTGTAATCCAATTTTTAGGGGAAATTTTATTCACTCGCAAAACTTTAAAAAGAAGTCCACGTTAAATACATATTCAAACACTTTCAAGTTTCAAAAATCACAACTTCAAAAACATAAAAATTTATGACTAAATGGGAGCTAAGGTCCTCACAAAATTCTTCTCTCAATCCGATTTTTTAACTTGTTTTCTTAGTTGTAAGATAACCGTTTTCAAAAGAGTGAAGTATTAAAAATACACTTAAACTATCCCCTTTTATTGAGTTCCATACCTAAATTATTGAAAGTGTGAGTTTTATACCTAAACTATCACTCACTAGTTTGAGAAACACACCTCAACTAATATGTGATGGTGTGTGTACTACACTCTCTATTTTATTAAAAAAAATCCCACCACGTGGCACTCCGCGTGATTATTTTTTTCACGTTGACAAATATTAAGTAAATTATTAGTATTAAATCAAAAATTAAATATTTATCGTTTTGAGAAATGATGAAGAAGAAGGGGAGAAACAGTGTAAAATCAATTGAAAAATAAAAAAAAATAACGTGTCAGCTAAAAAAAAATAAAAAATATGCCACGTCATCAGAATATTTAATGGCCAGACACGCCTAAATGTGTTTGTAATACAAACACTTAGTCCAGTCAATGTTGACGTGTGTTTCTCAAACTAATAAGTGATAGTTTAGGTATGAAACTACACCTCCAATAGTTTAGGAGCTTGTTTGGATTTGCTTAAAAAAAGTAGTTTTTAAGCAATGTGATTAAAAGTTGAAAATAAGTGCTTATAAATAAATAGATAAGTGTTTGAATAAAAAATGCTGAAATTGAAGAAAAAAATTGTTAATGTGTTTTGTTAACAAATGTTGTTAAGCACTTATTTTTGTAGGAGAAAGGGAAAGATGGAGAAGAAGGATAAAAATGAGAGAAAAGAGAGTACTTTCATATTAATTAGGGCTGAAAAATGAGGGTAGTGTTGAAATTTGAAAAAATTATAAAGGATAAAAAAGTAAATGTATTGGTTAAACTTAAAAAGATTTTAAGCAAAAAGCAAAAAATTGGAGGGTTCCAGCTTTAGCTTTTAGTTTTTTTTTAATTGTTTTTCTATTTTACCAAACACTCAATTAATCTAAAAAAGAGAATAAAATCTTATCCAAACAGGCTCTAGGTATGAAACTCAAAAAAGGATAGTTTAAGTATGTTTTGATACTTCACTCTTTTTAAAACGTTGATCATTTTTTCAATACATTGTGCACGCCTCATAGTTTAAAATGAAAAATATTTTTGTGAGACTTCTTTTTGTTTCACAGATTCAAAATTTTGGATCTAAAAATACAAAATTAGATTCACATTCACAAAAGAAAATCTCACACAATTAGTCTCATTGAAATATATAATAAAGTTTTTCGTTTAAAATAACTTATTCGAAGCAAGGACATGGATTAAAGAACGTGTCTTTTACATTTTTACTGATCTAAGCTAAGTATTAAAAACCATTTCATTGAAAAAGAACAACCAAGATGAAGAAAAAACGTATCATTTCATTGAAAAAGAACAACCAAGAAGAAGAAATAACGTATCACTTCATTGGAAAATCCAACCAAGAAGAAGATAAAGTAAAGAACGTGATTTTCATTTTTACTGATTCTTCCGACAATATGATGAGAAGATTGCAATGTTGAAAGGGACACCACCCTGTACGGAGCAACGACTTGGATGTCAACACATCCAGGCTGCATGGAGTAAAAATGTTTTTCTAAAAATAAATAATTTAATTACTTATTTTTTGATATTTAGTAAGTAAACATAATTATGGCATTAGTTTCTTTTCATTTGATTTCTACTTTTATTTGTTATCTTTTGTAATTCAATTATCATAGTACTTTGTTGTACTTACCGTTCAAAATGATTTGTCATGTTTTCTTTAGTTTTTTTTTTTATATTACTTTAAACTATTTTTCCTTGAACCAAAAGTCTATTGAAAACAACGTCTCTACCTTTAAAGTAGTGATAAGGTCTACATACATCCTACCTTCCCAAATCCACAAATATTTATTTATATATAAAAGTAAACATCATGAGGGTGTGTGAAGGTGGATACAATTAACACTGAAATCTGAATATTATTTAAGAAATTTATTTTTCCTATTTTTTCTTGACTTTTAAGATACTCCTACTTTCTTATGCTAGAGAAAAAAATATTTTATAGACCAATCAATAATGAGAATTAAAAATAATATTTTCCTCAATATAAAACAAACTCAGTCCAGCCGTCATCTCCCTCCCTTGACCTGTTAATTTCTATGCATCAATCAAAGCTTGTTAATTGTCACTAGCCAGGTCTTCCGGTGGTTACATCAACGGAAATTGACTATACTTAGAAATTAATCATATAGGATTATCAAACTTAAACATACTATAATCAATCCACTAACAATAAAAATACTCTCCAGAGCAATTCCTGCTTAATAATAAAATGCTTTCATGAAGCAGCAGCCACCGGTGACTCAAGTTCAACTATGGTGTACATTCCTTCTCTCCACAGTGGACTAGAAAATAGTTTGATATTAAAAGCTTAAAAAGACTGTAGTTGCATTTTCCATTTACTCATTAATGCACAAGTTTATTCTTCTAGAACAAGTCCCAAAATAGCAATTTTTAGTATAGCAAAAGCTTCTACAAAACCTGGTCAAATTAGAACAGACAATGTTGAACTTATGGACTTCAGATGCATCTGGCAGTTGCAAAATAGCATCGACAAAATTAGCTATCAACTGTTGTTGCCTTAATCTTACAAACTGGGATGGCTTCATTCTTGCTTAAGAGCTTCCATGTTGGATGAACATCGATATCATCCAGGGATACTTTGTCTTCAACATCTAGCTGACTTACGTCAACCTCAATTTTTTGAGGTATATGCTCAGCTGGGCACAAGAACTTTAGGGTAGGTCTGATCTTGTTGAGATAACCACCTGCTTTCATATTAAAACCTAATAATCATTTTCATTGAATATTTTTTAACAAATATTTGCATGTCGGATATTCTCATGGATTAATTAATGGCAAGGGAAGCACAAAACAGTTTCAAAGCATATCAATGAGCAGTAGTGTGATTTACTCCAAGCCAATCTATGCATTCAAGTTTTCTTTCCATTAACATTTCTAACACTTGACAAGATATTAAATTAGCACGCCACAGAAACTTGAAAATGATGCTACCACAAGATTTCTGACAAAGAATTGCCATTAGTTTAAGGTGTCAAGACAACACGTAGCCACTATTTTTATTTAACTTATGAAGGCAGTTACTTCATATAATTTGAACAGAAAATTAATCCCATTCAACAGATAACCCTTCCATGTGCTGATATTGAGAAGGCATTTTTTTCTGAAGCATGTACAAGAGGGCATTTGTAACCTGTCTAGGTTTAAACCAAATTTAGTTTATCATGGGGTTCCATTAGAGGAAGTATCAGGCTTCACAGCATCTTAAGTGAACTACTTGAAAAACTCTTCCTGAAATATTAGATCCTTTTATTATATTCTGAGGATACAAACAGAGGAGCTTACTAGTGCTGGAACTGGAGTTCGGAATTAGACAAAGAAAAGAGAGTGTTAAACTTGTAGAGCCTAGACCATCTGCTTTTTCGATATTTAAGTTAATTGTTTCAAGCTGTTTAATGCAGTTAAAATCTCAAAAGATTAAAATGAAAGTTTGCCTGAACTAATTTGACAAGCAAAAGTTGTAGGCTGGAAGCTATGACAGACTAAATCGTTTCAATCACCATTCACTCAAAGCATATATCTAAGATAGCCGAAGGGACATTAGCCTAGGTTCAAGCTGAAATTCTCACTAAAAAGTTCTTAAGAGGGAGATCTCCACTGAAAGCAGTATTATCACCGAAAGGTACTAAGTTTAATTTTTCAGACGGTGCTAGAGATGAATTTGCATATTGAGCCGATAAGTTGATACGTTCATTGACTCTAAGCATACCAAGTCTATGATGATTTGTTACAGACATACAGTATAGGTCAAAATATCTTATTTCTTAGCTCGCAGCCAGCCGGTGTGAGCAAATGTATGCTCCTAAAGTATTTGTCCTTTCATAATATGAAGGTGAGTATAATAACTACGGCTGGGAAGGGATTCCCTTAAATATTGGATCACGTACAATATTGATATGTGGAGATCTCACTATGCAGCTTCAATCAGTTTCCTCGAAGTAAGATATGTTGGAAGTATAATCCAGAGAACTGGATAAAGGAAGTGGTACTTCTTTATAAATTCCAAAGTATACATAAGAATTCTCTTTACGGTTATATCACCTCACAAGGGTATTAAAAAAAAATTAGAAAACTTCCTCTCTTTCAAATGATATTTGTTGGTCAGAAAAGGAAATAGGAAATTTTTAAGTATTTGGACTTTCTGGCTTTGAAGGTTCAAATCAGCCTATTTGGTGTTTCTGACAATAGTTTCCTTTCAAAGGTATGCATGGTCATAATTTATAAGTCGCTAGTCATATTTCTGTGTTTAATTTCAGAACCACGAATAATTAGCAGAAATCACTCAGAAAGTTTGTAATTTCACTTTAATTGTGCACGTTCAAGAGGAAAATCAGCAAGCAATGGAAAACATTATAAGTGATAAAATGCATAGAATGTTATCTGAGCAGTACATATCCCAGGTCGGCCTATGCTGAAGCTATTGGGTTCTCATGGTTCGCCTGTTTGGGTAAATTACTTCTCCTATTTCACATACGAGACCAGCCCTAACTACAGTGATGCACAGTGTAAGATGCTGATATTCTTATAAGCCCTAGCACAGTGTAAGATGCTGATATCTTATAAGCCTTAGCACAGTGTAAGATGCTGATATCTTATAAGCCTTAGCACAGTGTAAGATGCTGATATTCTTATAAGCCTTAGCACAGTGTAAGATGCTGATATTCTTATAAGCCTTGCTTTAGAAAACTACCACATATGTACAGAAGCTCATAATCTTCTTGATAAGTTACAAAAGCTCATAATATTTTTGATAAGTAACAGAAGCTCAATTTTTTTATATATAAGTTACAGAACCTCACAAATTATAGCTACAATGTTACAATGTATCACTCTTGTAACATTAAAACAAATTATAGTTACCTCAGTTAGATGTTTAACATTACAAAAAAATTGAGATTGAATTGTAAACGATTAATCGGTTTCCCAAACACAAATGGCAACAACTACATATATCGATAATAGTGTTCTGAAATAGTTAGAACAAGCATGCTTCACCATTTTTCTCTTTCATCACTCTATAACAAATGATACACGTAATTTCAAAAATAGTCACCATTCTCTAAAGATTTTGCTTGTCCATAAGCAATGTGAAAAGAAATTATGGAAAAAAATAAGAAAGGAAACAAAAAGAAGAAGAAAAGCCTTTACCTTTCTTGAGACCAGGGCACTCGTGCTCCCCTTTGAACACAACAGGCACGTCGACCCTTAATTTTGTTCCGTCTTCTGCCCATACAAAGACCAAATTCAATATCTTCCCAGTCTCTTCATCCTTATGAATCTATACAGATAGCAGAAAGAACATGAGCTTAAAGTTTAAACTACCACTAAATACAATTCCGATGACACTTAATCCATTTGCAACTGTCCAAAATGTTCGATACAGTTCTAATTTATACAACTTTCTAATTCAAATTCATTAATCTATTAAAATGTAAACCTTTGACATACTTTCCTTCTATCAAACTAATTCTTCAACAATTCTATAATATTTTCGTATCAGTAGTAACTTGAGCTCTGTAACACTAGAACAATAATAGAATACACAAGAAGAAGCATCACTTGCCTTAATGGGAAGTACTTTTCCAGATTCCAGTAAAGTTGACGAGCCCGAACCAGCTCGAATCTGAAGAGGGAAGGTTGTAGAGTAAAAGAAAGGGAGATCAACCGAATCAATGATCGTTTTAATCTGCTTCCTTTCAGTTGTAAGGAGGAACTTTCTAGAAACAGAACTTGACGCGACAATGGAAGTTGGATCGTTAGGTTTTGACTGGACGTAGTTCTGTGAGAAGACGATAGCCGGAATACGACCTTGAGCTCGGTCTCTGCTGGAAACTCTGCTTCCGGTGACCTCCCTAGGGATCGCTTGGATTGTAAAATACGATCTCCTGCTAGTGGCCTCCATCGACCTCTGAACTCCGGCGGTGGTTGCCACCGCACGCCACCATTTCGACATGTTATTCCGGTGAAAGCGTCTGTTGGAGAAATGGGAAATTCGGGTTTAGGGTTCTACTGCATTACCATTTGGAGGGTTTAAGCTTTCTGGGCTTATTTGAAGCCCATTGTGTAGTTAGGGGTAATGAACTATGACTTCGACTTGGGCCTACTGAATACATAGGAAAACCCAAAATTTGAGCCCTTGCATTTGCTGAGAACAGCCCACTAAATGAAACCAAATTAGCTCAGGTTTGGAAATGTGTTCATTTGCACTTTTGTCCATGTTTTGTGTTAGGTCTTTAATTTTTGCCGCTCGTAACAAATAACTTTTTCACGGGCATAAATTTTTATTTTTGTATCATAATATCTCACAAGTTATGCGATAACATGACTTCTGTTTCTAAGAAACTTAACCCCCACTAGACATAAGTTTGATTGCTAAAACACAAAAATTAAAGATGAGCTCATTTAAAGGACAAAACGTGTCATTTATGCTAAAATATGCTAGCACATAAATGTGTGATTCTTTCAATCCATTCATTTTAGGGTCCCTTTTTTCCCTTTGAAAATAAAAAACAATCTTGCATGGATGACTAAAAGACGGATTATGATTTGCATGGATGGCCAAAATATTATTTACATGAACTCAATATTCTTAATGGATTTGATTGATTCATTGCACCAAACAAAATGGAATTCTAATTTGACATTAAAATGAAATTTGCACCATTTCACTTTGTTCAGGAACAAATTTAATTATCTTTCTTTTAATTTGAAATCAGAAAAATTAAAACATATTCCGCACAAAACCACATATATATAAAACAAAATAAATGGACCAGATGTTATAACTTATAAAAAATTGTAAGAAAATTTAAAAAATCAATCATTGATAGGTATATTTATTACAGTTTTTTAACCTATATCAACAACATCAATTATTAATATAGAATAAATTATAAGATGTATTTAAAGACTTTCTGTATTATGTAATTTGTTCCCCTACATTTCACCTTACATCCTTCTGCCATTTCATTCATTTTTTCAGTATAATTCATGCAATTTTTGAATATTATTATTTAAATAACCAACTAAGATTTTAACGTCCAATATTATTATAGGTGTATAATTAGTGGCGCCATATAAAAAATCAAAATTTCACTAAGAAAATCAAACTATATATAAAAATAAAAAACACACAAAGAGTCAAGAAATTAAATTAAACATATTCAGCAAAAAAGTATGGACAAACGAGACAGATAGAACGGTTTAATTGTGTTTACGTACACTTACACTCTTTCTGTTTTAGTCCGTCTAAGAAAGAATGTATTTTTCCTTATTTGACAACAATTTAATGGCATGATCCCATTTTACTCTTAACACTTTATTATTAAGAAAAATCAACTAAAAATAAGCATTAAAAATGACTTCAATAAGGATAATTTGATAAACATAACAAAGAGCTTATTTGGATTGACTTATTTGAAGTGCTTATAACCTAGAGTAGTTTTTAAGCATTTGGATAAATTTAAAGAAAATGCTTATAAGCACTAATTTTAAGGTAAAATTATAAAAATAAGTCAAAACCAATCTAAACAGGTTCAAAGTCTTTCCTTATTTTTTAAACTCTCTCAAATAATGCCACATAAATTAGAACCAAAGATTGATTGACGTTATCAAAGAAACCTCACATCTAAAAGGCCTCGTTTAATGGGGGATATTTCCCCACACATTTACGTTACACTGCCTAGCCTGCTTTATGTTTCAGTTATGCATGGACAAGCTTCTACTTTTTCTGACTCAACAAAAACAACTACTCCCTCCGTTGGTACCTTTCCTTTTTTAGTTCACTAATGTCAGTTTTCTATATCAGAAATAATTTACAGTTACACAGAGAAAATAGTCAAATATTTCCTTAATCTATTACTGAGTTCTCAATTACACATCTATACTTTATGGGCGTCTTATTACCCCACTGAATTATTTTAAAATGGAATAATCACCTCCCTAAAAAGTCATAATCAGTCATATGTCAAAGCTGTGCAAGACACGCACAAACAAACGCATTTTATTTTTTTAATTTTTTTATTCTTTCCATTTTTTCCATTCTTTCTTTTTCTCTTTGTTTTCTTCTTCATTTGATTTCTTCTTTACGGCCAGGAGCCACAATTGATGTAGAGTATATTAATTTGATTTCTCTTTCTTTCACCTTCATTTAATCTCTTGAAATTGATTAATCTATAAATGTGCGCCAATAACTCTTATTGCACAAAAATGGCGGAAAATAACAAAAAATTGCATATTACATTATTTCCATGGCTAGTTTTTAGCCCTATGATTTCATATTTGGAGCTTTCAAAGCTCATATTTCAAAAGGGTCACACGTTTCCTTTATTTCTACTCTAGATACATTGATCGTTTTCCGAAACTTCCCCCAAATTTTATCCCCTTCTTAAATTTTGTCAAACTTCCAGTTCCTTACATCGAAAAGCACCAGAAAGTGCAAAAGTCACCGTTGATATACCTTATGAGCAAGATAAATACCTCAAAATTGCTCAAGATGAACTCGAATTCAACATTCCGATAGTCCATTTCAACATATTCATCGCCACATTTTTAGGTTTCACCAAAACTATATCGAGATTGAACAGTAATAGGAAATTTAGAGAACTACCATTGAAGGATTTTGAGAAAAGCTTGAAGAAATCATGAAATGGGTATGAAGATTCTTGTGTATCAAAAAGGAGGAAAGAATAATGAAAAATATTAATTAATTATATAATCTCCAATTAAAAATTGACACATGAACTATTTTATTCGATTTTAGCCATTTTAGGTCTTCTCATTTGCCCCTACGCGCTTACAAGAGGTGTATTCACCTTCTTGGACAGGTCAGGTTTAAGGGTTATCAAATTTCAAAAATAAAAGGTTCAGGGGGGTAATAGGACCCCCGTGAAGTATAGGTGTGTAGTTGAGAATTGGGTAATAGATTAGGGAGGTATTTGACTATTTTCTCTTACACAAATTAATATCTAAGGATTATTTTAGATCACAAGTTTCAAAAGTCTACTTATACACTGTGCTAAGTAAAACGATGTTACATAAAATGGGACGGAGGAAGTATTATTTTCTCCGTTCACTTTAACTTTTTCACTATATTAAAAATGAATGTTTATTTTTATTTGTTCAATTTGAAAATCAAGATTATTTACCATTTCATATTTATTTTATTCTTATTATTAAATACTCTCTCCGTTTTAATTTGTTTGACCTATTTTGACTTGACACAAAGTTTAAGAAAATAAAGAAGATTTTTTAATCTTGTGGTCTAAGATTTAAAATATGTCAAATACACCAAAATGTCATTTAATTTTGTGGTCTTAAAATGTCAGGTGAAAAGTTAGGATTAAAAAGTTACTACTAAAAAGGAAAATGATCAATCTTTTTTAAATAAACTATAAAAAAAAGTAGGTTAAATAAATTGAAACGGGAAAGTACTATATTCATTTCCAACATTTAAAAAGAACAAAAAGGAGTAAACCAAATTATCTACTAGATTAAAATAGTAAACCACATTTATCAATAAAGCAAAAAACAGTTTTGCACGTTCACGTTATCATAGTCAAAAGTCAAAACTCCTGAAGAAAGGGGCACTTTATCTTACATCAAAGCAGCGTATGAATTGCAACAACCAAAAGGTTAATTATTTTTTGCATTGATGATGGAAACAACATTTGACTTTGAATGCAAGTCAATAATCTCGACCTGTTTGATTCATCTATTGCACCCAACAGAAAAGGATTGAATATTTTAAATTATAAATAAGTCAATTTTCCCTATAATAGCCTCGTTTGTTTTGTTATTTTCTTAATTATTATAGTAAAATATTGTTATAGAAAACATATATAATATAACATGATAGATTAATTCCACATAAAACATGATTGTTACTATAGATGTCAAATACTATGTCAAATTTATAAGTTTTTTATTTAACTCACGCCCCAAAAGCTAGCTCAAGTAATGAAGATTGACTATGACTAAGCCTTATAAGGAGTCCAGGGTTCTTGTCACGGTCTTCTAATGGGATCAGTCTTTTTTATCCGGAGGTCCCATGTTTGGTATGGAGTGTCACAATCATGGATCGAGAGTATATTCACATATCCCGCACGATTCGGGGGCTCACACCCAAACCTAATGGGCCCAATCTGATACCATATCAAATTCGATTTTGAACTTGACTTTGATATCATGTATAATTTGATTTTGGATCTGACTCTGATAACATGTTAAATTCGTATTTCACCCTAACTTTCACCCCAAAAAACTAGGTCAAAGAATGAAGGATTGCCCAAGTTTTATAAAGAGTATTGTAGGTTCTCGTCCGATCGAAGGTGAGATCATTCCATTGTGATCATGACTGATATAGAAAAGTCTAAAGTGTATTAGAAATGGGTTACTACTTACTACTCTCAACCAAAAGTTCAATGATGGACATCACATATTTTGTGGGAGGGACCTTTGCTAACAAATTAGTTTGCCATAACTTTTTCAAAATATAAGATTTTTGCATTGACAATAGAGATGCATGACAGATGATAAAAATGATGATTTGGTATTCTGAACCAACCTGCACATTCATTCATTCACTGCAAAATCTTGCAAACAACGAAACTTCACATCAACTATATATGTATATGCTAACAGTCTGCTCATCTCTCGTCTCCATCTGTCCCCCATGCATATATATTATAGCAGCTAGCTACCTAGCTTCTCGTTTTCGTTGCCAAACTGACCTAACCAGCTAGCTATAAATTTAATTTTGATGGGATAGAGGATGTTTGCCCTCACATTTATGTTACATTAGATTATAACACACATATATATAGACAGGCTTTTACTTTTTTGGATCATAAATTAAATGCTCCAACACTGTTACAGTAACCAAATATAATCCTTCTTGTGATAGATGCAGGGTTTTGTACTTTATAGATATAGTTCTCCTTGTTGCCATTAATGCAAGGGAGAAAAACAGAGAAGATGTAGGAGCAAGCTAGCAGAACGGGTTGAAATTTTGTGATAATTAGTGGGCATTTGGCCATGAAAAATTAAAAAATCACTTTATTTTATATTTTCAAAGTTGGAGTTGGAATTGTGTTTGACAATAATTTTTGCAATTAATATTTCGAATCTAAATGTATTTTTTTTAGAAAAACATAAAATATAATTTAAATGGGGTTATTTTATGAAAGTAAAAAAATTAGGATTTTTTTTAAAAGAAAAATTAAAAAATTTAAAAAGTAAAAACAAGTTTTTGGTTGTCATTCAAATTTCATATACAGCTTCAAGTTGTATTTGTAATTTACTAATTTTCAAAAAAGCAAACAAATTTTTTGGGAAAAAATGAAAAAAAAATCATGGCCCTAACGAATAGTTGGATAAGTTGATTATGGCAACAATATAATTGTTCTGTATGTGACAAGTTGTTAGTCAGCCGAATAGGACAAAGTGGAGGACAACAGAATATGTGGCGAAGCATTTCAGAAAGTACTAAAGTTGGAAATAAAGGGCCTTCATAATATAGATCATGTAACAACTTTTATGATTAGAATTTTTCATCTATTTTAATATGAGAACAAGTGTTAGAATTTTGAAAATGAAATCTTTTTGGTAGAAGTATTACACCCCTTAATTAGTAGGTTTGTTGTAGGGGTGATAATTGGACGGATTGGATTAAATTTGAGTGAATCAAAACGGGTCAAGATAGCAAACGAGTCAAGACTCAATCCGATTCAAATTTATTTGAGTCAAAATGGGTCATAATTCAACCCGTCAAATTTTTACCAAATTTTAATTATTTTATTTGTCATTTTATAAATTTTAGTACCTAATAAAATTATTTTTTCTTTGTTATGGCTATAAATAACATATCAAATTTAAAAAAAATATTTTTAAAATATTTTGACAAGATTTCTCCAAAAATCAATTTAGGTTACATATCAACCCAATTTTTAAAAGGTTGAAATGAATTGAACTGAAATGAATTGAGCTAATAAATGGGTGGGTCAATAATCGACCCAAACTTAAGCAGATTAGGCGGATTGAACTGGTTGGATTTGATTTTGTCACCCCTAGTTTATTCCGCACAAATCTGAGTATATTAATTGGCCAGTGTACAATGAATACAGAGTGGTTAAAATAAAAAAGAAAAAAAATATTTTTTCCTCCAACACATGGACATGGGGATTAGTTGTCAAGCTTACTTCTTCTCTCTAGCTAGTGTGTGTTCTCTCCAACCAAGTGACCAACTATATACAGCACCAACCCCGAAAGTTATCTTTCCTTCCTTTATGAAAAAATGAATAAAAAGGAAACTAATTAAGTTGATTTTCCAAATAGAAACAAGCCAATTGATACATAATTAGTAAATAAATTCTTTAACAAAAAGAGAAGGTCCCAAACTATATACTATACCCTTTTGGGATGACAATGATAATGTATTATAACATATGCATGAAAATGTTGTTAAAAAAAATAAGGAAGAAATTAAAGAAAAGGAGTATGTAAGTAAGACAAATTAAAAGGGAATCAGTGGAAAATGGGAAAATGGTCAGAGAAGGAAGGCGAGGCTTTGTCCAGAGTCCATACTGATTCAGAAATGTACCCTGCAACTGCAAAAGACAAAAGAGGAGGAGGAGGAGCATCAAGCATGTACGTATTTAATGGAATAGGGACACTTCTGCACGCAATTGCTCACCAACACACTGCCACCAAGACTAGTATTCTTATATTTTCCCCTCATTCTCAGTGACCATTTAATGATATATTCAATGACTTTATACTCTTATACACTTTATTAATGTAAGAAAAAAAAAAGAATCAGCTAATCTAAAGGATACAATTTTTATACTCTCTCTAGTCCACCAATTAAGTAATTTTTTAACCTTTAACAATTGATTCAAATAAAGGGATTTCATAAACAGTGTATTTGTTTTCAAACTTAATATGCGCATAACACTAACCAACTATATAAGAGGTCAAATGTAGGTGAAGAGTATATAAAGTGTATGTTGTATTTATAGCGATCTCCGGGAAAGCAGCATCAATCTTCCAGTGGTCAACTAAAACGCTGACGAACTTCAACAACGGCGAATGGGTGAGGTTGGAATGGCCAGTGACAATTAGATTTTTAGATACAGAATTACGTTTATAAATGTATATAAAGGATAAAATTATGTGATTTCGCTATATTCAATAATTATTTATAAGTATCACTATAAACGGTAATAAGAGGGTAGAATTAACTACCGCAGTCCAATTAGTTTTGAACAATACTTTACCTATTCCTAAATAAGTGGTATTATAACCTTTCATTTTGTTCCTAATTAAATAATATTTTAGATCATAAAAAAGATATTAGTGTTGTTCTTCTAATTTTACGTACTCTTCTTTAAATAAAAAAAGTTCTATATATAATTTTGAAGGAAAAAAAAAGTAAACGAGAATCCCAAGGGCAAGAATGGATGGCTCGTTGCCTCACACACGCACTCACAAGTCAATCCTTTCCATCCTTTTTGTCTCCCCAAACACCAATGTACATTAGGTCCCCACTTAATTCATTTACACAATTGGTATAAAAGGTAACAACGGGACCTCAAAGTTAGTTTTCCTATTTTAACCTCGATTACATTTTGATCCATATTTTAATCATTAATCATCAATTTGATCGATTCCCTACTACTTATCAATATAAAAATTCAATAAATCATAAGAGTAATAACTAGTTGAGATAGATGTGTAATTGATTAATTAGAGTTCTTTTTTTCCGAATAATTTGAAAAATTAAAACTAAAAATACAATTTGCTTCTAATAAACAAAAGAAGAAATCAAGAGCAAATGAACCTGTATTAATAAAAGAACTTTAGGCTCCACCTTTTGAATTTCAAACCCAAGAATATGGATTCTTGATATAATCCAAACTGATATGGTTAGGATCATTTAAATGGTACATATCTAGATAAGATTTGTGAATTCAAAATGGAATCTCACAATTATTAGAACTTTATCTCCAATAACTGTTTATTATAATGAATTTATGTACTTAATACTTTTATGAAGTAACATTGAAAAATGTAATTTAACGCTATAGTAATGTGTAAATTCTCATATAATCATCCCATAATTAGCTATGCTATTTTTGAAAGATTTAAGCCCTTTCAAAACAGTATTAGTACATATTTTACCTCCTCTCCATTCTATCATAAAGTAATGTCGCGCTGTAATTCTATTATATGTGAAGTATTACACAAAGTACTTAACACAATAAATAATGTGTAAAACCTAATAAAACTGCATTTATACGGTAAACTTGAAAAACTAACCTAGAATATATTGTTAGTATTAACTCTTTGATGAGTAATTTGATTTGTTTTAACTTATCAAACGATCACTTACCTAACAGTTTTTATCTCAGAAAGTTACTCATAATTATCTCCAAAAGTCAATCAATTTGTTTTGTAACAGAAAAGGAAGTCAAATGTTGTCATTTCACCTATAAGGTCACTCATTTATTACTATTTCTCATGTAAGGCCACCCGACTTATAATTTACGTACACCCAAATTTTAAAAAACCAAATTAAAAAGCTATTTATTTTAAATAATCGTTAAATTGAACTATTTTTTATTTTATCGGAATGAATATTTTATATTTTTAAAATTTGGCCTAATTTTTTTACGTCATCAAAAACTATTGGAAGTATAACTTAAATTGGTGATAACAATAGTTTGAGTGACTTTGAAGGTAAATTAACAATAGCTGAGTGACTTTGTCGGTAAAATAAAAATAGTTGAGTGATTTTTCTGTTACAAAACAAAATTGAATGACTTTCTCAGATGATTATCATTAATTGAGTAATTTTTAAAACAAAAACTGTTTAATCAAGTGATATGGGAAATTAACTTCTAATGAAATCCTGTTATAGATTTGAGAAATTAAACCTACACGAAGTACTCATTAAATGCGAGGGCAGTTTTGTCAATATGGAAGTTGGAATCGTCTCTCAAAGCACCTCACAGTCCTAATTCATAAAAGGGGCAGTTTGGGAAAATGAACAAATTTGCGCAGGGACAAAGAGGTAACTCAGAGAAAAATTGTTCCTCTCTCACCCGTGTCAAAATCGATACGAAGTTGTAATCTGACGGTTAGTACAGGATATCTGATCCCATCGACGGTCCTGAAACGACGAGAAGCCGTGTAGGGGTTTCTCCTTTATTATTCAACCCTGATAAATGGATTTATTTACAAAGTCTACCATGAACCTCCTCCTATATAAATCACCTTTCTTTGTCAATATTTGTTTCTTTTCTTTTCATTTTCACTCCTCTCTATGCATCGATGATGAAACTATGAAAAAAGAATAGCTGTGTTTTCTGATTTCTTCTGGTGGGATCGTGAAACTTGAAGGATCGGATCAAGAGCTTTTGAATTCCAACCCTAAACCTCCACTCTCTCCTATGAACCAAGGTTCAGTCCTTCATCTTTCCATTTTTTTTTGATTTTTTAGGGTTAAATGATGTCGACTTTTCTACTAAAAAAATCTTATAGACAACATTCTTCGTTCACTCCATTTTTTTGTGACTTTGCAGATGAAATGAGTTGAAGAGAAGGAGAGAGAGAAGGTTAAAGAGCGATCTGAATAGGGTTTGCAACATAACAAAGGTGGATGAGTTTTCTGATTTCATGTTTTTGTTTATATGCTTTTTTTTGTTTATTTTATCGTTTTGTTTTTTCTCTTTTGATGAACTCGCTTTTGATTTTTTGATTTTGTGTTTCTTCTGATCTTTTTGTATTCGTTGGTTCTATAAGGAAGGATCTTCACGTTTGGATTCTCTGAGAAGGAATCAGCACCACTAGTAGTGTGTGATTTTGATATAAATCTATATAAAAGGAGTCCTTGATTTTGATACAACTTATGGAGATATCACTGATCTAAATAGATCCGTAAAACCATAGATTTCTTGCATTCCAAGTTTATCAAGTTAGAGAGAGAAAAGCGAGAGTGAGGTAAAATTTTGTTTTCATTCATCTCTCCTTCAGAAACTTGGCATCTTTCTTCATTACTGCAAGTTTAGCCTGCTCATTCGTACCTTACTTTTTCTTATTTTTTTTCCTTTGTTTTGTTATTTGTTTTTATTGGCAATGGGCGTTGTTAAACTTTTTATATGACTCGGGTTTTCTCGGAAAAATTGGTTCAAATCCTAGGATATGCTTATAAATCACCTTACAGTTGCTATATTTACGCTTTCTGACTTCCTTTAATTATATAACAATGAATGGAAATAAGAAAAGAAAAAGTCCTACTGTATATATGATTTTATTAACTTACCATGTCTGCTTCGATTTGCTAAGCTATTAATGGCTTACTGTTTCTTTAATATTGGTAAATGAAGCTTCGTTGAATCCTACAAATCCTTTCTTTATTTTTTTCTGTGTATAATCATTTCTGATTTATTTATGCTCCATTTGTGTCTAAATATATTTGGAGTGCTAACACCTATATATTCTCTTCCATTTAGTACTAGTTTTCAATCTTTGAGATCCCTTATGTGTTTTTGTGGGATTGATGTGTACGTTTTTAGGGAACCGAAGGATGTCATCGACCAATTCTCCATGCGCAGCTTGCAAATTCTTACGCAGAAAATGCACCCAAGAGTGTGTCTTCGCACCCTATTTTCCGCCTGATCAGCCTCAGAAATTTGCCAATGTCCACAAAGTCTTCGGTGCCAGCAACGTGGCGAAACTCCTCAACGAACTCAATGCTGCTCAAAGGGAAGATGCAGTGAATTCCCTTGCCTATGAGGCTGAGTATCGCCTTCGAGACCCAGTCTATGGGTGTGTTGGCCTTATTTCACTACTTCAACATAAGCTCAAGCAAGTTCAGGATGATTTGTTGACTGCTAAAAAGGAACTAACTAACTACATTGGTCCTTCAGTATTGCTACCGATTAATCTTCAACCTCCGGGGTTTATGCAACAGCATCATATGAATGCTCCCTCTTCTAGTACCATGATGCCTTTCAATATGAACCCAATTTCAGGAATGCCAACAGGGGTCCCACATGGTGGTCAATTGATGATTCGTGACCCGCAGCAACAGCAGACAATTGAAGCTCAACAATTTATAGCAATGGCTGCAAGGGAACAAAGGGAGCAACAGGAGATGATTAGGAATTATGAGCAGCAACAGCATCCTTCTCAACAACAAGATATTGTAAGGTTTAATAGTGGGTTCGACTCTACGGGTTCGGTAACAGCTACTGGATTTCATCAAATGAGTTCACCAATATCAGCTTCGTTGGTTTTGGCCGGAACCCCTGAAAATCCTTATAATCTGTTTTCCCCGACCCAACAGGGGCATTCTCATCCTTCTCACCAGCAGATGCATCTTCAGCAACAGCAGCAGCAGCAGCCACCGCAGCAACCAGAGACCCCTAGGCAGCAACAGAGAGCCAAAAGCGAAGAGGAGGGAAGGAGTGCCGGTCCTTCATGTTGATGGATCTACATTTTTGATCTTGGTAAGTCTCTGTGTCATTAAATGCTTTGCGTTTTCCTTATGTATATGGTTAATTAAGTCCTTGTTGTTTGGCTTGCATTTATTTGTGAAAAGTTTTCATCCCTTCTCTAGCATTGGATGTGTTATGTCTTTTCCAGGGACAATTAAAGCAAATATTACTTTTTGTTAGCCAGTGCATTTTCATTTCATAGCCAAACAAGTGAAATGCCTTTTATATAGTTTTGCATATTGTTTTAGTACATATTCGCATTGTGCCAGTGTGACTTTCCTATCGCCTAATAACATGATATATTGAGTTACTATTATACCAAGTTATCGGAACATAACTATGCATTGTGCATTGTTGACTTTGATAAAGAAATATGAGTTCCTTCTCATCACAAAATATTTTAAAGAAAATATAGCATCCCAATGAAAGATTTTTGTAAAGCAAATGTAGAAGAACCAATTCTGGAGGGGTAGTAAGTCTTAGTCATTTTATTACAGTATCTAATTTTCGTTTTAAAAGTGATTCTATGATGCTATTATTGCAATTTTTGTATCCAGTGCAAGTTTTTTTTACTAGGTCTTGCATTTTCTGTTTGTATTTTAACATAAATTTGCGTTAGGAGGAAACCTTCATGTTTTATAGTCATCAGCTAACAAATTTTGAGTTCAATTTTGTTGGCAACAAAGTCTCTTTTACTTTTGTCTTTCTCCTAGTGAGAGCATAAATACCTTGTCTAACTTCTCTTTTTTAACTGCAGGAAGTTGATGGGGATTATACAAGCGTACAAAGAGACATCAGATAGAGGAAGAGAGATTATGATGTACAAAGAGACATGAGATAGTGGGAGAGATAAATGAATATTTTCAACTTGAACGTTAAAGTTGTTAGGTATAATGAAGTTCTTTCTTAGATTTGCTTACTTCTCAAATCCCTTTTGGAGTTTTGAAGGTACATTGGAGCAGCATTAATTTCAAATTAAAACAGTACTATTGTCTTTCTTTACCTGTAGATGCTTACTTTGTCTCTCTACATCCATATATAGAGTGTGTGAAACTGTGTTCCTTAATAAGTGGTACCAGTCTCATAAACTCAATTATTTTCACTCGAAAAGATAAATAATTGAAAAGGAAAGATTGTCAACTGTATAAACAATGCAGTCGACGTAGAGGCTCAAATACATTTATCTTTATTCTAGATAAAATCAACAGAAAGAATGATAGCATTATATGAGTATATGATGGATGCATCAGCGCCAAGTCATTGAATTTATGAGATAGATTCAGATGCACCACGGGACGTTAGATCGTTGACCATGTATATTGAAATTTAATACTATTTCTCTCATTGTTTTCAGAGCTTCCGTGGAATATAGAAGTATTATGGAATATATTTTTTAACTTCAATCACAGTTGGGCTCATAGATTTCATGAAATGGTTTTGATGGCCATGTGCTATTTGACTTATAATATATATTGTCTTTGATTCTAGTGTTACACATGTGGGATACTTGGCTAACATTGAGAACTGGAATGTCTAAAAAAATAGTGATAGAATTCCTTTGGTGATCACCTACCTGCACATGGCCACACTTTCATATTTGGAAGAAAAAAGGTGCTAGGTACCTACCTACCTGTCATGTACTATTAGGTGATGTGAGATTTTATTGGTGATGTTTATGGTTTGAGGGAGATTTTCTAAGTTATTTGGCCACCTAGCTAGGTCCTTACCTAACCAACCAGTGCTTTACTCAACCCCTTGGGGAAGCCTGCCTTACCTGATTTGGGGAACTGACCAAACTGTTGTCTTCAAGAATGCAAACACAAAGTGTGGTACATGACTGTCGATAGATCGTTTCATAAGTTTAAGGTTAAGTCTCTTAACAAGCGCAATATATACGGTATTTAGTTATCACTATTGAGTTTGAAACCTTGAAGAGACTGTGAGTGATAAGTCAAAGAAAATTAAGAACATACGCTAAGTTATCAAACCACTAATATTGAGAGACACGCGTGCTACGTGGGGCTACGTGGGCTAGGACAAAGGCTCACAATTTCGTGAGGATAGACTATAGCTATACACATATATTGACAAAGTGAAAGTATATTCTATGATTCAGTTATTTATTGACAAAATGAGGAGATTTTCTAACCTCTCTCTCATTGGACAGAGAAGGCTTACTGTGTTCATAGTAAATCTATCATGTCACTCCACCTTGGAGGATGGGCTATCAGTTTCAACAAGAAAAGCAAACCTGCCCCAAAGACATTCCTGTTATTAAACCCCTCTAGACACTAGTAAACATGAATGCATAGATGCAAGCAAGATACCTATTATAGCATGTCACTTATCATTTATTTCAGGTGAAGGTACGTAGCCAAACATGGCTGCTACCTACATTATTTTTCCTTAAAAGATTGCCTCCTCTTGATAAAGGGTATGCAGTGGCAGCTTTGTTCCTAGGCATGGCCTTATTTTGAGTAGCATTTCTTGTTGGAGTACTATTATTTTATTGTCACCTAATGTACTGAAAATCAAGTTCTTCAATTAGTTAAAATAAAAATGAAGTGTGGAAAATAATCAATACAAGAAATTTTACGTGAAAAACTTTTTGCTCAAGGAAGTAAACAATCATGACCTACCCTCATAAAATTTACCTCAAATCTCCATTAAAAATGAAGCAGTTTTGAGGTTACAACTCTATAACTAAAGGGGCTAACTCTACTACTCTAGTACATTTCTTCTCCTAGTTGCAACTGCCCCTTTCAAGATTCTACCTCAATCTTGAAGCCTTTATAAATTCAAGAATCATATACCTATTACAAATCTTCTATGAAAGTAAATAGGTTACAGTTTAAGAACAATCAACTTAGCAACTCGAGAACTAAAGCATTAGCTTTTTAGGAACAAGTTCTCTTCTTTGATAGTTGACCCTCATAAAGCACTCCTCATGATGAAACTATTTGATGAGAATAAATCTTGATATGTACGAATAGCCTCCTACAATAGCATCAATGTGGTGTTTTATATAAGAGAGGCGATGGTCAAATTTCCTTGGCTTCAATAATCTCCTAGTCAAGAAATTTAATCCTAATTGGACTTGGGTTCCATATTTGTTTCAACCTTCACGTGGATATATTCTCTTGTATCCAAAGCCCTTTTCAGATGATCAAATATGGTTATAATGTTTCCATCTTGAGTTCTTGTTCCTTGAATCATGCGCGCTTAGTCGTAAACCCAATTTCTCAAGGAATCCTTTCTACACTTGAAATCTGCTTCGCGTCAACTGATCATTGGTTGTCTCCAGTTTACTATGAAGCATCTGATTCCATAACTTTGTGTATAGTACTTCTGTAATCTAGTTTTTCAGATAGACATGATAAGAGCCCGATTCTTCAGTAATTGCTCATCTATCATGAATATGTTCAATCCTTATTGAGCCATATTTAAAAACTATGAATTCTTGTATAATGTTTGTTGTGTTTGTCAATCATCAAAAGTTCAAATGAAATAAATCTCAGGAAGTGCAATCACATATTAAACTATGGACAAATAAGAAAGATCATCTTTTTTATTCTTCAAATTCGGCAGGAGCTTGGTCATATTACACCTCCACATACGTTTAGTTCTAATTTAGCTTAATTAGCTAGGACATTTCTGGAAGTAAGGTTTATTTTCTTCCTTGTTGTACTAACTTTTTGGTTATTCAAATACAAGGTAGAGATCAATATCAAACTGAAAACCTTGGTGGATTACTTTAATAATAAAAAAATATATATTATTGCATATTTGCAATTAAATTTTTTTAAGTGCACTGAAGTTAAACTCTGACGGTGCAATGTGTTCCTACTTCCTATTGACAAAGTTGGTGAAAGTACTCTTGGGAGATATACATGAAAGAAAGACTCGTCTTTCAAACTCCAATCAAAATTGGAATTGTTGATTTATAGATTTGGTACTTGGCATTTTTGGCACCACGCATCAACATATTTCCTCATGTTGTTATTAAGCGGGAGATTTGGTGTTGTAGCCGTAAATAAGGGGAGATTTTTTTATTATTATTTATTTTATAAGAGATTTTCATTTTTACACGTAATAGAATTAAAAAAATCATTTCCTTCCGTTCGTAAGAGATCATTTCCTCCCATTAAACATAAGTTGCAAGTGTTTTCTTTTCCGGAATGTGACATCACTAACATCAGTTTAGCAGAAGTAAGAAATGGAATTTGATTTGTTACTCTTACCAATGAAAATGATAGCTTTACAACAGTGATTGACTATCCGAATAACTTCTGTAGAAAATTTGCACTCTAAGGTTAGAAAAAAGGTATCTTAATTATTAGGAGAAGAGGGAAAGGCAATTGTAATGACAATAGGTGGCCGATAGAGTATATTAGTAGAACAATTCATCATGCATTACAATTTGCAATAAAAATAAAATCCTCAATCAAATGAATATTTGCTTGTTTGCCGTACCAATTTTGAATTGTTTCATGTTTATCTGTTTTGCCTCTAGCTAGCCTTTTTTTTTTTTTTCAACCTCTAGGTATAGTCTTATGTCCAATTGAAATTGTGGCTCTAGGAAAATATAATATTTGCTCCAAGTAGCTAGCTTAGCTTATTTTTATCGAGTGTAGGGGAATGTGGAAGACACACTTGTGTTGGTTGGAATTACTAATTATTTCCGTCAATTTATTATTTACTGGAAAGTAATTATTAGGGAAAAACACATCATCATGGCTTAGTATTCGTAACTTTTAGCAGTCAACTCCTACTAAAAGTAAAGAAATAATAAAACACACAAAGGAATTGCACTCAATTATGTAATGAGATTATAGTAAGAAAAGGGAAAGTGAAAAGCAACGAGGACTTTTTATGTTCTTTAAGTACGTCAGTTTCTTCCTAAATATTTTTAACCTTTTTAAAAAAAAATAAAAAAAATTGATGCCTTTTTCGGGAGGTGGAAATAATCACTCATGACCACTTACAAATTGAATAGAAGAAAATAATTTTTCCTTTCAGATCTCTTATATGTAATAATGAAGATATCTCAAGAGTCAATATGACCGAGTAAGAGTGGGAGGTGATTTACTTAATTTTCAATAATAAAATATGAAGAAGTAAGATTAATATCATGTCAAAACTTTTACTTGTATTAAAAAGATAAAATATGAAATAAATAAATATATATGAAGCACATAATGGGAGGGTGATTCATTCGGCCCATGTACTTGGGTGGGTTGAACTAAGTAGACACTGACAAGTTATTTGGGCTTTAATCCATCTAAAAGCATGGGCTAATTTGAGCTACAGTAGCCCAATTAGACGCATAAGATAACTTGAGCAAAAATAATTAATGGGGTGAAAATCGTTTACACCCCCGAACTTTGCTTTAAAAATCAAACACCCCCTCAACTTTGAACATTAATCATTCTCCCCCCTTTATCTTAATTAATTTTTTTAAATGCCTATCTTGCCCTTGTATTATCAAGCTTTATATCTTTTTTAAGAAAACTTTTTTGTAATCACAATTTTTATTTTTTAAAATCTATATAACATATGTTGTATCAATATATATATATATATATATATATTATTTCTTAGATAAAAAAAGAAAATTGAAAAACACTAATTGAATATGTAAGTTAATGACATTTCATAATAAAATAAATGAGCAAAATAAAAAATATATTAATAATAATCAAAATTCTAATATCTAATTATACAAGTAAAAATAACAGGTAATTATAAAATTAAATGATTGTTGTTTATAAATTTTAAATTATAATTTAGAAAATATTTTATTATTGACAACCAAAACTCATTTATCTATATAGACATTAGAGAATAACAGAGAGAGAACTAAAAAAAAATGCATCTATATACATAATTACATATGCCCGTTTGGTCATAAGAATTTTTCACTATTTTTCAAAAAATTATTTCACTTTAAATTATTCAAAAAAAAAAATTTGTTTGGCCATAAACATTTCAAATACAACTTGAAGTTGTATTTGAAAAAGTGAAAACACCTAAATAGTTGTTTTTACTTTTTTCTATTTCACTTTTTAGTTGTATTTAACACTTTGAATTCTAAAAAGTCTTTCAAAAAAGATATGGCCAAACATAACTTCAACTATAATTTTTTTTATTTTCATGACCAAACGCCCATTTAATGCATATAATATAAAAATATCAATCATAAAAAATAGCATTAGATTTTGTGATTAATTTGTAAAAGGATTATTTTATTAATAATGTTAATGAATTTAACTAAAAATAGTAAATACCTAGGTTAAGAATATATATATATATATATATAATATAAAAAGATATTACATAAATAAAAAATAAAAAATGTTAAGGGTAAAATAGACATTGCATAGGATAAAAGGGGGAGAACGATTATTGTTCAAAGTTAAGGGGGTGTTTGATTTTTAAAGCAAAGTTAGGAGGTGTAAACGATTTTCACCCAAAATATTTTTATTTTTTTTGGATTTGGTTTGTTTATAAGTTATGATAATGATAAATAAAAGTAAAGCTTTATTAGTTTGATCTTAGTTGTTAGTGAATTGTCAATAGACCAAACAAACAAATGAAAATGAACTTGAGTTGGCCAAGCTGGCTTATGACCCTTTGGTTAGCCCAAATTGACTCTTACCGCATTTTCAACCAAGCATATATTGAGAAGGTTATAATCCAACATATTTACTGATTGAACACGTTTTAATCCGTCCATATATAACCCGCTCATTTGACATCCATAACTCATGAGCGCAATGATATGATAACGAAAGGAAAATCGAACACACTTATACGCTGTCTAATGGAGCAAACCAATAGCCCCCTTGAGAAAAAATTTCCTACTCTGGACAAAAAGCCTCCATTTTGAAATGTTCACAAGTTCTATCAACACAATTTGGATATGTGTCTGAACTGGTGCTTCAGCAGGCACAAGCAATGGGCCCACAAATGACGTTGTAGGAGGGTTGTAAGTGCGCATCCCTACTTTGTGAAGGTAGAGAGACTGTTTACGATAGACCCTCGATTCAAGTGAAGCATATCAAAAACAAGTATGTAAAGTAAATACAGTAGTAAAGAAGCATTTCGAACAATATATAGAACTTTAATATAGTTTGTAAATTGATATTCCTCTCTAGTTTCACTGGATTCTACCTGTTGTATTAGTATCAGACTATCCAAATCATTAGTCCTACTCACAATGGATTGTAAATCAAAGATGTCAAAGTTAATTAAACCTGATTTCACAACAAGCATGTTAAAATCAGCAGATTCCTATTTCCTATTGTTTGTTTTCTTAAAAAGTAACTCAGCATTACTTTTGAGTTATTTGTTATGTTTTGTCTGTCCTATTTCTGTAGCTGCAAAATTTATGGCTACTTGATCTTATACATGAGCTTCAATATTGCTCTTTTGAAGCTGTCCACTCCATGTGTAGCTTTCTGATTTATTATCCTCTTCTTCATTGATAGACACCCCTTTCGCTGAACCTGAACCAGTAAAATGAAGAGGACCTTCTGGGGAACCAGATTGTGTACCATTTGTCTTTGAAGACTCCCCTATTTCATCCATGTTAGACCATGAACAACCCGATAGTGGGACTCGTCGCACATGAAGTCTATACTTCTGCAAATCACGGAACAATTTTTTGATCAACATGTAATTAAGAAAATGGACTCTTGGCCTAACGCAACAAAGAGACAAACACTCAAATATATTGAAGAAGGTTCAATTGAATCCTTTTTATCGAAAAAATATCCTTGACAAATAGGATAAAAATAATTTTTTAAAATTCTATTATTAAAATTGTTGGCTCCGCCAGCGGACATTATAAATTCTAACACAACAAAACACGAGCCTCTTATTTGTTGAAAGAGCAAAACTGGATACCTGTAAATGGCTTTTCACTTCGTCATTGGTCAGGCCATCAACTTGCATGATATCTCTGATCTGTTTTGGTGTAGCCACTGCAGGATATTAATTCAAAAAAAATTATTGTTAATGTTTTGTTGGATATAAAAGCATGTGACATATATAATAATCGCAGTACAAGAAGAAAGAAATGATAATGAAATAGTAGCATGTTGGTGATGTTATATTAAAGATTGATAACAATATTCTAACCATAAAGAACTCGGGGTCTAACTCAACTATAAAAATTAAATTATTAGGACGATTACCCAAAACTATATAAGAATACTTTTTCATCCCTAAGTGAACCATGTGGGGCACCAACATTGATACTAAATATTGAAAAATGGTTTTAAGAAAACATTTGCTATCATAATAATCACACTTTATATGAATAAATTTAGACACAAAATCAAGATCTACCCTTTATCTAAGATCAAGACATTGATTTCACTTGACACATAGTTGCTTAAGTGAAATAAGGATAATAATTCAAGGATAAAATTTGGGCTTAACTTTATCCTACGTTTGATTTGAAATATTGGTTAATTTTCAAATTATTTTATCGCACCATCTGAATTAAAATGGTGAAATTACTATCTCGTAAAAAAGGTTAGATAAATTAATCTCATATGATATCTCAACCCATGATATTTCTTTACTTATCCCATCCCGCACACCAGACAATCCTTTAGCATATTTTTATATTGATGAAAGATAACGAATATTCCATAGGATAATTAATGTGAACGCAAATTGATCCGAACACGACGGTTACCTTGAGCACCTCCAAGTTGATGAAGAGCATCAACAAATCTACGATGCAATTCTGGAGACCAACAACGCCTCTGTTTCCTCTGTTGTGATTTGTCCTGTAAATAATCACATCCATTTGATGTGCCATTATCTCTTTTCACATTCACATCAATTGGATTTTGACCTTTTTGTCCTTCACCCACTGTCACTGCCATACACAGAGATAAATCCTTCACTGGCAAACCATTTTTCCCTTCCTTCAATGGTTGTTCATGAAATGGCAAAAATGCCCCTCTATCACTCTTCAATTTATGTACCCCTAACTGGTACTGCTTCTCTCTGTCTTTCTCTTCTACACCACTCTGATTAATCAACAAATTTGTAAAAAAAAAATGTCAAAATTTCCAATCTCAGAATTTTTAAAATAATTCTGACAAAAAAAAAAAAAAAAACTTACAGATTTTAGGTGTAATCCATGTCCCTGCTTTCCAAGATCAAAGCTTTCATACTGAACTGGAGTACTCCATAGCTGAGCAGAGCTCATCCAGTTTTTCTTATCACTTAAATCATTTGACCTTTTTACCCTTCCACTTTCATCAGAATTACCCTTCTTCATTGGGATGAATTCCTCCATCACAGGCCTTTTATCTTTCCCCTTGTACGGCAAAGCTTCTGCCTTTAATCTCTCAATCGCTGTAACAATAATTAAAAACAAAAAAAATAAATAACCCCTAAAATAACAGATGCAGAAAATTGAAAAAACAGAGAAAAAAAAGACTGACCATCTTTTAGAAGAACCATACAAATGGGCAATTCACGTTTAAAAGCTTCGATTTTTCTGAGTTCTTCTTCTAAAGCAACAATAAACTGATTGAGCTTTGTTAATTTATTGGAGATATCATCCATGGCAGAAACTTCTGTTAAAACATCTGAAATTATTTTGGGTACATAAACAAAGTTCAAATCTATGTTCATTTCTTTAGAATTTGAACCCATAATTTTTTTATTTTTTTTCCAGATATTTAATTCCTCTATCACTTTCTCACATTGCCTAGATAGAGAAAAGATATAGAATGAAGAAACAAGAGGTTGAAGAAGTCTTATATTTATAGCACAGTTACACTTTTCAACGAAAACGAGGGTAAAAGTGGAAAGTTGGATTCTAAAAGCTTGAAGAGATTCGATATTGTTTTTCACATTCGGGTCGTCGCATATTTGAGTTAACGCGGTTAGTCATATAACGAAGGAATCTTTTGACTCTTATAAGGAGAAACTTTAATTAAATTAATTTTACCTTCTCTTGTAATCTCCTTATCTTAATTTATGTCACGCTTCTTATTTTTGAGGTTTAAATTATGTAAATCTTGATTAATATTTTAAAATATATTTTAATATATTTATGAAAAAAATGTAATTTATAATTTAAATTTTAAAATATTGAATTATTTAAATTCAATTTAACTTCAATGAATAATTAAATTGATTCTCAAAATAACCTTTTTATTTCATGAGATAGTGGTAATATCTGCGTAACTCTACCCTCATCATATTTCACTGAGTATGTTGTTATTGAATAATTAAATTAATTTTCAAAACAACATTTCTACCTCACGAGGTAATGATAATATCTGCGTAACTCTACCCTCCTTATACCTCATTTGTGGAATTTCACCAAATATGTTATTATTACATAATTAAATTAATTCTTGAAAAGCAAAAATACTACTCCCTACATTTGAAAATAAGTAGTATTTTTAATTTAGGTACACCTCTTAAGAAAACTACTCATTCATAAGAAATAAGATGTATTTTTATTAATCTACTTTAATAAATAGTTGAATATGTCGCTAAAAATATAGCCCTTTAAAAGTTTCTTGATTAGATAAAAAATAATATTTAAATAAAAATAAAATTGTAAGAAAATAATCAATATCTTCTGAATTACGTGTAACAGTGAACATTACTTGTTTTGAAACAATACAAAAAAAATAAAAACATCAGTTATTTTCAAATGGAGATAGTAGTACATTAATTAGACGGTAGTAAAAGGTTTTTATTTATTTATTTATTTTTACTTTTGAAGATTCTGCGTTTATAGGCGGTCGGCTACATTTGTTGACTTAAATTCCATTTTCTTGAAATAAGAATAAAATGTAATGTTTAATTATATGGACTAAATTGCCCTTGCTATGCGGACTTTTTCCAAAATGTTAATAGTAAGAGATTAATGTGATCATATTCTCTGTTTTTGGAGGTTCACTTTCAACTAATGCCTTAAATGCTAAATCAGTTTCAACAAAAGGTTCACAAAATATAGCCAAAAATAGAACAGTTTTGGATTCTACTTCCACTGCATTAATTTTCTTCTTTTGGAATTTAAACATCTATTCTTTGTAGGCCATGTTTGGTGTGTCTTTTAATATCAAATGTCCTATAACTTTTTATTGTGCTTATATTGACGTCTCAATTAAAAATATATTTCTGATTTCTCACTCCACACTTCTACAGTAACAAATGGAAAAAAAATTTGAATCCTTAGGGGTTGTTTGTTTAGCGAACAAATTTATTTTGGAGATTATAATTTTGAGACTAAATTATTCCACTTAGATAATACCAAATTTAAGGTATAAATTTATTTTGAAATTAGTTATACCTTCAATCAAATAAAATATAACATTAATCTCAAACTAAATCTAAAAATATTTCACCTTATCTCATGAACCAAACGACCCCTTAATGTAAGATCACTACTGCCTTGTAAGATTAAAGTCAAGAAAAAAGTCCTCGATTTTTTCATTTATTAATCGTGCTAAAAACATTTAATATGGCATGAACTAATTAATATTTATGAGAATTATTAACCAACAAAAAAAAGTTTGCGCAAATAAAAAAATGAGGCCAGAAATAGTAATAGTATCCACCCTTCAAAAAAAAAAATGACATCTATATTGACTTGACATACTTTTTAAGAAGCAACAAATATAATGATTAATTTTTTTATATCACTCCCTTGAAGATAATAGATTTAATACATTGAAAGATGATTATAATTAATAGTAAGAGTAAATTAATAATTAAGTGATGAATTATCTCTTGATTTTTTAAACGGAATAATAAGTAAAAAATAGATATTTACTTTTAGTATAATGAACAAATAAAAGTGAACGGAGTAGTATTCTCCATGATTAAACAGTCAACTCTTTTGATTTATCGGTCTTCACATACTCCCTCCGTCCAGTTTATATGATCTAGTTTGACTTGACATGGACTTTAAAAAGGAAGGAAAAACTTTTAAAACTTGTGGTCTGAAATAAGTCTTAGATGTTTGTGTGGCTATAAATCATTTCAAAGGTAAAACGAATATTTTAAAGTTAAATTATTATTAAATATAAAATAAATCTTTCTTTTTTTGGACTGATTAAAAAAAGATGAGTCATGTAAAGTGGGATAGTAGTAATTATGTAATCCAATTTTTCTGAAATAATTGTAGCATTATATATACATCCTTCATTTCATCCTTCATTTCATTTTAGAGTCATACTATTAAAATTAAAAAATAAAATAATAATAAAAATTAAAAAAACCAAAAAAAAAAAAGAGGAAAAAAGAGTAGAGTCATACGTATTTTTTTAATGATTACTCCTTCTTAAATGTGATCAATCTAAAATAGGTTAAATGATGTATGATGGCCAGAAGACCCATTAGTATATATTTTCCTCCTTGTAGTTAATTCATTTGTTAGAATGTCTCATCTCATTCATTACTTGTCTTAATTTTTTGATACATGAACTATTTAATATTTATGAAAACTATTAATCGTTTAAAAACAATTTGTGCTAATGAAAAACTGAGGCCCAACATGGCAGTATTATCCACCTTTTAAAATATCATGCTTGGTGCAAATTAAAGTTTTTTTTTTCTTTGTTAAACTCAATGATCAATCAAATAAAGGAATAAAAAAAGAATATTTGTTTTATTATTCGAGAAAACACGATAAATAAAGAAAAGGTCACAATGTGTGTGTGTTATTCGACCTATATGGATCTTCAAAGTACAAAAAATTCAAACAACAATTTTTTTTATTTTTTATTTTAAAGAAAAGGAAGGGCAAATAATCAGCCAAATAACACAAGCAAATAAATTGTGAGGTGGTACGGTCCAATAAGGTTCCAAAGAGAATGATTCTGCTCTGTTTACTCCGTTACAAAAAGGAATCGTCTCTTCCAGAATTTCTGCTCTATTTAGAATAAAGTATAGTACTACTATTATTATTCCCAAGCAATGATTCGAAACATGAGGATCCAAAAATCGGCTGGGACCACAAAAGAAATATGGTTCATTAATCTAATCATCTCAATTTACGTGATATTATTTCACTTGACACAATTTTATTTTATTCTAAAATAAAATTTGTAATGTAAAATAAAGTTTTAATATTTATATAATTTTAAATTATTTGATTTGATATTCTTTTAAAATGACTTAAAAAAAAAGAAAATGTATCATGTGAACAGTTTTTTTTTTTTAAAATTCATGGATGGTGACAACTCAAAAAACTTGGTGTGCTGATTTAGTGGATAATTTCTTTTCTTGATTAAAATGTTTTTCCTATTATCATTGATTTTGACATGATTATTCTTCATATTTACACACAAAAAAATTATTAAATAGTTATGGTTAAATAATACAATTTGCAGTTTACTTGTAGAAGGTCCAATATTAGATACTTCCTCCGTCCTATTTTATGTGGCATATTTTAACTTGACACGGTGTTTAAGAAAAAAAATATGACTTTTAAAATTTGTGGTCTAAAATAATCCTTGAATATTTGTGTGGTTGTAAATCATTTCATTAAGGGTAAAAATAGAATTTCAAAGTTAAAATTATTCTAATTATAGAAAAGTGACATTTTTTTTTAAACGGATTAAAAAGGAAAGTGTGCCAAATAAAATGAGACGGAGGGAGTAGAATCGATAATTTTAGCATAATTAGCAAGAAGATATCTGGACAACAATCTGAAGAAAATGTTTTACTCATAAACATTATAAAAAATAGTTTGATCATTTAGTTAGGCAGTAGCTAAAATTTTCAATTGGCCTTTCCCTTCATACGTGTCAATAAATAAAAGCTTGTACTTGGTATTAAATTTTGTATTTTGGAGATAAGGACGATTCTTTTTTTTTTTTTTTTTCTTTCTGATGGTCCTGGTGGATGGGACAGTGACTCTGAATTAAATAATACAGCCACCCTAAAATAAAAGAATAATATTTCTCCTATGTATTCTGATGGCTTCTATACTTTTCTTCTTCTTGTTTTTTTTTGTTTGTTTTTTCTGTGTGGAAACGATAAGAGTTTTGATTCACTTCGTCAGCCCAACATCAATTTCCATTAGGGGTGTGCATCGGTCGGTTCGGTTCGGTTTTGTATATTATCGGTTTGGTTTATCGGTTATCGGTTTGTAAACATGTAAAACCGATAACCAAACCAATAAAATATTCATTATCGGTTTTTGGTTAATCGATTTTTGGTCCTTAACGGTTCGGTTATCGGTTTAACCGATAAGAAAATGCTTCTATAATATTTTTGATTTCTCTTATTTTCTTCTTCATATATAGACTACTTTCATGCATAAACATCTATACAAATTATAAGCATAAGCAAATTCAAATACGTTATTACTAAAATAAACTTATTTTCTTTCTTATTAAGTAGAAAACTTGAATACAGTAGCAACGGTAACAATTTCTCAAAAAGAAAAGCAACACTGATAGGTAGAATGTTATCAAACCAATGACTTTAGAAAGAAAACAACAACACTAAGACAACAACTATAAAATGCAAAAAATAATAGGGTATATATTTAAAATCTAAAGCCACTATTATACAATTATGAATAAAAATATAATCTAAATATAATCTTATTGGGTTATCGGTTTAACCATTAACTAAAACCTTAAAACCGATACCGAACCGATAGCCCAATAATTTTTTTTTACAAAACCGTTTAAAAACCGTTAACCCAATAACCCAATACCAATAAACCAATAATATTTTTATCGGTTCGGTTTATCGGTTAAACCGATTTTCGCACACCCCTAATTTCCATGAAGGAATCTTTCTCCTTTTCCAAAGAAATTAAAATTTCTAAGGTGACTTTTTGTTACAAAGTGCAAATTGGGAAAGTTCCTACTTGTCATGATTGCATTTCACTAGTTGGCTATATCAAAAATAAATATTTAAGAAATAATTTATTATTTATTTTTAATTTACTTTGGTTATTGATTTTCTCAATGTATTTTTAAAAATATTAAATCTATTATATATCATTCCAAATGGGTTCCTTCATCTAACTCACAAGATTTATAAAATGTTTATTAAAGTTTTCCGAAAGTTAAAATTACTTATTGTATACAACTAAGTTAATTGGATAGACTTTTAGCAAAAATTTTTTTTTTTTGAATAGTAGTTATAGAAGTTGTTTTCGAGCTGAAAAATAATTATTTTTTTAGAATCACTTTTAAAAGCTTGGTCAAACATAAATTGATGTCCTAATATATTAAAAAAATCCCTAATATTCATAAAAATATTTTCCAAATTCATTAGTAAAATACAAATTATTTTTCTTCAAAAGCATTTTTTCGAAAACACTTCTAACCAAAAATAAAATAAAATAAACGGATTTAAATAACTTAATCAAACAAGTTGTTATTATTCAGTTTTTTTGATTGATATGTTCTACACATGTGCCCTTGACTCTTAAATTTCTTTTTAAATTGTCACACATACACACGCCCCTCTACCTTTTGACTAGTTGGTTAACAAGTGCAAAGGATCAAAACAATGGGTTATGGTCCACAACTTGTGAAGATCTTTATTCCTAACGTTCAGATGGAATTTATATATTTGAATCAAATTGGCAGGTAATCATGTGATTTTTACCTGAAATTAAAGAAGAAAAAATATATGTACATGTACTGTTGGGGTGCGTAACGCATACTTACATGAAGCTTTAAAAATTGAAAAGAAGCAAAAAATGAAAGAATTTTGGCATCAATTTCAAAACTTTAAATAGTCATGTAGAGTAGTAGTCCAAGACTTCATAAATTTTTCCGAAAATCCTTATACAAGCAATAAAATTGTGACAATACTCATCAACATAAGTTATAGTGGGATGATTTAGGATCTCTTTATATTCTCAATCAGAGGTCTCAGGTTTGAACCCTAAGACGAATGAAAAAAATTCTTGTTGAAAGCACCGCCCCAAAAAATGAGCGAATTTTTATCCATTTAAGAAGTTAAAAAAATTTTCAAGCTTAGAGTTGTTTCACGAGCTCCAAGTCCAACTAATTAAATACTCCCTCCGTTCCAATTTGTTTGACCTATTTTGATTTGGCACGGAGTTTAAGAAAGTAAAGAAGACTTTTGAAATTTGTGGTCTTAAATTAAAGATATGTCAAATATATTAAAATATCTTTAATCTTGTGGTCTAGAATATGTCACGTGGAAAGTTGGAATTAAAAAGTTTCTAAAAAAGGAAAGAAACATTCTTTTTTAAACGAACTAAAAAGAAAAATAGGTCAAACAAATTAAAACAGAGGGAGTATCAACTTTTTCTTTGGGTAAGAATACTACCAACTTATGTTAAGACTTAAGTATGGACAGTAACATGTATAATTAGTTTTTAATTATACACGTCTGTAGAAAATTCTGCAAGACTTGACTTGATCTGCGGAAGACAAAGTGGACACAATATTTTAAATAAAGATGTAATCGACAATATGGGAACACATGGTTTGAAGTAATGAAGTCAAATATGAAAAGTCATTAATGATTACATAATTGACATTAACAAAAGTGCCCAAAAATTAGATAAAGGAGTATAGTACTAATTATAGGAGTCAAAGAGACAAAGAATAGTTGAGTGGGTTAAATATATACTCTCTCCGTCCATCTTACTTGTCTACTATACTAAAAATAGATGTCCAGTAATATTTGTCCAATTTATAAAATCAAGAGATACTTTTACACTTAGTTCCTAATTTACTCTTATCATTAATTATAGTCATTATCCTATTACATTTTTCAAGACATTATATTTATCATATGACAAGTATTGTTGAACGAAAAGAGTAAATTTTTCGTGGGGAAAAAGGTACTATCATATTATATTTAGCCAAGTTGAGGACTTTTTGGCTTTGAAAAGACAAAGTGGATGATTCTATTCCTTAGAGTTGTAATGGTTGAATTTGATTCATTAATGTAAAGTAGGAGAATCAAGCTGATTCAGAGCCAACTATCTAGCCAGCCATTTATATACTACGTACTACTAGTTTTATTCTCCATATTCTCACTTAAAGAAAAAAAAAAAGGATGAAGATGAAGAAGAATAGTTCTGATTCTCTATACTTATGTGATGATTATGAGGAATACCATTTTGATGGAATCTTCAAAGACTTTTGTTCTAACACTGTATTTTAATTTATTTTAGCAGATCATTTATTTTATTCTTTAGGTGATTAATCTCAAGGGCAAGGCTAGATGGCAAGAAAGGATTCTTTTGTTTTTTTCTTCCTTGAAAAATCAAACTGTATATATAAGATTACTTTATAAATATGTATTTTTTATTTTATATGTTTTTTTGTATAATCGAAATAGTTATAATCTTTAAAAATAATTATTATAAAAATAAATTAATTTATTTTAAACTTCTAAAAGGTAAAAAATTTATTTAATTACTTTTAAAAATCACGATAAATAATTTAGAAAGGAAAAAGTTTTATTTGTTCTTTTCTGGGCAAAGAAATGGATGGATCAGTTTGCGGATGACACGACATTAAACATTAATTAATTAATCCTCCTATGATAGTCTTATCTATTCTATCCCAACAAATAGTGACTACCACCAATAATATCTTTCCCTTTTCTTCTAGCTGGTTCTTAAGGATTCCTAAAATTGGTCTATTTTAAAATATCCATTCAACTTTTAAATTTTTAATTAATCACAAGAGGACCATTGCACTGTCCGAAATTGTTCAATTATCTTCTTCATTATACTCTTGGTCTATTCATGTTTTTGTCAGCAACAAATCTTATCGTATTTATCTTTTATATCAATGGAATTCCAACATGAAATGGGTAAAATTCAAAAAAAATTAATTTATTTCTCAACTTTTTACTCTTTTCATTTTATATTACTTGACCTTTTTGACCTGATATATTCTTTAAGAAAATTATAATTAAAGATGTATTTTACTAAATTAATTTTACTAATGATGCTTTGAAACTCTAAATTTAATTACTACTACTTTATGTAGTCATTTTTTAATACTAAGAGAGTAAGAGTAGTACTATGTAAAAATATAATAAAATTATCTTAAGATATAAATAATGATAAAATAATAATAAAAGACATTCTAATTAATATTTTTTTTAAAATGTGTGAAAAAAATAAGACAGATAATTTAAGACGGAGAGAATAATACTATACGAATATCAAAGAAAGAAAAAGGAGTATTTTTCCTTTCGTTTCTGCTGCACCGTCCGAATTCTCGAGAAAAAATGAAGTTGCTTCCTAGAATTATTTGTGCTAAAATGTGCTCACGCTAGCAGCGAAGTCAAGATTTTTAATTTATTGGTTTGGGGTCACAATTCTTTTATGCATACTAGATTCCAAATAAATTATTTGTATATATAAAATGAATCTTTTAATACAAATACAAAATAGGTATCAAAGCTACTAATTAAATTCTGCCCAGGGGCGGCTCATCCCTTTCGATTAAAAGGCGGCCGTCTTAGGCCCCCAAATTTGAGGGGCCTCATATTTTTTTAACAATAATAAATTATAAGTTTTTATAAGAAAAATATTAATTGTAATTTGTAGAAAAAAATAATATTTTTATATAAAATAAAAAAATTATTAGAAGAAGTTTGATATATCTAGAATACTATGTCTCAAGAAAGATTAAATACATTAGTCATTTCAAAAAAAATAAAATACATTGGTTATATATATTGTTAATTGAAAAAGAATTGTTAGAAGAAATGGATTATAAAAAAATAATTAACAACTTTGCATCTTAAGAAATTTAAAGAGTACGTAGACTTTAAAAAATATAATTTAATTTTTCTTAAAAATTTAAGGCCTCCTTGTAATTTTCACCTTAGGCCACAACCCACAAATATGCTTGAGCCGCCCCTGATTCTGCCAAACTCGTAGTTCTCACACTAAAAGTTTAAGATAACTTTTAAATAAAATTGATCACACGCTTCAATATAATATTAGAACAGACCGGAATTCCAAAATCGATTCTCATTATCACCCGAAAAGCAAAAAGTATTTTCACGTATTTGACTTAGAGAAAAAATCAATCACACATAAGAGGGTGTGTATAAATCTAAGTTGAGATGCTAGGTCAAGATCTACCTATTTGGTTTGTCGGAACGTGGTTTAATTTTGACAAATATGACATCTGCGTACCTAAATTTTCAATTTCTTTCAAACACTCCAACTTATAATTAGTGGGCTTCGACGAAGCATGTTATCCAAATATATTATTTACATCCAAATTCCACATTATTCATTTTTTAGGAAAATTTAGCAAACTAAGCTCCCTATTTACTCAAAATAAAGATAGTTTAAAAAAAATTACAATACATTGCGAGTTTGCATTTAGTAACAAATATACTCAATACGCGTATCTCCTCATTTCAAGCCAAAAAATAAGCTACGTATCTATCATTTTTTTCTCTCATAAGGCTCATACATTTGGCAATGATTCTGATTCTTGTTATTTTTATCACAAGGCATCAAACATCCACATGTGAGGTAGTTGAAGAACTGTACGTCCTGGAAAAGTTAAGAAGCAACAACCATTCACCATTTACCCAAAATCGTTAAAAAAAAGCATGATAATTATTCATTCAGGATTTCTTCATAGTCTCAATTTGGGATTTTGTTCTGTGTTGTCTGAACATTGGGCCAATCCTACGTGTTTCCCCACTATGTATCTTCACTGTGGTTCACTCTTTTTTCACACCCTTTTTGTCAAAGTCGTACACTCCCATAAAAGGAATTATGATTCTCATATTCTTGTTTCTTTCTTGTGAACGTTACCTAGCTGGTGTTTTTGGCAACTTGGCCTTTGTATCATATGCACCAATTTTCAATGGCCATCACTGATTCATTAAATGTGTGAAAGATTTGATTCCTACGTACCATTTCTTTAATATCTACTTCACTTTCTTCTCTGCCACACCACACCATTCCAACTGATACTAAAAACGAAGGTTTTTTCCACCGTAAATAATCAATGGGATATTTGTGTTATAGAACATGATTTTTCACCCATTTCCCACTGAACTAGCTTACCGAGAAAATGCAGGATGGAAAATAGATTCTTACTGAACTAGTAAAAACTTCCTAATTTTTGCATATGAAAACATTACTATTTTTTATTTTTCCCACCGATTCAATCAAAATATGTGTGAGAATAGATACTGAACATTATTTCAATGGGAAATTTCAGTGGGAAAATGGTGACTTTTTTTAGTATTGAGCCGTACCTTTTACGCTCACCCCCTCCTGCTGTAAAATTCTTTTTTAAAAAAAAAAACAAAATTAACCAAGAAATTTCCAAGAATAAGCTGTACAGAAAAACTCTGTGGATAATGAACTGCCACACTGCCCTTAACTACCAAACTGTTGCCTACGGTAGGATTCATACTTGGAAAGTGCGCATAACTCAGGTTTCTCGTGTTGCACTCTTACGGCTTACCATTGAACCAAGGCACTTGTATGCAGGGTAAGACTGCGTACAATAGGTTCCCTGCGCACTCATAGTAGGAGCTTAGTGCACTGGATTGTCTTTAGACTTCTACCTTTTGTCGGAGCCAACAGGTGCTCATATTTTTTTCTGCTCTTAAACCCATAAATGCATAGATTGCAAGACTCAAAAATTGACCAGTGTTAATCTGCACTTGAAACACCAATTTGACTTTAGGCAAGGAACAAAAAACACAACTACACAAGAGACTGATATTTCAACTAAATAGTGCCTTCAGGGGCATAGAATAGTTGCACCTAGTCTAGCAATTGGTATTCAATAGTTAAGAACTACATTTCTTAGCTGCAAATTTTTAGCCCTCTCGGATTATATACTGGATTAAGCAAAGCAAAAGATAAATTGTATCAACACAACTGGATATCCTTCTAAATAGAACAGCATAATCATGATTCATGACACTTATACTTCAATGTAAATCATGACTGCAAATATTCACATTCTTCACGGAAGATATACAAGTCCCAACTTAGCTAACCAGTTGGACAAAAAAGAGCTCGTTTCTCATATGAGAAGACACGGTACAAGTCAGAGCATAGACTCCCCCTACAGGATTCAAAGTCACTTTAAAACATATGCAACATGAAGGATTACCAAGGAGTTGGTATCTAGCTTAGACCTCAATCCAAAATTTCAAAATCCGTAGAGCTTTGATGTGTATGATACACAACCAATTCATTATTCTGCCTTCATAAACTGTGCAGTAATCCCGTGAAGCTGTCAACACATGTTACACTTATCAGATGAATCGTCCTTCAAGATATAGAAAGAAAACAGTGAATTAGGAAGTCCAAAAATTGAAACTGACGATGCAACAGGTATCACACAACCAAACATGGCAACGAACCCTTGCACACATATCAATTTCTACTCTATAACGCGTCTTAAAAATGATAGGCATTGATAGATGTCAATGTCATTCAGTTGTACAGAGAGCTTATATCCAGGAATGTGCTCGTCTTCAGTTCCTTGTTTGACTAGCTGGGAAGTGATGCACTTAAATATTTACTGAAATAACCTAGTCTGGCCTCGGAGGAGGATTTGAGCTTCTGCTTCTTTCAGCTATGCTAGGACGACACAAGAAAATGATAACTATTTCATTTATTAAACCTGGTATATAGCTATCACTCTATCCAGGAAAACTCCAGTCCAAAACAATGCATTTCTCATAGAATCAACAGCTAATGCAAGCCAAGCATAAACAAAGTACCTAAGCACCTATTGGCTTGACTACACTGAAACTGAATGCTACAGCAGGATTCTAAAAATGATTTTTTCCCAGTAAATTTGAACTGCTTTTCACAAGGTTAACAAGGTAACTATAGGAGGAGGATGAAGAACAACTAATGTGGGGGAGTACAAGCAAGCATGGCGGATTTCGCTGTTTAGAATTTGCGCTTTCTATACCTGCTCTTTCGCATGAAAGATGGTTTTTTTATGAACTAAGAGAAGTATCCCTTCATGTGTACTTTAGCTCGTGTTACCTTCACTCTTATAACAAAGGATGGAAAAAAATCTTCTTGCAGGAAACTGCGTTTGGTTGTAGACTTGTATTAGTAATCAGAGGGAAGGTAGTAGGAGCTGAAGTAAAGAGTAATTTCCATTGTTGGTTAGGTAGGACAGCAAAAGCAACCAAAATTAAACAGAGTGATGCAAAGGTTTTGTGCTTCCCCTGCATTCTTACTGAATTAATTACATGAAAAGATATTGGCAAATTAATAAATACACTTCATCCTAGAGCTAGTAGACTTAAAAATGTAACTTCTCAAAATTTCTCATCAGAATTTTGAATTATACGAGAATGGTTTCTTCAAAAACTTTTTTAAACGGACTGATTGCTCCGCAATTAAGAGCATTCAGACATTTGTATATTGGCCTCATGTAATCGAAGCCATACTCTGTAGTATAGAAGTCCTATGTGTAGCAATGTATAGCTAGTGAAAACCACATTACCTGCCTAAACCAAGCAGGATTCATAAATTAATCCATTGCCCAACAGAATGGAATACGGTTCAGACCAGAAAGATCGAAATGTAAAGTGAGAATGCCAAAGCTAACAAGCAATCTTTCATAAGCAAAAAACATAAGATTGTCTGTTACAGACGCGTTATATCGTCCTTTAGGCTAGTCTTCAAATTCAGAACTCAGATACTAAATATGTGTGTGTGTGAGAGAGAGAAAGAGAGAAATATATACATATAGATAGAAAGAGAATAAATAGGATTGCTCCAAAGGAAATAGAACTGAACCAATTGCAAAAATTAATGACTACTTGTAAGTTATTTTGCTTAATGTATTCTCAAATTTCACTTAATAACATTGGACCGTGGCAATTCAGTCTCTCATTTACCAAGAAATTTCACAAGATCATCAGAAAGCTGAAAGGGAGCAAGAATTCCTGAATTGTGCTGCTTTTCCTTTCTCTTTGGTTCATCTGAATATATAGTGAGAAAAGGCAGATTTAAGAAATGTAGCTAACGCTGTTGACAAATAATCTGTTTTGACAAGAACATCTAGAAACATAAGAACAGACACATAACAACCCTTTTGTTATAGTGGGTAAAGTCCCACATTGGTTGGAGAATGGATTGGTAGTTTACTTATATGGACTTGGACAATCCTCCCCTCATGAGCTAGCTTTTGGGATTGAGTTAGGCTTAGGTGCCATATTTTACACCTTTACAATTTGAAATAACTGTAGCTTATAACAATGTAAGTTTCACTATCATTGAAATTTTAAGCACAAAAGTGTAAATAAGTGCACATTTGTGGCTGCAGTTGTGTCTTCCCAAAGAGATTTTCATGAAAAGCAGCTATAAGGAGAGCAAGCAATGCTCTCTGCCTCTCTCAGCAATTACCATCCTAGAATACTACTCCATCCATTTTAATTTGTTTGACTTATTTTAACTTGACACGAAATTTTAAAAAATAAAGAAGAATAGTATTCAATCTTGTGGTTTTAAATTAAAGATATATCAAATTAAAAAGTTGCTGAAAAGGGAAATGTTCATTTTTTTAAAACAGACCAACAAGAAAAGTAGGTCAAATAAATTAAAACAAAGAAAGAAATATTAACCATAATATGCGTGTAGGGCTAAACAAATAAAAGCTTTTTTTTCACCATAAATATAATAAATTTCAAATATCCTAAAAATATTTTGATCATTTTCCGTCTAATTAATAATGCAGACCACATAAGAAAGAAAACAAACGTAGGATAAATACACCTACCAAAAGATCTATGAGGCTCTTGTTCACACACAAAAGCTTGCTACATCAAGAACCGATACCAATATTGTCGAACGCAACAAAACGTATTATTATAAATTATAAAATAAAATTATCATTAAAATAGTAGATGAAGCTATTGAAAAAATACACAACTTCAAAGCTTATAAACCCTTCGGTATAGAAGCAGTGGCCGAACTAAAAATTTAATAAGGGTGTGCAAATTTTCTTCTAAGTTGTGTTTAAGGTGTGCATAATTAAATACACACTTATACATTTAATTTCTTTACACCACATAATCAACGGTGTGCACCGGACCACCCTTCGTCTAAGATGGCTCTGCCCCATGTATTGAAGACCTCTAGTAGCTTGACAAATATTAAGACATAGTTAGAACGTTCTAGGTGACCTAACCTTTCTATTATAATAACTCACCATTAATCTTCCTATTTTTCAATCTTACAAATCAGATTTGGAAAATGAAAAATCAATCAAAATAGATCTAAATCGAGTCATGATTTTGAAAGCTGCTATTATGTTTGTTAAGAAATTTATAACACTTTTTTAACAAATACTCCTACATATATAAATTATATCTTGGAAACTAAAAGTTGTTATTTGAAGTCATCTACATACCACTAATAATAAAATGATTTCACTTTCATACGTCAAATCGATAATTTATGGTCAAGAAAAGAATTCTAATATATCACCAATTTCATCTCTTCTCATAAGAACAACATCAACAACAAAAATTTGGTTTGAGAATTTTAAAAACTTAAATTCATTTTGATATTTGCTTTGAGAACCCAATAATTTAGATTTACGTTAAGAAGCTTCACTCTTTTCTTGATTATATTTTCTTGAGTCGAAGGTCTATCGAAAATAAATTCTCTCTCTAAAAAAAGTAGAAGTAAGAGTTGCATACATTCTCAACAACAACATGCGCAATATAATCTTATAAGATCAGAGAAGAAGAATGTGTACATAAATCACATTAAAAATATGTTATTATATTATCATTAAAAAATTCCACATGTAAGAGTTACCTACTAAAATTTAATTCACAGAACTCGATTTCAAAATAATAATAAAAAAATATTTACCACTCTATCATAACCCAACCCGTAACATTAACGTCAACAAATGCAGAGGGTGAGTAGAATATGCCTTACCTCAAAAGGAGGGTCATGCCAAAATGCACCATATCCGTTTGGTGTCATATAAAACTATGAAGCAATAGTCCCTATTAGACAAAACTGACCAACAGAAAGGGCAAAAATATAATAATAAAAAGAAAAAAAAATAAAGAAAGAGACAAATAACAAAAGTGGGGTAAATACAAGGAACATCTATTTCAGTTGCTGTCACAAACTCGCAAATAAAAGCAATTTTAAAAAGGATAGGATTTTCTCAAAACGCTGTCGTTTTCCAGCGTCCAGCTTATCAAAACGACGCCGTATCATTCTTCTCTTACCAACTTCTCGTCACTTTCTTCTTCCTCAATCCATTTCAACTGTTGCAGAGAGAGAAAATTAATTAATTAATTAATTAAATAAACAGAAGATATTTTCATTACTTTGCCGACCATACATAAAAATATCTTTCCCCTAAAAACTTCATGACCGGAAAAAGGTCAAAAAGTACGAAAAAACCACCGCCTTTGTCCTCCATTTTCTTCATACATAGCTTCCCTATCTGAGGCTAAAAGCGACTTTATCACTTCTCGGTTCTCTGCCGTTGGTCAACCGATTATCTTCAGCTCCGATCACCAGCTCCGGTAACTGGTAGCCATTGGAGAGAAAGAGAGAAAGCTCGCTCTGTGATGTAAATCGAGCTTAGTTTTCCTTTAAAGAAGTTTGAGTTGAATCTGAGGTAACAAGCAAAATGGATCGAGGTCCGGGTCCGTGTATGGATATGCCGATCATGCACGACAGCGACCGGTACGATTTTGTTAAAGATATCGGGTCGGGTAACTTTGGCGTTGCGAGGTTGATGACTGATAAGCAGACTAAAGAGCTAGTTGCTGTCAAGTATATCGAAAGAGGCGATAAGGTTAGTTCCCTATGTAAATTGGTATTTATCTGCTCTCGGTATGAAATTTTAATGCAATCAATGTTTCTGGTGTAAATTTGGGTTGTATTCTTTCTTAGATGATCAGCTGAAAGCATGTTTGGCAGTTGAGATGAACAATGGGAATAGTGGTACTTTTGCACTTATTATCTTAGATCTGCCTTTGATAAATTGCGAATGTTAAACTGAGGTCATTCATTGGTGGGAGTTTCCGGAACTACTTTGTTAGCAGATTTATTTATGGTAGAATAATTGTGACAAGTTTGTTGAACTCTTTAACAGATTAAGAACATTGATTTCATTTACTGCTGTTTTGGGAAACTATCTAAATGCTTATACTCGGTGCTAATCAATCTACTGCTCTAATAACGTGTACCACTTGGTAAATTTTGGTACTGGGTGATAATCAATTTACTGCTCTAACTGGCTGGGAAAGGTTCTGCTTTAAGAAATCTTCTGGCTGGTTTGTCAAGAAAATGAACCTGGACTTTAACTCGGTTCCGGAAGCTAGCTCAAGAGGTGAAAATTGTGCAAGATGATATAAAGAAACTAAAATTCTTACCACGAAAAATACTAGGTGATTTCTTCCTATTTTTCCAAGCCTTGACGGGTAGTATTACCCGATACATGTGTTTGTGTGAGGTAGCAGGTACCTTGTCGAATTAGTTGAGGTGCGCGCAAGCTGGCATGGACATCACAGTTATAGAAAAAAAAAAAAGAGAAGACTGCAACTCATACACTCAAGTTCTCAACAAATGTGAGACTTTATGACGCCTATCCTCACGCCTAGGACTAGATATTTGGAGTGCAAGTAATGTAAATGTCAGTCCAACACTGAATATCCACCATCATGGATGAGTCTGGCTCTGGTGCCCTGTTCAAAAGTTGGACTTAACTCAACTCGAAAGTTAGTTTAAGAGATGAGGATGGAACAAAACCATATAGAGAGACTATAACTAACACCCGCAAACTGTTGGGCCTCCAACATGGTTTGAGCATATTTAGACAATAAGTGCATATGAAACCCTCATACTCATGTTTGTGACTATATTAGACATTCCCATATATAGATAATCCGAGGAATGGAGATTATTACAGTAAAGTAAGCTATTCCAGTGGGGTTTTACTTGCAAAATGTATTAACTGTAATTGTGGTGTACAGTCTTTCACGCTGTATGTATGCATTTCTATTTAGGTCCTACTGGTTTACTGTAATCATGTGCTTACGGCTATGTTTTGCCTTAAGTTACTTGTGCTTTAACATGTTTTTATGCTTTTCTTGACCTGCAGTTTACTATAATATATTTTCTACAGCTAAAAGGATCTATTTGATATTTCTAATCATATGCTGTGCTCTTTATCAAAATAACAACAATGAAATAAACAAATAAAACCATAAGTTATGCTCAATATTGATGAAGCTTTGTATTGGATTGTACTCCAATGCTTAAATGTGACCTAGTCTACTGCTTGCAATTGTAGACCTTTTAATGGAGCCACTCCTAGTCTCTCCCTTCGACACATTAGATGGAAGGATCAATTCAACAGTATGATGACAAATTGGTAGTGTGATTTAGATCAGCTCCATATGACACTGCTCATTTCTTCTCCCATCTTCTGGCTTGCAGATAGATGAAAACGTTCAGCGGGAGATAATCAATCACAGGTCCCTGAGGCATCCTAACATAATTAGATTCAAAGAGGTTTGCCATTGACTACCTCTTCAGATCCTAGATAGGAGGTTATACATGTATGACTGGTTTGCTTGAAATTTTACTTTGCTTGAAATTTTACGCTAGGTGATTCTGACGCCAACTCATCTCGCTATTGTGATGGAATATGCATCTGGTGGGGAGCTTTTTGAGAGAATTTCTAATGCAGGGCGCTTCAGTGAGGATGAGGTATTTAATCTGCTAATTCTTAACACTGTGGTTATAGCTGTGCGAGATATATGAGGTTACATAATCTCTTCCTGCACAGGCTCGTTTCTTTTTCCAGCAACTTATATCTGGCGTCAGCTACTGTCACTCCATGGTAATGACTTCCCTGAAATATTTACCCAGTTTCTTTCAGTTTATTAAATGTGGAGATCTTTGAAATTTATTCAGCCTGTTTGTGTTCTATTTCTTCTTGAAGCAAGTATGTCATCGAGACTTGAAGCTGGAAAATACATTGCTTGATGGAAGCCCTGCTCCTCGGCTAAAAATTTGTGATTTTGGGTATTCCAAGGTAATAGGTCTTCCCCATCATTAGCCACTGACAGGGCCATCTAGGTGGTCTGAATTTCATACAAAGATACATATGCAGCTGTATACATGTATTCCCCGGTTTCTTAATCATGACTTGCACTTTTTGCAGTCTGCTCTGCTGCATTCACAGCCAAAATCAACAGTGGGAACTCCTGCTTATATTGCACCAGAAGTTTTGTTGAGGAAAGAATATGATGGCAAGGTAAATTGGTTTAATGCGTCAGTACTGTTACTTCATGTAAAAAAATAATTACAGCAAGTACCAATAATTTTTGTTGTGGAATTTCCTTTTGTGATGCATATGAATCCTTCCTGCACTTCTGAATTGGGCTTTTCTTTGACTGACATTTACTTGTCGTCTGGAATGTCCAGCTGAGCATGCTTCTTGTCCACCAAAAGAGGGAAAAGAGGGCAGATGGTTTTCTTGATGAACAGAGGTATAAGTGGATTTAGTAGATAACTTGACTTGACCCCCTTTCCATTAGTGTGCTCCAGAAAGGAGCAAATAGGATAGGAGTGCACAGTTTCGCGGTTGGACTCTTGTCCACCCAAAAAAAGAAAAAGAATAAGTAGATTATGAAATTTAAGCCATCTTAAAGGTGCCTAAGGGAGCTTATAAAACTACATATCTGGGTGACTGAAATATAAAGAAAGCTGAGACTAATTTAAGGAACATTTGTGGCCCATTTCACTTGAGGCCACATTATGTTGGGGAGAGCAATGTCCAGCTGTCTAGGTTCACATCCTTTTGGGGTTTCGACTTCTTCATCTCCACACAATAGCCAGTCTAGTCCTGTTATTTGTAGTTAGGCTATGTACATAATAGCGAGGTTCAAGAAGTTGGGAAATTTTGTTCAGAAAAAACGGATCACAATTATAAATTCAGAAACAAAACCTTGCTATTTCTGAACTTAAGTTCCTAGGGCTGGCCATTTGGACAACCTCTAATGTTGATTCTTGTTAACCAACCGTGTGTCAAAATGTAACATAAAAATTAGACCTTGTATGTGTTTCTATAGTGAAGGGATGCTGGGTGTCTGATGGAGGAGAAGGCGCAGAAGTCACAAAACAAAGTATTGTAACTAGAATATACCTCAACGTTCTCTGTAACTAGCTTATGTAGATTTGTGATGGTTTGAATAGTGAAGGATATTTCGGTTCCTGGATTTAAGGTATCTGGTGGGTTTTTCTTTAAAGTTGTGGATATTCTAGTTATGAATTTTGTTTTGTGCCTTCTGGCTATAAAAGATTAGTTTGGTTACCATCCATGAATTTTACCCTCAACCATGGCCTTGTAACATATGTTTCAGTCTTTTTTCTTTCGAGGATTTATAACATCTAATTCTAAGTACCTGTTTAATTTGTATTTGATGTGTTGAGTACTTACTATTTATCAATTATGGTAGCATACTTTTGTACTTTGTGTTATTTCAACATGAACTTCAATCAACAGGAGTATATCACAGATTGTTTTTATCTCAGATTGCAGATGTGTGGTCGTGTGGAGTGACATTGTATGTCATGTTAGGGGGTGCTTACCCTTTTGAGGATCCTGATGAACCAAAAGATTTTCGGAAGACGATCAATGTACATCTTAATCATTGTCATGATTTTGTTCCAATTTCTTTTGGATTTCTTATTACGAAGAAATTTAACCTGGCTTTTTGCTACACAGAGAATCCTGAGCGTGCAGTATTCGATTCCTGAGAACATTCAGATATCTGAGGAATGTCGCCACTTAATCTCAAGGATCTTTGTTGGAGATCCGGCACAGGTTAGTGGGGTTTTAGAGTGATCAGTAGGCAGAAGTGGGTAGACGGAGTTTTGGCATGTTTCTGTTGTGATTGCATGGACACTCCAATTATGATCTGATCCAAGCTTGCCTATTGTAGTAGTTGCTGACCACCATCTAATTACATTGCACTTAAGGCATCTGTTTAAATATGTTGTCCCAAGTCCCTTCTTGTACAGACCTGTTTGACTGGCACGAAGTTGAAGAATATAATTTGACTAGTGTATTATACTTGTAATAGTAGGAAATACATACACTAGTTATAGGAATTTAAACTGGGACGAAGAAAACAATAAACCAGAATTTTGTAGTTTCTTTACGTGTGAAACATTTTGAGATATTGCAAAAAGGGTGTTACATAGTAGTCTTGAAGATAATATAGATTGTAGTTGTCACTTATGCTCAAGTCATCTTCCTTTGCACATGGCACAGAGGATCACAATGCCTGAAATCAGAAATCATGTATGGTTTTTGAAGAATCTTCCAGCGGACTTAATGGATGATAAGATGATCAGTGACCAGTTTGAAGAGCCCGATCAGCCAATGCAGAGCATAGATACGATCATGCAAATAATCTCAGAGGCAACAGTACCACCAATTGGCTTGTATAACTTGGAAATGATGGACGATGACATGGATGACTTGGATTCAGAGCCTGATCTTGATATTGATAGCAGCGGGGAGATAATATATGCAATGTGAGTGCATGCCATGTTTGTGAAAAGGAAGTCGTATCTGCAATCTTACGAGAACATTTCTGGACTTGTTGGTGCGCAAGGCTTAGAGATTATTGAAGGCTCAGCAGCTGGGGTATTTTACAATGCTTGTAATTAGTCAAGTTCTTATCCTGGAAGGGGCTTTTAGTCTGCCCATGAATTATTTCTTCTATCACCATAGGAGGAATTGGCTGAAAAAGTAATGAAGTTTTCATACTTAGAGTTCATAATCTCTTTATAATGTCATACAGTGAAGTTCTTCTGTGACTCTTGTACTTGCTTATATGCATTTGTGTCAAACAAACCATGTGCTCTTTCTGGTTTTTGTAAGTTGAGATGCTTATAGTCTTAGGGCTTGTGTATGATGATGTTTGTTAGCACAAAATTTCCTCTGTATAGTTTTAACTCATCCTTCTGGTTGATGTTCTATTTCCTTTGTAGTAAATTGCGTTTTTTCCTACAATGGTCAAGTGGCATCTAAGTCTTAAGACAACTTTTGTCGTAAGGCTGTACCATGAGATGTTTTGGTACAAGAATTTATTGGAGGTAATGATCCTCGAGGAGCACAACAGCCTCGATTCGAAACTAAAACAGGGTTGATTATATGAATTCTTGCTGTCCACTATGCTTTCATTTAAGTCGGTCTCAAATCAAAAGTACTATATTAGGATCACAAATTTCTCTTGGAAAACAATCCATAACTACACAATCAAATACAACAACAAATCAGCCCCATAGAAAGTTCTTTTGCTAATGTGTTCTATCTTCCTTTTAACAAAGAAGCATCTATATTACTACTGTGGATTGCTTACATGCATAAATAGGAATACATACATCAGGGTCCAAAGCCCTATCCAAGGAAGTTATGTTTGCTTTGCACTATCCAACCATATTCAAGTGCCACCAAGGTAAGAGCTCCAGCAGCATCTCACTTAAAATCAGACAAATAATGATTTGTGTAGCAAATTCAAATTGATATCTTCCTTTATCACAGTGATTCTCAGATTCTTCAGATATTCCTTGAAAAAATCCCATAAAGAGGCTGTTTCTTCATCACATACAACATCTTCCAACTTTACTAGTTTTAGCACAGAATCAGGCAGCTCATTAAACCCCAGGCGGCTTCCCATGCAGACGGTCTGTAAGGAACAGAGTTGATCCATTTCCGTTGGCAAGTATTCCATATCCAGACAATCATATACGTCTAGAAATTTCAATTTATTAAGTTTCACAATCGACTCTGGCAACTCAGTCAATTTTGTGCAAGAATGAAGCCTTAATACTTCCAAATTTGTCAACTTCCCAAGCTCTTCGGGAAGGGCAACCAGTTCGTGACAATAACAGATGCTGAGCTTTTTAAGATCAACAAGATCACATATTTCAGCTGGCACTTCTACTAGATCGTTGCAGTACTCGATATTCATCTCTATGAGTTTTGGACACATGTATGATATCTTGGCAGCAGAGTTCTCAAATGCCTCCCCAATTTCACACATGATCAGGGAGATTTTGCGCAAATTTGGTAGCTGCAGATTGGCTGTGAAAATGGATGTAACAGAGATGCGTTCCAGGCTGATTCTCTTAAGATTGAGAAGAGAACAAAGCTGAAAGTTATTCAGTTTGGCTGGGAAGAAACCATTGTTTGTCACAATCAATGTCTTCAATTGGCTCATTTGCTCCACAAAAGGGGGTAAGTTGTAGGTCTTTGTTTCAAAGTTCAACACAAGTACTTCAACTTTAGGAAATTGCACGTCATACCAGTCAGAGGAGAAATCTTCATCTGCAATTCGGATTCATGATGTGGTAACTAAATAGCAGAGACAAGATGAAGCAAATTTGCAGAAGACATTTCCACTTTTGACCAAAAAGGAAAAGGGATGGATAACAAACCTGTGATTATAGACAAAACCTCTGCTTGAAGTGGTTGAAGTCTTTGTTCAAACCACCACCTAGGAAAGTCGTTCCCCTTGATGTTGATATATAGTCTCATTCTTTCTTCTACCGGCTTCTCATCACACTGGTGGATGACCAGTTCCCTCAGCATATCATGCTGCTGTATGTAATGCAAGTTATGTAAGCCAAGAACTGCTGGTGCATCCTGTCTGTGAATCAGTATGAACTAAGTTTAATCAGATATTCGAAAATCAAGCTATTCAAGCATATCAACTAACTTGATAAGTTCAACGATCCGATGCACAGAAGTAGTAGAGTATACACCAAAAAGGTGGAACCAGGAAGCCAGCCACTGGAATGTTCTACTGGCGGAACTCTATGAGTTCCAACTATTCTTATCTCATGAAATTTATTAATTTTCTCCAACATAATTTAGAAGGTGGAAAAGCATATTTCATGGCTTCAGCACATTAAACATTGAGGCACACAAACAGATAGTCAGCAAGCGTGTACATGTGACCATCTAACTCTGTTGCTTCGTTGTTTCTCCTGGCCTTTTCCCCTTTAACTAACATTCTTTTAGTTTTGTTCCATGTAGTGGTTATATTTATGAAGTAGCAAACACAGTACAGTTTCAAGACAAACTTGAAGCCAGTTATACCTTGCAAGGGCGAGATTAACCAGGTTTTGTGAAGAAAGTTCAAAGAAGATGCCCATTGCAGTCATGCCATCTTCATCTAGATTGTATCGTTCCACCCACATATCCAAAAGAGCAGCAGGATGAATTCTTTGATCTTCAGGAAATGATCCTAAATCCAGGTAGCAGTCTCTTAATGTAGTTGCTTCTCTGCTGTAAAGAACTTTTTCATCCAAGGCATCAATGCTGGCTTGCAAAGAACGAAGCAGATCATTCTCAGTAGGGAAGAGAATTTGTCTTTTAGACTGCATCATTACTCTGTTAAACCAGATCACCTCAGGCTGGCCACACAATGAACGGCCTACAACTCTAAGAGCCAGTGGAAAACCGCCACAACTTCTCACCACCTGCCATTGCATGCCAGCCATTTAGATCCATAAAGCAGAGAACTTTATAAGTATATGAATTTGGGAGGTCCTATTTAGAAATAAGACCTGTATTATTTAGCAAAGATGCATTTTCACTCTCTAACGTTTCAAGCACATGCACAATAGCGTTTTACATATGCATTTCACATGTATTCATAACTAAATAATTAGTCAAAAGACCTATGTAAACGGAGATAGCTTTTTACCTTATGAACAAGATCAAGTCGCACATTAGGGATGCTATCTTTAAAAGCTGAAGTGCAGAAGAGATCCTTTGCATCCTTCTCGCTCAAAAGCTTTAATTTATATGTATCAAATTTTGGAAACGCAAATCGCGAAGTAACCAAAATCTTAAATCCAGGTATCTGTAATATAAGATTCTCGATGACAAAATCTGATTCAGACCAAACATCATCCAGCACCAGCAATAAAGGTTGAGATGTACTTCTCCTAAGGAGGTTATTGAGTTGGCAGATTGCATCATGCTCAGTAGCAAACTCTGGGGCCTTGTAGTCTTTCTTCTCAAAAATTTCCCCAACAATGCGTTTGATGTTTGGTGTTTTGGTAACAGTGACAAAAAAGATGTCCCTGTATTTGCCTATTAAGAGACAATTAGAACAAATATGCTGAAAATCAGCAAGAAGCTTAATATAACATAAGAACATGATGCAACATTAATATCAACTAGTTTTGCCATAATCTCAATAATCTGCATAGACAATAAGTGGAATTACAAAAAAAAGGATCTTCTATATTTATTGTTTTATGGGATTAGCAAGCTAGTCTTCAGGTACGAGGGGCTTTCTTCCACACACATCAGAAGGATATTGTGACACCAGAGAAAAAGTAAAAGCTATAAAACTGCATATAGGTACAGTAGATCGCAACCCACAACACAATTTATTTTTTATATTTTCGTTGCCTAACAAGAAAACACAGTATTATGTTCGTGTGAAGTATTTGTGGTTCCTATGCAATCATAAAACTAAAACACATACATCAAAATTCAACTGATAAGCCGACAGAGTAAGAATAGATAAAGTCATAAGGAAATTGATCCAGGCAGCCTTTTAGTTCATGTGATTCTAAGACAAACGGGAGAATTATCTAACGCAAATAGTTATAGAAGTACATGGCATGCATCTTAGAAACTAGAAAGGACTAATTTAACAGCAATAACAGTGTAAGATAGTACTACCATTTTACATGACAAAACATAAATATGCAATACCTTTGATATCATCTTCTTGACAAAGCATTGTTGCCAAAGTAGTCTTTCCACAACCAGCAGGAGCAGAAAGAACCAGCACTTGATCTTTCTCTTCAAGAAGCTTCAATTTCAATTCTTGAAGTGGGACTTGAAATCCAACCACAGAATTAGGAACTTGGGGCACATCAGACCATCCTGAAAACCCATTTGAGCTGCCAAAACTAGTCGACCCAATCGAATTTGTAAATCCAATACTACTCCCGGACCTGATCAAGGACATATCCCTCATCATGGAGTGAATCTCGTCTATTTTCTTACCACGTTCATTACCCTTGACCAGAATCTTCTTAGTATCCCTACACGCCTGAATTGAACCGTGTATCTGGAAGAATTTCAGCAGTGAATTTTCCAACTTGGTCAGTTTCTTGGAGTAATTGCACCTATTATAAACGTCGTAGCGTTTAATCTTGGAACACTTGTGGACTAGCGCTTCACCGTCCATCAGCCGCTTCCTCAACATCTCTATTTCTTCGTCTCGGCCATCTAGGGCCTTGTTTAGCATCTCAATGTCAGCAAATACTGGTAAGATGACATCTAATGCATGCTTCAAGCTGAGGAATTTGGAACGGAAAGTGGCGATGTTTATGCCAACATGAATAACGGCAGTGAAGAGTTTGTCAAACACTGGACCCAGAGCAGCTCCTCCTAACAGACTTGCGGCCATTGCTACCTACTCCCAAAAATGGCTTAATTTGGGCAAAGTCTTGGTGAAGCCAGTGAAGTACTGCAGAGGGGGTCGCCTTGTAGATTGAGAAAGATTCAGTGAAAAGAGATGGCAATTGGTCGGAAGTTTCCTCCGAAATTGACTTTTGCAGTGATGTCAAGTAAACGAGTAAATATATTCTTCTTTTCCCATTTGTGTACACCCTCCTATCATTGGATGTGTTTTAATTCGAGTTGGGCAAAAATGTCTCCATTTAACCTTTAAACTTAAAACAACCATATTTTATTTTAATAACTCTATTATAGCCAACTTCCTTGAGTTATTTATTTTTATTATCCAAATTAATAGTTTGAGTAGTTATAGAATTTTGATTTTAATCATATAAATTTATAGGGGTAAGGATATTTTTTTGGGTGCTTAGTACATAGAATTTAAATATCCCATGTATAATCATCGTATAATTGATACTCCTCTGTATCAATTTGTTTGACCTACTTTCCTTTTTAGTCCGTTTAAAAAAGAATGTCTTTTTTTTTTTTAGAAATTCTTTAATTTCAACTTTCCACATTGCATATTCAAGACCATAAGATTAAATGATATTTTAATACATTTGACATATCTTTAGTTTAAGACCATAAGTTTCAAAAGTCTTCTTTATTTTCTCAAACTCCGTACCAAGTCAAAATAAGCCAAACAAATTGAAACGGAGGAAGTATATAATTATCTTTTCTCATTATATAATATTTAGGTCAGTATTTAATGTATAATTATCTTTTCTCATTATATAATATTTATACACTAGTTATGTAATAATTATACACCAATTATAAATGATAGACATTGAATTGTAATATTTAATCATGTATAGAAAATATTTTTGCACATCTACAAAAAATTCATAAATCTGACATAAACACACTATTTTATGGCTATTTATTGTAATCTACTTTTTAGACCTACAAAAGGTTATAAAGAATTTGGGATTGGCTATATAAGATTTTCCCCCAAAATGTTACTGCCTTGCTTTCTTTTTTTAATCGATTCCAAAAAAAAATATATCTCCTTTTATATTAAGTACTCCATTCATTTTAATTTGTTTTGCCTACTTTTCTTTTTAGTCTGTTTCAAAAAGAATATTTTTTCCCTCTTTTCAGCAACTCTTTAATTTTAACTTTCAACATGACAGGTTTAAGACCATAAGATTAAAGGGCATTTTGGTACATTTGACATATCTTTAATTTGTGATAACAAGATTTAAAAGTCTTTTCTACTTTCTTAACCTTTGTGCCAAATTAAAATAGGTCAAACAAATTGAAACAGAGGAAAAGAGAAAAAGTAGGTCACGTAAATTGTGAAAGTGATGAAGTAATTAATAACCTCACATTGGAGAATAAGAATTTGTACCAAACCACTTCAAAATTTCCCTATATATAGCATAAGGGTCCAAGAGCAATTTGAACAATTAAACCAAAATGGAAAGTAATTTGAAGGGTTATTTAATAAGTAAACGAGGACTTGCTAAGTTTACGTGGTACCCAATTTAGATTATGTGATGAGCTATTTAAATTCCCCTACATAAAGCACTTACTTTGTAGTAATCCGGGGAAAAAAAAAGATTGAAAAGGAAATAAAGGTGTCCATCGACTATCTGAGGAGAATTAGCTAACTGAACTTATAGCAAAGGAACGAAATCAAATTCACAGTTCTTGAAATACATTACTTACACACATTTTTTGAAATAGAAAGGACAACTATAACAGTAATAACAATGTAAAATAAACATTTACATGAAATAAACAGAGATGCAAACAGAAGTATAATAATAAAGATAGTAAGATACATCAGATATCTTATAGTAATACCTTTGACACCATTCTCTTGACAAACTATTGCTGCCAATGTAGTCTTGGAACAGCCAGCAGAAGTCTGATCTTTCTCCTCAAGCAGTGCCTTCACTTTCAGTTCTTGAATAGCCAAATTAGTTCCTCCAGAAGATCCATTTTTAGCTTCAATAGTACTTCTCCTCATCGAACATTTTTTCAATATCGAGTGAATCTCATCCAATTTCTTACCATGTTCATTAACCATGACCAGAATCTTCTTACTATCCCTACACACCTGAATTAAACCATGCGTTTGACAAAACATCACGAGTGAATTTTCAAACCTGGTGAGCTTCTTCGTGTACTTCCACTTCTTCAACGCGTTGTAGCATTTAGTCTTGATACACCTTCGAACCAGCTCTTCACCTTCCATTAGCTGCTTCTTGAACATCTCTATTTCTCCATCTCGACCATCTAATGCCTTGCTCAAACTCTCAATGTCAGCAAACACAGGTTGGATTTCAACTAAAGTCTTCTTTAAGCTTTGGAAATTGGAAGGGAATGTGACAACGCTTACGCCAACATCAACAACGCTTTTGAATAGTACATCAAAAACTGGACCCAGAGCAGCGCCTCCCACGAGACTTGCGGCCATATGCTACACCGCAAAATGAACTAATTATGGTAAATTTGTATTCAATTGAAGTACAAAAATTGATTGAATGTTCTTAATACAATAGCTTATCCTCTTTTTTTTCCATTAATGTTGTCTCTTATTTATAACTACTGAATCACACGACTTTTCAAACCGGACATCAGATTACATCACCAGGTCTCACGTAATTTAGACCATAACAAGTCGATCGTCTACGTACGAAAAGAAGTTGCAATTAGTAGGAAGTTTACTCTTCAAGCAGTTTAATTTGGAAACACTTTCTAGTATCATACGACACGACAAGAATTAAAATAATCTTTTGACAAGGAATTGCTCTGTTCTTTTTCTATCCATTACTCTCTTCTTTTTCTATCCATTACCAAGGACGCAGCGTGTCTGCTGATTTGGCAGCATCTAGAGTACAAGCCTGAAAACAATAAGTGGTTGACTTGATGAGCAGTAAGTCAATTAAATACTAATGAGAGTTGAAAAAGAATTAGAAATTGATTTATGAGCAGTAACCCAATTGATAATGTGAGTTGAATAAAAAATGAGAAAGTGATTTATGAGCAGTAAGCCAATTAATAGTGTGAGTTGAAAAAAAATAGGAAGTGATTGATGGGCTGTAAATAGGCGTTATGGCCATAAAATTTGGAATTCGAATTTCAAGTTTTGATTTAAAATCAAAACAAAATTTCAACTTCAATGTTAAATCATAATTTCAAATTCATACTTTTTAGGATTTCAAATTAATTGTGATTTTTAATATTTTTTAAATGTAAAACTTGACCACAAGTTCTGGAAAAAAAAAATGCTCGATTGCGTAGAAATTGTTTAACACCATATGAACGAATTATATTATTATGATCTTTGTCAACTTCAAATTGCCACCCCCTCTTCACTTTTTATTCTTTCATTATCGGAGATGACTCCGAATACTCCCTCCCCCTCCTCTTCATTCGTTCTCTTTCTCTATCAAATAATGAAAAATACCGGGGCTCCTAACACAATTAAGTGATCGGGTGTATTTCTCATACGAATTATGAGCAAAAAAAGAATATGGACATGTCTTTGTGCTTTCTTGGCTACCATGTCAACCTTTCCAGACCAACCTTAGGTATCACTAAGTGGCCTGTTATTAGTGAGAGAGTGTGGAGTTAGTTCTATTAGTGTCAAAAATCGGTTGTCTATATCGGCGCCGTCAAATATTTTCAAACAAAATGGGAAATAAACCCAACGTTAATCGAACAGGCAACCTTCTAATATGGAGTCGAGACGTGCTACCATTGCGCCACGGATGCACCATGTAGATAATTTGCAAATTACTAGTCCTATATACAACTAGTATTATTACATATGCTTTTTTAGTACATTCACCTGGACTGGAGGATTATACTGGTGTAGAATCAAATTTACACGTGCAAATCGAGTTACAAGAGTAAACAGACGACTCCATCCTATTTCTTGGTGCATTTTGTAGAAACCTTCAAAACAATTTATTACTACTAATAATCAAGTGAAAACAAATTAAAATTTTACTTTACTCGGTTTTTTTCCTTTTCTTCTCCTGCAGTTTGCTCTTCATGTTCTTCACTCTCTCCGCCATGACACTGTAATATGTGCGACATCTCTCCATCACAGCGCTGTTATACGTTTGGCATCGGACCCTTACTCGCTGCCCCCAGTCGTTGATCCTGTCTTCATATTTCACATATACCACTGGTACAGTCAGTCCCATCACAACCCCTGCATTACCATATGCACTCCTTAAAAACACAACTAATTTACTGGAACATAGGTAAATTAGGACTATATGTCTGATTAATTATATAAGTACTACTAGTAATTACCAATGTAGAGAAGCGTAAGTAAATCAAAGTAGCTGGCGACAACCGAAAGCAACCCCAAAGAAGCTACAGTCCCCGCGAAGACGAACCACTCTCTCTCAGTACTCACGCTAATCAGAAACCTTAGGCTTTTTTCAACCAATTCACGAAATTTGGTGCCCGCTTCCACAGCTGATTCGTCGCTTATGTACATCCTTGACATGTCCAGGGGCTCTCTGCAAAAACATATCACCGCTATTATTTGCTGCTTCTCATGATCAAAAGAAGAAAAGGACACTACTCTCTTTGGTCCGTCTCTACTTGCCGAAACAACTAACGGAGGTAAAACTGATCAAATGGTAGAGTTACTGACACAGTGACCAAGTGAGACCAGCTAACAAAAGAACTACCAACAGACAAGTCAGAAAACTACCGTCAAAAACAATAAGATCACAAAATTATATTGTAAGTTCCGTGATACCACAGATATTAATTAACAGTAGCCTCTGCGGCGAATGAGGTTTGGGATTTCATTAATTTCTATTGGATAAAGTCCAATTATTTTGATATGATGACAATAATTTTTTTGACTTTTATTGTTACAGAGTAGCACATTGTTATAATAAGGTGAAATTATTTCAAGTAACATTACAGAAAACTATTTCTGTAATACGTGAAATTAATAAACATAACACCAAAATGACATGAAGGAAAGACAAAAGAAAAAAAAAATCAAAGGAAAAACTTTGGCGCGGTAGCTTACTTTCCCAAGAGCATGTGTGTGTTTCCCCAAAGAAAGATGAAAGCAATGACGAACATAGCGATCCAGGAAGCCAGCGTTATAAAGGTCAATCCGTAGACATCAAGTGCCAGCCATATAGCTGTCGTTGCTAATAGTGCAACAACACTATAACTCTTCCTCTTCCATAAAGTTACATCTCTCACTATATCTGAGAAAACGTATGTAAAACATTCGCATTAGCAACGTAAGTAGTACGAGCCGAGGTGAAGAAGGGAGAAGGCGAGAGGGCTGTGAATGACTACTCGAATAACAATAAGGATCAGGGGAGAAGCTAAGCTTTAGCATATGTTTTCGGCCTAGAAGCTTTGGCGCAAAGCGTGAATATGTCGTAAGATGTTCCCTAAATATGTACAAACATTAAATTCAGAACCAAATTATTGGAGAATCTTAGTAGTTCAGTTGGTTGGCTATCACCTCGTTCCCTATCTTGTAATCTCCTCCCCATTTCCCCTATTTATTCTAAAAAAGAAAGAACCAAATTATTAACACTTAAGCTGCTGCCACAGAATTCAAAACTAAAGTTCAAATTTTGAATCTGCTCTGACTAAGATTAAGTTATATGAAATGATATAGTAGTGTAAAGATGAGTTGATTTCACAACTGATCATTCAACTTATAGTTATTATCTCAGAAAGTCGAAGTGCCATTTCTTTTGTTGTTGGAAGCAATTGAAATGAAAAAGAAGGGTGACTATTAACTATTAATGACCATATGAGAAATGAACCGGTGTAAAGATAATTCAACTTAGCTAGCTACATATGTTGGTGATCAATTTGATCAGGTTATTACCATAGTTACCCTTTTTATCAGGCTAAGGACCAAGGCTTCAACACAAAGATTTACTTAAGATCACATTATAATAGTTAACCTGAATGTGTAAAAGAACATTTTACACTATATAGTGTTGCGTAGAAAACATTAACTCATGGATTAAACCTGTATTGTTGCCAACATCAGGAGCTGATGAAGGTATTGGAGAGTCTTTTGAAGTCTGCTGCAGGTTGGATTCTGCAAACAAAGCAAAATATTATACTGTAGACAAAAAGGAACTTAAAAAAGAAGGGAGTATATGTGAGAGAGAAACCTGAATTGTGGCCAAGTTGACGAGTTGGTGAAGGTGAGGGAGATTCTGTTGAAGTAGTCTGCATATTGATAGGCTGCAAACTAAACAGAGCAAAAATGAAGGGAACTTAATTTGTAAGAGGAATTTGCGATAGAAATTGAGTTCAAAAGGAAAAAGGGTGAGGAAGAAATGTGAATGGGACAGTAAAGAGTCAGAGAATAGAGAAGGTCATTAGAAGATAAACACATTACACATGGCACTCAAGTGAGTGAAACGTGGAAGACATGCAGGGTTGCACCACCAAGCAATTCCTTGTAATTGAAACTCATTGCCCACAAATGAAAGGCTGATTTAGGCAAATGCCTTTTTTCTTCCTTTAAAAGTAAGTAATATTTAGGAATAATTACCTTACTAAGTAGATATAGTTACTATATTTACGTTACATAGCTATGAATTTTAATTTTTTTTATCCAATGTAGTGAACAATTATCAATTCGCTGGCTTACTTCCTTTTCCCCTTTCAAGACTTAAAACACTGGATATCCTAAAACACTCCTCCATCTCTCACTAAATTCCACTTTTCTTAATTTGCTTCCATTCTCTTTCTACATTGCACACGATTTTGCCTATTCTTCAAATCCTTGAATCGTGCTTTTTCAGTTAGGTAACGAATTTTATAATTATATGTTGGTATATATATCTAAGAGTTTTCTTCTATTGATTCTCTTATTTTAAGCCGTTAATTATAATTTTACATAAATGGCATATATATATATATATGAAATATATGTGACACAAAAGCTAATACATGATGTGTGTGTCTGACGTATGATATATCTTTGTATGTTTGTGTGTATGTCGTGTATCGTATTTCAAATATATATGATGGTTAGAGCACGTACACATAATGGATAATTGTGTATTTTGGGCCTGACATTATTTGATAACTAAAAGCCCAGGCCCTAGCTAGAATGGTTTTCAACTCCCAAAAGGTCCGTACAAGGGCTTAGATCCCAAAGTTGCATCAAGGTGGTTTGAATGTATAATTGTGTGCATGAGCCATTTGAATTATTTAATTGGAATTGTGTTAAGAAAGATAGGTAGGTTGCTTTTTTCGAGTACTTTATATTTTCGTTGTTTCAATTTGTTTGTGTTACTTTCCTTTTTAGGTTGTCTTAAAAAGAATATGAATATCTCTTTCCCAATTGATCACACTTTAATTTCAACATGCCATATGACATATTTAAGGTCACAAAATTAAAGACCAGGAGATTTTAAAAAAATATTTATTTGTAAAAAATTTATACTCAGTGAAACTAAAACAAACAAATTATAATGGAAGTGAATAGTAAAGAGCATGAAGGCAAAGGTTTTTTTTTTCTTCCTTTCTTTGGCGCCATTGTAATTTTTGCACCAAATTGGTATAATGCAAAATTCCATGGTTTTGTTTTCTTCGTGGAAATGGATGGTATGGCCACTAGGCACATGAGACCTTTCCAATTGCGACATTAAAATATCCAACTTGTGCTTGCCAATACAATTTTAATGTATGGGAAAAGGAAAAACAGACGTCACACGCTCAAAGGCATATATATATATATATACTCTTCATTTTTTTCGAGAATCTCAGTTGATTGGTTATATGAACTCTGTCGGTGAGGGTAAGATTACGCACCTTGTAATCCCCTCACCATTTTCCCTTTCGAAAAAATGCAAATACTTTTTTTTCTTTTATCCTTTTCATCAGTTTTAGGAATAACGACTACGGGTATTTGTGCCATATTGCGGGATCAGTAAATTATTTAGATTTCCACATGGTTTCTATTCTCAAGGTCCATTTTTTATCTCATGAGCCTTTGGAGGTACTTCTGTTTTAGAAGTTAGACGATTGAATTCAATTTCTTAATTAAGACATTGTTTTTAGTACTAAAAATTCACTTGGAAAATTTCTGTGATATACATACATTGTTGAAGTGGGTAACTACTTTCAATACTTTTTGGCTTTCTGCTAAATTAATTTCAATACTAAGTGGACGTTTGGTCATGAGAATTTTTCACTATATTTGAAAAATTATTTCACTCTATTCATAAAATGGTGTTCGTCATAAAAGTTTCAAATACAACTTGAAGTTGTATTTGGAAAAGTGAAAACACCTAAAAGTCTTTCCAGAAAGGTATGGCCAAACACAACTCCAACTTCAAAAATTTCATATAAAGTGAATTTTTTTTATTTTCCATGGCCGAATGCCCCTTAAGTTTCTCAACACACAAATAAAAAAAGTTCAGCTACAGAGAGTAAAGAGAGGGGCAAACTAGAGTTTTAATAATAATTCTCTTCTTTCTGATCTGCAACTGTCTAGTTTTTTTTCCTACTTGAATGAAGTGTAGTCAATAATCTACTAATTAAACTACTCCATGTTCATTGGGGACTCGAAAGATGACTAGTAACCTTGACGTAAAGGAGCAATAAGACCGAAAGATGTCATGTATTGTCTCTCATATTTTGTATACTAAACTTTTTGTAATTCTATGCATAAAGGAAATTAACGAAGGGGTATGATTATGATATCCGCATGCTTGCAGCAATAGCTGCCTATACTTAATAATGAGCATTTTAAAGCAGAAATAACCCTATTCATAGATGTCATGTCACTACTCACTACATGTTAATATACATCGATTTGTAATTGGTAGTCAACCCGAGGTTAAAAGGTTGTTACAATTTACAAATAAATTAAGTTAAAAAAGTAAGTGTAATTGTTGTGATTTAAGCTGATTTGGTAAGGGTATATGGGCTAGAAGTAGTGAATAAGATTGATTTTGTTGGAATTATTGGGTCGAATAAAATGTTGAAATTTTTTATTTGGGATTCAAGCTCAATTAACAAGTGGTTAAAAGGGAAGAGGGGTTTGAAAGAAAGGATTATTTGTATTGTGATGTTCATAATTCTCTCCCTCATTTCTACCATATGTCTCTGTTTTCCGCATTCCAATTCTCTATCAGTTTAATTATCATCTTTTCTTCTTAGCAGTTCTTCTATGTCATTTCCACTACTATTTCCTCGTAATTCTATTCCGTTAAGCTAATTCAATCAGTCAGTTTAATAAGTTAAGTGAATTGTTTAATTTGATGAGTTATCTAGGTTGTTACAATAATATAGTAAATTATAGAAGAGGTCAATGTTATGAGATGAAATTTAAGAGGAGATCTCTGATTATTATCCTTCAAAACAAAATTAGAGAGAATAATTTTCAACGAAGTTTTTGTTTTTTTCTCCTTATTTTTTACTACTAACACACTAGTTCCCCCCCCCCCCCCCCCCCCCACACACACACACAACACACACACAATTTTTTATTTTTTTTTTAGGAAAAGGGAATTTGGGATGCCCCCTAAATTGAAAGCATGGCGGTGGCTCACACGGTAAAGCCTTTTTACGTGTGGCACCCCACTCCACTCCACTCCCATACAAATCAACCACCAAACGTCACATGGCTCCCCATAATTCACTAGCAAATATTCCTTATTTCCATATTGACTGTTCAATTAGGAGTAATATTCATTTCTATATTATACGGCCAACCAAAATAGTTCTTTAATTTCTTTATCTAATTCCTTGTTATACACGATTCCATGAACTCGATAGCTGTTTAGGCCCACTTTATTATTGCTAATGATTGTCATTTGCCAGTAATGACAATATTGAGTTTAAAGCAATATTGGTGATTGAAGCTCCAATTTAGGCCTTGTCCGTCTCCAAAGGAAACATTGATTAGTACCACGATGGAAACTTCTCTATTTCTAGAATCGCTTTGACTTTAATTTCTATCTAAACCTGAAAATATTACTTAAAAGGCAACTGTTATGTTAAAAAATTACTGTAAAACAATTTTATATTGATGATATTGAAGTCCTTGTTATTAATACACCATTTGTTAATCTCGAAGCATATTATTAATTAATTTCCTACTTGATGTAGAGGCACGGATCTAGAATTTTTTGCTTTATACGTTAAAACTCAAAGATTTAGTATTGAACTCATCACATTCTTAAATTTATGATTTATACCTATTATTTCTACAATTTTTGTGATTTTTTACAAATAGAATTATACTATGCTTCAAATATACTGAGTTCAAATAAACTCGTTACCTTTTTCTCAAATTGTTATTTTATCAAACAAATACGAACTCGATCCAAATTGTTATTTCTCGTAAGAGAAAAGAAAAACATGTCCATCATGTGCTACTATTAGTTGTATAATATATATTAATCTCAAATTAGGCTTACTATTTAAAATAAGGCTCGTTGTATTACTACTATATATAAGAGGTTACAGCAGGTAGCTCAAGCAGATAGTTTTTGAACGACATGCCTGCTTAAGTTGTTTGCTTGCAAGTTGCAGTTGCAGGGCCCTATTAAAAAAAATTTAATATTTTTTCTATTTTAATTTAATTATCTTAATTTTTATTTTAATATGTTATATATTTGATCAAAATATTATGTTATATATTTGACAATTACGTAAAAGGTATTATAATAGCAATAATTAAAAAAAAATATTAATCGGAAAAATACAAAAAAAATTGGTTGACTCTCGAAATTCTATTAATACCTCATAAATTGAGGCAGAAAGAATAACACAATAATTAATAGCTGAAAATATTTAAAAACCATATAAGAAATTCGGTTCACTATCCAAATTTTATTTGTGCCACGTAAATTGAAACAGAGGGAGTAACATATATTATTTAAAAATGACGTAAAAAGTATTATAAGTCATAATAATTAAAAAAATATATAATAAATTTAGTGACTTTTTAAATTCTATCAATATATCATATATTGGCACGGGCTCCTGTATCTAGTTTAAATACAAACGTACGTATTCAAAAAAAATTATTTTTTAAAAGAAGTTGACAATTGTTCAAATAAAAATGGAATCTATATATACTTATTTAGTTGATAATAAAATAATGAAACTAGTGGTTTGGGTACATAATTATTTTTCCATTTTAAGTGGACATTTTAAAATAACAAAATTAGAAAGTATTCAACAGATAGAAATTGTTATTTTACTTGCATCATAATCCTGGTGCCAGTTCATTACTAGTATGGGAGGACATTAATTAATTGCTTTGACTTTACTAAGATCAACTTCATAGTACCATCGCCTCTGTGAAGAGACAGGAGTCCCTTGAATTTCAAGAATCATTGTAGATCATTCGATAATCTTTTTTTTTAATTTATAAAAGTTACTGCCTAAAAAATTTTACGTTAAAAATAATAATTTTTGAGTAATATTAATTTTTTCTTGTCAAGAACTATATCTATAAAATGGTACATAAAAAGTTTTTTTTCCTTATAAAGTAGTGCACCTAATTAATGAAAAATTACAAACTGTAGCATGTTGCCAGATTTTTATATTAACTGTAAATTTAGAGAAGAAGAAAAATTGTGAAAAAAAAGAGAAATGAAAAAAGAAAAAAGAGATGAAGCTCTTTGGATTCTGAATTCTGACCATGCAATATACATGTGAAAGCTGACATCGATTCTCTTGGAAATAACTGACTATACATCTTTTTCAAATTTTAAATGTTCAGCCGCTGTGAAAAAAAAAATATTCCCTCCGTTTCTAAATAAGTAATTTTTTAGCTTTTTTATTTTATTCCTAAATAAGTGATCTCTTAGATAATCAATAAGATATTAATGATGTTCTTTCAATTTTACCCTTTTTTACATAAATAGAATTTTACATAACCAAGAAATTACTAAAAAGATACATCGTTTTCAAGATATTTATTAAGGGTAAATTAGTAAAAACACTTGTTATTTTTTTTAGAAATAAGTATTTTTCTAAGGGATGTGCCTAATATGAAAAGATCACTTATTTAAAAAAAGAGTGAGTTTGCGATAAAAGTAGCAAGTGGTAATGTTGCGGTTGCTACCCCTTTGTAATTAAGAAAAATAGCATGCTGGATTGGTTGCTGCTCTTAAATATTTTCAGATGGCTCACGTCTCTCTATTCAAATCTCACAACACTCAACAGTTCCAATTAAACAGCTGATCCAACTCAACCCCTACTATATTTACACTTCACATATTAATGGCAAGAAAAAGAAGTATATTCATTTAGAAAAAAAGAAAATATTTTTCAGATGGTCACTCAATTAACATTTATTATCGCAGAACATATCTTTCTTCTTTATGTTATTTTTTATCAATGAAGAAAATGACTTTCTATGATATAACTACTAAGCTAAGTGGCCCTAAAACATTTATTTATATATTGCAATTCAAACTGCAACATTACGACTTTATATTCTATGATTTGTTGACATGCATCATCAACTTGAATTCTCCTTTTTCTTATTAAATATTTTAAAACAAGTTTAAGTTTTATACACTAATGACAATAAATCTTTACACACGTAAATTTATTCGATAAGCATTAATCGCTAAAAATGATATTAACTAGTACTCTCTTCGTCCCATATTAATTGGTCACGTTATTAAAAATAGTTGTCCCATATTAGTTGGTCACCTTCCCAAATTGAGAGAATTAATTAATTTTTTCCATATTATCTTTGCAATTAACTCTTTTTGAAAGTGTGAACACTTGTTTGTAAAGTTCCAAAAAAGTTTCTTAAGAGGAAATTAGTAAAACTATCTTCTTATTTATGATTTCTTAAAATGCGTATAAAAAAGAAATTGATCAACTAATATGAGACGGAGGGAGTAACAAGTAAATTTTATGATAAGTATTAAATGGTGAAAGTTACACTAATTGCTATCACATTGTCAGATATTAAAAGGTAATAATCCACTTACCATGATTAAGTGAAAAAATAAGGTAAGAATGCATAGAAATTTCTACCATGTTAAATCCTTAAAGAAAAGGTCTAATATTTGACAAGATGGACGCCGAGATTTATGGGGGGGTTAACTTTCAAGTTTTAACAACTACTCCAATCTTCTTTACAACTAGCCAAAAAAAAAAAAAGTGAATCAAAAGAGTGTAATGTCTAGTAATAATAACGCGGAATCGCGTGAAGTGCGCCGAATGTGAGAGTAGGCACTAACTATATAGGCCCCATCCAGTGAAGCTCTTTTTTGGCAACTTCCTCACACTATTTATATGCTGCTTACACAATCCTTGCTAGATCTATAACACACAATTTCTTCATTCTTTCTATTTTTACAACTATACTTATTAGATCATTCCCACTCAAACCTGGTATTATTTCCATTTCTCTTCTATCTTTATATGTAAATGTACATTTGATCTGTTATATATACTCTCTTTGTTAATGAACTAAAAATATATGTTCATTGGGGATTTGCAGGTATAAGGGGTTTTGGGTGTTCATTCTTTAAGCATTGCTGCAATGGGGAAAGTTGCATTTTTTCATTTGATTTGTGGAATCTTGATTTTTTGGAGTGTCTCTGTGGTGAAAGCAGAGGATGCTTATAAATATTTCACATGGACTGTTACTTATGGAAATGCTGCTCCACTTGGTGTTCGTCAGCAGGTTGATATTGTTTTCGTATTTCTACTGCTAGTTGGTATGGTTAATCAAGAAACTATAATTTCTGACGAGTTTTCATGTTTGAACTTATAGGTGATCCTCATAAATGGTCAATTTCCTGGTCCAAGACTCGACCTTGTTACAAATGACAATGTAATCCTCAACCTGATTAATAAGTTGGACGAGCCTCTTCTGTTGACATGGTGAGTCTTTTTTCAAAAAAAAATTTGCCTTTACGTATGCTTATATAGTCTTGGTCTAGACTTTTTCTCATAAATCTTAAGACATTTGAAAAGAGTAGTGTTTTGTTGACATATTGATTTCTATGAGCTGAGGGATATACTGTTTTATCTATGTCATTTACACTGTTGGAATCAACGTGGGACTGATCGAACTATCGGATTAAGAAGTGGATTCTCTTGATTTTTCTGTTGCTTTTGTAGTCGTAAAAATGTTGGAAAAAGAATTGGAATTGTAGTCTTACATGTCTGTCCTGTTTAGGAATGGAATCAAACAAAGGAAGAATTCTTGGCAAGATGGGGTTTTGGGAACTAATTGTCCCCTTCCACCAAATACAAATTACACTTACAAGTTCCAAACGAAAGACCAGATTGGAAGCTACATATACTTCCCTTCAACTCAATTGCACAGAGCTGTTGGAGGTTTCGGAGCACTTAACGTGTATGCAAGATCCGTAATCTCAGTTCCGTATGCTAAACCTGCTGGAGATTTCAGTTTACTTATTGGTGATTGGTACAAGAGCAGCCATAAGGTGAGCCTCTTGCCTGTTTCCTTGCATTGTGTCATATTGGAAAAATGTAGTTAGTTTAAAAACTCCATTCTTTTGGTTTTTTCCCAGTAGAAGAGCTTAATGTCCAATTTTGTGCTGCAGACGTTCTCAAAATTTTCCCTTGGTACTTGCAGGTATTGAGGCAAATATTGGACTCAGGGAAGTCTCTTCCTTACCCAAATGGTCTCCTAATAAATGGACAGAAGCAGTCTACCTTCAGTGGTGATCAAGGTCATTCTCAGCATTTGTCGAAATTCTCTGCTATAGTCTTTGACTTACTGAATTTACTAATACTCAAACAGAACAACTCATTAACACTACCTATCTTTTCGTCTTCAGGAAAGACATACATGTTCAGGATTTCAAATGTAGGCTTGAAAAATTCTATTAACTTCAGAATTCAGGGCCACAAGATGAGGGTTGTCGAGGTAGAAGGATCCCACGTCTTGCAAAACATCTATGATTCTCTTGATGTCCATGTTGGTCAATCTATGTCTGTCCTTGTCACATTGGATCAGCCCCCAAAGGACTACTATATTGTTGCTTCTACAAGGTTCTCCAGGAGAGCTTTTACTGCCACTTCAGTTCTCCACTACACTAATTCTAAGACACCCGTTTCTGGACCCGTGCCACCTGCTCCATCTGGTCAAATGCACTGGTCTATGTTGCAAGCCCGAACATTCAGGTACCTTTTATAGATTCTTGGTCAAGTGTAAGATTAAGAAACAAATACATATGCTAATGAAGAATTTCAAGAATAGTTGACACTTGATATCTAGGATTGTTTTTACTTCTCCATGGCCTAATCCTCTTTTTGTCTGAATTGAAGGTGGAATCTGACATCAAATGCAGCAAGGCCAAATCCTCAGGGTTCTTTCCATTATGGAAAAATTACAATATCAAGGACTTTTGTGATGGCTAATTCAGCACCTCTTATCAATGGAAAGCTGAGATATGCTGTCAATAGTGTCTCTTATGTTAATCCTGATACTCCACTAAAGCTTGCTGATCACTTCAACATCCCCGGAGTGTTCAGCTTGAACTCCATTCAAGCTTTTCCCTCTGGTAGTTCTCCTTACTTAGCCACAGCTGTATTTCCTGCTTCTCACCATGATTTCATCGAAATCGTTTTCCAAAACAATGAGGCCGCCATGCAGTCCTGGCATCTTGATGGCTATGATTTCTGGGTTGTAGGGTATGTCTTAACACTTAAAAAGTTTCTCATTTCTCCTAGTGATAAGAGGGGGAAATTGTTCTAATCCTTACCAATTGCTAATAATCTGCAGTTTCGGATCTGGCACATGGACACAAGCGAGTAGAAATAAGTACAACCTTGTTGATGCTCTGACTAGACATACTACACAGGTAACTTCGATTTCAGCCACTCTAACTCTAAAGTTTCAACTTTCATGAATCTGAACAGAGTTTAAGTTCTATGCACTAACGATATAAAAAATATTTGCATAATCGTGTCACTTATGAAGGCATTGATTGGAAATATGGTACAAATGGTAACTAACCTATTAAAATAGGTTAAACTACATTGGTCGTGTAAGAAGATCTTTACACTAACGTGCACATAACTTAAATTATAGTTCTAAGCATGAGATGAAATGGTTCTTGTAGGTATATCCAAAATCTTGGACTGCCATATTGGTGTCCTTAGACAATCAAGGAATGTGGAATTTGAGATCAGCTATGTGGGATAGGCAATATCTTGGACAACAAGTGTACCTCAGGGTGTACGACCCAACCCCAAGTCTAGCTAATGAATATGACATACCAACTAATGCTCTTCTCTGTGGCAAAGCTGCTGGACGACATCCTTGATTTGAGAAGTCCTATATATAGGATTTTGTTTTACTGGTCATGAGAGGTTGACTAGGACAGATTGTTGTAATCACATACCTTTGTATTTTTTTTAGTTGTTGGCTATACTAGTTTTTGAAATGCAGCTAATACGAAGTTCATTGTTAGATAAATTCCTATGCAAGTTCTAACGTTCAAAATTATTGCGTATACTTGAGCGTGATAAGTGTCAAACTTAGAGGATCCTTAATCTGCATTTCAAAAAATATGATATAACAATAATGACTATGATGAATTTGAGCAGGGCTACATGAATAATAGAGGATTCATATATTCGATCTAACACTCACTTCTAACCAAACGGAGTTTTCAAACAAGTCTTTCTTTTCGCTTTCTCCTTATCGAGCCTTCAACCTTAAAGAACAATTAAATTATATATATCGTCAGTGTAAGAAATTTTCACATTATCAATTACCTGCTATATTAGGTAAAGGTGACGTGATGGTGTAGAAGTGCCATTGGTTGATCTATTTTTAAATAAATTGGGCTAGTAAGTTTCACAAGTGGGCCTACTAGCCCGGGTGCAGTAGACTCTATTAGTAAACTGGGCCAACTGTTTTTACTTAGTGGGCCAAGAAATAGTATTTGGGAAGTTTGGGCTAGGAAGACTACAACTACAAAGGTGACAGTATTTGAGTAAGCCCACTGCTATAGCAACGTTGTCTTTGTTGTCCAAAACCAACAGACAATTTGATTTCTTATCCCAATCTCAAAGTACTTCTTTAATTTGTGTCTTAATAATGGTTTTATTTTTTTATAATATTTATTATTATTATTATTATTATTATTATTATTATATCTACTTTATTTCATGATATTAGAGTTTGAGTGGGATTAGGACCCTAATTTCCATTTCAAGTACTTCATTTGTTCCATTTTATATGATAATCTTTCCTTATTAATGTTACTTAAAAATAAATGACACCTTTTCATGTTTGAATAAAAAATCAACTCTTAAATTCCACATTATACCCTTAATAACATCCTTTTATAGCCATCAAAATGTCATGACATGTTTAAAACTATAAGTTTAAAAAATCTTTCATTTTTCCCCTAAACTCCGCACGGCACTCAAAAACACTGTCATATAAATTGAAACAAGGAAATACTTCATTATCTCAATACATTCGTGTTTTAAACGAGAATATTAAGAGATATACATGTGGGAGAACTTACGAATTACCATATGATAAATTGACTTTTATATTGTAATTCTCTTGTATAATTTTACAATTACATTGTGTTTAGTTTATGGATCTAACCCACCCTTCCCATTTCAATAGTCCTAATTTGTCCTATACACTATTATTAAGAGTTCAATATTTGCAATTGGTATATTGGTTTAAAAATATTGATGGAAATTCGAAAAGGGATGATTCAAACTTGACATGGACGTCAATGTTGTTTTCCATCCAGATGGGTCACGAAACTCCATAAAATTTAGTACTACTACTAGTATTAATATAGTAGATGTTTAAAGTTTTCAGAGACGTACTCTTTATATGAGTTTTGCTTTTTCTGGATCCAAAGAAGCCTCCCACTGTCTTCGTCAATTGCCTTGCATTGCATGTGATTCTTTAAATCTTAAGCAAGAGACTTGCGTCCTTAATTAATCATCGGTGCTAGTAATACAAGCAAGTATTTGTACACCCAAATTAAAAAAAACATAAAGTTCTCTCACTTCTTTCAATTATAAATTGAATACTCCCTTCGTCTACTGATTTTACTTGTTCATTATATTAAAAATATATGTCCACTTTTACTTGTCTAGTTTGAAAAATTAAGAGATAATTTATCACTTAATTTCTAATTTACTCTTATTATTAGAATAAATTATGCTCTGTCTATTTTTGAAAAACTTTACGCCACATAGACTATACATTGCGTATAAACACACAATTTAATTCATATTTGTGTATAAACACCTTTTATACACTTTATACAAAGTTGATATATTCTATATAATGATTTTTCGCCAAGTATAATGTTGTATAACATTGTATATTGAGCCACATAACATAAATATTTTTAAAACTTGTACTATATTTTTGAAAATTTCCCATTATTTTAACTATGATCATTTTTTTTGAAATATTGAATTTATTATATTCTAATTAAAATGTGATATAGTAAAATAATTATTTTATTGATTGATATTTAATTATAATGTGCCAAGTCAATTTTAGACAAATAAAAATGGACTAAGAAATCTTCAAAATATGATGATCGGATCCGTCTTGGCTGCGTTGTAACGTTGTCGTTTTTCGGAACTCTTGGATCCATTTAATTCTCTTCTCACCACCGACGTCGACGTATTTGAATCTGAAAGACAAACACATATTTCAACAATTTTCTAACAACTATATATAACTCGAAAGGAAAATATATTATCCATGAAGAGTTGAGTATCAAAATTAATTCTTCCTCCAGTCCTAAATACTACTTGTGTTTAATCAAACTAAATTTGTTACATGTTTTTGAACCTATCATTACTGTTCTAATTAGTGAAGTGCTAATTAAGTGAGATATTTAATTAAGGCAGATATAATTAAATGATACTCCCTCCGGACCACTTTATCAAAATGGGTAATATTTAAAATCGGAAGGAGCAAATACTCCTCCTGTTCACTTTTACTTGTCACTGTTTTATTTTTCGAGGTCAAACTGCATGAATTTTGACCAATATTTTAAGATGTATTTTTTCATCATATTAATATAAGAAGGATTGCAACTTATAGCATTTTTCGTATAGTTTTTGACCATCTGAATTTTAAAATTTATATATTAAATTAATCTACTTTAATTTAATTTTAAAATTTAGTTAAATTAACCTCGAAAAATGAAATAATGACAAGTAAAAATGAACGGAGGGAGTAATATGAAGAGAAGAGAGAGCATTCTTCACTAAAATAACATAATGAGACGTGCAAGAAATTTCTAGTGCAACTAGATCTAAAAATTTCTTCCTTGAGGATTTGTGAACTTCCAAATATACTACTTCTACAGTTTTACTACTCCCCTATTTCATATTAGTTGACTACCCTACTAAAAATAAGTATTTCATATTAATAAGTTGATCACCTTATTAAAACATTAATTAAATTTTTTTCATACTACTCTTGCCATTATTTTTTTTGGAAAGTGTTAAGTGTTAACACTTGTTTGTTACTCTTATAAAGTTTCAAGTAGGTTTCTTAAGAGTGAATTAGTAAAACTATCTTCTTATTTATGATTTTTTAACATGCGTGTAAAAAGAAAAGTGATCAACTAATATGAGACGAAAGGAGTATAAAGTGAACCCAAGGTTAAGCAAGAGTCCATTAATTAATTAGCATAAAGTGTGCCGCAGATGAGCTTAGATTTCTTCTCGAAATATGTGTGCATGCATGTCAACACTCTCATGGCTTTGCTTTAGGTAATTAGTAATCATGGCAACTTTATTTTCTCACAATCACATCTCTGTTGTATATATACTCTTAATTCAACTACTTCCCCTTTCCATCCATGTTCTATTTCCTTCTGTTGAGGATATTCATTTTTGTTCCTCACTTCATTTCCCTATAACATTAGTGGTAAGTTCTTTTAACTACATGATTCCTCATTGGTCCTAATTAATGGGAAGTTTCCCCACCCATTTTTCGTTTCACGTGTTGCATATTTCACTTATACATTTTAGTTTGACATTTCACATTTATTCTAGTTCAACATGTTAGTGATTTAATTAGCAATTGATATGAGACTGCTTTATCTTGAAAGAAGAAAAAAAGAGCGACCTAATAACATATAATTATTTGCGGGTGTATGTGCAGAAATGAGAGGGGTCATTTTCCCACAATTTTTACTTGGAGTTTTGGTCTTGTTAAGTGCTTCCATAGTGAGGGCTGATGACCCATACGTTTATGAAACTTGGGTTGTTACCTATGGTCAAATTGCTCCTCTTGGAGTCAAGCAAAGGGTAACATTTCTTCCACCTTAATTTGTATATAATTTGGTAATGATATAGTATAGTACTCTATAAGTTTAATAAATATATTTTTTAAAATCATGCAGGGAATCCTCATTAATGGGCAATTTCCTGGCCCTACCCTCAACGTTGTTACTAATGACAACGTTGTGATTACAGTCATTAACAAGCTGGATGATCCATTGCTAATAACATGGTACGCTACCGAAATTTTATGTCCACGTTAACTTTATTACACATCCGGAGACAATAAATAAATAAATTAAGTCAATCTGATCATGTAAAATTTCCTTTTGCAATAGTCAGTGTATAAAAATTAAACTATAATGAATTGATCTACAGGAACGGTGTGAAACAGAGAAAGAGCTCATGGCAAGATGGAGTGCTTGGTACAAATTGTCCTATCCCACCAAATAGTCAATGGACATACAAAATGCAAATGAAAGATCAGATTGGAACCTTCACATATTTTCCATCCACTTTAATGCACAGGGCTGCTGGTGGTTTTGGAGGACTCAACATATTAGCTAGGTCTGTTATTCCAATCCCATATCCAAAACCTTTTGAGCAATTCACTCTGCTTGTTAGTGACTGGTGGAAGACTGATAACAAGGTTCAATTAATAATCTCCTCCTTTACTTTCTTTACTCTATAATCAATATAATTTGATTGCAAATAAGTTCAAACAAATGGATAACACATTCTTGCCTACAACAATAGTTATTGCAGCAAAGGCTAGACCAGGGGAAATCTTTTCCTTTTCCAGATGCTCTACTCATTAATGGTCGCCCTAATTCTTTTAAGTTCACCGGCACGAAAGGTACACATTAAATGTCCCACATTGATTGAGGGAATGAGGTGCGTTAACCTCTAATTTTTTTTAACACTACTCACGTCATGAGTTATCTTTGGTATTAAGTTAGACCCAAAGTCCCATTTTTTTAACAATATATATTCATTGAAGCAGGGGCAGATGTAGAGTGTATATCAGGGGTTCATTCAAACTCAATAGCTTTAGCTCAGACACTTTATATGTGTTAAAAGATTCACTAAATAAGTACAAATACTCCAAGGTCACTAAATAGATTATGAACCTAGTAAATCAAATAAATTATTGTAGGATTCTGAATTCGAGCTCATAAAGTTAAAATCTCGACCAATTTATTGCGCCTGCTTTAAAGTAGTCTTACGCCTAATAACTTGAACAAGAAAACATGATGCTTACTATTACTAAATTGGTAAGTCATTTTGTTTTCTTGTGGTGTGATTCAGGGTATACATACTTATTTAGGGTGTCGAATGTGGGATTAACAACATCAATAAACATTAGGATCCAAGGTCACACATTAAAGCTGGTGGAAGTGGAAGGATCTCACACAGTGCAAGAAGTGTATGAATCCTTAGACATTCATGTTGGTCAATCCATGGCTTTTCTGGTTACTTTACATGCCAACCCCAAAGATTATTACATTGTGGCATCCACTCGTTTCACTAAGTCAATTCTCACAGCAACTGCCATCCTTCACTATCAAGGTTCTAATACTCCTGCCTCAAAACCTTTGCCTATTGGTCCTACTTATCAGGTTCACTGGTCGATGAAGCAAGCCAGAACCATAAGGTATATATATTACTCCCTCCGTTTTAGTTTCTTTGGTCTATTTTGATTTGGTACGTAGTTTAAAAAAATAAATAAGATTTTTGAATCATGTAATCTTAAATTTAAGATATATCAAATGTAGTAAAATGCCCTTTAATCTTGTGGTCTTAAACATGTCATGTGAAAAATTGGAATTAAAGAGTTGATGAAAAGGAAAAGGGTCATTCTTTTTTAAATGAATTAAAAAGAAAAGTAGGTCAAATAAATTGAAACGGAGGGAGTACTTGAGTTTAAGTTCTGAATATATATTTGACGGCTATAATATTTTTACATCATCAAGTTAAATTATACAGTAATATGTAATACTAACACATACTATTTTCATTTCATTTTATTTGTCTTGTTATAGACTCTGCACAAAAAATTTAGAAGTTAAGAAAACGTTTGAATCTCATGATTTTAAACTAATTAAAGATATGTATATGTACTTACATGTCATTCGAATGAAATTGAAACAGATGGAGTAACTTTTCATAATAAAAATGATCAATTAACCTGAAAAAATAGAATAAATAACCTGCTATAACATGTTAAATAAACTAACATTATAATATTTCGTTTACATTATCGATCAACATATTGCTGTGACATTTTTTTTGGCCGTGTTGTGAAGATGGAACTTGACTGCAAATGCTGCGAGGCCGAACCCACAAGGAGCATTCCATTATGGGACAATCCCAGTGATGAGGACACTGCTACTCGCAAATTCTGCTGGCAAAATCAATGGAAAGAAGCGTTACGCTATAAATAGGATCTCTTACATCAACCCAGACACTCCATTGAAGCTTGCTGATTATTACAACATTCCTGGAGTGTTTCAGTTGAACAAAATTAAGGACAACCCTTCACGTGGCGCAATGGTTCTTGATACTTCTGTATTTAACTTCACTCTTCATGACTTCATCGAAATTGTCTTCCAGAACAATGAGAACTCCATTCAGTCTTATCACCTTGATGGCAATGATTTCTGGACCGTCGGGTATGTCCAATTTTTCAACAACAAATAGCCGTGTTTAGGACCCCTATTTAAAAAATAGCCGAAATTTACAAAGTTTTTTAAAACTTAGCCATCTCAGAAACGACTTCAGACAGGTGAGTTGAAAATCGCGGGTCTGAAATTAAAAATCAGACTTTCAGGTTTGAAATTAGGTTTTGACACAGTTCAAGTACAAACCTAGCTAGAGGAACTTCAAATTCAGACCTTATATTCGAATTTAAGTTGCGATAAAGCGTAACTTCAGATCAAATGTCTGGAATTATATGAACTTAGCCTTTTCAAGCTTTGAAGGTCTGAAGTTGAGTTTGACAGAGCCCAACTTTAGACATTCAAGAAGAAAAAGTAGTAGCAACTTGCAATTTGCCAAAACTGACTAAACTTTAAATAACTTTTAAACACTGAATATATTTTAAATAGGGGTGCTAGAAACAACCTGGTATCATTTCTACAATTTTTCTAAAGCATTTTCTTCAAAAATTAATCAACACTACAAGTATTTTGCTTTCGATAGTATTTACTTAACGATTAACTGTAGTTATCTTTTAATTGACCGCTCAATACTTTATTCTTTGTTTATAAAGGTATGGACCTGGGTTGTGGAACACACCAATGAGGAAAAAATACAATCTAATAGATGCCACAACGAGATATACAATTCAGGTGTATCCAAATTCATGGAGTACAATATTGATGCCATTGGACAACAAAGGGATGTGGAATTTAAGGTCAGCAATATGGCCAAGGAGATACTTAGGACAGGAAACATATTTCAGAGTGTGGAATACCGAACATAGCCCTTACACTGAATATGAGATTCCACCAAATGCCCTTCTCTGTGGCAAGGCCAAACACTAGTACTAGGGGATTTTTATGTCAATTCACTCATTTGATGTATCTCTCTAGCTCTTTTTCTTTTTCCTGTTCAAAGTTTACAATTGTGTTCTCCCAATTTCTTATTCAGTTATAAAATATATGATTATATTGTGGGATATATGCAAGGAAGTTCACAGGTTTTATTAATGCTTATATTTCTCCTAGTTATAATGCCAAAAAATAACAGTCCTATAACTTGTGTCTATGTTTCCCCATTATATTTTCGGATCACTAATATTCTTATTATTAACATATCATTTCGTATTAGTCTTTTACTACTAACAAGTAATGAATATATAAAATAATATTAGTACAAATTAATTATTTAGACGTTGAAATTTTGATTACTCTATTTTGATTGAAATGTTATTTTTGTGTAATTGATAAACGAAGGGAATTGCTTGTACTTTTATTTGGATTTTTTGCATGTGTAAAATGTTACTCCAATATAATATAATTGAGACGTTTCTTGAAACGTCAAAGTCATTATCATTTTTTTTTTGGTAATGTCGAAGTCCTAATTCTTTATTATATGAGTACATGTAAGTCAAAATCGAATAAATTATAGTTATCAATTTACCGTACTGCAAAATACAAAAATCAAAACTTAAAAACATATAATAATGATATAGTACTTTTATAAAATCAAAAATCAAAATTATCACACTGACATTGTCAATATCGTATCATGCACATCCTTACCAGCAGAGCTCAGACCTCCCCTTTTAATAATTGACGTGTTACACATTTGGCCGGTTTGTCAAAACTGTAACAATATTTAATTTGTTTTGTAAGCATGTTATGAAATTTATCGTAGCTGACATTCTGCTATATACTCCCTTCGTTTCATTTACTTGATCCCTTTATCTCATGCTAAAAATAATTATTTTAATTTTCTTGTTCAATTTATAAAAATCAGGAGAATTTTATTATATATTTTTTTTCTATCTTAGTAAAACTACATAAAATAATAATGGTTAAATTTAAAGTTTCAATGCATCATTAACAATGTTAATTTAGTAAATACATTTTTAATTAATGTTTATTTAAAAGGTGTGTCAGGTGATCAATAAGGACCAATTAATATGAAATGGAGAGAGTATATATACCACTATAAATATATGTCTACAACTAATGTTCTCGATCATAGAGCAAGTGATTAATTAGTTAAACGCATCCTTTTGAACGTTATTTATTCTGGATTATTATTATTATTATTATTATATTATGTCATTCTTTTTGCTCTCTTGCTTGCCTGGACTTTGGGACTTAAAATTGAAGTTGTTATTTTGTGTAGATTTCATAGACAAATATTGATTTCAAATAAAAAGTCTAAATTAAAGTTTCAAATCCTATGACAAAATATATATATTTTTTCAAATTTTTCCTGCTCTAATAATTTTAATTATTATTATTTTTTTGAAAAAAGCCTTTCAAGAGACAAGATATAGATAAGATTTTGTCTCACTTGTTATGATTAATGGATAGAAACAAGAGATCGAGTACTAGGTACTTTTTATCATCGTAGTGACGAGGCGTTCATGAATCGGAACATAAACGAGCCAACATATTTTACCCATGCACCAATAATGCATTCTACTGTAGCTAGGAAAAAAGAACGGTGGACATGCTACGATAGATATTGAATATTATATTAAAAATTGAAATTTTTAATATCTATATTTCGATATTATGGTACTTTCTTCGTCTCATTTTATATGACATAATTTAATTTGGTATGGACTTTAAGAAAGAAAGGAAGACTTTTGAAACTTGTGATCTAAAATAAGTCTTAGATGTTTGTGTGGCTGTAAATCATTTCATTAAGAGTACAATGGGCATTTTAAAGTTGAATTGTTACTAAATAAAAAAATGTGTCATTCTTTTTTATACTGATTAAAAAGGAAAATGGGACAGAGAGAGTAATTTTTATGGTATTTGGTATGTATTTTAAATTTTTTTCATATTTGATATAATATTCAATATTTATAAAAAAGAATACTGAAATATTGAATATCATAGTAAATAGTTACATATACAATATATTCATATATATTACTATTAGCAAATATATAAAATAGTATTAGTACAAAACTAATCATGTAGATGTTGGAATTTTGTTTACTTTACTTTGATTGAAACGTTATTTTTGTGTAATTGATCAACGAATGAAATTGCTTATATTTTTTTTTTTGGATATTTCTAAATGTGTAAAATGTTAAGTACTTCAGTATGATATAATTGAGATATTTTTTAAAAAGTCAAAGTCATAATTCTTTATTATATGAGTATATGTAAATCAAAGTCGAACAAATTATGGTTATCAATTTACCGTATTGTAAAATATTAAAATCGAACTTTAAAATACCAAATCATACCGAATAAATTTGATATGATAATAATATACTACTTTCAAAAATCAAAATTATTAGTTGGCATGTTACACATGTGACCGATTGGTCAGAACTGTTACAGTATTTAATAATTGTTAGGTAGACATGTTTTAAAAATTTCGACATTGTATTATATATACCACTATAAATATATGCCTAGAACTCATGTTTTTTATCATAAAGCAAGTGATTAATTAGTTAAACTCTTATTTTTGAACGATAATTACTATGGATTACTATTATTATGCCACTCCTCTAGCTCTCTTGCTTGCCTGGATTTTTGTCCAAGGCTTCAATTTATTACTAACACTAACAACTAATAGAAGCAGAAAGCTTCCTCCAGGACCCTTCCCATTACCCATAATCGGAAGCCTTCACTTGCTAGGGAATCAACCTCACAAATCACTTGCAAAACTGGCCAATTTTCATGGGCCAATTATGCTTCTGAAGTTGGGACAAATAATCAATGTGGTCATTTCTTCTTCAGACATGGCCAAACAAGTGCTACAAAAGCAAGATTCAGCCTTCTCTAGCAGGTCTATTCCTGATATGGTCCAAATAGACAATTTTCACATGTTCTCCGTTTCTTGGCTTCCCTCTTCCCAGCCTCAATGGAGAAGTCTCCGAAAAATCTTGAATTCCCACATCTTCTCCGTTAACAAGCTTGATGCTAGCCAGCACCTTAGGTACGTTAACTAACTGTGTGACTACATCATCTAAAAGTTTAACTAAGAGTGAAGAGTGAAAAACACACCTAAAGTATTCCGGTTTTTTGAGTTTCCTACCTGAACTATCGCAAAATTTTTAGATAAACACAAATGAACTATCAGTTAATGTTTGAGTTTCATATCTAAAATTTCAAGGAAACTCAAACAACTAATATATAGTTCAGGTGTGTTTCGCTAGACATTTTGTGATAGTTCAGGTAGGAAACTTACACACTTGATAGTTCAAGTATATGAAACTCAAAAAACTGAAATACTTTAGATGTATTTTTAGCCTTTGCTTAAAATTTAAATTGTTTCATGGGCTAAACATGCAAAAAAAATAAAATGTTTGATAGTGAATGGCAGTGAGACTTCACTGAGAACCTCTCTGCATGCTCTAATATCATGTTAACTATGTGATCACGTTATCAAAATTCTTAAGCTGTTAGAGAAAACACACTTTTATTTACTGAATCATGTTTTCAATAAGGTACAAGAAGATCCAGGAACTTGTTGTTTACTGTCAAAGGAGTAGCCAAATCGGGGAGGCGGTAGATATTGGTGGAGCAATTTTCAGGACCTTGTTGAATTTACTTTCCAACACCCTTTTCTCAAAGGACTTGGCGGATCCGTGTGTAAATTCCGGTAAAGAATTTAAGGATTTGGTGGAGAATATAATGATGGATTTGGGTAAACCAAACTTGGTGGATTACTTTCCAGTGCTAAAAATAGTAGATCCTCAAGGACTAAGGCGATATAATTCTCGTTTTGGAAAGCTACTAAAGCTATTTTATAGATTGATAAATGAGAGGCTGGAGCTAAGGAAGTCCCAAAATTATCAAAAGACTGATGTTTTAGATGCCTTAATCACAGCCAGTGAACATACGCCACAGGAAATTGATCTTAAGAATATAGCAACAATATGTTTGGTGAGCTATCTTTAATTCTCCTTTTTTTTATTGGGGGTAGGGGAAGGGATTACAAGGTGAGGAATCGAACCCTTCAACCACGAGGTGAAAGTTTAGATAGCCAATCAACTGAGCTACTAAGATTCTTCTAGCATATAGATATATATGAGGTAACAAAATATGAGGAAATAATCTGTTATGGCCACTTACAAATTGAACAAAAAAAAAAATGATATTTTCAGATCTCTGATGTGTAAAAATGAAATCTCTTGTAAAAAGGACATAAAACTAGAAACGAGTTTATAAAGGGCTACAAAACTAGGTTTCCTATCGGAAATACTGAATTCAATTGAAGGCATTAAATACGCATGCATTGGTGAGTTATCCCGTACTTGGTTTGCATGATTGATTTCTTTGAGTAATTTTCACCTCAAAGTTCATAGTGTATTTTCAGGACCTATTTGTTGCCGGAACTGACACAAGTTCAAACCTAGTGGAATGGGCTATGTCTGAGATTCTTAAAGCTCCAGAGATTATGAAGAAAGCCCAAGCCGAGCTTGTAGAAGTCATTGGAGAAGGCAAGGCAATAGAGGAAGCTGACGTTGCCCGACTCCCTTACTTGCAGTGCATTATCAAAGAAACTTTCAGGTTGCACCCCCCAGCTCCTTTTTTGGTTCCTCGAAAAGTAGAGCAAGATGTTGAGGTGTGTGGCTACACTGTCCCTAAAGGTTCAAAAGTGTTGATTAATGTGTGGGCAATTGGTCGGGACTCAACTCTTTGGGAAGACCCTTCGGTGTTTAATCCTGATAGGTTTAAGGATTCAAAATTGGATGTGCGAGGTCAAGATTTTGAGTTAATTCCATTTGGTGCTGGTAGAAGAATTTGCCCGGGTTTTCCCTTGGCAATAAGGATGGTTCCGGTTTTGCTTGGCACACTGTTGAATACATTTAAATGGAAAATTGAGGGCGCCATTGCACCAAAAGACTTGGACATGCAGGAGAAATTTGGCCTCACTTTGGCCAAACTTCGTCCTCTCCGAGCTGTCCCACTTCCCCTCTGAAAGAGATTGGAAGTATCTGTGATGATGTAATATACCACAAATTACAATAATTACAGTTATCTGTATTGGATTTTACTTCATAAGAAAAGAGATCGGGAAGTAGATGTATTGGATTTTACTTGAAGTTCAGAAAATGCAAGGCAATTTGAAGATTTAAGTTCATCCACAGCGTTTGAGATGTAATTTTTCTCCTTTCATAATCACCTCATGTTTAATTTTAGTTGAAATGATTACGTCTCTTTGCGCCTTGATCCATTAATTAATTTTCCTCGTATAAATATAATTATAGTTATGTCTTTAGAATTAGAGAAAATGCATCAAGACCCCCTAAAGTTGGTCGACATTTGGAAGTAGACACCTAAACTTTACGGGGGTCCTATTACCCCACTAAACAATTTTAAATGATACTATTACATCATTTTCGGATAAATCATAAGTCTGCTCAATTGAACCACTAGAAATGGGATGACTCAATCGCCTCATGAACTAGCAAAGATTATGAGCGTTGGGTCATCAACGACAACAAACATGCTTTCCAGTAAAGTGGCTCCCTATCGCAATTAGAGCATGGTCTTAGTAGAAAACACAAACTCGATCTACCTTGAGGCACTTAATATGCTCAATAATAGGGATTTTTGTCAAAGTTGGTGTTGATAAACAGCTAGAAGAACCAAGAGTTATTTAGTCGCAAGCCCCAAAAATGCAGGTCACTCTCTTATCAACAAGGAACTCCTTCGAAGAGGGTGCTGTATAGTAAAGGGGGTTAAACGTATTTTATGATGAAGGGCAGTTCAGAATCAGATCACCTTATAGGCATGCCAAACTTGTCTCCAAACAAGTAAGCCCCAAAGGTCAAAGCTATCTGATACTAGCAATAAATGGATAAAATAACTAAATAGTTGCAGAGTCCACTTATCTACGGACAGTCGAGTCATTGAGAGACCTCTAGAACTAGCCCAAAGAGGTCAGAACATTTGGTTGCGAACTAACGACTTTTGACAGGTCCACTGCGATGAGCAGCTCTAGAAGACCTTAATGGACTTCGTTATACTGGACCCAAAAGGTAATTTATGGAGTAGAAATTCAAGTGCAGACCCAGAGCATATCAGCAATGGCTCTTCCATAATAGTTAATAACGCGCATTAAAAGATCCACACAATATCAGACAATAACCAAACACGTGCAATCCTGTGTCTTGGGAAGTTTGAATCAATCCTTTGATTAGTGATAATGCTTTGCTTGAGCACAAGCAATAGTTCGAGTTTGGGGGTTTGGTATGTTGGTAATTTGCCAACTTATTTAGCTCTCAAGTATGAATTGTTGCATCGATTCTATGTCTTTAGAAGGAATTTATGCTTTTATTCTCTTATATGCAGGCATTCATGTGAAATAAAAATAGAAGAGGATTTGAACCCAAATGGACTATAAAAGGAAACCAAGTCAGGAGAAGATTGGGAGAGAAGCAGTCTGGAAGAGATATGCTTTTGGACATGTGTGACACAAAATGGTACTTGCGTTTCGTAGGAGGCACGCAGGAGCAATGCACAACATTGCCTAGAATTTTTGGGCACCTGCATGCTGCAAGTCAGCTTATGCAGTTGCAGGTGCCAACACATGAGAAGCCATAAGTGAAGATTGTATACTTCTTGAGGGACTCGACACCTTTTTTCCACAAGTCCTAACATATGGTCGTAGGTGCCAGCGCATGTGGAACCGCAAGTCACCCAAGAAGATAAATAATCCAGAAATTAGTTGCATATTCAGGAAACTTTCAAGGCCTATTTTGGGATCTGTATAAGGAATAATATGTTAAGTTTTGTCCTAATTTTTAGTGAATATTGAGTACACTTTGTAGAGTACAACATTTAGCTTTTTCTTCTTGGAAAATAGTGAAAACTACATTGTTAACCATTCAAAGCTTGGAATTGAAGTTAGTTTTCTGCCGATGGCCATTTCCATTTTGCATTTCGTACATAGGGCATTTATAATAGGAAAAACAAACAATATAAAAAAACTAAGAAAACTAAGAAACACTAGAAAGGAAGAAGAGAAAGTATTTCGCAACGTTAACGCAATGTGATTAAAGTTTGATCATGCGTTGATTTCTTTACCCCATAGCTGATCTGAGAGCAAGTTCATATAGCGAAATGGCAAGTAACACGAGAAAGGAGCACAATTGTAGTTTTGACAAGTATGATATGTACATATGGCTTTTATTTCGTTCAGCTGTGCTAGTCATTTGCTAGAAGCCTCCACATATGCAACTAATAATCACCATTTTCAGACATCAGATGAAAACAATTGTACCTCACCAACCAAGAAGATAAAGAGAATAAGGTCCCTTTAGGTCACTACAAGTCAGCCGAGCATGGTTGGACGCCCTCTCTGGAGCATTCTCTTGAGCACTACCATCCCAAAAGCAGACTCTGGTGAACTAAAAGAAAGCAATACATAACTTAGCTGGATCAATACCATCTTTAAATTTCGTTAAAAAGAAAGCCTTGCATTTATGCATCTGCTTCAATTGAACACGATTTTCCATTAGTTTGTCACCAGTACACAAACTGCATCTAGCGTCCAAAAGTATTTTTGACTTCCCATTAGTAGCTTAAATCGGTGTCTTGATAAGATTCACATTGTCATTGTATTTTTAACTAAGGCGATCTTCTAATTTCTGTATCACACCAACATTATCGAGGAACGAGGATAATAAGACTTCTTGATTATAATTGAGGACATTAGCAGGAGATGACACACACCACAGTTTCATCAACTAGATAAGTTGTCTCTGTAATTGCGGCAAACACAAAGTTAAGGATAGTTTCAACATGCATATAAATATGAAGTACCACCATATCATACTGTTCACAGAATTGAGTCAATCCAGAGTTCCAGGAGCCTAGTTTCGAACCTCAGTAATCATTGATCACTAATTTCCAAATGTTTTGTAAAGTAATTTGTGATCTAACTGTAGATTCAGTTAAAATAGAAAAAGGAAGAAGTATCTAAAATATTTGCGTCTTCACAAAAATTTAAAATTGCGGCAAGAGGAAATAAGTAGATAAAAGTATTCATTAAGTAGAAGGAAGAAAATTGAACCCTGGATGTGTTTGTTTCGCACAAGGCACCATAGCAGTACTACATCTATGACCTGAAGCTCGCATGCTTTATATCCTACAATAGTTTGTCTTTATGTACACTTAAGCCTTTAGAGAATAGAATTGTTAACAAAATGTAGCAAAGTTGCAGGCCTTAAGATGTGTAGGTGGATGAACAAAATGTAGCACAGTCGCATATATTAAGATGTATAGATGAGAACATATGCAAAACATAACATCCCCAATGAAAGAAGGTAAATTGAACGCCCAGAGATGGTCATGCAGTTTGCCTTAATGAATAACTGCCTCATTTAAGAAATGGAATGATATATATTAAAGGTAAAACAAGGAGAAGAGGAAAATAGAGATTACACAGAATGCAAGAGAGATAATATCAACCAAGCTGATATTTCCTCTTATTTTCCTCGATATGTGGGGTAAAGGGGGAACTGATATTGAACATATAAACCTTTTTGTCCCCGTGAAACTATCATAATTAAGGGATTACTAGATTTTCGGAAAAAAGATCAAAGGATATTCAAATAAGCTAATAACCTTTCCCAATACCTAAAAGTAGAGTAAAGAGAAGATATCGCAAATATCATTGCAGGAAAAGGCAAATTATATCTTCTCCATTCTGGAAGAAATATTCATGCTAGTAACACCCACGTCATAGCCATAATTCCTATTGATGCTAATTAGAAACAAACAGACGTAAGAAAGCAGAAGCGACACAGCAGTGAACTGAAGAAGTGACAGCTTTATGTATAGCCTGCATAATAGCTTATTAGCATGCATTGTCAAACTTGCAAAACCATTTTCACTGACCAGAATAACTACAAAAAGTTTGTAACATGTCATAACTTAGCCAAAGGAGGAAAATTACCTTGAGATAGTTATCTCAAAGGGAAATGAGGCACCCTCAAGATTAGATACTGGGGGAATATGGTCCTTTTTCTCACTTCCAAAGTTGATTATCTGAAACAGAACTTCACGAAGAGATAATTCCAGTCCTGAACGTGGAGCATCCCTCTCCTCAGGTGAACTCTCTGTGATAATTGATAGACAAAAAGGGAATATCTCTCTTCAAAAATGTAAAAACTGGAGCATTTGTAAAACTAGAAAGCTAAGAAATAAAGACAAGTTAGTACCTCCAAGGTTAAGAACTTTGGAGTGATGAGACTTGCCAGAATCTGCTTTTGGATGATGAGCCACACTCAAATTTATGTACCAGTATTCCCAGTAGTGACGGTCAACTTTGTTTATGAACCATGAGGTCTCTTTGTTTTTGACCTCATGATAGAAGGCTAGGGAGAGCTGCATCATTTTGACGTTGCAATAGAAAGTTTCGTTAGCCACTACTAAATCCAACAGCAATTAAGTTGCAAAAAAGTCCTGAGTAAGAAGGTATTAACAGAGATAATTTCCTAACTAATATACAGCCTGTGTTGGAAGTAAAGAGTACGAAATAAAAGACTCCAAGATATCATGAGAAAAATCTCAAGAGGAATGTGTCCACATTTAAAGAAAAACAGAGATTATTAGTTAAAAAGGTAAAAGGAACAAAAGTAACAAAGAATATTGAGCAAGTCAGACAAGCTCGGATCACAAACCTGGTGTTTCTGGATGGGGTGCTTCTTCACCCTATCAATGAATTGGGTAATCTTCTCATCAATTTTCCTCTCAACTTCAACATCACCACATTGCACCTGCTTAATTTAACATGAAACAAGAAGAAACTAAAAGTTCACGTCAGTAAATATACATCTTGGAATAGACTCACCAGAAAACCAGACCCCCCCTTCCACCAAGGGAAAGAAATGGAGTCTCAAAATCAGAAAAAATCACTTATTACACTGATCTCACCTCCGATTGACATAATTTAAGGGCCGCTCAAGTTCTGAATAGACACCAACTTCTTGTCTTGGTTTAATGCGTTATAATTGACATTGTCCATATTGGCCAGTAGTTAGTTTAACTTCATTTTTAAGTTTGTATCATCTTAAATCTCATCCAGTCTCTGTTAACTTTTGCTTTCTTTAGAAACTTATTTACATACAGTTTCGATTAATTATGGTCCGCACACAGTTCATAAAATCTTATAGTTGCAAATAAAGATTCTAATGAATAAGTGAACTAAAAAAAATAGATTAACATTTCTTAGTTCTGTTGATTCTTGTCTATATAAGATTTTATGAGAATAGAAAATTCATTATGACATTTTTTCAGCATCAAAACATTAACATAAAAAGCAGCAGTAGATGATTTACTTTGGCACTCCATTCAAATGAAAATTATAGGGGGCCAAAATTACAGAACATCTCAAACAAGAATTATCAGAAAATAATAATAAGAAAGAAGAAAAAAATAAACATGCAGACATTTGTAGAATTTGTTAATACATAGCACGTCCTTTCATTATGAAGAACTAACTATGCTGGGTTAGTCCTATGTCCTAATTAAATTAAGCATCAGTTGGATTTCACTTCTTGCAATGGAGATGCTTACAACCTGGTCTTTGATTCTACAATAAGATTATAATAACTAGGGAATCTCAGGGGAAAGAGAAAGTAAACATTTTAACGAAAACACAACTGAATTTTTTTTGCACTGACTCAAGTATCAGTATCATAAAGCAACAATATACAATAACCTAGTATACCAAGCATAGAACTGGTCTAATCCTTTTCAAAGTGCATTACTACAAACGATTGATTCATACACCACTAATGGGGAAGAAGGGGGGGGGGGGGGGATGGAATTACCAACCTAATACTAAGAAACAGACAGAGATAAATACATTATCAACCTAATACTTTGACAGTTCAGAAATTACTTACATATGTAATATCAAAGAGTTCCAAATCTATCTCCTTTGGACGCATCAGACCTAATGCTCTGTGGCACACAATTGTATGAAAAATACCTGCAGCCATTTTCACCTTTCTATTTTTTAGGGCAATGCTACACAAGGAATCCTTAGTACAATAAAAAGCACTCGGAATCCCATGATAGCAATATGAAAGAATATGATAAAACCAATCAGAAACTGAAATTCGTGCCCCCTAAATTTGGTCCATAATGTTATCTTGTAGAATGATGAACTATACAAAAACGGTAGATACTCTATTCCGTCATAACCTAAAGTTACACATCAAATTAAGCAAAAATCCTTATGCATTTTAGTCTGGATTTTGTACTGTTAAGGATCTTAACTAAGGCATCTTGTGGTATATGATTCACATGTATCTGTTTTAGCCTTAAGAATTCTTTCAAAGTACTCATATATTTTCTACTAGACCGGTCAAGGAAACAAAAATATTGGAATGCAAAACATTTATGATTTCCTTCAGGGCTATAGAATTAATGCAGTTACATGTTATAAAATACTCTAGAGTTATAATAATGTAAAACTTTCGTCATTTAGTCAAATATATATATATATATCTAATCACTTTCCTTTAGAGTTTAATTATCAAGAGGAGTAGTTTTCTCTCGTCTTCACAGCCACAATGGAAACAATAAAATCACGGCATGATTCGACATTTTCAATTCATCGGTACACAGTAAAACTAAATAATGCAAAACAAATCTGAGGAGATATCGCTGAGTAAAGCTATATATTAAATGTTCTAGAGTTATAGTAATGCAACCTAATTTATTCAATATGTATATCTAACCACTTCCCTTTAGAGTTTAATTATCAAGAGAAGTAGTTTTCTCTCGTCTTCACAGCCACAATGGAAACAATCAACAGCGTGATTCAAGTTTTGTAATTCAAGTAAAACTAAGTAATGCAAAACAAATCTGTTGAGGAGATATCACAGATGGAACTTCTTCGTAAAACACACCATTACCTGACCTTACATCGAAATTTACGCATACTAGTTTCCTAATACACAGATAATCACTCGAATGGTTACAAATTACGGATCAATTGATGTAAATAAAGAAATAATCAGAATGATTAAAAATGAAACAGCAATTTTTAATAGCTGATCTTACATTGGAGAACTTCTCGTATCTGAAACTCCTCCACATCCTTCAGTGAAAAACTTATAAAATTACATTGAAGCTCGAGGCATAAACAATCTGAGAGGAATGTAGAGAGATGCTTACAAGTTCTTTCGACTGGAAAATTTCAAAGCTCATGATTCCAATCGTAGTACGTATATCGTGTGATGATCGAGAATTTGAAGACGATCGATTTCGCAATGGCGAATTCGATAAACCCTAGTGCATGTGGCTCTTGCTTGGCAACTGCAAATTAGTTTCATTCTGTTTTATATAATCCAGTACTGCCGGTTTTATCGGTTATCAAGCCCTTGGTGGTTTCTAGTGGCAACGCCCGAATCGTAACAACCCGTCTATGCCGGAATTTAGTTGTGAATAATAAGTTATACTCTTGAATCAATAAGGTGAGATTACAATAAGTGAATTAAATAATGGCAGAATTATTTAAATGATATATCTATGGATAGATGTTTGGTTCCTTGAACTAAAAATGAGATATGTGGAACAATATAAAATATTTTTTTGGCTTAATACTAGCTAGATTCTTCCTCTCGATGACGAGGGACGAAAAAAAGATCCACTTTTATCGGAATATCCGATTCAAGAGCAAGAAATGAAGAGACAATAAATTTATTTTGGGTCACAAAAAGAATCAGATCGAAGGAGAAAGGTTAAAATCTTAGCTAATTCAACTATTTTATTGATGCAGGAACAAATTTTTCTTAGCCCTTAAGCTTTAAGCTAGAAAGTCAAAAGCCTTTTAGTCAACAAGTACGGATTCTTAGACTGACATCTTAGAATAATAAAGTTGAATAATCTTTTTATTTCTAATTTTAACATTGGATTTTATATGATTTTTAGAGGTAAACTTTGGAGAAGGACATAATTTGTATTTTATTATCTTATACCAAAATTGTTATGCCATATTAAATGTGATGTAAAAATAATACTACGTACAATTATAGTGTAAATAATTCGAAATTGCTTACTACTCAAATAAAAAATACAACCAAATGTGAAATAAGATAATTTATATTTTATCCAAAATTATTGTCTCTGTAAATTATAACCAAACGCCCCCTTAATATTTTGCTTAGCTCGGTATAATAATTAAAAGAAGTCAAGAATCAAGAGTAGCCATTGTTAACTATTTGGTGTCAAATAATTTATCGGAGAAGTCCACATATTCTTTTGTCAATGAATACTACAAGATCAATTTTGTCATTACAAGCAAATACGTATTAATTAGTAAAATCAGTACTAAGTCGAACTCGAATTTCCTTTATCAATTACTGATCGATATCTTTCGTTAGATTACGACCTCGCGGAATACGAATTTCTTTTCTCACATCATTTCTAGTTTCTCAAATATCTAAGAGAGGTTATATATTGACCGTTACTACTTACTTCTAAGCAATAAAAGGTACTCTATCCGTCCTTTATTAGTTGTTCAATTCCCTTTACATGATATTACTCCGTTCAATTTTACTTGTCACTTTTTCACTTGATACACCTATTAAAAAAACAATAATTGACATAGCAATTTTACCACATTATATTTATTAATTAATGTTAGTATTAAGTCTTGAAAAAATGATTTTAGAAATAAGTAATTAATACTAAGGGTAAAACATGAGAAAAAATAATTGTCTTTTTTTGATAAGTCAAAAATGACAAGTAAAAATGGTAATCAAAAATAGAAATAAGTGACAAGTAATTTTGAACGGAGGGAGTACTTAAGAAATCATAAATAGAAAGAATAATTTACTGATTTATCCATTAAAAAATATTTTTGGAACTTTATAAACTTGTTTACACTTTCAAAAAAATTAATTGCAAGGGTAAAATGAAAAAAAAGTATATTTAATTCTATCTTGGTTTTGTAAATTACACCTATTGTTGATAATATGGAAAACTAATATGGGACCGAGGGAATATAGTATTACGAATTATAAAAAGAAGTTAGGTCAGTTAAGTTGTTACTCCCTCCGGACCACTTTACATGTCGTCCTTACTAAAAATAGATGGTCCAAAATATTTGTCATTTTAAAAAATCAAGATATATTTAGTTGTTTGTTTTCACCTTTATCCTTAGCCATAAATATGGAGAGATAATAATAAAGTGCAAAAGAGAGAAATATTAAATATTGAGGAGTAATAAATAAGGATAGTTTAGTCAAATTACACTCTAGTTAATGTTTGTATTAAGGGGAGTGTAAACAAAAAATGTGACAAATAAAATGGTCGGGGGTAATTTTATTGGCCGAACGACGAACAAACTTAATCTTATAACCGTAAGTTTTTGTTGTTCCACCAAAAAGACAGGCCAAAAGATTAAGATAAAAGTCGTAATTGTTGTAAACAAATGTGTGGTAACACAATGTTGTCTTCTTGTATTGTGGATGTCCACACTATAACCTCATTGATGAATAGTAACCTTCCACCTCCATAACCTCCTCCATTATATCAATGGTTAAGGTCATATTAGTGACAACCTTTTGTATGCCTCTATAAACACTATAAATAGAGGCATATTAGTTCATATTATGTACACTTGAAATACTGAGAAACACTTTGATATTTGGAAGAATAAGAAATACTCTCTTCTCTTGTCTCCTTCATTTCTTGTCTATTTCTTGCTTCATATTTTTAATCTTTTAGCTTAGTTTTATAACACGTTATCAGCACGAGGCTCACAAATTAAAGTTAAGATTTAAACATCAGTAAATTCACTATCATTGTATGAAGCAATAGAAATTAAATATCGGCCATATGTGACTCAACAAGGTTAGTACTTTATCAGCCAATATTAGCTCCATTCCTTTACTGTCTCAAATGATATTTGATCACTGGGTGTTGAATAATTAATTTTAATTTTTATGAGTGAACTCTCTAATTAAGGTGCCATAAATTTAATACCTGGCAGTAATCTTACTTGTATGTTATTTTAGGATAGTAGATGTCAAATTGTTACATATTGTACACACTAACTTTCTTACTGTTTCTCTTTTGACTTTTCTTTATATCTATTCTCTGTTACTAACATACTTTGTACAGACTTACTGGAATTCTCATGTTTAGAGACATTTCTAATTTGATAATAAATTAACTTTGGCACAATAATTATATCTTTGGTGGAGAGTAAGACGATAGATTCAAGTTCTATTGCACCAAAAGGGTAAGACATTGGGTTAAAGTCCCGATGCAGCATAATAATAATATTTGAGGGTAAGACGGTAGATTCAAGTTCTATCGCACCATAAGGATAAGACATCAATTTTGAGTCCTGATGCACTATTCATGTGAAAAAATGTTGGGTTAAAGTCCCATTATATTATGGCCTAACACGCCTTTTTATGGATAAAACGTTGGGTTCAAGTCTCAACCCAATATATTGATGATAATGATGACAGAGGCAAAATAATGGTCTTTTAATGAAAAGCCATAAAATCCACCCAATTGATTTGCTCCATTCTCTTTTATGAATGTGGTAGCAGTGCATAATATGTCTGAAAGAACACAAGTGACTGAATGAATGAATATGGGGGTGAAGGGACAAAATAAAAATAGTCATCATTGTGGTAGTTGGGTTCAAATCCCATAAAATATGGTCAAACATATGTGTAAGGCGTTCGATTCAAGTTCAACGCAATATATCTACGATATAATGATGACTGAGCAAATTGATATGCTCTTGATAAAAATTGTGAAGTCCGTCCCATTGAATATGCTTCATTCCATGAATTGAATGTGGTAGCAATATTTGATAAGTCTGAAAGATGACCAAATCACTATTATTGTTGTATAAATGAACGTGGACGTGACAAAGGATAAAACATTGGTCATCAATGTGGTAATAATAAAAGCAAAGAACATTATGGGTTCTCAAAACAGTCCTTCAAAATGTGAAGGTAATTTTTGTCATCAAAATGGTATGTAAAGTCTTTGGACACATGGTTGTCGTGCAACCTAATAATTTGACAAGTTTTATAAATCCTCCATCAAAATGAAGAAATATAAAGTGGTGGTACACTTTGGCCTTTTAAAGTGATGTTGAGGTGGATCATATAAATATGATAAATGTCAAGGCATGACAATGAGCTTATAATGTAAATTTATGAAGCACATATATATGATTATAGTCCATTTCTTGAAAAGAATGTGACTTGTGAGAAAATTGTGAATGACTGCCCATTCTTGAAAATGAATATTTTTGAATGTGGTAAAAACTATTGTGTTAAAAATGTGCTTATATATGGTTGAAAAAATACCCAAACTCACCTCAACGGGAGGTTTGAGAGAAAAATATATTGGTATTAAAGGTCGTTGGTCAAGTACTTTTAGTACATCACAAATATTGTGGCATGTCTCAACATGAATTACCAAAGGGTAAAAGTACCAAAAATGAATATTATTGTGTGGCTACACAAATTTGTCATTGACTGGGTACATATAATTTTCTCCTTAAAGGAGATGTTCACCATAGGTGTGGTGTTTTGAAATATGAGGTAGTACACAAATATTTGAAAGCTTCAAAAAAGCTAATGTGTTACTACACGATGAAAAGAAATTGTTCATGATATTGGATTTGTAGTATCTCCAAAAGAAACTTTTTAAGTTTCTAGAAAAATAATTATTATTATTTTGAGACTATAAATTATGGAAAGATTTTATATCTTCGTATTACTACAATCGAAACGGTTATAAATATTTATGTGAAAGAATATTATTTTTCTCCTGTTTGTTGATACAAATATGGGCATGGTGATGAAATCACATGCGATAGTAAACTAAAAGTTTACAAGAAATATATAAGTTGGCATGACCGGTTGACCATCCCGGTTCAAATGTGATGCAAAAATAAGTGAGAATTCATGTGGTTATACATTGAAGAAATAAAAGATTCTTCAAGAATTCTCTTATGTTGTTTGTTCTCACCATAAAATATTATATCGGCTAAGGTTGGGGTTATACCCCTAAATTTTTGGAACATATAACAAGGTGAATATGAGCCCGTTCACCTGCCATGTGGACCATTTACTATGAAATAAGATGCATCTATGGTTGGTCACATGTGCTTTGCTATCAACTTGCAATTTAATATTTGCAAGGTTATTTGCTCAAATTGTTAAATTAAGAGCATGATTCCAAACTATAAAAGTTGATAATGTTGGTTGGTTTAACATTGTGTGCCTCCAATTATAACTAAATCGTTGGTTATGAGAATAAGTCTCCCAAAAGAAAATTTTGTATGAGATGTGTGTAGCAGCACTTGTATGCATCAAGCCAATAAAGTTCCCCTATATTGTTGGTTCAAGGTGAGGAGCCAAATAATTTTATCTAAAAATTTGAATGTGCGGTATTTGATTTTATTGCTCCACCACTCACAAAGATGGATCCTCAAATAAGGTTGGGGTGAATGTTAGATTTCCTAACATTAGGGGGAGATATGATTAACAGCTGAAATGGATGAAATAAATTATCTAGATCCTCGTAAAAAAAAATATGAACTTAAAGTTCAAGAGATAATTCAGTTGCAAAATATTGCAAACTCATTGCCAGATGTATTTGCTGACCCCATGATATAATTCAGCTGTAAATGCTCCAATGAGAAGTCCTTGAACGACAGAGTCTATGGCACACTTGAAGCGTGATAGACCAATCGATTCCAAATGTAAAACTCCTTGAAGAAGGAGAGGAGCAAATGATCAAGATGGTCATAATAATGAGGCAAGTGTTTTAAAGGAGCACCATGACATAACTCTCCATAAAACCTTGGCAAAGGTTCAGGTACCTGAAAATGATGAAAAAGAAGAGATCGATCTTGATATGTTATGTCGTAATGGAATCGATATCAAAATGACCGTCGACAGTATCTTTGATATAATGTAGCGCTCACCATTATAAATGGTAATGAGGATCTTGAATTTAAATCTGTTAAATAGTATGGACAGATAAATTATTGGCCAGATAAAATATGCAATTCAAGTATATTTTATTTCACTTGATAAGTGATGGTCTGGAATTAGTCCATAGACTAAAGTATAATGCCAGTGGGGTACAAATGAATTATTATGCGAAATGTAAAATCGTAAAATATAAAGTATGTCTTGTTCCTTAAGGCGTAAAGATTTTTTGCAAGAGTCCTGGCATTATTGTTTGGAGATGTATTCTCCTATTGGTGGATGCAATGAGGTTTCTTTCAATCTAGCAATAGATGAAAAACTTGAATGCGTATAGAGAATGGTTGTTATGTCTAGCTAGACGACAAAGATTATATGAAAATTCATGAAGGATTTAAAAAGATTAAAGCGATTCCATTGAATAGTCCCCCAATGTTTGTAAAATCGCTTAACAAAAAGCAAGATCAATTTTGATCTCATGAAAATGGTTAGAAAGTACCATGTCTTAGTGTATTTGGTGCACTTATATATTCTGTTATTACTATCCATAAGATAATATTCTTATTAATATGCAGGCAAGATATAATCTCAAATTTATGTGGAGATATTTGAGTTAAATCAAATATTAGTATGAATTTGATTATTCTAACCAACTTTGTCAAGGTTCATTGGTTATGAAAGTGCAGAAAAGTTATTTGATTTAATGAAGATGATGCTTCTTGCATAGCTCAATTGAAAGAATAATATATCAAAGAAGACAAAGCAAAGTATATTTCAGCAAATGACTATTTTGCTCAATTTTGGTGGAATATTTGATGGAGGCATTGTCGATCCCAACACTTTGAGAAGCTGGATTGGAATGTATCATCTATAAAATTAAGTGATGTCTTTGTCAGGGGGAGTAAATATGCGCTGCACTTTTTTTTCTTGACCTAGATTTTGTCCCAATGGGTTTTTCCTACCAAGGTTTTTAACGAGGCAGCAAACAACGTGTATTACAAGATATGTGCTCTTTTTCCTTCACTAGGATTTTTTCCCACAGAGTTTTTCCTAGTAAGGTTTTAACGAGGCACATTATTTATCAATGGACATCAAAGGGGAGTGTTGTAAACAAATGTGTGGTAACACAATGTTGTCATCTTGTATTGTGGATGTCCACACTATAACCTCATTGATGAATAGTAACCTTCCACCTCCATAACCTCCTCCATTATATCAATGGTTAATGTCATATTAGTGACAACCTTTTGTATGCCTCTATAAATAGAGGCATATTAGTTCATACTATGTACACTTGAAATACTTGAGAAACACTTTGATATTTGGAAGAATAAGAAAGCTCTATGTACACTTGAAATACTTGAGAAACACTTTGATATTTGGAAGAATAAGAAAGCTCTACACTCTCCTCTCTTCTCTTTATATTTTTTGTCTATTTTATTGCTTCATATTGTTAATCTTTTAGCTTAGTTTTACAACAATAATTCGATTTCTTTTAAAATTTTGAAAAAGCCAAAAAAAGAAAAGTACTACAAAATCCACTGAACTACTCCGTTTTCCTCTTATTTCTTTGCTTAGAATAAGCATTAGGCTTAATCCTTTAGGTATATGCATTATCTCAAAAGTACATAATTGCATGCACTTTTCTGTTGAAATTCATTTCAGTTCTGATTATCTGATGAAGGTGTTAATTTAACCATATTTGATTCTGGAAATTAGCATACAAGTAGTCTGGTGGAATATAGTTAGAACCTGTAGTCAAACCAATATTGGAAGAGTCAATCTATAGAGGCATCTGATCATGGGACCCACTTATCCTACTTTTTTATTGAAAGGGATCTATGGTAGCTTACCACCACTAAGTTTTGTCCATCCAACTGCAGATGGATTGATGTTCATCATGCTACAGAGCTGTGACCTGTGTTCATCAAGAATCTATTCAGACCATCTTTCTTTTTTTCTTTTTGACTGTTTTGCTATTTTCCAGATGAGTCAAGCCAGGTGTGATGCAATTATACACTGTGTACTCACAAAATTAAAGGCATGCGTATTGAAGAAGAAACAATACATGGAAGCAATATTTCTTAGTCGCACGGATCGGGATTACAATTTATATTCCGACAAGTGAGACTTGTTCAAGTAGTTGAACACCACTATTAATCGATAGATTGAGAGTTTGAAGAGAAGTGAAACACTGTTAATCCTCTTGATAGGGTGGGTGAAAAAATAAAATTATATTCCTTCAAAGCAATCGTCTAGATTTTTTATTGAAGTAAATCATTATGCCAATAAATGTATCGAGTTATATTTCATTCAAAGTAAGATTTGATAAAAATGGGTGGGTCAATTTGAGTTAAATCAATAAATCATAAGTCAAATCATCCAACTCATTAACATATATTTATAATTTGCTTGTTTGATACATTATTTTATAATATGTTTAATTACTATATTAAAGTAACTAATAAAAGTTATTTCTATTATTTCTTAGGATTAATAAGTAATTCTTTTTTTTACGTTGCTATGTTTTCATAAGTTTTATGTATTAGTTAATTTGGGTTGCATGGACTACACATCCGATGCAAATTGATCCAAATCTTAGATGGACTAATTTGAATTATATGGCCAAAACGACATGCAAATGAATGAGTGCCCAGCCCAATGTGCCCAAATTTGGACGAATATTAAGGAAAAACTACCTAAATAAACATACCTATCTACCATATCTGCTAAATATCCCATTAATTTATTTTAATTACACTTTTTACAACAATTTATCAAAAACCCCTCTTCATCCCCAAGATACATCAGCAAACTTCCCTTGTCTATTTTTTCAGATTTGGTGCCTATAATACGGCAACTGTCATAGTTCAAACATAATTCTTCATAGTCCAGATAAAAAAATAATTCCCATTGCTTCTCTTTCATCATCTTAAACAAAGCAATTTCCACCATTAATAGCAAATTTTGACGGTTATTTGCTTAAAATTGTTGAGTTTTGTTGATGATTGAACCATTATTCATGTATCTATAGTATATTCAAGTTTTCAATTCCAATTTTGCAACTGAAATTCACAAATTTCAAACCCAATTTCTAAAATCTTTTTGTTTTTTGGCTGCATAGCTTTGAAAACTCCATTAATGACCAACGAAGGGCCTTCACATATCGTCAAACTCTAGCCACCGCTACAACTACCACTGCCACGAGTCATGTGGAGGAAGAAGGCAACTCTGAGATCTGGAAGAAAATGACCAGGTTTGGCCGGAAAACTCCATTTCCTCTGTGCCTATTTCCAGATCTGACCGGAGTTTATATTTTTCTTGTGATTTTCTTGCTGCGTACCCATGTATCATAGTCTACTAATTTATATTGAATATAAAAATTAGTGTTTGTTCATGTACCTATGAATGTATCTCTGTCAGATTTGTGTTTCTTCTTCTTCTTCTTCTTTTTTTTTTAAGCATGTATCTATGTACAGATACATGCATCGAAAGTTTCACTGGGGCAACTTGATACTAGATACACATATTTTAAATTCACTATATGAAATTTATATTGGATACATCAAATTAATACTGAATACACTAGATTGAGTTGATTATAGATACATGTATTTTGAATATAATGTATGAAATTAGTATTGGATACATCAATTCATTATTATATTGAATACATCAAATTAATACTATGTATTTTCAATTTTGGATATTATGTATGAAATTGGTACTGGATACATCAAATTAATACTGGATACACTAGATTGAGTTGATTATAGATACATGTATTTTGGATATAATGTATGAAATTAGTATTGGATACATCAATTCATTATTATATTGAATACATCAAATTAATACTCTGTATTTTCAATTTTGGATATTATGTATGAAATTGGTACTGGATACATCAAATTAATACTAAATACATATAAACATATATATGAAATTAATATTAGATACATACAAATAAATACATAAAATTTATACTAGATACATAAATATATGTACATGAAATTAATAATTGATACATATTAAAATATAAATAAAATTAATATTAGATACATATAAGATGATACATTAGATGCAAAGTAATCAAATTACATAATCAAGATATACATATTCCGTCTTCTATTACTAAAATTAATGAATTTATTATTTTTAAAAAGTAAAAAATAAATAAATTAATTGAACATATATACATGCCTTGATTTTCGCCTTATATTAAGAGATTTGATTAATTAAAATTTTCATAATTAGTTGTCTATATATCTGAGATACATACAATCAACTTGAAATATGCATGTATCCGAAATATGAAAAGTGATAAAAAATATAATTAGGTAAACTAGTGTCATAAAGAGTAATGAATTCTAAAGACAGTGGATTTTATAAAAGTTACCTTTTATTAATGAACTAAATTTGACACACCTAATTTGGAGAGATTTTCAGAAACAGTGTGGCTTTTACATTTTCGCTCAGCTAGGTATATGATTAGAATTCTTCCTGTATAACCTTACTTATAAAGTCTCAGCCAATTGGGTTAGTTTATTATTATCAAAATGCTTTAACACAAATTACTACTCAATTGACCTCAAATTATTTACCGTATTTCTCTTTTACACATTCTTTAAAAAATATTATTAAGAAATGTTTTGATTATTTTATCCTATTTATATCCTAAGATATAATCTCTTTTCATTGAATATACATTTTATTTGTGTGCCATCTGCTTATAATTGAAGTGTTTGTAATCTTACTACTAAGGGTAAACTAGAAAAAATAATTATTTTTATCTTAAAATGACAAATAATGGGAGACAATAATTTTTATTGAAATTACTATAAATAATTTGAAACATGAGGGAGTATAACGAAATCTAATCTAGTCTAGGGAATTAGAGGAAATTGGATGGTAGTAAGTGGAACATTGTGGCTTCCTAGGGATATGTCGGCAGGAAATTCTTTTATGACAAGGCTTGTCATTTTATTCAACATTCTCCAGAGACGTGATCTGTTGTATTCCTGCTGATTGGATCTTGTCTTTGCATCGGGATTCCAATCATAGGTTTAGTGGAACTGGGGACCTCCCAATTAATATAGGACCCTCTAATATGCAAAATGTACTTCACTGTTGATCTGTAGGGTCCCTAATAAAGGATCAGCCGATAGTTTTAACTTATTAGTGTGATTCGTTGAGTTCAATTGTAGTCCTCATCACTTTAATTCCTTAAAAGTGGAGTATAATACAACATAGAACTTTCTGCATAATGATAAACAAATGTTGCTAATACCATGTGCTTTCTTATGCTTTGGGGTACGGTTATGCGCGCACCCATAATTTGACACTTGAACGAACCACCGCACTTACAACTCCATTAGAGCGAAATAATTTCCTCTGTCACAAGATCCGAGGCGGACCTAGCTAGTGCAAAAAATATGGGTCCGTTCGGCCGATTCCAATAACTTTCAATTATGTATATGTTGCTTACCTTAAAATTGATATAGTTGAATTTGTAGATAAGATCAAGAGCACGCACATTAGATCTAATTATGTTTGGAAACTGTTACCGGCGAATCGATTATCTAGGTGACAAAATAATGAATATAAACGAGAGCAAAGTAAAGAAAAACAATAAATAGCAATAAATATGTGAAATGGAGTCACTGACGACGTTCTTCGAGGGTCAAAATCCTCCCAACGAGGATTAGATATAGGCAGAAAAAATCATAATGATAAAAAATGTTTGTAATACCATGTGCTTTCTTATGCTTGGTGTACGGTTACGCGCGCACCCATAATTTGACACTTGAATAAACCACCGCATTTACAATTCCATTAGAGCGAAATTCCTCCGTCACAAGATCCGAGGCGGACCTAGCTAGTGCAAAATTTATGGCTTCGTTCGTTCGATTCCAATAATTTTCACTTGTATATATGCGTTAAAAAATCCACCAAATTAGTATCAAAAAAAGATTTCATATCCAGTCTCGAACCCATAAAGTTCAACTCCTAAATTTGCATTTGACAACATTTAGTTGGTTTTTACTCTGTTTATCCTAAAAACATTATAGTTGAATTTGTAGATAAGGCCAAAAGCACGCACGTTCGATCTAGTTTCGTTTAGGACCCGTAACCAACGGATCGATTATCTAAGTAATAAATTAACGAACGTAAACAAAAGTAAAACAAAGTGAAGCTATAAACAATAAAGGATCTGAGCAAAGGAGCCATTAAGGACATTCGTCGAGGGCCAAAATCCGTCGTCCCACGAGAGTTCGATATTAGCTAGAAAACAATAAGAAAGATTAAAGCTCGGAGAGCAAGTAAAATTGTATTGTATTATGTATGTATGATTATAGGATGATAGATGCCTTCCAACAAAAAGGAAATCTCTATTTATAGGTTACAATATGAGGCTAAAGGCCAATCAGGGAGGTCCTCCCCATGAGGTTCTAATAGTACAATTGCCAATGAGACAAGGCTAAGTGTCTTATTCGTTATCGGCGCCGGCCTGTATCTATAGCCCCGGTCAGGCAGTTACCCTACGTGTTTGTGCCTCTGACAGTCCTTATGATTTTGTCCCTTTATCCTTTTCTTCCACGTCATTCAAGTTCTCCGAAGGGACCTCCTTCGGTGGACCTTTTTAAGCGGGACACTCTCCCGAGGCCCTGTCGTTGCTGAATCATGACGTAACACTTCCCTCGAGGGGTCTCTCCGTTCCCTTCGGGGATATCTACCCAATACATACTCTAAACTCACATAATAATGACCCTGCGCTTGTAAATATGTGGTTGAAAAGTTTTGTTTTGCGTGTCATGTTTATCGATTAATACAGAATATCCTTCCGACTACTTTAAAGACAAATAGACAATGTAACGTCACTGAGAATCGTCATAAAAATGGAATGGGTGACAATTATATTTTGTGGTCCTTGTGAAAGAGAGCAGTGAATTATTGGGTGATCGAATTGTTTAACGAGGGAGAGCGTAAAACTAGTCGTACACCTTGATGGATTTGAAAGAATTAATAGGGATAGTGGGTGGGGGGGCCAAAGGAAAAGTGAAGTGTCGGATAATTAGGAAGCATTTGTTGGGACCCAAAAATAAAGCAGGATTCCTTAGTGTTTGAACGACACATTTTCCTCTACTACTACGCAGAATTACGTGGCTTCGATCTCCTATCTAATAAAGCATGCATGATATAAAGCTTGTTTTGGAATAAAAACTTCTTTTGAAAATGTTTGTTGGGTTTTTTCCAAAAGATAATTCTAGCTGTACTTAAAAAGGTTTTTGTGAAAATAAAACAAAAGGCGCTTTTGGGTAAAAAAGTACTATTGTGACTTCACTAAAACAACTATAGATCCAAATGCAACATAAATGGTGCTTTAATTTGAGGGGAAAAAAAATCCCAAGTCATGTCCTGAATGCTGGAGCAAAGTTCTTAGGAATTGAAACTAATAAATATGCTGAGGACGTTTCCAATCTAATTATGGCATTAAAGTGGTCATATTGCAATGGTTAAGATGGCTTGGTTAGAAATGAATTTTTTGCTACTTAGCTATATGTGTTAATTAAGTAAAGGGCTATTCCATGAAGGATTGTCTATATTACATGAGACTTGTCATGTTCAAATTTTTCCAACGGACTAATACATAAGAATCTTATGTACTTGTCCCGAATAATTTCTAGATGAACACTTAAACTTTGTGGGATTAATCTATCACCCTCTTATTTGTTCAAAGTGGTAAAAAATGAAAAGAGTAATCACCAAAGAATGTACTTGAATAGTTGATGAGGCAATCCTCCGTTGTCAACCAAAGATCTAGGATTCAAACTTTAAGAATAAAAAATTTCTTGATAAGCAACGCTTTATAGTGAGTATTAGCCTATTTGACATATGAATCTTGATTATCGTTAATTAAATCACAAAAGAATGAAACTGAAAGAGTACTAGTCTACTGTTGCTGGGCATCTAGTGTCTGGATTGATCATAAGACGTCGTTTTCGAATATATGTAGTGACTGCTGTCCTTGCTGAATAGAGCAATAATAATGGATGGTGAAGAAAGGACATACTGAAATCGCTGCCGTTCCGGACGGCACGCGCGGTCAGGTCATGACTACGTCAAGTACACATCTCCCCATTGCTGCTTTCTGTCATTCACTAATATTCTTTCTTCTTCTTCATCGGGAATTCCCTCTCCTTTTTACTGCGCTAATTTCCTGTTTCAATTTGTTTGTTTTAGTTTAATCTAACAGAATTTTTTTGAATCTTGTGATATGAAATTAAAGATAAGCATAGTGTACTAATATAACATTTAATCTTTTGCTATTAAACCTGACATGTGGAGTGTTAAAATTAAAGAGCTGTCATAGAAATTAAAGAGACATTTTTTTGAACATACTAAAAATGTCAAAAGTAAGACATATAAATTGAAACAAATGAGTAAATACTCATGCAAGGGGTCTGTTTTTTTTTTTTCCTTTGTTGGTTTTCACCTGATGTCTGATACCTTCATTGAGGACTCGATTAATCCAGATTTACACCATCTAAGGCCATTTAAGGGGAGTCCCTAATAAGATTTTTCTTTATCCAGGACTCGAACCCGATAGTTCTGATCAAGTGAATACGACCTGCGTTGGTTGGGTGTCTCTCTCTATTATTATGGTCGAATTCCTCCAAATTCCCTAAACCGATAAATATTGAACAGTGACAACTCCTAGTATAGTAAAGGCAAGCTGAAACAAACTGTTTCTACAGTTTTCTTTTTTCCAAAACCAATGCCGCATATTTGCCTCTGTGACGTTTCTTAAAAGCATGAAAGCATTCTTTCTGAAACGTTAAATTTATCAACCAAAACTTTACTAACCTGTCGCTCAATCATTATCTAATTTCACTTGTCTTTAAAATTGGCCAAACACATTCTGTTAGGATTTGCCCTGAATTTCCTACTTTACCTGGATTCTAACATAATTGTGTTTCACTCAAAAAAGGATTTCTTGGTAGAAAACGTTTTCTTTGTAGAAAAGGACTCTACCATATTTATGCTTTTCTTGGAGGAGAAGTTTTAGACTTCTATAAATAGAAGATCTTTACTTTTCATACACAACACAATAGCATCCACAATGTAGTCGTTTAGAGAGTTTCGTTTAGGGGGAGATTATTCTCCCAATAAGTCTTTATGCTTTTTAGTTTTTAGTTTTAATATGTAGGCCAATTGGCCAAATCATATAATAATATGGTGTTTTTAGTATGTTTTTTTTGTCATCTGATTTATCATTGTTAAAGTTTGCAATTATTAGCTTCCGCATGACGCCCTCTCGATTTTGAACCCAACAAGTGGTATCAAGAGCCAACGATCCAATGGGTCCAATGGTCCAGACAATCCAGTGGGTTCAACGATCCAACGATTCAATGGTTCAATGAGCCGATGGTTGAACGAGGTTGAAGACAGGTTTAAGGCGGTTTCAAATCCACTTGCAACTAATTTGATGATAATGAAGATTTTTGTCCAAATACTACATGTGGAGAAGGAGTTTCAAGTTTCAACCATATTTTCAACATACCTGCTGCTGCATCTTTAAAAATAAAAATAAAATATTTTTAAACTATTTTTAATCATAATATTTTAAAATCTTATTTTTAACCATGGCAAGCAGCAGTGATGAAGATGATGTGAAGAAGAAGAAGATGAAGATTATTTTGCCAGAAAATTCAGGTCAAGGGGAGATTTGTTAGGATTTGCCCTGAATTTCCTACTTTACCTGGATTCTAACATAATTGTGTTTCACTCAAAAAAGATTTCTTGGTAGAAAACGTTTTCTTTGTAGAAAAGGACTCTACCATATTTATGCTTTTCTTGGAGGAGAAGTTTTAGACTTCTATAAATAGAAGATCTTTACTTTTCATACACAACACAATAGCATCCACAATGTAGTCGTTTAGAGAGTTTCGTTTAGGGGGAGATTATTCTCCCAATAAGTCTTTATGCTTTTTAGTTTTTAGTTTTAATATGTAGGCCAATTGGCCAAATCATATAATAATATGGTGTTTTTAGTATGTTTTTTTTGTCATCTGATTTATCATTGTTAAAGTTTGCAATTATTGGCTTCCGCATGACGCCCTCTCGATTTCGATCCCAACACATTCTTGTTATCACAGGAAAGTATTGGATAGTATAATGGTAAAAAAACATGATTTAAATTTGACGGGACGAACACTTAATTTTGTTAGTTGTGAATACTTTTGAAATATGCAAAAGTCTTAAATAACATTTAAGTAAAAAAGACTAGATGGAGTATTGAGTGTTTGGAAGGCTCATAAAACTCAATGTACACTAAACTGTCGTGAAATGTCAAGATGAGAGAGCGGTGGAGTCAGAATTTTTCACAAGCAACGAGAATTAACATATAATATATATACTTTTTAAAAATATGTATTTACGTTTTAGTTCAGATAACAAGTAGATCCACGCCTTAACCGAGACGCTTTTAGGTTAAAGAACAGAGTTGGAAGATGGCCGAAAAACCGTTGGTCTCTTCTGTTTTTTCTATGTCTCTTAAGGTACTTCGAATTTTCAAAGTGGCTTTCACATCAGATGTGAACTCAATTTTTAATGATCAAAGGTTCCGTCTTACCATATTGAATTTCTAGCAAGTTGCATGACTTAACTCCAGTGAAATAATTAACAAGTTCTGTACCAGTGCTTTATAATTGTTACTCGTATCTTTATTAGATGATTTTATATCATGATGCCACCAACAAGTCACACGTTAACATTTGTCATAACAATCAATTAAGGATTATTAATCATTTCCACACAAATTAATTAAGTAAGAAAAACAAAGATTATACGGAAGGATTAGGGCAGAATTAATGGCCAAAGTTTCGGGGAACACTGAGGAATTGTATTGGCTGGCTGGGCATCTACTTTACACGTATTTCAAGGCAATAAGTGCTTTGAACATGTAATGATGATTATTGTTTCCGAATAATTGCAAAAAGGCACAAAACCCTAAATAAGGTTGTGTTCTTTTAGAAAACTTGATTGCTATCATCATTCTAAGTTTTTGGCTCTTCCCACTTTAATTTCACATTATGCAATAAATTGAAATAATCCCCCAATTTCTAAATAAGTGATTTTTAAGCTTAGACATACCATTAAAAAACTACTCATTCCTAAAAAACAAAAAGTGTTTTTACTAACTTACTCCCTCCGTCTCATATTAGTTGCACACTTTCCTTTTTACACGATATTAAGAAATCATAAATAAGAAGGTTATTCCCACCTTGTTCCAAATATCTTCATTCATGATAATCTTAAGTTTTCTAATATGCACATACATCCATCTCAATATCGTTATTTCTGCTACTTTAATCTTTTAATTTAAACGTGCAAATTCTTGATCGAGCAAACCTCTCATTGAGCTGGCATATTCACATATTTGAGTCATCTCAGTCTCGCCTCCCTCATCTTGTCCACCATAAAGGTTACTCCCACCTTGTTCCAAATATCTTCATTCATGATAATTTTAAGTTTTCTAATATGCCCATACATCCATCTCAATATCGTTATTTCTGCTACTTTAATCTTTTAATTTAAACGTACAAATTCTTGATCGACAACACACTATCCTATAAGTGAACTTTTAGATGAGCAAAGATGAAGCTTATTGTATATACTGTAGACCTAATATGAAAAGACATTTTAGGAATTTGTAATAATAATCAGGAGAGGCATAGTCCAAAACTACTTGAACTTGACAGAAGCCATACTGAGGCTATATAATTTTTATAATCGTTAACAACCAAGGATCGTCCCTTAGCCCGTTTCTATTTGCCTTAGTAATGGATGTTTTGACAAGACAAATCCAAGATGAAGTGCCATGGTATATATTATTTGCGGAAGATATTGTTTTGATTGACGAGACCCGTGAGGGAGTTAATGCCAAGTTGGAGGTTTGGAGACAAACTCTAGAGTCTAAAGGGTTCCGGTTGAGCAGGACGAAGACATAATATTTGGAGTGCAAATTTAGCGGCATGTCTCAGGAATCCGGTGTGGAAGTGAGGCTCGATATGCATGCCATCCAGGGGAGAGATAGCTTCAAGTACCTTGGGTCTATTATCCAAGGAGATGGGGAGATTGACGAGGATGTTACCCATCATATCGATGCAGGGTGGATGAAATAGAGGCTCGCTTCCGGCTATGCTGTACGGGGCAGAGTGTTGGCAAGTCAAGAACTCTCATGTTCAGAAGATGATTCACAAAAAATTGACACTTCAGTTGATAGCAGGTAGCTAAATGAACGTTGCTTTTAAACGGTAACTAATTTTAGCTTTTGGCCGCGTCTGGTGCACACGCACCACTCCATGGGAACTCCGGCGGTCATGGAACCGGCGCGTCCTGTGGATTTTCCACCTCTACCAGCTTTGGCGTCAACATCTACAGAAACAATCCCCCAAAAATTCAACTATGCAAATGTTGTTCGGCCCAAATTCAATCTGAGCCCTAACTCCAATCGATTTGGGGATCCGGAGGCGAAAGCTCGGTATACCACTCACAATGGAATACCTGCGATCATCTTCAAAACTAGTGATTATTATGGAGTGATGGTAGAAGAGTGCAAACTAACCTTGGTGGGCAAATTCATGAGGGCTCGGCCACAAATTGAGAGAATCCGATCAAAATTTGCAGAGAAAATCTCTTTGAAAGGTAATGTAAAAATTGGTGTCTATGATTTTCGCACAGTGTTTCTGGATTTTAACGATGAAGATGATTTTAAATCAGTTTGGTATAAACGTTCTATTGATATTGATGGTCAAGTTATGTGGTTGGAGAAATGGACTTCGGACTTTAAGCCGGATGAAGATTCTCCAATAGTTCCGGTATGGGTTCTGCTGCCGGAGCTCCCCTTTCATTGCCATACGTGGAACTATGTTAAGCAAATAGTTAGTCCCGTTGGTACCCCTTTATCGATGGACTTAGCCACTGATCACAAAACTAGACCGAGCATGGCTAAAGTAAGAGTGGAGGTCGACTTGACTAAACCGAAGCTCAACTCGGTTTGGGTTGGAACCGAGGATATCTCTTGTCCTCTGAAAGGCTTTAACCAAAAGTTGGAATATGAAAATGTTCCAAGATATTGCAGACATTGCAAAATTTTAGGACATTCACTGCCACAATGCAGGAAAAAAAGAGAAGAAGAATGTTGAACAGGAGCAAGAGGGGGAAAAAGAGAATGAAAATGACTCTACACAAGATGCTCAACCTACTGCCAATGACAATGATAACACAATTGATGATGATAAAGGTTTGGAATCTGAAAATGATGCTCATAAAAAAGCTGATGGTGAAGGAAAATTGTCGGGGATCCATTCTAATTTCAATGAGGAGAGCAAAAAAATCAAAAAAACCAAAAAGAGAAAAACCAAAAAAATTCCGAAGAAGAAGAATAAGGTAATTTTTAAGCCAGCTCAATCCCAAACCAATAGCAGGCAGTATGGCAACTTGAATAACAATGAGAATGCAGGCAGCAAAAATCTACATGGTACCCAATTTCACACTGGCAGCGACAAAAAAGAAGAAACATTTCAAAACATAAGTGAAAGTGGTGATATTGTGGCTGAATCACAAGAACAAGAAAGACAAGGTAGCAGTTCTCAACATAAAGAAGAACTTGGAAACATCTCTTCAAGTATTGACGCTAACATTAAAAACCAGGAAGGAATTCAGCTTTTTGTCGAACTCAACGCGGAACAAAGAGATGAAAATCTTGATAATGAAATGTTTGCTGATAAAGAAGAGGAAGTGGACAACAGTATGATTGAGGAATCTTACCCAATACAATCTGATCATGATCCTCCAGACGCTGCTCAAGAACACATGGACACAACTGTAGATCAAATCGGTCTATCTCCAGTCAAAAGAGGCAGAAGCAGGTATAGAAGGAAAGGAAAGAAAACTAGAGATATAACCAATCCTGAACCCCAGGAGAGGAAACAAATTGACTCAACACCCCAATAATTTTTATGATTAGTGCAATCATATGGAATATTAGGGGGGTTAGATCGAAAAAGAAAAAGGCTATTCACAGGTTGAGAAACCTGATCAAACTAAATAAGTGTCAATTTGTGGCAATTATGGAACCAATGGTCAGTAAAGACAAAATTGAAGGCTACAAAAGGTTTTTAGGCTTTCATCATTGTGTCTCTAATGACAATGGAAAAATTTGGTGCTTTTGGACTGTGCATTGTGATGCTACTATTATTGCGAATGAAGATCAACAAATTACCATAAGTTTTAAAGATGGTGCTAGCAACAATAAAATTTATATCTCCAGTGTGTATGCTAAATGTACTACAGTCGAAAGGAAGGAACTTTGGGAAAGTTTAGAGACTGTCAGTCAGTTCATTAATGATCCATGGTGCATTGGGGGTGATTTCAATGTTATTTTGGATCCTGGGGAGAAATTGGGAGGCAGACCTCATATAGCTTCTAAAAGCTTTGATTTTATTAGCTGTATCGATAACTGTGGTATGGCTGACATTGGTTTTGTCGGTCCTAAACATACTTGGTGCAACAACAGAAGACTAGGGAAAAGTATTTGGAAAAGACTTGATAGAATTTTGGTTAATGACCAATGGGCTCAAAGATTCCAGAATATTTATGTGAGGCATTTGGCGAGAACAGGGTCGGATCATAGACCTCTTTTACTTAAATGTCATTCTAACCATTTTACTTCTATTAGCTATTTCAGGTTCTTGAATTTCTGGACAGAGCAAAAGGACTTCATGGATCTTGTTAAACAGGTTTGGAACACCAACTTTACTGGTAATCCAATGTGGAGACTTCAACAAAAATTAAAAAAATTGAGTAAACAACTCAGCGAGTGGTCTAGAAATACTATTGGAGATGCTCACAAAAATGTAGAGGAATGGGAAAGAAAAATACAGATTTTGGAAAAAAAGGATCTTGAGGAAAATTCTGACACTAGCAGAACTAATCTCAACAAGGGCCAAGCTGAGTATTTAAGATGGATGTCCATTCAGGAATCCATATTGAAACAAAAGGCTCAGGTGGATTGGTTTGAAAAGGGTGATCATAATTCCAAGTATTTTCATAGCCTAATTAGAGATAAAAGAAACAAGATGAAACTTCATAGAATTAAAGATCACAAAGGCAGATGGGTTCAAGGAGATGAGAAGATTTCCGAAGCTGCAATCAGACATTTTGAAAAAATGTTTAACTTACAACAGAATATTGTGGACATGAGTATCTTGGATTGTATTCCTAACATCATTACGGAGGATGATAACCACATGCTGACGGCAATACCTTCAGAAAATGAGGTAAAAATGCTATTTTTAATATGAGTTCAGCTAGTTCAGCAGGCCCAGATGGTTATAATGGCACTTTTTACCAAAAGTGTTGGGACATTATCAAAGTGGATGTTACTGCGATGGTTCAGGATTTCTTCAAGGGTAAAGGTCTCACAAAATACTATTCGCATACTTGTTTAGCCCTTATTCCTAAAGTCCCTTTCCCTTCAACTTTCTCTGAATTAAGACCTATTAGTCTTAGTAATTTCTCTTGCAAAATTATTTCTAAAATTATTTCTGGTAGATTGAATCCTTTACTTACTAATTTGATCTCTGAAAATCAAAGTGGTTTTGTTAAGGATAGATCTATCACTGAAAATATTTTATTAGCTCATGAAATTGCCCGAGGTATTAAACAAGATAATATTGGAGGCAATATGATCATTAAGCTTGACATGCCCAAGGCTTATGATAGGTTAGCCTGGCCTTTTCTCATAAATGTTCTTAAAAAGTTTGGTTTCTGTGAAATGTTCACTAACATGATTTTCAGGTTGATTTCTGGAGTCTGGTATTCTATCATTATTAATGGGGTTCGGAAAGGCTTTTTTGCGTCCACTCAAGGATTGAAACAAGGAGATCCACTATCTCCATCTCTTTTTGTTCTAGCAGCTGAAGTTCTCACAAGACAGCTCAACAAGTTGTACAACAACAACAGATTCATCCCGTTCTCAATGAACAAGAATGGCCCTCAAATCAATCACTTGGCATATGCAGATGACATTGTCATATTTTGCGGGGGCAAAACAAGTTCCATTAAGACTGTTATGAAACAAATCCAAAGATATGAGAAGAGCTCTGGGCAGAAGGTTAATGGGGATAAGAGCTTCTTCATAACAGCTCCTAAAACCTCCAACTTCAGAATTAATAGAATGAGACAGGCTACTGGTTTCTTGGAGAAGGAATTTCCTTTTAATTATCTAGGCTGTCCTATTTACATTGGTGCAAGGAAAATTGAATACTTTGATAGTTTGGTTACTAAAATAGTAAATAAAATTAGTGGATGGTATAGTAAATTATTGTCGTTTGGAGGTAAACTAATCCTTATTAAACATGTTTTGCAGGCTATTCCAGTTTACACTTTGGCTGCCATGGATCCTCCAAAGGCAACTTTCAAGCTCATCGAGAAGCATTTGGCTAGATTTTTCTGGGGCTCTACAAATGAAAATTCAAAATATCACTGGAGTTCTTGGGAGAATTTATGCAAAACCAAAGAGGAAGGAGGCGTTGGCATCAAAAGACTGCAAGAGATTAGTGACACCTTTGCTACAAAAAGATGGTGAAACTTTAGAACCAATCAGTCTACTTGGGCAAAGTTTCTCACCTCGAAGTATTGTACTACCATTCACCCCGTGGCAAGAAAAAAAGCCTATGGACAATCTCATACATGGAGAAAAATGATGGATATCAAGCTGCAGGTAGAGGAAAACATTGTTTGGAAGATTAACATGGGAGATTGTAACTTTTGGTGGGACAATTGGATGGGTGATGGGGCTCTTGCAAATATATACCCATCTGCCTCCAAATCTAAAAAGATCACTGTGAAGAAGTTCATGGAGGGTAATAGTTGGAATGAAAGGAAGCTAAACACTACTCTACCTAAGAATATTGTCAAGAAGATTCTTAACATTACTTTGGGTACTGCTGAGATACAAGATTATGCCATATGGAACCCTTCAATGGATGGAAATTATTCTAATCATAGTGCTTGGCAAGTTATTAGAACAAAACATCCTTCTATGAATTTCATCAATCAGGTTTGGCACAAAAAGCTTCCTTTCAAAATATCTTTCCTTTCATGGAGAATGTTAAGAAAGAAGCTTCCTTTTGATGACACTCTTTGTAAATTAAGGAAACAACCTCTTAGTCAACTCACTCATAATTGTAAATGTTGTTCTAACCCTAACTGTGAAACTTTAGAACATGTTTTTGTACAGGGACAGGTTGCAAAGCAGATATGGAATTATTTTGGATTTCCGCTAGGCATCCAAGTCACAGACCAGAATGTTAGAAGTAATTTGCAAACATGGTGGAACTCCAAAGCAGTCAATTGTATCCACAAGATGCTTCTACTAATCACCCCTACTGTAATATGTTGGGAACTATGGAAAGGATACTGCTCTTGTAAATTTGGTGAGCAAAATCGATTCTACAGGTCCAGGATCCTTCATCAAGTGTGCTGGAATATTCAGATGGCTATGACTCAAGCCTTTCCTAATTGCAAATTGCCTATTCTTTGGCCTTTTCTCTGCTCTACCATAGAGAAAATGAAACCCAAAGTTCGGTGAAAGCAAATAACTTGGAAGATGCCGAGTACAGAGTGGGTAAAGATAAATACTGATGGTAGCTACTTTTCTCATTCAAGGAAAGCGGGTATTGGAGGAGTGGTTAGGGATGAATATGGCAAATTAATCACCGCTTTTTCTGGACATACTTCCTGGGAGAGCAACAACTTTTCAGAAGCCCATGCTGCCTGATTTGGTGCTCACTGGTGCATAACTAATGGCTACAAACAATTCATTCTGGAGTTAGATTCTCTTTTGATCGTCAACATGATTAACCATAAGGATAATAGAAATGCAAAACTCAGAAGGGTATTGAGCTCCATTTACCATCTATTGGAGAATGCTACTTACCAAGTCGTTCATTGTTTTAGAGAGGCCAATCAAGTTGCTGATGGGTTAGCTAAACAAGGGGCAGATTTACAAAACCTTATGATTTTTACAGACCACAGGCTTCTGCCAAGAATTACCCGAGGTGCATATCACTTGGATGGTTGTCAGCTGCCTAGTTTTAGAATTAGATATGACAAAGCTAACTTTTTTGTCAGTTAATTCTCTTTTGCTTCCGTTTTAGGGAATAATGCTTTCGAAGCCACTTTGTAATATTCTCTAAAACCATTGAGAGGTCAGGCTTAGTCCTCCTCTTTTTTGTGTAAAGTATTCTCCTATGAATATATCCCCGGATCATGGGCCGTTAAAAAAAAAAAGGTAGCGGAGATGAGGATGTTGCGATGGATGTGTGGGTTTACTAGGAGGGATAGGATTAGAAATGAGGATATTCGAAATAAGGTGGGAGTGTCTTCAATAGAAGACAAGATGCGAGAAGTGAGATTGAGGTGGTTTGGACACGTGAACAGGAGATGCAGGGAGGTCCCGGTGAGGAGGTGTGAGAGATTGGCTATGGATGATTTCAAGAGAGGTAGAGGTAGACCGAAAAAATATTGGCGAGAGGTGATTAGACAAGATTTGGCGCAGTTGCGGCTTACCAAGGACATGACCTTAGATAGGAAGGTGTGGAGGGCTCAAATTAGGGTAGCCGGTTAGTAGGTAAGTCTGCTTCATACTAGCATGTAGGGTTGCACTGTCTTGTGCACTAGTTAGTAGTTGTAGGTCTGCTCTGATAGTTTCGTGTTCTTCAGTTTTGTTGCTTTCTTAGGGTTTTATGTGGTTCGGGTATAGTACTATTTTGTTATAGTTTACTTCTGTGATTACCGGTTGTCCTTTTACTATGTATATCTCCTGTACTTTTATTCCGACCTCTTATGGTCCTTTTTGGGCTTGAGCCGGAGTCTATCGGAAACAATCTGTTACTTTATTTGAGGTAAAGGTACGATCTGCGTACATTCTACTCTCCGCAGACCCCACTTTGTGGGATTACACTGGGTATGTTATTGTTGTTGTAATCGTTAACAACCAAAGAAAACAATATAGAATAATAATTTTCTGTTATTTTTTTTTCCCCAACGATTAATCATTCAAGAAAGGTCCATTTTCGCTTCCCTGCAAAACGCACTAGCGCTACATTCCAAAATCTAAAAAAAACACAAGTTGTTTTCAAGTAATGCCTCCTCTCTTTATAGTGTTCCTATATATATATCATTCCATTCTCCATCCTTTCACACCATCAAAAAGATACTACTTATTCTCTCTTTCTCTATAAATCTCTCTTTCACATTCATCCATCACCACAATAATATTCTTAGCTTTCCCACTTTGACAAAAGAGTAAAAAAAGATCAATCTTATAATTTGCTTTTATCTTTTCCCTGGTTCTTTCAAAAAGAAACTTCAAAGATGATTCAAGAGCTCTTTGCAGGAAACACTACACTTATAGGAGGAGGAGGAGGAGATAATAATATTTCAAAATTATCTAATACTATTACTCCTTCCTCCTCTCCTCTTTCTTGTACTACTTCCAATTCCAATACTGCCCCTGCAACCGCAAATGCAAATGCAAGTCCGTCTTCAAACTCTGAAAATCTTAGATGCCCACGTTGTGATTCACCAAACACAAAGTTCTGTTACTACAACAACTACAATTTAACTCAGCCTCGTCATTTCTGCAAGACTTGTCGACGTTATTGGACTAAAGGGGGCGCGTTACGCAACGTTCCTATAGGTGGTGGATGCAGAAAAAACAAGACCATCACTACAGCAAAATCAAGTGCTGCAAAATTGAAAAATTCACTTCCGTTTGAGCTAATTGGAAAATCAAACATTTTTGGAGGGTTCGAGCAGGAAATAATACCTTCCAATGATAACCCTTTTCTCTTTTCATCACCTCATCAAAATCATAATCCTATTCTTTCCTTGCTTAGAGGAAATCATCATCAAAACCTTAATTTTGTTAAGGAAGAGCAAAAATCAATTGGAGTGAATTCATATAATCATCAGTTTCCTTGTAACGGTCTTTCCAGTTTGTGGAAAAATAACGAGCAAAATGGTACTATAGTTGGTGAAGTTCAAAGTAGTACAGGATTTCAAGAACTATATCAAAGGCTAAAAGCGTCAACAAGTCGATGCTATCCGGATATTCATGGACCATCATCGTCCTCCATGATTTTGGAATCGGCTCCGGTGGCTGGTGGAGAATTGGGTTTCTGGAACCCTAGCTTTTCGACATGGTCGGATCTGCCCACAGCAAATGGTGCATATCTTTAAGGGGCTAATTGTTCAAATTTATTATTATTACTACTACCACTAGTTCTCTTATTTTTATTAGTACTACTACTACTACATTAGGGTCAAGGGTGGGTTTCTATATTAATGTGGGATCTTGTGGTATACTAGCATATAGTCTTGGGATACTTGGACATGGTGTGGGTTAGTTTTTTTAAAATATTATGTTTGTGTGTGATGTGGCTTGTTTCATCTCTGAGGATCAATGTAGTAAAATCCAAGAGCTAGCTTCTACCACATGCTGATAGAATTTAGCTTTGGTTTTTCCTTTTTTCCGTTTGCAATGAATTGGCCTACTTCTTTTTTTGAGCTTCCAATTTTTTTCTACAATAAAGACGGAACTAAAATATGAAGTTTATGGATTCTGAATTTTGAAAGAGATAGCGTAACAGATATCACATAGTTGTTTGGACATAATTTTGTTGAAATTTGATAGAATGAAAAGTATTTGAATTAATTGAAGTTGGAAAGGCGAATTTGAAAGTTCATGAATTTCATTTGGATTTTTTTTTAAAAGTTTAGTGATTGAAAACTTGAAATACTCGTCAAAGCTATTTTTGAAATTTTAACTTCTTTAACTGTCCCATAAAGTAAATTTGAAATTCAAATAATGAACCAAATTGTAAAACAACACTTATCTAAAACTAAAATATGGCAATTTTTTTCTCATATTATACACTCTTCTATCATTTATTTCATTATCGAAATTAAATAAGACCATCTGAGAATTAAAAAGTTAAGAAACGAAAAACTCTTAAAGATATTTCGGGAGAATGATTGAATATAATGAGTTAGTGGCCAGAAGAATAAATATATCTTCTCGATTGACTAAAAAGTTTGTGGTGTTACCATTGAACATAATACTTTTGTGGACTGCATGTGTCGAGACAGATTGATGAGTATCTGTGAAGATTCTAATTACCTTTGAATGATAATTGTGATGATCCAAGAGAGACTCCTCATGTTTTTAAACAGCAAACGAGAGATTCCACATGCAGCTTTTAGTATCACTTTATGTAAGACAGTGCCATTGCTTACCATTACCTAGACAACTATGTTTATTACTCTATTCCTTCTCACGTCATCATATTATTTTTGGCCTATACAGGTTACAAACTTATCTTCTTCTTTTTTAAAAAATAAAGAAACTAATTTGGGCATTCATTGATTTGAATACTATAAATATAACCGTTAATTATAATCGGTGTAGCTTTGAAAGAGGTCTTTATTAGTCCCGTTGTGGTAAAAGAATTAAGGAGTCACAAAATTCAGAATAGTAAAATCCGTTCAATCTCATTTCATAGGACACATTTAACTCAAAAGTACAAGAGGTTAAAGTCACCTTATAAAATATTGGTGTGACTTCTCGTAGATTAGATAATATTGGCATGAGATGAATTTAAATGGAGTAACATCGTCAGCAAGTATTTATATAGCCGACCCGGCCCTACTTGTTAAGGACTGAGGTATACTTATGTTGGGCTACGCCTGAAGAAGCAATGGCCACAGTTGTTATTCGGCCCAGCCCAACTTCAGACGCATAATTGGGCCATGAAAATTGGCGAGTTTGGCAAGGGATTTATGGGGTTGATTGCCTAGCAAGTGAATGTTTTCGATTATGGGTGGAGGAGAGCTAATGCAGTTGTCAGGCAATCCATAGCATTAATAATGTGTTTTTAGTTCTGTCTGGCTTTAGGATAATGAACAATATGTATGATTTTATAAATAGTAATTACTAATAGGATTTTAGAAATGTCATAGCATGTCCAATACGTAACAAACAACAGTAAATGTGAATTAAAGCTACTTAATAATGTGGTTGTGGGGTTCATAGAACTTCATGCTGCAAAGTGGATCCTCAGCTAACTCATTAGGAAAAATGATATAGAATCTTCTTTGTGACTTTTAACACCCAAAATCAAGCTATTTGCTAACAAAAACCTTTTTTCCCCCCAAGATTCATTTTGTTTGCACAATCAAAACTTAAAATGGTGGAATGACGAATACCTTATAAATCAGGCTTATTGCTCTGTTTCCTTTTCAATTTTTTTCTACAACCAGATTTGAAGCAAGTTTTTAACACAAGTGTAATTGGATATATAGGACTTTATTCTGTCAAATTGGTAAAATACTAGGTTAGGTTGTCGAGCTTTATTTTTAATTATGTTTAATGATTATAGCAAGAAGAAAATAATTACATAGTTGAGATCCGAAATATCTAAGTGGAAGGTGGCTAAGCTCGACAAGTGAGCTATACCCCATCTCCTAAGTCCTTAAGAGATGTAGAGAAAGCAGACAATCTGAACTATTCGCTGATGACTTTCAGCAAAAAGTTGGGATATCTAGACTTCTGATCTGATACCATGATTATAATTATATAACGCGTATCATGTTGACTTGTCAATAATAACATTATTACATGTGCAATTTCGAGTAGATATTTATAGAGGAATAGGGACAGCTCGTAATGGACGCGATCTCGCTAGTGTAATCCCAAACTTTTCTTCTACATCCAAATCTTCTGGTTCAATATTGCCTTCAGGTTTCCAATCAAATGAATTCAACAATGAACCCAACATTACAGAAAATGTCCTGGTTGCCAAAGGTAACCCCGGACAAATCCTTCTACCAGCACCAAACGGAATGATTTCAAAATCTTGGCCACGAACATCTATTGTAGAACCCCAATATCTCTCAGGCTTAAATGCCAGAGGATCCTCCCAAATAGCAGGGTCGCGGCCTATTGACCATACGTGCACTAACACTTGAGAGTCTTTCGGAACAAAGTAGCCACATGCCTCAACGTCTTGATCCACTTTGCGAATCAAAAAGGGAACTGCTGGGTGCATCCGCAAGGTTTCTTTCGCGATGCACTGCAAATAAGGGAGTCGGGCAACGTCGGCTTCTTCTATTGCCTTGCCTTTGCCAATAACTTCAGCAAGTTCAGCTTTAGCTTTTCTCATTATGTATGGTTTTCTCATGACCTCTACCATTGCCCATTCTAATGTATTTGAAACTGTATCAGTTCCCGCAATGAAAAGGTCCTGCAATATAACCAAATCTAAGGAATGTCAAAATTGATTAATTGGAAATCTGTACTTACAATGTGATAAATCTTCGGGACATTCTCGTGTAAATTAATGGTAATTATTATAGCTCCTTTCTTTGTTCGGACCACAAGGGTATGCAACCTTGCCCTGCATTTCTACGAGAGGCTGCTTCCACAACTTGAACTCGTGACCTCCTGGTCACATGACTACAACATTACCGGTTATGATATGGCAGCATACTACAACTAAATAAGGAACTACAGAAGATAAAAAGAAGTTCAAAGTACCAGGCATAACCGTTCAATCTGATTTCTGTCGATTGCCTGAGGATCTTCTTTGCTGGTATTTAACAGAACGTCAAGAACGTCAGTGTTACCGCTAGTTGCTGATCTCGTCCTTTGGTTCAATCGTTCATCAATCAATCCCTGAATCTGCTGAAGCAACTTACCAAAATGCTTGCCTATTCGTCGCCTTATTCCTTGAGGATCAATCGTTTTCAACAGGGGGAAATAATCAGCCAAATTGGGCTTACCAGCTTCTTCCATGATGTTCCAGACCACATCCTTGAATTCTTTACCTGAATTTGCATAAGGGTCCACAACATCCTTGGAAAAAATGGTATTCGAAAGTAAATTCAGAGAGGTCTCAAAAGCAGCTTGGCCTATATTCACTGCCTCACCATTTTGGCTACACCGATGGCAATAAGCAATAAGATCTTGAATCTTTTGGTACCTGAGGGACAAAATCAACTCTTTTTTTTAGTAAATCATTCAGTATCTAATGAGTTGAACTCAAAATGAATTTGGTCATAACACTGTAACACAATGGGTCAAAATACAACTCAAACACAAACGTACAAAATCAAATTTGGAGATTGAAAATCATATAAAAGCAAATTTTGGGTGAGGTCAGATGATGAAATGTTTGTTGATTTCCTATTTGCCACGCTACCTGAGGTGTTGATTTGCGTCAAGCCTGCTGCCAGAGAAGATATAGGAATTCAAGATTTTCCTTAGGCTTCTCCATCGATTAGCGACTGGTAGCCATACCACAGAGAATTGGTAGAGATTTTGTGCATAAATTGCATCTGGAATTGTTCTGCTAGAAAAGGCCAAATCCTGTTTTTGTAAGACTTCTTTGGCCACTTCTGATGAAGATATAACGACTGTCGTTTTTTGGCCCAACCTGAGGCTGATTATTGGGCCATACTTTTCGGCAAGCTTGGCAAGAGACTGGTGAGGTTGATCACCAAGAATGTTGTGAAGATTTCCAATCAAGGGCAGGGGATTTGGTCCTGGTGGGAGCTTTTTGTCACATCTTTTGCTTATTGCTAGCCAACGAATGCACTCAACTAAAGTCCAGGCAAGTAGCAATCCACCTACAATACCTACATAATCCATTGTTTCTTTGCTGAACAAGCTATCTAATGGTCACTTATGCCTAATGGGTCTTATAAAGCCACTGCCTCCGTTAATTTTAATGCAGAAAATCTATCATTCGTTGAGGAAAAGTATATCATTTAATAGTCGATGCACGTTTTTTTTCTTTTCAAATTTAACAATTATTCCATTTGATAATCCATGCGTATTTTTCTTCTGTTGATTATGACAGATTAAAATTTCGGGGAAAAAGATATCAAGCAGTTCCTAACAACTGCTTGCGCAATGTGAGTCCTCCATCACTATTCAAATTCAAATATTCAATTTTCAAGGGGTGAGGGAGCTAATTACAAAAACCTCCCTTGAAGTTTAGGATTATAGTAGTACTATTTTTAACATGGTTTATGAATGGAAAAAAAACCATATATGAATAGGGTTTTTTTACAAAAATATACGGCCCAAAACAAAATATTACATCCATCCATGGTCATATTTATACATCTATTTAATTGTATAAATGTTAGTGGAAGGTTAGCTTATACTATTAATTTGGATTCAGTAGTCACATTCACTAATTTCCTAAATTGGTGAGCGGCATGTTAGTTTCTCCAGTCAACAACTGTCTAAAACGACTTTTCTAATTCCAACATATGCCTACGTCTGCTTTTTTTCTTTCTTTTTTGTTTGTATTAAACCACTTCATTATATTGCTTCATAATATGTTTTACATGTCCATAAGACACCATTACATCATTTACGACCCAACTTAGAAAAACAGTATCTCAAGAAATCTTATATAAATATTTTGTTAGTGAAATATTACAATTATAATTGAAAATTACAATGAAGAAAATAAAATAACTTCTGGCAGAGGCGTGGATATCTCGCTCTCTTTAAGGAGATTCAAGCCCACTGCAGCACATGTTTTCACCGGTCCAGCAGTAATCTTCTTGACTTCTCCCCTCCAGGATACAACAGCCCACACACAAAGTATAACTCAACAAACTCTGGACAAGAGTTGAGTCCAAAGCTCTAACACAAGAACACCTTCCTTCAACTAATGAAACTCTCTTTTTTACTAACTCTTTTGCACTCTATATTTTCTTGTACTTTGAAAAATATGCAAGACCACCTCTATTTATAGGTGAGGTATTCATCCTAGTATTGAACAGGAATGAATATGGGGTAGTAAATTGGGTCAATGAATGGAGGAATCATGCCTTGAAGGTTACATAAGTTACAAGGCATAATGAGCTAGAATAATGGGTGAAGGTTACAAGAGTTACAAAATCCAAAAGGTCACAATCATGGTCAATGACCACTAACGTACACTCAAGAAACATGCAGCATAATAATACAATTCATGCTACCATAATGTGACCTCTAAATGTGAATAAAGATAGTGAATGTGAGTAAAGATATTGCACTGCCACAACGGTCAGAAGAGAAGCTCACAATTGACTATGCAATTTTGATACAAATTAATATATAAAATTAATATTAAAATGTCCAAACTCCATCATATTTGAAAATAGAGAATTTAGCTAGATTATGAGCCAACACATTCCATGTTCGAGGAATATATACTATCTTGATTTCTTCACAAGAACTCATCAATTGTCAAATATCCTCGCAAGTGCTATCTATTTTCCAAGATACTGCCATCTTCTTTTGTAACATTTGTAATATATTATTTGCATATGATAGTATCTTTGACCAACCCTTTTGTATCACTCTTTTTAAAGCATCCCGAATTGCTAGTACTTCTCTATTGGGGAAAACCTGCTCGAGACATGTGGCGCCTTTGGAGGCTAATGCGCGATATTAAAGTTTATCGGAAATACGGGATCCTGAGAGGTTGCCTTCAGGAAACTCCCCAGGGCAAGATATGATAAGGAATCATGCTCGTGATGACGTGGAGGAAAGGACAGTGGGACAAGAATGTCAGAACGGTCAAGTGCGCGAACGAGCTCGTATAGACCTGAGCAGTGCAAGAATATTATCTAGCACCACCAACGTCTTTGACACATGGCACGAAGATATTGGCCTTAATACTTTAAGGCTATAGTGGAACCATCTTAATTGCTAAGGCCCCATTGTTGTAGCCCGTAAACAGTTGATCTCTTTCACTTGTAAGGGCATTTTGAATCTGAGAAATATAATAGTTACTTTACACTTTCTTGGTCATATAGTTTGTTTTGCTCATTTAGCTCCTTATCGCTCTAGGATCACACTTGGGAACACGGTTCCAGCTCTCGAAACGATAGTAGACATACCGGAATATCCGGATCTACCTTTTAATATATATTGCTTATTGCTTACTGTTTATATCAATTTCTTTCCTTTTAAACAATCTACTTAATAATCAAATTCTTGGTAAAATGATTTTAAAAAGAACTAATTAAGATGCGTGCTTTTGACCTCCCATAAAACCGATTTTAGAATAAACAACTTCAACGGTTATGGTCTTCCCTACCGATTGAATAGGGGTGCCAAAGGCACAAGACAAATGACCACAACTATTCATAGACACCATGCCAATGCTTGACTATTCCTTTTTGGCTTTTTCCTTTGTAATCCCACATCAGTGAAAACAACAATCTCATCCTATGTCGTAGTAATAGTTGTATCATTAATCCTATTAGGTATACAAGTCAAAACTTAGAAGGTTGCAAAGCATCGTCTTATTTATTCATGTAAATCAAATAAACCCTTATTAACTATGTTATTAGGTTCATATTATCACCATAAAAATATAAAGAATTTCTCCCTCTCCACATTTGTCATAAGAGAAACACTTAATCTTAGTCGCTCAACCAAATCTGGACATGGACAAAAGTTAAAAGCCACACCAAAATAGGGGGATTCATGCCAATGAATTTTCAAGTTACATTTTGTTTGAACATTCAAAAAGGGCATGTTATGGACCTAACGCCCCCTAGAGCAAAATGGTGAAACGACGAATACATTATAAACTAGGCTTATTGCTCTGTTTCTTTTTCAATTTTTTCTCTAAAATCATCAGTCTTACTATCTTTGAAAGAGTAAAATAAGTGACCTGAAGTAAAAAGAAATTACAACAAGCGTAATTGCATTGGTAATTTGTAGTCGACGTTTATAGAGGAATAGGAACAGCTCGTAATGGACGCGATCTCGCAAGTGTAATGCCAAACTTTTCCTCCACATCCAAATCTTCTGGTGCAATATCGCCTTCAGCTTTCCAATCAAATGAATTCAACAATGAACCCAACATTACAGAAATTGTCCTGGTTGCCAAAGGTAACCCCGGGCAAATTCTTCTACCAACACCAAATGGAATGATTTCAAAATCTTGGCCACGAACGTCCATATTCGAACCCCAAAATCTCTCAGGCTTAAATGCTATAGGATCCTCCCATATAACTGGATCACGGCCTATTGACCATACGTGCACTAACACTTGAGAGTCTTTCGGAACAAAATAGCCACCCGCCTCAACGTCTTGATCTACCTTTCGGATCAATAAGGGAACTGGTGGGTGCATTCGCAAGGTTTCTTTCACTATGCACTGCAAATAAGGGAGGCGGGTGACATCAGCTTCTTCTATTGCCTTGCCTTTGCCAATAACTTCTGCAAGCTCAGCTTTAGCTTTTTCCGTTATGTCTGGTTTTCTCATGACCTCTACCATTGCCCATTCTAATGTATTTGAAGTTGTATCAGTTCCCGCAATGAAAAGGTCCTACAATATAAATAAATCTAAGGGATGCCAAAAATTGATAAGTTGGAAATCTGACTTACAATGTGATAAATCATTATGACATTCTCGTGTAAATTGATGGTTATTGTAGTTCTTTTCTTTATAAATTAGCTCTCTTATCAGGTAATGGATCCTTTTATAATTCCGAGGCAGTAAAAAATCTCTGCAATTTGGCCCGAGAGTAAAATGATTGCAGATCCTAAAGGAAGAAGTTAAAAGGATTCTAATGATACCAACTAGAGTAGCATACGGAAACTAAATAAGAAACTACGGAAGATAAAAGAAGTTGACAGTACCAGAAATAACCGTTCTATGTGATTTCTGTCGATTGCCTGAGGATCTTCTTCGCTGGTATTTAACAGAACGTCAAGAACGTCAGTGCCACCGCTAGTTGCTGATCTCGTCCTTTGCTCTAATCGTTCATCAATCAATCCCTGAATCTGCTGAAGCAACTTACCAAAATGCTTGCCTATTCGTCGCCTTATTCCTTGAGGATCAATCGTTTTCAACAGGGGGAAATAATCAGCCAAATTGGGCTTACCAGCTTCTTCCATGATGTTCCAGACCACATCCTTGAATTCTTTACCTGAATTTGCATAAGGGTCCACAACATCCTTGGAAAAAATGGTATTCGAGAGTAAATTCATAGAGGTCTCGAAAGCAGCTTGACCTATATTCACTGCCTTACCAGTTTGGCTACACCGATTGCAATAAGCAATAAGATCTTGGATCTTTCCGGACCTAAGAACAGAGATGACAAAATCTTTAGTAACTCATTCAGTATCTAACTCATCAAATTAATTGGTCATAATAGAATAACTGTATTGGTCAAAATGCAACTCAAACTCAAACATATAAAATCATATGAATTCAACCAAGCAAACTTTGGGTGAGGTCCAAATTTGACTTAACCAACCCATTTGCCGCGCTACCTGAGATGTTGATTGGCGTCAAGCCTGCTGCCGGAGAAGATATAGGAATTCAGAATTTTCCTTAGGCTTCTCCATCGATTAGCGACTGGTAGCCATACCACAGAGAATTTGTAGACATTTTGGGCATAGATTGCATCTGGAATTGTTCTGCTCGAAAAGGCCAAATCTTGCTTTTGTAAGACTTCTTTGGCCACTGCTGATGAAGATATAACGACAGTCGTTATTTGGCCCAACCTGAGGCTGATTATCGGGCCATACTTTTCGGCAAGCTTGGCAAGAGACTGGTGAGGTTGACCACCAAGAATGTTGTGAAGATTTCCAATCAAGGGCAGGGGATTTGGTCCTGGTGGAAGTTTCTTGTTACATCTTTTGCTTATTGCTAGCCAACGAATGCACTGAACCAAAGTCCAGGAAAATAGCAATCCACCTACAATGGTTACATAATTCATTGTTTTCTTCGCTGAACTAGCTATTGCATTATCTAGTGGTCACTTATATGCATTCATTATTGTAAAGTCACGGGCGCCATTAATTTCTCATCAAGAGTCCTGACCGCAAATAGCAATACACCTAAAATGGCTACCTAATCTTTTTTTTCCTTCGCCGAACATGCTATAGTGTGCCTTGCATTATCTAGTGCTTAGGGATGCAACGTGGTGGGGTGGGTTCAAAGAACATTTTCAAAAATTGATGCAGGATTGATTGTTGGTCTATGCGGGTTTTACGTTTGTTGACATGAAAACTTACTAAAAATATTAAATTCTTAATAGTAAACATGTAGAATTAACCTTGTTTATTTGTTTTTATCATCACTAATAGAGGAGTACTTTTTACGTAAAAAAATTATCAAGTACTGTGATAGAATTTACAGATCTACTGCGTAAGATGAACTGATATATATACTATCATGCTCCTTCAATTACTGTGAACATTTATGATAACTATAACGTTTAATTAATGTCACTGTCCAACTTTATTGTTGGCAGGACATAAATTCAATGAAGCCAGCTTGTTGCTCAGAAAAGAATTCAGAAGGGTCACATAGTAATGTTCCAAACATTGTGAAACTTTGCTTACGCCCTACAGTGGCTTAAAGTCATCATTTTATCCTACAGAAATTTAATTCACAACTAGTAAGAGACTAAAATATTTAAGCAATGAAAATTTGAAGACCTTTTCCGGAAAAAAAAAAATCATTAAAGAAATTATGTAGATAGAGCGGGTTTATGTGGGCCGAGTTGAAGACTTTGCAGATTTATACGAATTTGCCCCGCAAACACCCGCCCTACTTGCCATCCCTACTAATGGTCACTTATGCATAGGTGGTCTTTTTTCTTGCTCTATGCATTCATTATTCTAAAGTCAAAGACTCCATTAATTTCTTATCAAGGGTTCTTTTATATCTCAAAGGGAAGATATATCTTATTCATTCTAATATCTTATTCATTCTATCATCCACTCGTGGATGGTATATACAAGGTCGTAATGCAGAACTTCTTGGGTTTGTTGGGTGTTATTCAAAGTTTAATCCAATTAAAATATATCTTGGAGAACGAAAATCTGTCATTCATTGGGGGGAAAATATATCATTCAATAACCGATGAATATTTTTCCATTTAATAATTGATGCGTATCTCAGATATGAAATTTGATACGGTATCTGTATTCTGTTGACCATGACTGATTAAAAATTCAGGAAAAAAGATTACCAAGCAATTCCTAACAACTGCTTGCGCCATGTGAGCCCTCCATCATTATTCAAATTTTCAATTCTTTTAAGGGGGAACTAATTACATAAACTTAGTGAAGTTTAGGATTAAAGTACCATTTTTAACACGGTTTAAAAATATTACTCACTCCGCTCCAATTTGTTTTTTCCAATTTTGACTTGACATGGAGTTTAAGAAAAAAATAAAGTTGAGTTTTGAAGTTTGTGATCTTTAACTTAAATATAGGTACAGTGTATCAAAATAGTACTTATTGATCCGTAACTGTAACTCGACGTTCTCTTTAAGTAACAAAAGAAAAAAGAGGAAATGGGAGGAGCTCCATATCACGATGTCATCACGTGAGTCCATTTAATGCAAAAATATCACGATTCACGCCTCATGGGACAACTCCATTCTGCATTCCCACATGCTGTAACTCCATTCTTTTCAAGTTTTATTTTGTGAACCACACATTCAGAAACTAATGTGATATAAACTTCTGTCATTTATTTACAACAACAATAACATACCCAGTATATTCCCACAGAGTGGGGACTGAGTAGGATAGAATGTACGCAATCCATATCACTACCTCAGAAGTGAGGTAGAGAGGTTGTTTCCGATAGACCCCGGCTCAAGACAAAAACAGGCTAAAAGAGGACATAATATAAGAACAAGAAACAACACGTAGTAACAAAACAACATAAAGTAACAGAAACAAGGCTATCACAAAATAATACTATACTCGATTTATCCGAAACAACCAACATTACCTAAACTCCATGAACAAGAAACTACAAGCATGAACCCCAAAACAAAGCACACCTACCTACTAGCAAGGATGCATAGCTGGTCTAAAAAAGAGAAGAATACAACAAATGATAAACTAATTCATGATGAGGTGCACGGAACATCAAGACTCCCCAATTCTTTAGTTTTGGGTACTGTCTTGTCACTAATAAATTTATCAGATGCTCAATTTAGAACCGGCGTTTATAGAGGAATAGGGATAGCTAGTAAAGGACGTAATCTCGCTAATGAAAGGCCAAACTTTTCTTCCACGTCCAAATCTTCTGGTGCAATATTGCCTTCAGGTTTCCAATTAAATGAATTCAACAATGAACCCAACATTACAGAAATTGTCCTGGTTGCCAAAGGTAACCCTGGGCAAATTCTTCTACCAGCACCAAATGGAATGAGTTCAAAATCTTGGCCAAGAACGTCCATTTTCGAACCCCAAAATCTCTCAGGCTTAAATGCCAGGGGATCCGGGAATATAGCAGGATCACGGCCTATTGACCATACGTGCACCAACACTTTAGAGTCTTTCGGAACAAAATAGCCACATGCCTCGACATCTTGATCCACTTTGCGAATCACAAAGGGAACTGGTGAGTGCATCCGCAAGGTTTCTTTCACTATGCACTGCAAATAAGGGAGAAGGGCAACATCCGCTTCTTCTATTGCCATGCCTTTGCCAATAACTTCAGCAAGTTCAGCTTTAGCTTTTCTAATTATGTATGGTTTTCTCATGACCTCTACCATTGCCCATTCTAATGTATTTGAAGTTGTATCAGTTCCCGCAGTGAAAAGGTCCTGCAATATAACCGAATCTAAGGGATGCCAAAAATGGATAAAACGGAAATCTTCACTCACAATGTGATAAATCATTGTGACATTCTCGTATAAATTGATGGTTATTGTTGCTCCTTCTTTATAAATTAGGTAGCTAGAATGTAATGGATTCTTTTAATAATTCTGAGGCAGTAAATAATGTGTAGTCTTTTAAACATAAATAGAACAATGTGCAGGGTATACGACAATAGCTCTTTCCCTAATATCTTTGTTGCACTAAATGTGATGAATAATAACTCTCTGCAATTTGGCCAAAGAGTAAAATGATTGCAGATCCTAAAGGAAGAAGTTAAATTGATTCCAATAATACCAACTGGAGCAGCATAATAAACGGCAGCCTGGCGTTCGGGGAAGGGTCGGACCATAAGGGTCTTCTTGTTTCCACAGCTCTAAGTTGTGGGTTGTAACCTCTTCGTCATATAATTAAAAAAAAAAAAAAAAGTAACCTCCTCGTCACATGGCAGCAACTTTATCAGTTATACCAAGGCAACATACGGCAACTAAATAAGAAACTATGGGAAATAAAAGAAGTTGAAAGTACCAGACATAACCGTTCTATCTGATTTCTGTCGATTGCCTGAGGATCTTCTTTGCTGATATTTAACAGAACGTTAAGAACGTCAGTGCTACCGCTAGTTGCTGATCTCGTCCTTTGGTTCAATCGTTCATCAATCAATCCCTGAATCTGCTGAAGCAACTTACCAAAATGCTTGCCTATTCGTCTCCTTATTCCTTGAGGATCTATCCTTTTCAACAGGGGGAAATAATCAGCCAAATTGGGCTTAGCAGCTTCTTCCATGATGTTCCAGACCACATCCTTGAACTCTTTACCTGAATTTGCATAAGGGTCCACAACATCCTTGGAAAAAATGGTATTCGAAAGTAAATTCAGAGAGGTCTCAAAAGCAGCTTGGCCTATATCCACTGCCTCACCATTTTGGCTACACCGATGGCAATAAGCAATAAGATCTTGAATCTTTTGGTACCTGAGGGACAAAATCAACTCTTTTTTTAGTAAATCATTCAGTATCTAATGAGTTGATAAACTTCCCTTGAAGTTTAGGATTAAAGTACTATTTTTAACATGGTTTAAAAATATTACTCACTCCGTTACAATTTATTTTTCTGATTTTGACTTGGCATGAATTTTAAGAAAGTAAAAAAGGATTTTGAATGTTGTGATCTTTAAACTAAATATAGGTACAGTGTATCAAAATAGTACTTATTGATCCATAACTCGACATTGTTCCATGTAAGTAACAAAAGAAAAAAGAGGAAATGGGAGCTCCATATCACGATTTCATCACGTACGCCTCATTGGACAACTCCATTCTGCATTCCCACATGTTCAATTGTTACATGATCTCGCTTTCACTTCATTTCAACTGAGAAGCTTTCTTTTCAAGTTTCATTTTGTGAATCACACATTCAGAAAAATTAATGGGCTGAGGCCTGTTTAATTTGGACCTGTCCAATTTCGATGTGTGTTGCCCTGATTTCTTTTCTTCAGAGCAGATATCTTTGAACGAGTCTAAGTAGGAAAGTAGATAAGGAGTAAGTTCATGCGTGTGCACTACAGGACTTTATTCTGTCAAACGCTTCTTCAATCTTAATTCACTAGCTACATATTAGTGAATACAACAACAAGATACCAAGTGTAGTCCCATGAGCGCGGAAAAAAAGAGAAGAATACAACAAAGATAAACTAATTCATAATAAGGTCACGGAACATCAAGACTCCCCAATTCTTATGTTTTGGGTCCTGTCTTGTTACTAGTAAATTTATGATATGCTCAATTTGGAGCCGGCGTTTATACAGGAATAGGGATAGCTAGTAAAGGACGCGATCTTGCTAGTGTAATGCCAAACTTCTCGTCCACATCCAAATCTTCTGGTGCAATATCGCCTTCAGCTTTCCAATCAAATGAATTCAACAACGAACCCAACATTGCAGATAATTTTGCGGTTGCCAAGGTTAATCCAGGGCAAATTCTTCGACCAGCACCAAATGGAGTGAGTTCAAAATCTTGGCCACGGATGTCCATTTTCGAACCCCAAAATCTCTCGGGCTTAAATGCCAGAGGATCCTCCCATATAGCTGGATCACGACCTATTGACCATACATGCACTAACACTTGAGAGTCTTTGGGGACAAAATAGCCACACGCCTCAACATCTTGATCTACCTTTCGAATCAAAAAGGGTACTGGTGGGTGTAGTCGCAAGGTCTCTTTCACCATGCACTGCAGATAAGGGAGGCGGGCGATATCGGCTTCTTCTATTATCTTGCCTTTGCCAATAACATCTGCTAGCTCAGCTTTAGCCTTTTTCATTGTGTCTGGTTTTCTCATGACCTCTACCATTGCCCATTCTAATGTATTTGAAGTTGTATCTGTTCCTGCAACGAAAAGGTCCTGCAATATAAATAACTCTCAGGGATGCAATAAATTAATAAATAATGGCTTATACTTTATACTCCGTGATAAACTAATCACCGTGACATTCTCGTGTAAATTGGGAGGATTTAGATTTGTTGGGTTCAACCTTTAACATTTTCAACAATAAACTCGATGTACTACTGAAATTAATATTTGCTAATTTTTTAAAGTAATTTTGCAGGTCAAAAATAATTGTTCAAAAGGTCTATCCGGCTGTGCAATAAAGGAACTTAACCAAGGTAAATTAGAAGTTCAAAATTACCAGGCACAAGTGTTCTATATGATTTCTGTCGATTGCCTGCGGATCTTCTTGGCTAGTATTTAACATAACTTCAAGAAAATCTGTTCTACCGCCATTTGGCGATTTCCTCCTTTGCTCCAATCTTTCATCGATCAATCCCTGAATCTGCTGAAGCAACTTATCAGAATGCTTGCTTAGGCGTCGCCTTATCCCTTGAGGATCAATCCTTTTCAACAGGGGGAAATAATCAGCCAAATTGGGCTTAGCAGCTTCTTCCATGATGTTCCAGACCACATCCTTGAACTCTTTACCTGAATTTGCATAAGGGTCCACTACATCCTTGGAAAAAATGATATTGGATACTAAATTAATCATGGTCTCGAAAGCAGCTTGTCCTATATTCACTGCCTCGCCAGTTTGGCTACACTTGCGGCAATAATCAATAAAATCTTGTATCTTTTGGGACCTGACATACATTTAGAAGTGATATAATCAATTTTTGTTAGTAGAATGCTCTACGGGTGAGTAATGACATGTGTGTTCCCTTGACTCAAGGAGTTGAACTCATAATGGTCCATTGAGTCAAAATGGTGTATCTTAGTCAGAGGAGGAGCTTGTAAGTGGGGTTTATATGAATCCAATTATCGTTGTATATCAACTTGACCATTCTGTAGGAACCCATAAACTTCAAATTTTGGATCTGTCTCTCATTATCCGAGGGATGGAACACAAACTCAAACAAATAACATTAAATGGAGACTAAAGCATTATATAATTTGGAGCTTCTAATTTAAGGAAAAACATTGTTTTCACTTTTTTCTAAAAGCAAAATAAAAAAGCATGGCAGGTTATGTCATGTTGGTCGGGTTATGTTATAACCCGTTATTTGGCTAACCTATACATATATATATTGACCCAAATAAAATTTGGGAGGGTTACGTTGTGTCATGATTTGTAATTAGTTTGACTTATTTTGATCAAACCCGCCCATTTCCGACCTTTACCTGAGATGCTGACTTGCGTCAAGCTTGTTTCCGGAGAACATATTAGAATTCAAAATCTTTCTTAGGCTTCTCCAACGAGAGGCAACTGGTAGAAACACCACAGAGAACTGATGGTGATTATTGGCATGGATTGCATCTGGGACTGTTCTGCTGGAGAAGGCCAAATCTTGTTTTTGTAGGACTTGTTTGGCCACAGCAGATGAAGATATTACCACTGTTGTTATTTGGCCCATTCTAAGGCTCATCATTGGGCCATATTTTTGGGCTAGCCTCGCAAGTGACTTGTGAGGCTGATCACCAAGAATGTTATGCAAATTTCCAATCAATGGCAGGGGAATTGGCCCTGGTGGAAGTTTTTTGTTACGTCTATTGCTTATTGCTAAAAACAAAGTCCAGGCAAATAGTAATCCACCTACAATGGCTACATAATCCATTGTTAATTAATAATATCAATTCGGAGTATATGTACATGCCTTACATTAGTACATTATCTAGTGGTTATATATATACATACTGCATCGTCGATCGATCCTGAATGTACAAGGTGTTAATCACGCAGAACCTCTGTGATCAGTTGGGTGTTTTTCAAAGTTTGAAAAACAAAACACTTGCTATCATTCAGAGTCAACATTAGAAGCTCTGGAAGTCAAGAATAACTGTGTGTTCCCTGCAAAATCCTTCCTTGAGGCTTACAATTGCTGTAGTACGTAGTACTTTTCAAATATAACAACTTTTGCTTTGTCGTTTCATTTCTGTTTAACGATTCTTTTAGCCAAAATATGGGCAATTACACTTTCTATATCCTTGTTTTACTACATAGGCTTGAAGTCATGTAGGTTTAATTTCACTGATGGTTACTAAATTTCCTACCAGTTTTACGAAACATCTAATCATTAACTTGGTCTCCCAATTACGCAGAATTCATAATTGAAAAATTGTCTAGGAGCATCCAATGGATTACTCTAGCAAATGAATTTCACCAAAAACATCATAATTCTTTGTCTTCTCTAATTTAATTTGCTTTGATAAATGGTACGTTATTAAAGCTTGTGCCTGCTTGGTTCTTTAGACAATATTTAAGGATTTGCATCTATACTCGGATTCAAAGCTAGACCTGAATATTTAGTACATCTAAAATGGCTTGTTTGTCAACAGAATTTCCGTACACTTACCTAAACTTCTATATTAATTATCTAACTCGAGTTTTATTGTATGGCATGAAACAAAAAACATGTGGATTATTTGTGTGTTTTTGTATCTTTAGAAATTGTTGAAAAAGATAAATGTGTTTCTTGATTTGGTTTTTGTTTGACTCAGTTGGTGATTGAGGATTGCTTGTGTTGCTATTTGGAGGCTGTGTGTTTCACATTTGAGATCACCTGAACCAGATTTGAGATGGTTCGATCGAAATTGAAATATATTCAACATACAAAATATTGTGACATATCGTTAAATTAAATTAAATTAACAAATGCAAAAAAAAAATCTCTTTCTTTCTCTCTCTTTCCTACAGCTAGATATTGGAACATACACAGTTTTTCCAGTTTATCATAAAACTTCTAACTTGAAGCAACAGGAATTGATACAAAACTTCTAGGCTCCAACGGAATGATCATGTCTCATTCTTAAATGGGCAAAGACTAACAAATGTAACCACTTCCACAGATTATCATTTTGGAATTGTAACTTTTTCTCCAAATGTCATAATCTCACAGCAAGAGACTAGCTACTAATGTCATATGTGCAAGATCCACGAGCCCTTTGACCTGGGCTGGGCTTTCTGGAGGTACTTGATGAGAAATTGTTAAAATCACCTGTCAACATCTAAGAATATTGATCCTTTCAGAATGGAAATGTGTCAAAGTCAGAAAACTCGCCTCAAAAGTCAAGAATCCTACTGGATTCACATCCAAGTCATATTTTGCTCTAATGAGTCCAGAGATATCGTCCCTTTCAAGTTGCAGTCGTACTCAACTAGCCGATGTCAAGTTGGCATGGAGGAGTAGGATGGAACATGGATTTTAGGGTGATAGGACAACAGCGAGCTTTTATGATCCGTCATCTCCACAGAGCTCCTGAAATCGCGTCAAACTGCAATGAAGAGCATTAGTTAATTTCTGGTAGTAATAGTTGCCTCCCCGTCCCTCCCTTCCCAAAAAGGCTTAGCCCCCCACGAGTTCCATAGTCTGATGCAATCTCAAGAATACAATAGAAACTAATGAAAAAGTCCCCAAATTAATGTGCCAAACAAACATACCGACGTAGTAGCACTTGTGGATTATAAGGAAACAGGTTCTTTTGGTGAAGGCTTTCAATAGATGCTTTAAGTTGAAATAGGCAGTTCCTTGCACACTCAAACGGTGACATCTGAGTTACATATTCCTCATTGCGACATCCATAGGCTTTCTTGCTTTTGCTGTCAAGTGGTAAAATATCTTCACTAACACAACTTGGCACAACTGATATCTCTCCCCTAGAGTTATAATCATCTGTTGAAAACTTTTTCCTCTTTCTTCTTCGACATTTTCCGCTACATGAAAATTCGACAAATATGTTCCATGAATCACATACCTTACGCAGACACCTATGAGGATGCAGGAACAAATTAAATTGCAACATCAGACACGGATAAAGTCAACATTTTTTGTTTAGGAGGGGCTAATGTTGCCCCTTTCTCTGAAATTGAATATGCGATTTAAAGTTGGCACAATTATCATAGAAATGAATATGCAATGTTTGATGTAAATGGAGGAACATGTGATGACTTTTTGTTTTCAGGGAATATATTAAGAAAAGACAAATTAATTCATAAAGAGAATTTGTTTTACTTCTGTAAGATCAAAAAGATATACTCCCTCCGGCCCAATTTATGTGGCACACTTTCCTTTTTAGTCTATCTCAAAAAGAATGATACCTTTCTGTATTTAGAAACAATTAACTTAAAATTCTCATTTTACCCTTTATGATTAGAGTTGATTTATAACCACACAAATGTTTATGACTTGTTCTAGAGCACAAGTATCAAAAGTCTTTCTTTTTAATCTCTGTACCTAGTCAAACAAGGCCGCATAAAATGGGACGAAGGGAGTAGTGTTTTACAAAGAGCTTACAACTCTTGTAATTCTGAATATGCTACATGGTACAGCTGGAACTCCTTACATGGACTAAGATTAGTCATGATTCTATCTCGAACCATTTTACGTTCATTACATTTAAATATTGGGAAAAAAAGATGGTTTGCAAATTTGGAACTAGTATGCTATACTCATATAAAGGTTGAGCCTGTCAAAACACCATAATTAGTATGCATATCTGATACTTATAGATCTTATAGCCATGTCCAAAGACCACAGAAGAAAATAAAATACAAAGTCTGGGTGCATACCTCAACAGATATTCAGCAGAACTAGCTCCTGTGTCTTTTGAGATAAGATAATCAAGAAGAACTTGATGATCATAGTGTATCTGTTAGGAAGGTAACATAGCAAAACTACTCAGCATAGGTACTTATTCAGTATTTCAAGTGAGATGGTCGAAATGATTATTGACCACTTCGCCAGCAAAGCTGTCTGTCTTGACATCAGAAGGAAAGAAACAAAGAAGTGCACAAGGGAATGTTTTGTACTTACTCCAGCCAGGAATAGGTGAAAGAAATGTATTGGGTGAAAAAGGTGTGAGATCAGAGAAAACTCTCTCACTTCATCATCTGACAAAGCCACTTCATTAGTAAACCTACATACAACATGAAGCACTAAAACAACCGCCATATACAACTTCACATCATCTCTAAAATTAACAAATATACGTTCAACTCACTTTTCAGAGTAAAATGGCAAGCATAACATTTGCAAGAGCATTTCAAATAGAATATCATCCTACAATTTAACAGTAGTAAAAGAAAGTCAGAAAAGTGAAGACAGCTGGACCAGTAAACGTTTGGTAAGACATCCACGGGTCCTTCATCATACAAGTACAGCAAGCGAGCGTTGTGTCACAAAGAGCTTCCGAAATGCAACATCAGACGAATCAAATCAACCAAATATGAAGTTTTAGCAGAGCTCTATGTCCTGGACATCATACTATAGTAGGAAGTATACTAAAACCTAGAAGCACGCCAGAAACCATTTTGTAAGAAATAGGCAATTCTCAATCTTTTCTTTTTTTGTTGAAAAATAATAACAATTTAATAGATAAAGCTTGGAAGCCAAGTGTAGGCAATTCTCAATCATTGGAAGTCCAAAGATAACAGTTGAATCGGTAATGCTTAGACAACAAACTCTGCGCAAATGATGGATTTGGGTCAGGCTAATCAATAAGGAATAAACATAGAAATCTCACAGTGTAAGGATCACTTCTCCAGATATAGTCATGTGGTTCATCCAAAAATGTTGAGGAAAGAATTAACAGAAGGAGGAGGGGGTAAAATAAAAGAGATGTAGAGTACTAAAGCAACTGCATATACAAGGTTTTGTACCCCATTATTGGTCGATGGAAGTACCATAGGGAGAATTTAAACACTCTGTGATTTCTTAGTAACTAAGACTTAAAATATTCCTGCTTCTCCTCTTATTATTGTCCAGCTTATCTCATACCGACAGTTCTAAGACTTATCAAACCTTAAAGATCAGATATAATCATGAATTTATAAAAGCCAATTCAAACTTCTTATTTAGAGGTCCTGAAACAAATGAACAAGTCAAAACAAAACAGACATTGTGAGCAAGAGCACAAACCTCTTGCATATATAGCTGCAAGAAGGCTGAAACAAAGTCCATGCATTTCTCAGAGTACAAATCATGGTCAACAAAACAATCACCAGGGAGAAGCTCTCTGAGCCACTCATGAAGCTCTAGCAAAGCTTTCCTTCTACTGCAACACTTGGGATTCATGTCAAAGCTTGAGCAAGACTTAAGATTGTTACATGCATAATGTTGATCAGTCGTCTCTTTCATGTTCAGCAAACTAGAGGAACATTTGAGGAAAAGGAAAATAGATAGCCGTTGTAAATGCTTTGATGAAATCCATTTTTTCCCCATATCAAATGTCATTACCCCAAATGGAGAACCTTCGAGATATTTATCTAGACCAAACTCCTGCCCCTCCATAGGTTGGGATAATACATCTTGAAAGTATGTGTGGATAAGATCCAACCATGAAATTACAATTGAGTGGTCCCAATGGATTTGGTTACTAAGTCGAATCATGAATATCTGCAAATTAGACAGTTAGTGCAACCACAAACTCAACTCAGTTAATGATCACATAGGTGCATGCTATTTCAAATAAAATATAAAATTTACCTATCACACCACTGTAAATAACATAAGGATCATATATGGAAGAAATGATTATTAGAGCAAAAGCAAAGAACAAGAACCCCTCATCACATCCACCTAATTGTAACACTTTAGACTGAATGCAACATCTAAGAAGGGTAAATCCCTCACAAAATTAAATAAAGCACAAGTAGATGTGAGATTTAGAGAACCTCTAGGTGTAGAGAACCCCCTGATTTTTCTCAAAAGAAAATTATTTAGTATTAGAAGGAAATGGACTTGAATTGAACGAAATGGTTACAGATATAGATAGAGCGACATTTTGATCTCTCTCAATGTCCTTAAAGGAAAACTGTAAGTCACTTTCACATAGACCAAATGGGGAAAAGGGCCATTCTGGAGACTCCTTCCTGCCTTAGCTTGAATATTTGATGAACCAACTCCAGGGAGCAATCTAAGATCAACAGCTATTGCCCAACTGATACTGGAAAGAGAGCAAATGGCGGACCAGATCCCACTAGTTCACAAAGCAGGTGATTCATTTCTTAACCCTGCCACTTGCATTAGCTGCACAGACTAACAATTGAATTTCCTACCTTCTTCCAGAAAGGAGTTCAGTAAGAGAGGCATATTCAGCATGTCAGAAGGTCCCATAATCATATAAGCTTGATTAGCATGGCCTTCAAATAGGTGGTATGTTGATTGCATTTATCACTTTCCAAAAAAAAAATAGGTACTAGTGTCAACTCCCTACACTGCGAAGATTAATGACTGGCTGAGAGAAAACCAGCACCTCAAGACATACCTTTACTGTCCCCATAAGAATGTTTACATTCCATCGTAAAGTTAGTGCTTATTGGATAAGAGTAAACCATAGTTAGTACAAAGCAGAAAGAACAATAGCGCAATGAAAAAGCGAAATCAGTACCTAAACTGCGTCTCAACTGGTGCGTGAAAAGTAATGATAAGCTCCAACAGAAAGTATAACAAGAAATGGGGGAGGGGAGTCGGAAATAAACATAGTGACTAGCTATCCACGCCCATGGAGGGAGCAAATTAATCTGTTTTTACAAGAAGTTTCTTTGAATTAAATGTTTGAGAGCAATATCAGACATCCAAATCAGATATATTTATCATGGAATATACCCATGTATTCCATGAAAGTCACCAGGTTTTACCTATTTTTTCTTAAAAGCAGGACCATTTTATAAAAGATGCTAATGAATGAGAATGAGTTGAGAATAAATTCATACCAACATCTTATGTTTAAGATATTGACAGATCGCAACATTATCAGAGCACTGCCCATTACTAAGGAATGATGACAGAAGTCTTGGAAGCAGGTTTTTTATTTCAAAAATAAATGGATGCTCTGCTGAACCGATGACAGCAGCGTCTGTCCAACCACTTTTAACCGACGAACAGAGTAACCGGAGAAGATATCCCTGAAATATTAGTATTGACTTTGGTTTTGCTTCTGGCATTTGAAGCAAATGGTTTGAATTGGAGTCCCCTTGAACATGATAAACCTCCGACAGCAAATTCCATGGCATATTTGAGATAAAAGAAGTGGTAGCCTCCAAGTAAATGTTGAAAAATTGATCAATAAGATCCCGATTCAACTGTTTCAGTACACTGTGTAGAACTCTCACGATAACAGCTGCCGTTGACCAACTTGCACATTTCAGGCTAAGCTTCAATAAAGGAGAAGGTGATGGAGCCCCACTCAAGTCTTTGACCTTCACCGTATGTCCCATAGAAGAAAGACCATTAAAAATTGAAACTTTCACGCAAAGATACAGTAAATTGATATATTCACCCCAACAGCTTTCCTGCAAGATAGAACTTGTAAAGATACACAAAATATAGAAACGAAGAACCATCTACGTAGTGATTTCAGAGCCACTGTTTTATCACGTACAGATTCAATCAAAAAATCAGAAACAGCCACCAGGATATTTCCAACTAGGTGATGGATATATGGATTCTCCGTTGCAACCACGACCATCTGCAGATAGGAAATCATAAGAGAGTTGTAAGGTTGAATAAGAAGTATTTTCAAACAAAACAACAATACACCATTAAAAGAGGAGGGGAACTGGACTTGAAACTGATCAAAATGAGATGAAATCTTAGTTTACTAAAACCTGAGAAACAAGGCTCCATATCAGATTATTCTTCGTTAGAATTGTGGTAAAATTCCAGCACTGGTCAAATGAGCTTAAATTCTTGATCTAATTAGTGTCCAGAAAGTAAACTCCAAACTGGGCAGTAGATCGAATAACATCAGGATGCTAATTGGAAACATCAGAATGCAGAGACCAACATGTTACGTCATTGGTACTTTAGCTTCAGAGTAGTACTCCCTACATTTCATTTTTACTTGGCCCCTATACCGAAAATAGATGTTTCATTTTACTTTATCCATTTTAGCAAATCAAGAGAGTTCTATTACTTCTTTCCCATACTACCCTTAGTATTAAATTACTACATAAAGTAATAGTAGTCAAATTTAGAGTTCCTAAGCATCATTAATAAGGTTAGTTTAGTAAAATACATAATTAAAGTTTTGTTAAAAGGTATGTCAAGTCATCAGGGGCCAAGTAATATGAAATGGACGGAGTAATTGGAACCCATGTACCATAATATCTCATAATGGGGTATTAAATTGAACAGACTTACCAACACTTCAATAAACTTAGTTAAACAATGATGATAATCAGCATGTGACTCGGGGATTATTTGACCTCCACCAACAGAATTTCCCTCCGTGTCCTGCCAATAAATTTACACAAACAAACAATGTACCCTAATAAGATAATTTCAAGCAAAACCATACTTCCACAACCAAGAGATACACAAAGAAAGATCCTTACAAAGCTGTCATCGGAGTCATATTCCTTCATCCACCGCTTAATTTCTGTATAAACCTAAAAATTGGGACTTTCCAATCAATCAACTCTGCCTCGATTCAAATTTAGTTGCAGTCCACTATATAAACCATAGGATTGCACGAAAAAAAAATCAAAAGAAGAATCCCAGAATTCTAAAATAGAGGGATTGGTAAAGAAAGGAAAAACCTGTGAGAGAGCAATTAAAAGTTCTTTCACCATTTCTTTGGTTAACGAAGCAGACCCAGTTTCCTGCAGAGGAGTAAGAGTTAAAAGGAAAAAATAGAGAGGCAAGTAAGAATCAGTGGCGGCAAAAGGGTACAGTGAGCTTACAGTATAAGGACGGAGGTAATGGTCAATTAGACAACAAACGCGTGACTGTTCATTCGCCATAACTTGCCTTTCCGCAAAAACAGTTTTGGCCTTCAAATTTCAAGTTCATTCGCCATAACTTGCCTTTTGTTTGATATTCGGGTTTTTATACCTTGGGATTTCTTCTCTTTTTCTTTTTTTTTTATTTTCGGTGTGTGTGTCGGGGGGGGGGGGTCATTTTATATTGGTCTAACAAGAATTGGCTGTGTTAAATTTTGAAAGTGTTTAAATGATCATTTTATAAACTATTGTATTCCACTAATATAATGGAGATGGAAATGAATTGAGTTGTGTAAAGGTGCACAATCAAAATTAGAATGATTAATTGTCAGATTGGGAATTGAACCTTCACCAACGAAGTAAAAATTTAGACAGTAAACCAACCGAGCTACAAATTTCCCTTTTCCAATGTATTAGGATTATACGAATTTAGACAAAATTGCTCACTGCTTCAGAAAACAGAAAGTTTGAAGCGCCTTAATCTAAATCCCTGCTCCAAATGGCTTCAATGGAGTGAAGAAAGCTACCAACTTATGCCACCATTGAATGAGGTCTCTTCCATAGCAGCACTTCTCCTCAATAAGTGCGCCTCTATAACTTTAGTTAGCAAAGCACGCCAGCTCCATGCCCTCATCCTCACTTCCATACCCGCCACCTCCAAATCTCCTTATGTATTCAACAACATTCTTTCCATGTACGCTCGATGTGGGTCAATCCAAGACTCACATATCCTGTTCGACAAAATGCCTGAGAGAAATATCGTCTCTTTTAACGCCCTCATTTCTGCCTACTCTCGATACCACCACCTTGCCCATTGGGCTTTCCATTTGTTTTCCGAGTTGCAAAGTGAAAGCCTAAGACCAAATGGGTTAACTTTTATTAGCCTTTTACATGCATGTTCGGGCATCAAGAATCAGGTATTAGGCTCTATGCTTCACTCCCAGTGTATAAAGTTTGGATTTTTGTACGATGTGTGCGTTCAAACCTCTATTATTGGGATGTATTCAAATTGTGGAGTCTTGGATTGTGCAGAGAAAGTTTTTCGCTCCATGCATGATAAAGATTCTGTGGCTTGGAATACTCTATTTTTCGGATATTTGGAAAATGGTAAGACCATAAAAGGCCTTCAGCTGTTCGGCAACATGTTGAGGACTGGGTTTGTTCCTACGAATTTCACTTATACAACGTTGTTGAGTGCTTGTAGCAGGTTAAAAGACCATCTTGCTGGGGAATTAACTCACTCTAAAGTAATTGTTTCAGGGACTGCACCTGATTTACCCCTGTATAATGCCCTGCTCGACATGTATTCTAGTTGTGGTGATAATGAAACAGCTTTGAAAATCTTCAGAAAAATCAAGAAGCCAGATTTGGTTTCTTGGAATTCAATGATTTCTGGATTTGCACAATATGGAGATGGAGAGATGGCAATGACTATGTTTGTCCAATTCCATAAGTCTACCCTTCTCACTACTGATGAATATACGTTTGCAGCTGTTATTTCTTCTATAGGAGCATTTCCAGCAGCTTATTATGGGAAACCACTCCACGGCCAAGTTGAGAAGGCGGGGCTCGGTATAAGTGTATTTGTTGCAAGCACACTGATATCAATGTACTTTTGTAATGGGGAAGTTGAGTCTGCTCAAAAGGCTTTCATTAACGTGCTTGATAAGGATGTTGTCCTTTGGACTGAGATGATTGCTGGACATTGTAGGATTGGGAATGCTGAGAACTCTATAAGATTTGTCCATGGAATGTTAAAGGAAGGCCACAAGGCTGACGAATTTACTCTTACCAGTGCCTTAAGTGTGAGTGCTGAAGTGGCAACTGTGAGGCAGGGTGAAATGATTCATTCCCTGGCTGCCAAATCAGGCTATATTGCTGAGATGACCGTTTGTGGGAGTCTGGTTGATATGTATGCTAAAATTGGAAACCTTGCAGCTGCAGAGCTTATGTTTTCCAGTGTCACCATGCCTAATCTAATATGCTGGAACTCAATGCTTGGAGCATATGGTTACCATGGGAAGGCAAAGGAGGCATTTAAGGTGTTCAATGATATTTTACAACATGGCCTGACACCAGATCATGTAACATTTATCTCTCTGCTTGCAGCATGTAGCCACTGCGGTTTGGTCAACCATGGTATGTACTTCTGGAATTACATGAAAGAAAATGGTTTAGAACCAAGCCTGAAGCATTATTCTTGTATGATCACTTTGTTGAGTCGAGCTGGATTGCTGGAGGAGGCTGAGAATGTCATAGTGGAATCACCCTTTGGTGTTGAATGTCTTCATCTATGGAGAATTTTACTGAGCTCCTGTGTAAGTAAAGGAAACTGGATAATAGGAATACGTGTTGCTAAGCAGGTTTTGGGGATGGATGCAGAAGACAGTGCAACAAATGTACTGCTTTCCAATTTATTTGCTTCAACTGGTAGGTGGGATGGTGTTTCAGAAATTAGGAGAAAGATAAGGGGACTTATGTTAGAAAAAGATCCTGGTTTAAGCTGGTTAGAAGTTATGAACAATACTCATGTGTTCTCTTCTAGTGATCATTCACATCCACAGTATGATGAAATAAGAGCTGAGTTGCATAGATTACAAGGGAACTTAACACAGTCAGAAGCAGATCAATTTATGCTAGATGCCATGGAGCTTGAGACCTTTGAAATCTTTTATAGGTCATGGAGCTTGAGACTCAACCAATCTCCTCTAACTTGATTCCTCGAATATATTTTCGTCTCAACAGTTCGCAAGCATTTGTTTCAAATGGTAATAACAGATAATCGAAAAAAAAGTAGATTTTTTTTGTTTTTATTTAAAATGTTTAATTGAAGTGTAATACAGGATTAGTCTTGAATGTCTGTAAAAGAAGTGAATAAATTAATGTAATAAATGTTTTCTTATATGTAGAGTTTGTTTTATCGCGTTCTAAACTCAATCATTGAACTGAAGCAGAATATAAGCTAGTCGCATTACACGTAATTTCACACTTTTTCTTCTAGATATCTAAAGGCATGTAAGAAGGGGGCTTATAATTCAGGGGGGAAATTGATCCAGACGACCACAAATATAACCTGTTTCATTTCTACAAAGGGCAACTGAAATCATCTAGAAGGGACTCGAGTACAAAATCAAGCTTGATACACTAGATCAGGAGAATTAAGTAAATGAAAAATAGTATGACATAACATTGCCGCAACGTCCCTAGGATAGTACATCTCTGCAGAAATAGCAGTCCACAATAATGAAACAAGCCAATGAACTGGAGGAAGATAAACTGCATTATTTCATGCTTTGTCAAAATGTTTGAGCTTGCCAAGCGACTGTGACAGGGAACCAGTGTTGCTGCAGCAAAGAGATTTCCATCCATTAAGAATCTAAGATTGATGACAATAGATGTCCGAATTACCAAACACATTCTCTAGCGTCTGCCTGTACGACTTTTTGCTCTAGCCTTCTGCAAAAAAGAATGATACACAACAAAGATATCAAGCATAAGCACAGTGAGCATGGATGGTCTAAGGCAGCAAAGAGATGAGCAATAGGCATCAGAAGGTTTTATAAAATAATAACATAATGAAAAGGTGCTAATTGATAAACAAAAACATACATCTTTCTTTTCAAATATTATGAAACAATTTGAACCAAAGGTTTGTAAGCCAATCTCAGCAACCATGAAGCAGTACCAAAAATGTCTGCCCATTATGACTGCATCATTTCTCTCTAAGTTGTGATGTCCTCGTCAAATTAAAATTTTGTTTATAAAAGATTCAAACAATTTGTTGTGTATGATTTTCTTTCTTCTATAAAAAATCAATTCATGAGTTAATGAACCCTGGTGATTCTGATATAAAAAAAATCACATACAAGCTCAAAGCAGCAAGATTTTTGAAAAAGCATCCTAACACTCAACTATGTAATTTTTCAGGATTGGATTGCCACAGAACTGGTAATAAACAAGCTAAGCTTTACAAAAACATCTAATAAAACTGCAGATAAATTCACCAACATAGCCAAATAAATCTCATCCTCTACTCCACTTAGATTTCCATTTTCTTCATGTCGTGCTTCAGGATGAAGTGACAAGTGTTTTTCTTTTTATCAAGGCATAAACAAGAAAGAGCCAATATAGGAGAACATGTATACTCACAGATTGCGTCCCAAAGCTTGCCCCTGATGCTAGTGCAGCCCCTTCAAGAACATAAGAACAACAATTAGGCACAAATCAGCAAACCAAATTTGAAGGATGCAGGTTCAGGGGATAGAAGAAAAACAGGATAAAAAGAAGAATCCCTTCCAGTCGAAAATATTGCAGTATCAAGAATAACTCATTACTGAAAATATTCTAAAGATGTCAGAAAATTCTAATATCAAATGAACTAAGTAACAAATTGCAGCTTATTATAAAAGAAAGGACAGAAAGGATCTTTTATCGTAAAACAATTTTTTCGAAAATATAGTATGTGTCGTAATAAATCACCAAAACCACAAGCATTTAGTGGAAATTTTCCAAAAAGGAAAAACTTAACTACTCAAAGTAACTACCTCAGGAAAAAAAAAATTTGAGAAGCAACTTTTTCCCACCAACATCTAGAAATATTAACCACAAAAAAAAAATGAATATAGCAGTTAACCAAGAAATTTTTCCAGGAAATTCCTTCAGACTCTTTTATACAGTAGGCGGCCTCAACAAAAGGTGAATCATCGAAGGGCATTGACTTATTGGTTAGAGGCAAACGAAATCTGAAAAATGACATGACAGGGTACACTTAGTAGACATTTGGACATGCGATTTGGGGTCGTGATTTCAAATAAGTGTTTGGAAATGCGACATGATTTCAAATTACAAATTTACAAAAAGCAGGATTTGGAAATCCAAATTGCAATTTCAAATTTTTTAAAATGTAAAATTTGACTCATAAGTTTATATTTTGTAAAAAAACGACCCATCATTTATATTTTGCAAAAAAAGCTCATGCTCGACATGAAGAGATTGTTCGCACCATGTGAAAGGATTATATTAAAGAAGCTAGTTACAACTATTGTTGACTAGTGGATCCTGATAAAATTATGCGTATTTGAAAGTTGTAGTTGCAAACATTTATTTATAAAAGAAACATGGAGATATGTGATTTGTCAATGTGACACCTTATGATATTCCGATATTTAATTTATGAACTATGGCTTGCTCATTTGGTAAGAATGTATCAGAGCTGGGAAAATTTTGATAGCTCATTTGGTAAGAATGTATCAGAACAGATGTGTGGGCATATTAGGAGGGACAAGAATAGGAACGAAGATATACAGGGCAAGGTGGGAATAGCCTCTATGGTGGACAAGATGCGTGAAGCGAGGCTGAGACGGTTCGGGGATGTGAAGAGTAGGAGCACAGATGTGCCAGTGAGGATGTGTGAGAGGTTTGCGGTGATAGGTCTGAGGAGAGATAGAGGTAGACCGTAGGCCGAAGAAGAATTGGGGAGAGGTGATTAGACCTAACACATGTCCAGCTCACCGAGAACATGACTATCTAGGAAAGCAGGAGGTCGAGAATTAGGGTAGATAGCTAAGTGATTTCTCTCTTCCCAGTGGTAGAGCAGGGTCCTAGTCTAAAGCAACTATATGCTCCCTTACATGTATTATTATTATGCTAGCATTAGCTTATTCTTCAATTCTATTTATATTATTGTTTCCTTTACTTTGGTTATATGTACTAATTTTACTGTCAATACTTTTCTTTCTTCATATTTTCATCGTAGTTTTTTTTTTTTTGAAATTGGTACTATTATTTTCATCGTAGTTTTTACTTGTGCATTTTTTCAAACTTGTTGTGAAACACGAGCTTTCTTGAGCCGTGAGGGTCTATCGAAACAACCTCTCTACCCCACAAAGGTAGGGGTAAGGTTTGCATAGAGCTCACCCTCCTCAAATCACACTTGTGGGATTACACAGGTTATGTTGTTGAATTTGACTTGTACAATATAGTAGCAGTAGTTGAAGAACATTATGAAGTAATGGTTCAAAAGTTAGTTTAATAACGCAAACATCGCATCAAAGTTAAATATTTGAATTCTTAAAAATTGTGAAAGTTGTATAGAATTATCTTAGTAATGGAATGGTGTCATACATTTGGGAACGTCCCAAAAGAAAAAAGTGTCACATAAATAACAACCAAGGGAGTATATAATTGATTCGATACACTGAAAATCAAGTTATAGATGCATCCTACATCAATTATCTTTATGGAGGCTATAATACAAAACTATGGAGGGGTAATAATCCAAAGATATTCAGTTTCTCTTATAAAGAGAATATATATAAATTTAACTGTTGTAAAAGCTAATCTAACAAAGGAACAAAATATGTCATTATTGAGGTTGGCAGAAACAGACCTGAAGCAAAAGGTGTTGCAAAAGTTGAAACTCCAGGAGCAGGGGTAGAACCAAATAATGGAGTACTAAAGGATGGAGTTGAAGTAGACAAGGACCCAAAAAGTGAAGTCTGAGGGGAAGCACCAGATGTTCCGAACAAAGAGGAGACTGGAGCTGACATTGTTGGAGTAGTGAACAGTGAAGGAGATGAAGCAACAACGGATGGGGTAGCAAAGAGTGAGGATCCACTTCCAGCTGAGGCAGCAGAAACTGCAGATGATGTTTGTGGTGTACTGGATAACCCAGGTGCTGCTGAGCTGGAAATCAAACCTGCAACTTGAGTTGATGGTTGTGAAATTGCGGGCAAATGCAAAGTTGGATGTACCCTTTTAGCAGCTGCCTCCTGTTTAGCTGTTTCCCGTCGATCAGCCTCAAGAAAAGGATCACTCACATCCCCTCGACGGCGCTGATCAGCCAGGTATGCTGTTTTCATTGATTCAATGTACTGATGAATGCTCTCTACCTGATTTACCAAAAGTATAGAAATATTTTCTTTTATAATCACAGCAACTAATACTCTGCTGTTCTCTGATACTAACTATAAGTGGCACAAAACTAATCAATGAGGAACTTCAACTGCGCCAGAAGCTACAAGTATATATATAATGCATATTCGATGGGTCAAAATAAACATAACAAAGAAGGCAAAGTACTCCTAGTCATTTTTACTCTTTTACTCCCTTCTGACTAAGCATGATACTTTCATCAACTCTTAAGAAACCCTCACCATAACAAAAAGTTCCAACTTCCCATTACCTTAGCGGTGACTAAAAAAAGGAAGTGCCAGAATCTTCAAGTATATATATAATGCATAGTTCTTTGGTCAAAATAAACGAAACAAAGAAGGCAAAGTACTCCTAGTCATTTTTACTCTTTTACTAACTTCGGACAAAGCATGATACTTTCAAGAAGCCCTCATCATTACGAGAAGTTCCAGTTCCCATTACCTTTGCGGCAACATGAACAAAAAAGTCATGCACATTTGACATGACTTTTGGAAGAGACTGCAACAAAGATGAACTGGAGTTCATAGAATTCCTGTCAGAATCTAAGACCATCAATTGTTCCAATTCTTCAACCCATTGCCGGCATTGTACAAGATATTTCTCAAATCTTGCTACTGTTTGCTGCAAAAAGGGAGAGGGCTTTTTCGGTATCCCACTGTAAAAATCAAAAATTGCACTGGGGGTAGACTGTGCTTGATTAGATGCTGTTGGAGCTACAGTTGCACCTGATGCCTGTGATGGAGCAGTAGCACTTGCAGCAGCAGGTGCACTTTGATGAAGGAACCTTGGGCGTAACATCATAAAAGAGCGCACTGCAACCTCTGTATTGCGCAGCATATCTTTAACAACGGTCATTAGTTCTTGCAAGATAGCCTTTTGTCTTTCCATTGATGTACTAATTCCACCAAGTTCCTGAAGAAGGAACTTAACATTAGCACATGCAACAAAGTAAAACATGAAGTTTAGAAACATTAATTAGAGAGGAAAGCAAGAGAACTTGTTCAGACTCTAAAATGTTTACTACCGGTGGCAAATATTATCCTTGATCAGAATAAGAAATTCAGGAACCTTCACTCTGATCAACAGAGAATATGACGAGCATTATTAAATGACATGAAAATCTAAATAATGCAAACAACAGGTCTAGACAATATCTCTTGTCCGTGCTAAGCACAAATAGACACAAGGAATGTAATTATACATGGAATGCATGGTAGAAGAATAAATCAGCTTTCCCAAAAATACAGACATTGATAGAAAGACTCTGGTTTTCATACACTTCCTATATTATTTTCCCACAAAGAAACAGTTCTGCAACCCAGAATGCAACTATTTTAACATTTGATAACAAGTCCAGATTTGTGCATGGATGATATTACCAAGTTCATTCTTGTGAATTTGAAAGTGCCTATAAAACTAGTACATAAGAAAATCCATAAGATGATCCAAGGAAGAAAACAGCCTTTCTTTTTCGTAATTGAGCCGAGAATTTTACTGAAGACTTGCATTCTAGAGGAGGAATAGTGATTAAAATACAGAGGAATCATAAGATACAACCTGAATGCTGCGGCTTGCATCCAACTCAAAACCATCATTTGACACAGATGAATCATAAAGTCGGCTACACTGGTCAAGCCTTTGGCTTTCATCCCTGTATTCCAGTATCCTCTCCCTACATCCACGAGCACAGAAATATCAATTAGGAAACCTCTCTAACAAAAAGAAAACGAAACTAGACAACTTCAATACTGTTTACTATATGAAATTAACCCACTCAATTTGCAACAGGAGTTTCTGCGAGTCCGGGTGGAGGTCTGCCCATTTGGTACTGTAGGTGGCAGGAGTCTTGTCGTTGGTGAAAAGGTACAACTGTTGCTGTTGCTGCTGCTGTTGTTGCTGCAGTTGTTGTTGCTGCTGCTGCAATTGCAGTTGCAGTTGCAGTTGCTGTTGTTGTTGTTGTTGTTGTTGTTGTTGTTGTTGTTGCTGTTGAAATTGGAGTTGTTGTTGTTGTTGTTGCTGCTGTTGCGAAAAGGGAGTGATCTGAGAGAATGGCGACGACTGTTGCTGGCCGGGAGTTTGGAATGGAGATGACTGTTGCTGGCCCGGAGTTTGGAATAGCGACGGCTGTTGCTGTCCAGGAGTTTGGAATAGCGACGGCTGCTGTGCCTGGGGAGTGAAAGAGAACGACATTGGCTATTGCAATGCTTCGGTCATCAGGAATTTCCACAATAAGTTAAATTAGGGCAACTCGAAGAAAGCTCGGAAAATTGTAGAGATGGTTTGGGAAGAAAGCACTCAACTCCTCAAACAGCTACTCTTCGAAAACCCTAGAATATGAATTGGGGGTTAATGAAAAAGGCGCCATCTTCTGTTTCATTGTCAAAGTAAAAAAAGAAAACCTATAGTTCCGTTTGTGTCCAAATTCCAGCCCGCTACGAGGCCCACTTGACTTTCCTCCACATTTTCACCCGATTTTTCTCATTAAATTGGTTGTTAAAGAATTTTCTTTTATAATAGGGCAAAAAAGGGCAGCCCGGTTATTTCCACGGCTTGAACTCGTGACCTCCTGGTCACATGGCAGCAACTTTACCAGTTACTCCAAGGCTCCCCTTCAATTTACTTTTATAATAGGAAGAATAAAAATAGTTAAATAGTGAGAATCGAATTTACATATATCATCATGTAGGAGACTCTCATTAGTAGTACCACTAGATCATAAGTATTGGTGCACATCTTACCCATTAGATTATTCATCTTGGATGCCTTGCAACATTATATTTTTAGACAAGTTACGTAGTTTAGCCGGTTTGCCTAAATAATAATATTGCCTAGCTATTATTTTGGTAGGCATTTATACAGTGTAATTTTAGATTTTAGAATTTTTGACAAATAAGTCATTACTTAAATCAATTTACAAGAATAATACATTTTTTTGGAAATTTTCAAAAATAGAATAAACGTATTTTACAGTAACGTATTAGGTATAATTTTATTCAAAAAAGTTAACGAAGAAAAAGTTGATATTAAACACCGTTAAATAGAAATTTGTTACTGTGGGTAACGTTTTACTCATAATACGTAACTCTCAGTAACGACTTTCTGTCAAACTATGCCATTGTACAAAAATTGACTGGCATGTCATAAAGTCGTAACTCTGAATTACGAGTTAAGGCTAAAACGTTATTGACAGTAACGACTTTAAAGAATTCAGTCACGGACAATTAAACTTGCAAATTTGTAATTTTTCTGATTATTTTACAACTCGCGCGTTCTATAAGATGTTAGTGATAATTACATACGTCTTTACTTAAATCAAATACTCAATCAAACGTATACTTCTTGGTCTAGGTATAGTCAAAGTACTAAACTTAGGTTGACCAAATCAGGACGGAATTGGCCAATATTGGGAATAAAATTGGCCAAATTTACCACTCACGCAAGAATAAGATATTTATTATAATTAATACAACAAAATAATAATTTAAAAACTATTATCTTTTTAAGACATCACAACATATTGACTGACTTAATTAAATTACACATATTAATTTTTGTGAATGTTGGAACAAGAACCACACAAAAGAAAAGGGCTTGCTAAAAATTGTTGGAATGTGTTGAACATTCGTATGATGCATTATTTTTTATAATCATTCGTGGTTAGTTACGTTAAGAAAGAACGGAAGAGACTTTAGCAGTGCGTTATTATTGTAAGTCGCATTTTAATGTCAAAATGTAATCTTTAAAGTCGTTACTATCAGTAACGTTTTAACCTTAAGTCGTAATTCAGATTTACGACCTTATAACATGCTCAGTGAACTTTTGTACATTGGCAGAGTTTGACAGAGAGTCGTTACTGAGAGTTACGTATTAAGGGTAAAACGTTACCCACAGTAATGAATTTCTGTTTAACAGTGTTAAGCATCAACTTTTTCTCTGTTAACTTTTTTTGGATAAAATTATACCTAATACGTTATTGCGAAATACGTTTATTCTAGTTTTGAAAATTTTCAAAAAAATGTATTATTCTTGTAAACTGATTTAAATAATGGCTTATTTTGGTCAAAAATTCTAGATTTTAAGTATAACTAGTATAATATCTTGATTTGTATTAATAATTGATTTTGTAACACTAATCTTCGGTAAAGCTTATCCATACCGAATGTTTACACCAAATCAATGGAACTTATCATGGTTAAGTAATTTAATGAAGTAATTATATACACTAATTAACCATGAATAAGTGATAGTTGTATGTATTCAAACATATGTCATGCATCAATTGGTTTGGTGTAAACACTCTATTGATATGTTTTTCACGTACTTCCTATTTTAATTATTTTGTAACAACACTTTTCGCCTATTCTGATGAATTTTCCAAATAATATTACTATATGATTAATTTATCATTTCTAATATACTCTTTTGTTTAATTAATTGGGCAAACATTCTTTTGGTTTGCGATTTTCACGTACCGCCCTATTCTTTTCGTTCTTTGTATCGTGCTATCACTCTAATTTTAGTCAAGCAGATTTGCGATGAATTAGATTTATGAGCTCTATAGAATTCTTTGGAGCTCTCCCTTAACAAATAGAAATCTTTGAAATTCTTGAACACGTGGGATTATATATGTAATATCTTTTCTACAAGTCTTTTAGTTTGGATTAGCAGTGTCTACAAGATATGGTGAAATTAATCCAAGCCTGCCGCCGGTAAATGCTTCAAGGACATGAATTATGAATGACTGAATTTTAGGATAACCACTTCATTTGATAGTCCTCAAAATGACTGAATATTCAAATCATGAAAAGTAGAAAACATGAGGCAGAGAGGTAAACAGGGACATTTTTGTAGCAAGAAACAAAATACAATCATTTCATCATCAAAATAACGACTGATGATCGAGGAACTGCAGTCCTAAATTCTAAGACCAACACTTCATATGCCAAGAAGGTGCAAAGGAAAACCAAAAATATACAAAAGCTTTGATTTTTCTGGGATTTGGCATTTTCTTTGATATAGCTAAGATCATATAAACTCTAAAAACCAAAAAAAAAAAAAAAAGACACGAGTACCCCTAAAGTTACAAAATCCAATTCTTAATTTCCCCTAAACAATCATTTCATACCATTTCCATGTGTAGAAATAGCAAGATCTGGGAAATTAAAAATTTCTCCTCCTGCTCCAACGAAGCCACCCTCTCCTCCACTAGCAAGCTGCCACGTGCTTCCCAACATACTAGCTCCAGCACCATTACTACTGTTATTATTATCAACACTGCTATGTGAAACTCCAGGAAATGGCCAAATGGGCCTACCAAGACCAAAGCCCATATCTTCAATTCCAGACCCAAATCCACCGAGTGCTAAAAGCCCACCAGGCCCTTGAGCACTGCTCAACAACGAAGTGAAACTCCCACACATGTTCACATTCGGCTTCACGTCAAAGGGTAGTGAACCGCCATGATCGGCAGTTAGAGGAACCAAAAAAGGAGAAAAGTGTGACGGGTTAGGCGCGTGATGGTAATCGCGTGGAGAGAGCGTGGAGGACAAACAGCTACTGCCGCTGTTAGCGGAGTTAGTGGTAATTGTACGGGACCGTTTTGCATTTTTCCGACTTCCTCCACCAATAGGAATGTCACGAAGAGTACCGCCGTGTGTCCAATAACGACGGCACGATTTGCAGAAGTGACGTGGCTGAGAGAAATTGTAGTTGTTGTAGTAACAGAATTTGGTGTTGATGGAATCACAACGTGGACAAGGAAGATGCTCCGGCTCCGGAGCCGGTGCACCTCCTTGCTGTTGTTTGGTAACTCTTCGTTCACTCACATCAGAAGGCATTTTTTGGTCTGTTTTGTTGTTAAGAAAGACAAGAGAATTTTGCTACTAATGTTTAATGAAGTGAAAAGATAGAGATGTGGGGTTTATGGAAGCATGTGGTGGGGTTTATATGGGAGATCTCATGTGCTTAGTATAGAGAGAGAGAATCTGCGTTGTGCTCAGTGGAACAGGGGCCTGAAGAATTCTGAGGGTTTTGTGCTAAAGAACAGAGAGCAGCTTTAGCAGGGGGCTATTTTTTTTTCTATGCTAGCTATGGATAATATTTCAGACGGCTCGAAAACGGCTTTTGTTATGGGTTGGCTCATAAATGGAGGCTTTTGCTGGCCAATTCCAATACATGTACATACAAAACCATACACATTGAACCAAATGTACAACAGTAACTGTCCGCTTAATTAAGCACGATTTAATTAGATTTAGCATCATTGGTGAGGCTATGTGTGCAGTTCTGCATTTACTTTGTTGTCTAATTATAAATCACGCTGTCATTATTACAACTCACGAGGTAATAGATACGGCTATGACATTATACTATATTATAGTCACCTATTTGCTATACTACATTATGTGCAAGTGTAATCTTCCTTGAAGTACTATAATAACTAGCGGTGAGTCTCCTTGTAGGTTGTGTGACTAGCAACATTATTTACTGTTTTGCTTCAACTTGTATACACCATTTTGATTTTTGTAATGATAAAAATAAAATGAACGTGTCTAATTCATTTAGTATATTCATTAATACAGACCAATCCATCATTGGGGAGGATCGGCGCTGGTAATATTATATTCTTCACTTTCATTTAGATATAAATATAATTAAATATGTTGCAAGTGCTGAATTACTATTATGCTGCATGATTGTTGTTTAGATAAAGATACCGTTTTTGCACATAATCATATCCTAGTCAAACCAAACTAAAAAGTGAAGATGTTACTTTATTGGTGTGGCCTTAGTATTATTTTAGGAAAACCTTTGGTAGTGCAAGATAGGACAGCATTTACTTTTTTTCATTTTCACTTCGGACAAAGAAGAGTTTCTATATTTGCCTCTTCTTTTATTACTCATCATCAGTATTACAAGGTTCAGATGTTCTTAAATGAGAAAAAGAGCTAAGCATAAATGAGCCAAAAGTTGAATGAAACAAGTGAAATTTATAAGAAAAAAATCACCCAAAATGAAGGAAAAATGTAAATGGGGAGAAAAATTTGAAAGAGATTAGCGGGACAGTAGAAAACAATATGTGAGCGTGTAGGAAGAGGAGAAAGATATTGAGGAGAAAACGTGGACTGATAGATGCATTGATATAGTACCGACAATATTATGAATGTCGGATTAGCGTGGCTATTCAATTATTGGACTGTTCCTTACTCCCCCACCCCACCCCCTCTCAACTCTCAACCCAACTTTTTATCTCAATTACTCTCTCATCTCAGTTTATTCATTGGAACTTATTTGATAGAGGACAATGTTTACAAAATAAAAAGTAGTTATAATAAGTATGATTATAAATCAATTTTAATTTACGATATTTAACTGAATGTGAAATTTTATAAATAGAAAAAATACTTTAATCGAATTGTGATTTAAAGTAAGATTTAGATAATTACATGATTATAAATGACTTCATTATGCATTAAATTTTTAAAAAACAAAAATTATATTACATTTCTTAAATATAAAAAGTTGATATTCTTTACAATAAATACTATTTTCTCTGTCTAAATTTATGTGATGGTATTTAACTTTTGGCACTTAGTCTGAAATAGGTTAAAATTATTTGTGTGGCTATGAATTACTTTTTTTATCCCAATTTATGTAACAAACGTTTCTTTTAATCTGTCCCAAAAAAATGTCACATTTCTATAATTCAAAATAATTTAACTTTAAAAATTTTCTTTTACTCTTAATGAAATGATTATAGCCATATAAATGGTCAAGTGGTGTTTTAGACTATAAATTTCAAACATATTTCGTTCTTTCTTAAATTTTGTGTCAAGTCAAACGATGTGATACAAATTAAGAGTATTTCATTTCTTGTCTAGTGCGGTTTACATCTTCTTTGTGATTTGCAAGCCATTGCACAGTGAACAGATTATCACAAGGTGTTCACCTGAAAGACAGAGGTTGTGACTGAGGTCGTGGGTTTCATGGGATTCCAAAAAAAATAAAAATTTGAGTTGTTAACAGGGCCTTATCTTAGAATTGTCGTTTTCTTGAGATTCCCACATCCTGCTGCTAATAGAGTAGAGTACTGTTAATTTGTTTCTCCTCCGTACCCCGCGATATTCTCTGCCGGATTTCTCGCTCCACTGTGACTGTGACTCTATACACTATTGACCACCTCTCAAATCCTGTTTTAATCCCACGGTAACTTCCATCGCCCCCTGCAACACTAGGTCTCTTAGATACTACTATTTCAGTTCTAAATAGAATGAATTAATAAACGGCCATCTTTATATCCTGAGTTTGTTTAGGTTAACGTGGTTGATTGTTGACATGACTAAACACATAACACAATACTTCAAATTCTAGACTTCATTTAACTCTTTCTATTTGGCACCATACAATGGAGTTGTTATATGTTTTTTCTTATCATTCTCCCTCCACCTCAACCTACTAAAATTATCGGCTATGTATCCCTTATATATTTTCTTTATGGTGTTGGTCAATTAGGAATATCAAAGTATTAAGTATGTGCTAACCTAAATCTTTTGTATGGATTAATTCATAGTATAGCCAATTAATCGATTCATAAATACATATTCTTCCTCCAATTAATTTTGATAAATAAGACACTCTTTACTTTTTTTGATATTTTGTTCGAATAGATTGATACCAATCACTCAGTGTTAACATCAGCTCCGATTGTCCTAATTTACCATGATTAAGTGATAAATTAAAATGCAAATATATATTACTCCTAATTAAATATGATTCAATAATAAAATTGTATGTTAAATTTATGTGTTATATGCGACGGGGTATAAATGGGGTGCTAAGTTGGAAGAATTTAAGCCGTTTGAGCTTACATGTAATGTAACAGCACCGCCATATAGCAATATTCCAAATCATAGGCTATAGGAGATGGAAGGCAGACAAGTGTGAGGAAGATAAGAGACAATAAGGTCAGTAAGGTAGTCAAAGCGGTCGGAGATTTGTTGCGGATTCTCAGAGGCATGCGCGCGGCGTCATCCCTCACCTGTAGCTATCGCCAAATGCATGCATACGAATGAATCATATGCCCATCTATACTCCCCCGTCCCAATTTATGTAACACAACTGAAATTTTGAGATTCAAAATTTTAAATTTTGATTGTGAATTCGGACATAGAGACTTTAAGTTTTTTGAAATAAAATTCCAATCGAAGAAAATTTTTGGTCGACTTTCGAAATTCTAACTGTGACATATAAATTGGGACGGACGAGGAATATATATTAAGACTGTTGTACCCTTTGACTGTGTTGCACTCCTTTCATCTCAAGTCGTTTTCCGCGGCAGATTAGTACACACACGCGAACTGTGTGTGTTTGTCTTCCGATGAGACGACTGCACTCTATTGATTGGAGTATGCCAATAATAGCTCGACAATCTCTACATCGTGTAGATCTCCCTTCTTACCTTCTCTTTTTACCAGCCACTTCTTTTTGTCATTTTCTTCTGGGAATATGATTCCTTCTTCCCTCCCCTTTGTTTCATCATTTTTCTTTTCAAAATATTATGTACAAAATAGATTTGTTTTTTGTTTGAGGACTTGGACCAGCTCAATTTTATTTTCTATCTGTCCAACGTACATGGGACTGATCTTTTATAAGGAAAAGACAAAATTAAATTGTCTTGGTAATCCTCTTAAAGCTATTCGGTTCTTTTACTGGGTGTTTACCCACGTAGATATATAGAATAGTGTAATGGTAAAATTGACCCGTTTCTCCGAGAGCCAAAAATGTAACAAAAAAAACGCATTTATGATCCAAAAACATAATAAGGAATAAATTTGACCTATTTTGAACAATTCTGAGATATTTTTGACCCTTCTTTTAGAAAGAATCATAGATTCCAATGGGACATGTAGGCCCGTGAAAAGTAATAATGAACATCTAATCTAATTTAACCACAAAAATTAACTCGTGTGATAATAGATTTACATCAACTTGCGTAGATATTTCAATACCCTCCGGACGCCCGGAGTTGAAAAACTGAAGCATAAACAATATAACATATGGATTCATTTAATAGGCATACACTAAAAATAAAAACAAGGGTATCATGTAAAGAAAACTGATCATGAACTTGTTTCAACTAAAAAAACTCACTCATCAAGTGAAAGTGGTTCAAAATCATATGAATAGACTACAGTTTATTCTTTCCGTAAACGTGAAAGATATTCTAACCGTCCATAAACTGATTTCAATCACGAATTTGAAATTTTACTAGGTACTACTAATTATAGATAGAAGAATAGTGAAGACGTGTGGGAAATTAAAAAACTTTGTCTATGTGCTGTGAATGGCTGTATTTACCTCCTTTTCTCTTTTCTTTTGGCTGTATTGGAATTGTTTAGCGACAATGGGCCATATATATATTAACTACTCCCTCCGTTTCTTTTTAGTTGGTATGTTAAGACTTTTTACATCCATTAAAAAAATTAATTAGAAGTATAATTTGACTCATATACCTCTTCTTAGTCTTTGTCTATTTATGTGTATCTTAGTTCTAGAATAATTAATGCTAAGGGCAAAGTTGGAAAAAAGTACTTAATTCTCATGATTCTTTAAATTGACAAGTATTTTGGAACAAGTATTTTGGAACAAATATTTTTAGTATAGACACAACTAAAAAGGAACGGAGGGAGTAGTTCATTCCACAGTCATAACAGATTCTGTATAACAATAGTAACACGCAGCCTATATTTTCGTGAAGCACCGTTCAACTAGCTTATCTAAATATTTGGCAACTTTAATTTTGTCCAGATGCACAATGCAGGTTACCAAAGTAATACCGTTAACACCTACTACTCCCTCTTTCCCATATTATTTGTACACTTTCCTTTTATACGCATATTAAGAAATCGAAGCTTGTTTTACTAATTTACCCTTTAAAAAACTATTTTGAAACTTTACAAACAAATGTGAACACTTTCAAAAAGAATTAATTGCAAGGATAATATGAGAAAAATTTAATTAATGTTTTTTTTATTTAGTAAGGTGGTCAATTAATATGGGATAACTATTTTTAATATAGTGAACAACTAATATCGGACAGAGGGAGTACCTTCTAATAGGAAATTTATGTCATATACTCAATTTAAAACGTTTGAATTACTATAACTAATTAACTTTCCTTGAGGGGATTCAAAGAGAAAATATGGGTATTGATTGACATGGGTAAATCATTAACTCTGTTTGATTAAGGCATTAAGCAAATGCACTGATTTGGAGTACGACATCACATTTCAGGCAGTAATTTTATGAATATCCGACCAGACTTACTTTTATACTCTCTCTATTCATTTTTAATTGTCATGATAAGTTGTTGCACAACTATTAAGAAAAAATTAATTAGGAGTGTAGTTTGATTAATATATCCCTTATTAAATCTTTAATCGTTGTTTATTTATGTGTCTTTTAATTCTAAAATAATTAATGCTAAGGGCAAAGTTGAAAAAAAAACAACCAATTGTCTCTTGATATTTTAAATTCACATGTATTTAAAAATAACTATATTTAGAATACCTGACAACAGGAGAAAGTATTACTCACTTGGAGCTAACATAATAGGATGATTTTTATGTAACAAAAATAGAATGACTAATGAGCTTTTTCTTTCCAATATGGTTGATAATTGATTTACGTAATTAACTTTGAGATAATGACGTAGTGTTATAAATATAACAAACAATTTCTTTTTGTAAGATAGAGATATATTTGTTGCGATTATAATTCCATTCCGTGCTTGATTTGTTTTTGTGATGTAACAAATAATTGGTGTGTTTCGCGGTTAAGAGTTTTACGCCAACTCAAATTCTAAGTTGTTAACCTAAACTTACTTTCTAGACCAAGGTCAAACCTACTTAAAAATAATTAATTTCCTTTTGGTCAAATTCATATTTTCCACAAATTAATTAGTTGAGGTTGTTACCTCATTAGGATTGGTATAAATTCGCCAAAAAGTGACTTTCCACAAGACCAAATACTGAAAATTAGATAATGAGAGATATAACTCCAATATTTTTTTCAGACGAGGAACAATTGGAAGACAGAGAACTTTCCTTCACTTCTCTTCCACAATATATTTAATTTATCAAAAGAAACCTCTTACAGTAATATATAAAACAATCATGTAAATAAAAAGAAACAAAGGACAATGTGACACAATACAAGATTATGTGTGGAGAAAATTAGAAAAATAAAAAACATTTAGAGATCTCGAAGTTGTTTAAGATTCATGGGAGATATATATTTGGGGTCACCCTCCAGCAATTGCTTTGCAATTATAAGATTAGCAGCTTCACTTGGATGATAAGGATCCCAGAATACATGTTTGTCACGATCTGAACACATACTAGATGTTGGTCCACATGGAATTATCCCTGCAAATTGCCCTCCATTTCCACAACAAGCTTTTGTCGCCGTTACAAATCCTAAACATTTGAAAATTATTAGATTTTATTTTCTATAAGTGTCTAATAAGAACACGTTATCATGTATTTAGATGCTCAATTATAACATGCGTGCACTAGTATTTACTTACCATATTTGTCATAATTTGTGATGAGTTCCATGACAAGATCATAAACATTAGCATGTACAAAAGTTGCTCCGTCGAGTTCTTTGTTAAGTTGCTCCAACATATCTTTCAATCGTGCGTTGTATTGAAGTGCTAACTTGTTTGCTAGTTCCACACATTCGTTCTCCTTCAACTGGTTAATTGTTTTTTGGTAAGGGATGCAGCCAATTGGTCCAACGTTACCAATAATAAATTTCCTTGCATCCAGTTTGTACATTCTCTGTCATACCATAATTCAAAACGTCACCAATTATACTATCACATTAAGTTGATCTACAATAATGTGTAACACTTTCGAAGGAAGTGTTGTTATTAATTACCGTAAGTTGTGCTTTCAAGTGGTTGAGAAGATCATCAATGAAGGCATCGGGGGATTCGTTAATTCTTGTACCAATAGAGAGTACAGGAAGAAGGTAATTGTTCAGAAAATCGTTGGACCCTACCGTTATTGAGAAAATGGACTTTTTCATGACATAATCCCTGGCCTTAGATTTACCCAACAACTTGTCGATCTCCTTTCTTGTTATGGTGAAATAATCAACTTGGATGTCCATTGATAGCCTGTTTACCTGCAAGGTAAATACCAAATGTGACATGTGAATTGTTACTCTAAGACTACGTTTTATATAATTACTCTGTGTATACTCTAAAAGCAACTTTTCTGTTTTCAGTTTATTTGGTAAAAATTATGGTTTACTGTTTTGAACACAGATACCAACAAGGTTAAATTGGTGACTTACAAATACTCTTCCGGTGCCATTCATAATTCCACCTCCTCCTGACGCATAATTCACTCCATATAATATAGTTCTTCCTGTGCAATTTGGAGCTAAATATGGTGTCGCATAATGGGGTTGTCCAAGTCCCTCTCCTGGTTAATCAATAAGAATAAATTGAATAATCAATACCTAAAACACCAAAATAAAATTAAAAAATGTAGAATTATATATTAAAGTGACTAAATAAAAAAGGAAATTTTTTGAGAAAATTGTAATAATTTGTCTTACCCACAATGTCTCCTATGGTTCTTCCATTAGTGTAACGACCAGTAGGGTTCCCTCCAGAAGCTTTAAAATCTATTCCATTAGGTGGAATATTAGCCTTTGATAAAGTTTGAAAATAATTATTATTTCCCGCATCTACTAAAGAATCTCCAAAAATATAGGAAGCTCCAAATCCCAAATCATCATCAACAGCACAATTTGCTAAAACAATAAGGTTAATGACCAAAAGAATCACGACCAAAACATAGTTATAAGTTGTCATGGCCATGTCTTTGAGTTACTAAAGAACAAATGTTTAATTTTCTGTTAGCTTGAGAAATGAAATGAATGGAATGAGGCTATAAGAAGAACAAAGATGAAGTGTTGAGAGAAAAAATGGGGTAGAAAAAGAAGGACTATAGTTAGGAAACTTGTAAAAGGGAATTATCCAAAATGGAGACGTGAGTTGGTATGACTAGATATCTTGATAATAATTTGAGAAAGATGGAAAGAAAGAAATGTATATAAATGGTGATGATAGCTAAAATTTTCAAGAATTAGGTGGACTACATATGTATACAATCTCAATAACGTGCAAAGACCTCATGCATTTACTCTAATTTCAAGCCAAACAGTCAAATACTGGCAATAAACTTAGGTACGTGTGTTTATATTTTAAGGCAGAAGCAGAATTTTCTGGCAATAAACTTAGGTGTGTGTTTGGTTAGGGGTTGAAACCCACCCAGAAAGTTCTGCACCATATATGGTATAGTACATTTTTTATCTGAATGCCTTATTAGGGGCTGTTTGGTTTAAGTGTTTGGGGGGTTGTTTGGTGTAGTTGGTTACTAGTTAGGAGCTAAGATATTCATGTATAAATCAACTTGTATAAGTAATATCATGTTTGGTAGTATTCTTTTGCTATGTATGAAATTCAACAGACTTAATACGGTGTTTGATTTACAATTTAGAAACACACATAATTAATACATATATAACGTATGAAAAAATCTTTGTGTTATTTTATGGGCATAAAATAATAAATAAATTTTCTCATAATTGATCTATATATTTTAATAGAGTAAAGACTCAACACACCCAAAGTATTCAAATTTGTTGAGTTTCATACCTGAACTATCAGGTGTGTGAGTTTCCTACCTGAACTATCGCCAAATGTTTATCGAAACACATCTGAACTATCAGTTGTTCACTTTTCCTACATTAAACTCAAACAACTGATAGTTCAGGTGTGTTTCGTTTAATATTTGGTGATAATTTAGGTAGAAAACTCACACACCTGATAAATCAGGTTTGAAACTCAAAAAATTTGAATATTTTAGGTGTGTTTTTTACCCTTAACTCGTTTTAATACATGCATGACTCTAACCAACTCAACTGCAAAACGATCCCAGGAGAGAATAGTTTATGTGTAAAGCTTAGGTCACTAGTCTGCCATTATTGGTCACCATCTAAATGAGGAATTCAAGATACAATTATTAAGTTATCTACTTATAAAATGTCCTTTAATGTTTTGAAGTGATCGAAGTAATGATTGAATATGACAATAAACGACTACTGCATATGTATATGAAATAAACTATATATTTATAGCAAGAAAAAATGTAACTATATTATTAATATGACCATTAGTTTTGAAATTATTCGTATCTTTATGTAACCGTTTAAATAAAAAATTCTAGTATTTTGAAACTAATATAATCGAAATGTATGAAAAATAGAAAATATTTTAAGAAAAATAGAAATATGTATGATTTCAGAAAAGAAATTACTTTGGGATAATTAATTATATCAGTGATGAATATTCATAAAATATACATATTAATATTTTTAGAGTAAAGACATCAAATGCACTTTGAACTTATTCGAAAAAATCAATTACACACTTAAACTATTGTGACAACCTATTACACACCTATATTATTTAAAAGTAAATTTATTTTCACCCTAAGCACACATAACCAGTCACATGGTTGGAGGTGTATTACACTTGCGCCATGTCATTGCCACATAAGATATTATGTCAGATTTTAAATTTTTCTCTCTCCATATCACCCAATTGCTTCTTCTTCACTATACACCACCAAAGCCACATAGAACGACCATTATTGCCAATATACCATCACCAAATTCATATATTTCATCACTAAAATCAAAATAATCACCACAAATTTCATCACCCACAATCAAACCGACCATTGGAATCACATCATTTCCATTGTCACGACAAAAAATACAAAGAATCACCACAAAATTCAACACCCATAACCAAACTCATCATTCACACTCATCACCAAATTCAAATCAAAATTGCACTACCGTCAATAAATTTTAATACTCACCAAATTAGAGCAATCACCACCATTATCACTATGAATTACTTCTTCACCATCTCCAATTTCTTCTTCTTCACCATCCACCACCAAATATCTACAGAATACCATCACAAAATTATCATTAATTTTTACTTTTTCTTGATACCTCATTTTTCCTTTTCTTTTAAATTTACGCTTTTTTCTTATCAAAATTTCACATAAAGGGAGAAATTAGATCAATAGTAAAGAGGTGATCGCCAAATTAAATTGGTGAAAGTTACTTTGCTCAATTGGGTTTGCCAAAAAATAAAATTTCTCACTAAAGGACTGTTCGAAAATCTGTAAGTTTTCAATGGAACAACGATTCTCCATCCAAAAAATTATATTTTCTTAACTTGTGAAATGGATTAATTTAGCTTGTGTCATTTTTTAAAAATGAAATGGGTGTATGATTTTTCTTGAAAAAAAAAAGAAAGAATGGAGATGAAATCTTTTATAATGTAATACATATGAAGATTTGAAATGATATTGAGAGAAAGGGAGTGAGAAAAATGAAGTTTTCTATGAAGGTAAATATTGAAAATGGTGGTTCATGGTGGATGTTAAAGAAGAGAGAAAAGTGAGGATGAAGATACATTGAATTAATTAAAAAAAATATAAAAAGGTGTGGAAGTTAAAAAAAAAAATACAAAAAATTCAATAAACGCGCTTTCTTTTTATTTATTTTATTTTTGTGCCACATCAGCTTTCAGGGTGAAAATAAATTCACTTTTAAGTAATACAAGTGTGTAATAGGTCGTCATAATAGTTTGAATGTGTAATCGACTTTTCAGAACAAGTTCAGGATGTATTTGATGTCTTTTCTCAATATTTTTACTATTTAAAATCTTATTACTTATATTCATTGATAATTTGACATACATGTAACTTTTAACCATTAAGTTTTTAAAATTCAATTTTCCAAATTAGAACCAACAAAATTACACATTGGTTACCAATTAAATATTTTTTTTTAAAAAGTAGATACAAGTTAAAATGGAAACGATCAAATAAGATGTCCGTGGAATATTTACGAATTTATTTCAACTGGCAGCCCATTGGGCTTGCTATGAAAAGAGAACTTTACACAACTACACAACTGCAAATCTTGTGTTACATGTATCCAGGGTTAATTTATGTTAACATGTACCAAATACTACTGCAACCTGCTATTTGAGATGTTGGTAACCTGTATTCTTGATTGAAGCGTGATTTACTCCTCATTAATTGTAAATCTGTTATTTCCTTTTAAAGCGTCATAATAGAAACAGATTTACCATTAATGAAGAGATTATATGTATCCAAGGTACACGAAAATACAAAGGATACACGCCTTTTCTTTTTTAAACTATCGAGAAAAATATAATATTTTAAAGTAGTGGAATAAAACGTAATTAGAGACCAAACTACTGTGTTTTATGTTGTTTACACCATTAAAAAAGAACCTGCTAGGCCTAATGAAACCAGACTTCATTTGATAAAGGTGAATTAGAATAGACTCATAGTATAAGCCAATAGGACAGGACATGATAACCAATTTTGATGGCATAATCAAGTAAAAATTAGGTGAGTTAGACTAGACTCACAGTATAAAGCCCATAACCAATATGGATAAAATTATTCTTACTTAAAAAATGGAAGAACTTATAAGAATTTGAAACTCATGAATTGTTGTTTTAACTTAAAAAAGTTTGAAATCCTATGAATAGTTCTCTGTGTTTAAAATTTCAACAATTTTTGAACCTCATGAATCATTTTATGGGTTTGCACCACATGAATCGTTTCTTAGTTTTGAAACTTCAACAAATTTTTGAACTCATGAATTATTTTTTGGGTTTGAACTTATAAAGATATGAACTCCATAAATCGTTCTTTGGGTTTGTAACTCTTGCAAATTTTTCAATGCCATGAATCATTCCTTGGATTTGCACTTATAAAAGTTTGAGCATTTAGAATCGTTTAATAAGATTGAAATTCCAGTAAATTTCTAAACTCCATGAATAATTGATTTGAATTTATAAAGATATGAACCCATAATTATTCATGATGTTTTAAACTTTAAGCAAAATTTTGAATCTCATGAATCGTTTATTGGCTCTACTTGTCAATCATTTGGATTCCAACATCGTTTACTATAGTTGTTCCGTGTTTTATTTGGGGTATCTTTGTCCAAAGCTATTTTTGGATATTATGATTATTAGCAGAGTTAAATAAATTTTCTTTGATCCATGTCAATCAATGACTACACAAAGGGAAGTTAGATCATGATACAAAAGAGATTTCAAAAATTTCAACTTTGTAAAATCCCCAATGATTTTATTATATATTTTTATTTGTGAACTATAAAAAATTGTGACTTCTAGTAGTACATTTTATGTACTTCTGATAAAGCAATTTTATTTATTAAATTAAAATAATTATTCAATCAGTCCCAATCTATATGACACCTTTTGAATTTCGATATTCTAATAAATTTATATTTGAACGTGATTTTTTCATATATTTTAAAAATATTTTATAGTGACTTATAATACTTTTTACTTAGTTTTCAAATATATAAATTTTATTTCAAAAAAATTGAAGATTTTATGCTCAAGTTCACGGTCAAACTTAAACTATTTGACTATGGAGAAACAAAAATGTCACATAAATTGAAATAGAAGGAGTAATATTTAATTACAACAATTAATTAAATAGTAATGGTGTGTAGTTCTAGACTTCTAGTTAGTGCGCTCGTGCTAACCAAATTTGTGTGTCCCACTAAATAGGGACAAAACGGTCATTTTAGCATCAACAGAGCTTGAATTTCCCTCCTCCCTAACACACCCTATTCCAATTGGGTGCGCATATCACGAAGCCTGCGTTTTTTTGTCTCTCCCACTAATACATTTTCGACCGTTGGGGTTTTGACACACACAGAGAGAAGAAGAAGAATCTGGAAAATGGGTTTACGTGGGAGGAAGAGGGCTGCTCCGGTGAACAACATCGACGATGTCGACGACAACACCCAGAAAAATTCCGAGTACGAACAGTTGAGGGAAAAAAGAATCAAAGAAAATCTTGAGAGAATGCAAAAGTTAGGGATTTTTGATATGTCACTCAAACTCAAGCCTATTAGGACACCCACTGTTCGCAAAACCCCTCAGCGTCTCTCTCCTTTGCAGCAGCCTTCTGGACCCGCTCGTCGCTCATCCAGGTATACTCTACTATTTTAGTGTATTTACTCAAAGAGTGTATCCGTTTTTTTGGAACTGATGCGGGCATACTCACAACTTTCTGTTAGAATGTATGTTAGGTACACGTCACAGAGTTCAAATCGTGTGCTGTGAATTAGGGTGTGTTTAGTACGAAGGAAAATGTTATTCTTAGAAAATGTCTTAAGTGGTTTCTTACTTATTTTCTTGCGTTTGTATGTAAGCAAATCTTAAAAATATATACAATATATAATCTAGATAAAACTTTTTTCTTTTAATAACCATAGTGTCTGTGCCCGCTTGCGTGCACCTCGATTGATTCCACGGGATATCTCCTACCTCCTACCAGCAACAGATACCAAGTATAAATACTATGAGAGGTGAGGGTGGGGGGATGGGGGGATGAGGTGTGAGGAGGTGGGGGATGAGGGTGAAGATGAGGTGTGCTGGATGGTGGGGAGGACACAATCAATGTGAAATGCCACTTGTAGAACTTATTTTCCCTACTTCCATTAGGGAACTCATTTTCCTCATTTTAAGGAACTTGTTTTTCTAGAGGAAATGTTTTCTAAATTTTTTGACTAACTAACCGAACATGGAAAAATTTGAAAACAGTTTTTGGATCTTCTTTTCCTCCATAGTGGACACACCCTTAATTTTAGGTATTTAAGTCGAGAAGGGTAGAAAAGTGTGCCCTATTATCCATCAAGTTTGAAGCTTAAAATAGGAATTTTTCCGTTGTAAAAAAATGGTCTTTCATAGATTAACATTTTCACTAACTTGGTCATATTGTCCCAGAGGTGTAACGGTACAGAGGAATAATGGATGTAGATTTACTCTGTATATACTGACTTTAGATCCGTATTTCTTCTCCAAGGTTTACTGGATGTAAAGGAGCATGTTCAACTATTTGCTCCTAGTTTATTGTCTTCTAGATTTTCCATGTCTATTGACTGTTGTGCAAGGCAAGCTAATATGTTATATGACCATTTAATACTTGCATATAAACGGAGAAGAATATGGGCATGTTGTAATTTCTAATGCCTTATTCTTGTTTACTTGGAATTTTAGGCTGCAGAATGCGACACCAATTAGCTATTCAGAGGTGCATATGTCGAAAATTGATAACTCTTTGGATGGTGAGCGTCATTTGTTGAGGGAGGAAGGGTCAAAGCCAGAGATTTACACTGAAGAACATGAGAAATTGTTGGGCACCACTGATTTGAGCTGGACCTTTTTTGTGGATGGATATGGAAATGATGGGAAGAGAATCTATGATCCAGTCAAGGGAAAAACTTGTCATCAATGCCGGTAAAGAGATGTTTTTTCTTATTAATATGCATTTTTTGTGCTTTGTATAAACTGATTTTCATCAACCTGGCTGCAGACATTATCTCCAGTAGGGGGACCTAGTAACTTATGTAAATTTTTGCTTCATGTTGTACTTATAAGCTGTTTGTTAGTTACATTGGCCCACATTACTCTAGTTGATTGGACCTACATCTGATCCCTTGGAAAAGACTACATTGAGTTTTACGCTTGAAAACACAAATATCTAACTTTTTAGTTGTTTCGGTTAGTTCTTGGATGCTGTCTATTCTGCATGATATTGGAGTTAATTACGTAAACAAGTTGAATGTCCCACTAGAAAGTTCATGAACAACTGGGGAAAGCAAACTGGGTAAATGAATTTGTGTTGTAGCTGTCTATGAATTTCCGATTTTCCTCAGTTGCTGTCAAATTGCCTACTTGTAGACATAAGATAGTACTTGATATCTTTGCAAACCTTAGGTGACATTGGCAAAATAATGAAAAATGAGGAGATAATATGAATATACTTGGAATGATCTATGAAATTACCTTGATCATATTTCTCATGGTCTTAATATTGGAATCGGTGTAATTTTTTATTTTGAGGGGTACATTACTGATATTTTCAAATATGCAAGGAGTCAATAATGCTCTCCGTATCGTGATGAATCAAGTAATGTTTGCAACAAATACTTTCTTTGAAGGAGGAACAGAATCATGACATATTTTCCTTCCTTTTTCCGGTCATTATGTAATGCTACTTAAATGTCGATTTGATTTTCGCACTCTCTCTCTCTCTCTCTCACACACACACATAGGGAGAGAATTGCCAGGCAGTCTTATTGCTCCGTTTCTCATGTATGTCCTCATTCAATACAGTGTCCCCTGTATGAATATATTAAGTTAACCATGTGGTTCTTCACCTTCTTTATGCAGACAGAAAACTCTTGGTCATCGTACTCATTGCAGCAATTGCCAAATGGTTCAAGGACAATTTTGTGGAGATTGCTTGTATATGAGGTATACCATCATGTTTAGATATCTTCTAATGTTGAACCATTTTTATGCTCTCAATATGACTTCTCAAATAAAGAAAAACATGTATAACCGATACAATTTCATCGAGTAATGTATTTATATATATGTTCATGTTTGTCTTTCTGTGCCACTTGATGATGAAACCTATCTCACTCAATTGTCTGTATATTTGGTCCTGCTGAGCTTTATCAATCAGCTTTGATGATATGCATTCATTCCCCTCTCATTTAACCAGTTGTACTGAATCCTGTCCCCAATCTATGTTGTGAAGTTGTATGTGTTCAAGCCGATAAGAATTTCTCCCTCCTTCCCAATTTATGTGACACAACTCTTTCATTTTTAGCCATTCCCAAAAAGATTGACATCTTTCTATATTTAGTAACAATTTGATTTTAAACTTCCCAATTTTGCCCTTGATGAAATGATTTATTGCCACAGAAATTTCTCAGATTTGTTTTAGATCACAAGTTTCAGAAGTCTTTTTTTCTCTTAAACTCCGCGCCCAGTCAAACACCTTCACATAAATTGAGACAAAGGGATAATATGTTTAGTAGTTAAGTTCTTCCTTAAACACGCAGCCTGGAGTTCTCTAAGACAGGATACAAGATCAACTTTTGCTCTTCGTATTTTTGAATTCCCTTATAATGCAGCTCATGTTGTGCTGCATCTGGGTGCAAAAATCATACGGTGGCCAGCTTTTATTTCAGTTTTGTAATTAGAGAAAATTGCAAGATAGATTCTCAGATATGATAAAGCAACTAATAAGTTCTGAAGTTCCCCCTAATCAGAATACATAAGCAGGATGATGCTTATGTACTCTGATTAGGGGGAACTTCAGAACTTTTTAGTTGTTTTATCATGTTGTTCTGGATGTCTCCATTTACAAGATCTGCAGGACGACGCATATGTATTTTCATTAGAAGGGGATCTTCATAACTTGTTAGTTATTTTAACATGTTGGTCTGGATATCCCCCGCCCACTGGTGTAGCAGGGGTGCAACAAATGGCTTCAAGTCACATTTCCTCTTTCAATTTGCAAATCTGCTACCTCTTGCTCATTGTGTTATTTAATTTTACTCAATGCAGATATGGAGAACATGTACTTGAAGCGAACAAGAATCCAAACTGGATTTGCCCTGTTTGTCGAGGAATTTGCAACTGCAGCTTGTGCCGGCAAGCAAAAGGTTGGGCTCCTACCGGTGCTCTTTATAGGAAGGTAATAATCTTCATAAGAATTTCACGCTGCCATACATTTGTCTGTTCTTTCAATCTTTTTCTCATGTCGTTTCCTTTTTTTCCTTTCTTTTCCATTCCCAAACTTTTGATTGTTTAACCATCCAGATTGCAGGACTGGGTTATAAGTCAGTTGCACATTATCTAATTCAAACCCATCGAGCTACTGTCAGTACCGAGAACAACTCGACACCATTCTCTGCAAAAAGATCACTACCTTTCTCAGATATGAAAGGTACAATGAAAGATGAGGGACATTGCGACTATAACAATGACTCTAAGGGATTGGTGACGACTACTCATACCGAGGTGAAACCAGTGGCGTATGATGCTAATGAGCCCAACTTAGCTCCAGAAAGTAGCACAGAGCCCTTGCTGAAGTCCATTGTAGAACCCTTATTACTACTGAAACATGAGCCTGAAAACAGTGGTACAAATCTTGTGTTCTCATGCGACAATGTCGGGAACTTCTCAGCAGACAACAAATCAGGAAATGAAAATTCCGTGCTAGTAGGCAACTCATTGACTTCTCAAACAGAGGTGAAACCGGTGGAATATGATGGTATTGAGCCCAACTTAGCACCAGAAAGTAGCACAGAGCCCTTGCTGAAGTCCATTGTTGAACCCTTGTTACTACTGAATCATGACTCTGAAAACAGTGGTAAAAATCTTGTGCTGTCATGCGACAATGTAGGAAACTTCCCAGCAGACAACAAATCAGGAAATGAAAATGGCCTGCTGGTAGGCAGTGCATTGACTTCAAGTGCACCTGTGCTTACTGAATTGAATGATGGCTACAAAGGCGAGTCACAACTTGGTTATGAATTTGATATCGGAAAAATTCAATCAAAAGAAGAAATAGAGGAAGGCACTTGTGTCTCGGATGACAAAAACTGTGATGTAGTTGCACCAGATGCAAGTTCAAAGTCGAAGAAGAAGCCTTGTCGAGCTGCTGCACTAGTCGTTGATAGCATTGCTGGAAGACTAAGGCAGAGACGTGGAAAAAGCAATGTGGAAGCATAACAACTTTTTGGATTATAACAAATGCTGGGATAGTCTTTTGCACCTGAAACAGGTTATGACGTTTAATGGTCAAAAGTATTCACTGATCACATTGTGACAGTGGACAATAGTCTTAGGTGGCTTGTGGTTTTTGCTAAATGTAATATATAACCTGTGTGAGGGTTTCTTTTTGCAGAAGTTTTTAACTGACTTAACTGAAGTAATGGAACCAATATGAAATCTGCTTTTGAGGTCAATCAAATTCATAGTACTCTTCTGACAGGACTTTTACAGTTGATAGAAAATAAAAAAGGAGCTTGTAGAAGTACTAAATTGAGGCAATATGCAGTCAGCTCTTTGCAGTGCTTTTACATGATTGAATATCTTTATACAACAAATCAACAACAATATACCCAGTGTAATCTCACAAAGTGGGCTTTGGGGAGGGTGGGTGTACGCAGACCTTACCCTGGAGGCAGTGAGGCTATTTCTGATGGACCCTCTGCTCAATGAAACACCCTTGTACAATAAATCATGAGACAAACTTGTTACTCAAAATTTTTTGGGTAACTTACATAAAACACACATCTTTGGGAGCTAATTACTCTTTTTTCCACCTCCTTTACTGCTCGGATACATCCCTCTACTCGGATACATCGCCTCACCTCTGAATACATCCCCAAACTACTCGGATACATCGGAATCCCATTGGATACATCCCAAAACCAGTCGGATACATCGGCATTCTTTTGGTTTTACCTTTGATAAATCGGGTGGGATGTATCCGAGGTGAGGCGATGTATCCAAGTGTTTTATGTGGTATATTAAGTAATTAAAATAAAGTAATGGGAGAGTTAGTAAATATGGTAAGGAGGTATGTTTCTTTAGGTAGTTTCACCAAAAAAATTCAACTCACAGTAGCCCAGCTCAAGTGACCAAGCCAAAAAAGTTTTTGGTTAAGCCCAGAATGTAGGCTGCTCCAGGAACAGGTCCACTTGACAAACAAGACTCAAGTAAATTGCCAAATTGGTTTTCTAAAAGGATTGAACTTCTATAAATTGAGATGTAAAATAATGTAACTTTAGGTTACTGTTCGTAAAAAGTTGGATTAATAATTTGAATATAAGATAAGTTAAAATACACTGATAATATAAAAGAATTTTACACTATCATGGTATACAAGTTAAATAATTTATAATAGGTTAGTTGCGATCATATCTCTTTTCCAGCGGTTCTTGTTTGATTTCCAATATATGACATTATTTGTTCAATTCATAGAGAACATGTGAGTTGCATAGACCTTTTATGAATTTCACACACAAAATTTACTTGGTTCATGTGACAAAGAGGCAATTTCCTTTTTTGATATATTTTCCAAAATCCACAAATATGTGAAGTGTCAAAATTTCCCCTTCTAAACGCTTGTGCAATTTTACTCCATAACTCCTAAAAAAATTGTTGGAGTTATTTTGAAACCACATTGCGATCATCAGGAATTGTGGTGGAATGGATACGATCCCGTCATTCTTAATCAAAGATCTCGAGTTCGAGCCCTGAAAATGAAAAAAAAAATCTTGGCGAAAGCGCTTCCCCTTTACACTTTAATGGACCACCGAATGGAAAACAAACAAAAGCAACCACATTGCAAGTTTAATCTTATGAGAATTTTAAAACTTAATTTTTCACATTAGTACTAAAACATATTTCATGAATAAGAATAACTATAGACAAAAGACTCATTGCTTATTTGCTTTAATTAATATGTTTACACTATATGTCTAACAAAGAATTGAAAATTCTATGGTTGTGAAGATTTTCAAACAACTCATATTTCAATCTATAATTGTGAAGAAAAAAAAATCAAATGTAGGACTCACAATAGCTTGTATTTCCCCAAGAAATAAAGTGAAAAGGAAAAGTTTTGAGGGGAAAAGAAAATAAAAGGCCACATTTTGTTGGTAGTGGAAATTAAATTGGCAAAGCAAAGTGAGGAAGTTGCGGGAAAAAAAAAAGAGCTTATAATAATAATAACTTTAAAGAGCACCATCACTTTTAAAAGGGCAAAATTAGGAATAGAAAGAGACATTAGCTACTGCTACGTCCCTCTCCCAAAAACGAAGAAAAGGAAATCATTTCCTTTCAAACATAGCTTTTTCAAAATGTAATTATGAAATATGAAAATAATTGTTTTCTCGATTGAAAATAATGTAAAAGGTTCAGTTCCTAGGGGGTAGGTTTAAGATGTCTTCGATCAGAGGGTTTTCTAATAGTTTTATTTTTTAAAGTGGACATTTAATAATTCTATAATTCTATTAGCTGAGATAAAGAGGTAGATAAAACAGTTTTATATATGTACGCCTAACACCCTTTATTTATTAATCGATTGTTTTTCATTTTTAATGTGCAATAAACCCATATTTGTAAAAGTTGATTCATTTAGAGATATTTAATGAGATTTCTTTTCACGAGAGATTGAGTTGGAAATATGAAATAGTCTCAAAAATTGGATAATTTGATTTTTGGATATACAAAAAATCAAAAGTATTTTACGATTGTATTCTTCTCTCTATAGTTTATTGTTTACGTAGTAGATTAAACATTGGTTGACCTATCGGGTCGAAACTATTGGTTTATGTCGAACCTATATTACGAGTTTAAGTTAAAAGTTCCATGCGCATAATATAGTCAACTGCATCATGTTTAATTAAATTTAATTAATCTATTAGATATGTTAGTGACCTCTTTTAATTTGCTCTTCATCAATATCAAATAAACCTATAAGTATTATTATTTAAGTAATACAGAAAGGGAGTGCATCATCAAGAGACAATGATACATTATTTTCCTCAAATAAGCTTACATGTCTCTCTCACATTATTTAGACAAAACATAGTTCTAATTTCACGGTGCTGTGGTCTCTCTCTTTCTTGGAGAAATTAAATACTTTCCAACTCCCATTATATGTAATCTCAATTACTAAAATTTTGAATTTGATAAAGAAAAATTGATAAGAAAGAATAATTTTCTTTTATATTGCGACATTCCAAATGAAGGAGGGTTGAACGGATCGATCTCACAACCTTTCACGAGCAGAAAGATCCATTCGTGATAGTCAATATATACAAAAACTTCAAGGAGAAAACGGTCTTCACTGCTTGGTTATCTGAACTAGATTTAGGTCTTGTATTTGGTATAACCTGTGTTGGCATCCCATTAATTACCTCATTACTTACGATATTCACACAAAATATATAATAACAATAACATACTCAGTGTAATATTACATATTGTGGGATCTGGAGAGGGTATGATATATGCAAATCTTATTCCTACCTTTATAGGGTAGAGAGGTTGTAATTTCTAATAGACTCTCGGCTCAAAAGGAATATATCGAAGCAGGATTGCTAGAAAAATACAGCAACCAAATAATAAAATACAAAGCAAATGAAATAACAAATAATAACACACATATAAAAATAAGAAACTACGCGAGAACTGAATAATACTACTAAAAGGACAAGGGGTCGAGAGAGGAGGAGGCTAGCACACTCCCTCTTCCATACAGAATGCGACAACACCCAGTCATGCATTTACTAACCTTCTACTCTAATTCTCAATTTATATACCTTTCTATTTAAAATTATGTATATTAAAATTTTAATTTTAATAAAAATTGAAAATATATAGTAATATATTCATCGATTCGGTGAAAACATGAGTGCTGATAAAAAAATTCTTTTTTTTCCATTGCTCTTTGTTTTGATACACAACACTAACTATGATAAAAAGAGGTTCGTGACTTTCGATATGTCAACATGGTTTCATCTTGTGTTTTCGAAAATAAAACATTTGCATTAAATGTTTGCCCTCTACGAAAACTTTATAATAACAAGGCAACTTCATGAATACTCACACCGTTTTTAAATATTTATCACATTTTTAATTTATAGGCTCCTTAAGAAAAATACTATTAACTAAAGGATAATTTGACTTAATTACTCTTATTTAATATTTTTCTCTTTTGCACTATATTAATATCTCTCCTATTTATGACTATGGGTAATTGTAAAAACAAACAACTAATTAAGTCTTAATTTTTTAAAATGACAAATATTATGAAATGTCTATTTTTAGTAAGGATGACAAGTATCAGGAATGAATGGAGTATCATATTAGTTATTCATATTACTAAAAATAGTTGTTTTAAATTACTTGTCAATTTATAAAATCAAGATAAAATTAATTAATTTTTTTCATGTTATCCTTATAATTAATTCCTTTTGAAAATGTAAACATTTGTAAAGTTCTAAAAAAGTTTCTTAAGGGGTAAATTAGTAAAACTATCCTTCATATTTACAATTTAATAACAGGCGTGTAAAGGAGAAAATTGACAACTAATATGAGACAGAGAGAGTAGAGAATTACAATCCCATTATTTATTCGAAACAGGAAAACATGAAATTAAAGACAAAATACTAACAACAACAACATATTCAGTGTAGTTTGATCCACGATAAGGTTCGAAAAAGATAGAATATACGTAAAACTTACGCCAACTTTGACAAGAAATCAAAGACAAGATAAGCATATCAAAAAAAAGGAAGAGAGAAGAGCACTACTCTTTGTGAATGACCATAAGAAGTAAAAAAGGGACAAGCCAAGTGTAGAGTACCACATAAGAAAAAGTTCATGCATTTCAAGAAAATGGGATTCACTTTTAACAAAAGCTTGATGGCTTTTTTTTTTTTGAACTAATTGACTTGTTGGGACTTATTAGAACTACTTAGTGGAGATTCCACACAAGGTGAAAAACAAAATTTAATTTATTAGTCATTCCAACAACTCCAACAACTAAGAAGGACAGGTTGGGAAAAAGATTGTGTTTGCATTAAATGTGTCTGTCATAGTGTAATGAATCCAAAAAAATTGTGGCCTACCCCCTAGGCCCCTAGTTATTGCCATTGCCAATTTGTTAGTTGGAGCACACATTCCTCCATCCCACATTCATTTTTTGTTTTCTCACAAATTTGAGCTAACAAATCAATAATTTAATTTCAAATGTTTAGTTATAAACTAGAAAGATTAAGGGTTAAAAACAAAAGGCATGTAAATAGAAGGAAGTGAGGTGAATTTGGAATGGGCAAGTCAAGCTCAAAGGCATGTAAAGACATATATAGGTAGGAAGTTTAAAGACAAATACCTAACAACATGTGGAGCATTTTGTTTGAAATTGTACTACCTTGTAATTGACTGTGTTTGATAAAGTCAAAAGAAAGTAATGGCAATAGTGGTCCATAAAAGAAAAGCAAAATATTGTAGTCAATTTAGTCCTTTGGTGCCAAAATTTTGGGTATCGTGCACCCAAACTCCGTCTATCCAGGACAAAGGGAATCCAAAGGCCATGCACTTGAATTATATATTATCTTCTTATTGCCACTGTTTTTAGAAGGCGAGCCGTTTTACTTAGCACGGGGTGAGACGTAAGCCCCCGCGCGTTAGGAGAAATACAATAACTCAATAATTATAAAAAAATACATTAACAATTTTCAAAAATTTAAAACATGATTAAAGAAACTCATAGAAAATAAAACTTCTAACATCATTTTACAAGTAGAAATAATGCAATGATATAAAAGCTATTATGAGATTCAAATCAACTCTAACATTTTAACTCCAAACAATAAAAGAATCACAATTTCTTATAATATATGACTATACTATGCAAGTTACCTCCCAAAAAAAGAAATACTAATTAATAAACTATTAGTATTATAATTAAAACATCACTCCTTCATGAATAAAAAAAATGCTTTCAAATAACAAAACAATAAAATATGATAATTTGGAGACATAGGAACCAAAAATATGAAGACCAATGACAAACGAAGATGTAAAATTTGATTGTGTTTTAAAAAGAAATGTTAAGTGATATTCACCCTCACGATATTTTTAAATAGTAAATAAGCAATTAATTTTCTCAACTTTCTTATTTCTATAGATGAAAAAAACTACTGAACATCATTCATTTATTGAAGAATTATGAGGATCAACAATGTTAACTAAGAAATTTGACACATAATTGGGTAGAACTATTAGGCGAGCCTCGAGCATTGGACGTTAGGCGTGTTTGGGGCGTACGCTCAGGCGCTTAAGGCGTAAGCCTCATATGACTTAAGCCCCACACGTACGCCCCGAAGCGTTTTGCTAGTGACCCGCTCCGGGGCGAGCCTCAAGACTGCCTTTTAAAACACTGCTGAGTTATTGCAGTTAATTAATTAACCAGCTGATCAGGATTAAACTTTTCCTATTTATTTGATATTACAGGTCAACTTAATTGATAGTACAAGAATTATTCAAACTATCTATGGACACTAGAGCGGGTTTCGAATTTAAAGTTTATGATTTCCAATAATCTCAAATTTTAAAAAAGGTCAACTATTGTGAATTTGTTTGTAGGTTCCCGACAGATATTACTTATATATTGAATAGATTTCTTAATATAAATACAAAACTTGCACAAAAGTTACTTAGTTCCCGAGAATTCCCTCCCGGTTACCTAGATCCGCCCATAATTTGATATAAATTATAATATAAACTCAGTCTACAATGAATTTTTTACTTTTCTTAAGAAATAATAAATAAAATACGTAATTTATCATAATATTCATATTAATTTATGTACAATCTCAATGAATTTGAGAAATGATTTGAAATGAATAATTAATGTTAAAGGTAAAATATGAAGAAAAAAAAATAGGAAAAATTACATAACACACCAATATTAGAGACCTAATTACGCTCCATACCTATATTTTAAATCAATTACGTTCCTTGCCAATTAGTCAAAACTATTGGTATATACATTTGTAGCCTCTTCTACCCATTATACTACCTCTCTCGCCACTCTCCTACATCTCTCCTAATCTCGCTCTCTGTCTCTCCTCCCTCTCTCTCCAATCTCGCTGTCCTCTCTCCCTCTCCCTCTCCCTCTACCTCTTTTTCTCGCTGCCTCTCTCCCTTCATCTATTTCTTTCTCTCTTTTTCTATACAGGAAACTTTTTTTACAATTTATATCGTATTTGTATATCAATAAACTTAAGTATATTTGATATTTGTATTTTGTATTCATTGATTCACGTTGATATATTTATATATGACAGATATGTATAATACAAAGAGTAAAGAAAGAGAAATTGTATTCGTTAATAAGAATTATATTTTCTATTTGTAAATACAAATTGAATTGTACTTGTTGATACAATTAAATACAAATTGTATTTCATTGATACGAATTGTATTTGTATTCGTTGTTGATAAAAAAATGTATTTTCTATTTGTAGATACAAATTGTATTTGTATTCGTTGATACAAATTGAATACAAATTGTATTTTGTTGATATGAATTGTATTTGTATTCGTCGTTAATAAGAATTGTATTTTCTATTTGTAGATACGAATTTTTATTTGTATTCGTTGATACAATTGAATATAAATTGTATTTCGTTGATACAAATTGTATTTGTATTCATTGATATAATTATATTCGAAAGAAGAAAAAGAAAGAAAGAGGGAATAGAAATACAAAATACAAAGAGGAAGAGAGAGATGACAATACAAAATACAAAGAAGGGAAGAAAAAGTGAAAAAGAAAGGGAGAGAAAAGAGAAAGAGGAAGAGACATGCGAGACAGAGAGAAAGAGGGGAAAGAGGAAGAGACATGCGAGACAGAGAGAAAGAGGGAAAGAAACAGAAGGAGAAAGAGAGAAAGAGGGAAAGAAAAAAAAGGAGAAACAGAGAGAAACAGAGGGAGCAACGTTTTTTCTTATTTAGCATTTAAATAGTCGGTATGAATTGTAATTAATATAAATATTGATATAATGGTCCAATTACTTTTAGTTGAGCCGGTATTTATGAAATTTCCTCAAAAATTTATTAAAATACTATGGTGGACAAGTAAAGTAAGAATGTATTTTTAAAACGATGGATAAATAGAAGTGAACGGAGTATATTTCCTTGTGAGACACATTTGGATACAGAAATGTAGATTGAAAGTATTAGTTGTAATTTTTTTTGAGGATGACTTAGTTTATGACCACGTGTTACAGTGCTTTTGACTGAAAGCACAGTAATCATTTTTTGACAATATGAGGATGCTTCCATCATTGAAATACTAGTCTTTTTTTCTTCTTCTTCCGTTTAATTTTAATATTCCTCGAACATTACATTTTTTTTAAAGATTGTTTATGTATTAAGTTACATTTTTTTTAAAGATTGTTTATGTATTAAGTTGGGGTGTCGAAACTCTATTGAAAATAATTTTTTTACCTCACTTTTAAGATAAAGGTAAAATTTTCGTATAAATTATTCTTTCATAACTTGATTATGATGTTGTATTCATCGAACATGCGTTAAAGCTTATTTATTGGTGTTTCAAATGGAGCATCCTCCAAATGATAAAAGTATGACAGTCTAATTATATTACCTTCACCATTTTGTCTTTAACTACTTAAAGTTAATTCCTAAATTATGTTACCTCCAGCTGCCTTTGATTAAAACTATTCTTAGAGATATTAACTTTTAATATGGAAAGTCACATGAAAAATGGAAAATATTACTCCGTTGATTTTAATTTATATGATATTGTTTGATTGACCAACACATTATTTAAGAAGAAATAATGACTTTTAAAACTTGTGGGGTAAAACATGCAAGTCATAATGTAATCATAAATCATCTTATTAAAGAAAAAATATTTCTTTTTTAAATTAAATTATTATAAATAATAATAAAAAAATATACTAATTCTTTTGGAATATATTAAAAAGAAAATTATCTCACTAACAAATTTGGACAAAGAGAGCATCCAACAACAGTGGTAAACTCAACCAGTTCCTGAATAAAAGAAGCCTATGAATATTAAATGATAAATGTATTAAATACTACTCCCTCTATTTCAATTTAATTTTGATCGTATATTCGAGCATAGAATCTTTAAATTTTTTGAAATAAAATTTACATATTTAAAAACTATATAAAAAATATTATAAATCACAATAGTTGATAATTCAAAATATTCAAATGATATATGATACAAAGTTACGATCAAAGAAAGACTTGTTTTAATCTCAAAATCCGAAAGATGACACATAAACTGAGACGGAGGGAGTAATTTTTAAAGGCTCCACGTGAATCTTATTCACCTTTCTTTTTTGTAACTAAAATTTATCATCTCAAAATCCAGTAATTTCCAGTACAGCTCAATTTAGCTTTTATTTAGTTCGACATGCTAATCAACACTTAGAAAGCCTGCAGCAGCTACTTGTAAGTTGTAATATAATATTGAAATTAATTAATTAATTAATTAATAAACTACTTTTGAGTAAGCTAATTAAAGATTGTCCCTTGAGATACCATACTTGTCAAAGTCTATTTTGGTAAAGTGAAAGGTGCTGAGACAACATTTCAACCGAAAGAACCCAAGTATGATTTGATTTCATAATGTTAAGAACAACTAACACCCTTAACTTTTTCCTTTTTCACTCTAACGTCCAATCTTCAATTTTTCGTTTGTTTTATTTTCTTTTTTAGTCTGTTTTTAAAAAATATTTTTTAAGAAAATTGAAATGACGGGAGTATTTGATTTTTTTTTTTGTAATAACAGTGATATATTTGACAGATATATGCAATCTTTCACCAGCACAAACATAATAACCGATATCAAAAAATTAGGTCTTGGGCGTAACTCACACCCAAAAAGCTAGCTCAAAGGAAAGAAGATTGTCCAGACCTTATAAGGTGACTAATTACCCATTCTATATTCGATGTGAGACTCTTAACCAATATCATTCAATTCGCAATAAAAAACTTTTTCATAGAGTTTTCAACTATTTCAAACGAGAGTGCATCCAAAAATTTGAGATCATATACTTATTGGTTCTTTAAAGATAATAGACAAGCATCGAAAGATGCATAAAACCAAACCCAAAACATATATTGGCATCTAAACTGTCGTATTAGCATCAGAAACAGCAGTTTTCTGAGTTGAAAAAACCAAAACAAGGATGCTTCAAGGGTTGACCAAAATGCTGATTCGATTTGATTAGATTAGATTTATATATTTTTTTAAAATAAAAATAGATTAGTAGATATATATAAACTAAGTAAAAGGTGGAACAATCCAGCACTCCACTTGGTGCTACCCAAATATTTATAATGATTTTGTACGATTTCATTTTGTATTCTTCTTGTTAAACAAATGTACATAATTTCAGTCTCCTATACTTTATTTGTTCTTATCATTGTGCTTTGAAGCTGTCACGTCTTCTTACAGTTCTGCATTTTTACTTAAGTATGGATATTATAAAACTATAGATCTTGGAAAAAATTGACACACATGATTAAAACTTATAAGCTGTCGTTAATGTACAACTTTTCTAAATTATTTATAATGTGATTAATGTAGAGTAAGAACCATGAACAAACAATATTATGTCTCAGGAAAAATAATAATATACAAATCCTTTATTTTCATTTTTTTTAACATTATGGTGCAGTTGTATATGGTCAAAGTTCCACTTTTTTAACCATAAGAAGCAACTTTAGTGGTCAGCCTATAAGAAAAGTAAAAATTACTCAATGGAAACCAAAAGAAGAAAAAGAAAATTCCATGTTTTTTTTTCTTTATTTGTTTAATAGAAAGGAGAGAACATTAAAACATTAATTATAAAAAGAAATGACTCCTGAATTTTCCCTTTAACTGTTTCTCTTTTTATAGTCTATTTATATTTATAGAATTAGAATTTAAACTAATGAGTTTAAATTTCTGAATTTTTAAAAATCATTTCAAAACTTTATTTTTTTAGAATTACTCGACTTAATTAATTTGAAATTCTGAATTCGTCCCCCCGTAGAACCCAAGTTTAATATATCTATATCTATGATACAATAATAACATGTCCAATATATTTTAAAAGCTCGATCTAAAATATATATATCTATGACACTTCATACGTTCAAAAATAAATGTTATCTTAACAAAAATCTTTATTGTTATGGCCAACTAATATTCAAAAAGGAATATTAACGAAAATTGGGGTAAAAGGGAAAGAGGGCTGAAGATTTGGTGGATTGTGGAGTAGACAGAAAACAGCTTTTACAAGCTAAGCTGATCGTTTGACTTCACCCATCTCACCGTTAAAAGCCAAATTTCTATTGGGTGGACCCTACGTTACCACATCAACACCAAAATTTTTATATTATCCCCATTTCATTTAACTTCACTAATTAATTCACTTTGTTTATAATACTTCTAACTGTTTCAATTTGTTTATCTGATTTTGACTTGACATGAAAATCTTGTGATCTTAAATTAAATATATATATAAAATATATTAAAATATAATTTAATCTTGTTATCTTAAACATATCTCGTGAAAAGCAAAAAATAAAAAATTATAAAAAAGGAGATATTTTTCTAAAATGGACTAAATTAAAGAAAGGTACTCATTCCATCTATCTTTACTTATTCACTATGTTAAAAATAGTTATCAAATTTTATTTGTTCAGTTTAAAAACTCAAGAAAGAGTTTATTATTTTGTGTCTATTTTATATATATATATATTTTTTTTAATATTTAAATAACTTATAATTTATAGAAATAATATAGTAAAAAAATAATTAGGGGTCATGTGTGAGGGATAAAAATAAATAATCATGAGATAAAAAAATAATCTAAGGATAACTTTTTGATATCTTGTTTGGTTGTCAAGTTTGGAATAACTTATCCTGATGTGATAATTTATTCCATATATATGGTGAAATAACTTATCTCATAATGATTAATTCTGAGATAATTAATTTTAGGATAAGTTGTTTCTAACCAAACGAGTCCTTCAAAGAGTAAATAACAGCACAACTTATCTCTTTAAGGTGGGGTTGTGTGTGTGCGAAAGTCAATGTCCATTTCTCACTGTTTGTTTAGAGGGGAAAAGTTGTAAATAACAACATGCAAATGTGTAGATACAGCCATATTATAGAGTCAATCAAGAGAGAGGAGAGAGAAACAGAGCATTGGTGTAATCAATAGAGGTATGCTTTTGGGCTCAGAACTGCAATTAATGCGCCTTTCATTTTGAGACTGTTGCTTTTAATTGCCTTTAACCCAAACAAAAAAAAAATACTATAAGCCTAGTGAGAGAGATAATAATATGGGAGTGTTTTTTTTTTTATTTCTCAACTCTACTTTCAGGTGTCTTTGATTGAAGAGTAGCTGGAGTTTTTTGGAGGTGTAGATTCTTGTTGTTCAATCTTTCTTTGGCATAATTTCTTCGCCTACATCTTTGCTCTTTGGTGTCTTTATTTTGTGTCCATTTCTTGGGGGGATCTGCTTTCTTGCTTGCTTTTTTGGGTCTTGGGGTTTCTTCCAATTTCATTCAACTGGGTTGACTTTCGATTTGGACGTTGTGGGGTTTTACAAAAGTCGAGTCTTTGAGTATTTTGGATCTTAGGTTCCCCCTTCTGGGTTTTCTTTCTTAAGAGTGTTCTGATTTTTTCTCTTCCATTCCGAAAATGTCGACATGAATTTCTTCTTCTTTGAATTTCTGACCTCAAGAACCTGAAATTGATTGAGGGGGTGTTTCAGTCAAAAGATTATTGGGTCCTTTTTTTACAAGGTGGGTTGTCTCAATTTCTGAGTGTGAATATTCTAGAAAGGCAGAAATTAGGGTTTCTTTCATCTGGTCCATTCTATATTTTTTTAATAAATTCTTTTGATACCAGTATCTGGTCTTTGTGTTTGAACGGTTTTTGTTAAAGCAAATACTTTGGGACTTTCCCTCCTTAAGTTAGGGGCATTTGATTTTTGAAAGCAAAGGTTTGATTCTGGGGAATGCTTTTTAGCTTGATTCCTTTGCTTTTCCAGAAGTTAGGGTTTGTGACTAAGCCTTCTTTTTCTGGGGTTTTGGTGTTAGATGGGCTAAAAACTCTCTCTTTGTCTTTCTTGAAGCTTTCTTCAGTCACTCTCTTTTTTGGGTCCTCTCTGTGATTGATTGAACAAGGGGGGGAAATTTCCCACAACAAAGAAAAAGCTCTAATGCATCTTTCACTATGGAAGCCAATATCTCACTGTGCTTCTCTGATCTTGGACAAAAAGAGCAGAAAGAGAGATGGGTCTAACCATACCAATGAAGAGATCAAGAAAAATCCATCTGTTCTGAAGAAATTGCAGGAGCATCAGCTCAGGGAGGCTCTTGAGGAAGCATCTGAAAATGGGTCTCTTGTTAAATCCCAAGATGTGGACTCCCTGTCAGCGCAGAACCAAGATGAGGGCTTGGGCCGATCCCGGTCACTGGCTAGGCTACATGCCCAAAAAGAATTCCTTAAAGCCACTGCTCTTGCTGCAGAGCGCACTTTTGAATCTGAGGAGTCCATTCCTGAGCTGGATGAAGCCTATTCCAAGTTTCTGACAATGTATCCTAAGTACAACTCCTCAGGGAAGATTGATGAGCTGAGGTCAGATGAGTACTCTCACCTTTCTGGCTCTGCACCCAAGGTATGTCTTGACTACTGTGGGTTTGGGTTGTTTTCATTTCTTCAGAGTGTTCATTACTGGGAGTCATCTACATTTAGCCTGTCTGAGATTACTGCCAATTTGAGCAATCATGCTTTGTATGGGTGTGCTGAAAAAGGCACTGTGGAACACGATATTAAGGCTCGAATAATGGATTACTTGAACATCCCTGAGAATGAGTATGGTCTTGTCTTTACTGTTAGTAGGGGCTCAGCTTTTAAGTTGTTAGCTGAATCATATCCTTTCCAGACAAACAAAAAGTTGTTGACTATGTTTGATCATGAGAGCCAATCAGTAAACTGGATGGGTCAATGTGCCAGGGAGAAAGGTGCCAAGGTTTATAGTGCATGGTTTAAATGGCCTACCCTCAAACTATGTTCAACTGATTTGAGAAAGCAAATTTCAAACAAAAAGAGGAGAAAGAAAGATTCAGCTACTGGTCTCTTTGTTTTTCCAGTCCAATCTAGAGTTACTGGTGCAAAGTACTCCTACCAGTGGATGGCTCTGGCACAGCAGAACAATTGGCATGTGTTGCTTGATGCTGGTGCTCTGGGTCCAAAAGACATGGATTCCCTAGGGTTGTCTTTATTTCGACCGGACTTTATAATTACTTCATTCTACAGGGTGTTTGGTTATGACCCAACTGGATTTGGATGTCTTCTTATCAAAAAATCTGTGATGGGAAGCCTTCAAAATCAGTCTGGGCATGCTGGGTCTGGTATAGTGAAAATTACTCCTGTTTTCCCCTTGTATTTGAGTGATTCAATTGATGGTTTCCCTGGATTGGCCGAGGAAGATGAAGCCGGAGAGAACAGTGAAGTTAATGCTGAAACTCGGCCAGGATCTCAGTTGCCAGCCTTTTCTGGTGCATTCACTTCTGCTCAGGTAAGGGATGTATTTGAGACAGAGATGGAGCATGACAACAGCTCTGATAGGGATGGAGCAAGCACAATATTTGAAGAGACTGAAAGCCTTTCTGTTGGGGAGATCATGAGAAGTCCAGTCTTTAGCGAAGATGAATCATCTGATAACTCCCTGTGGATTGACTTGGGCCACAGTCCTTTGGGGTCTGACGGTGCTGGGCAGTCTAACAAACAAAAGATTGCCTCTCCAGCACCCCCATTTTGGTTTGCTGGCAGGAAGAATAATAAAAGGCTCTCTCCCAAGCCTTCAAAGATGTCAAGCAGCCCATTGTATGACAGAGAGTTGAATCCAGGGCGCCATGAAGACAACCATGTGCTATCATTCGATGCAGCTGTTCGGTCGGTGTCTCAAGAATTGGATCACTTCAAGGAGATTCCTGAAGAAGATCAGTTTGATAAGAGAAGCCCTGCTTCAAGAGAATTCAGAGAGATCGAGGAAGAACCAGAGACCAGCAAACCTGGTCACAGATTTGATTCTGGTCTGGGCAACTCAATTTCAATTTCTCGGCATCAAACCCTTGATAATGGATCAGCTTCTGAGATATGCCCGGAGATTAAAGAAAGTGCTATAAGAAGAGAAACTGAAGGTGAGTTCAGGTTATTGGAAAGGAGAGAAGGAAACAGATATGCAGGTGGTAGATTTTTTGGTATAGAAGATGCTGATCAGTCTGGAAGCAGGGGAGGAAGACGTGTATCCTTCAGCATGGAAGACAACCGCAAAGCTCATCTGAGCCATACACTTGAGCCTGGGGAATTGTTAGCAACAAGTTTGGATGATGACGAGTTCATTAGTGATGGCGACTATGATGATGGACAAGACTCGGACAGGAGAGAGCCCGAAATAGCATGCAGGCATCTTGATCACATTAACATGTTGGGTCTCAATAAAACTACTCTCCGGCTAAGATATCTCATCAATTGGCTAGTTACCTCGTTGCTTCAGATAAGATTTCCTGGTTCAAATGGGGAAGACAGTTCACGACTTGTTCGCATCTATGGTCCGAAAATCAAATATGAGAGGGGTGCAGCTGTTGCATTCAATGTGCGAGACAGAAACAGGGGTCTTGTTAGTCCTGAAATAGTTCAGAAACTGGCCGAGTCACATGGTATCTCTCTGGGCATTGGCATCCTAAGTCACATACGGATCTTAGATAACCCAAAACAGCAGCAGCGGTCTCTGAGTCTTGATGACACTACCCTTTGCAAACCAATGGAGAATGGAAAGTATGATGGTAGAAGTGGGTTTGTGAGAGTCGAAGTTGTTACTGCTTCACTTGGCTTCCTCACTAATTTTGATGATGTCTTTAAGTTGTGGGCTTTTGTGGCTAAATTTCTTGACCCTGCCTTTATTAAAGAAGCTGGACTCCCGCCTGTTGCAGAAGACGCTGAGGCATGAAGCTAAAGGAGGCTGATTTAGTAACTTTTTGGTCCCAATCTAAGATGCAGGAATCTATGCCAATAGTGGATTCACTATGAAAATCTGAAGAAAGTTGCAAGAGAAACAATGAAAAGGTCTGAGTTGTATTCTTTTGGCCCCTCTGTTTCTACGATGCATGCGGGAGAAATTTTTTTATTCTTGTCTTTAATTGCTTGAATGTTTCTTCTTTACCTTTTTGGAGTTTCCTGTAGAGTTGGAGTTAGGAATTTGTATTTTCGAACCAAAACAGTTATAAGCCAGGGGTTTTATGATCCCCTTCCATCATTTGCCCTCTTGCTTCTCAGCTGTGTATAATGAGATCATTCATGTTTGCTCAGGCTATTATAGAGTGCCTTGTCCTTGTTCCTGCATCAAGTTCTTGTTATCAGCATAACTTTGTGGAAAAAGAATATTCATATTGCCCAGTATCCATTGAACGATATTGACACGCTTCGGATTTTCAAGTTCATGGCCAATTGACCAAGTTCCAAGTTGTTTAATGTAGTAAATGCCTTTGTGTAGGCAACTAATATTAGAGAGAGTTGTGCTACGCATTTTGGTTTATTTTGCTGTCATATGTTGTTTCTTTTGACTTAGTACAAGTTATCTCTCTGAATTAACTCCAGAATCGGCTCGAAACATTTGCTGAATTATACAGAACTGATCCTATTAGGCTGCTTCTTTTGGTCATAGTCATACATAAGAGTTGCCTTTTATTTTCTTATCACTATTGATATTGAATCATGTAAATTTCAAGATTTCCATCAGGGATTGAAAATGATTGCCATTTAGGAGAAGGTCATTCTGCTTACATTGTTTGACTTGAATGTCCTCAAGTGTTTTATATCCAGAAATGATAAGCATCTAACTTAAGTATGCCCCTGTTCTCCCACTAGAAAACACCAGAGAGAAAAAGCAGTGGATGATTTGAAGTAAATGGGACCTTCAATTATCAGTAATGCTAATTATTGTAGCTGGGTCACCACCCATTGAGTTTTGTTTGCCACAAGAGATAATAGTGAGTGAGGTCTTGTATCATTGTACTAATCTTTTTTCTTTTTTTTCCTATTCTTTGGGTTTTGTTGATTCTGCTTTTCCCCTTAGGGGAGGTCCCAAAAGAAAAGTAGCTTTCTTTGAAGGAATAATTGTGTTTGATTGACTGAAACGTCTCTTCTCTTCATCGTCAGATATAATAAACGAAAGCTGCCCAACGTTACATGCAAACCATTTTTCCCATCATAGTTCAATATATGTCAATCAGTCATCATGTCTCGTCTCAGAATTATTTTTTTGCTCTATTTTGGTCCATTTTTCTTCTAATACTACTAAATAATCTATATTTTAAGATAAATTAAACTAGTTGTAGTCATTTTGTTCTTTACAAGTTCATTTTATTCAAATACTACTAAATAAATTATTGTTTAAGACAAGTTGAAGATTCTATAAACTAGTGTAGTAAGATACGTCATAGTTACCATCTACAAGTCTCTGACTAAACTAAAAGGAGTTCCTGACAAGTGTTTGGAGGGTTCACAAATTATGACTACTTTTATGTTTTCACCAACAAATGGCAATCATCCACAAGACCACAACAATTATTTGATTTGTTTTAGTAATAGAAAAAAGAAGGTATTTATTCAAAATCAATAATGTGCGTCCTTCCTAATACGCTGTATTTATTTTCTTTGTGTTTATCGTCTCAAAGAAAAAAAGACCAATGATAATGAAGATGTAGCCACGTCAGACAAACTGGTTGACAGAATTGTATTATATCATTGAAGGGACATTTTCATATTTGGAAGGTTAGTTGGGTGACAACAAAGCGTTGACAAATTTAGACGCACTAAAAAATCCAAGTGGCGGCAGCAATGTGTATTTGGGACTAAACTACTCACCAGTCACCAATATCTGTTAGCAATTAGATTAATATATACCTTGGGACACAGTTTTCATCTTAATCTCTTCAACAACAAAATCACTTTTAACTTGTCTGACTAGCTTGCGCGCACCAATAACCCTACCGAATACGTGCTATCTCAGCGTACCACCCGTTCATGGGCAGAGCTAGGGTACCTCAACTTTACCAAATACTTGTCGTCTTCAGTCCATGGGTGAAGCTAGGGTACCACAAAGAGGGTTTTTTTCAACTCCTTTCGTCGAAAATCACACTACATCTATAAAATCAAAATTAAGATGTTCAATCTCCTGGATAATATTTTAAAATCTACTGAATGAAAATCCTGATTCCACCGCGGCTTACATCGACATAAGCACTAGATAACTCTCAAATGAAAAGAAAGAGCTCTTTTCCTTTTGTGTTTCCAAAGGGAAGTAAATCTTGGTCTTTCATAATGTTAATTAACTTTATTGAGTCGTGAATGCAATCAGACCAAACCACTTCTTGAAAAGCCTTGTGATTCATGCAAAAGAAGAGGCACCGTACATTTCAATAACAACAGCTCTAATAAGTTGGACAATAATGTGGCAAGTAAAGACTAAAGGAGATTCCTCCTGGAGAGCACCTTTGCTGTAAAGGACAATATTAGCAGGAATATCCGATCCCCTGCTTAAAAGTGTTGTTACAATCTGGCTACATATGGAAAGTGAAAAAAATAAGTTGAAGGTATAAGGCTTTTCTATCTTACAACAACATACCCAGTATAGTCCCACAAAGTGGAGTCTGGGGAGGGTAGAGTGTACGCAGACCTTACCTCTACCTCAGAGGTGAGGTAGAGAGGTTGTTTCCGATAGACCCCCGGCTCAAGACCTTTTGTCTTACATGAAATTAATAAACAAGGCAGAAGTAGCTATGATTCCATCATCTTAATAAGGAAAGCTGTTTCCAGCGCTGACTCCTTGCAGTGCAAGTATCGATTTTCTTCAACTATATCAGCTGTCAAATTAAGCAATACTGGATGTTTAGGATCATAAACGGAACATTCACGCACCCGAGCAACATATTTTGCAGCTTCCCACACTCCAAACCTGAAAGATGAACTTACAACACAATGAGCTGCAATTGTTCCTAAATTAGCACAAACCTATGCAGAAGGATGACCGTTCACTTAATTAATGACCTTGGAGCAATTCTTGGTAACCCGTGTAAAAGGATGATGATGGTTTCACCTAATTTACACCTTGGAACAGTTGTTGGTGGATCAGGTTCATTACACCTGGTCCGTCCTAGTTGTCTATCATAGCACTGTAGCACAGAGGATGCTAGAGAAGGAAAAACTCCTAATATGGATGGATAGTATTGGAGCTGGTTTAACACCCGATCCACCTAAGAATTATCATACAGATGCAGAGCAATCACATGAACAGCTAAAAAAATAAATATCAAGGGGACAAACAACCATGCTGATAAGCACATGATTTTCCAGGGATGACCGCAAAGAGGCTGCTAAACGGGCTTTAGATCTCCAAGTAGTTAACTAAAAGCAAAGTCCCATTTATAAGATGGAGTGACTCCTATAGTTTGTTGTAAATCAAACTTAAAGTAATAGTGTAAAAGACATGGCTTTAGACAATGACCACATGTTAGTCACCTTGACAAAGGATTTGACAAGCCAGAGGAAGTCAATCAGTCAGCAAAAGATTTGAGAAAAACTTTGGACCTTACCGTGTGTTGAATGAAGACGTCACCAGAATAGCTGGATATGAAATATCTTTTTGAATGTTATCATAAGGTGAATATTTACGTATTGCCTGAAAGTCATCAATGTTCCCGGGGTACCCAAACTCTTCGTAGTCAGCAGGTGTAAGTGGTAAAATTGGATTGAGGAGAGTGTTTGTTGGATCCAAAAATGGTACCTGTAAAAAGAGGTAGTCAACTTTTTCAATAACGTCAAAACAGAGAACAAAATAAAAGAGGAGGATTTAGTAACAATATTTTCACCCTTTTCCTCTCCTTGTTGGGGTAGGGGGTTGAGGACGTTAGAAAGATTAAGGAAAAGAATGATTTTAAGGATGCATAAATGAAATAGCACATTTAGAGTTTTTGGCAGACCTCCAAAACTGCTGCCCGCAATAGACTTGGACAAGAATTTATAGCTGAAGCCACCAATAGCCCCCCAGCACTATAACCCCACCCAGCGAGCTTGTTGTGTTGCACAATTTCCTTCTCAATTAGGAATTTAGCACAGGATATGTAATCATATATGGAATTGATCTTTTTTGTGCGCCTGCCATCATGGTGCCAACTTTTCCCCCCACCTCCTCCGCCTCTGAGAATGAAGACAATAAAAAGGTCATGTCAAGCACTTAGTCACTTACATTATACATAACATCATAACAATATAACATGCCTTAACTTCATAGGAATAGGATATCTGTGAGATATGGACTAGCATTATTATAGAGAAAAGAGTAATTTTAGAGCTACATTACTAAATTGGACATAGAAAGAAAGCACCTGACATCAGCATATGCAATGACCCAACCACGATCGAGAAGGCTTTTTAACTCACTGCGCCATCGTTTGTCTAATATCTCTCCATAAGCTCCATGTCCATGAAGTATTCCAGGATTCTCAGCTTGCTTTTTCCTCTTTTGCGAATAGACAACAGTCAGAGGGACAATAATCCCATCATAAGAAGTAACATCGTGAACTTCACATGCATAGAACTCGGAAAGATCATTCCACGTAGAATGATTTTCAGGATTGATTTCGTTATTAGAGCCTACATTCCTTGGACTTTGAATAAAACTAGCTGAAGATGATGATCCATACAGCACTTTTGTTCTTTCATGAAGCAAGTTTTGCTGCTGAACTATATTCCATTTTCCACTTGATAAGCCATAATCGACCACTGCATCAGGCATCTATAAACAGCGTGAATTTTAGTCAAAGAGTGCTATTTGGGTGCAAAGTGGCCTTGATACTTTAACAACCAAAAAATCTGATCAATGTAAGTTAATGCATTCTCAAGTCTAGAAATCTAGTTGAGCTTAAGCTATAAGCAGACTCAACAGAAACTATGAATGGTCAAACACAGTGTTTGATGGCTATTACATTACATCCCTTCAAGTTTTGTTTTGTAACACTAACCTCCCTTTTGGTTTACGATATTATGCTTACCTCCCTTGTTTTGATTTCTTTGTAACAATTATTTTAACCCATTTATCATCAATGCATAGGCAAAGAATGGGAAACAATGGTGGGGGCATTTGTCAGTTGAAATTTCCGCTTCTAGATGTCACAGATTTTGAGTACTGGAAAACTAGCAATGATCCTTTTTCGAGCATGGAACACCTACTCCTTAGAAATTGCTGCAGCCTAGATTCCATCCCACAAGATTTTGCAGAAATGACAAGCTTTTATTTTAAAGGATCTTAAAATGATTCTTATAAAATTAATCAAATATAAGTGTGTATCAGTAAGGAGAAACTAGACAATCATAACTTTTATCTCAATGATATACAAGGAAATCAAAACAAGGGAGGTACGCATAATATCGTAAACCACAAAGGAGCGTTAAGAGTTATGAAGCAAAGCTAGAGACAAGTGGAGGGAAGTCTATGAAATTATCCCTATATTTTATCATCATTGAGACAGTGCCAAGAAATGTTTGGACAAAAAAAATAACACATTTCATTTGAAGTCTTCATCACTAGAATAACATTATATCAGACTCTTCTTAGAGGTCAAATAGGATACTCCATTGATGTAAGTTAATAATTCGATCAAAGTTTTCCTAGGCTATTTCATGTGCAACTTAGTATCGTAAATTTACAAGTTGCCATTTCTTAGAAAAACAGATCACCACCCAGGAGACAATATAATTAAAGTCACTTAGTTGTGTCACTTGAACCCAAGAATCCACCTTTATCCCTTTCAAAAGATCATTCAAAAACTAAGAACTTAATAAACCTGTAAAAACATATCAAGAGTCTACAGCTTGTTGATGCACAGCTAATTGAGGATTTAATAACTGTGCTAGCCATGCATAACAACATGCATACTCAGAGAACCATGGGTTAGTCCTCTGTGGAGATCAAAACAAGTAGAAATTAGAGAACGGAAGCTAAGATTATCTGTGCAAGCTTTCAGTTTACTTGCGATGGGCAACTTGTCAGTGGTAGGGTGTGAGAGGCAAAATCGTATATTTTGAACCACTGCACTAACTTTCGAGGCAGGTCTTATAAAGACCATCTTTTTTCAGCTCAAGCCTCAAGCTACAAGATCACATTCTGTAAACGGAGAGGAGTGAGATACATCATATAAGAGTACGCTGAAGTTAATTTCTTAGGTTTACACAAGACTATTTCTACAGTACAATATATGAAATAAATAAAAGGTGACAAGTACCTACCGAAGGGGATGATACTGTGAATCGCATTGTTGAAGAGTAGTAGTCATAATTTGTTCCAGGCGTAATTTGAGAGACATTCTTTGGAAGAGGCAAAAACTGTGGACTGAGCTCTTTGAGCTGAATTTCTTCCTGTCCAGGGAAAATTGGAGAAGAGAAAGGGAAGGAGGAGCATAACAGTGGTAAGCAATTCAAGAGAAACACAGTGCTGTTCAAAGACAATTATTAAGAGGAAAAAAGAGAAAAACAGGCAAAATATCCATTTCAAGCAATAAATGCACATCACGTCGCAAATCTTAAGAGTAAGAAGCTATAATGTAAAATGTGTCTCGAACTTTTTTCATGACTCAGTAGATTGTGTGTACTCTATATATCTTTGCACATGCCTCAACGCTGGTTCACTAATTTTGGCTCAGAGCAACTAGAGGGAACATAAATATCTCAAAACAAATGTTGCACTTATAATAGCAAATTTTCGCAAAGGAGGACTTTGTAGAACCTGGTCTACAAAGTTAGTGAGAGCCTACGAGCAACTCTTGGGAGACCAGGAAACAAGAAAAAGGAAAGAAAGCAATAGCACTTGCAAGGACAAAAGAGTCAAACCTTGAAAGGAATATAGCGTAATTGACATCATTAAAACGAGTACCATGTACAAAAGAAAAAGGATGGGAATTGTCTCTATGGGCTGTTTACTTCTTTGTGAGGATTAGGGGGAGGATGGATTGATCATCAAGGTTTTGCTTGTTTAAGGTTTCTGCAGCAACTATAAGCTACAAAAGGATTGATCTAAACTAAAATTTATAGAGCTGAGGAGCTGAGAAAATCTTAAACAAGCAAAGTAGATGACTTCAGGTTGGAAGAAACAGGAAAAGTTATCAGAAGTGAAAACCAGGACCAAAAAAAGTTATTACCTTGACACTTGGCAGAGGCAGAGAAATGGAACAAAGTCTAAAATTTCGGCCATCCCGCACAATGAGCACCAAGTGCTTGTCACTGAAATCGACGTCTTCAATTATGAACTCCGAGTCATCACTGAATATATTCTGCATCCGTGATGAGAAAGCTATGAGCCAAATGTCCCATCGTGAATGAATATTATGCTTTTCAGATGAAAGGTTATTCAACGAGCAGAATGGTAGATGACCAGTTGGTGGGTGGGCGGGGGGGGGGGGGGGGGGGGGGGGGGGGGACACTTAGAAGTAAATATGATAAAAGTCCCTATACAGTACAAACTCACCTCCCACTTTCTTTTGTTTAGTGAGCAGTTAACTGGACTGCGTAAAAGATAATGGTGACCAACTAATTGTCCATTTTTAGCAGCATCAGTAAAGAGGTAAAGATACCCTTGGTGATGCTCGAGAACGCAGTGGGCTTGAGCCTCACATTCCCACACAGGTATCATGCCAGACAAAGGATCAGCAGCATCTATCAGAAATATCTAAAAACTAGTCATTGACATTAGAAGTTGAGAAAATTAGACAAACAGCAAGTGATATAAAAATTAGACAAACAGCAAGTGATATAAAGTATCACCTTTGATGATGTAGTTGAGAATATATGTACTGTTAGAAACTGGAAATCCTTAGTATGTCTTATGTTTACATAGCCATTCTCGCTAGGCTCTTCTAGAATCAACACATCGTCTTGTTCAGACCCAATCATACTACAGTAGATCCTGAAAGAAGAATAGGACACAGCTGAGAAATCACCGTACGTCAGAAAGAGTCTTTTAACCAAATAAGTAAATTACCAACCTATAAGGCCTCTTACAGTGATCAGTGACAACATAAAGCAATGTTTGTCCATCTTTCCCCCAAGCTATGTTTGACACCCAATCTGCTTGGGGCTTACTACATAGTGAACCGAAATTTAAGTCTCGCACAGACAATTTAAAGTAATCGTTATCCTTATCATACATTGTGTATGCTAGATATCGGTGATCAGGAGACACTTCTGATAATTCTTCATATGCATAACCTTTAGTTTAACAAAGGAAAAAGGGTTATACAGCATGAGTAAATCATAAAATCAGCAACCAGCTCCAAACTAATAAGGGTAAGCTATACAAATCCTCAACAAACATTCCACTTTTTTTTGAAAATCAACATTTAAAAAAAAGTAGTTAAAAAAGCAAAACCTCCAAATCTTTCAGCTTCTTCATTGTAGTCAAGAAGCTTCTGCTCAATTCTCTTCCCGGAAGTAAAATCGAAACCTGCTGAAGGAGATTTATTGGAAATGAAATCTTCATTCGCCCTTGCTAACCTCCTACACAGCACTGGATACTGCTTCCCTTCTTCCACTCGCCTATAGTACAACCTGCGGCGACCAATATCCACCTCCATAGAGTAAACACAATTATCACATTTCAGAATCCAAAAAACAAAAATTGGGGGTTTCTGTATCCAAATAAATATTCCAATAACCTAACATAACAATAACAACAACTATGAAGCGGAAGAATACCAAGGACCCCAACGAAGGGGAGGTGTGGAGAGGTCATTTGACAAGCGAGAGCCCATTTCCGACTGAAGTTTGGACTGGAGGCGTTCGGTATCGGACATAACGGCTTCAGTGTATTTCTCCTCTTGTTCCATGTACACATCCATATGGCGCATGGCTACTTTGTCATTGAGCTGTGACATCCAGCTGTAAGGGTCCTCCCATGACTCGCCGTGATGGGTGAAACTCACCGGCTTTTTTGGAGGTTTTGGAGGAGACGGTGGCGCTGGCGGTGGTTGAGGCTTCTGCGGCTTGTAGTTTGCACAGAAGATGAAATGGATACGCGGCGTTATACGGCGGTGATTTAGCTGGTTGTGTCGGAGAGATCTCAGGAGGTGGCGCATGGTGGTGGCAGGTGACGGAGAAATTGGGGTTCAGGGTTTAAGCACTATATCACCATTTCTATTTTCTTTTTTATTAATTCTTTTTGCATAAACAGATTTTAGTAGTATTAAATTGAATATAAAAGGACCAGAAAGCCCTTCATTTAGTTTTCTTCTTCGTAGGAAAGAGTTTAATTCTTCGTAGAATGTTAAAATAATTTTGAATGATGAGAGTTATTTCACGAACAAAAAAATAACTGGTAAACTATGAAATAATTAAGTTGCGTGCAAATTTCTTCGTTGAAATAGTCCACTTTTGATGAAATAAAGAACAAGATTGGTTTAGATTTTAACACTTAGCTGAATGTTTTACTATTACACTTGTGAATTAGGAAAGGGAAAGGGAAAAGACTTGTATTTAACATTTCTTCGGTTATTTGATTTGCATGAAAATTTTACTCCCGAACTATTTTCAGCATTTTTATACTACGTAGTATTTATCAAACTTCTTTGATCAAGATATTTCCTTCGTTTTAATTTGTTTGTGTTACTTTTCCTTTTAATTTATTTAAAAAATAGTGTCTCTTTTATTTTCTAACAACTTTTTAGTTTCAACTTTTCACATGATAAAACCATAGGATTAAAGGACATTTTGGTATTCAAAAGTGTTCTTTGTTTTAAAACTCCGTGCAAAGTTAATACCAGACAAACAAATTGAAACAGAGGAAGTGTATAGTTTTCGCAACTCCTGAAGTACTAAGAATTGGACTTGAAAAGCAAGAATATAAATACAATAGAATAATACTGAATAAACTTCTTGAAATCTGAGAGATTAACATTTCACGAAACAAGAGAACATAACAATAAGGTACTTACTACTAATTTGTCCAGGACTGAATTCAAAGCACATAACAAACTTAAATCTCACAAGCAAATCAAACTTGTCAAAGTAAATAAACATAATACTTAGCAAATTATTAACATATCAAGATTTCAAGATGTGCTGTTTGGAATTAGAGGGGCCTCATTTCATCCTTAACATTATATATGTGAACATCTAAAATAACTGGCTTTGAGTTGTGTTTTCCTCCTTGAGCAAGCTCAAACACGCAAATATCAAACTCCTCCAGTTTATTATCCATAACAAGATCTTCCCAACCTGACTGAATCACCAGTCCTTCCATTCTGCAACGAATTGAGGCCGCCCACGTTCTTCCAGTTGAAGGGATTCTCAGAGTAATTGTCTCAGATGTCTTCCTCATGTACTTCTGTGCCCATTTCTTTGGGAGCTTCTGGTATTCAACAAGCAAGATTAACCAAAATCAGCTCAAAAAACACACTACAGTCTACAATCATTTAATTCTTTGGTTAGACTAAATGAGATAAATCAACAGTTGTGACATGAACATTACATTACATATTACTATTACTTTAGCTAATGTTATAAACAGAAAGGACGTAACCTGTATACACTGGCGATGCAAAGAAAAGTGCATTCTAATCTATTGTTGTCAGAGGCGGGTCCAAGATTTGAAATTTATGGGTTCTTGCAACCCTCATTTCCCACCGAACCCCTAATCCATTTAGGTTACTGGGTTCGGAATTCATTATGTGTTCATATTTAACGGATTTTTCAACATATATAGAGGATCTAAGTTAAGGCTACTGGTTGTAACTTGCAATCACTTTTGATAGATGGTTGAATTTTATGACAAGAAAATACCAGTTGACCCATGTAGACATGAGTAGGCTGCATCGTCATCAGAACAGAAGGCACAAAAGATTTGTGTTTTGAGGCCAGTTGATGGGCTTTTATCCTCTCTTTTTCTGGAACCAGGCGTCTGTTTGAGTACATAGGCCTTTTTTCCTCTGAACTAACAATTTTCCCAAATCAGAATCCAACCATGTAGATAAATTTCAAAGAATAAAAGTGCAATTGAAAGAAGAGGTAAGTAAAACTTAACCAGGTTGAACATTTTTCGTGCGTGATGACAAAGGTGTACACTTCCTTTTCCTATTGTCCTGCTGGGATACAATGATTTTCTTCATTTTCTTCCCTCTACTTGGCTGAGGTGAATGGAACTGATACTGTTTTCCACGCGGCGATTTGCGCCTCCTTGTAGTCTCTCGTATGTTATCCTCCTCATCAGTATCATCATCATCATCATCGTCATCATTTGAAGGTTCATCTTCACTACTGTCTTGCTCACTTGTATGTTCATCTGTTACTTCATCTGGATGTTTACAGGGGTTCCTGTTTTTCTTGGCAAAGAAAGTGCCCTCTTTTTCACAAGCACTTGCATCAAAAATCATGACATCAAAAGCTGAAAAACCATCCATGTTGAACACCAACAGATCAGCATCTTCCAAGCTATGATCTTTGACAAATATTTCCCAGCCATTGCAGAAAACATAATCCTCCTCCTCTGTTCTCGTAACTTCAACAAACCATGTACCGCCACTAGGACCTTTTAGAATCTTCTGGCCCAACAGTTTGTGACTGTTCTTAAAACAAGTCACAAACTTTTGTGGAATGCGCTGCATTAAAGAACTCAAATGTGTCAGCTATAAATTCTAAGTAAAACAATTCTGAGAGAGAACTCTTGACTTACCAATCTACGCTTGAAATCATTCATCATTATTTTGAAGAACGACTTATGTTTGTCTAACTCTTCCCAGTACTTTTGCTTCTCAAGTACTCTGCATCTCTCACAGTTTGTAGCCATTCTCTTTAACAAAATTTTGGTTCTTTGAGGAAGAAAACTTTGTTTTGAAGGAGGCAATAATATAACTCAGCTAAGGAGTATAATTTTATGGACCACAAATTGAGGAATTTTTTGACGTGTTGAACACATTTTCATCTTCTTGCAAATAAGCTTACTATTTCTAGTTTAGGTTCAAGACTTCAAATCTCTTTACAGCTATCCGCAGAGCTGAATTGAGGAAAGATGAAAACTTGACCCTTGCTGTGATCAGAGCCGTTCAATAATTCCTCAGTAGGAAAAAGATAAAATCAGAGATGAAAAGTCTGAATTTCCATTTGTATCATATGCCATATTCTGAAATGATGCTGGTGAAACGTTCTTTTAATTGGAGCTCTCCTTATGAAAGGAACAAAATTAGTTCATTCCATACAAAAGTAACAGTTACTAATTCGAGCTATCTTTGACTCTTTGTACTATTAATGCCAATAGTACTGATATTTGTTGTTGATACTATTGTTTTCTCAATTATTTTCAACATGACTTCTTTACTACTTATTATTTTCCTTTTCATACTCAATTTGTTATGGTTTTCTTGAGCCGAGGGCCTTTGGAAAACAAAGATAAGGATAAGATCTGTATATACATTACCCTGCTTGTGAAATCACACTGAATATGTTGTTGTTGTTGCTAATAGTACTGATCTATCTATATCTGTTGGACAGTTCATCTTGAGCTGTAGGGTTATATAAAGAAGATATTGACGTGTTAAGCAATAACACTGGTTAATTGAGGGTAACAAAGTTGCAATGAGCCAGCAATTCTTGGCTATAACTGGTGAGATGTGATAATATATGATTCAGTCAGTTCTAACAAGAAATAATATAACTGGATCAAATCAAATTAACTCTCTGTACAAAAGAAGTTTATTGCTTTATCAGAGCAATCATTTTCATTTATCTACAAGATCTCATTTATTGTGATTTTTCATGTCCATTTTTCCTGTGAGCTAACTTGCTAAGTGTGCACACACATACAGAGCATTTAATTAGCAAGCATCTTCCACTCTAATCTGATTAAATCCTATATTCTACAAATTGATCACATCACGGAGGGATACATACAATATTACAAAAAATTGCCAAAGCAAAAGCTATATCTTTCCTGTTCTTTAATTGTACAAAAGATCCTACCAGATTAGCCATTTACAAGCCTATTTTTGTAAAAAGAACTGATTTCACTCATTCATTGGCAAACGTCTCCACTTTTCCACTTTGTGTGGGATTTGAATCAACTTGAAGTCAATATACCCAAGAGGCCTAGGCAAAGCACTTAGATCATCTGGCCATTGACTCTGCTTTGTTTTCTTCTTTTACCATCTCAATATCTACAGTAACACCCTTCTTAAGGGACATACTTTTCGTTCAAAAGGAATTCTTGAAGCTCTCATGCATTCAAGGTGAGAAGGAACTTGCATCAGTGCTATAAAATGAGTACTCACTCAAGCTGAAGTTTAACCGCTCTTCATCCCACTTGATTATCTCCCTTGCATACTTGAGCGATTCATCCACTGTTTTTGGCTCTAAACCTTTTACTAGTGAAACATACAGCTTCCTGTTAGTGAGAGAAGAAAAGAGCCTCTTGAATTTTACTGCAACATGATGAAATGCCAACTGGCCCACGGAGGGGCTATGGTTGATGCTGCTGGAGTTGCTGTTGGAGCGATGACGACTTACAATTGGATGAAAATCGTCAAACCATTCGCATTTGGTTAAAGGAACACGTTCTAACTTCTCCTCAAACGAATCAAACTTATTTAATAAGACGAGAAAGTCCATCTGATCAAAGGTTGGATGAGTCACGATGCTCTCGAAAAGTTTCTTGGTTAATAACATCTTGTTCACTTTCTCCCCAGTTTCATCAACAACATATTCATCATAATCACTTAAGGCAACACAGAAAATAACCACACGAACGTCTTCAAACATCTCAATCCACTTGCAATTTTCAATGAACCCCCTTGCCTGTACTCTAATCAGCTGAAATCTGAGTACCAGAAAAAATAAAATTGTTTTAACAATGCCTCTACATAGTCTGTAAATGACGGGTTATAATAACTTCAGTTCTCGCCCTATATTCATTTATGAAGATCCTAAAATCAACAATAGTCCCAAAAGCGGGGTCTGGGGAGGGTAGTGTATACGCAGACCTTACCTCTACCTCGAGGAGGTAGAGAGACTGTTTCCGGAAGACCCTCGGCTCAAGTGAAGATCCTAAAATCAATTATAAGAAAATATTGTCTGTACAGAAGGGTTCTCAAACATAGACACGCCGGTATCTAGAAATAGAAAAGTCAGGAGGATTCAATTGCCCATTTGATTAGCTATGTGAGAATCCCAGCCCAATGGTCCGCTTTCAGTTCTCATATCAAATACTTATAATGGACCCAAGATTGTTGCACCAACCATGAGATGGGTCTCTTTTCCAGTGTACTAACATCATAAATGAAAGTTTTTACTATGTTGCACTACATTCTAAGCTATGTTGCTTGGATTCTTCACAAATGACTGGCCGGGTGCATGTCGGATACTCCAAAGCATATGCTTTTTTGGAGGATCTGAGCAACATAGATTCTAGGTCAATCCACACTAGTGAGAATAGTAAGCCAATGAGGCAAAAGTGTTTCCCCATCAAAGGCATAACAGTGCAAGGGTGATAAACCAAATGCTAAGTTTTACTTTTTAAAATTATTCCACCTCTCTGTCAACTAGAAGGTATGGTTAATTAGCGTTTACAAACCTGAGCACAGAATTAGGGTGATCACTGCTGTCAAGATTATCATAATCTTCTGAATCTGGGAATGAGAAGTCCACACATGAAAGTCCATTGGAAGAAGTAACACCCTCAGCATATAAAATATCCACATCTGAAGGTTCATAGTCCGTTTTTAAAATATCAACTGCCTGAAATAGGAAAACAATAGATGCATAGATATTTAGCAACATAATGAAAGATCCTTCCTATCATCAGTAGGAATCAACAAGGAACTCACAGTTACATAACCCAGCCAAATGCTACTATACCATCACAAGGTCTGTTCAAAACTTGGAATAAGCAAACCAATTTATTCAATGTCAAGCCAATTTAGTTCACAAAAGTACACCATAAAAGACAGTAAGAAGCTATACTGCCAGAGAAGTTAAAAAACACACCAATCTCAGTTGTTATCAGGTGTGTCTTTAGGTCTACCCTGACAAGCCAATACTTGTCAGGGTAGGGTGCGGCCCATCCCCAGACCCTCGTGAATGCGGATGCTTCAAGCACCGGGTTCTGTTTAAGAAAAACATCAGTTTCTTGCTTAAGACTGATTATGTTGTGTAGTCCATAGACACCATAGTTTCACATACTCTGACGTACTTCATTTTGAATAGTTTACTCAAGAAACTTTTCGCCCCATATTTTAAGTTTTAATCATTCTTCTATATAAAAGGGAAGAATTTGGATACAAAATTTTCACGATATTGTCTAGATGCCTTGGCTTTGACTCTTTAGTAGTAAGATGTGGATATAGTACCGCCATTATTAACTCCTCTGCTAGTATATTGATGTACTCTAACCAAATCATCAAGAAGGTAATTAAGCAACACTCCGGACACCCTGACTCTTTAATCTTCTTTGTGTTGTCTTAATGATATAGTGATTCTTTTTAAGAATCCATCTTAAGCACATACAAGACTATCCTCATACAATTTACAACTCAAATTTTATTTCAGGTATATAACTCTAGCCCCTTTGAAAATGGTGAAAAAAATGATAAAACTGAGAGTATTATCAAGAAAGAAAAAGCATATTCACTACCACTACAAGTATCATTTACCATCAGGTGATAAGCTTTGTCATTAGAATGGAGATTGGCTTACAACTAGTATTCAAATGTAAGCACATGGGCAAGGATAGACTACTTGATACAATATGCAATTGCAAAATACTGATGTAAAACACACAAACTAGACAAAGTAACATTCTCAGCTTCGCTTCTCCTACTCTCTCTCTCTCTCTCAGTAGTCAACACGAAGTCATAAAGGCACATGTCACAATAACAATAACCCGCCCTAAGACAGAACCAGTTTTAAATAGTTTTTTTTTTGTTCATTTTGAAGACACAAAATATCATAAAGTTTAACAAGGGAGCATCACCAAAGTGCAAATTAGCATACAACATTTACGATGGATAGAGCTCCTTCTTGGGCCAGACCCTATTTGTCTATGTAGTTTGGACAGCATAGGTGGAGTGAAAATGTGAAATGAAGGAATTGAAATAGCTGTAGATTTTGACCCAAAAAGCGCTCCATACGAGGCCGATCCGATCTCCATTGTGTAGCCCTTCAAGTGCTGATAGACCGCGAGCTCCTGTTGGTTATTGGCATGGACTGAACATGGTCCCTAGCTGTCCTGCTGTGCCCCATTGACTAAGAAGGGGGCGGACACAGCAGCTACATGGACCCCCCCCCCAATGATCGTAGTACCAAGTACTTCCTGGCGAGCTCTAATATGATCCGATTTATAAGTAAGCAGCGAGAACTTGGCCTCAATCCACAACAACTATTAACGATTATTCTCTTCAATCGTCCGATACTCAAGGTTCTTCTAATGGTATTTTTGAGGACCATCCAGGTCTTAACCCTTCCAGTGAACGTATAGTGGAGCTTCAATCTGATATACGGGATAAATTAGGAGAGTTGATGCCTAACAAGAGTGCCCAAGAAGTTCTGGAAGCGGCCGAAGTTTTACATGGCGAAAGCAACAATATTGCTTTTCTATAAAACGAAGAATCTAACTGTCTAAGACACAACTCACAAGTTCTTCAACATTCAAATATCGATTGCAAGCAATTATTCATAAATGTGACATCACCAAACTGAGCAAATTGACACACGAGATTTTCTTACCCGCTCTAAGAAATAACAAGACATGTCATGAAGCATTTCCAGTTCACTTCTTCGCTTATAAGTTGCCTGGATGGCTGCATCATTCCACAACTCCTCAATTAATGGAGCATATTCCCGTGTTGCAGCTGGGAAAACGGCTTCTAGATTACCCGTGGCCATTATTTTGAGAAGCCAATCTGAGAATGCTTTCAGTCTCGGAGGTATGGAATATAATGTTTTCTTTTCAATCCCAGTGCTATCACCTGATGTCATAAGCTCCAATTGTTACTTAAGAGGTATATTGCAAGAAATCCAGGTTCATCAAGTAGGCTGAGGGGAAATATACATGATAGCATGCACATGGTTATTTTTATGGAACCAATTAAAATGAGGAGCCAAAATACCACATTATTATGTTTGTGGAACCAATTAAAATGAGGAGCCCAAAGTTTGTAATACCCCTTGATTATGTTTATAGAACCAATTGAAATTAGGAGCCCAAAGTTTGTAATACCTGTCATCCCAGAGTCACAAGAGAAAGAACCCTCGCGCAATTCATGCAAACTCTCCTCCTCAAAGCGCTCACGGCCCTCAAGCAACATACCAATGTATCCATACACATTACTTTGGATCAACAATTTGATATGTTCTCTCTCATCCTCCGGGAAAGGAACATCCTTGTAAAGAATTTTTGCCTAATTTACCAATCAATGATAGTAGAAGCCAAATTAGACAGAGATAATTTGATAGGGCAAAAATCAATGTGCATAATAACAAGGCTAAATGGGAACTAGCAACTTAAATTGCTTTAAAAAAAAAAAAAAAACAAGCAAGCAAAAAAAGAAATGGAATGGAATCAAGTCATAGAGGTGCCCAAATAGAAATATTTCCTAATACAAAACCTACCTTCTAATGAACAAAAACAAGTAATGATACTGCCATTAAGACTAAAATCAGCCACATGCGTGAAAGTACATAGGAGCCTCAATCAAGTATAAGTTTCAGATTGTTTCAATGTTCGTATTTCTATTTTTATCGGTATTTAGAAAGCAAAAGGCTGAAAAAAAAATATAACTAGATGGAGCAAACACCCAATAAAACATTAGGCATCACTTCAGAAAATCAAGGTGCCATAACAAAAACTCACTGGCCCAGAAACACAAAATATGAACCAGTTCTTACCTCTGCGGCTCAACCTCTCCGTAATAAATATTTTTCAATATCTTTTAACATCCTACTACCTCATTCCTTCCATTCTTTCCAGTAATTTTTTTTAAGATCATAATAAAGGCAAGTCAGGTTAGCAGCTGAAGTAATTCTTCTTATCAGTCAGGTCAACATCATAAAAGAAGCATCAAAATTAGTCTTTGCAAAGAGGAAAATCTATGTAAGACAACATTACAATAGGCCACACAAATATCTAAGTTATACATTAGAAAAGATCAAGCATCTAATTGCTCTCGGACAGAACATAAATGCAACAATTTATAAACAATAAGTTAAAAACAGTTCTTCTCAAAGAAGTAGGGATAGATGCACACGTTCCTTTTCCTTTCATTTTTTGTTCATTCTTTCTCATCTCGGTAAGCAACTATAGAAGAGGAGATTACTGCATGTCCGCTATACTTGGAACAAGAATACCGAGAAAGCAGAACGAAAGGAAATTTTCCGCTTTACTAGCGAACTAAAGAAGGATGAAACTCTAAATCAAATCTTCAGAGCATGATGGAGAAGTAACTAATGCTTTTTGAAAGAGCAGACAGTCCCTAATCTAACATAAATCAGGTGAATATAGGATGTTGTGAAACAGGATAATTGAAAGCAAACAAGCTGGTCATCAGAGCATTATACGTGTGGAGAGAGAGCAGATAAATTATATTTACCTGTAACAGCAAAGAGCAAGGGCTCAACGAGTCAGTTGTAAAAGAAAAAAATCGTTTTGGTATACCTCTTGTATATGGGCATGTTTTTTGCCCAAACATTTATAATTTTATTACTTTTATTAAAAAAAACAGTAGAAACTCACTTGCTTATATATGGTGCTAGTACCAGATCCACTGTATCCAATCAAAAGTAGCTTGTTAAGTGCCCTCTGTTCAAGATAATCAGGTACCACTTGACTAAGCACACTATTAACTTGCTCTCCACAAGTATTAGATGATTTTGAAGGAACTGGAAGAGAGAGTACAGCACAAACCAGCTTCATTCCAGCCTGAAAAGATAAATACTTTCACTGAGCACCAGAAATGGCTGTATGTTTGAGGATGTGAAGTGGATAAGTCGAGAAGGAACTCAATTATGGAACAAAAATAAGGACAATTTCCATTTCCATATGCTAATTGAAGTTAAATGGGAGCAAACCAGGAGAAATTTAATCCTTATTCCTAGCCATGATCCCCAAAAAAGCAAAACCTCATTAAACCAAGGTCCATTTTTATGGAGACTACACTAAATAGAGGCAAAGGAAAAATTTGAAAGAAGGATAACAAACTCAAATCGAGCATACAAATCTAACCTTGCCCCATATATATCCTTTGGTATTCTTTTGCCCCTCTTCCTGATATGAACCATCCTCATTCACCCAAAAATGTGGGTTGCCAGCACATTGTACTCCTGCTAACTGTATAAGTAATCAACCAAGTCAGTCTAAAACAGAAAAAGTGAATTATTACTGGACCTTGTTTTGCAGGCATCAAAAATTAACCTGTAACATGCGTAGCTCGGATTTGGTGATCTCACGACCATTTATATAGACCTGAGTGTTTCCATTGCTAGCATTTGTCTTGATGGGACCCCCAGCATTTAAATGAGGAGTGATAATTTGTGAAGGTTTTTGTCCTTCCTGTTATATAATCAACTATCGGGTTAAACTTCCAGATTAATGCTCAATGTACAAAACATATCACGAGGAAAAAAGAAAAAATGATGTCCAGAATGAAATTCTACTCACCTTTCCCCAGAGACCAGAAACCTTGTCATACCAATAATTCCCCGGTTTCAGCTTCTTTGGTGGATTTATGCAGCTCTGCAATATGACAAGCTCTTCAGGAGAAAGAGGTCTTCCATTCACACATAAATATTCAGATGGCAACTGATTTACTTCACACATTTTCTCCGCCTTCATGATCTGCCTAATCTCCAAATCATTTAGCAGTCGCTTGAGCATCCTAGAGCATTTTCCCAAGTTGCCTCGCTTTGATTCATCAATCTGATAACCGATGCAGCTGACACACTTTCTTCCCTCTGGCATAGACCCCATTGCTCTAAGCACACAATTACTGCAATATTTGGCATCACAAACAATACATACCTCCTTTTCAGTAAACCTATTTCCTTTACAACAACGATAACAGACCCCTTTCTTCACCTTAACTGCAGGTTCTTTCTTTGGCCGGATGACCTCGGGCTCAGCACCACTAACATCTTCATTAATATCCTCATCCTCTGACTCAATATCACAGAAAGTCACAACAGATGCTCGTTTAACATCACAACTAGTTTCATTGAAACTATCCCCATATTTATGTGAAGAAACACGAGAAGACGGATAATCAAGACTCAAAATTGACTCATTTGAAGCCCAATCTGGTTGGCTTAAATCATTGAACTCCAAGCTTCTGTCTTTACGACCAGTTGAAGCCCTCAAATTGTGTGTACTCCTTGACAAGTCTCTGGATTTCTCAAAACTACTTGAAAATCTGAAAGTACCAGAACTCCCCACCCTTCCCAGCAATTCATGTGAATGATCACGACTAATGGAGGAAGATGCCAAGTCAGTGGATTCATTAATTAAACCAGAAAATTCACCTACACTCTCATCACCATTACACCTCTCCAATGGGCTAGAACTACTGGACTGACCTGAAAGACCAGATGCCCTATTACTATGGACTCTCTCCTCAAGTGCAGTAACAGAGCTGGGAGACAATGTAGTCTCTGACCCTAAAGCTAGTTCTTTGCTAGCAGAATCGTCTTCATCCACCCTCTGAAAAGATATCACAGATGTGGGAGACACAGTTGATTCCGAACTATGCTTCAAATCTTTAGAAAATCTCTTGGTTATATCTGTAGCTGATATAGGTTGAACAACTGGTAAAGTTAACTTATGGGATAATGGCACCTGTGAAACTACAGTGGCCACCGGAATCCTATCAACATTGATGGGTACTGCCCGTGGAAGATGGTGGGTTATAGGTGGACCATCATACTCCATAGCAAAGCAGTATTCTACTCCATCATCAACCACCGTCGCCAGTTCAGGCGACATTTTGAGAGGAAAAATCAGAGCACCCTCAACAATTAACAAAGATTACTACTTTCACACAAATAGAAGTATAAAACAGTCAAGATGTATCAGCTACGCGCCCCTTTGAAGATTCCAAAAGTAACAAAACCTAGAATTAAAGAAAAGTGAAATCCCTCAACAACTATCACCGACTATTACTATTTACAGAACAAATACAGTAAGGGAACAGAGAACTGAGATGGGTAAGAGCTACAAACCCCATATTGCTGACTGAATCAGCCAAATGCCCCTTCAAGATTTCAAAAGTAACCTAACACAGAAATACTCTGCAGAAATGGAAGCTGCCAGGGAAGAATGAAATCCCTCAACAACTATCACTACTGATTAGTTACAGACCCAAATAAACAGTAGAAAAAGACAGAAAGTGAGATGGGTTAACGAGAAAAAGACCAAAAAATGCAATCTTGCTGTAACCTCTACATGCCCCTTCAAGATTCCAAAAGCAAACCAAATCCAGGGCAGAGCAACTGTTCAAGAAACTGAAGCTGGCAAGGGAAAAGTAGAATGGAAAGAAGGAATTTTGAAAGCAGATTGAAGAAGAAGAAAGAAACAGAAGGAGGAGGAGGAGACAATGGGAATGGTATTAGGGAAAATCCAAAGCTTGGGATGGAGGAAAAAAAGTGTTGGGAAAGTAGAAAAAGTTGGGTAAGTGGGGAAAAAGACAACAAAGGAGGGGTATCCAATAGTGGTGGACACTGTTCTGTAGTGGCATCTTTTTTTTTTTTCTTTTTTTACTTTACTCCTTTCTTTTTATTTTCTCTTTGTTTGATGTTGCCTTTGTTGAAACTTGGAAGAAAGCTAGCGTCTTTGGCTGCGTTTGGTCGATGTAGAATAGTGCGTGGGAGAGAGAAGGAAGGAAGAGTACATTGTTTTGGATTTTTGGATGGAATTGGGCCACTTGTCTTCTACCTCGTGATTGGCATATCAAACATGTTTGCTTTTAACGATAATGGCAATTTTTTATTCACACTTCAAAAATCCTTTTTAACATTCAAATTTTTTGCTTCCAGCCAAAATTTTGCATCTGTTTTCAGAAAATGATTTTTTTACCTTTTTTTAAAAGTTCATGCAGCCCTTTTTCGAACCTTACCGGATGTTTTGTGCATCGAGATATTTTTAAAAAAATATTGTATACTACCCTATTTCAATTATTGTTATTCGATGTGCATTGAAAATATGTAAGTTCTGAATGACAAAGAATTTTAGTTAATTAATGAAATAACTTAATTTGAATTGCTATAAGGTGGTTAAATCGCATGAAGAATGAGAAGAGAGGGTTTAGTAATTGATGAATGGGTGTAATAACTTGGAGATTTTTCAACGTTCGAAATTTGAAATACTTATAATACAGGGAGTATACATGTGCTTGGTGGAATAGTGATCGAAATCACATGTGGTTTTTAATGATTCTATGTCTTCAAAATAGTCTTGTTGGATGATTTTTCGACTTGACTTATTATGTTTGTTAGGTGAATTCTCATAATTATAAGACAATCTTTCTAGTATTAGAACGGTTGAATACTTACATGGAAAAAAAACTTGCTATCAATATCTTCGAACTTAATTTATGACCTTTGGCGAAACTTTTGATGTTTGTGCATGATCCAAACACGTTAATTTCTTTTGAAAAGGGGAAGAATGAAAGAAAGTTGCAACTTAGTTAGACATCGCTTTTGATGTTTTTTTAAAAAAAATACTAAGATCTTAACCTAGTTAAACATTGTTATGTGTTGATTGATGTTAGTTATAAGTCATATGATCAATCATTAAATCTAAATTTAAAAGATGAAAATTCAATATAATGGCAAAGTCAAAAATTAAATAACGTATTTAATCATGTATCGAGATATTTCATGAAATAAGAGTGCATAATTTTTTATTTTTTATTTTTTTTGGTCTCTACTCATCAGTGCATGAAAAAATAATCAATTTTCCAAAATGTGTCATTCTCCAATAAAAGATTGAAATAAATCTGGCTCCTACAAAAATTGTTTGACACTTCAATATGTAATGTGAATACGACGTGGGTATTTCTTCTTTCTTAGTTTAGTGATCGAATTATAAATTATTCATTATGGAGATGGATGCAGTATTATCCACACTGTCATTAACTATTTGAAGTATTACAAGTTGAATGAAAAAACAAAACATAACATATGCAAACCAAATTAAAATGTGGAATGAGAATGTAATATTAATAATATATAGATTAAAATTACTAAAATGACAAAAATTACCTTTATATAGTATACATAACATTTTATTTTGTTAAAAAAATGAATAAATAATTTAAATTATACACCACCATATAATTTTTAGTTTTTTATACAACAAATCAATATCTAATACATAAATGATCTTTACATCATAATTTATGTATTCCTAATCCATACATTACTATTTCCACATTACTAACCCTTATTATTATTATTATTATTATTATTATTATTATTATTATTATTATTATTATTATTTAATTTTTGCATAACTTGCTTCGAAACCACACAATCATTTAGTGATTGAGTTGGATGAAGTTGATAAGTCACTCTTTCTTATAATTACTATCTTCCGCCGTCATTTAATAACACTTAACACGAATTGTATATTTTTATTTATCTATAAAGAAGAAATGCTAGATGACAAGTTGACAGCTTAATGGCGACATAAATTGTATAAGTGGGATAATATTCAAATTTTCTTTTGCAAAAACTGGCCTTTTATGATCTAATCCGAATTGTGGTGGGTGGCAATATCTATTAAACGTGGGGTAATTTAAGTTTAAAGCTATTTGGGGGTACAAAATCATACTTTCATAAAGGAAAAGTCGATAAAACTTACAAACACAGAGAAAATAGTCCACATTACTCACAAAGGTATAAAGAAGCAGATGGGATTCAATTTTGTGCTTAGACTCCTGAGGCAATAACATTAATTAGATTGAGATATGTATAGTGGTAATATTAAAATTTTTATTAAGGGTGTTCAAAATTTAATATGTATGTATAAATGTGATTTTTAACTTATATACACAATGTAATATATATATATATATATATATATACAAAAAAAACAATGAAAGATATCCAATTGACCACCTTCACTCTATGTAACTACGTCGTCACCTTATATTTGTGGTCCTAAAGAAGTTTTATCCAAAAAAAAATACTGTCTCACTCAAATCCCAAACACGGTTGAGTCACCCACTAGTCTTTTCCATTTTTAGTTTTTCTCCACCAATAAATTAATTATATAATTGACGTAGGTGATCTAACCTTAATTAAGAGATAAGATGAAGTCAAATGGGAATAATATATATCTTGCATTAGGCAAGTCAAATATACAAGAAGAATTTCATCTCCTTTCATTGAATTAAAGATGACCTTTTTGCAACATAGAAAATCAAACTTTTGTTTCTGTTTCACACTTATCAGCTAGCCTTGCCACGTTTAGTTTTCAATTAGGAGTAACCAAACATTCTAGATTTCATTCCTTTTTCCAATGAAAATTCCAATTAGTATTTGTAGTGTGTGAACCATGTTTAGAATGGTGCTGCCGCAATATAATCTCAGCATGCAGCTTCATCACAAGTTAGTTCTTGGGGTCATTAATTTTTCCTTAATTTAATGAGACGAAATCAACTATAGAAAGCTAGAACTATTCTTACCATTTACTTTTACTTATTCACTATATCAAAAGTAAATTTTCACTTTGGAGTAATTACGATTATTTTTTAAGTGATCCATTAGTGTAAAAATATATAATCACCCTATTAAGCTCTTTAATTTGTATGCATATATTTTAATTTCCATTTTTCTTCACTTCATAAGGTCGAAAACTATTTCTTATTGTATGTCTAAGTTCAGGGCCATTTAACAAAGCTATTTTTTATCCTTTCATATATATATTTTTTGTTTAAAGTGTCTTTTTCTAGCTTTTTGAGATACAAAATTGTCAGAATACTAATTCATAATTAATTTACCATTTCTTTAAATTAATGATATAGTTAATCAATCACACGACTAAAAAGTTCTCTTCTTATTTTTTTTTCTATAAAAATCTCCTAACTTTTACCTTAAAATATTAAATAGTTATTGAAGAAAATTAGTCATACAACCTACTACAAATAAAATGGGAGCTCCAAAAATTTGGGAGCCTAAAGTCTTTGTCTTAGTAGCTTTGGCTTTGAGTCGACCTACTTAGGTTGACAAACTTGTCTGATATCTATCATAGTGGGAGATAGCAAATGACCAATAAAATAATCAAGATACATGCAAGTTATCCCAAACGTCGTCACTGTCATAATTTATTTATTTATTTTAAAGAAAGGTTTAATGCCTAGGGAAGCATCCATCTAATTGAAATTCCTCAGTAGTTTACTTTGTTCAAATTTAAGAGATTTCACATGGAATGGTCAAGTTACATATGGGAAGAGAAATGAAGATGATCGTACTACCACGTACATAAGTAATGTAGATAATTCATCGATTGTTACTTTGTTGTTAATGTACGTATAGCAAATTCAATACATCAACCGCTACTGACATTTGTGTCGAACTCGAAAGGGTGAAAATACAATAAAATCTTCATTTACAATTTTCTCAGCAAAGCTAGCAAAAGATAGATAAATTTTTACTTGGTCAATCTCCAAAGCTAGCGCTGCGTCTACACAATTGTCAAAAGAAAAATGTTTTTTTTCCTCCGTTGTGTTTTCCAGTTCCCCACCATTGCTATTTTCTCCTACTACCTGAAGGAAAATTTTGTGGCGGACTCGTCCCCACTTCGGCCTGGTTTGGTACCAACTGCGACGATATTCTCCAAATCTTCACTGATTTATCGAGGCTGCCACTGTAAACAATAAATTGTTTATCACCACCTGATTGTTCTTGTTCCTCTTCAACAGCCAAGCATTTAACTGGACCTGAATGTCCGCTTAACACCGATAAACATATATGTTCCCCTCCATCCCTTTTCCACACACAAATATTATTATCAGCTGATCCACTGAAAATTAAATTCCCCGCGGCTGCTAAACATAGTGTTGCAAGTTTATGACCCCTTAAAACTCCTCCATGAGAAAGAAGCTTATTGCGTTGCCAAAAATTGACTAGCCCGTCTGAGGAGCCACAATAGAGGAAATTCGACGAAGGGTCAACAGCTAATGATGTTACAGCGCATTCTTGCTTCAACAATGTTTGTGAAAAGAAGTGTTTTGTTCCTTTCCCCTGTGATTCTTTTCTCCATATTTTTACTGTTCCATCAGCGGAGCCTGAAAAAAGTTGCCCGTTAAAGCCTACAACGATGGAATTTACAGCATCGTCGTGGGCGTTTATCGATTCCAAGCATTTCGAATCTGATGCTCTCCAAACCTTTATGGTTTTATCCCAAGATGCTGAATACAAAAGCTTTTGGTCCTCGCTCATGCTAAGGCAGGAAATGGCATCAAAATGTTTTATCCACACGGTATTTCGATTTCGTCTTGTTTGGATGTAATTGCTTGGTTTCATTGAAGCTTTTATATAAGCTGATAAAGTTGGTAAAGTTCCAATTCGTTTGTAAACGCTTGGATCCTTGCCAGAAACTTTCCAGACTCGAATCTTTCCGTCTTGATGACCCGTGAAAATTCTTTCTCCAGAAATAATAATTGTCTTTACCAATCCACTATTTGATTTGAATCCGGAAAATTCTTTGTGATTTTTCCACACCCTTATATTCTTACTATCGGATCCCGTATATAACAAATCCCCTGAGGCAGCCAAAGAATATATATGGCCTTCTTCGCGAACAAGGGACCCCATGAGCCCTGTGTAGGAATAATTAGTACTATTCTCAACGTGAGATGACCATGGAGATTTTGATAATGGTGATGTATGTTGACTCTGGTCCCAAGAGGGATCTAAACATGGAGATGATGATGGATCCCATGTCGGAGATGTAGAGAGAGGAGAGTTATAATCGGAGCTTAATCGAGGGGGAGGACGATCACAATTTGTATGGCTAGTGTCTGATGTGTGGCTTATTCGAAAAGAATATTCATCTTCATTTGGATCAGATTGTAGCCTCCCAAGCGATTGTTTGTGGTGGCTGTTTTCTTCTGTTGCCATTTTGCTCTTTCTTGAATTTCTCATTGTGCTATTTTCTCATGAAAGAACCAACCAACAAATTAACTGAAATGATTGATGATTTCAAACCAAATGATGAAATATAAAAGGAATGGAGAAATGAAAAGGGATGTTTTAGAATTTTAGAGGAATGGCATACAAATATGTTTGTGAAACATCAATAGCGAGAGAAAATACAGCCATGAAGATGTTGGGTGCAAGACTTTTTGGAGGGGAAAAGGACTTAGTTTTCACGGATTTTTGAGGCAATTTGTCAAATTAAATGATGAATGAAATCTCATATCGGAGATTGATAGGTTCCTTAGACTCTTAATATGGATTGGACAATCCTAATGGCAGGTAATTTTCAAGAAAATTATTTATACCGAGTGTTTACGTGGACCAACTTTCTTGAGTACTAGTACAAAATCTCATTGCTACGTAAATATATGTTTAATCTTTGCTACATTTTAGTATTAGGATATGTCTAAATATGAGAGCAGATACAATAGCTCCAAACGTTATTTGATCCAAATAGGTTTTTCTTACTCTTAATTTTGTCCATTTTGATCAATTGACATGTGAAGTGAATCTTCAAGCATATATCGTGTTACATTGTAGTCATATTTGCAATCAACAATCTTTGAATTATATACAGAAAAATAGAATATCATAAAAAGGATACTTGTATAATTTATATGATACATACACATTGTTTATGCCAAATCATACTAATTTACCATGTTTAAGACATGAATTAAGGTGAGAATGTGTATCAATTAATTATGTATTAGTCATATCCTCATAGGAGTGTATGTAAAGACATGTGTCGTGTTTTATTTTTTTCCCAGTATGTATTATGTATTCATTGAGTTAGTGTAAATCGATTAAGTTATTCTCCATACATACGTATATAAAATCACATGAAATACTGTTAATTCTTAACAAACGTAGCACCAAACGGTACCAAATCAAAATGTACACCAATTCTTTAGCCTATTTAATTCAATTTTTAATTTACTCTAGATAATTTTTGTTTTTCACTTGATCTTTCAATTTATCTTAATTAAACATCCTTATGAATCTAAGATGAATATGTACTTCTGTTTCATCCTAAAGCAAAGCAAATACTCCTCTGAACATATGGTAAAAACATTTGTTTCCTATAACATGTACACTTTTTTTGTTTGTTAAAAGTTGCACTATATTAGGGATCAAGGAAAAAAAGAAAAGTGAAATTCACACGTGTAGAAGACTCTCATCGATATCATATCACTGGATTAAAAATCTAAAGCAAGCAAAAATGGAAAGTATTTAAGTACTTTTGTTACTCATCCCACGAAAGGAATATAAGAATGAGTTGATAGATGACAACAAAACGACACCGTATCGCTTGGGTTAAACTTCACTCCAAAGTGTAATTATCGGGTCGCTCAGGTCCAGGCTGATTACTGCTTCTTATTTTTCTGTTCTCAACCGTCACAAAACAAGCGAAGAAAGCGTCTAATTGTTCTCATTGCCTAAATTGATATTGATATCATTGTCAATAACATCAAATTGGAGCCCGATTTCACTTCATCAATGGTGACCTGCGTTATATTGAACTGTATTAACTCGTATAAATCAATCGGATAAAATCGGACAAATGTTCTTCAACGATTTCATTCAACGGAGACTTGTGTCTCTGTTACAGCCATGGTTAAGAGACGAAGTTGAATTGGATGTTCAGCTAGGGTTTCTTCATTCTCACGCAAAGTTAGAGAACCTTAGCTTCAACACATCTGCACTCAACGACTTGCTAGATGATCCTACTCGCTTGTGTTTCAAACAAGTCACTGTCCAACGGTTGAGCCTTCATGTGTCCAATTGGTCAGCCCCTGCATTCGATTTCCAAATCCATGGCCTTAATGTCGTTTTATCAGTTGGGTGAGTTCACTCTCCTCACCTCTCAGCTCGCGTTTTGGCGGGTTTATTCAAAGACACTGCTTTTTGATAAACAAATATATAATAGTTTAAAATTTCATATAGTGAAAATTCAGCATCCACTGCCTTTTATGGGTTCATGCCACTTGTATACTTGTTAGTAATTATTTCTTTTTCATACTGGATAGAGAAGAGGAGGAGGATGGTGTTAGGCGGAGGCCAAAACCCAGAGACTCGTCCATTGAGGAGCGAGAAAAGATTCTAGCGGAGCTTGATCCAGAGGTACTTGACTACTTGTTTGATTATTTTGGTTGGGAAAAAGGATTTTATGCATTGGATTGTCGAGAATGATGGAGAATTTGTGTTAATTCATACTGTCATTCAATGCTAAGAGAAGCTATTGTGGAAATGGTCAATGGCCATGAAGAATGAAATGGAGAACTAAAGAACCAATTAGAGTAGTTTGTGGACAGGATTGTGGCAAACATGGGTGTCGCAGGACAATCTACTTAAAAATATTTAATCTGTGCAGTAGATGTTATTTTTATGAGGAATCTGCAGATTCACTAAGGCACATTCTTTTTTCATTGCAAATATATCTGAATCAGAATAGAAAGACAATTCCTTCATGTCTTGATTACAAAATCATTTTTTCATGTATATTCTGGACAGTATGTTCAGAGATATACCATAGACGTTTTGAAGGGAAAACAGAATATTAACATTTGTAAAGTATAAGTGTCTCCAACATTTAAGATTTAAGTGTAAGATGAAGGTTGTAAAGATCTAAATTATTTCTGGACTTCACAGACTCATTACATACGAACATGAACGAGATAAGTCCAGTGGTATTTTGATACTCCCATAACCTTCTTGGTGCTCTTGTTTTGTGACTAATACTACCTTAATAATTTTTTCTCACGTGTCTGATCTGTGAACTGCTGAAGTTTAGTTTCTTTGATGTTGATATATTCCAGGGTAGTGCTTTGCACAATACCATAAAGACGATTTCAGAAATTACTGCAGGAAGTTGGATCACTCGTTTATTCGATTGGATATTACAACAATGTCGGTTGCAAGTTCATGATGCTCATTTCCTTGTGCAGTCTCCTTTATCAAATGATTTATTGTCACTGTCATTTGAGATGAAGGAACTTGGGGTACAATGTAAACACATTAAGGGCTGTCTTCTAACTGGACTGGTTAATTCAATTTTTCTGCCCTATGGAGAGAACTCTTTTGATCTCGATGTTCAAAAAGTTGAGATCAGCTTGAGGAGAGGAAATTACATTAGCTGCATTTTTCCTTCAACTGAGTTGCTAGCTTCCGCGAAAATAAAACATCTTCAGTTCAGAGAATTGAACTTTTATGCTGCCGCATTAAATTTTTGTTTATCTCCAGCAGATATTTCCATCATACTTTTACTTTTTGCATTGTGGTCGAAAGAATCCAACCGTAGCAGAACTGGTAAGCAACTATGGGAAATAGCAGCAACAAATACTAGTTCTCTGAATTCATCTCCAAAGTTTGCATTCCATAAAATTGCTAGCACTATGTGCTTATGGTTGCGTTATCTAAATGCTTACGAGAAAATGCTTTTATTGGTTGGATATCCGGTGCATGATGCGATAAAGAAATTCACTAATCATGTTGTTCAGAACGAAGCATATTCAAGAACTCTTAAGCAACAGTGGGAGGTGATTTCTCAAATTGAGAAGGAACTACCTGTTGAGGCCATTGTCCAGGCACGAAGAATAATCCGTTATAGAGCAGCGTCATCTGGTCAACAGTCAAAGGATGGTGGTCATGGATCTAAGTTGAGCAGGATTTGTTGGAAAATCTCCCGATCACTTTCCCTTATTTGGATGGTCATTTGCAGTATGCTCCATTCTGTTAAATGCCTTCTCCTCTTGAAGAAAACGTTGGTCAGGAACCAAGATATCTGTCACAAACTTGGAATTATAAATGAAGATCACATCCTAGGAGTTCACATTTGCCTATATGTCAGAGACTTTTCAATTTCAATTTCACCAGATAATGAAGTTCCTCCATCTTTTAGTCGGAAGATGGTATCAGATGTTGGGCGTTCATACCCTGGTTTACTCACATTCTGTCTCTCTGTTGATTTCTTCTGCTTAAGGTACTCTAAAGATGTTTCTGAACAGTACTTTTCCTTTGCATGTGGATCCTTGAAAGTTGTCTCTTCTCTCTCGGACGATAAGGCCAATAAGTTCAATAATAACTTCAAAGGACGTCCGAGAAATAATGTTCACGATCTGCAACCTACTTTATGGGGGGAGCCTTACCAAATTCTCCACTCCACTGAAAGTGGTGGGGCTAATCCTCCTCATGATACTGGTGGAGATTTTGTACATACACCAAACTCTCTTGTTGAGCGAGCGTGCCTGAATTGGAGAACATTTTCGTCAAGGTTTGTAGAAAATGAGATCCAGAACATGGAGAAGCCTTTTATTCTTTGTGAGATTAAGGGATTTTTGACTGATCAAAGTCTCAAGAACCTTACTGCTGGATACACTACTTGTTGCATGGTAATGGGGAGGTTGAATTTGGTTCTGGAGTATCTTGTAATAGTGTCAGTTACAGTTATTTGCAGACAGATAAGTGCAATATCATGGGCTACTAGCCGCATGGGGACCACTGTCTTACAAGGTGATTCTAGATTAGTTGAGGATCCACCAGTTGCAGATTGGAATAACAAATACAAATCAGTTTCTGCTGAAATTAAGGTTATGGTGCCTAGACTGCTTCCTGAGAAACATATGCAAATAGCGATACAGATTGCTGGTCCTCGAATCATGCTGACATTGAGAGAGGAAGATTTGCATGGTGCGAATGCAGATCTGTATAGCAAGCTTGGGAATGATGAAGTACACCTTTCTTTTGATGCTGACGACATTGAACTGAGCGTCTCACCAAGTTTGGAGTCTGATTTAACTTCCTCAAGTGGAGATACTGCAGTTTTTGATGCATTGTTGAAGGACCTTCAGAAGATTGATATTGCTAAATCAAATGGTGAAGTTAATAGCAGTCAAACGTGCACTTCACTTTCTGCCTACTTGAAACTTAAAGGTCTGAAAGTTTCCCTTGACATAAGGGATAATCAGAGTTGCCAAATTGTCGTGTTAAATCCCTTAACTATCCAACTGTTATCTTTAAGGTATCTGTTCCATTCTCATGCTTCTCTTTTCTTTGCTTTCAAGCATGTGCATGTTATACTTGAAATCTGCAAGCAATTAAGTATCCTCGGTTTTAAAAAATCACATGGTAATTATGTTCATGAATAGTTTTTCAACGGCTTTGCTCATCTTGATTGAGATATCCATTGTTGTCTTAAGAAAAATCTGTATGACACTTTGATGTATGCCGAAGAAACAAATAGGGTTGTTGATCTAGGAAGTTGCAGTTGTTCCCTATCAGTTTAAGGTATCCCACTTTCACCCTGGTCATTCTAACACAGCAAAACATCCATCAGAAAACATGCAAAAGGGGAAGTTTAATTTTCTTTTTTGTCATCTACTACTGCTGTTGTATTCTTGCGACTCGGAGTCCATTTTTGTTGCAAACTTGTAAAAACTGTACTTTTCTGTTGAAGTTCCAATCTGTTACTCGTCTTACCTTTGTGAGCTTTAGCATAACGCCGAGAGAAGTTTCCCTCAGTTTCCTTTGTCAGAGAAGCATTTCCTGGATATATCTTAAATTATATGGACTAGAGCTAAAGTTAATATACTTCAACGATGTTTTGTCAGGAAGGATCTGCATTCTTTGGGCTCAATAGATATTTCTTTCTCTATAGTGTTGCATTGCATGAGTAGTGGATTGACGACTCTGGTATTTATGGATGAATTTGCAGTTTTGCTAAAGGTGATTCTCTTCTCTTGGTGCCTTGTAGTTGTATTTTTTGGTGGTTTTCTCCTTGAGCATATGATTGATTCTTTTTGTTATCTGCTGGGTAGTTGACACCTTGACGTCATTCTACTGTGTACTTTAATCTTTATTTATTTCTCCCGTGCTACTCTGGCATCCTTTAGGATTGTGGTTGCGGTATATCTTTTAACTGACCTTGGTCATACAATCCCAACTTGGAATTCTATTTGTAGTCCTTCTATACTGTCTCCACTTTTATGAGGTAGTTTCCAGGGGTTGCCATTGTGGTCTCATGTTTTTGACTTTCTACATAGTATTCATTGACCCTGATCAGCTTTGATATAAACTCCTCAAATCCAAATTCGAGTCTTCCCTTGTCATTCAAACAGTTAGCTTAAAATTGAAATCGAAAAGACTATGAGCCTTCGCTCTCCAATATAGTATATGATGCTATCTGCAGATGATGTTCCATCCTTTCGTAGTCACTTCGTGGTTCATACATGAAGGGATCCAGGAAGCCGAGCGTAGAAAAACTGGCACTGCAGCCTGAAATTGAGGTCTAGCTAGTTGTTGTAACTTGTAAGGACTAACACATTGACAAGGGATGCAGTCCTAAATGAGTGGTGCCTCATGGATCTAGTCTTTTTTTGCAAATTTTGCTACCATCACAATTTCATTCTTCCAGTTGTGAACAAGTGAGAGCTCAAGCCTCATTTTAGGCCATGCTAGCTGTTCCATTTCCCGAATTTTGCTTCCATAACAATTCACTCTTCTAATTGTGAACAAGTGAGAACTCAAGGCTCATTTTTTAGGCCTTGCTAAGTGCTAACAACTGAGGCTTGACAAAGAGCCTTCTTACCATAACCAGAATCAGTTTTTCTTCCAGCCGATCAACCTTGGTGCTTCAGACCTTGCCAATGACACCTCTGCTGTAGGAACTAGAGAGAGTGTGTCTGGGGGACCACCAACCTCCTTGATGTGTTTGGTTCCGTGGTTGGTCGCTTTTAGACCTTGTATTGACTAGACTGCTATCACAGTTGGTCATTTTATAACATAGTCCAGTCTTATCATTGCTTCAAAGTTCTTTTGGGCATATCCATATCATGTCCTGTTCCTCAGAGTAGCTTCCCATGCATCCAAATAGCTGCATGTTCTCCTCGCGCACCTTGTGTGAGCTAACTACTTTAGATACACCAGTTTCTTCTTCAAATGATGGACACTTTCACATTCCAAGAAATCCAATTGTTCTTTACTCCTCAGTGCTCCATTGCTCTTTCCAGCGATAATACTCCAAATATGAAGCGTCGATATTTCCTTCTTTAAGCTGCCATCTCAGTTGTGAGCTTACCTGGATTGCCTCACGAATTCCTCAAACAGGTCTTTCATTCCCTGTTTTTACAACAATGCAACCGCTGTTCACAGTACTGCTATCAGAATTTATGATACTTCCCATTGACAGGTTGACTTAACCCATCATGCAGATTACTGTAAGTCTGTAACAAGTGACTTTCAGTGCTCGCTAGAATTGTATAAGCTATCCTCCTGTAAAAAGTTGCTTGGAGTTTATACAGACGTTTGACTTTGCAATTTCTTTTATGGCAGGTAATATCTGGTCTACTGTGTACAGTTTTTCAAGTTTTCAGTACATCAAGTTTAGGCCTTAGCCAAAGTTTTGAAGACTTATTAAGGCGAGAGTCTACTGATTCTGAAAGTGAAAGAGCACTCAAAAATAGAATCACACAAGTAACTTTAGTTCTTACTGATACTACATTCAATGTTAGTACGACATGTGAACTTAGATCAGTGAATATGATCCTTCACGACTCCAGGAAAGGATATAATGTGCATAATAGCGTGGCATATGCTAATACTATAGCTGACAAGAAGTCGACAGTGCAACCAATCCGTGGTTATGGAATTAACATATCTCTTGCACATTCATATATCAGGTTCTCTTTTGAAGAGGAAAAAGCGGTCGTTCTCATTGTTTTTTCTGAGTTTGAATCTGATATATCCCAATATCCGGATGAGATTGTGGATGCTTCTGATCAAGTTGAACCACAGTTGCTTGTTTGGTCTCGCAATTCCTTATATCAAGCTTCATTGTCTCATTGTGAAATTGGCTTATGTTTGAGAGTCTTAGGGAACAATATTCTGCAGGCCAGTCAGAGAAATGTAGTGAATGGTTCTGACTCCAGTAATGATGCTTCAATGTCCTTGAATCATTCACCGTCGTTAACAAATGATGTAAATCCTTCTTTTGATTGGTTAACTATAAGCATTTCTTTAGCTGAAGTTTATCTAGCCAGATGCGCAGTAAAGAACTTACTCCTCCGAGGCAATGAACTAAATACACTTAAAGCATCTCTTTCTGTTGGTGGACAATTTCAGACAATCTCCTGTCAGTCCCAGGTTTCTGTTCTGTTCTTGCAGCTTCAGATTATTGCCTGCCTATGCATTAACTTCTGTATCCATTTTACTAGATTCTGATTTGGACATAAGTTGTTTATTCATAGTTTGGGAAGATCTTATGATTTCTAAGGTTTAAACGGACACATATTCGACAGGGGGGTTCGGTCATTGTTGAGATAGCTGCTTTGGTGAAAATGGTAGATTGCTATGCATTTTACTTTAATCAGTTGGGAGGCCTTTGGTCAGCTGTGACAGAACATCTAGTTGTTCAGAATGACGAGGATACTAGTCTACTCAGGAGCTCTTCCTACCAAGAATTGGAGCAACATAAACTAGTTAATTGGGACCAGGTGGAAGCATTTGCCGTGAATCTTTCACGGGTTTCTCTGGCATTGGTGGATGGAGATAAATCTGGTATCATCTTTTTCTTTTGTCTTCACTTATTATCAATAAATAGCAGGAATCTGAGGTAGTTCTCTCATGCAGATATACACATATTTTTTGTTCTCGTCTTATTTTTAGAATTACTGCCCCCTTGCATTTGAGTGCACCCAAAATTGAGGAGTTATTTTGATACATATAACATTACAAGGAGTATTAAAAAGCGATATATGATTATATTGCTCTAAGAGCTGCAAGTCAACTTGAGTTTGTCTGCCGTATTGGAATTTTAATTCTTGAATAACATACAGTGTTATCAAAGCCGAAAAGGAAAAAAATGTACTGAGGCCTGTTGGGACTTTAAATGCAAAGCGCAAGTAAAGCACGGGTCTTACCCGTTCTGATTAGCTAGTGTGCAATGACGATGCGGACTTTTGCTTGCTATCCATGGAGTGTTTTCATAATTGGTTTCATCTTGGGTCAATTCTAGCTTGCGTAATCTGTTCAGTTGAGAACTTCTAATGCAACTGACAACGTTTAAGAGAAAAGGCACAAAAGTAAACAATATATATGTAATGAAAGAGTAATAAATTTAATTACAAGCAGCAATTATATGGACAAAGAAATTGGAAAAAAAATATAATTATTGTTTAACACTGTATCTTCAAGAAGGATTCTATGGATGATTAGACACATACATTAGTCCATTGGTTTCTGATTTGAAGCGCTGCCTAAGCAAGGTAAAATGCTTAGCATGTTTGTGCATCTAACTTCAGGGCTTAAATGCTGATTCTGGCTAATATTTTGTATGTCCAAATAACCAGTTTGTTCTAAACAATGTAAACAAAGCACATTTTTAAATAATGAATTTTCTGCCTTGCAGGTGAACTTCAAAAGCTTCAGCTTGAGGGTAACGGTAACCTTAAGCTTGAACGACCAAGGAAATTCTCATTTGGCATAACGAATTTGTCAATTCTTTCTCAGTTACTCCATATATCTACCGAACAGCAAAACCAAGAAATGAGAACCCCTTTCCTTTCTTCTTTTGTATCTAATGATCAATCTTCCATCATTGTACATGATGATACTTTAGTTTCTCCCAATCACTTGAGTGGAGTTAATTCTATCACGAATGAAGCAAGTAGCTCAAGCCCCCCGGAACTGGAAAATCAATATCATGCAGATGACTCAAGAAAACCTTGGGGTGGTACAAGTTCTGAAATTTCACTTTCCACTCCCCAGAACTATGTTTTAAAAGACTTAAATGTTATTCTGGTGGTTGAGCAGCCTTTAAAAAGCAGTGGGACTATTCCTTTGCAGTCAAATGACTTTTGGGTTGGCAGTGGTTCTATATCTGGTTTTGACATGACCCTTTCGCTGCGTGAAATACAGGTGAGGAGAAGCATCATTAGTTATTTTGTTTTTTTGAGTAGGGTAAAAGTATACTTATTAGGACGACATATTTATATCGTTTAGTTACTTCTATTTTTTCCATTTTCTGTAAATAGTACCTTCTATTGTTAATCTTTCCAGACAATTTTTTTTTTTGATGAAGTAAGTGATTTCATTTGAAAAAAAGCATCAAGAAGATGCAGTAGTTCCAAGATATGTCGTTGAAGTTTACAAAAGATATCCTGGCTACTTTACAAAAACTGACTATGCCAGAGTTAAAGAGCTAATGAAGTCCAGAAATGTTATGGACTCTTAACCGAGTACAAATTGGACCAGCTAAATAAGCTAGCAATACATTTAACGTTTAAAGAGCCTATGGAAGTTGAGACCCCATCAAAACACCTCCTATTCCTTTCTATCAATATACTCCAAAAAATGCAAGTAGGTATCATTCTCCAGATATTCTTGATGGATTTATCAACTCTCTACAAACACCAGGGCATGTATGCTTCCCTAACTGATTGAGGAGTGACCCATTTGAGGCCAGAGATGCACATAAACATGCTCCAAAAATCAGAGGCTACTTCACAATATGAAAAAAGATGGCCTGAATTTTCAGCTTCTTTTTTACACATATAACATCTGTTGGGCAGCTGAATTTACCTTTTCATCAAATTATTCTGAGCAAGGCATGCCTCATTCAGATTAGTGCTCATTGGGTATTTCAAAAGGTCTCAGTTTACTATGGTGCGATATAATTTTATCGGCTAGAATAATTAGTTTGTGGGTAGTGTGTGTAACTTCTGTAAAGATGCGTAGAGGTTCTTTAGATTCAATTTCATAGCTATTCTCGTGGTTGCAAGGGCTACCGCTCTCTTTGCATACTCCTAATCAAAATTCATTTAAACATCATAATCAATTTTTTGATAAGGTAACTAATTTTAGTAATAATGGGTAGAGGGTGGCCCATTAGCTGGTGAATGGTTGCAGATCACAGTGACCATTTTTTGTGGTCTTGGGTTGTGGTATTACTGGAAATAGGTACCAACGGTAGAGATTATTTTTCCTCTTTGATAAGTAGTTAGAGGTTAATTAATATTCTAATTTTCCTTTTTTGTCTTCATTTTCTTTTTTCTTTTTGGTGCTTTCCTGCGCTAGACAAAGGGGATATCATCCAGTTTCAAAGTAGATCAAATGAAGTGTTTGTTGTGACTTCCTACTAGACCAACCAAAAAGCAAAGCGTGACCAAGGAAGTAACACTAGAACAAGTTGTCAAAAGATTTGACCCCGAAGAACCGACGCAGACTGTGCGGAAGTTTGTTGGTCATTGTGTGTGCTGGGTGTCAATGGCTTAAACTAGTTCTTGGACTCTTTTGTTTTTGCGTTTTTGGTATAGTCAATGGGTTTAGGCTGGTAGAAAGTTCAAACACATGAGCTCATGTTCTTGAAAAGTGGCAAAAATCATCAGGCAATCTGTCACTCATTTGCGTACAAGATTCCTTTAGTGTAAGCAGGGTATATTTTATCCGTCAGACCTGTAGTAAATGAATAATTTCGTTCTGCGTCTGGAAAAACATATCTTGTTAATATGTGAACTTTTGTATCTTTAGAGAAAGGTGCCACATCCAAAGTTGGAATTAGCTTACATGGTCCTAGCAGTACATTCTTTAAGTAAATCTTAAACTTGGTGAGAAATATTTAGAATTTGTGGAATCAGTGATGTGGGACTGTTCTCCATTTTTACATGTCCTTTTTTTTTGATTTGATGCCAACGTCCATAAGGTTTCACTAGTAATGCTCGACGTACTCTTAACTTTTATGATAAAGTAATGACTTCTTTTATGTAATGAGGCAACCCGACATACAAGTGGTATACAAAGAATTGCTCTAACTTTCTTTTTGTTAAATCAGATTATACTTTTTGCTGGGGAATCTTTATCTGCAGTCTTTAGCGTAGAAGCAACCAAAAGCATAGAGCAAACACATCAAAAGAACACTGGAGAATCTTCTGGAAGTCTGGATGAAATGGTTCCTGATGGTAATGTTCTTTGCTCAGGTTGCAGAATCCATATTTTAGTTATGAACATATTAACGTTATACGTATCTTGCTTGCAGGAACAATTGTTTCTATCAAAGATGTCGACCAACATATGTATGTTGCAGTTGATAGGGCAGAAAGTGGCTACAATTTAGTTGGTGCCATCCACTATTCGCTTGTGGGAGAGAGGGCATTGTTCAGGGTATGTTCAGCTTTTATTCATTATATATGCCTTGCCATATTGAAGTGACTAGAGCTTTGTGAGGTGTTTAGTTGAATCCCCCAAGGTATTTTTGAAATTCGGGTTAGTTTTTCGAGACTAATCCTTTCTGGATCTTTTTCCGCAGTCAGCTAAAAGCTTTTCTTACATTATTATGTATTTCTCTATAGTTGCAGAAATTTATTTTCCTTTGAAGATGGCCATAAAGCTATTATTGCTTCTTCCACTGATTTTATAGTTGCTTATGCCTTTATCTCTAATATATTTTGCTTATAGGTTACCCACTCAACCAACAATGGCCATTGGACGACCTTGCGTTTTAATCTTTTTCCATAGCTTCACCTCTTGCCAAGAAATTTCATTTCTCTATAGCCGTGTTCTCCAGAATAGATATTGAAAGAACTAGTTCATCCTTCCCATTTCCCAATTTTTACATTGTTCCCTGAGAGACATCCCATCCCGGTTCCAAGACACATTCTGGTGAAAGGCTTTTTTCCTGCAAAGCTGTGAACATGGAAGCCGGTCTAGGTGTGGTCCATGTCCAATTCAGTTATCCCATCAGAGGGAAATTGTCCTCCCGTCTCTTAATCTGAAATTGTTGTGTTCTTAAGGCATCCTAAAGTTCTCCCATGGACTTCCACAGACCAGTTCCTTGAGGCATAACATAAAGTTTATGGTCCAGAACTCCACTCCCGTCCGTGAACTTTTCTGTTAGACCTTTCTCCGTGGGCCTTCGCTTCATGATTAAACATCCATAGCCACTTAAAGATAAGACTTTTGCTCTATCAGGTTTCTAGTCCCAAAATTCCCTCCTTTTCTGTAAGTACTGAGTTCTGTTTCACCTGTATTGGGCTGCTCATCATTATTAAAATAATCATTCATTGATGAAGATTAAGAAAATTCTGTGCATTTGTGACTAGGTTCAGTGCTTTTGCCTCTGTTATTTTTCTCCTATCCTTTTACCTTGACAACTTTCCACAAATCTTTTTGGCATATATGTGTATTACTCACTCTTGGTATACCATTTTTACTTGGTGGACGTGGTGCTTTAACCCTTTCTCTATCATCAGGTGAAGTATCACCATATAAGAAGATGGAATTCAAGAGTTCAGTATTTGTCCTTCATCTCGTTATATGCTAAAGATGAATCGGGAGAACCATTGCGGTTGAATTGCCGTCGACAATCTGATTTTGTTGACATTTCCAGTTCTAGTGATAGTGCCTGGGCACTTTGGAGAGCGCTTCCGTACAAACATGACATTTATAATGCTGATGTTGACTTGGAGACATATCTTCCGCAAACCAAAAATATATTGTATCTTGTGAACAAGAAGAATGATTGTGCTGCAGCTTTTGTTAATGGGGTCCTGGAAGTTGTCAGCAAACCTGGACATCCGTTTAAGTTTAAAGTATTTCGTGATCCTTCTCCATATGTTAACAATGTCTTTTTGGATAGTTGTCTAGAGAAGGAACCTGGAACAATCTTGCTACATGATTCATGTATAAGTGAGGGAAAAGATCTGAGTCAGCAAGGAAGTTCTTTTGGTATTACTGTGTCAGTAGACAAGGTTTCTTTGACCATTGTTCATGAACTTTCTGACTCCAAGGAGAAGTTTCCCCTCCTCCAGGGTTCTATTAGTACTACTGAAGTTGTTATACAGATATCGAATACTAAAATTCGGGCCATGAGCAGGCTGGAGGTTTTGCTGTATTATTTTGACTCCCAGAAAGATATGTGGTGAGTCTCTTTAGTAAAAATGTAAAATAATGCAAATTAATGCAACAATATTTCATCTTTCTCTTTGATATTGTATTTTAGCAGAAATGGTATAATATGTTGTAATTCGTATTACTCACTTGTTTGCATGATGCCAGGAGAGAACTCATGCATCCATTAGAAATTGATCTCTTCTACCGTTATACATTTCTGAACCAGGGATCAGAAAATATTATCCTCTGGGTGCCTGGCCATTTCTATGCTAGAATTAAAGAGGTCAGATTAATATCTCTGTTTTTCATGTGATTTTCTTCTTTTTTGAATTGTGCTTTTTTAATGAATATTTCTGGCTTGGCAGTTGAGTATGACAATTACGGAGCTCTCGTTGGACATCATTCTCTTTGTCATTGGGGAGTTGAATTTGGCTGGTCCTTACGCTGTAAGGGTCTCGACAATTTTGGCCAATTGCTGCAAGGTTCTTCTCTGACATAAGTACTCATGCTGCATACGCTCTGTGGCTTTGCAAACTTAATCTTGCTTGAAATGTTTTATTTTCACTTGCCATAAGAGAATCCCCTCTTCTTAGAACCAAAACATAGGCTAGAATAGCTAAATCAGCTGCACATCTAAAGATTCTTTCATTGTATATTGGTTATGTAGTCCTTATTAAACTTTGATGTGGAGTTCTGCTGCAGAGAAATCGGATTCTTCAATGCAAATAGTGTGTAAAAGTTTTCTGCTAATATTCCAGAGATGAATGATACAATGGTAGTTAAAAGTACATTACTTGGTAGCAATTGAGAAAAGAAGGGGGCTGGATCTGCTGCCTGCTTTCTGAAAGTAGCAGCATTCTCTTTCCCCCTTGTAAAATGTTTGACACATTTAATTGGTGGTTGGACCAATAATGCACATAACTTTGTGGACCCACTTTAGCAGGAAATATTCTGCATCTGGCTTGAGTTATGGCTGTAAATAACTAAATATAGGAATACTTACCCATTTGTACCGCCCAAACAAACAGTTTACAATGAGCATAGCCCAATAAATTTTTACATTTAGAATAGCCAACATATGTTTACATTGAATTTCATGAAGCCAAATCTATTTTAATGTTATTTTCTTTACCTTCTTCCCCAAGCTACCATAGAACCCTCTTCATTTTTTTATTTTTCATTTTAAAAATTTGTATAACATGATGTATAAAAGTGTATATTACACATTACATATGTATTACATATACATCCTTATACACTATTATACATTACATATACACTGTATATATAATGTATATGCTTTGCATAACCATGTATAAACAGAGTTATCCAAAGGAAACCACCGGACTTGGGGCGTTGTGCTATGTTCAGTCGCTATGCCGAAATCCAGCCAGCGCACTGAAGGAAACTCGACGCCTCATGTTCAGTGGCTTGAGACAGTAAAGTAACGAGACTGGAGCTGTAGGGTGGTTGCCGCCGACTTGTCGGAAAAATTAGTTGCCGGAGTTCTGTACTGAAACCGATGCCAAATGATAGATCCTTCCAAGATCTATTGATTTATGTAGGTTTTGTGTGGTGGAGAAGAGCGTAGCTTCAAAAATTTGAGAAGGAAGAAACTAAGGATTTTGGATATTCCGCAAGTCATAGAGAATGGGGTGAGTTTTGAAGGTTTTGGGTTATGGATTATGGTAGAGGAGAAGGAGACGATTCAATTGGTGTAATTTGAATGTGAACGGAGGTTGCCGGCCGGTGGCGACGATTTCTAACCATCAGAGATAGGCCGGAAAAGGGTGGTGAAGTGGTGGTCTGTGGTGTGGCGATTCCCCAGCCATCTCACAAGGGGAGAGAATAGAAAAAGAAAACTAAAGGGTTTGGGGACTAGGATTTTACAAAAAATCTGGCCAAATGGTAATAAAGGAGTAATTGGGCCAAATCTGGTAAACTAGATGGCCGAATGGGTATGGGCCGTAATTATCCTGTGAATAAATATATGCCCAGTATGATGCATCTCAATTAAATGCTTGAGTCGGAGATCTGTGATTCACATTTGCAACTTTACATTGGTTAGGATAAGCTTTGCTTTTCAGTCCCTTGTTATGGATGATGTCTTCAGCAATAAAACATCTCGAGAACTTCCTCTATCAGTAATCTGTCGTCCTTCGGGTATTTTGATTTGCAACAATTACCTTTTGTTTCCTTTTCTTGTCTTATTAATCTTCATCTTCACAATCAAGAATGTGAAAAATAGTGGGGATGTGAATAGACACTTCTTGGGAAATAGAAACTGATGTTTAGAAATTAGAATCTTCTGTTAGAATCATCATCACATCACAAACTCAATAACCAGCCAATCTTGACTTTGCATGATTGTTAAAATGTAATGCCCTGGTGCACCTTGTGGACTTTTTGAACTGTTGCATGAAATCGTGCTGTTAGTTTCCTGAGGAAATCAAAGTCTGAGAATTGGACGCGAGACCATCTTCAAGGCCAATCTACGTTCTCTTTGAGAATATTAGATATCTAGCCTTTTGAAGCTTGTATTTGTCCATTCACGAGAAAAGTCATGTAGAGACTATTAATCTTCTAGTGTTTCATGTGCGATCTGATGTGTTTTAACATTTTCAGGTTGAAAACCAGTCAGGCTTAACCCTTATTTGTCAGTTCTACGATAATCAAGATGTATCAGTTGCAGGAAGACACTCCACTACCATATTCATGAGGTGCTTTTCATAGTTTACAATTTTTCTGCTTGATTACTTGAAACATCCGCTGCTATGATTCAGCGGAGAACCTACCTTGGAGTCAATCAAAAGCCTTTAAAGAAACTACAGAACTTGACCTACTGATATTTTTTCGAAATGGTAAAGTTTATTTCCATACAGCAAAAGATAGAATTGGACCTATTGATCATTGAAAAAAAAGAAGAAAAAATTAAACTATAAAACTTGGCCTGTCACAGCAGAATCAGATGGGAGTTTAATTTTCATATGTCATATGCCATTTAAATGATTGTGAATGTTCTAGTTGCCATTTTTGCAATTTTAGAATAACAAAGTTGTTTCTCATTTGAATTCCTTCTCTTTCTTTTATCTAGATATGACCATCTAGATCAGTGAGATTCACATCTACTCGAGCACCCTAACCCTGTCGCACTTCCTCTATTTCACACAGCTTCTCCAGAAGACATGCAATCAGTTTTTTGTAGTGTGTGGCCATTGTGTTTCTGCTATGCTTGATAGTTATACACCTGCCCCCAATCTTGAGCGTACCTTTGCAACTCGCAGCCATATTTCACCCTTGCTCAGTACAAGATAACACCAAATTATGAAACAGAAAGTGCATGATGTATGTGTATGTATGGAATATTTTTTTTTAATTTTGCAGCTGACATTTTCAATTGTGTATCATATTTATACTGTGTAAGCTCCACTGTCCTGAGCTTATATGTACATAATATCCTTCCACAATTTTCCTTTTTTTGTTTTGAAAAGTTAATCACGGCGTTTTCATTGGTATATTTGCCTTTGTGCAAGCACGTTCTTTTTGGATTTATCATGTGTGCTCATCATGTGAGGAGCCGAACTCTTTGTCTGTAAGGCACATGGCTTTGGCAAATCGACCTCCGGAAGCATCATTTTTCTCTATCCAGCTTATGGAGCGAGGATTACTCTCTACTTCTCTACTTCATCTTTCGCTGTTGGAAACCCAATCATTTGCATGGAGACCACGTATAGTATCTCTGCAAGGTGCTTCAGGCTTCTCTTCATCAACTTGTTTTTTTTGTTTGTGAAATATAAATTTTGCTCTAGAGATATCATGAATTTTTAAGACTTGGATTTCGGACTAGCTGATATCACCAAGTGAGATAAATGACTTTGCTATAGCTTATACCGATAATAGCAACTACTACTAGTTCTTTGTGCATATTCAATGATTTTAAACTTGAGCTTACTAAAGTTATTTGCTTTTCCGCTATTAATCAGAGTCAAAAATTTTCCCTGGTCCATTTCTTGTGGCTGAAGTTTCACCCAGGACTGAGGTATCTCAGTTGATTCTTCTTAAGATGGAAATCCAGGCTTGACTAACTTAATGTTCTTATGAGTTTTCATTCCTCTTTCTCGATGTTTGTAGGATAGCTTGTCAATTGTTGTCTCTCCATTACTTAGGATACATAATGACACTGATTTCTCAATGGAGCTGCGTTTTCAACGTCCTCAGCATAAGGAAATTGATTATGCTTCCGTGATGCTCAAGGCTGGGGACACAATCGACGATTCTATGGCAGCCTTTGGTGCCATAAATCTCTCTGGGGAACAGAAGAAGGCACTAAATTCTTTGAGCATTGGTATGTTACAAGCATATTTCCCCCTTTCAAGTTGTGATATAGAAATTGCCTGCCTCGGAGAAAAAGAACTTTATGGAATTAATTGGGATGTCAAAAATATTACTCCCTCCGTTTCAATTTGTTTGGCCTATTTTGACTTGACACGGAGTTTAAGAAAGTAAAGAAGACTTTGAATCTTGTGGTTAAAAATTAAAGATATGTCAAATATACCAAAATGCCCTTTAATCTTGTGGTCTTAAAGATGCCACGTGGAAAGTTGAAATTGAAGAGTTGCTAAAAAAGGAAAGAGGCATTCTTTTGAAACGTACTAAAAAGGAAAATAGGCCAAATTGAAACGGAGGGAGTACCTTTCTAGACGAAAAAAGAACTTTTAACTCCTATTTAGACTCTTCAGAAAAAAAAAAAGACCGCCTATTTAGACTCACAGATAAGAGAAGGGTTTTCTTGTCTAGATCCCCAATAGGGCTAAAATCTGTTATCTTTAATAATTTTCTGCAAATAGAAAACTCTGAAAATTTGTCCACAAAAAAAAGGTTCTTAACTGGAATTTTAGAAATCCTTGAAACTGAATGTGAACAATAAAGACTTTAATAGGTGAAAATAACCAAGGCTTTTTATTGCAAACAAAGATATACAAGCCTCAAAAGTTGCTTGTTATCTGGACGGTTTTTTTACTTTGAGTAATCAAGATGAACCCGAGCTATAGGCTCTGTGCATGGCAATTCTGTAGAAGAACTTAAGCCTAAGAATGAATTTTGTATCTACTTGTCAGTTTCTAGAAGCTGTTCAAGGCATATAGAGTGGTAACAGGAGCTAGAATTCAGTTGTTCGATACTAGACTATTATATCAGCTCATCATTTTGCTTGAATATATTCTTGGAACAAATTTACTGTGTGTATATTACCTTTGCTTAATTACGCGTCTTCCTTTGGCAGGGAGCACTAGCTCTATGGTATGTGACACCTGGGCCCAAAAAAAATAATTAACATATTCTTAGTTACGTCTTAGTGAATTCATGCTGTCTTATTACAAGTATATAAATTGTGCTCTGTTCTGATATAAGAAAATTTGGGAACCTTAAAACGCAGAAAAGGGAAGTCTGAGAGCAAAAATTGCTAGTGGTACCTAAGTATTTCCGCATCTCTTAAAGCGAAAAGCGCAAAAAGAGCGGCAGCGTCCCTGAGGCTTGACGCAGAAAGTGAGAAGGGAAAGGGCCACCTCTTTGAAGTGAAGCACATAGTTTATGAAAAATAAAATACCAAACATACGTGAATTTGTACTATAATAACCAAAGTTCGATCAAAATTAACTATTTTCAACATCTAAGTACAATAAGGTAGATTTTACCCAACTCTACTCAAAGGACCAATACTTCTCTTTTGGATCACTTGGGCATCATTGTTTGAAGCACATGGCTTCGCTCATGAGGCGATAACTCCTCGCTTCGCATTGCTTCATTGCTTTAAGCAACAAAGGGATGGCTTTTCATAAGACCGATTATTGCAAATGACTCCTATTCTGTTTTGTTCTTATCAGCTAATTACCTAAAACTTTGTCAAATTTAATGGCTCAATTGCTTCCGGAAACCATGACAGATCGGATGGTTTAACAGAGAGATTAAAGGTGCTTCGGAGGTTATGATGTTTAAAACTCGGTTTCTCATAAAAAAATACATTAATCTGCTAAGGCTCTGTTAATCCCCTCGTAAAAATACTATATTTCTGTCTTTCCCTGTAGTAAATGTGCAATGCCAAATTGTCTTACTATTTTACTTAGTTTGGACATAGTTGATGTTCTATTACAGCTGATAGCACTTGTTTATTCAAGCCAGCTATTGATGCCCCTTGATCTCTGAATATGCTCCTATCAAGGAAATGCATGATGTTGGAAATTAATTTGCAGGTAACTTCCTTTTTTCTTTTAGACCTGAAGTTACAGATGTCTTGACAAATTTTGAGAATCCATCAGCTTGCTGGTCAGATGATCTTAGAGGTGGAAAGCCTGTTAGACTATCTGGGCTATTTGATAAACTAACTTACCAAATGCGGAAAGCATTTTCTTTTCAATCAATGAAATATTCCTTAAGTACGGCACATTGTGCTATTAAGTCAGAGGATGGACAAGTTGCAAACATTCATTTTCTGATCGAAAGCATTGGGAAAGATGTACCTATCATATATCCAGATAACTTTGGATATGCGCGTGTAGATAAAAGTTCACCAGTTGCCTTGCAAGAGCAGAAAGAAATCTTTCTGCTTCCTACTGTTCGCTTCTCCAACTTCTTAGATATGGAGATTCATGTGCAACTCAATGATACAGGTAGTAGCAAACTAAATCTGGTTCAAGTGTTAGTTGATATATTTTATTACTGACTTTTGCCTTTGTACAGGTCTGCCATCTACTAATAATGTTGACTGCATATGCAATGAGGCTACTATTCCCTCTGGGTCGTTTGTTAACTTATATGCAAATCCTGCTGCAATTCATTTCATTGTTACCTTAACTTCATTTGGTACAAGCTGCAAACCAATCAATAGTAGTGACAGTGCGAGAAGGCTGCAGAAGCGCAAAGCTAAAGTTCAGTTTTTGGATATCGAATTAGATTTTGGCAATGGGAAGTATTTTGCGTTACTAAGATTATCTCGTGGACTAAGAGGGATATTGGAGGTAATTTTTCTGGTTAGCTGCTTATTACCTTACGGCTAGATGCTAAATTTGTTTGTGTGTGCAGGCTGCTGTTTTTACTTCTTACACCTTGGAGAATAATACAGAATTTTCCTTGTTTTTTTTTCCTGCAAATCATAAGCTTGTTTCTAGGTAACTTCGATCCCAGATGATCTGTAATTTTTTCATTTGGTTCAGTTTTGTCCTTTGCTGAGTGATACTACTATATCCAGGCATGCAGGAGAAAATATTGCTTCCCTGGTGTCTCCAGAATTAGGATCTTATCTTCCTCCCAGTTCAACAAAATCATGGTTCAGCAAGTAAAATTCTACTCTATTCGCTAGTTCTAGTTTTGTTGAGTTCATATTGTCTCTCCTTTTCCATCTATCATCGGTTATGAACTGTAGGCATAACGGTTTTTGACCCTGCATGATTCCTGCTTACCGTTACTAGATGCCACAAGGTGCACATCACACTCTTGGATGAGAGAGCTAGCAAAGCACCATTGGACTTGGATGCTTTATCAGGCCTTACGGGGGTGAACCTAGAAGTGGAAAGAGAATATGGTTCCAAAACTGTTACGAAGTTAGGAGTCTCTTTGAAACCATCTGTTAGCAAAGTAGTTCCACTGCAGGTTGTATCAATGTATCCCAGATATGTCGTACTAAATGAGTCAGACGAAGTCATCACTGTCCGTCAATGTTTTTTGGAGGTTTGTCTTTTTTTTAAGTTTTTTGATGCTAGCTTTCACTTGCTGTGTTAAACTGATAGAGTTGAGGACAAAACCCATTTTTGTCTTAGGAGGATGGCACAGACACAATTGTTACACTCAACAGTAAACAGAGAGCAGCATTGACTTTGAGGAGTAGAAATGAGATAACAACAATGAAAAGAAACCCCTTCTTAGAGAATTTCCTCAAAAAACATGCAAAATCCCATAATGACTCGTCATTTTTTGTTCAATTTCAACCAAATAAGGCCAATTTCTCCTGGTCAGGACCAGTTTGTATTGCTTCACTTGGACGATTTTTTCTTAAATTCAAGAAGTCGTCTGAGTACTCTGTTGAACAATCAGATCTTGCAACTCAGCATAACTCAGACATCTGTGAATTTGCCACTGTTCATGTGGTTGAAGATGGTCCTACAATTGTATTACGCTTCTGTTGGCCAGCAAATATGGACCTGCCTTACCGGATTGAGAACCGCTTGGAAAATACTTCTATTACATATTATCAGAAGGTTTTGCATCTGTTTTCATTGTTTTCAATGCTTTGAACTTCCAAGTTGCAACATATCGTTATCATGCAATTAACTCTTATTGTGTTCCTTTATCTTGGTGAACGCTCAGGGTTTAACAGAGCCGGAGATTTTGGCATCTGGAAGTAATGTTGGCTATGTCTGGGATGACCTGACACTTGACCATAAGCTTCTTGTCCAGATTGATGGTAGATGTTGACGCTCATGTTGTTGCTATGCTTAATAATATGTCTTTTAAGGCAAATTAGGGGTTTTCTATAACTAGACGTTCGCTAATGCTCACATATCCTTACACTACCATTGAAGTCTCTAACCAGATCAAAAGGACTCTTAATGTAACTGTCCCAACGACAACTAAGCCTTAATCCTCATTAGTTAATATCGTCTATATGGACCATTTCCTTCCATTAAAAATTATATCTAGGAAAATGAAGAATCAGCTGTGCTCTCTGTTCATTGGAGGTGCTGTTATTACCTTTTGTGATGGGAAGTGTTTGTCTTGTTCACTTGTGTATGCATTGTTTTATTTTTAAAATGAAGAATCAGCTGTGCTGTTTGTTTGATTGGAGGTACTGTTTTTACCTTCTGTGATGGGAAGTACTTGTCTTATTCACTTGTGTATGTATTTTTTTTCCAACTTAGTATGACTGTATAATCTCATTTTGGTAGTTTTTATCTTGCAGCTGTACATCTACAACGTGAAATAAACTTGGATAAAGTGCGTGAATGGAAACCATTTTACAGAATTAAGCAACAGAGAGGTTTAGGGTTTCATTTACCTCTGGAAAAGAAGCCAGAAGATCCAAAGAAAAATTGGTATGGGCAACTAACTGGAATGGAGATCATTAAGCTGGGTTATGAAGTATATGCAGAGGGCTTGACTAGGGTTCTGAGAATTTGTGAGTTTTCTGATAGACGAAGAGGGGACACTTCATTCCATTCCTGCACAAAGATGCAGCTAAGAATCTCCTGTTTTGCAATTCAATTACTGGAACGTGCAAAGCAAGTAAGTCTATGATTATTTTTGTTTTGTTGTCATCATCGTGTCCTTAACCATCTTTCATGTAGCTGTTTGATTATTTCAAACTAACAGTTTCAATGTGCTTGAGTGAATTGATTTTCTGTAAAAATAAATAATCCTTTTTATATGTATCTCTTACCTAGTTGGCTAATCTTGAAATAGTATGTTCCCTTCTACTGGAAATTTTCCTTGAGAATGAGTCATCTGCATAGACATCCAGCCTGACTTTCTTGTTGAGGAGGTTTTGCACCTTTGAGGAAATGGAAATTTTATTTCACAGACTAGTGGTTATTTGTCTTCTGTTTCTTGAGATCAGTCTTATTCATTTTCTTTCCTGTGATGAAATGTAATGGTGTATCATCTTGCACGGGATGTCCACATCCCCTCGAAGTTCCCTTCTCCCGTAGTTTTTCTTGATATTGGTAACTGGTTAGCACAATTTAATGCCCACCACTGAATTCTCAATTGCTTGCAAGTTTTCTTTTTTCTCACTCTACCCTTAAGCTTTACACCCAAGACCGCCGACCTATGTTGGGTGGTCTAGGTTGGTGGTCAGCGCTTCTCCTGGTGTAACTTTACAGTCCTTACATGAGGTTCTGTCCCATTGTACTTGGGATAAATTCTATTTGACTATGTTTCCCAGACTCCAGGGTATGTTGTTGTTGTGAGAATATCTTTCTTTAACATATGTGTTAGCTACTACTAAATCAAAGCTAAAGCAAACTGTAAGGTAGCTTTTCCTTCCTCATTTCTAGTTCTGTACAGTACATCGTCAAAACCATGACTATCTTTACCCACGTGGCCATTTAGATCTTCCCTAGTAAAATTCTGTTGGTCGCCCAGAATCCCTTGAACCAGGGTGTTTATAATTTTCCCAAAATTTAGTTTTAGCTTCTGCATCTAATCCTATTTGTGGAGCATATGCACTAATAAATTGTTTCATTTTTCATTTTAAGACTTAATGAGAACTCGCTTTACCCCAATCGCCTTATCTTTAAATCCTGGTTTCTACAATAATTCCCTTCCCATTCCTATTTTTTTTATCCCACAATATCATAATTTAATTAAACATGTGTTACTATCTCTCTAGCGTTTCGCCCTGTCCATTTAGTTTCTTGTAAGCATGCAAAATATCAACCCCCCTCCAACGACCACCACCACTAGCCGTCACATCATTACTGACTAACACCATCACTGACTGGCTTTTAGAGTGTGGTTCTTTAGAGAAACAATTTATACAACACCATGTAAGTTAACATTTTCTCTAGTATTTTGTGGATATAATAGTTATTAATTTATTTGAATTCTATATTTATTAGTTCAATTAAATGTAAATTTACTTTTCAGATGTTGAGAAAATAAACAAGCTTAATTATCCAATATTCAGATCTAGATACAATATCTTAGTAATAAGATGTGCACTTATATTCATACATCTTAACTGTAATAAAAACAAACGGAGGTTTAATATAATCAGATAAAGAAATCATTCACTGCTTGAATCCGTGAAATAGAGCTTGTGAGTGGAAAAGACTGTTGGGAATATTCTGTTGACCAAAAGGTTCGCCAGAAAAATAACCAAATCGCTGGAAGACCATTGGAGATGGTTGAGACTTGATTTATGATCAATGATGTGGTGAAAAATGGATGAAAGCTCTTGAAAAAGGAAAAACTGAAAAAAACACTGATTATAGTCACACTGTAGAATTGTTAGAGTGGGTAAGAGTCCCACGTTGATTGGGAAATGGATTGGTGGTCTGCTTATATGAATTTGGATAATTCTCTCTTCTTGAGCTAGCTTTTGGAGTTGAGTTAGACCTAAGCGCTATATCTTTTACATGGTATCTGTAACACTCCCCCTCAAGCTGTGAATGATCAATATCTATGCTCCAGCTTGAGGGGAGTGTTACAGAATATATATAGAACAAAGTACAGTCATATTTAGGTAGCAGATTTTTAGGAATCCTTCTTTATTTCTTTCCTTAATTAGCACCCAATGTATTGTATTTATACATTGCTTACCTATTGGAATAATACAACTTCTTCCATCCGATTACATGGTATCAGTGCCAAATCCTTTCCCGTTTGGGCCCGTGTTATATTGTCCACGCTCCAGTTGGGCCTGGGCGTGAAGGGGGTATAAGAGTGGGTTAGAGTCCCACATTGGTTGGGGGATAGACTGGTGGTCTGCTTATATGAATTTGAGCAATCCTCCCTTCTTGAGCTAGCTTTTGGGGTTGAGTTATGCCCAAGTGTCATATCTTTACAAGAAACAAATTTCTATCTATCTATTTGGGACACTAACTCTATATTACATACTCATAGAGTATGTCTAATGTTTTTTTGAAATTGGTACTATATCGAGTATGTCTTACAAATAACTACATAACAAAGGTAGAATCACTTCTCCTTGTTAATATAATCTAGACAAGTCTGTGTCAACGTCTACGAAGTCAAAAAACTGAACCGTGAGCAAATTCAGAAATTGCATTCTAAAGGCAAGAAAATTTGCTTCTTTTCTGCAAGTAAATCAAGAAGACTGTTGAGGGATAACGAGGATAGTGCTTAGCCCTTTCTATGGAACAATAAGTCTTCTGATGGTGCAAACTGTAGGTCACCATCCGGCTGGTTGTAAGTATTCCCTGATGTTCCTTTGTCATTAAGAATGTGGACTATGATTCCAGCTTTGTGATCGAGATGGAAAGGAAGAGAGGAATTTGACATCAGAGTTCATCATATAGCTTGTATATAATTCGATATCCAGTAACAAACTCAGCTTGGCTTCCATGTGGCATTTTATTTGCAGCCTGATTAATTGTGCTCAATTGCTTTAAAGATAGCTCATTTACCTGATGTTCATAGTCGTCTTTCAACCTACTGAAGGATGTAGCTGACAAGGATAAGAGCAACGCATTGATCTATAATCCAATCATTATGGCAAGACTAAATAGGATAGACTTTGATGCCATGTTTGCTGAAAAGCACAAGCTCAACCATCTCAGGGTACAGGTAATCTTCTTTTCTGGTTCTTTATATTCATTTCTGTGGTGGTTCGCGTCTGCCCTGAGTCTGGTTCTAATGACTTGGTTGATGGTATTCTTAACCTCAAGCTGCTAATGTCTCTGTAATCACGATGCAGTCACTGAGTGTGGAGCCTAAGTGGGTTGGAGCTCCTTTTGCATCAATGCTTCGGAGGAACCAAATAGAAAATATTGACACAAACGACCGTGTCCTCCGTGTTGGACTTGTTCTAGCTTCATCAAGTTCTAGTGTCAAACATGTCCAACACTTATCAATTGTTCTTCAGGTAATACTGTGCTGTACATAAATACTGCATGAATCTCTTCTCTGAAACTATCATATTCTTGTACAAGTTCCAACTGTTTTGTCAGGGACATTTAAAGGCCTTTAACATAATGTTCCAAGATCTATAGGGAATTGACGTGTGACTGGCTCATTGTCATATTTTTGTTATATTTACATATTCTGTTTGTTCCATCTTGATACCGCTGATTTTTCTTTGCAGCCCCTTGATTTCAACCTCGATGAAGAGACATTAATGAGAATTGTTCCTTTCTGGAGAACGTCCCTCAGCGATACAAGTACTCCAAGTCAAAAGTATTATATTGATCATTTTGAGATTCATCCTGTTAAGGTGTCTACAGAACTTTGGTTTCAGTATGCCCCCCTCCCCAGGGAATTGTTTCTACCCCGAGGAGGAAAAATAAGTCGCAGAATAACTTGCTTTTTCTTTCCTGTTAATGTTGCTGAAGGTTGTGGCAAGCTTTCTTCCAGGGGAATCTTATGCTAACTATAGCTCCACGCAGGAGACACTAAGATCTTTACTTCACAGTGTTATAAAGGTCTGATACATAGTACTTCCTCTGTCCCATTTACGTGACACCATTTGAGTGGAATTGAGTTTAATATGTTCAAATGGCTTGTATATCACATTAAGATAGTAGTTGAAAAGTTAGTTTAGAGAGACCCCTCCATGTTAAAGTTCAAATTTGATTGGTTAAATGAATTTGAATTCTTGAAACTTGTGATAGTTGTAAACAACTAGTAGAATGATGTCAACTTGTCCCAGGATAGAAGAGTATAATGTCAATTGAGGAGGGAATATTCAAATACTGTACAGTTGTTCACTTACTATTTGAGCAAAAGGTCTGTTCTTGATTTTACCTATTGTGTAACATTCTGTCTCCGGTATCTGTATTTTTAGATACCTCCCGTCAAAAATATGGCTGTAGAGCTCAATGGCATCCTTGTAACTCATGCATTGGTCACTTTGCGGGAGTTGTCAATTAAATGTGCCCAACATTATTCCTGGTAAGCCTGTGTTTACTTGTATGGCTTATGTTCTCAATAATTATTGCTCAATAGTTGCTGAAAATTGCCATTCACTCTAGGTATGCAATGAGAGCAGTCTACATTGCAAAGGGAAGTCCCTTGCTGCCACCGGCTTTTGCTTCTATATTTGATGACTTAGCTTCATCGTCTCTCGATGTTTTCTTTGATCCTTCTACTGGTCATCTTAATCTTCCTGGCCTCACCATTGGTATGTCCGTGAAAACTCCAATATCCTTTGCTTACTGCTTGGTGCATCCATGTTTAGACTTTAAATGAGTATTGCTCAGTTACACGACCTGTGCTTCCACTGACAAGCATTTGTGTGGCTAATCTCCTTTGATACTTTGGTGCTTTCATGGGTCTTTTGTTGCAGTCCCTATCGAATTTGCCTGTGGATCAGACTACCAGGAAACAAATACTTCGTGTGAAATTTAAGAAAAACAGTGTGTTTTAATGGAAATTATTTGAATATTACTATCTTCTTATTTTGGGTAACATGCCTTAGCAAGATATGCTTCTTAGCAGAAATGATCTTGTGTTGGGTGCTGTTTCTATACACCATAAATCTCGTCAGAACTGAAACTTGTTTAGCAAAATTATCTTGCTAAAGTGGCGTATTAGGCAGGTGAATGAAAGTAACTTGTCTATCGAGGCAAAATCGGGAATTACTAACTCTGCCCATTTTCTTGAGCTCTGTGACGTAGAAAGTTCTTTGAATTTGAATGTTTAATGAGATAATTTGCAACTTAATCCAACCTGATAACTAGAACAAATTTAAATCGAGAGTTTCCAAACATAGAACTGTTCGAACAGTTGAATTCCAGTGCGAATAGATTATAGGATGTCAGGACTTCTACACAGTACTTTTATACCCAACTCTCATGAGAGTAATGATATCGGCTGTTTTTCTGGTCCAATTTGCTTTATAATGAAGAATTAGCATGACAATTTTGCTGCAAGTCTCTTGAAATTTACTGGAAAGTATAACTTTTCCCATTTATTTATGTATGTTGCCTTATCAAAGTCTCTGCTTACCTTTTGGATGAAGGTACTTTCAAACTCATTAGCAAGTGTATTGATGGTAAAGGGTTTTCTGGAACAAAAAGATACTTCGGTGATCTAGGGAAAACTGTAAGTTATATGTTTTAGTTAATTTTGTTTTCATGGTTGATTTGCAATTGTCAATGACGCTGCGAGGCTGTTTCTTATGCAGTTAAAGTCAGCAGGATCAAATATCCTGTTTGCTGCTGTCACTGAACTATCAGACTCGGTTCTGAAAGGAGCAGAAGCTAGCGGTTTAAATGGAATGGTAAGAACATCTGATCTAATACTATTCCAAATACTGTAACTACTAAGTTCCAACTTGAAATGTTCAATTAAGCTTGATCTAGTGCTGAGTTAGGCACTATTTCAGATTGTAATTTGGCTCTGTCATCCAAATCAATTTCATGTGTTCTTTCCAGGTGAACGGTTTTCATCAAGGAATACTTAAATTGGCAATGGAACCTACACTACTCGGGAGTGCTTTCATGGAAGGTGGCCCTGATCGAAAAATTAGGCTTGATCGAAGTCCTGGGGTTGATGAGGTACGATGCAACCACGGTGATGATTGCTTATCCATCTCAACTTCTTTCTGTAGAGATAACAGATGCTGGTGCATGCAAACCCCTGTTTTTTGAGTGGGATAAATCAATGCTCCATTTTATGTGTCATCCGGAAACATTCGGACATGTTTGGTCAAGGCTCAGCTGAAATGGTAGTGTTGATTGACATAACTGGCATGGTTTTGGTGCAGCCCAGCCAGCTTTAACTCATGTCTAACTAGCCACTCCCCCTCGATCTTCATGACTCATCTATCTTGTAGAAGGGGAAGAGGATGATTTTTGTCATGGAAGGAATCAGTTTATATGACATTGAATAACCACACTTTAAACTGCATAGCACCTGTATTTTGGGGAACCAAATAACTGTTGGAGTAAAAATTATCAGCTATATGCTACCTGATTAACTTCAGGTGAAATGACTCATCATTTCTATGGGCCTAAAAGTTGTAATATGGCCTAAAGGAATCTAATTAGATTAACTATAATCTATTTCTTATCAAAGAAAATCGCCTACAGGGGCCCAAATTCCTTTGGATGAAAGAATCTGGCTAGATGGCTCTGAAGAGCTTGGTAATTTTAAAGATAGTTGTTGAGGAAGCATCTGATTTCTAACTGAGGATCTGTTGTCAAGCTAGCTGAATGAATATCTCCCACTAATTCTGTTACATTATCTGCTGTTATTGCTCTTGTTGTCAGTGTGACAGTTTACGTGGTGCTCTCTCTCCTGTTGTTTTTGGGGGTTATACAAACATCTATTGCTGAATATTTCAATGCACTGCAGTTACTGTCATCTCATATCTAGTGTGTTTTTGTGAGGTTATAGTTATTCTAGCATATTAAAGCATCAAATTAGTGACCCTTTCGGTTGTGATGCAGCTATACATTGAAGGATATCTGCAAGCCATGTTAGATACATTGTATAAGCAAGAATACCTGAGAGTCAGAGTCATTGACAACCAGGTAACTAAACTACTATGTTCTCAGTGTGTGACTAAACTACTATGTTCTCAGTGTGTGTGTGTGTGTGTGTGGAGAGGGGGAGGGGGGGGGGGGGGGGGGTTGCCCTTTTAAAAAAAATTGTCAAAATTGAAAACTTGTAGCACTTTTTATTTACTTATAAATATGCCACGGCTGAACTGGCACTGTAGTTACCTTCTTCATGAGACTCATTTTTTTTGTCAGAACTATAGTAAAATTAGTAATACACGAGGGCATTAATAGCTTGTTTAGCTGTAATTTTCGTTTCATAGCAAATTAAGTGCACATGTAGTGATGCCAATTCAAAGTGCAACATAAATTTCAAATGGCTTTTATGTTCTTTATACTGTGAAGGTTATCCTCAAGAACCTACCACCAAGCAGTTCTCTTATAGAGGAGATTGTGGAACGCGTGAAGGGATTTCTTGTTAGCAAAGCATTGTTGAAAGGAGATGCTTCAACAGCTTCTCGTTCCTTGCGTCACATTAGAGGGGAGCGTGTGAGTATTAACTATCTCAATTGCTTTTTGAATGCTTATTATGTAGTATGATGATATTGCATTGTCATCTCCATGCTCCATTACTGAGTTATTCCAATTACGGGCATTCCTTGCATGAAGCACATTCTACTTGGTGAATTGAGGAATTTTGTCCTCTCCGCTACATTCTCATCAAGTTTTTTTTTTTTTTTTTTTTCCATATGCCTCAAAGAAAGATGACTTGTTCTTTGGTTTGACACTGCTATTAATGTTTACTGCTTTAGGAATGGAGAGTAGTACCAACAGTGCTGACCTTGTTTGAACACCTTTTCGTGAGTTTTGCGATTCGTGTGCTACGGAAACAAGCTAGTAAAGCAGTTGGGAAAATGAATTGGAAGCAGAAAGTGGAAGCTGATGATCAGAAAGCCATTGTACCTGCATCTGGCCAAAAGCTCAACTTTGTGTGGAAATGGGGAATTGGAAAGTTTGTTCTATCAGGGATGCTAGCATATGTCGATGGACGATTATGTCGCTATATATCTAATCCTGTAGCTAGAAGGATTGTTAGTGGCTTCCTATTAAGTTTCCTGGAGAGAAATGACGAGTAACATTTTTTTTTCTCAAGCTTTTTCGAGGTATAGCAGATAGTCCTTCCCTTTCATTTTTATTAGTGTGTTCTATCTGTTACGGAGGATAAAGGGGGAAGAAATAATTTTGACACGAGTTATATTGTATATAACAAAGCAAAAATAAATAAATAAAATTTTGTCTTTGCCATATAATGTTATTTTCATGTGAGCGTGTCATGAGTTATAGAGTTATATTTAGAGCTTGTCATGCAAAAATGTCTTTGAGCCAAGGGTCTATCGGAAATAGATTCACATATTCACTACCCCTGAGGACTGAGGTAGAGATAAAGGTTGCATATTCTATTCTTCCAATCCCACTTTGATTATACTGATATGTTGTTGTTTTTCCTTGTGAAAATGGCAAGGGGCTTCATTCTTTATGACTCTTCCATTTGTTATGGAATTTTAAAGCGGAAGAAATATCTCTCACACGAGTTAAATATTCGTAATTATCAAGTATATTTTGAAAAATTTACTGGTTTTACGATGTTATTTTGAATGTGAGCATGTCATTTAATGATAAAACTACAGAAGTCATGAAATGTTACTCCCTCCGTTCCAAAATAGATGTTACGTTCGTATTTCAAGAGTAACATTTTTAAAAAGCAGCTAAAATTGTCGTATAAGTTAAAACGGAGGGAATTTAATTTATTCCAAATCTTGCAGTATCTATAACTATATGTTAGCTGATCCAGTTTCATAATATGCTAGGAAACTGAACAAGAATTTACCGCAGAAACTTCCTACAGGACACCATGAAATTGTATTAAGTCCATGTCTGCGTGCTTACTTTGGTGAGTTAAATTTCTTTTCCTGTGAACTTGTTCATAGTAATATCAACAATATAAAAGTTCAACATAAAATACTCAGAAAGAACCAACTAAATGAGCTCAATGTTGAGGCCCATAGATGTAAAATGACCAAAATAAAACTAGTGACGCAGCACACTGTTTCCACCATTTGCTTTCTCCTTCACTCTCCTCTTTTTCCTTCAGGGATAAGCATTACATTGTGCTGACACTGTATTTGCTACTCGATAACTTAAGTAAATGCTTAGTAGTCCACTCTTCCTATGTTTTGTTTATCAATTGACAGGCACATATATATTACTTATATCTACAATCCATTCGCTACTATCTGACTAAATTCAGCCAAAAGTCTGAATATTCATAATAAAGAAAACCACTTGCTTAAAATAAAACCAGAGGAACCCAAATATGCGTTATATTACTATATAGAAGAAGACAAGAGAGTTGCCAATATACCCACAGAAACATTTGCATCAAGAATTCTATTTATAGACTTAGTCCCCACTCATCATTCTTCCACTTTTTTATAACTCTAACTTGTGAGAATTATTGCTATTCCAATCATTCAAAGAAACATGGCTTTCATAATATCCAAAGAGAAAATACCCAGTGATCATGAAGATAGTCTTGAGACAGAGAGTGGAAGCACAGTAATAAGTAGCCAACTCCATTTGAAGTCTTCGTCCCATCAAAATCTTGACAAAAATGTTGTTCTCAGGAGACTTCGTCACCACAAGTGTTTGCAAAAAGTTCGTGGAAATTTAAAGACTGTATTGGACAGTTATTCGACAAGGGATTATTATGAGCACAAGTTGTTGGAACAAGGCGATGTTTTCTGCTCTCCCTAAAGCTCTCTAACTTCTATGGCGGAGACAGAATTTGAACCTTATGGGTTATGGATTATATACGTACTACCTCAAAATGTCTGAATCATGCCTTGAAGACCGAGTCAGGATCGGGGATTTGAAGTTAGTGACTTTCAGCATCGAACCATTGTACTTTTGAATATTATGAATTCAAAATCTTATATTTGTTGAAATTTTAGTGTATATATTTTTGTTCTATGTCAGAAATACTAAAATTTCTCGAGGATTATTTTTGGTGTGAGAGATGTCACAAACACTAGCCTGCACATTTATCCTCTCTCTCTCTCTCTCTCTCTCTCTCTCTCTCTCTCTCTTTTTGTATTATGATTCAACTATTGTCTATGCTTTATGATCAATTCACCTATACTAAAACAATAAAAAGGATCAACTCAAAATATAAATAAAAAAATTAAAAAAAAGTTAGAGCGATGGTGTTACATAGATATTTTGGAATCAAATTCTACCTCTTTATGATTCACGTAGCCTATTCTAAATTGAAAAGTCAATAGTTTCGATTGCCTATTGCAATTTGTAACCATAGCTAGAACCTAGCTATTTAGTCTCTATTAATCATTTATTAAGAGAAATAGCTGAAATAATTAATTTGAATTAGTAATTAGTCTCTATATTGTTTGTAGAAATCAATATAGAGTTGTATATATAGCAGATTGCTCATTTTCGTTCTTTTTTCCCCTGTTTGTGGTTAAATTAGCCTTGTTCGCCATGGTTTCGTTCATAGATATACATATATGTTAAACTGTTGAGCTATATATTTGTTTCACTTCAGTTGTGTAAAGATTTATACAAGTCTTGAATAATTCAATATATTGTTTTAAGGTTCTGAATTGGATATTCAAATTATTATACATATATAGTCAATTTCAACCTTTTATAAGTCCTTTTTATTTTTACACATGTTATCTGTAACTGGGAAGTGCTTTCATGGAAGGTGGCCCTGATCGAAAAATAAGGCTTGATCAAAGTAGTCCTGAGGTTGATTAGGTATGATGCATTGGCCATGATGATTCTTTTATTTTTTTTAAATTCGTTCTGATGATTGTTATTGAGGAAACATCTGATTTCTAACTGAATATATATGTTGTCAAGCTAATTAACTGAACGAATAAATATGTCGCTAATTCTGTTACATTATCTGCTGTTTTTCTCTCCTAGTGCTGAATATTTCAGTGCACTGCAGTTACTGTCATCTCATATCTAGTGACTAGTGTATGTTTGTGGTGTTCTAGCATATATTAAAGCATCAATTAGCAACTCTTTCGGTTTTGATGCAGCTTTACATTGAAGGGTATCTGCAAGCCATGTTAGACACAATGTATAAGCAAGAATACCTAAGAGTCAGAGTCATTAACAACCAGGTAGAATTAAACTATATATGTTGTCATCATGTGTGGTTTGCCCTTTTCAAAAAATATGTCGAAATTAAAAATGTGTAGCACTATAGTTATAATCTTCTTCATGAGGCTGTAACCTTTTCTTTTAGAACTATATAGTAAAACTAGCTAGTAATACTGGAGGGCATCGATAGCTTGCTTAGCTCTAATTTTATAGCAAATTAAGCACATGTGGTGTGGGACGGGGAGTGTTGGAGGATGGAGAGGGGGGAATGCGACTTAATATTGGAACTTGTTTACATTCTGAAGGTTATCCTGACGAACCTACCAGCAAGCAGTTCGCTTGTAGAGGAGATTGTGGAACGTGTGAAGGAATTTCTTGTTAGCAAAGCGTTGTTGAAAGGAGATTCTTCAACAGCTTCTTGTTCCTTGAGTCACGTTAGAGGGGAATATGTGAGTATTACTATCTCGATTGTTTGTTCATTTAAGTATGTAATATGATAATGTTGCATTCCTAATGTTCTTCTATTCTATTCGTGAGTTTTGCTACTCGGGTGCTACGGAAGCAAGCTAGTAAAGCAGTTGGCAAAGTTAATTGGAAGCCATTGTACCTGTATCTGGACAAAGGCTCAACTTTGTGTGGAAATGGGGAATTGGAAAGTTTGTTTTGTCGGGGATACTAGCATATGTCGATGGACGATTATGTCGCTATATATCGAATCCTATTGCTACAAGGATTGTTAGTGGCTTCTTACTAAGTTTCCCGGAGAGAAATGGCGAATAAAGGGAAATTAATTAGCAATGATGTTCAGCCATTTTGTGCCTCAATTTCTGACATATATTCCTGAAGCTTTGGTCCGAAACTTGTATTCGTATAAGGAGATAGCCACATGTATTTAAACTCAACCATGTACAGTTGGTAATAACAAGCAACGCAAACAGAGTTTCTTTCAGTTTATTATTTTCTACTTCAAAGCGACTTCTGATCATTGCAACATGGATACTGATGCCCGCAAGGACATGGTTGAGTGGTTGGGAGGTAGGTCTCCCATGTGGAAAACCTAGGATCGGATCCATCCTTCATCTGCCGCTCAGCCATGAGCTCGTCGCATGGGGCTTGCCTAGTGCGGTTTACGGCTCCTGTGTGATATGCTAGCTATTGCACGGTAAGCAGGTTACCACAAAGTGTTCACCATGGAATGCTCACATGAAGGACAGAGACTGTGGCAGAGGTCTTGGGTTTCCAAAAAAAAAAACATGAATATTGATCATATGATTGCATCTTTCGTTGTGATGAGTCGTTTGAAAGAAAAAAATAATAATTAGTACAGTAAGAAGTGCTTGTGAAACAAAAGTATGAACATGTCATATACTTGGTGCACTTCAAATAATTTAGCGAACTTTTTGTTAATTCTTTACCGAGTTAGTAAATGACGGTCATTCTATTTGAAGTTAGGCTTAGGCAAGCCAAACAGACACATGTTTAAAAGCGATTAAATTTATAAAAAATTATGAATCTCGATTATAACTTAAATAGAGATCGAAATAGGCTATCTGTGCATTTTCCATAAAATCCGCAGTCGGTTTGAATAAAACTAGTGGCGCTAGCCCACTGTTTTCCACTATTATTTGCATTGTCCTTCAATCTCCTCCTTTCCCTTTCAACTTTTTAAAGTTTCAATAGATTGGTACCCCACCCTCTTCCACTTCAGGATAACCATTGCACTTGTTATTATATGGTGCTGACACTTTATTTGTTATGTTTGTTTATCAATTGAAAGGCACATTTAGGATAAATTGGGATTTGCTATTACCTATAAGTGTCTAAATGATCTGCAATACATTTTGCTACTATTATATAACTTATTCAGCCAAAAAGGGTGATCTAGAATGAAGAAACCACTTGCTTAAAATAAAACCGGAGAATATGCGTTACTATTTAGAAGAAGACAAGACAGTTGCCAATATACCCACAGAAATACTTGCATCTAGCATGCTATTTATAGACTTTAGTCCCAGCTCACCGTTCTTCCACTTTTCTATACCTTGCTATATTCCAATCATTCAAAGAAACATGGCATTCATGATATCCAAAGAGCAAAAACCTTTCTCTGAGTCCCAGAGTGTGAGTTTCTCACATCAAGATAGTGAGAATGCAAGCTCAGTAATAAGTAGCCAGCTCTATTTGAAGTCATCGACTCACCAAAATCTTGACAAAAATGTTGTGCTGAGGAGACTTCGACACCACAAGTGCTTGCAAAAAGTTCGTGCAAATTTGCAGACTCTATTGGACAATACTTCTTCCACAGGGAATTATGATAATTATGAGCACAAGTGTTTTGAACAGGGCGACGTTTTCTGCTCCCCCTAGCATATTTGCTTAGCTCTCTGTCTCTTTGGGCTTCTGGCTTATCTAAATGTTGGTAGATTTAAAGTTAATAGGTTCAATTTTAAGGTTTTTAACACCGAATATATTGCACTTTTCATAATTCTTGAAATTTTAGTAACTCTTCATATATATATATTTATGTTTTATGTCGAAAATACTAAAATCAGTTGAGCCTGTAAATATGGCTCCATGGACCTCTGCTTGGAGATATTCTCTGTTCTCTACTTGTTTACATGAACAGAGTAATAGAGAGCAATATCGTTTAGGATTAGAACATGGAATTCGTTAATATATTTGCAATAGATTAGGTTGATATAGTTTGTGATTAGTACGTAGAATACTAATATATAGTATAGTAAATAGTCGGAGGACTGTATAAGATATATGTTCAGGATTATTTCTGGTGAGGCATATCACAAACACTAGCCTGCACAATTATCCCTTGGGTCTTCTCTGTGCACTTTTCTCGTTTTTTCTGCTCTTCCAAATAAATGTGTCAAATCAACATACGCATCGAATTTGTGTTCTATCAAACTATTTCACATAAATTAAAATGAAGAGAGTGAGGTCACGTACTATTCTAGAAGATTATCCTGGCCGTGCAAAACAGTAAACACTAGTCCGTGACGATATAATAATCACAGTGTCTCGAACACCATGATTATAAAATCAACATAAAAAATCAACAATAGAGAGCTATACTAAAGTAAAAGCGTATCACAAGTGTCAAATGAAATGGTGATTTACGTATGAATAGGTGACCAATTTTTAGACTCTTGGTTTCGTCCTTCAAGCATCAATAGTTACACTAATTAAATTAATTAAAATAATTGATCCTCATTAATTCATGAACCGACACGAATATCTAACATTTATATTTTTAGGTAAACTATACAGATAAAAAAATGCTTATATATTGTACAAGTAGATCTTTAACCACTGCAAAAATCGAACATGTGCACTTCTGCTGTAGGTACCTACCTCCATTGACATCTCTTAGTGAAGTTGGAGAATTTTCATTTGTCTATTGGACGTTTAACAACTTTTCTAATTATGTTGGGAAGAAGAATTATATTATATGGTTATTATATTATTATCAATACAAATCAAAAGTACATGCACAACAAATCTTGAAGCTTCTCTTTTTGGAAGGTCTTGATACGCACCCCTGTTAATAGATTATACTAATTGTTCATTTGGCTACAAAATCAGGTCAATTGATTTTGTGATACATTATACGAAGAAAAAATAATTATGTCCGATCTACCAATATTTGATTTGATATATAAAATACAAGAAATATTTGCAGGAAACATTATTTTTTTTTACCAAATATTGCATGCGTGTCCCACATTTATTTGGACAGATTCCATTTAACTTATCAACCACTTCCTCCTTTAATTTCTCCATAAAAATGACAAACATTCTGGTGCTAGTTTGCTTCTCCTCCACCTTATTATAGTGTTTCGGTTAACCTACATCTAATTCTTGTCTCTTTTATGAAAGAATAAAATATGTTGTATCAGTCGATAAATCCAAATTTTTCACAAGTGTAAGTGCATTTTTTGTTTTTCTTTATATATAATTGTGCAAGTTTTAAAAACATATATTGTACTAATAATTAGTCTGTTACTTCGCATTTGTTGGTTTAAAATCCTGATCCGTCTTTAATTTTCATCATGAGAAAAAAAATCCTTGCAGGTTCTAGTTTAGTTCTAAAATTTTCCTAGCGCATATATGTGAGAATAAATATAAAAGATACTCTCTCCGTCCCATTTCATGTGGCACCCTTTCTTTTTTAGAAACAATTTAACTTTAAAATTCTCATCTTACCCTTAATGAAATAATTTACAACCACACAAATATCTAAGGATTGTTTTAGACTATAAATTTCAAGAATATTCCTTTTTGTCTTAAATATCGTGTCAAATCAAATAGTGTTACATAAATCAGAACGGAGAGCATAATAACAATACCAAAAAGAAGAAAGATAACCAAGTGCTCAGTTTGGCGTTATACACGTCCTTGTTTTTGTGGCGCATATTGGGTTAGGTTCATTTCTAGATTAAAAAGTTATTCCATTCATTTTAATTTATTTATTTCATTTTGACTTGGTAACTTTTTGAATATTATAGTCTTAAATTAAAAATATGTAGGTAGAATGTATCAAAAAAAATTAGTGTAATGATCTTAAATATGTCATGTGAAAAGTTATAATTAAAGAAATATTTTTAAAAAAGATATTTTCTTTAAACGGACTAAAAAAAAATCACAAATTAAAATAAATATGTGAGTATGCTATAAGCTTATAATAATCATTTTATAAGCTTCCTTAATTGAGATTTAGTCATAGCACGACAAAGTAGACCAAGTCAACGTCTTATCCAACGACAACTTTTATCTAATGTTAGTTTGTTTTCGAGGAAATGAGATTTTTTCTTGCCTTTTAACAATTTGAATAAAAGTAAATGGTTTTTTTCAGATTTCCTAAATATAAAAATAAAATTTTTATTTGTAAAAAATAAAAATCTCTTGTAAAAAGGTCATAAAACTAAAAAACTTTTGTAAAGGACTAAAAAATTATTTCTCCTATTTGTTTCTTTCTTCAATAAACGACGTACGTTTGCTTTTTGTCCATTTCAATTTTTTCTTAATGACGATGTTCTTATACCTTTTTTGCACTTCGACTGTTTTATTTATTCTATCGGATACTTTATAATCTTAATTTTATAACAGTAATATATATCTGGTTACTTATTTTATTCATAAATTAAATGAAAATATTCCTTTTACATTCTTATTGAGCTGAGTTTTGACCAATGATTTTGACTTTTAGTTGTGCTTCTGGCAGCACCCAATTATTCTTGCATGGTATCTGACTTTTCTACTTACTCTTCTTATGTATTATTTGAATGAAATATATGCTTATGAATAGGTATAAGATATTTTTAACATAAAGTTTTCATGCATTGACTTGAGATTTTAATTTGCATTAAATGCTTAAATCTAAGTTCAAGCATAAATAATCCTGAAATGAGATTTTCGTAATCTAAGCAGAAATTTAGGGGAAGAACTACCTTGGTTTTGATCCATATCACAGAGATCTACCACAAGATTAAAATCTGTATTAATTAATTATGATTTAGCAATAAGAGTGTCAGGTCTTTTGTCATATAATTTATTGGTTTGGTATAAATGTCTAGTGCTCGTAAATTTTTAGAATAGGAGATAATCTATTTAGGTAATGCTGGTACCAAGCTTAGATCAACACTTTGACTTTTCAGCATAAATTTAGAGACAAATGCAACAAAGTCCACTAGCTAGTACTTTCATTTTTATTAAAAAAAAATGATTATTGACAATATTTCAAAGTTTTCCTGAGGTAACTCATAAGAAAATGATGAAGGAGAAAGGACAGAAAGTTAACGCATGGAGTAGCAGTTGTTTCAATATGTCACATTGACAGGGTCAGCTGTGCTTGAATTCATTAAGAAGAAAAAAACGAGATGGAACTTTTTTCTTTTAAGTCTTGGAGCAACGGTAAAGTTGTTTTCCTGTGACCTATAGGTCATAGGTTCGAGTCGTGAAAGTAATCATTAATCCTTGTATTAGGTTAAATTGCCTACATCACATTAATTTGGGGTGAGACCCTTCACTGAACCACGCTAACGCGGGATGCTTTGTGCATCGGGCTGTCTTTTTTTAACAGCCATTACGTCTCGTATTCGTTACTGTCTAATGTAAAACGATTGTTTCAATAAAATAAGCCTGCTACAGCGTAATTAACAGCGTTAGCATACAAATTGCAAGTATAATATTTTTGGAATCAAATCCTATCTCTTCATTTTCTTTCAATGATCTTTCTAATGATTTACGCAGCATAATTTAATTGAAAAGTCAAAATTTTGATTCCGGTTGATATTGCAATTTGTAACTATAGCTAGAGCATATTTGGTCTATAATATTATCTAGATTCAATTATTAAGAGACTAAAAGAAATAATTAATTTGATTTAAGTATTATAATTAATTTGATTTAAGTATTCCGGTTGATATTGCAATTTGTAACTGCTTTTTTTTTTATAAAGTAGCCTATACATTTTCAGTTCATTGTAGTTATTTCACAGTCAACTTTGGTGGGTCCCTTTTTAACACTTGCAAGTAGGGTTGGGTTGTTCATGGTTTGGTTAAAAACCAAACCAAATCGCAAATCGAATTAAACCGATTAAAAAAATCGATATTTGATTTGGTTTAGTTTTAAATTTTAAAAACCGACATTATTTAGTTTGGTTATGGTTTTACAAAAAAAAACCGCAAAAATAATCGAACCGAACCGATAAATTACATATACAAATTTTATAGTTATTTATAAATATTTATAAATAAAATATGATTATTTTATTATATTTTAATCATGAGCTTAACTTTAACATATCATAATTTATCAAGCTCAACACTTTAGCCCAAATCCGACAACCCTTAACTTCAAGCCCAACACTTTAATCTTTAGGTGTCTAAGTTCTAACCATAGGATCTCACTTTTCATTTTAATTTTAAAATAATGCGTAGCAAATCAAGTGCTTATTATTGCATTTTGGGGTTTTTTCCATAATACTAATTAATGTATTAGAATTTATAGGATTACTGTCTCATTTTTTTGGTGGTTGCTTCCCCACAAAATATTTATTTGTGATTTTTATCCTATAGACGGTACTACTAATCCTTATTATTTTGGCATTTAATTCACAAATTCAAGAGACAAAATTATTGTTTGCAATGTCAAACAAGATAGGCTTGTTAAAGACATTTACTTAGTTGGTGTTATTAGAACTTGTATCTAGGCAAACCTTTTAGCTATTGTCATTTTTTATACTATTATCAATTTATCATTAATTAGGATCATAAATCGAAAAAATCGAACCAAACCGACAAGAACCAAATCGACAGTTATTTTTTTATTTGGTTTGGTTTGGTTTTAGAAATTTAAAAACCAACTAAATTGATTTGATTTTGGTTTTGATCAAAAACCGATCCAAACCGACCCGTGTGCACCCCTACTTGCAAGCTTGCATAAAATTTACATGTGAATTTAACGACCGCATTTGTCAGCACATCTAACAAAAATTATAAAGAACTTATATATCTCACTCATTATTTTAATATTTTAAAATGTCTCACAAAGCTACTAGGTAATAATTATATATAGATTAGTTTTCAAAGTGCCTTGTCTCAATTAAAATCAATCTTCGGACCAGAAATCCGGTAGTGTACGTGGATATTAAATAAACTTACGTCCTAATACCTCTCCGTTTTAAATTAGTAGTCATGTTTAGCTTTTTGATAATTATAAATTATGCATATTTTAAAATATATTTTTCATCAAATTAGCATGAACAAATTTGCATTGTGTAATTCTTCTCATATACTTTTTTTTAAAAATAATTTCAATTATAAAATTTTGAATTGATCTAATTTAATTTATTTTGAAAATTAATTAAATTGCTTCTAAAAAGCTAAACGCGAAAACTAATTTTGGAGCTCTAATCATATGGAATAATGGAACCAATTTTGGTCCCACAATTAACCATATTTATCAAAGTCAAGACCTACAAGCACGATGGGCAAATTGGCAATTGGCTCGCCGCCTAGCTGCGTTTGCGCGTCCAATTTGTGCTTTCTCAAATGATTCTCTTTTCTACTTTTCTCTTTCCTTTTTAAGATCCAAATTTATTATTTGCATAAAATGTATTTACCTACCATAAGATAATCATCTTAACGACTTGATTGAAACTAGGGACATATGCCTCTAAAGGAATAAAAGTTAGCGGGCAAACATTCATAATTTAGGTCACAATGCACGAGTTTGAACTTCAATAACCTTTATGATCAGGATTGTTGAACGTATGTTTTCGAAAGAATAATTTGATCGATAGCTTGTTGTCACTACTTGAATCGCGGTTCATGGGATTTTAATGACATCAGATTATTAGCTCAGTATAGTTCAGATGATAGAGATGAGGATGGGGAGGTGTGTCTATCTCTGAGAACCAATTCGAATTCATGTCGGACATTCGATTATAAAAGTCATATATTTTGTAAGGAGATTGATGGAGCAATATAGGGAAAAGAAGAGAGACTTACACATGGTCTAGAAAAAACTCATGACAAAGTCCATGTGGGAGTCCTATGGAGATGTTTGGAGGCTAATACCCGAGTAAAGATAGTGAAAGGAGATTCAGATCACTTTCCAATAGTGATGGGGTTGCACCTGCAGGAAAACAACTCTTAGCCCGTTTTTATTTGCCTTGGTAATTGATGAACTGACGCGACATATTCAAGGAGAAGTGTCATGGTGTGTGGTATTTGCAGATGATATAGTTTTGATTGACGAGACACATAACGGAGTTAACAATACGCTGGAGGTTTGCAGACAGACCCTCGAGTCTAAAGTGTTCAGGTTGATCAAGAGTAAGACATCATACTTGGAGTGCAAATTCAGTGACATCGCTCACGTGACAGATGTGAAAGTAAAGATTGATGCACAAGTCATCTCCAAGAAAGAAAGTTTCAAATATCTGAGGTAAATAATTCAAGAAAATAGGGAGATTGACGATGATGTTACACATCACATTGGAGCGGGGTGGATGAGATGAAAGCTCGCATCTGGTGTCTTGTGTGATAAGAATGTGCCACCAAGCCTTAGAGTTAAGTTTTATGATGTGGAAGTCAGACCATCTATGTTGTATGAGGCAAAGTGTTGACCGGTCGAAAACTTGCACATCCAGAAGATGAGAGTAGCCAAAATAAGGATGTTGAGATGGATGTGAGGGCATACTAGGAGAGAGAGGATCAGGAATGAAGCCATTTGCGACAAGATGTGAGTGGCCTCGTGGTGGACAAGATGAGGGAGGCGAGATTGAGATGGTTCGAATATGTGAAGAGAAGATGCACTGATTCTCCGATGGGGAGGTGTGAGAGGTTAACTATAGTGGGTATTAGGGTTTAGGAGAGATAGAAATAGGCGAAAGAAGTCTTGGGGTCAGGCGATAGTGTTACGTGTTGTTTACCTTACTTCATTTAGTTATAGTACATTTTGTTGTTGCTACTTGTTCTTTTCTTCCTTGTTTTTAGCATGACTTCTTCGTTACTGTATTTATTTTAGTCACTTGTCCTTTTGATTCTGCTTTACTTGAACCGAGGACATATTAAAAATAGTCTCTTCATCTTTATAAGGTAGGGGTAAGACTACATATATACTACCTTGTCTAGATTCCACTTATATAATTACACTGAATATTTTATTGTTATATGTTCTGATGATTAATATTAGAGAAAATGCATAAAAGACCACCTAAACTTGGACCTGATTTGGAAGTAGACACTTAAAGTTTGAGGGGCTCCTATTACCCATGAAACTATTTTCAATCAAAATAATACACCATTTTGACCCATTTCTACTGCAATTATAATCTGACATTATAAAGGGGCGTGAAGGACTGATATTACAGCCCCAAACCAGTGTAAAAAAGTCATGTGGCATTGCCAATTTTAATTTTTTTTCTTTATAAAGTAAACCCATCTTCCCATCTTCCCCAAATCACCATTAATAGCTATTGAAGAAGCTTTTCCAGCCAACCAAAAATTAGAGATCATCATTATTGCTTAGTTTTTTTTTTTGATATGCAATATTATTGCATTCTTTTTTTTTTCATGCTTGCATTAAGTGGTTTATTTCCTAAGAATTAGAGATCAAAAATAGTGGGGCTAACTGGTGAAGAAGACAATCTGGAGCGAAGATGGTGATTTAATTTTTGATTTTGATTTGATAAAAATTATATTTTTCATATTTTGATTATTTCGTAATTGATGATGAATTAACAGTGATTAAGTAGTGCCAATGAAGTGTTGTTGCAGCGGGTGGTGATGATGGGATTTAAAGAAATTTTTCAAGAAGTAAAAGGTAAGGAAGAGAGGGATAAGAGGAAAAAGTAAAAGAAAAAGGATTAAAACAGAAAATAAAAAGCAAAAATGAAAGTAATTAAAAGTTAAAGAATAAACTGACACGTAACAAGTTAAGGTTGGTACGTAAATTGCACTTAGTTTTTCATGATGGAAAATGACCAAAAAATGAGGTACATATGATACTTTAAAATAATTACGTAGGGTAATAGGACCCCCACAAATTTTAAGTGTCCACTTCCAAATTAGATTCAACTTTAGAGGTACTTTATGTATTTTCTCTTAATATTATTATATCTCTTTTTATAAAGAAAAAAACAATATGAACCCAAAGAAATATTTAAGAAAGTTAAAAATGGAAAATGTAATGGACAGTAGATGTGGAAAGTGAGAAAGGCACCAATTTGCACAGACGCATTTAAAATATATAAATACGAAAGTTAAAAAATGGAAATGCGCTTGCTTGTGCGATTTGGAGCAGCTGCCTGCAAATTGGCGTGCGAGTAAAAGAAGCTTCTTCCCTGTATTTTAAGGTCTTCCTTCTATCTCCTCTGATAAATCTGATTACTATTCCATAGCTTCATAGATAGGAACCCATTTAAACCCAGATAATTTTGCAGAGCTGTTTGTTTTGGAGATCAGATAATTTTCAAATTTTGGACTCTTTAATTGAATACCAGTCAGAGAAAGTAAAAGTTGCAGAGCAAGAAAGAGAGAGAGAGAGAGAAGGGTCTGGCTAAGCTCAACATTAATACATGAAACCAGTCCACGGTACTCTCACCTTCCCTTCTATGAATTTCAGAAAATAGCATTTATTGAGAAACAATGAACTCCCCACCAATATCAACTGCACCCCTTTAATTTTCCTCAATAAATGGTCCTCCCTAAGTCAAACTCTTCTACTTTTTTTTTTGTGGGTAATTAGCTATCACTCATTTTCATTTCTTCTTTGCAGAGGCAGATGATTGTTCTCTTTAATTCAATTTCGAACCATGGTCTTTCATCAGATAATTATTAGATTCGTCTTCTCGATTTTATTGGCTTGGTCATCATCATCATCATCAGTTTGGGCTGCTAATTCAACTAAGTGCGATCAGTACTGTGGAACTGGTTCTAATGGTCCGCGTGTTCCTTATCCATTTGGGTTCTCAGAGGGTTGTGGGATTCGCTTGGATTGTACTGAAAGTACTGGAGATATCAGAATTGGGAAATATCTAATACAGAATGTGACTTCAGATGCTCTGATAGTCAACTTCCCGGTAAATTGTAGCCGTCCGATTGAGGATCTTCAGCAATTCGATCGAACCAACTTTGGTATGACTTGGAGAAATGGGCTTCTTCTACAGAATTGTAAAGTCCCGAGGAGCGAGTGTACTATACCATCGGAACTTTTAAGCTCGCGTTTGAACATAGAATTATGTGATTCGAAGAAAGAGAATGTCAGTTGTTATTCAGAGGCGAAGGCTGATTATTTGGATTACCGGAAACTGAAGAATACAGAGTGCGGAACTGTGGTTTCGTCCATCTTGATTGGTATGGATAATGATACAAAAACGAGTTCTGCGATGTTCCTGGAGTTTCAGACGATGGAATTGACGTGGGGATTGGAAGGAGATTGTGCATGTGATGACGATGCTAATTGTACGAACGTTTCTCTTCCGGGGAACAGAAAAGGTTTCCGGTGCCGGTGTAGAGATGGATTCACCGGTGATGGCTTCCGCGACGGCGATGGGTGCCGGGAAGGTTAGTTCATTTTTCTTCAAATGATAAAACAATTAATATGCAACATTATTCACCGTGGATGTTGTTGAATTGTGTGACCATCTTAATTTAAATGTTTAAATCGTTAGAAATAGTACACCTTTATTTATTACATATAGGTAAAGATAGGTTGGAAATTTTAAATGGATTCCTTCCAAAGTTAATCTTTTAATGTTAAATTCATTGATCGTTAAAATTATGGGTTCATATGTCGTGTTAGAAATATTATGTTCAGTTAAACCCACTAAATCGAGCTCCATCCACCTCGAGGTATTGGTAGATAATTTAGACTTAAGTACTTGGAAATATATATCATTAATAGACAATGGTGAAAGTCGAACTCAAAATGTGTACTAAATTTGGTATATGGCAATTCAATAGAGACAACGTTTATTAATTTGGGGTAAAAATTCAAAGTTAATTGCTAGATGGCCTAATTGTTGTTTGACTATGGGCAAAATGTGACGTGAGAGATGATAAGACGACTAGTAGTTTTAATATTTGGTTTGACCAGTAGCGATACGCTAAAGAAAAAAGGTTATGGGCATTAATTAGTGGAAATCATGGATTTACATGATTTGACTATGATTAAACTAATGATTATTCTAGTGTGATTAAGTTTGTTAGGAAATCCAAATATTCCACAAGTTGCGTTAAAGAGTAGTGCATATGCGGCTGTAGTCAATAAAGCCTTTTCTTGATTTTGATTTGGTCGAATTTGGGTTCTAAGTTGTCGATTGTTGAATGTCTCCTCACTCTTCAGCGACCTCCACATGGGACTTGGGTGTGTTCGGTATCCGATTTTCTCACATTCCGTTTGATTATATACAAATATTTTCAAAATAATATTTTTTACTTATATAATTCACACAAAAAAAAATAAGGAGGAAATTCACTTATTTTTCGGTGGAAACATTTTTCTTTGAACACACCCTTGATCTCTTTTTTCTGTTTCTTGTTTTGGTTGTGGGACTTGGTCTTACTTTTTTCTACGGTAGGTTCCTAACTTCAGCTGCCAGCATTTCCGCGTATTAGGCTTTAAGGCATTACCCACAGTACCTTCCACTTTCCTTTCTTCTTTCCTGCACATGGACCCAAGACAAGTATTATTCCTCATGTGGAGGTATTTGATTCCATAAGAGACTTCTAAATTTATTTTGAAATTTGTGATTTTAAATGTAAATTTTTGTGGGAACAGCCTCTTACAAAAAATGTAGAGTAAAACTGCGTACAATAAATCTTTCTAGTTCCGCTCTTTTCCAAACCTCGCGCATAGCGGGAGCTTTAGTGCACCAGGCTGCCCATATTTTTGTGGATGTAAAATTATGTCATTAACATAAAAATGACGGAGATTCTAAGATTAGTTCTTTTTTACCAAAATGTGGATAGACAAGAAAGAAAGAGTGTCTTGATATTTACTCTCCCCACTAGTTTTAAATAATGGATCTGCCTCTAACATAGATTCAAGCCATGTCTCTTCTTCGTTAATAAGATTAAGAAAGATCTACGAGTCTTTATAAGACTACCTATTCGAGGTGGTATTGTAACTTAGTTTAGTTTAATCAAGATGACAAGTTTGAGCTCGATAACCTGAAATTATGTTACTGTATTTGGTTGGATGGAGCTGTCTAACTCCACTCAAAATAAAGAAGCATTTACCGGTTTGTTTTTTGGCCTTCTCTGACTCCAAGATGGTGAATGTGATTGCTGACGAGGTTTGAATTATTCTACTCCGTAGATTATCGATTGGATAATCTCCAGAGTCAACGGATTTCAATGATTTTATTGCATTTTAAATTTATTATAAGGGACAGCACATGGTCACTGGATGTCCACAAATGAAGAGGACCTGGATTGTTGAATAATTTCATATTTTATTGTTGAGTAAGCATCATAGTAAAAGGGCCTCGAATCAATGCCAAGTCAAAACTAAACCTCTCCAAAATATCAACTGCAGGGTTTATTTATTTTTTTTTAAAAAAAAAAAAAATCGGGAGAGAATTGACCCGTGAATAATGGATGAAAGAAAGATGGAAGACAGGACCTTCGATTGACCAGGCACCAATATTGGTGCCTTTTACATTGGCTAACTTGTAATGGGACAGTTCATTATTATGCCAGTTTAATTTTACACAACTTAGGTCCTGAATCAACGGCATAATTTGAAGGGATGAAAGTTGAAACTGATTCATTTTTACCAGTTAATTCAATGTCCAGCAAAATCTGTTAAAAACACATCTTGACTTGGATATTTAAACCTTAGTGCTTGTGAGATTCCACGCTTTTGGTGAATTGGTTCCATTTGTTAATCATGTACTTGCTTCACGACTCTGGGAGGACATACATTTTCATTCTATTGATGTTCTAAGATACTTCATCTATATATTCAATCATCTTTATCTATGATTATCTTCAGTATGTCATCTTTTTTACTAACTTTATGTTCGTCTCTCCATCAGTTTCTAAATGCAATCCTTCCAGATACCTCTCTGGCCGATGTGGTGGAACTACAAGAATTGGTGTGCTCGTTGGAGGTAAATTTCTTTCTTTTTTTGGTTACCTTCTTCAGAAAATGTTAGTAACCATTACTTCTCCACTCGTTTAATGCACTAGTGTTCAGTTCAGCATCTCATGCTGAATCATTTCCTGCTCCTCTGCTTCATTTTGGCAACACCTCTCAATTACCAAATCCGCACTTTTTAAGTTTTCTTTAAATGAGCTTGATAGCCATCACATATTGGTTTTGTGTCCTTCATATGTACGAGATTTTGCAAAAGAGTTGCTGTACTTGCTAATTGATCAGTAAACTTCCGAGCCTGCTTACTTTTACAGCTGTTTCATTTAATTTACTGGATTTAATATAGATGGTGAGTTTGATCTCTTCCTGGTCTAATGAAATTGTCGATCACTTGCAGGGATTATTGCTGGAGCTGGTTTAATGGCTGCTTTAGCTGTTCTCTGCTACTGCATTCGAAGACGTTCTGCATCTCTCAAGAAAAGAATGAGTGCAAAACGCCTTCTCTCCGAAGCTGCAGGCAGCAACAGTGTTCCTGTATTTCAATACAAAGAAATTGAGAGGGCAACAAATAGTTTCTCTGAGAAGCAGAGGCTGGGAATAGGTGCTTATGGCACAGTTTATGCTGGTAAGCTCCACAGTGATGAATGGGTTGCAATTAAGAAACTAAGACATCGAGATCCGGATGGTGTTGAACAAGTGATGAATGAGATTAAGCTTTTGTCCTCTGTAAGTCATCCAAATTTAGTCCGCCTCTTAGGTTGTTGTATTGAAAATGGTGAACAGATTCTTGTTTATGAATTCATGCCCAACGGTACTCTAGCTCAGCATCTACAGAGAGAGAGGGGTTCAGGACTTCCATGGACAATACGTCTCACTATCGCCACAGAAACTGCTCATGCAATTGCTCACCTTCACTCAGCAATGAATCCACCAATATACCATAGGGATATCAAATCTAGTAACATACTTTTAGATTACAACTTCAGCTCAAAGGTTGCAGACTTTGGTCTTTCCAGATTTGGCATGACAGATGATTCTCATATCTCTACAGCACCACAAGGTACTCCAGGTTATGTGGATCCTCAGTACCATCAGAATTACCATCTTTCCGATAAGAGTGATGTGTACAGCTTCGGGGTGGTTCTTGTAGAAATCATTACAGCAATGAAAGTGGTTGATTTCTCTCGAGCTCACAGTGAGATTAACTTGGCTGCACTTGCAATAGACAGAATAGGGAAAGGTCGTGTGGATGAGATCATCGATCCATTTCTCGAGCCACACAGAGATGCATGGACTCTATCATCAGTTCATAGAGTTGCAGAGCTGGCTTTCAGATGCCTCGCATTTCATAGGGATATGAGGCCTTCAATGACAGAAGTAGCAGATGAGCTAGAACAGATCAGGCTCAGCAGTTGGGCATCATTGGAGGACAATGTGTGTATGACTTCATCAGTGAACTCCTCTTGCTCATCTCCGCGTAGTATGAGCGAGACATCTTTTCGTAGTACAACAACTAAGAAAGGAGTTGGGAGTAGGAGGTTGATTGTTCCTCCGAAGATGGGGAGTTCACTGACAACCATGGAGGAAATAAAGGATAATTCCCCTGTTTCTGTGCAGGATCCTTGGTTAAGTGAAGAAAGTCCCCCTTCAACAAACAGATTATTAGGTAATGCTGGTCGATGATGACTTGGAAAAAAGAGTTTGCTTTAGGTAGAAAACTGAGGTGATCACCTGTAATCTATTACACCTTTTCTTGCCTTCAGATCTAGTGACTAATACCAAAGAGTAATACAACATTCTCTTTGTATCGAAATACTTCTTGCTTCATATGCAGAAATATACATTATGAAAGAATGTGAAATAGTATTGCAGTGCCATGAATTTGAATCGTCCTTACCTTATTTTTCTGTTATTTCACTCAAACGACTTTCTCTATTTCGTCTCTAAATCCAAGAAAAACACTTTTGCGTATACATCATCGAGCTTGTTTGGATATGCTTGTTTTAAACTGCTTTTAAGCTTAAGCTAAGTTGGAAATCACAGCTTTTTTTGGCCTAAAAAAGTGTCCAAATCACTTTTCTTTAACCTTACCCAAACACTATAAAAAGCTTAAAAGCTTGACTTAAAAACACTCAAAATAAGCCAATCCAAACGGGCTCGATCATCTTCAAGAATTCTAGTACCCGGGATATGTTAAATAATTTATCTACATAAGGATATATCAAGACATTATATAACAGGAGTAATTGTTACACTATTAGAAACGCCATACTTTGAATTTAGCTAAACACAGATCAAATTTAATTTGCAAATAACATTAACGAAAAATTGCATGAAAAGCAAGAATGTTTTCAAGATTTTTGAGCTTCGGGTCCTAAAATACCATTAACAACAGCTCCGGCGACCAAAACTCCAACAAATTCAGCTCCGGCCACCGCTCCAGCTTGAGCCAACCCGCCAAAACTCACGGTACTCTCGATCTTCTCCTCCGCTGCTTCTATCCCCTTCTCAGCCGTCACCAATCCTTTCTCCGCCGCTTCAATTCCCTTCTCTGCTGCTATAATTCCCTTGTCTGCCGCCTCGAATCCTTCCTTCACTAATTCTTCAGCCTCCTCCTCTACTTTCTTAAGCTTCTTTCTCAGTCCGAAGAGGCCAATGTCCTCAGCCTTGGACGGCATTTCCAGCGCTTTCAGTACCGTTGTCGCCGTCACCAGAGATATCAATTGCCTCCGCCCCGGGAGAGCCATCGCCGCCTTCTTGGTTGGAGGAGTTGTTTTTGCATTTAGCACACAACGGGGTGGGAATGTCCGTAGGGCAAGTGAGGTAGTGGTGGAAGCCATGGATTTGCTCTCTCTGCAATCAAACTGAGGTTCGCAAAGCTCCGTCGATACCACAACGAAGTGTGTGGTCTAATATTTTTTCAACGGACAAGAGGAAATATAAATAAAAAAAAAAACTCGGACTAAAGGATTTTTAGAAAAATGCTACTCGCTCCGTTTTCAAATACTTGTCATACTTATTAAAAATAGATATTTTATAATACTTAATATTAAGACCGTACATGTTAATCCATTATTTGAGCATATTATGGTAAAATTTAGAAATACATAAATTAAAAGCCCCTTTGATCATGCGAGATGAAATCATGATATGAAATCATATGAGATGAAGCTGAAGCCTGAAGTTTTGTTTGGATATCCAATTTGGATTTCTTAAGTTATGGTTTTTTTTTCATAAACATAAAAACCTTATAAGTTGTAAAAACTATCAAAAAAAATTCAATTCTTATATAATCTTACCAAATGGCAAAAGTTCATAATAAAGTATAAAAATGTATAATACAATATCACAAAGCTATTCTAAAAAATTACAATATTTATTAATCGAATTTTAATTCAATAAAAAGTAAAATTGAACTTTAGTTCAATAAAAATAAGTACAGGTATGTTCGGAAAAAAATGTTTTTAAATAAAATTCATTTATTTTTCATTTAGACGGGAAAAAAGCACATACTTGCACTAATTTTTAGATTTAGACGTAAAAAATACTACGTAAACATTAAATTACAACAACAACAACATAAACATTAAATTAAATTTAGAAATCTTTTTTGTATAAATATAAACTTATGAGTCAAGTTTTGTATTTACAAAAAGTTGAAATCATGATTTCATATTCCAAATCGAGTTTTTCCGTAAATTTGAGATTTATCTCATGATTTCAAATCATGAGAAGAATTCGCATATCCATATGTTGATTTTATCTCATGATTTCAAATCACGAGATGAAATCACATATCCAAATACTAGCTAAATTTAAAGAACAGATCAACAGTTTGATTTAATTTAAAATTCAGAGAACGGTCAAATATACTCATGTACTACTAGAAATGACTTAAAATATACCCCTCGTTATACTTTGAATTCAAATATACCCTTTTCGTTATAATTTGGATCCAAATATACCTTCGTACTATTAAAAATAATTTAAATATACCCCTCGTTTATTTTCAGTCCAAATATACCCCTCCCGATATGCTTTGGGTCTAAATATACCCCTCCCGTTAAATTTTTATGCTAATTTACCCTTATTTCTGACACTCACTCATTTAAACCATCTCAATTTACTCCACTTTAAGTTATTCTCCTTTTTTGTAGTCTTCTTTTTTCTTTTCTTCTCTTTTTTAATGATTCGGTTCTCATGAATCCAAACTCTTTAAAGTCTTTGTTCACCTATTTTTGACTACTTTTCCGTAGACATTAATGATCCGTTTATCAGATATAGAATTTCCCCCCTCCATTTATAGATGGTAGTCTTGCTTAACTGATTATTTCAAGTATATGTTTTGACATATTATAAAATTAATAAACAATCAACCAAACACAACAGATGTGGGACCCACATCAACCCTCGTCATCTTCTCCAAAATTCTCTACCGTTGGAAAGCTTAAGTGCATTTCAAGTTTAAAATTCATTCAGCCCCAAGATAAAAGAAAAATATGTGCCCACAACACTCAATCCTTTGCAACACAACAATTTCTTAATTTCAAAGATAACAAGCTACAAAAAGAAGCCAGCAAGAATGTAAAACACAAAGCACCAGTTTTTTTTTTTTTTACAAAAAATCTTGTTTTCTCATCGAACACCCATTAAATTAAAGTTTAATGCTTTATGAAAGTTTGCTAGATTTGTTTGCTCTTATTCAAAAACATAGAGATTCTTGTTCAGAAAAAGTTTTAATCCTCTTTAAAATATATCTGCAGATTAGAAATAAATTTCTAAAAACATTCGAAAGTGTAAATTTTCAGATTAATCTCATAGATAATAAGTTCCACATGCAATTACAGAAAATCAAGAAGGAAAAAAAATGGAGAGTAAATAGAAGAAACCAAACCCCACACCCCCTCTTCCTATGGTACAATTCCCATGGTAAATGCAATAAAAAATTTGAAGAGATGAAGAAGATGATGAGAGTGGGTAATTTAATTTTTGTAAATTACTGGTATATATTCATCAATAGTTAGAAATTTTAATGGGTAAATCGAAGTGAGAGAAGTGAGAGAAAAAGGGACTGAACTGAGTAAATTTGGTTAAGGGTGAGAGATTTTAGTGGGTTCATATCGAGTATAACGGGTCGAGTCTGGACGGATCTATTAATTCGGGTGTAAATAATGAGCGAATGGGTTAAATGAATGTGAAGGTGACACGTGGCTCACCGTTAGTGATAAGGGTATATATGTACCCAAAGTATAACGGTAGGGGTATAGGTGGCCCAAAAGTATAACAAAGGGTATATACAAACCATTTCCGATAGTTCGGGGGTATATGTGACCCTTTTCTGATAAAAGTATAATGAGGGGTATATTTGGACGAAATATAATGGAAGGGGTATATTTGGATCCAAAATATATCTAGAGGATTATATTTGGACCGAAAGTACAACGAAAAGTATATTTAAACTATTTATAATAGTACAAGGGTATATTTGAACCCAAAATATAACGAAAATGATATATTTAGACCCAAAATATAAAGAAGAATATATCTAAACCATTTCTAATAATACATGAGTATATCTGATTTAAATTTTTATCAAATGATAGTCATCACAAGAGTGCATACAAATTGGGAGGTTTCAAAAACAAAAAGAAATTGGGATTTTTTTCCTCGGGTCATTGACATCAAAACGGCATCGTTACTACCCAAATGAAATTTATACATTTTTGCGCCATACGGGTTTTTTGGGGAGTTCAAAATTTTCGCTAATAGTTGCTATTTCTAATCAAAGAGACGATGGCTGAAGAAGCAGCAATTTCAGAAACAACAAGCCCTATGGCGGAGCAGAACCAGAACTCAGTGAACGCCACCATCGAATCTGAGGTTCAGGGAGGAGGCACAGAATCAACTTGCAACAACAATAATAATGCTGAAAGTTCTGTGGTTACTTCCAATGGTGACCGTGAAAAATCGCTGGAGTACGCCGATGAGTTAATGGTGAAAGGTTCCAAGGCATCTAAAGATGGAGATTATGGAGAAGCCGTAGATTGCTATAGCCGTGCCCTGGAAATTCGGTTAGGGTTTCCCTGTTTCATTTCCTCACCTTTCTGTTTAGCTTTTTGCTTGTTTTCTTTTGTTCGAAACTGTTTGATTAGATTCCTTCGAGTTAATTGTTGATGGAAATGTAAAAGAGGAGATCATTAGGTCGCCTTTGCTAGTAAGGCGGTTAAGGTAGGAGGGTTTAGGGTTTAATGTACTCCAGGTGGTTGCGCTGTTCATCTTTCAAGTGGTTTTGCAATTTTTTGTTGTTTAGCGTAGATGTACAGACTCTTTGAGTGATTATCAGATAAATAATTTCTTCATATATTTACTTTACCTTTCTTTTTACATCAAGGATATTTAGCTGCTTACTTCTTTTCTTTTGTTCGGAACTGTTTGATTAGATTCTTTTCTTTTGTTCGGAACTGTTTGATTAGATTCTTTCGAGTTGATTGTTGATGGAAATGTAAAAAAGGAGATCTTTAGGCCGCCTTTGTTAGTAAGGCGGTAAAGGTACGAGGGTTTAGGCTTTAATGTACTCCAGGTGGTTGAGCTGTTCATCTTTCAAGTGATTTTGCAAATTTTGGTGGTTTACGTAGATTACTCTTTAGCTGCTTGCTTGTTTTCTTTTGTTCGAAACTGTTTGATTAGATTCTTTCGGGTTGATTGTTGACGGAAATGTAAAAAAAGGAGATGTTAGTTCGTCTTTGTTAGTAAGGCGGTAAAGGTACGAGGGTTTAGGGTTTAATGTTTATGTACTCCAGGTGGTTGAGCTGTTCATCTTTCAAGTGAGTTTGCAATTTTTTGTGGTTTAGCGTAGATGCGCAGAATATCTTGTTAACATGGGACTGATACACAGACACAGTACAGACTCTTTGAGTGATTATCAGATAAATAATTTCTTCATATATTTACATTACTTATCTTAATGAAATTGCACTGTGAAAAATAGAAAAAAGCTCTTTAATTGGTGCTGGTCAAATCCTTTCCGTCTGGGGATGATTGAGCTTAGGGGTGGAACCAGTATTTTTCACTAAGGGGATTCAAAATATAAAGAAGTAAACATACGAAGAAACCAAGGAGGTTCAATATCTACTATATATACATAAAAATATAATTTTAACCGTGTATATAGTGTAATATTTTGACGCCCTTCCGGTACCCTAGTCCCGCCCCTGATTGAGCTGCAGACATGAAGAACCACTGTGTATAGGGTTGATATTTACATGCCCTCCTAGACTCTTTGCTTTTGCAAGTACATTCGTCTATAGCTAAAGGCAGCATGAGCATCTGTTTCCAAGCCTTCCTTGACGGTCGCCATACGCTCGGCCTGCCGGCCTGCTCTGAAGAATTCATGATTTATATCTGTTCAGTTGACCAGCTGAAATAGGAATTATTATCCATCAGTCTCTGCACATTATGCACCTTCATTTTCTTTCTTCTATTGCAATTGTAATGCTGCTGGTTTACTTGAATTTAACATTCTGTGTTACATGAATGTGTGGGTATAAGGGAAATGTTTCAAGAGTTTTTCAAGTTGTTTCAAGGGCATTGTTGCTCTTTGCATCATACAGTATGCATAGTTTTAGAGTTATTCTCTCCCTATATATTAGCTTTGTAGGTCATTATGCCATTTCTAGTAATTCTCGTTTCACATGGACTTGTTTTGCAAAATTTTCAGGGTTGCACATTATGGTGAACTTGCTCCTGAATGTATCAATGCATACTATAAATATGGGTGTGCTTTGTTGTACAAAGCTCAGGAGGAGGCCGATCCTCTGGTTTCTTTGCCCAAAAAGGACAGCGGGTCTCAACAAGATTCTAATAGAGATGGATCTGTTAAAAGTGTTGTTAGTTGTGAGTCTTCTATCTCAAGTACTGCTGAACCAGGTGGAAGTTCAAGTGGAAAGGAAAAAGTGGAAGATGCTGGTTAGATTCTTTTGCATTATGCTCTCATTTGATGTCTTATAACATTACTTGTGCTTTCTATTAGCAACATCCTCTCAAAACATAATAACTGAATTGAAGAGTTTGCTAAGTATTTAACAAAATTAGCACTGATGCAAAAAGTGTCATTAAAATATATTGTTTCGTCATAAACAACATAGTAATGTGAAGCAAAAGGACTTTATCACCTCATGGTGAAGCAGTGAGCTTTTCCGAGCACCATCACTTTGGAAGTGAGCAACAGAGTGATCACAAAAGAAAAGTGGTTTGGCCGAATGGAATTACATATCCAGATAGAAGGGTCAAAAAAGGTTTTGTCACTTCATAGGTGAAGCAATGAGCTTCTTCGAAGACCATCACTTTAGAAGTGAGGAACATAGTGTCAAAAAAATTGTTTATCACTTCATGGGTGAGCATTGAGTTTCTTCGAAGTCCATCTAGAAGTGAGGAACAAAGTGAATAAAAAAGTGTATCTCTGAAAGCTATAGCTATTCTAGTGAGCAGGCCTTGTGGAATTAGTCGAGGTGTGCGCAAGCTGGCCCAGACAGTACACCATGGTTATAGAACAGAAAAAGGTGGGCAAATTAATCCCGCAAGAGCAGTTTATTTTGAGCTTTACTTTAAAGGTTAAATAGGAGGGAGGGAGGGAGGGAGGTGAAACCATCAAAGGCGATGGCATTCTCTTTGTTCGTTGTCTGCTTCATTTCTCGAGTTTGTAAAACCTCACTTTTCTCAAACAATGACTTTTCTTTCTACGTCCAGTATTTGAGTTCTATTCTTCTACAACTTCTCACTTTGAGCTTTGCTCTTTTAATCTCTTGTTACATTTTAAAGTAACTAAATATGGAATTGCATGTTGCATATTATTTTTTTTTCCCTAAAAAATATTGAGTAATTGAAGTTTGAAATCAATTATGCGAGCAAAATTATGTTTCTGTGACCTTGTTGACATAATATTTTAAAGATGTTTAATTTTAGTTAGTGTCAATTGTACACTGGGCATTGGAAGTAGCAACTTTAATGGCATTACAATGTTGTTAGTACTAAATTCATAATTCCGAAGAGGCAGGCTTGTAGCTTCTCACTTTTGTTTGAAGGCCCATGGCCCTGTTTCTTACTGCATATCTTTCTTTAAGACACAGGAAACAAAGTCTGTTACAAATTCTTTTAGGGGGTGCAGAGAGGAAATTCAGTCTACCCGGTTGATTCACATAAATCTCTGAATTGCTATTGCCTTTGATGTTTGTCATTTTTAGTTTGTTACTGATTACTGCTGCGTCCATTATAGAGTAGTATCTGGAAAGATGTATTTTAGAAATGTAAAGATGTGCTGGTGCTGTTTTCCTACTAATAGAAATCAGTTATCTGCAAACTGTTATCCTCTTTAGATATGATAATTCTTGTTGTGGGTTACACTTTTATGGGACAACTGCAGAGGAAAACGAAGATGAAGGAGATGAAGAAGAAAGTGATGATGAGGACCTGGCTGAAGGTGATGAGGACGAAACTGACCTGGATTTGGCCTGGAAACTGTTAGATGTTGCAAGGGCAATTGCTGAAAAGTACTCTGGTGACACAATGGAAAAAGTAGATGTATTATCAGCTTTGGCTGAGGTTGCCTTGGAAAGAGGTTTGTCTCCTCCATTTAACAATACTTTCAATTTACCTCAATTAGGATAGTGTTGTCAAACTCCTTTTATTTTCTGTGTGGGAAGCCCATTGGGCTATCAACCACTTTTTGTCTTTGTTGACTAAAATATACTGTTAACAGGACTGATAATTAAGTTGTCATCTTAACTGGAAAACTTGGTTGATTTTATTCCAGTATTTTGGTTGTTTTGAATTGCAATCCCAAGCTGCAAATAGTTTTTCTAACTCAAACTGTTTAAATCAACGGAGACAACAGTGGAAACTAGATATGAGGATGACTGTTAAAAGCATTAACAGGTGAGGTCTTGCAGTCAATGAACTTGGAATGGATCATGGAGATCTGGATGCAAATTCTGCATAGCTAAAAAATGCTAGGTAATTTCGGTCTACCCGTCTTAAGTTTTGATGGATGGAGTTATCTGATACCTGTGGTGGTGGGTAGCTAGCAGGTATCCGGTGAATTACTTGAGGCGCAAACAAGTTGGCCCAGGACCACTATTATCAAGAGAGTGAGAGATAGATAGAGAGTGTCTGTGTTCTAAAAGTGCCCATACATATGACTGCAAAGCGAGGGGGGTAATCTGACTACCCATACATATGAGATGGAGGTGAATTTTTCTGGGTTTTATTGTTTTTACTGATTTAGCAAGACAATTCTAGTTCTCTCACCACTGAGTTATAGATGTTGTGGAACATGCTGTGTCGAGAGGTGGACTGAGAATGAGGGAGTGGCTGGCAGATTGAGGAGTGTTGGAGGCAAATATTGGAGTGAGCAAGGATGGAGAAGTGGTGTTAGTGGCTTGAGACAATGGTGGAACTCCATGCTGAGACTGAGAGATAAGAGGCACATGACCTATGTTGCTTGGATCCTCCAAAATGTGGCTTTACCCGTGTTGGATCCTTAAAAAGGAGGAGGGCATATGGGTGCGGTGACAATTTTAGAGGATTTGAGCAACATTACATGACCATGAGTAACGAAGCCCCTGTTCCTCCTAATAAAATCTAGCTCAACAACTTGCTAGCATTGTTAGTTGGAATATTCTATTTACATTCGAGATGATTATTCGCTGCATGTTTCATGAATTGCTTTTGAAAATCTTATGCGACTGGAAATGGATTAAATAGTTGAAATAAAAATGACCTTAACTGAAATAATCAAACCAAATGCAAATGATTTGGGACCTTGAGTTACCTTTTTAGTTGAAACAAAATGTTTATTTCTCTACTTCACATGTTATAGGATTTATAAATGTTGTCCTTTTCCTTTTGCAGAGGATGTTGAAACTTCCCTTAGTGATTACCTGAAGGCATTATCCATTTTGGAACGCTTGGTTGAACCTGACAGTCGCCATATTGCTGAGCTGTATCCTTAGTAACATGTACTTATCTTAAATTAAGGGGATTGTTTTCTGAGCTACATCTAAGTAGTAAATTCTTTATCATGGTTCCTTTAAGTGCCAACTTTTAGGTGTTGCTTCCTCTTCCTCGCCATGTGATCTTAACTGTACCACAGCAACTTTAGGATATGCTTATGTCTGGAAATTGGTTCTAAGCATCAGGAAGCCATACCATACTGCGAAAAAGCTATTTCAACTTGCAAGTCGCGGCTGCAGAGGCTCGCCGATGAAATAAAGCTTTTGTCAGAGTCAACAGAAAGATTAGCTACTACTAATGTTGATCAGATTGCGAGACAGTCTTCCAGTGCATCACAGTCTGACTCTGTATCTGCTAAAGAAGCTGAAGTTGAAACGCTCACTGGTCTATCTGAAGAATTGGAGAAGAAGGCAAGTATCACCAGAGAAGTTTTGATTAGTGTCTTAGTTCTTTCTTATTTTATAATGTGACTCTTCCACTTGCAGCTTGAAGATTTGCAGCAGTGCATGTCAAATCCATCATCTATCCTCTCAGATATTTTGGGATTGGTTTCTGCAAAAGTAAGAAGTATGGAGAAAACTGATGCTTCTGTAACTGTGAGCTCTTCACAGATGGGTGCTGGTACCAGTGGTAGTGGAAGTTTAGACTCTCCAACTGTTTCCACTGCCCACACAAATGGTGCAGCTGGAATAACTCATCTTGGAGTAGTTGGAAGAGGAGTCAAGAGGGTGCAGCTAAACACAACTACAGAGTCTAGTCCAGCGAAAAGACCTGCATCTGAGCAGCCGTCAGATAATGGAGATGGCAGTGCCCCGTAAAGAATGTATTGTTGCTACTTTGATTAAGTAATGTTTAACATAGTACAAACTTAGCCTATTGGGTGATTATCTTAATTTGTTGCACTCTCTGTTGGTTAGCTGGGAAATCTGTTGTCACGATGACATCCGTTTATGTCCTTTCCTTGATTACTTGTATGCATGTTGACTATTCTGTATGTGTTGCTTTGTTTCTTCTGCAGTATGTCTTTTATATAATCTACTTAAAGACTTAGAAGTTGACCACTTGTTTGAACGAAATGATAGCCTTTGCTGGCAGACCAGTAATTGAACTAGTAACCACTGTCTAGACTAATTGGTGCTGAATCTGCTGATTAACCATCTTGACAAGTAGTATCTTATCCACTTACGTATTTATTTATTACATTACTTTTTGAATTCAACAGTCGACCACCTATCTTACCTTCTTCCAGTAAACTTATGGCTACCAGTGAATAAGAATTTGTTCTTTCTTCACATCATTTAACAGGCATATTATGCTTCAAATTAAGATTGACCTTTTCTCGAGGCTTTGTTTGCTGTTCATCGTTGCTTAAACTGTGAAATTTCTTACTTGTTAAAAGAGTTTTGACAATAACCCCTGTACCCTGTTTTCTTGGAAACAAAGTTCAAATCCAGCAGAGGTGGCATTAGGTGAATCTTTTCGTTCGTCTATGGCTTGGTGGGTTGAATTACTTGGTTTTTGTGTTGGTAGAAAGTAGTAGGCATTTCATGGATTAGTTGATGAGCGCATTGGTTGGTCTGGACACAACCATTATCCATAATATGCTGTAATGCTATGGGATCGTTTATTCTATTATTCGTCCAAAACTTTATCCTAGGAAATTTCTGGTACCTAACTAGCTAGGTAATTCTAGTGCTGTTGTCTCCTAGAGAATATTCTTGCGTAGGGAAAATAAAACATAAAATTCAGTCTAGCATATCTTATTAAGACAATTAAATCCAACATTATTCTGGCAGGTATGGCGACGTACGAATGGTTCTGAAATTAACCACACTTTCATGTGCAGCATACCTGCTCTGTGTCGTTTATACACTCCCAAAGATGCTCTTAAGCATTATGATTTAGTGCTAAGTGTACTATGGTTGTATTAGTATGGATTCTCTATGGAACCAGACAAACATGAAATGCCAATACAGTATCCTAGGGCTAACAAAGTCCCTAGTAACTTTGTCTACAAGGATATATATATATTTGACAAAGATATTAAAGTAACACAAGAAGAAAAGCATAGTAGGTGAATCTTTCCGTGACAGAAAGAACCTATCCGATACCATCTAAGAAACTTTGTGACAACACTCACACATTATATGGGAGTTAACGATCTGTCGTTGTCACCAAAGTTGATGCACACTCCTTTTATAGGATGGATAAAAAGTACACAAAACAACATCATCAACTTAGGATCGAAGAGTTCCAAGAAAAGAAACAGAGAGAAAAAAATGTGTTATAGAGTAGACTGCAAGAAATGTGGCAAATATTCATGGGGTGGGTGTGGTAAACATTTGAGCACCCTTCATTCTAGCATTGAACAAGGCAAACATTGCAATTGTCGTCCTTGGCCTGGGGTGACCACGAACCAAAACAAAGAAACTGTTGCCCAAAACAAATGTGCTCCGACCACTTCAGGTATATAGACGGATCTAGAATTTAAATTGTGGGTGCATCTCTTATCTGGTACAAATTTATGTGCATCCGATGTTTGCACCTACCCGATGAATATGACTCAAACGTCTTTACATACATTCTAATCATACCACAGTTAATTCATACGCATCCTCATTTTAGTTTATGACTTAACCATGATAAAATTAGAATAATTTAATGGTGCGGATAAGTTTTTACTCATATTAAACATGTACATGCTTTATAAAATTTTGCTTAATCTACTATCGATTTTTTAAGATGAAATGGAATGGAGTAAAAGGTAAACTCCAACCAGGGTGTAGGAATAGCCACTAGGCAAAGCTAGATAAAGAAGAGATATTGTGACCTTTGCTTTAAAAAATAAATTAAGTTGGAGAAAAAATGGATAATTAAGTTCTATTTATGCTTCATTAAGTCAGTGGTACACTTTCTTTTTTTTTCATTCTCGAATTTGGTAGAGCTTTAATTTGTGATTAGAAGTTGATCAAAGAAAATGAAAGAAATTAAGCACTGATGGTCCCCATTATATGGCAAGTGCCAACCCAAAAGGGAAAGTGGAGATTTTCTCCTAAGGAGATTTTTATTTTTCTGTTTTAAAAAATAAAATATTCCGAAGAAACCGGAAATTCTCCAGCATCAACATTTGCGTAGTGTTTACAACTTTTGACAATTTTAAAAAATTTGAACGATTGAAAACGATTCAAAAGTTTAAGCTATAATTTGTTTCTTCATTTCTCTAGGAAATTGACTTTCCAAGAAAGTGATTTATTAGTTTGGATTGGAGACAAATGCAATAAATCAAGGATGGTGCTTATAGATTAATCTTATGAAACAGTTTACTCCGTAACTTTTTAATCCTTGGATAAGAAATAACAATAATAACTAGACCTCAATCCCAAATAAGACGCGACGGTTATATAAATCTTCACCATTTTATTTAAGTTCAACTCACCTCATTATCATATCAAATTAAATGGCAAAAAAGGGGCAGCCTGATACACTAACTAAAATTAAATAAAATTGAAAAACAAGTTAAAGTTGTATTATGAGAATTGATCATAAATTGTCAATTTTTATGCTAGCTGATAGCCTAAATCCTTGGATTGATTTAAAAATAATTGTTGTTTTGCAGGTACTCAATGAGGCGATGTTGCCGTTGGGCACTAGCTACACTGCTTCTGGAGACCAATAAACTACATTATTAATTAATATAATAGTATAAATTAATAATAATAGTAATAATAATGTGATTTGATGTTGTATATTTTGAGGTCAATACACATTGACCGAACCACTCTAATTTACTTCCAAAGTTGTAAAATGTGTGAAAAAATAAATTGGTTTCCAGAATTGAGTGCTCTTTAAACCTTGTGCAGGGTGTTTATAAATGTTATATCAATAAATATATGCAATTAATCACGGGTTTTGTGCCGCTTTTGGGTTTTCTTTATTATTCTCAATGAACTAGTAATTTGTGCCTTCATTTTTCCTCAAACCCACTAATCACTATAGAATTTGAATATTGTAGGTTCAAATTAGATATTCTATGGTAATTCATTTGATTTATTGACTTTATAATCTATTATTTATATTTATTTGATATATAAAAAATTTGAGTACAAATAGATATAATTCAAAAATGTATTCTGATAATATATAGAGTTTGAGTCGAAGATATTGAGCGTGTATATGTCTGGTGCCAAATATTACTTTAACTTAGACCACAAGGATTCAAACACATGGTCTATGATATGAATATTTCGACATCATGGGACCAGTTCGATGAATCGAGTGTCAAATGAGCATCTTCCTTAAAGACAAATGTCAACTAATTGTCCTATTATTAGTCGTTAAATATTAAAGAATGCCCACCTAATATGGCTATCATCATGGCATTTCATTGTCCTCCGCTTTGGAACATGAATAAACTTTAGGGGATGACATTTCATAGATGCACTTGTATCAAATAATGTGTCTTTTTATACTAGTAGAGTAACATTTTAATGCTATGATTACGGATGTTAAATAGGTGGGCATTATTGAATTTTGGTGGTTAAAGTTGTTGAATTAATAAATAGATGAATCATTAACTAGCCTAAAGGTGATTTGCGCTCAGATGAATTAGATCGAGATGAGCTAAATAATAAATCATACACCAACTCGCTCTTTTGTGTCTTTATTATCGCTATATATAACATATCAAACAAATATGTATCATTCACTGAAACAGAGAATGTTTAGTTGTTTAGCAAACTTCTGCAATTTGCAAATTCTAAATTAGCACTATTTGCAGTGAAATCAAACTAGTTACTATAATCTAGAAACTAGATTTAGTTTCCTGTCTTCATAATATTTAAATACAATATATTCCTTGTTGTCCTATTTATTTGAATTTGAAATGTTAGATAGAAGAATTAATATTGGGCAACCTCTCTTTGCGTGGACCTCATAAAGACGACTCCATTTATTGCCCTACTTAATAAAAGTAGTAGGTATGTTTTTTATTAATGGCAGCCAGTGTTGCCCATTTTTTCTAATTTTTTATTTCAGATTTCCTACCAGACTTTTGTTTTCCCACATCCAAGATAGTTGTAGTATGCAGTGTGAATAATGTATTTCCACATTTTGTTGAAGTTTGATTTCTTTTTTTATCAGAGAAATCTGGTACTAATTTTCTTTGTAAAAAGTAGAGAAAACAAGTGAAATTGTCTCATCCACTCTCAAAATCACTTACCCCACCCCACCCCCTACCCCTACCCCTCCCCCAACCACCACAACCCCCTTGCCCTCCCCCACCATCCCTACTCAGAACTTTATTCCTATTTATTCTCATTGTTTTGTGTTAGATAAATACAAATGATTTAGTTTATTTTTTTTATTTGCATACTGTGAACGCAAGAAAATAAGTAAAAAATCACTTGTTTTCCTAGAAAATGTTTTCTCGATACCCTTGAATACAAAAATTGAAATTGATCATGGTCTACATGTGAAGTACCAAACTCTAAGTGTCAAATTGCTGGTAATAGCAGGAAATGTGGGCTTTATATTGAGTAAAAATTCAAATTGTCATGGATCCTTAAAAGGTACGATAACTGGACACAGCGTATATGGGCCACCTTTTAGCTGGAGGCCCCCTTTTGGGACCATAATATTCATGTCATTATAACCCCATAATCTTCAAATCATTTCTTCCATTAGTCTCCTTTTCTCTTTTTGACTCCCTTAACTTAGACAATAATAGAGTCTTGGTGGTTGAACCTTGCAAATACAATATGAAAAAATAAAAATATTGATCGTATCTGTGAGGCTAAGAATTTGTATAGGATACAAACTAAAAAACTAAAAGAACTTTTCATAATCTTTGCCCCATTATATGTAAAAAAAAATTCATTTTTGTGGTTGATTTTTAGGTTAAAGTTGATTTCATTTCCCATTCAAGGTGGAATTTACTCTAAAAATAATAAAATTAAGACTTTCTCATGAATTGAGATATATGTAATTCAAACGTATAATTGCTTCAATTAATTAGAGAATGAGATACGATTCATTGTATAATCTACACACCCCATCCCATGAAATAAAGCAAATTAAATGTTGATTATGACAACAAATCAAGTTGGGTATGATTATAATCTCAATTAAACATAGCTGTTAGGCCCACCCAAATACAGTAATTTTATAATAGGGTATTGTTGATTTGATGCAAAAAAGCAATAACAATAGTTGGCAAGCAAAGTGTGTTTTTGGTGCTTATAAACAAGAAAAAATGATGATGACGATAATAATTTCTCTTACTTCTGTGTAAAGTGGATTTCAAAGTCTCTGTTTTTGATTGCTTTTTGAATCCTCCACCCAGCTTTCCTCTTCCTCCTCCTTCTTCAAACCCTAGAGAGAGAAAGAAAAGAAGATTCTGATCTGATTCATCAAAAGGAAAGTGGGTACAAGTTTGAAGACAGAGATTTTGGAAAAAAAAACCCATCTATTTCATCATCATCATCATCATCATCATCTCTTTTTCTGTTTTTCAACCTACATAATCATTTCACCAAGACTTTCTTTCAAACACCTTATCTTCATGGATCTATCTTAGTCATACTTCCTAGACGAAAGCTTATTAGTACTAAAGTTGCAACTTTTTTGTTACATTGAAGAAAAATAATGGCGCAGACTGACCACCCCACCACCAAAGGCCAAGCATGGTGAGTAACAATGTCATTTTCCTTCTTTTTCTTCACTTACTGTTAACTTAGATTCACTGATTTTTTGCATTTTTCAGGTTTTGTACTACAGGATTACCCAGCGATATCATCATCGAAGTTGAAGATATGACCTTCCATCTTCACAAGGTTGAATGAATAAATTCTGAAGGAATAATACGTTTCTTATGTGTTTGTTTATTTATTTTTGTGCCGGTTGTTTCAGTTTCCTCTGATGTCAAAAAGTAGAAAGCTTCATGAGATGATAACAGAGCAAGAGACAAATGCAAGTAGCAGTAAAATCCAAAAACTTGCTGAACGAGACAAGGATGGTGATGGTGACGAGGAGATTGAAGAAGAAGATGAGGAGAATGAGGAGGACCAGCAATACTGTATTTCGCTTCCTGATTTCCCGGGCGGTTCGGAGACATTCGAGACAGCTGCCAAGTTCTGCTATGGTGTGAAAATCGAGCTATCTGCATCGAACGTTGCTCCACTGCGCTGTGCTGGTGAGTACTTGGAGATGACTGAAGAGTACTCTGAGGATAACCTCATTTCCAAGACGGAGAGGTTTCTTTCACAGACTGTGTTAAAGAGCATCAAGGACTCCATTAGAACCCTCAACTCGTGCAAGAACGTCTTGCTGTTAGCAGAAACACTCGGCATTGTTCAGAGATGCATTGACGCCGTTGCCGTTAGAGCTTCAGCTGCTGATCCATCTCTCTTTGGCTGGCCGGTGAATGACGGCGCCGGTAATGGAGTTGAAGCAAATACTCGCCGTAAAGGTGCCAACAGAGGCGGTGGTATGGATTCATGGTTCGAAGAGCTAGGGCACTTGAGTTTGCCTTTGTTCAAGCGTTTGATTTCCGCTATGAAAACTAGAGATTTGAGTTCAGAGGTTATCGAGAGCTGTCTAATGTATTACGCGAAGAAATACATTCCAGGAATTTCACGCTCCAATAGGAAGACATCGTCATCTTCGATACCATCGGAGAACGAACAGAGAGAGCTATTGGAGACTATAGTTACTAACCTTCCTGAAGAGACTAGCTCAAGAACTTCAACAACTACACGGATTCTGTTCGGATTATTGAGAACAGCGAACATACTAAATGCTTCGGAAGCTGCTCGAGCTGCACTGGAGAGGAAAATTGGATCTCAATTGGAACAAGCGACATTGGACGATCTTCTTATTCCGAGCTATTCTTATCTGAATGAAACGTTATATGATGTCGCTTGTGTGGAGAGAATATTAGGTTACTTTTTGAACGGATTGGAAGAAAGGTCGACTGCTCGAATTCAAGGCGAAGAAGAGAACATCAGTGTCAGATCCGCGGCGTTAATGTTAGTCGGAAAATTAGTCGACGGTTATTTATCAGAAATAGCTTCTGATAATAACTTGTTGCCGGAAAAATTCTGTGAACTAGCTGTTGCATTACCGGACCAAGCAAGACTTTTTGATGATGGCCTTTACAGAGCTGTCGATGTGTATCTCAAGGTAATGACATTTTCTTAATTAAAAAACTTATTCACATGCTTAAGTTCAATCATTCGTGTTTAACATTGTTAACTAAATTCCTTACGCAGGCGCATCCATGGATATCGGAGGCGGAGAGGGAGACAATATGCGGAGTAATGGATTGCCAGAAGCTAACACTAGAGGCGTGTACGCACGCAGCTCAGAACGAACGGCTTCCCCTCAGAGCCGTAGTTCAGGTACTGTTCTTCGAGCAACTCCAACTCCGGCAAGCAATTGCCGGAACCCTAATGGTCGCGGACATTGGTCCAGGAGAAATCCCGCGGCTGTCCATGGAGGGTGAAGGTGGAGAGCAAGAGGTTGGAATGTCAGGAAGTATGACGTGGAGGAAAACAGTGAGAGAGAATCAGGTGCTACGGTTGGATATGGATGGCATGAGGACGCGAGTTGAGGAACTTGAACGAGAATGCTCAACAATGAAGAGAGCTATCCAGAAGATAGATAAGGTAGGCAATCAAGGCAGCAGCGGCAGAGAAAGAGGAGGAGGGTGGAGAAACAAGTTGGGGTGTAAATTCAAGACGCAAGTCTGCGACTCCCATCAGCCAACGGTTGTGGAAGCCACCAAAGGACGGGGCCATCGTCACCATCAATAAACCCAAATCAGCTTCTTTCTTCTACGTAATCGTTACTATTTTTACTTTTAAATTATATATCTCTTATGCCGTAATTGATAAATTTGTTTATTTTTACTAGTTTTCTGTATTTACATCTCAATGATAACTAAGGAAAAACACAGTTGAACAGTAATGTAACGTGTTTGAAAATTTCAATTTTTACCACTTCTAATATGGAGTTAAACTTTTTTTAATTAGCTCTTAATTAGGTGGGAAACTGTCTGAATAAGAGGGGCTAATTAAAACTTGATTGAAAGAATGTAAATCTGATGAAGTGAACTATCATGATGAACTACTTTTTATTTTGATGAATTTAAAGTAGCTTTATGTACTAGACTTGTCAATGTCGCCTCCCTCTATTTCTTCTCCTTTTGAAACAATTTCTCTTTCTCATTGTCTTTGCCAATCGAAAAGCAGCTCAATCATTTTATCATGCACCACTGAGAACCAACACTTGATCTTTATGAAAGGAAAACTGAATAATAGAGAAGAAAGATAAAAGTGAATCCTTTGTGCATTGAAACTAATGGACTAGCGACTTGTACAGAGAAACTCACTCTTATCTTGGACATTCAATATGTACTACATATTAGTGAGCAGTAGTATATGTTTTACATCCTAATGCTATAACATGTCAAAAAGTTGTCGAGAAATTCACATTGCCTCCGTCCCATTTATGTGACACAATTGATAGTTGTGTCGAGAAATTTCATCTGTCAACTATGCCACATAAATTGAGACGGAAGGAGTATACCATTATCATTTTTTTCGTTCCTTCTCCCTTTCTGTGTAGAAATAATTTTTTCTTCGAATGATTACTTGTTTAATAGAACTAGTCATTTCTTTGACAATGTGGTTCATTGCCAACTTAAGGGTCAGATTGCATCCCTATTTCACATGACATGAGGACTCTTGTCAAAAGAAGACTTATATAATGGATAAATTGGACAACAAGAGGCCAAACTTTATTCTTTGAAATTCAGTAATATCTGCACCAATTTAGGGTTTTTTTTTGTCAGTAGTTGAATGCAATAGCCAATACATTAATTGATTTGTTTATTAATTGGAGAAGTCTATGTTCAGTGCACCACTTAGGTGGTATTTAGTGATTAGTGATTACATTGGCAAGCATCCCACCATGGGTGCGTTAGCGTTGCAACTGAACTCAAGACTGCCTTGTGCAACCCAAGCACCCAATGGGGTGCGTTAGCGTTGCAACTGAACTCAAGACTGCCTTGTGCAACCCAAGCACCCAATGGGGTGTGTTAGCATTGCCATTGAGATTTTAACTGCCTTATATGGGAAACGAGCCACCCACAATGGGGTGTGTTAGTGGGTGGGCAACGAGCCACCCACCATGAGTGACCTAATCTTTTATCATTTAAATATTTTTTGGAACCAAAAGTATAGTGTCTTTTTTAATTTTTTGCCAGAGAAGTCTTTTATATACTTTTACTTTTGCTCACTAGAATTTGAAATCCCTCTATCCCCTTTTAACAAGCTTTAGACAAATTTGCTCCTTCAGAGACACCACTGTCGCACCATATATGCCCTGACCTCGTGCCAAAATATCTTAAGTTTAGTTTTGCCAATGACTTAACTTCAATCAAATTTTTTTCAGAAGTTAGGTCTTCCCAAGACCACAATTTCTGTTTTAAAAAAAAAGTCTGTAGTTAGCCTTGACAAACTATTATATATTTTAAGTCTTGTTAAGCTCATAACTTCAATAAAAAATGTCTGAAGTTAACCTTTGTGAGCCATTATATATTTTTAGCCTTATCAAGACCACAACTTCAATAAAAAATGTCTGAAGTTTGGTCTTGTCAAGTCCACAATTTTAGTTAAAACTGCCTAAAGTTGGACTTGCCAAGGCCATATGTTAAGCCAAAAAAAGTGAAATAGTCGTTATCCAGACCACAACTTCATTCAAAAGTGTGTGAAATTGGCATTGACAAATCATATCAAACTTTAGGTAAAAACGTTTGATGTTATGCCGAACGAGTAAACTGAAACTTTTTTTAACATCGGATATAAATTAAATGGTGGCCTAAAAAATGAATATTTGTCACTTCACCCACGATAATATCTAAGCTAGTTTATTAGTAGTAGTTTAGTAATATTGGTCTTATAGTAATGACGCATGTAATTTTGCCTTTAGTTTAAGTGCTTAAACTGGGCCAGGACAACAAAAAAGCCCAGTAGTGGTAAGTTGGGCTACTCAATCCCGGCCCATAATATTTCGACCTAGTGTTGTGTTAATTTAGGTAGCTCTTCTCTGCTGCTAAAACCCTAACGCCAAACCCTAACCTACGGACCCCTATAAGTACAACAGCTTCAATTTATGCATAACCTACTCTTGCTGTAGGAGGTAATCGTTGTTCATAGTTCTTGCTCATATATTTAGGGATGTGACTTATTATTTTTGCCTTCAGTTTTTTTTTTTTTTTTTTAATTGTGTTGGAGTAGTATTTCCTCAATGATGAACAAACAGATGACGAGTCTGATAATCCATTCTTTAAAAATAATGAAGACAATCGAGGCATTTGTCTGAGAGGAAATCCTATCTGCTACTTCTACCTCATTTGGTTATTTGTTATGTTTTGAGTTAATATTAAGATTTAAATCTGGTATTTGGTATAGCAATTATGCTGATCTTTGATTAATTGAGTCGATGCCTTGTTTATATCACTAAGTTTTCGTTTTTGAGAAAGAAATTTTAAAGTTTGATTTTCTACTTTCCTTTTTTTATTTCTTATTTTTATTTTTGAGTCTTACCATGAACAGAGTTTTTGGTTTTATGATTCTGTGTTGAAGATAAAGTTTTGAGCTTGAAATGCTTGGTGATAGGTCACGTTTTATTGTTATAATTATTTTCAGAATGTTGCAAAAATTTTTTGCAAAAATGTGATTCCTTAGAACAAGCCTTTTGGAATTTATTCTGTGAGATCTATGTTTTCAAGGTGTTATTTTAGGATTTCACTCAACGAACACTTATGTCTTGAAGGCCATTATTATTATTCGATCATGTTTTCTTTTTGCACAAACTTTTTGTTCCAAAGTTGAAGAATTTTTCTAAAACTTGTCCCTCCAAGGCTAACTTGAATTAAAACTAGGTACTTATTTTTTTAAAAAAAATCGTGTGTGTGTTTGAACTTGTAAGTATATAACGGGAATTAAATTGCGTAAAGCTAAAACAGGCGCTGGCTGCTCTAGATTGAAGACCTATGGAGGTTTATGTAGGAATTTTAGACAAGAAGTAGAACAAAATGAAAAAGAATTTAGTTGTCAAATTGAAAGAAAGAATTGTTGATCTAAATAGAAAGCTATTTCATATAAGTGCAAATGAATTGATAAACCATCTATTTTAAAAAAAATTCTTTTATGTAGAAAATAATCAAGGAAATAGGACGTCTCATACTTAGGGGTATTAGTGATAGGCCGTGTTCATCCAACATACTCCCATTTGCTACTTCATTTAAAAGAACTCCAATAAAAAGACAACACAATTATAAAAGAATAAAAAGGAAAGAAAACAGATAATGAGGATTTTTTTTCTCTTCTGCTACTTCATCAGAAAGCCAAATTATATAACACATGAAAATTAGAGAAGAACGTACGAAGGCAAGAGAGGGAAAAGACGTAAGACCACATGAAAACTCGTTCTAGTTTCGTATCGATTGCGAAATTCAAACTTGTCCGATTCCTTCCCTGTTACTCCCTAGGTCCCAAATTAATTGTTACGTTTTCCTTTTCAAAAGTTAACTTGACTCATTTTCAAAGCTCAATTGGATTAGATCAATTTAATTATATTTAAAACTTGGATATTCAAAAACTATACAAGTTATAACTTTTCTCATATTAATTTAATGAAAAAAATATATTTCAAAGTTCATATAATATGACTCTAGAAAAAAGCCAAACATGACAACTAATATGGCACGGGAGAAAGTAATAACAATATGATAAGTTAGCTTTTTGTGGTGGCCTAGGATGATATAAGTGTCGATGTTGAGCCCCATCTTGTTGGATTCTATGGCTACCAATAACATTGGTATGGTTGTTGCTTCATTCTTGAACTGAAAATTTAAGTTAATTGAAGATGATAATTTTGTATTTTGGTTCACATTTTATTTTTCTGGCAGAGAAGGATGGGTGGGCTACTCATATGATGATGACATCTTGCCATTGACAACACCGGTGGTGAAATTAGTGAAGAAGAAAAAATTAGTCTACAAACATGGAATCCAACGTGTCAATTAAATTAAATAGAAACAATTTTATAATTTGAACCAAAGTGGCGTGAGTTGGATATTCCTTCAATGGATTATTCGTTCTGTTCAAAGCTTGTAAGAGTATTCATTCTATTTTTCGTTCAAATAGGAAAAAGATAGCATTACTAACATCTGGCCCATTAGCTCAGTTGGTTAGAGCGTCGTGCTAATAACGCGAAGGTCGCAGGTTCGAGACCTGCATGGGCCATTCTACTTTTTTTTAATTTTTAGCCAGTCATTTGACTAATTGCCCACTTACACGCTTCTCCTCTCTTCATTCTAATACTCTGCAAACTAGTACAAATACCTATTCATGAACTATTTATTTATCTAAATTCTCGTAATTTCAAATAAAAATAAAAAACATGATTGTCAATCAATTTTATTACTACAAGATTGAAGGAGTTTGTATCTTTATCCTAAATACGAACTTTGCCACATGGCAAGCTAACAAACCAATGAAAGAAAACCTTATCCTATATATCTTATCTTACTCACACCAAAACCACCAAAAATAATTTCTGCAATCTCACCATCCAACTGTCACTCTTCTTAATTTCTAATAAACAGAAACCAAAGAGGACCAGAAAACTGATCAGAAAAACAAACAAACAAACATGGCAGCCTCTTTACAAGCAGCTGCAACTCTTATGCAACCAACTAAGGTTGGTGGTGTCTCTTCCAGAAACAACTTGCAATTTAGGTCATCTCAAAGTGTGAACAAGGCATTTGGTGTTGAACCAGCTGCAGCTAGGCTTACTTGCTCTTTGCAGGCTGATCTTAAAGATTTTGCTCAGAAGTGTACTGATGCTGCAAAGATTGCTGGATTTGCCCTTGCCACTTCTGCCCTCGTTGTCTCAGTAAGTTAATGTTGTTGTTCTGTTAAATTGTGTGACCAACTCGTTTAAAAGTTTAAACTGATAGATAGAACGCACTAGTAAGAATATGTTATTCAGGAAATCCATCATTTTCCCATGTCTTTTAGTGAGATGATTGATCTTTTTACCTCTCTACAACAGCAAACACAATTAGATGGATGCTACCTTAGTAATCGACTCATTTTCAAATTTTACAGCAATTAAAACATTGTTCAAGCATCCATGCCTTATAATCACTATGATATTATCTTCTAGGAAGGTAAAAATAGCACCAAAAATTCTATATCTATCTCAAAGGAACTTTGATGTCTTGGTTGGTTCATAGAATAACTTAAAACTGCTCATTTCGGATTCTTGATCCTGCTTGTTAAAAGTTCCTAGTCTTGGTTTCAATTTTTCCGGATGTATGAAAAACCCTTTACCCTACACCCACTCCCTTTATGTATACTATACGGAGTGGTGGAGAATGTTCATCTTGTCATCTCTAGTTCAACATGTTCCTTTTATGATCAACTGTTTTATGCTTTTGATGTCCTGTGTCGAAGTGAGGAAATTTCTAACAATTGTGCAACTTGGTCATATAGGGAGCTAATGCTGAAGGAGTTCCAAAACGTTTAACCTATGACGAGATTCAGAGCAAGACATACATGGAAGTAAAGGGAACTGGAACTGCAAACCAGTGCCCTACCATAGATGGAGGTGTTGAGAGCTTTGCCTTCAAGCCAGGCAAATACAACGCCAAGAAGTTCTGCTTAGAGCCCACATCATTCACCGTCAAGGCAGAGGGTGTAAGCAAGAATTCAGCCCCAGAATTCCAAAAGACCAAGCTCATGACCCGCTTAACCTACACTTTGGATGAGATCGAGGGACCCTTTGAAGTATCTCCTGATGGTACCGTTAAGTTTGAGGAGAAAGATGGAATTGATTATGCTGCTGTTACAGTCCAGCTTCCTGGTGGTGAGCGTGTTCCCTTCCTCTTTACCATCAAACAACTTGTGGCATCTGGAAAGCCTGACGGCTTCAGTGGTGAATTCCTTGTGCCATCATACAGAGGTTCATCATTCCTTGACCCAAAGGGCAGAGGTGGATCCACTGGTTATGACAATGCTGTTGCATTGCCAGCTGGAGGCAGAGGAGACGAGGAGGAGCTCGAGAAGGAGAACGTAAAGAATACTGCGTCTTCAACAGGAAAGATCACATTTACTGTTACCAAGAGCAACCCAGCGACTGGTGAGGTGATTGGAGTGTTTGAGAGCATTCAGCCATCTGATACTGATCTGGGGGCAAAAACCCCTAAGGATGTAAAAATCCAGGGTATCTGGTATGCCCAGCTTGAGTCATAGAGAAAGATCTTAGACCTTGTGGATGATTTCTTGTTTTTAATTTTGTTATATAAGTTACAAGGTTTGAACTTTCTGTGACCCAATTGGATAAGTAATGAGACAACTATCTTGCTGTATATTATCAAGCATAAGTAATAATCCATTCAGATAGTGAGTTGCAAAATGCTTCTAATGCTGATATTTACTTTGACCGCTAACTGTTCATCTCAAATAAGTATAAAGTCAAATGCAATCCATATTGCCTAGACTCGGATATAATCTTCGAATCTGTCTGTGTTTGGCAAAGGCAAGTATTGAGTGATACATCTAATGAACCTCAGACATTTACCTGAGACACCCATCCAGTTCAGAAAATGCCTTTTATCTAAAGTTGCATTATTGTCATTCTCATGTTCTCAAAGAAGATGATCATTTATAAATATTTACACATTTCCACTAAATAATGGTACCATGAACAAAGTCATTCATGCACTCCGGTGAAGTTATTGGTTGGCTTATTACTGCATCTTTCTCGAGCAAGGTTTTGCGTATGAAGAATTATGGCGAGAAGCAGTAACTTCATTTCACTTTCACACAAAAGATTACATTATAAAGAGAATGAAGGAGTACAATCGTAGGGGATATCAGGAATTATACAATGGATCTTAAGAAATATGAAGCTACAAATCATCATCGCTGATGGATCTCTCAATAGTGTCAATGCAGACGCCCACAGATTTCCCTCGAGTCATTGCCTCTACAAGCTTCAATCGTGCCTTCTCATGGCGTCGCAAAATGAGAATTGTGTTCAATACAGCCCATCTCACCTGAGAATCTGCTTTCTTCTGTGTAAATCCCAAGCTTTTCAGTAATGCATCCAACTGTCAAGCACGTAAATGTTTAAGAATTAGTATAGAATCAATCATTTTGGTGGAAACTGTAGGAACGCACAATATCTAGCAAAGTGATGTAGGAATCTCAGCCTTAATACAATTTCATCAAGAAAACAAGCTTGCCCCGTAAATTTTAATCACTAATTAAGAAAGAAAAAAGAAGAAGACCAAACCTCATTTTGAATCATTCAGGTTTTCTCTTTTTTTCACAAAATGTAGTATTTGTCTTGAGTTTTGCTCAGAAGAACAAGTGAATAAAATGGAAGAATGACATTAAGTTGTACAAATCAAGAGTCAGTTAAGCAAATCAGTTTGCTAGAATGGCAAAATGCTTTGCGTTTTCTGTTATTTCAACTGCATGTAAAGTTACAGTAGGTGGAAGAATAAACTCTTTAATGCATGATATAACCTGATTAATGTCAGACAGGCCTCCCTCAGCATATCCGAACAAAAGATACTCGGTTGCCACGCCTGCTAGTGCGATACATGAAAACCTGTTCAGCATCTGATAGAAGTGCTTTATTAGTGAAGGAATCATATAACAGGTCAAGGAAATAAACATACATGATAATTATGATTAGGATAAATACCGTGGCTGTTACTTTTCCTCTATTTACCTGCATGGCAATAAATCAGGGTCAAATCACAGAAAGAATAATTAAACTCGTACATGATTATTGCCCAGCCCAGAAATCTTGCAACAGAAAGCTTAAAGGAGGAAAGAAGAGCAATATCCAAGGAACAACCAAAACTGAAAAGCTTTGCTGGAGGTAAAAAATTGCTAGGAGACTACCTACTTCCTCAATAAACTCAAAGTCCACAAAGGCTGTTCCTGCTTGGATGTTTAACGATCCTTCCTTCTTCAGAGCATCCAAACTGGTGAGTGTATACCCCTTAGGAAGAATACCCAGCAAGTAGGCAATCAAGAAATGCCCAGCTTCATGCTAGATCAGAATTGGGGAATGAACAGCTTGTTACAAGACAAGTCACGGAAGAGAAAGGCCAAATTAATGAAGAAATTTTAAGAGAGAGAAGTAGAGGTAAAGAATAAGGAAATCAAATACTTGTGTATTAAAGACATTGTAAGTAGGACCATGAAATGGAAAACCAAATTCTGAATATAAGTTAATTCATAAGTCTTTTGTAAGATGTTCCAATCAAAGAGAGTTAAAAACTAAAGCCTTTTTAGTTATTTTTTCGAGAAAAGTTGAAAACTAAGCACCCAAGGGTGAGGGTGAGGGTGTGGCCTAGTGGTCAATGAAGTGGTTTGAGAATCATGAGGTCTCAGGTTCAAATCCTAGCAAAGACAAAAACACTAGGTGATTTCTTCCCATCTGTCCTAGCCTTGGTGGACAGAGTTATCCGATGCCTGTGGGAGGTGGCAGGTATCCCGTGGAGGTGCACACAAAGGTGGCCAAAACACCACAGTTGTAGAAAAAAAGTTGAAAACTAAAGCCTCTCTACCCATTCTGCATTTGTATGTGTAGGTGACAGAGATGGGGAGACACAGAGAGAATGAGAGAGATGAATCTCACTTGAATAACCCTGTTATGGTACTTCTGACTGAAAGTATGGCCAATTGTGTCAAGGACCAAAGCACCAACTCCTCCATTGAAAGAAACCTATGCACAAATATAACTCAGGCACTCAGCAATTATGCTTGAAATATTTCAGATCACATAACTCCATGTTGTAGGCTTCTTAGTTTCACCTCTGTTGACTTGATTAAGTCGATTAACAGTCAAATATACATAAACAAGAGTGTTAACTGTTATCACAAGGTTAAGATTGTTCTCCTTTATATTCCCGAAATATGACATAATATGTAATTAAAGAATCATCACGAACATGTCCCCAGTGAGATTTTTAAATAGTTGAGAAAAGGCAGCACGAACAAAGCAAAAGTGTTATTTATCTTGAAACATGTCAAGCTAGCAACTTTTTCATGAAAGATTAATTTTCGCAGAGTACTTCCGTAGTTGATGCACATGTGATAAAACTAGTCTTTAACAATCCTTTTGGAGTAAAGCTATAGGGGCAATACATTGGTGATTTTTCTATGTCAGTAGGCATTCAGTTCTAGTTCTTGTCCTCTTCTGTTGTAGATCTTCTTTTTAACCATTCAGTTGTAGATTTATCTCTTTCAGAATATCTTCTATAAACGAAATATGAAGCTGGTAACTACTAGAAATGTGGTTATTTGTTCCTAGCAATGTGTTTCAAGTAAAACTAAACTTTAAGTTTCTCGGGGAGAAAAACATGAGTCAATGTTATAAAATTCGCAGCAAATCAATTGCTCGGTTAAAAACTTGGCTCTGACCTTTGCAACAAGTTTTCAAGAAATCTCTAAAGAAAAGATATAAAAATTGCTCTATGGACAGCCATAGAGGAATTTCATAAGACAAATTGACAGGTATCTAAAGAGATTACCAAGTCTAGAGTCCACAGAAACAGAACCCCAAGAGAAACAAAAAGGATCTGTTGTGGGCTCAAATCAAGCGCATACCATGCAGCAGAACCACTTAATACAGCAGCAACCTGCAGATTTCTTTCAATGGCACCAAGGGTGGCATCAACTGGTGATAGAAGAGATATGGTTTCTATTCCATTCAACCTCAATTCATCCAATGAATACAGCCTCTGTGGTACCTGCATGAACCTATACATAAAGTTAAAGCAGTTTTCCTACATAAACTCAGAGAATTACAAGGCGAACATTTCTCCAAAAAACTTGCAAGGTTAAAGCAGATTTCTAACATAAGTTCAGAGAATAACAAGGCCAATGTCTGTCCTATAAAATTGAAACGACTTAACTATTCAACCTAGCTAGATACTCCCTCCATCCCAAAATAAGTGTCATCTTAGGAATTCAAGACAAAAATTAGTATGTTTTTCCAACTATACCCTTGTATTAAAGAACTACTTCTTCTTAATAGTGCTAAATTCTCAAGAAACATCGAATAAGTAGGGATAACTTAGTAAACTATAACTTCTATATTATTTTTCTTGATGTACGTGAAATAAGGTAAAATGACACTTATTTTGGGATGGATGGAGTATAGTCTACCACAAAGTCCAGCTAACCGCTAACAACTAAGCTTTTACCCTTTCTTACAAAACATATATATCTACATACAACTAAAAACTTTATAACGAATGCAAATAGATCAACCAAGAAAAGGAAAAGATAAGGAAATTTTGCTATAGGTTGAATAAAAATAGTGAAAGGTATCATAAATTCTCCAAATTTTGAATTTGTTGGGACTGTGCCTACTGAATAAGAAATTTTAATGTAGAGAAGATTGCGAAAATGAACCTGTCTAGCTGCGCCGAAACACCTAAGACCACCAGGTTTGCCCTGCAAATCCTTGACAAGAGACAATGCAGCCCTTTCATCTCCCTTCATTAACTCCTTATCCACTTGTTCCAACACCGATAAGCCCGAAACTATCCTTGAATTGCTCGATCGCAACTGGGAACAACATAGCAATCCACCACAATATGCAGCAATACTCCCCATTCTACATCAACTAACTGCAAATTACACAATGAATGTATAATTAATTAGTCTACACTTTCAGCCACACAAAGATAAGCCTAAAGTTCCCGTCATATCGTGGCTTAAACTTTTTAAGGATAAATTGCACTAAATATCCGTCACTCAATTGTGGATCGTTTTATGTAAATTAAAATCAAATTTATTTACGCTCCTTGTACTATAGTCCCACCGTCGAGGTTAAAAATCTCTTTACAATTTGAAATTAGGTAAGTGACATTTTTAGATCTCTTATATGTAAAATAAAATTTCTTAAATGAAGATCTTTTGTAAAAAGGTTATAAAATTAAAAAACTTTTGTAATGGGTTAGATCCCCATTTATCCTCATTTTAATTGTCATTTTAGCTCGAAAAATCTATTCCAAAAATAATTCTTACTTTAAATATTTAATATTTAATTTAATAATTATTTTCAATTATACCCTTGAATTTAAAAAGTATGCCTAATCTTTAAGAGAAAAAAATAAAAGAGTAACTTAATCTTATATCTATTATATTTTTAATGAGCGTGAAAATAGCTAAAAACAATCATTAAGATGAGACGGGAGAGTAATTTTATACTAATATATCCAAGCAAAATGCAATGACAATCCCTTACACTTGTTAGTAAATTATTTTTTCAGATACACAGATTACGCTATGTTTTTATTGAATACGTGATTAAATGTTCATATTAAACATGTCCGACTAAATTTATTTTTATTTTTTTGATGTTTTCAAAAGTTCATCAAGATAAATTAATCACTTAAAATATATTATCTTTTTTAATTATACGTATTTACCAAATCAAGCCGTTAAAAACGCATTGTTGATGAACTTTCTTACACTGTAAAGTTAAATTTTATGTTAGATAAAACGATATTAAAGTTACTTTTCGAATAAATAGAACTTTAAATTCACTAAGAGTTTAATTAAAAAAAAAAATTAATCTGAATTAGGTAGGTAATCCTGATATTTAATATTTTTCTTATAATATGGAATAGAAAAAGATTGGAGTAGTAATAATTGAGGCAATATTCTTTCAAGTATTGCTCCGGTGTCCCTAAGCATTTCTTTTTTTAATTGTTTTTCTGTCCTCTTTTCCATTCTCCCCACTCCCTCACTTCTGCAGATTTCTTTGAATTCTATGGGAAATTAGGGCTACTACTTTGCCTTATTCTTCAAGAGAAGAGCATCTGTGCTTCTCCCTCTTCTACTTTTGGGTTCAGGTATCTTCGAGCTTCTGTAATTCCTCTTTGATTAGTTCTTATATGTGAATACAGCTTTTTTAGTTTTGGGTGAATTCCACCTTTCTAAAATGCTCAAATATTATATGAATAGGCGATGAAAATTGCTCCGTCAAGTGGATTGAGCACTTCGAAAATTCGATAATCTGCTAAAATCACATGTTCGTGGAGAATTTGACCTTATTGTGCTAGTTAACTATTCCCTTTCCTTATAGCTAGAAGCCTAGAACAGAGTTACATGTTCGACATACCTGGCGGATACAAAGTTTTTTGAGGAGTCTCGCAGACCTGTTTATGGATTCAGTTTCAGACAAAAAATCAAGTAAAACTAGGAGAAAAGAGAGGAAAGAAATTGAGAAGATAATCATTTTTCGTAGGTGGTCGTGTGAATGTCTTAAGAGATAAACATATCATGTATACGCAGTTTTAGGCGACAAATTAAAAGAACATAAAAAATAAATTAAGAAGAGAATCGTTTCCGTGCTCTCTTAATGGAGTGTTTTCTTCCCTATTTTGGGAGGTTTGTGAGGGGCGGGGGGAGGTGAAGCCTGCCATGAAACCCATTGTAGGGTCCTATAAACACGGATAGCAGGCACAAACTTTACCAGGATGATTTGGATTGAAAGAAAATATAAGTTAGCCAGCAGTTGTAAAGAACTACTGCTACTATTTAGATTCCATTGGCAGAACTGCTTCTCTACAAATGGAATGGAGTATCCTAGCCTTCTGTGAGATAGTGTTAAGCACTTTTTCTTAAACTGTAGATCTACCCAAAGTATAAAACAGTTCTGTTACTTATAGTAACAGCTTCCTGTCTAGCACACCAGGAGGGAAAATTTGGCGCCTGAGGCCAAATGATGATTAATCAATTATCTTAAACTTCTTTTTGTCATGTGATATAAGTAGTAGTAAAAGAGAATATTAGAGAATAGGGAAAACATTACATCAAAGTTTGAATTGATTAGGTAAGTGTATTTTACTTGTTAAAACTGTATTAATAATATCATATGTAGAATGGTGTCTAGCATATTTACCATCCTTAAATAGAAAAGTGACACATAAATTGGCATAGTTGGGTGTAATGCTTTTTCGCTACACTTGATTGATATGTTAACAGTGATCTCCTAGATTGAAAAAATATATACATGTCTTTTTTCAATTTGGGTCTATACCAAATTTTGCTCAAATTGATTTTGAAAGGATTAGTATATGTGTGAAGTCTGGAAGCATAGTTTGATTGTATCTATAGCTAACCATAGTCGGGTGTAATGTCTTATACAAATCGGTGTATGTTTATCTTATCTACTTCCCTTATGTGGTTAGCTGGTTGCTTTGCTTTTTCCTTTTTTTTTTTGGGGGGGGGGGGGGGGTTAGCTGAACTCTTTAAATTGATCGTAGGCTTTAAAAGAATATGAATTAGTTTGTGTAATTTTTTCTCCTCCGTTTCTCAAGTAAGTTTGTCACTTTTTGTTGTTACTACTTACTAGGAAATCCAACACTTCTATACTCTTAGTCTGTGTCATTTTTCTCGTTTCTTTCTTAAATAATTTGTTTTTGTCGGTACTAGGAAATCCAACACTTCTATACTCTTTACAAGTTTATCTTAACCATAATGTAAGTACATGGATGTAGTGGAGTTGGCTTTAGTTTACCCTTTCTTTTAACTTCCCGTCATTCATTTTAAAATGACTTTGTTAATTCTGCATTGGACTTGATGTTGTAAAAGAAGGAGCATCCTTTTCTTTCATTGTGAAGTGTGTGGACTTGGGTTAATGGTTTTGGTCAATTGCAAATGCATTATTTTCAACCACATTAGATGTTGATCAGTTTTGGCCATGCCATGTTAGCGGAGCTCTAAGCTCGATACTAATGTTGTGTTCAACTTATTTTTAGATTTTTACTTGTTCTAGAAGTTAAGTTTTGTATTTGTTTAATTATTTAGTTGTAATTTCTTAGGAAACAGAAAGAGATTCTTTTAAATATTCAGTTATTCTTTAATTCAAGAGGGCGAATAGTATGATTTAATCATTGTCGTGGTGTTTACTACTTAGCTCCTGTCCTTGAGAAAAAACTACATGCTATTTCTGTCATCAATTTTGATTTCTCAAAAACCTTGACTTCGGAATTGGAGCATAACTGATAGATGTTACCCCTGCTGTTGAATATGCTGGACAGGTTATTTGCAATAGTCATGATTAATAAACAAATTGACAGTAAAGATGTGGAAGCTCTGGAGAATGTAGATGAGAGTAGATCTCTTCAAATAAAGTTTCTGTTTTTTGCCCGTGCTAGAGATCTGACTGGCATGACTGAAATGCCATTGGAAGTTTCTTATGGTAGTACTGCCGGTGACTGCTTGAATAAGGTCATTTCTCACTTCCCACGCTTGGAAGAGATTCGTGGGTGCATGCTTCTTGCCCGGAATGAGGAATACACAGCTGAGTCCACCATTGTCAAAGATGGAGATGAATTGGCCATTATACCTCCTATTAGTGGAGGCTAACTCAGTTTCTGAACTGCAAATATAGGGAAGTCGAACTCTGTTGAACTTGTATTTATGTAATCATTTTACTAAGTTGTGTTGTTTTATTCCCTAATATAAGAACAAAATTTTCTCACTGTTATGTGTTGGTTAAACCATGGAATCTGCAATCTATGAAACACTGAGTATGTAGCAATATGAACTAAGCTCACATCCCAGTAAATGGCTCATGGCTCTACCTAATGGAGGATGGATTTGCAAAATTTGTCCTAAAGAGGATGACCATCATTATAAAAACTATATGGTCGAGTTCAAATTCCAGCGGAGATAAAATACACTAGGTGATTCTTCTCATCTGCTCTAGCCTTGGTGGACAGAATTACATGGTAGCTGTTGCTGGTGGGAGGTGGCACTGGCAAGTATCCCGTGGATTTAGTTGAGGTGCGCGAAAACTGGCCGGACACCATAGTATCATCCAAATGAGATATATTTTCCCATTCACAAAGTAGAGGTTCACGATTCAAATTGGCTCTACTTTTACTTGCTAGGAAACGAAATAAATTTAGTCGAATTTCTTTATAAATTTAGTCAATTTAGCTATACTTTTACTAGTAATGACATTCTTCATTTCCAATGTGTAAGTTGTTAATAGTGAGAATTTAAATATCCTGTAAAAGAAGAGAAATTGTGGGATGGTGAAATAACTATACAACAACATGCCCGGTGAAATTTCAACAATTGAGGTCTGGAAAAGATAGAGTGTAAGCAGACCTTACCACTACTTCGTGGAGGTAGAGAGGTTGTTTCTGAAAGACTCTCAGAAATAGTGAAGAAAACATAACTATTAAGGGAAGCAGTGTAAAGCTTACAAGAAATGAACAAAAATAGTATGATAATCAAAACACAACAAACAACATATGATCATAGATATCAAAAGTAAAAACTACAGGAATACGGCTAGTACAACGATAAACACCAACAAACCTAAACTCTCGAGAAGTAAGACAACACTCCCTACTAACCTTCTACCCTAATACACGTCCTTCATACCCTCCTATTTAAGGTCATGTTTCCTCGGTAATCTGGAGTTGCATCATGTTTTGTCTAATCACCTCTCCTCAGTACTTCTTCGGCCTACCTCTACCTCTCCTTGTACCAACTAAATTCAACCTTTCGCACCTCCTCACTGGGGCATCTGCACATCTCCGCTTCACGTGTCCAACTCATCTCAATTTTACTTCCCTCATCTTGTCCACCACGGAGGCCTCTCCCACCTTATCCCGAATATTCTCATTCATAATCTTATCGCTGCCCACACATCCACGTCATCATCCTCATTTTCGCAACATGCATCTTTTGGACATAGAAATTTTTGATTGGACATCACTCTGCTTCATACAATAAAATCGGTCTAACTATCGCTTTATGAAACTTAATTTTAAGTTTTGGTGGTACCTTCTTGTGATGATGAAATAATTATTGTGTGAAAAAAAGTAGAAAAAACAAGGAGCAGTATATTTAAGCCAAAAGAGAAAATGGAGGAAAAAAGTGACAAATCCAAAGTCCACCGCTACCGGTAACAGCTGAATATCTGTATTCCCCGCAACCACTGTCCATTGTTTGTTTCTTTTAGCGAGCCAGACAAGATCAAAGACATTAGAGTCTTCTCAATTTCACATTCATACGTCAGAAACAAACATCACCTTATCATTAACTCCCCCAAATCCCTCTCGTCTTTTACCTTGTGTTCGGTTGCCTCAACGTGGCATGGCATGCGTACAAAGCTGAAATTGGATATTATGACTAACATCTCGGTTCATTATATTACCAAAATTGTAGCACTAGTCTCTGGCATGTCGGTGAAGACATGGATGAACTTCCAGGGGCTGTGGGTAGTAGTGCTAGCTTGGCTTTGAGATTAGGACAGTCTATCTTCTCTGTTGCTTCACTTATTTTCATCTGTTTCGATATTCCTTTCTATAGCTATACTGCTTTCTGGTAATTTCTCTTTCTGGGTTCCTTTTTCCTGATATCATTAATCAGTAAATTCTTTGATTCTTGAATTTTTGATGTGTTTGTATGTTCCATATGCATTTTGATAAAATATTGGTGATCTTGGAACTGAAATTGAATGGGTTACTGAAGATTGAGCTACCAATTTATATGGAATACCCTTCAATTTTTGACCTAGCGGTGCAATTTATGTTGATCATTTTTTAAACAAGTTGGTATCTTTTTATTCCTTGGTGGGCGGAGAAAACTAGTTTGACAGCTCAATTGTCCACTTTGGACAGGAACTTAGTTCAAATAGAAGGTGAATTGAGGTAGAATAGATTGATGATCATGTAGTGATACATGATTTGGCAGCTTTAACTGAGTATACGTCTGAAAGGGAAACAGGAAGAACTAAATTTGAATTTTATGTTGTCTCTTTCTTTAGCTGCTCCCAGAGACATCTCCTATAAATTTATTTCCTAAAGAGCCGGGCAATTATTATGTTATGACTAGTCGATGGCTGCAAATTGAGTGGGGGCGGATTGCCTTTTAAATTGAGTAGCTAGAAGAAACTACTAAATAGATATGGAGTAGGTGAATGAGGATTGGAAGGAGAATACTAGGAGAAATAAAGATGTAAAAAAAATAGCAAAAAAGGAAGAACAGAAAAGAACAAGGTGAGAGGGAGTAGAATAGGTCAATGAGATATAATCTTCTAGACGTCATCTGATTGATGCTGTTCGTGGTAGGTCATACGGAAGAACAACTTGCTGTTGGAATGTCAGCTGTTCTTTCTCCTGGAAACTTTGTTCGTGTTACTTTGTAACACGTGTTGATCTGTACGGACTAAGAAAGTCCAGTTCTTAATTCAGCGGTGATAAGTGGTATGCATTTATAGACGAGCTTGATACAGTTCAAGTTTATTAAGAATGAGATATATCCGCCACTTTTCCTCCTCGTCATCATCATTTATGTTTCTGTCGTAACGTATATTAACTTCATTTGTCGCGTTAGGGTGAGACACGAGACGCCATTGATTGAGATATATCTGCCTCTTTTCCTCCTCGTCATCATCATTTATGTTTCTGTCGTGACGTATATTAACTTCATTTGTCGCGTTAGGGTGAGACACGAGACGCCATTGATTGAGATATATCCGCCTCTTTTCCTCCTCGTCATCATCATTTATGTTTCTGTCGTAACGTATATTAACTTCATTTGTCGCGTTAGGGTGAGTCACGAAACGCCATTGATTGAGATATATCCACCTCTTTCTCCTCCTCGTCATCATCATTTATGTTTCTGTCGTAACGGATATTAACTTCATTTGTCGTGTTAGGGTGAGACACGAGGAACATTGATTTTTGGTGTATTATTTGCCATTTGTCGCATATGTGATCTGTGTATTTGTCGTTTTATTATTTTGTCTAGCGTATCTTTCGTCAGTTTTATACATTATTGTGTTAACAAATCCTGGGTGGACGGTTACTTGTAATGTGTTACTGAAATTTTGCCAGAAGAAATAGTCAATTTCATGGAACGGCGGCCAAATGTTTTTTGGTTGTGAGTTCCATGATAAATAGGTGAGAGAACTGACACCTATTAAGTGGTGCTTTACATGATCCATTAAAGTTAGTTTAGGTATACACAAAGGATCTGTGTATGAAGCCAGTCAGATGTAAATATTGTGGTTGATTTTCAATGTTACAGAGTGGGAAGCAGGGAACAAATAGTTACACCTACTTTAAATCTTATGGAGTGTATATACAATTGTGTTGTTTAGTCACTAGTGGGTGTTGATGGTGTTGTGGTGGAAGTGATGATAGAATATTTCCTAGCACGGTGTAGATAGTTATATTTGCTACTCTCTTATCTTCTGAAGAACATTTGGAGATATAGAGCTAATATAACAGCTTTTACTTATGGTGTATTGGCGTTCGTCTTAAGAGTTGCAAGTAGGAAGTGTTTTTGGGGTTAGCATTTCCTTTTCTGTTACCAATTGAAATATCATATTGAACTCATGTGCTTCTTCATTGAACTCATTGGTTGATGATGATATCAGATCATACAATTCTTTGTCTCTTTTGTTTGTAAGGTGCTATTCCTGCATTTTTCTTCTACCTTCTTTATTCTTTCAGGAGTTGGGGTTTCTTGCACATAGTCTCTAAAACTGCTTTGGTCACAGTGGTAATAGGTATAACCAAACAAATTATAACTGATGTAATGAGTCATTTTCCGATATGGGGTGGGATGGCGCTTTATGATCTCATTCTCTGTCCTTCCTCTCTTTTAAAAGTTGCATAAACAAGAAAAATGAGTTAGTGCTTCCAGTATTTGCCAACTTATATGTGGTTAGAGCCAATTGGGTGTTTATGGTTATTCTCTAGAAACAGAATGTGACTAAAATAAATATGTGACTTCAGTATTTAAGTATCCAAAGCATCCGAAGTTGTGGTTGAAAGAATTGAAAAGCACAGGACTATAGCATTAGGAATTTGAAGGATATGCTCATCCAGATGATGAAGAGCTATTGTAGTTAATTTGCATATCTACTACATCTTCTTAACAACACAGCTAATTAACCACTTGGAAGCATCACATATTGTTCCAGGAGTACATTAATTGCGCTCGTACAGAAATATATCTAGACGTCAAGGAGTATCAGAACATAATCTTCTAGCTGTGAAGGTGCAAATTTATCTGTTAATTTACCTACTTCAACTTTTGTTGCTTGCAGCTTTTCAGTGACGGTGATGGGTTTGGTTATGGCGTGGAGCTTGACACTAGCAATGGTGGATGCATTCTCAATTCTTATTAAACTCCCATCTCGTCAGCCTGGAATAGTCTCACTTGTTGTATTAGGAGATTGGGTATGTGCCTTGTTCAATACACTGAAAAATCTGCCTTTTATAGTCTTCTTTTAATCAAATATTATCTCGTTCTTGCATCTAACAGGTCCTGTCATTTCTGTCACTAGCTGCTTCATGTTCAACAGCTAGTGCAATTGACTATCTTATTCATTCTCGAAGCCCATTCTGCGATGGAACTTTATGCACCCGTTATCAACTCTCCGCTGCCATGGCTTTCTTCTCTTGGTTTCTGACATTTGGATCATCCCTCTTCAATCTTTGGTTTCTTCCCATCATATAGTTTCTCCCTCTGGTGCAATGTGATATCCGGAATAACCCGAAGATAATTTGTATGGCTTTGTATATGGGACAACTTCCGTATAGTCTCTTGGAGTTGATACTTAATTGTAGATGAAACACAAAGTTCAGAATAAAAGATGCAATACTATAGAAGGCAAGTAATACCAGTGATCTATTGCTGGACAAAATGTACAAAATCTACTTTGATCCTTGTTGTGTTAGTCAATTATGGTGAAGGCAGTTGAAATTAAAGTTTTATGATTAATCTCTTCTAAAGTTTTATGCCCGTGGATGAAGCATTTCGCGTACATGCAGGGGTCAAGGAAGGACCGCATTTGAAGGGTGTAGTGACATCTTTACCGTTGATCTAAGTTTATATTATTGGATACAATTCTCTCTTCTTTTTTTAGATTTTTCTTTACTGGGATATGAATAAAGAATTAGTAAAGATTTAAGAACAAGTCGACGTAGGATTTCCTAATAATTTCTGAACAAGAAATACAAAATTTCCAAATTTGTTCTGAACATAATTTCCAAAGTCATGTAGCCTGTAGGAATAGGTCACTTCTCCATATATATTGACTTATGAAAAGGGTTAATAAACACTATATATATATATACCAATGTTTCTTTGCTTTTTTCTTCAGAGTTTCTCCCTCAAATAATTCAGGAGATGAAAACCAACAATAATCCAGCGTGGCTTACAAAATTTTATGGGTCCAATGGGCAATGTAAGAAATAGGGTCAGAGAAATAGTTATTTAACATATTTTTGTAACAATTGCATGAGCAACCCACTTTGCTATTATTGTTGGAAAGAGTCCCAGGAAACTCACCATAAAAATCATACCTATTTGCAGGTAATTTCTTTCTCTAAACTTTTCGAACTAGTTTTCCATTAGTTGGTTTTTTTGTTTTGGGATAATTACGGGTCTAAACCATCCATCTATGTAATTTACAAAATATGTACAAGGTGTGTGTATATATATATACACACACACACACACACTATCACAGTGATAGTGTATATTTTGTGTATACTTCGGCCATGTTGGCAAGCTAATTGGCCGAAGTTATATATCCGTTACTTTCCTTCTTTTTGTTTTCGTAAATAATTTTTTCGTAACAATTCTTGCTTAAGAAAGAGAATCTTGGATCACCAATAGTGTATTCACTGTCATTGAGGCATTTAAGTTGTCAATTATATTGTTGTTGAAATTGTGGCAGGACTACTCCAGAATTTTAAAAAATAAACGAAATTCAAATTTCAATAATAAATTGAATTTTTTCACGAGAATAAAGCTTATGTATACATTATAGAGAGCAATAAGAAAGGAGATGAGAATTATTTGGATACTTTTAATCGTGTGTAAAATAAACAGGCTAACCTTTTCCCAACAGGCACTTCACCTTTTCCAAACAGTCACCTATTTAAATTCAAAAATTATTTAAAGTTCATGATTAATTAATTATTGAGAAAACTACAGAGAATAGCAAATTTGGGCTCATAATTACGATCCATAACAATACTTTGTAAAAATTACCATCTACAGCAGATATAGCAATATTTTGGCTGGCCCCATCCACCAGTCCAAATAAGCATTTTGTATTTGTATTTATAATTGACTGCATCATTTATTTTTTTAAAGAACTGTTTTGTATTTGTATTTATAGTTGACTGCATCATTTGAATTTTGTATTTGTAGTTGACTGCATCATTTGTATTTTCACTATTTCATTTATTTTTATATTTGTATTTGTATTTGTAGTTGACTGCATCATTTGTATTTTTACTGCTTTATTTTTATATTTGTAATTGACTGCATCATTTATATTTTTATTATTTCATTTATTTTTGCATTTGTATTTGTATTTGTAGTTGACTGCATCATTTATATTTTTAAATAATTGAAGAAAAAATGTTGATTCTCTTTCTATGAATACTTGTATTTGTATTCATTGATATAAATTGAACCATACAAATATGAATAATACATTTGTATATGATAGACTCAAGCAAATACAAATAATGCATATACTTATTTGTATACAAATATAAATGACACGGTTAAACCATCCAAATGATAAATTTATATAAAATGTATCGTTTAATACAAAAATAATAATATAAAATATAAAAAACTATAAAATATAAAATACAATAAAAAAGAGAGGGGGGGTCAAAGTATAAAATATAAAATACAAAAAAAAATGAAAAAGAGGGAGAGAGAGGTGAAAATATAAAATACAAAAGGAGAAGAGATTTGAAAATATAAACTATAAAAAAAGAGAAAAAAAATAGAAAAAGAAAGAAAGGCTAGAGATAGAAGAGAGAGACAGAGAAAATCAGGAAAAAATAAGGGAGATAGTAATATTTTAACTTAAAAATTGTTATCTCTTGTAATAAGTAAAGTTGTGTTATTTCCTCCTTAATTATGGGCTCGAGTTTGCTATTTCTGAAAATTTCTCTAAATTATTTCATGATGTGATGTGACAGGATTAATTAATGAGAAATTTATATATATTGAAACTTTATTTGATCCACTCATTTTGGAATTAAAATATCCTTGATTTCATGATGTGACAGAATTAATGAAAAGATTATATAAGTATATTGAAACTTTATTTTATTTACTCATTTTGGAATTAAAATATCCCTTTGATGCCATTCGACGTGACATTTTCTTATTCTTCGACGCTATTACGGTATTATCTTCATTTTCCCTCTTTAGTCCTATAATTAATCATTTATATTACTCCTTATTTTGGGAGTTTCTCCGTTGTAATTAAAGATGCTCTAATGAAATTCTTATTTGGCGTAAAAAAAAAAAAACTACGAAATATATAGATAACTAGTAAATCCAAAAACTTACTGTTATTTGGTCTTTTTTTAAAACAAATTAATAAATAGATAGTGTGTCCACAAATCATGATCTTGTATATATTATTATCATAAGTAATGCATTTGATTTATAGTTAAAAATTGATTCAGAGGATATTTGCTTTTAGACAAGTTTTTGGTGAAGCAAATCCTTTCTCCAAAGCAAATACTCCCTCCGTTTCAAATGAAAAATAATTTAAGACAACTATTTTTAAAAATTACGAGAGGATAATTTGATATGGATGGAGTACGACATTATAGCTGGGCCAATGAGAATAATGCAGAAGATTAATGATTATAGTATATAGTATATAGTTTAGTTCAAACTTAAATTCTCTGCATTATTCTCATGAAGCAGAGAAGAAATCATAAATATATAATGGGCTGGCACTTAGGCCCACTCAAAATCAACTCAAACAAGTGCACTACTTATTACTAATTAATTCCGTTAATAATAATAATACATAAAGTGTTATTTTGCCGGTTGCTGCCTTCTTACCCCCTTTATATTTTGTCAATGCCAGCTCTTTATCAAACCAAAATTAAATTCTACTCTCTTATATGTATGGTGTTTCCATGTTTTCAAGTTATTGATAGAGTACACATACTTTACCGTTAGAAGTTGTTTATGACAGACCTTCGATTCTAGAATTATAGCTCAACTATATTTCTTACTACTAAGTTTGTGGTGTCAAATAGAAGATTCCAAGACATATGCAGCTTCATCAAATCTAAAAACAAATTAATAGACAGCTCAATGAGATGCACGTGCATTGCATCATTCAGTTTTTCTGTCACCAAAAAAAATAAAATATATCTGTTTCAGGAAAATAATACAAGCATCACATTGACATGCATATATATGATATATGTGGATTGAATATTTATGAACCAATTATACTAAGTTGATTTGGTGTCATGTTCTTAGATTTCAATCGTTTAGTCTCTCTTGACAAGCTGTATATTGTGCATGGTTTCTTTCTAAGTGGGCATCACAGTTAGGAAATAGTCCACTTGCTATCTACAACTATAAGGATTACTCTCCGTGCCAAATAAGTTGTCATATTTTCCTTTTCAAAACTCATTTTGATTCATTTTCGAAGCTAAATTAGATTAGATCAACTCAATATTTATATTTAAAATTTAAATATTTAACAGTAATACGATAAGTACTACAAGTTATAACCTTTTAAAATATATTTTAAATGGAAAAAGGGTCAAAAATACTCCTAACGTATTAGACATGACTCAAAAATGCTATTTTTCCACCCATTGGATCAAATTTGCCCTTTCTTCCGCCTATTTGGATAAAAAATGTCCTTCACATTAAATTCAAGTCTAAAGTATATTGAAGCTTCAAGGGGAAATTTTAGACTTAAATTTAATGTTAAGGGCATTTTTTATTCAAATAGGTGGAAGGAAGAACAAATTTGATCCAATATATGAAGGAAGGACATTTTGTAGCCATTTTCAATACGTTAGAGACATTTTTTTACCCTTTTCCGTAGTTTAAAATGTTAAGTCAAAATTCATATCATTTTAGTACTCTTACGAAGCGTAACATCAACTAATATGGAACGAAGGGAGTACCATTCTATCAATATTTACAAAAGGCACTGATGTGAGAATTGAATAAATTTTTTTCCTCAATAATTAATCTCTAGCCTCAACCATTACCATAAAGGAAAATGTCTCAACTACTACTGTAAAACCAGCCACTTTCAATATTGTTCCTAGTATTTGTTTTGTACATTTATTTTTCTTGTTGGTGACGGTGGGTTTGTGGGGGAGGGAGTTGGTGGGAGAGGAGGACTTAATAAAAGTCTAAAATCAAAGAGGCAACACCATGTGGAATTTGCCACTTCTACGAAACTGGGACCTAAAAAAGTGAAATAGGTGTTGGACTAATTATGTCCAAAGTAAGATGATTTTATTTTTCTGTATCTATAAACTGTTAAGAGGTATGTGAATGGAAGCTTCATAGGCCCAACTATACAATTATCACTCTATGACGCCAATGATTATCAAATCACATTTTCAATCTTTGGGATCTCTTTTATTGATTTTTCTTGTAAGTTTATTACGGGACCAAAAGGGAAATCCCCAAATCTATATTGCAATATCTTAATTAAAAGAACAAACTTAGTAAAGATTAAATATTATATTAAGTTAAAAGGGATGTAAAAAGAAGATAAAAGCTACAAATGAAGTGTCTTAATTTTGTCCACATGTACATTATTTTATAGTCTATTTCAAAAAATGTATTATTTTTTTATATAAATTTGTTTAAAGTTCCTATTCTACTGAGGTGATTTATAGCTTCAAAAATTTCTAGGACTGTTTTAGACTATATAATTTTTAAAACACAAAATGCAATCAAACAGTGTCACGTAAATTAAAACAAGAAAAAATATTTTCGTTATCTCAATTCTTTTGTACTTTTTTTAGTCCGTCCAAGAACGTTAACACTTTTTCCATATAATGGAACACTTAAATGTTCATTTTCACTTTGACAAAATATTCTTATAAGAGTTTGCATGATCTTTCTTACTTAAAATTTGATGTTAACCTTCAAATGAGGCCAACAAACTTTGTTGGAGAAAAGTATTTCTTAAGCATGAAGGGGGGAGGAAAAGAGATAAACGAATCTCTTTTTTGAGTGTGCACTAGGAATGTGTTTCTTAAGCATGAAGGGACAAAATAGAAGGAAAGCGATTTGTTTTTTCTTTTTATATTCTTGAACTTAAACAAATACTACTTGGTATTTTGGTTTTTAAATTGACCCAAGTCAACCCAACTGAAATTAGTGGCTTTTACTTTGCTTAGGTTTATTTTCCTCTTTACTAGTATTGAGGAAACCAATATATGAGTTTGGTTTTCAGCTTCTTGTTTCTTTCTTAATTGAAATGTTGATATAAAATAGGACTCTATCCGACGTATTTTACATGACAGTGTTTGAAGTATGAAAGTTAAACTATTCATTGTCTATTAATAGATGCGGATGTAATATATATGTTTGTAGTACGTGATGGCTCAACGAAACTGAATGTTTATATATACAGTTTTATGGAAAAATTATTGATATTTGAACTTATAAGTCTGTAAGTTCAATATGACTTTAGATCATGCCTAGTCAAAGAAGAGAATTATTGGAACATATAAAAAAGAGAAGGAAACAGAAACTAAGAGACAGAAGAAAATAATTAATTAAAGAAGGTATAATATTTTTCCAAGGTGCAAGGAAATTGAAGTGAGAAATAGGAAAAGGGAAGAAAACAAAATAGAGAAAGGTGATGGAAGAGTGATACTATTTTGTTTTATTTTGGTGGAAGAAGGAAGAATTCAAACACAACAAAAGAACAGATCATTAGATGTAAGGTGTTGTCGGGTTGTTGGTAGTAGTATTACTATTATGAGGGGTCTCCACTCTCCTGCCTTCCTCCTTTTCCACGTGTCTTTTTCTTCATCCTCCACCTTGCCACGTCCCCTCTTTTCTTTCTTCCCTATATTACCCTTCTCATCTTCCTATAATTTCATCTCTGCCCCACACACATTCTCGTTTTAAGTTTTAACACAACACAAGAATATTTACAAATATCAAAAAATTATTTTAGATCACAAATTTTAAAAGATTGTCTTTTTTTTAAGTACCGTACCAATTCAAATAATGCCACATAAACAAAAATGAAGGGAGTATTTTATTTTTCTTCTGCTAGTATTAGTTTCCTCTTCTACGACGATTACTTGATTTGACTTGAGCGATTAGTAGATAGTTCATCAAATAATCTAAATATACAATAATAAACAATAATAACATATATAATACTGTATAATTCAGGAGTGAAAATTTATGGTTCAAATCGAAAAACAAAGACGTAACCAGAATCATTGCTGATCACTCCATTTAATTAATTGATGTAGATTTTTTTGGCAATAAAATTAAATAACGTACTTGAACACGATATTTATAGTAGAAAATTTAGTTGGCCAAGCTAATGGATGTCAAAACTTATTAATTTATTATGATTATATAATTAAACAAAGTAATACTGCATGTTATTAAACCATATCATACATTTATTATCGCGAGTCATGCATTTAAACGGATATTAATCAGTTCAAAGATATTTATCAATGTATTTTCAATAGATCCAGGATAAGCTATCGCTGTCCCGATAATCTTTAGGTGTTGGTAGAGAAAAATTCGCAGGTAGGAGTAATATAAAGTATGGCCAATTTGCCAAAAAGTGATAAAAAGGGTAAAAGAAAAGGGAAAAGTGTCATGGTGATCTCTTTGAAATATTGTACATAGTAGTAGACTTGGAATATCATTATCAAGATGCACAGGTTCCTCGTCGATCCTCAATATATAAGAAGTAAGAAGCTTCCCTTGCTACTTTTATTTACTCTACAGATAAGTTTTAATTTGCCTTATCAAAGCCCCTGCAGATACGTTATTCAAGAATATTGGGTGGTAGTTAGATGTTACCCTCCCGTTTTTAATTCTTCCTAAAATTTCTTCTCCCTTTATTAACCTCTCGTGATTCCTCTGCCTTAGTGCATTGACCGTACAACGTTTACCAACATCTTCCTTCTTAAAAAAATAAAATAATAATCCTCGTGTTCGGGCTAGATTGCGCATTAGTTGTTACCTCTCTCCAATAACAGGTATCAGGTAACTATATTCACCAAGGCTAAGATAGATGGGAAGAAATCACTCAGTATTTTTGTCTCCGCTGAGATTTGAACCTGAGACTTCATGATTCTCGCTCACTTCATTGACGTAAAGGCCACACCTTTGGGTACAAATCTTTTTTTCTCTTTTTCTTACTTTGTATTCGATATTCATATTAGTGTCTAATTATAGTTGAATTTATGCTGAAAATTTATACCGAAGGTGACATATTCCCCAACAAAAATGATTCTGTACTCGAAATTTAAACTCAAACCTCTAATTAAAACTGAAGAAATGCTTAGTGATCACTATACAATAACTCGTATTGGGTTGATCTTTCAATCAATACTAACTTGATCTGTACTTATTACTACTAGCTAGTCTGATTACTACCTTTATACCACTTGAATCAATGTGGATAGAATACTAACACTCCAAACATGTGAATTTAAAAGTTTGTTTGACTTCCCAAATATGGTAGTAAAAGAATTATTATTTTTTATGTAAAATAAAATGTACAATGGAAATACATCTATCATTAATATTTGGATAATAATATCTAAAGACTTTTTTTAGTATAACTTTCAATATCTGAAATTTACTGGACAGACTAATTTAAATTCACATAGCAAATATTCGTATCTAAAAGCGTAATTGAACACAACTTTTTTTTTGGTATAACCTTCAATATCTAAAACACATTAACTTAACTAATTTAAAATTATGTCACATAAAACCACTAATAGGGAAGTGGCTCTTTATTCGAATTTTTTTCATTCCTATAGCTTAATTTGATTGTCTTATCATCTTACCATAATGTTTAGTATGTAAAACAAAAGTTGGAAGCTGGTGTTGGAGTATTACATACTAATTTCTTATATTTCATTTAACAGTATTGATTTAAAATTAATTGAGTTAATACTAGATAATACCTCCCGAAATGAGCAAGGAAAATGCACGATAGATTTCAAAATCCAGAGTCCCTAGTTGTGTAATTTCAAGGATAGAATAGGGGTAGAATTGAAAGAGAGAAGTACTCTCCTTATACAACCTGTCACCCATAAGTTTACAGGTTGGCAATGCACTGCCCTATGCTGCTATGATGCCAAATAACAACAAACTCCTAAAATCAACCAGGAATTTAATGAAATGATAACTATTCATTCGTCCTTAATTAGAGATTTTGGATTTGAATATCCCTGAGTGGACTCACTTTTGTTAAAAAATGTTTTATCTTCAGTGTAAATTTTTTTGAAGTGAAGTTAAATTTAGTCAAAGGATACCGGATACCGATAAAAAAAACTACTAAAATCAAATTCAAAAGTCACCTCTTTATTTTTCTTTTTTTAATTTTTTCAATGCTAAAATAGTGACGTGGCTTGCTGGTTCAATACTCGAGAGTACAATTTCATTATCACCTCCTATTTATACCTCCCCCATTCTCCCTTTTTCTCTACGTTCAGTCTTCTCTAACAAGTTTTCTTAATTCCCTCTCCACTCTCACCAACCGAGTCTGAATCGGATCTAAGCAAAAATGGGTATTTGCACTTCGAGTGAATCTACATCTATTGCTACAGCAAAATTGATACTACAAGACGGAAGATTACAAGAGTTTCCATATCCAGTAAAAGCTTCGTACCTGTTACAAAAAGATCCATCAATATTCATATGTAATTCCGACGAAATGGATTTCGGTGATGTCGTTTCTGCCATAAGTGCCGATGAAGAGCTTCAACCTGGTCAACTTTACTTTGCTTTGCCGTTGAGCAATCTGAAACGTAGGCTTAAAGCTGAGGAAATGGCAGCATTAGCCGTGAAGGCTAGTTCTGCATTGAACAATTGTGGCGGTGAGAAATACGGTTGTCGCCGTAAAGGTTCAGATTTCTTAGTAGAAAAAAAGGGGAAAGGGGAAGATAATAACGGTTCCTCGGCGGCGGAATTGAGAAGAGCGAGGAGTATTGGTGGTAGTGGGAGGAGAGGGAAGTTTACGGCGAGGTTAACTGCAATACCTGAGTAGAGTTTTAATTTTTGGGGGAAAACAAACTGTTCAATTTTTATTTTATTTTCATTTTTGTGAATATAGTAGAAAATAGTTGAGGTTAATATTCAAGATCTGCTCTCTGATTAGTGGGTGGTTCTTCAAAATCCGGCATCTACTTTTTTGTTTTTAGAATAATGTTTACTTGTTAGCCAATATGGGGTTGTATTACAATTTTACCTCTAGCTCGAGGAGACAAGTCTTAATTTGCATGATTTATTATCATCTTCAATATACTTTCTTCTTAATTAATAGTATACGGTATAAACTATAAAATGTCTATTGTTTTAATCGATTTTAAAAAAAAAAACTAAGATGTTAATTTAGATCAAGAGATGATAAAGACAAAGGTTGGCGTCTTCTAAACTGTCTCACTCACACCACCTACGTACGCTATCATCTGACTTATCATGGCGACGAGCATGAATTAAAATGTGGAATATTGCTATTCATGGTGTATTCCAAAATGTGTAATTGCACATTGACATCTTGAGCTTGGACAACATAACATGGGGGTAATATTTTGGGTCTAGTTATGATACAATAAATGAATCTTGAGTCTAACTCATGAAGCTGAAAACTAATTTAAGAGAAAAGAATTGTCCAAGATCAACCAAATAACTCATGCTCATCCGATCCGAGGTGGGACTCCAACACTTGTTGACAACGATAAATCAAGCAGGGCTAAGGTCAGATTCCGTTGTTTGACTTGGTAGCACATGAATTCTAGACATAACAGATATTACAAGGATTATATATTATAAACATATAGTCTATAATTAGCTAACATAGTAATAATTTGAATGTTTAGAACCATGTTAAACTAATCTATATGTTGTGAAGGGACAGTTCAATATGATTAAAAAAGAAACTACGATTAACGATTTGAATAGCAAGTCATGAACTAGCTAGCTCACTCCAGTGCTCTTGTTCTTTATGTTCCCTATTCTTAAGTCTTAACTATTGATGAAGGAATAAAAAAACTAATCTAAATGAATGGGATGAATTATTGCAACAATTTGTAGGGTCAAAGAAAGGAAAATATTATATGAAATGTGTATTTGCAAAAATTGTCGTGGGAAAAATAATATTTTACTTTCTCCCACCACTACAATTATCATGCTAAAACAATAGGTGAGAATAAATTGACATAGCTATGTGTTTAGAAGGAGTTGCCTTGGCTAGCTAGCTAATCTTAACATTCTTACAGCTGGAACCATGTCACAGTCATTACCTACATTTTATATTTATCTTATTCCTTTTGATCATGATGTGGAAATTACCATAGACTAATAAATTAACTTCAACTTTCAAGTGAGTGAGCAACAAATAATGTGACAATACATGACTTTTTACCCATACAAGTTGCATTTTGGAAAATTTTGACTTTCGAGTACCTATCCAACTAACTAATGAATTATTCATATTATATATGACATATGTTAAAATGAAAAAAAAATGGGGACTATTTCCCATAATTAGTAAAGCAAGTTGCAAAATGGTAGTGAGACTAATTAATACTATCACTATATAGGTAAGATAAATTTAATTAAGCAAATTAAATGTGATTGGTTAAGGCTGGACCCATTTCTGTTGATATGCATCAACTCTATTATCATTACATCACCATCAAATCTTTGGAGAAAAAAAAAGGCAAAGCCAGCTAGGAGAATCCGATGCTTCACGTATTTCAAGTAAATGGGGTTTTTATTTTATTTTTACCATGCAATTTTATTCAAGTCTAGGGCAAAGCCCTTGTAAAATTTCATGGCACGTTTTTTATTCCAACATATATAATTGGCCCATACCAATGCAGGACTGGGTAGTTCAATCCATCATGCAACAGTAGTGTACTTTTGGAAGAACACAACATGTGAATCCCAACAATACATAACATTTTAGTAGATCTAGATTTTGTTGCTACAAATCTTATTGTCTAAACTAAATGTTTATAATTGATCTTATAATTAGTACATAGATGCATGGTTCTAGAACCAATGTATTATGTATAGATATAATTTGAGTGGAAGACAAGACAGTGAATACTTCTGCACATGTTATTGAATTTTATACATTTATAGTGCCATTTTGGCTCTCAGTAACGCAAGTTTGTGCATTTTGATGCTTTAATTTATTTAATTTGCGATTGACATTGTACTGAGAAGTACTATATCTACATGCAAGGATGCTAGCTAATTGATTTGAATGATTCTAAAGTGACGTAGAGAGTTTGAACACCAATACAATTTAATTTATATATATTAATCAATTTGTAACTTGAAAAATATTAGCCATATATATTGGAGTATTTGTTTAAAAATAAAATTGTTGGAGAAAAGCTATTGGATCGGATCCCGCCATAATGGAGTGTTAATTAGTATATTAGTTCATTAACTTGTTTCCACTTTTCCTTCTTGTTGGGTATATGGACAAAGTCGAACATTAGTAGCTGAATTGGGAAGCTAATATAAAGGGTGAGATATGTGAGGCCTTTTAGAGAAAATCGTGCGAGTTTGATCCAAAACGGACAATATCACACCATGTAAGAGTATCTTTGGTATATCTGAGCCCATCACTCCTGCACCTTATCTATAATGTATAAATACACCATTATGATTATTGGGAAAATGAAGGTTTTTTCACCTTAATATTACATACAGTACTTGGGATTCATTCCCTTGGTGAGGCGATTTCCGATTATCGGTGACTCAAGTAATGATTATTACAAATCCGCTTTCGCAAAAACAAACAAAAAAATTCGTAAGTCTCCTAGCTAATATATATGAACAGATTAAAAGCTCGTTGAATTGCCACATCAGTGTATACATACAGTAAAATCCAAGAACAATGAGGTGATGTTATAGTGTCCGATAGTGCAACTTGTAGAAATTCTATTAATTTAATCGGAATATACTGATTGTGCAAAAAATGTGTGGACCGTCACAAAGTGAGCCATTCTTTTAGTTTCATAAGAATAATAGTAAAGTAGGTACAATATGTTTGACAAAAACGACAAACAACTTTTGAACTTTGATGGGATCGATGAATAATGTTTATAACGCTTATCGCGAATATAATATCTACCTTTATTAAATGGAGATATATATAACATCGCTTCGAAATCGGTAACCATAGAACATGATCATATAATCTCATTGAAACCTTAAAATCTTTTCAACGAACAAAAAAGCTAAGTTGATCAACAATAAGGGCTTTTTGCTATCTACCACTTACAAATAGTTAAGTTATAATAATGGAGATATATAAAGGTAAAGGCAATTTCTATGGTCGGGTCCCAAGATTAATGCGTTCTGAAGATCAAACATCCTTTTCACTTGCCAGATTTTATATATTTCACATTATTTAATCCTTTCTAAGTTTGTAATAATATTCTTCATGTCTTGTCGTATTGTTTGGTTTTTCTTTTAACGTACGTTCCCCCTAGTAAATATTAGTTCAATGCATGGTTACTATTAGTGAATCAATGAAATAGCCATGTGAAGATTTGAATCAGAGTTTGAGAGACTTTAATTGCCATGATGTGCCTGTTAGCTTCAACAAAAAATGTATGGGTATATTACAAGGTGGTCCGTCCTTCCTTATCCCACACCTAAAAAAGTTCAATTTCTTCAACCAATTTAATTTCTCTATCATATTAGATGGGCATGTTTGTAAATTGTAACACCAGATACGTAAGAATCTACTCTAATTTGTGCATTCATAAAAGATGAATCACGTACACAGTTGTATATACCGAGTGATTTGCCGAACCGTAAGGTCTATTCTAGCAATCTCTACATAAAAATTTAAAATTAAAAACATATAGTCACGCATATAAAATAAGCATCACTATCATAAATGATTATCACTAAACATACACTAGTGTAAAGTTGTGAATCCTCCTTTATTTATTTATTAAAAAAATAGTACTGTGAACAACACCTCCCTTGTCATTTTCCGCTTATCCAATCACCTACTTTATAATTTGCTACATAAAACTGTCTTCATGATTATATTTTTAATTAGCGTCGTCTGTTCACTGATTAAATATTAATTATAAGTCATTTGTTTCTTCTTTGTCCAATTACTGGTTAATCTTCGCAAGTTCAAAACAATATCGGGACCGTTTGGTTTCATATAGGGGTGTACAAAACCAAATCGCAAATCGAATCAAATCGCAACCTGAACCAATCCGTAAAAAAATCCGACTAATGATTTGGTTTGACTTGGTTTGGTATTGGAAAAAAAAAAACCGACTATAATTGATTTGGTTTGGTTTTAACTAAAAAAAGTCAAACCGAACCGAACCAACCTGATATTACATGTATACTATTTTTAAAAATATTTTATACATAAAAATATTTATTATGATGTAATTTATAAATATTTCTTCAACTTTTTCATAGTTTTTATCTTTCAATATATTATTTCAAGTTTAAACTTAGAATTTTAAATGGTCCAATAAGTCTTTTTACAACCTATAGATATTAGTAACTCAAATAAAGCTCAAATCAATACAAATGTTAACAAAAGATTATTCAATCCAACACTAGGAATGACAATCATGTTAGATATTTATTCTTTAATTTTACATAAATATATAGACTAATTTATTTTTCGGTTTTAATATTTAGTCATGTAGTTATACTTATTAGACTTATTTTAGCATGACTTAATACTTTTGAATTTATGATTATTTTTATTATGACTTATTAATATGCAATATTTATTTTATGCGATTTCATTATATTTTTGGTTGAATATTTTATTGTCGTCAGTCACTTCATAAATTCCAAATACAATGAATATATTTTGTGTTATTTTTTTAAGAAATACCTTAGATAGTTGTATTTTTCTCGGACTAAAGAAATATTTGAAGCACAAGTTAATTATATTTTGTATGAGACTTTACTGGAAAAACCTGAAAAACCCGAGGAAATCGGAAAAATCCGAAAAAACCCGAGGTTGGAAAACCCGACTTTTATTGGTTTGGTTTGGTTTATAAATTTAAAAACTCGACACTAATGATTTGATTTGGTATTTAAAAAATCCGAACCAACCCGGTCCATGTACACCCCTAGTTTCATATATGAAGTGTGATAATACCGGCATAAAGTCTAGCAATAATAATGTAGTGTTTGATTGTCCATTTGATATAATCATACATAAAATTAGCAATGCAATGTTTGGTTGCTATTTTTGTTGCTTGCATAAATAATATTTACGCAAGTTGTGCATGACTCTATGTAGTATTATTTATGTAGGACAGAAAGTCGAAGAAGAATGCAAGTAGAAATACCTGGATTATGATACTAACTGTGCAAAATAGCCTCATGTGTTAACAATTTTTAAACATAAAAAGTAATAATGAATCCACCAATGTAGTCTAGATCAGAAAAACCAAAGAAATTGCCTGCTGAACTTATTTAATGACCTGAATGAATACTAGTACTAATAGTAATAGCCTAAAAGGATACACTATTTATTAATGGCGGCAATGGGGTTGTTCCTTTAATTAATAAAATGGTGCAGTTTTGCAGCTGACAGAGCAAAGCAACTTCAGCCGCTGAAAATGAAGGCCCCTGGATTTTCGTATGAATCAGTTTGACCTTTAAACGCTGATATATACAGAATAAGCAGCTGAAAATTAAAATATATTAGATACATGTATTTGTGTATCTATAAACTCTAGCAGTAAGCATTTTCTCAGTAGAGATGATAATAAATATCTAGCATACACATATAACGTACATACAACATATATTTTTAGGTGTTGATTCCTCCATATACTTTGCATACCCTTGACATACAGTTTGAAAATATATACGTTGGATCTAATTGACCGGTCACATATACAATTGATTTTTTCACATACATCCAACTTCTGCTTTAAAGACACATATATACACATATAATTAAAATAAAATATTATATTCCCACGATTTTGATTAGGATTAGATATTGTACGCACACTAATACAGTATATTTTGCTACATTTTAAATAGAAAATGCTTCTGTCCCTTGAAAAATAAAACAAAATCTTGCTGCGTTAATATAGCAACGTATGAAAATTTTCCCGAAAGGATTTACCGCCAATTGGGCTTCAAAAGTAACTTGTCCAACGTAAGAGATGGCCCGGCTCTGATTTTATTTGATACTGGGCTTTAAGATTCGTCAAAATTGAAAGGAAGGCCCATCTCTGGTTTTATTTGATATTGGGCTTTAAGATTGGATTGTCCAATGTAACGAAGGGGGAAGTGCCCACAAAGGAAAAATTACTTGGGTGAGTACTTTTTAGGGACAAGGACATAAATATCACTTGTGTGCAAAATATTGTCACTAAATGGCCATCGAATTTATATTCCAAATTGTAGTCATTTTGGCATTTTATCGCTTCAGCCTTTTGCTTTGCCTTTTCTTCTTCTTCTTTTTTCGATAGTTTTTTTTCCTGTTTTTGTTGCTTTGTTTTTTTTTTAAAAAAGTGCTATTATTATTATTATTTTTTTTAAACTGCTCTTTATTTATTTATTTTTTCAAAAAACTGCACAATTTTTTTTTTAAAACTGCTCTTTTAATTTATTTTTTTTAAAAGGAAAAATTGCTCTTTTATTTTTTAAATAATTAAATATAGTTTTGTAGTTTTTTTTTACTCAATAGGGTGGATATAATTAATGATACAATTTTATATAATAATGATACATTTTCTATACATATTCTATACTGATACATATTTTATAGAAAAATGATACAATATTTATACACATCATATGCAAATATACATTCTATACAATAATTATATAGTTTCTATACACATTCTATACAATAATTATACAGTTTTTATACACATCCTATACAATTTCTATATAAATCTTATACAAATACGTATTCTATAAAATAATTATATAATTTCTAGACGAATTGTATTTCATTGTTAAAATAAATAAATAATGATACATTTTCTATACGCGTCCTATAAAATATACATATTCTATACGATAATTTTACAATTTTTATACAATTGCATTTAATTGTAATAGAAAATGGCATTTTTTAATAAAAAAAATGCAACAAAAAAAAACACAAATAGAATATTTAAAAACTGGGCCAAAATGGTCGAAATGGGCCTAATTTGGAATGGCTATTTGTGGGAAATAAAATGGCCGACTGGCTATTTTATGGGCTAAGATTAAAAGGGCTAATTTGGATGGCATTTATTTGTCATAATGGACAGCCCATATCCTTTTGCCTACTTTTTAATAAATAATTACTATTTTTAGCGATTATTCTTATTTAGGAAAAATTACACCACATATTATTTTAATACTTTAAATTACAAGTTATACATGTACTTTTTCTTATTTACAAAATCAAGCTTTTAATTACAATTCATACCAATTTAGATAAAAAGTTATATTTTTACTGTATTATTTTTTTTTAAATTTTTAATGAAAGAAAAAAATTAATTTTACTTAATGAATGATTAGGATATTTATTAGAAGAGTTTTAAATGGAGAAAAAATCCCTTATTTCTCTCTCTTTATTGTCCTACCTTGATTATTTTCACCAAGGAATATGGTTTCAAATTTGATATCAACAGAATATTAATTCATATTTTATTTATATTTTTTTTTATACATTTTTCATACAATAAATGATAGTCCAAGTACATTTCTTATCAATAAATTTTTGTATGTGAATGTGATATTAAATATGATATGAATGGAATATTAATAAATATTCTGTTGAAATCAATTTTAATATCCTTCCCATATACTAAATTATAGTCTATGTATATTTCCTATTAAAATATTTATATTTGAATATGGTATTAAATTTGGTATCAATGAAATAACGAAGAAGAATCTGTTAATTCACGATGAATTTTATTTATCTGGGTAACTTTGGGAGAAAATCTGTTTGAATTATGAAAGAGTAAAAAAAGGAATAACAATTAGGAGAGAGATATGTGGATGATTGATATCCTTATTTAACCACCAACTATTTTTTAGGGATAATTGTTAAATTAGTTCTAATTTATTAAAATATGGATCTGTATATTAAATTCTTTATAGTTTCCATTTGATCGTAGCTTCGAGTTCAGGTGACGTACTATTAAAATGCTTTAATCCTTTTTACTATTTTGGTATAATTTGTTAAAAAACTATTGGTATGAATTGAAAACTAACAAATTATGATATAACTTATAATAAAGAATCTTATATTGTGTATATATATATATTTTTCTCTTATTTATTATCATCTATAGCAATACATAGCAATATTATGGTAAATCTGCATTATGTATTAAAAGTAAATTATGCATGCAATATAGATGTATTATAAGTGTTTTAAAATGTATTATGCTTGGTTAGTAAGAATTTGACACAATGTATTATAAGTATATTAAAGCGTGTGATAAATATATTATCCATGAGTAAAACTTGTATTATATGTGTTTTATAAATTGTTCTCTGCAATAAGTATTAAAATTGTATTATTAATGTATTATAAGTGTCCAGTGGAAAAAAAAATGTTATTGCTATAGATGGTAAATATTTTCTTAACATAGCATATCTATGTAAGTTTTCCTTGCAGAAATACCTGATTTTGGTTTCACTTTTTAAGTTATATCCTAGATTTATTAATTTTTGCACGCCTATTAATTTCGAAACAATTTTAGATATCGTGTCAGAAATTAGGCTTGACAAAGCAAATATTTAAAGTTGTATATGGCTGAAATTCAACCATTTTTTGGAGCTCACTCATTTTTGTTGGTCTTCTTCACCAAGCAACAACCAGGGGCGGATCCACGTGTATGGTTCCGGGTGCTCGAGCACCCATTAACCTGGACGCGAACCATTTTTTTTATATATAAATTTCTTAACATTTGGATATAAGAGTTGAATAGCACTCACTGGTTAAATGTGTGGGCAGGTGCTTTGGTTGAGTTCCAGAATGTGAAGTTCCTTGTTTGTTGTAGCAACAGGGTTCGTTTCCCAATTGAAACATTCTTTTAACAGCACTTCTCTTTTTTCTCCTACATGACTTTTTCTTATCTTTTTTACCGAAATATATTTTCTTCTCCTCTTTTCTTTTACTTTCTTTGTTCACTTTTTTCAATTAGTTTTTAACTTTTTTTTTTATTAATGTGTTCGAATAAGTTTGCACTTCTATTTTATGATCATAGCAACTTTACGTAAAGGAAGATGAGCACTCATGACTCAAAAATCCTAGATCCGTCACTGGCAACAACAATAGGTATCAGGTAACTCTGTTCATCAAGGCTAAAACAAATGAGAAGAAATCACCTAGTATTTTTATCTACGTTGGAAATTGAACCTAAGATACCTCATGACTCTCAACCACTTCATTGACTACTAGGCTGCACCATTGGGTGCTCGAGTACATATTAAATAGTCGTGTCTAAATAAAATACCCTTGAAGTTCCTACTGTAACGCGATGCTCAAGCATGTTTTATTGAAAAGAAATTATATTTTTTAAACAAAACAAAAGCAAAATAACCCTCTCCCAACAAAATTAAAACAAAATCAAAACAAAAGCAAAATAATAATCTTATCCAAACACGTTAAGATGCAACAAAAATTTCCTCCAAAGGAGGATGTAGCATATAGACGTCGAGTTCATCTGAACTCAATGTTTTCGATGTAGAATATAAGTTTATAGATAAAAATCCACGAAAATTGCAATAAATATAAATATAAATATAAATTCATACTATAATCATATAATGGGTTAATGCTAAGAACCTTAAATGTTAGACTCTGATTTCCTCCAATCTCTCTATTTTCACTATGTACTTTTGAATTTATCTACAAATGATGACTGTTATATTTTACCTTATCCTCTGTGGGAGAAAAAATAAAATATGCTGCAAACCAAATATTAATACGTAAATAGGCTGCATGGGCATTAGAACTAGGGGAGAAACCTTACTAGTGATACAACTTTCTTCAAAATCTAAAATTATTGCTTTTTATAAATCCCAGTGGTTCGACCCTTCCCCGGTCTCCCCGCATAGCGAGAGCTTAAATGCATCAGGCTGCCTATTTTTCCCTTTGTCTTTTTGACCCCAGACAAACATAATCACTTTAAAATACAAAGATAGTTGAGCAATGAATATGAATTAGATTTATGTACTTGACTGAAACGCAGAATTTGCTTGTTCTTGCACACAACTAGGCTTTGCTCTAGTAGCAATAGCCAAAAAATGAAGGGCACCTTCCACAAAGACACAAAATTACAGCAACTTTGATCATCCTCCATTCTAACCCAAACTACCATTCATTTATACAAAGGGGTGGAAAAAGAATTGAGACCCCTTTCAAAGAGAAAAGGAAGAAACAACCAGATCCTTCGATTAAGCTTAACATACCATTCAACGCAGTCATTTCACCAGGTCCTTCATTATTAGATACCGGAAAGCAAAATTATATGGAACCCATTCAATGTTCTTGCGGCCCTTTCCCTGTGGAATCTTCTTAATGCTTCTTCTAAGAGAATCTGGTAAAGATTGCTGGACCATCTCCAACACACCGGCAGGACATAGGGCAGAATCCTTAGCAAACGACTCCACAACTTTTGGCAAGACTATTTTCTGATCCTTCTTCACACCAAAGGTAGCCCTGATATAATCTTCTTTTGCGACTTCAAGCTCCTGTAATACTCTCTTGGGTGTATAAACTCGAACCTGACAAAAACAATTGACCCCCGTTAGACAAGCAACTTTAATCATTAATCATCAGGAATTGTTCTCACATGGTTACAAAATATTGTCATCTCTTTCTTCTTCTCAATCATTTAGTTCAAAAGAAGAGAATAAAACTAGTCTCCGAAGATATTTTAGCACAGAGCTGGGGCTGGCATCAGAACAATGACAAGATCCAAACTTAGCCAAGAACTTGATTATGGAAATTGGCCTCCACATCACTACTACTTTAACTATCTTTCTAAATGCGTGACGCATTTGCATAGCAAGAGCAACTATTTTCATCATCAGTGAATAGATGTCGAGCAGATCTTCACAAGTTTTTAGATGGAACTTGATGTATATTTCTAGCTTTGTGATAAACAGAAAGCAGTAGTTTAATGACATGCTCATGAGAAGATAGTGAGGAGAATATTATGGCCAATACCGCGGGATCTGAGTGGTTGCCTGAGCTGAGTGCAAAATGCAGAAGGGGTTCTGGATGTTCAATAGCATATGCTTGTCTTTCATCCCCCGTCTTGAATTTTCCTTTAGAAGAAAGTAACAAGCGAAGCCACTGCATCCAGAATGAATGTTATCAGCATTTCAACTATCAAATCCTCCACGACCAGTAGAACTAGAGATGTGCCAAGAACTAAAAATACTAGGCTGGAGTACAGACATTTTGACTACAGAAGTAAATAAAGATGCTAAGAGCCTGTTTGGATTGGCTTATTTTAAGTGCTTTTAAGCCAAAATAACTTTTAAGCTTTTTTGTATAAAATTAAAAAGTGCTTTAAAGCCAAAATAACAAAAATAAGCCAATAGTCATAAGTTAAAAATCCTAACTTATGACTTTTGGCTTATAAGCTCATCCAAACAGGCTCTAAAGCTCTTGGGATATACTTCAAGGAGAATATATGTTTCAGGTGTAGTTATTGATTGTGTAGCTTAGGCCATAACTGTTGCACATATACATTAACATTAAATGGTCATCCAACAAGAAAATAGCTTCTGAAGTATACCTGTCCTGGTCTGGACATTCGACATCCCAGGATAGAGTTCTGTATCACATCTGCACTTACTACATGGCCTCCAACATTATATGCAGCCTGAATTAAGTAATAAGGTAAGACAACATCTCCACCAAGCAACTCTTAGCCAAATAAAGAGGTTTATTTACTAACCTTCAAGAGTAGAAATATTCTCTTGACATTGTTTTGGGGGATACCATAAGCTAAAAATGCCTACACAGAAATAGTAATACTCCACCATCAGCTAAAAGTAGATATTGACTTCATAGATTCTAAGACTATAACACTGACGCTCTAATTAATGAGGAACCTTACATGCATCACCAATGCATTATGTACGTTAATCCAGAATGCAATCTTCTCTTCGTGAGTCAACTTTCGTGGATCTATTTGTTCTAGGCGAGAAATAAGTGACCTGCAATAGACATCTCAATGAGCACTATACATTAAGAAAGGGTAAACTTGTGGCATGAGGTGCCTGAATCTCAAATGTACTCACCTGAAATTCTGCAACATTGGTTCAATATCCCCCAATTTCTGAGTATCTCTATATACACACTGTACTTCAACCATTGTGCTGTAAGGTCCACTGAACTCCTTCAACCCTTCCACATGAAAAGGATTGTCCAACCGAACATCAAAAGATGAATCATTCCTAAATCCTGGACTCCATATGTCTTTTGGAGAAAATGCACTTATGGAAGACAAGGATGAGGTTGGCGATGAAAGACCAGGATTTGTCAGTGGAGGATCAGCAAGCTTGCAATATATGGTGCACATGCACTTTATCATATCCTCAGACAGATTGTTTGGTGTCTCTGGAACGTGATCAGAGATACGGGTGCCCAGATGCTCTGCCAAACTGATTACATTTGAAGAAGCATTTTGTGCATACTGCAAAGAAGTCATAAAAGAGAGACTCAAATTTTAAGCTGTTAATTGTACTGTACAAAAAACACTTCTAATACATCTAGATGCAATAATAATACAAATACTCCTTCCAACAAATAGCAGAAAGTGCAACGAGAATTCATCTCCCTGATGCAAATTACCTCCATCATAGATAACGGTTGAGAATGACAAGCTCGCAATGTTTTGCCCAGTGTTTCTTCTGGTGGGGAAGCTCTGCTCGACAGAGCAGAACGCTGAGATAATGACGAATGGCTTCGATGAACTCCAGATTCGTTAATTTTGTCTTCCGCCATGCTATTGGTTTCTTTCCACGGACATAATTCTGATTGACTATCAACTCGAGAAGAAGATTTTTCCCTTTTCAACATCACATCAGAATTGGAGAAATCAAGACGCCTTCTTGGGGTACTTATAGGAGATTTTAGTTTATCATTTTTTGTGGGAGGAGACAAGGATGAGATTTGTTGATCAAATGCTTTCCTGTATAGTGAGAGAAGATATTGTTCCAAATGCCCAACTTCCAATTCTAGTACTGCGATATCTCTAATCAGTTCTGTGGCTGGCTGAAATCAGTTGAGAAGAGTATAATCAACAAATGACAGGTTAATGGATCAATTAAGATATAAGGAAATAACCCAACAACAACCATGAGCCTAGCAGAAACTAGCAACAACAATAGACTACTTGAGCCTTACAATACTAAATCAGCTTCACAAAGAGTTTAATGTGTGAAGTTCCCAAATTTACACACACTCAGAGAGCATACGTCAAGCTAATAATATGTGCACATCACATATCTAAAATCAACCTCTTCAAATAGGAAGTACCTCAGATATATAACATATTATAGTTCTTTTTTTTTTTTTTGAGAACAACTTAAGTGAGAAACTTCAAAATTTGCATCCAGAGGATGCTAAAGATTACAACATAGTATAGTTCATTTTAAAACTACACAGAGGAGAAGGTGGTACCTTAGGTATCGAGGTCACTTCATTGACCTCTTGAGAGGATTTATAACCTAATGCTTTCTCAAGAGCACATCGAACTGCAACTTGATCATGTAATCTTCTCTCCAGCTGCATTATCTGCAGAGAGATATGGTTTTACCCATTAACATTAAGAATCTTTCCAATTCACCAGCGTGAGCAAATAAATCATCTATGTTAGGCTACCTCTTGCCTCAGAGAACTTTGAATTTCAGCCGAGGATGATTGTTTCTTCTCGCTCACATTACAGTCAGTCCCGTGCCTCGTATCCTAGTGTAAATAAAAAATTGTCGTCAGATAGTTGCAAAAGCTCGGTATCGCGAGGCCTTTGTACGTATTTCTTTGTTCAGAAGATAGAATTAGCAATGGAGATACTGTAGAGAAGGAAAAAGAATATTGGAAGCAAGGTAGAAGATCACCCTTTCTGTTCTACTTTTTATTTCCTTTTCCAACATTTGACATTGTAAAATTTCACTCAGAGTATAGCTTGGGGGGGCCTTTTTAACATCAAACACAAGAAGGAAGCTTCCTTACCAACTTCAATAGATTAGAGGCCTCTACAGAATGATCCAGGATATTCTCCTCTAGTTCTGGTTTAACTGGGAAGCTGCCATTGCAGAAAACACATAAAAAGCTAAGATTGAATGAAACAGTAGACATCACTCAAGAAATCACATGTAGGGAAGATTTAGCCGCCGGATAAAATCCGGACTACACCAAGGACTTCTAAAATAAAACACTTGCTTTATGCAGAGGAACTAAAGAAGTACTAGGATTTAAGAACAGAAGAAAACGGCATGAATGTTAGATTCAATAGTTCATGTCATACAAAATAGCCCTTTTCCCCCTTTCCCAATTTTGCAGCAATGCCGAACCCAGAATGGTACCAAGAAAATTGCAAGAAACGCCAGTTTGTTAAGCAAACACATAGTTGCATAGATGTGATTTAGAGGGGCTCTTCTTCTTTTTTTTGTACAAAACCACTATTATCTACCACTAGGAACATACCCAATAATCAAATTTTCCAGTTAACCAGACCCCAAAAGCAATGAACGAAAAAATAGAGATTACAATACAAGAATAAATCCAAAGGCTACCTCTTGGAACGCGTGTGTTTAGAAGATGTGACTCTATTTCCAGGCAATTTACAAGTGCTAAACCCTTCAAACTCCATATCTGCATCAATGAGAATAAAAAGCTTGCCCATTAGCCATCAAGAACCTAATTTTCTTGGCGAATGCATAAATGGGAACAGCAAAAATGGATCAGAGATTACTCACCATCTCATACTTCAAACAGGTAACTACCAAAGATCAGATTTTTGGAAGATGGAAACAGACCCACAGGTCCTAAAAACCCCAAACAGGCCTTAAAAACCTCAGCTTAAAATAAAAAACCCAACTTGTCCCTTACTCAGGCCACACTCTCAAATGACCAAGAAAAGGCAGCCCTTTTGACCAGGAGTTGAAAGTATAGGTAGCAGATGCTCACTTTTGCTCCAAAAATCTGCTATTCCCACGTTACCAATATAGGGGAAGGTGAAGAAGGGAGCTTTTGCCACTGAAAAAAAAGAGTAAAAGAGTGACAGGAGTCTTCCTACTAAAGCTCTAAAATGTCAAAGGGTATCCAAAAGTAGGTATATTTACTTGACAATAAAGAAGTTGAGTGAGTTCATAAAGGTCAGAGATTTCGGAGGAATAATAAAAATGGTGGCTCAAACAGAATAAAGGGTTTAACTAAAAAAAAAAAAAAAAAAAATTAGAAACAAACCAGATGGATTATATAATTTTACAAGTATTGACAACCCATTTTTCCACATTCGTTTCACTTGTTGGTGAGCTAGTGGGAGTTGTTGACCGGCCCCTTCTCACTCCTTTGTCCCACACCTTGTATACCTTGTATACCTCTAATCCCCAAGTTCAATCACTCTATTTTTCTATTTGTGTGTTTGTGTGTGTGTGTGTGTTTGAGGGTAGCTAATTTATATATAGAGTAATGGGATATACATTAATTTAACCATGATTATATGATAGTTATGCGCAATCAAACGCGTGTTAACTGTCATTCATCTGTTGATTTATATCCCGTTAATTGTAGTAATTTGAATTAATTTGTATAATACTCTATGCATATCTATTGTAAAACACTCAATGCGGATAAATTTTTGTTTGTATGAGTAATGGTGGGGGAGGGGTATACATAGATGTACATCGAGTATTACACAAATCAATTCAAATTACTACAATTAACTGAATAATAAAATAAAAGATATATGTTAGTTAATCGTGGTCAAATGATAGTTATGCAGAGTTAAAAAATGTATTAATTGGCATTCATCTATTGATTTGATGTAAACATCTAATGCGAATAAAAATTTATTTGTATGAGTATTTGGAGGGAGGAGGTTAGCTAATTTATAAATACATAGATATACATCGAATATTTACACAAAACAATTCAAGTTAACTAATAATTATGCATAGTCAAACATGTGTCAATCGTTATTCTTCTATTAATTTGATGTAAATATTGAATGCCGATAATTTTTTATTTGTATGAGTATTGTTGTGGTGGGTTGGGGTGGCTAATTTACATATCCATAGGTCATAGCTCAAAACGTATTTTCTACACAAAGCCTTTTTGATGGAAAATTGAGCCTTTCATAGGTTGTTTTGAGGTCAACAAAAAAGTTGTTTACTAGAAATTAGAAAATTATAGGACCCATGGCACACTTAATTAGGTATTTCGTGTGAATTCAACCACTCATATATAAAACTATATGCACACATGTATATGCATGTACTTATTATATTGACATTATTGTTTATTAGTATATGATTCATACCCAAGAACAACCAAATCCTTGTATATTAGGAATGAAAATCTCCACTAGCTTAGCTAATTAAGATTATTTCAGTTACTAAGATATCCAATTTCATGAGGACAGACACAAAAATAAAAAATAAAAAAATCCACCATTATAGAATCTTTTTGGAAATTAAGCTTTTCTAAAGAAAAAAAATTGTATCTTTGAGATTTACTTTTGCTTTTTTACTGATCTTGTGGAAATCATAAATCTTTTTTCATATTTAACCAGTGCTTTTTTCTAGAAGTACCAAATGCATTAACTTTTCTTGTCTTTACACGAGTACTGAGTAGGGTTTTTAAATATACCAAATCAAGTATTTCCTCCATTTATTTTTACTTCTCCATTATATTAGAAAAATAAATTCTTACTTTTACTTGTCTACATTAACATATTAAGAAAAATATTTTTTGTTTCATGTTTTAACCTTAACTTTAATTATTCATTCCCCAAATTTATTGAGATTATATATCAATTAATATAAATATTATGATAAAATATGTACTTCATGTATTACAAGAGAAGTGCAAAATTCATTATGGACAAATAATGGTGAATTAGGGGAGTATAACAAAGGAGGGTCAGTATTAATAGAAAGGTACCATGTCTATTAAGTTTTTTTTTTTCTTCACATAAGGCTAAAAGAAGAAGAAAAAGAAAGTAATGCCACACCTAAAAAGAGATGAAAGGTGAAGGAGGTTAAAGGGGACATTGGATACTTAAAAGGAAATGAAGTTTTGTGGGGTTCCTTTTGTCTAAATCTTCTTTTTATTAAAGGCTACTAATTAAGAGATACCTATATTGTCCTTGAGTACCAAAGAACTAATTGTTTGTCAATAGAATCCTCAAAATTAAAATATGGCCATTGGACATGGAGGGACCTTGACACTTGAACTTTTACAAGATAGAGACAAAACAGAAAGAAAAAAAAGGAGGAATACTATTTGCTAATGTAGTCATCAGTCAGGCCTTTGGTTTTTGTCCTCATGTCCAACTACTCATTAGAAAAGCTTCTTTCTTAATAGCTACTTGTGATAGCAAGAAAGGAACAGTTTTCCATAAATAATAAAATTGTATGGTATGGTTATGGTTCTTTACTGAGCTTTGTATAAGAATAATATTGAATATAATGTATTAATAATATTGGTATTAGTTATACTTGTATTAGTTATGATGAGATTATTCTTATAAAGTATTTGATTTTGTGTATTGAAAATAACATGCATTGCATAATTTCTAAAAAATAATAATTATTTACTTATAAAAATACCCTCCATAGATATAGTGGAAATTGGAAAGGATGTGGAAAAAGTTTTGAGGGGCAATTGTGTCTTTAACCATACTAATGCATGTGTTAAAACCTTTTGCATTTCTAATACCACGAATTTTCATGTATTAGTATACATACCTTAGTTATACATAGGTTGAAAAAGTATACCAAACAAGGTACTCAGGGGTGAAATGTGTTAATTTTGGGGCATGTGAATTCGTGGTCTCTCCGTAAAATTAAATATTTTATGTATAAATTTTATAAAATTAGTATAATATTATATGTTGATGCCCATGCTATAAGAATAAAAGGTGCACTTGGTTGAATGTTTAAGTTATTTGCCTAGAAGACTGAGTTCCCACTTAATACATTTTTTTCTCTACCAAATGACTCCTTAGAACATGTATAAAAAAATTTGTGACATTATTTTCTGCTTACTTACCGAATATAAAAAATACATAAGAAAATAATCACTTATTTTTCATTTCGTACCAAACACACCCTAATCAAGTCCAACATTTATCATTCATTAGTTTTAAGTCTTTAAGAGCATCACAAGAAAATGAAAACCTGTGGTCCTTGTTATGACTAATTAATGAGTTAAAAAAAGAAAATAAAGAGAGAGAAGGAAAGGAAAAAATGAAACTTCTATTTTATCTTATTGTCCATTTTTATCTGAACTGATTCGGTTTGGGCATCTCCCAATGTGCAGGGTAGGCAGAAGATAGTTAAAAAAAGTGTTTATATTATTACATAAAGAAATACTTATGATTTAGTGGAGCAAGTGAAGCATCTATTTTCAAAAAAATGAATCTGACAGACATCCCTTGTGATTTCATGAATACTTGAGCTGTTTATTCATATTCTGTAAATTGTGGATTACAAAAAATCAACATGCCTAGGTATTATCATGCTACCAAGATATTTTTTCTGAAATTTTATTTGGTTTCCTAGGCACTAAATTAGGTTAGATTCCCTTGCATCTTCTTGATGTTCACTAAAATACTTGATTTTTCAAAAATCTGTACTTCTCAAGAAACTCTCATCAGCACGATTCTAGTTGAAATGGTCAAACAAAGATTAAAAAAGAGCAGCCCGGTGCACAAAGTATCTCGCTCGGGAAGGGCCGCACAACAAGGAGCGTAATGTAGACAGTCTACCCCAATATAAGCATTAGTGATTGCTTCCACGATAAACAAAGATTAAACTAGACAAAAATTTAGAGTGTTTCACTGCTAATAGACAGTCATAGAAGTAAATAGACAGTTGCTGAAATTAACATTGTGGAAAAATCAAGAACAAAAATAATACTAGTTTTTTCACCAAATTCAATCTAAATGGTAGAATCAGACAAATAAGAAGTACTTAAACTTTAAAAGGAAGTACTAATTTGATTCAATGCAGTTACTGACTCCACATTCCAAATGAAGATCGAATAACATATGCTTAATTTTCTTGTCCTCATCAATGTTAACCAATTTTTTATACGTAACTATGTACATACCCTGGAGTTTAAATTAAGAAGTTGAAAATTAGTTTCCCAACTACTGGTCTACTACTGATTAGTGAGCTTTGTCATACTCCTATGTAAGTGAAAAAAATATAATGTGAAACACTAATTCAAGTTATTCATAGGATCGATAAAAACTATATGTACGGACAAGGGCGGAGTTAGGTAAGGTCGAGGAGTTCATCCGAACCTTTTTCGACGAATAATTATATTGTTTATACATGATTAAAATTATTTATTATGTATATACAATAGATGTTGAACCCCTTTCGACTTTTTCGTATTTTTCATATTTTAACCCCCTTAGTGAAAATTATGACTCTCCCACTGTGTATGGATACTACTGTCAAAAGATACTAGCTATCAATATATTCTAACTTACAAAGAGATTTAATTACTAGTAATTCTCTTTTAAGAGACCTGATTGTATAGATAATTTTTTATACTGTGAACGCGCGAATATAATTAAACTCTTTATTGATATGCCAGTAGCTCTTTAAAATTTCCATGCATAAGGCTGTCCGTAAAGCAATAGATGTGACAAAAGTCATTTATGATTACAGAGAAGAGTACAATCGATTTTTGAAACTAGAGGGAACAGTCACAGTTCTCTTGATGTGCCCATATTGTACTCATTTGGATTCAAAACTAAAATGAATCAGCTATTCTTGTTTTCACTTCATTTTCTTGATCAGTTGCTACTTATGAATCATGATGTGAATATCTCACGAGCCCTCTGGAATAGAGTCAGCAAACATAGAGACATTGTAAATAAACTTGACATCAACATTGGCTCCGACATGGAGAGAAAAAAATAAGGCTTTTTTGTGGGGCTGATTAGAGAAAGGTGTTAGAATCCCCATAAAGAAAAAAAGACATTAAAAAAAGGGAACTTTCCAAAAGGATTTGGACAAGGGAGTCAATGCCAATGATATAAGGGTGCAAAAGGCATCTCTTTAATTCTCCCAATGTTGTCCCCACAATGTAAATGTGTTTTTCTTTTACAGATACCGTAAGATGTTTGGATCAAACGCTTACCATCATGTCAAAAGTTATTGTTTATAGCAAGATCGCAATTTTATTTCTTAACTAAATCTATCAAGCAAGCGTTATGTTCGATCATGACTTCGACTCGATCGGGCAGTAAAACTCAGTATTTTTGAGATCGATTTCTACATATATGTATGAAAATATGTATAATGGATGAGTTACACTGATCTCAGTAGCTGCTTTACCGTTTGCGCAATATTTGTTAGTGTGCTGCTGCTACTGCTGCATTTTCTTCTTATCTATAGTCATTGGCCACTAGTAACCTCACTGCTGCTACACTGTTCCACTGCAGTGAGGTTACTAGTGGCCAATGACTATAGATAAGAAGAAAATGCAGCAGTAGCAGCAGCACACTAACAAATATTGCAGCTTAAAAAAATTGACCTGTTTAGTTGAACTGTTCCAAATTCCGATCGGATAGAGATAGTAATTTTTCACACATTCGTGGGTTGTTAGGATCTTTGGTTTATTATCAAGTTACGAACCTGCTATAGTATAGCAAACTGCATTGATGTGCAAATATATACGTAGAATCTTTACGCAATATATAACTTAAACGCTTATAGTAATATTTATATGGCCGCTAATATCCCTTAGAACTGGTGAGTGTTATGTTAATATTGCTGCTAATATTATACTGATATTATGTTGGTAACACAAGACTGTATTCCTGAAATGTAATTAATAAACTACAGTAAGCCAAATCTAAAGATTCAACTCCGTGATTAGTGCAGCTTGTGTTGCCACTTGCCAGGCCATGCACTGTCCAATAATAAAAAAACCTACTATTCAACTTAATATAATTAGCTGCTTCCTTTAATATTCAATTTATGACTTCAGATTGGTGGTAAAGTAGCAGATACAATCTGGTTATTGTGGTTGCATTAGCAACTAACAATGAAAGCATGATTTCAAAGTCCAAACAAAAAACATTAGCTATAATACTAGTATGCAAATTAATGTAACCAAAATGCATTTTACTTTATCAACTTGCTAATTGGTTCTACACTTAAAATGTTCAACAGTGCTCTCTGTCCTTTATAATGGGCTTTTCAGCCCATTAATCTGCCTATTCCAGGTCCAACAATGCTCTCTCGATTTATATATGGGAAGATTTCATTACAAATTGCTCTATGCTATGGTGTAAAATTCCCTTTATATGAGTTGCGCAAGATTCCAATTAAGGAAAGTGGTGTCATAGGAGGGTAATTATTTTTTCATCTTTAATCAAGATTTTAGGTTCAAGTTTTGAACATGACCAAAGATTTCTAAGCATGTAATTGCTTTTCGAAACAATAGAGTCTCAAGCAAATACCAAACACCCAAATTGAAAACCAAAAACAACAAGAATATTACTCCGGAACAATTGTTTTTCACCAAAAGTTACAAGTAAAGGAATGGAGGGAGTAATTCGTAAGATCAGACTAGGTCATGATACAAAAATTTTAAGAGAAAGTTCCTATATTGCGGCAGATGTTGCTGCTACTTCTTTTTATTTTCCCTTTTCTCAAACTTCAGGTCAATATGTTCTGAAGTTCAAATTTTCAGTTCAAAAATTCAGATATTATGCCTCAATGTTCAATTTTTCAGTTTAAAACTTTAGGACACTATGTTTTTAAGTTTAATTTTTTTTTCAGTTCAAAACATTAGGACAATGTGTCCTTAAGTTCAATTTTTCATTCAAACTTTCGTATTTTCAACTTTAATGTCTTAAAGTTCAGTTATTGTGATTTCAATTTATCCCATTGGATAACAAAGAAAGAATAAGGGTAATAAGAAGGGGGGAGAATAGTAATAGTGTCCAACTTATATGATTAAAGAGTCATGCTTGATTACGAGATGAAAATCCTTGTTGGTTCGAAAATTAAGAAGGAAAAAAGGGGGGAAATACTCAAAAGAGGCAGAGGAGGAGAAGACAAAGAGATGCGGCATTACAACTTTTTAAATGTTGGCTAGGTTTTAAATAATTTGCAAATTCTGATAAAACTTAAACAATAGCACAAAAATTGGCTATCCTTATGAACTTTGCCTTGTGACAGATAAGATCGACATGGGCAAGTGTATAGATAGCTGATTTGAGTACCCCTCCCCCCCCCCCCACCCACACACTTAAAGGCAGGTTTAACTATTTTAATTTAAATTTAGCCTCGTGAATTCGAGCTTCGTATATATTTGAAAATTAATTTGTCAAAGCCTAACTCACATAATTCGAAGCAAGTAAATTTTCGATTCTTTTTTCAAGATCAAATAGTAGTATATGATTTAATTACAAATTTGTAATTGAATCCCTGAGTGATTAAAAAACCTAACAAAAATTAGCCTATTGTCCTTAGCACCACAAATTGAATCGGCGCATACTTCCTCAAGGTTCTTGACGTTTTTGAAAGAAAAATGATTAAATCTTGTGAATCTGCTCCTCTGGCATTGATTTTATCAGCTTCCTTGCTACATATAGGCTTTTGCCTAAAGTTTGCCTATATTGATTATCAGTTAAACAATTTATAAGCATCAATCTATATATATATATTGCGGTGACGTGGCGCTCTCTATGACCATCATTCTTATTTATCTTTTTTCTCCTTTTTTTTTTGTTTTTTCAACTACTTTTTAATCATCTTTGTAACAATATTAAATGGCTCAATAATTAATAATCCACTTCTCCTTCTCTTAACATTTCACTATTGACATTTATCAGCCCACTATGCTTAAAGAAATTAATATCCAACCTTCCTTTATCATTTTTATCCTTTTATCTTTTTTTTCTTTTAGCTTTTCTACATCATTCTTTACAATTTTCCCTCTTTGTTATTTATTTATTTTACGTGTTATATTATTTATAGTGTTATACATTGCTCTTTCTTAACAATTTTCAAAGAAACTGAAAACTGTATGCGTGATTTTTTTGTGTGTTTAGAAATGGTTAAGGAAGAGTAGTTGTGGTCTCTATATATAAAAGTGAGATGACACCTTTTGTTTTGCCAGAAAACCTATTTTAACTTTTTTTTTCAATATAATTTCTTTTAATTATAAAATGTCAAAACACTACATATTTTTTAAAAAAAAATTCACTCACCTATTTAAGTCTTAACAAAAAGTAACTACCCCATTAATTAGATTTATTTGGAGCATTATTTCAATATACCTAACCTGCTGAGTATATATGGAGAAATGAAACGGCTATGCACTTTTCATTATAATAAATTCATTAAGAGGTATGAAGTTGAAAAGTTGTGAATTATGGAGGTAGGCTATATAATTACTTGTAGTGTGTTGGGCCATCACCTATTCCATCCATGAAATTCCTCAACATTCAATAATATTAGGAAAAGGAGAGATATCAAGTATAAAAGGAGAAATTTCTGGACGTGCTGCTTGAGAGTGAGTTTAGAAATGAATATGAATTAACAATTTATTTGTGATATTTTTATTTTCTCCATGTCTTTTTATTTGTTAACTTTTCTTATTTATCATGTTTTTGTATTCATTTTTTTTAATCGTAAAGAAGACTTTTTTAATCGTAAAGAAGACTCTCATCTAACCAAGAGATTATAGTTTCAACTATTGTATCTATACAAGTTCAATATTTTTGTATGTTTTCTACTCCCTGTTAACTTAGTTCAAAGTTAGTGACTTGCTATGATTTCTCTTAAACAAGATTAGTATTTAATATCATTAGAGTTACTTGGGTATGATATTTTGCTATTATTGTATCGATGGAGAGTTGCATCCTGTAACAATATTCCTACTTCCTCGCCTTACCTTGAAGAATTACGAAGCTATAAGTGTGATTATAGAAGAGGTGAATTGACACCTTTTTTTGCCAAAGACGTTTATTTTATTTTTTATCTTTCTTGTAATAATAAAATATTAAAAGTTTTAAATATTTTGATGAGAACAATAAAATTATTTCCTTTTTTGGGGGGCAGATTAGTAGAAGGAAAAATGCCAAAAAGCATCAAAATATATAACAATAACAATAATAATAAATTCATTGTTAATTTCACAAGTGGAGTCGAAAAAAAAATAACAAAAAGCATGGGCTTTAGCAAATAGAAACATCAAAAAAGAATTATTTTTTTATAAGAATAAAAATGCAGTGCAAGAAATATATATATATATATATATATATATATATATATATATATATAAAGGAAGATCATGAACCCGGTGACGTGGCGCTCTCTAAGGGCTGGATTCTTATTTATCTTTTTTATTTATTTTTTTGAAATTTCTTGGATTTTTTTGGTCATAATCTCATCTACTAAGCTAAATAAATGAGTTGGAAAGTAATTAGCTTTAGTAACGGCTTCTTTTTTTGTAACTAAACAAATTTCACGCCTCTTTTTGTAATAATGGTAAAGGAGTAATTACCATTGAATTCAGAAATAGTAACGACAAAAAGCAATGAAAACAAACATATATCTTAGCTTTGCCACTATTTGCTTGTGTTGCATTGAAAATTTAATTAGAAATTAAGAGTTCTGATTAATTTTAACTCTCCTAAAATAATGCAGTTTGTTTTTCAAGAGTTTCATGTTTTATTTGTCAATGGTAAGTCATGTTCTTTGTTTCTTTCCCTTTAAAGCATATATTTTTTCGTTCGGTTCACATTATTCATTTTCTGGAGCTTATATTGAAATTATTAATTTGTTCTTTTGTTCAAATACTACTCTCCGATTGAGAACTCAAAGATCGGTTGGGAAAATAAAAAAAAGCATCGAAAAGAAAGCAGTAAAGAATATTACCCGTGATAATATAAACAAATTTTTGGTATTGAGCATTTTATTATTTACTCCTCATATAAATTTTACACGCTTAGAATATATATACCTTGGTAAGTATAACTCACTATTCTTTATACCCACAAAGAAAAGCATTACATACTCCCGCGCGCAATGCAAAATTATTTCTAATTGAAAGATTTGAAAGATCGACAATCGTAAAAAAAAAAATCTAACATGTTTAATGATACTAATAAAAACTCTCTTACATGGTTAAAATGATTATATGAACTTCTAAATCAAGATATGAGGTAGATGTAGAGAGGTGTAGAAAAAGATCATAACATATAAAAATGTGGTAGGTCATTCCAAAAGTGAGATGTTAAAAAATTTATTGTTTGGATCATTAATATATGAATGTGTATAATTATATGAAATATTGTAGAGTCCAGATTAGGGGGAAGAATTGGAAAAGGTTTATCTTTGTGATGGAGGACGTAACTAACAAGTAACTAGGGGAAGAGAAAGAAAAAAGATAAGGAAAGAGAGGAGAAATGAAAAGGTATGTACTGTTCTTTTTTCTTTTTTGGAAAAAGGTCAAAAATTTTAATTTTGTATTTGTGTTTTATTAATCTTCTTTTTTCACTTTTAAAGTTTTCTCTTTTTTTTTTTTTTACAGTTTTTCCTTCATTTCTCTACATTATCTTATAAGTAAATATATTAACAAAATGCTCATATAAAATAAATATTTCTTTACAACAAAGTCAAATAATTATTTAGTTGAGCAGCCCACGTAGCATAGCATTAAATCAGTAGTATAAGATGTAAGATGTTCATTATGATATATAATGTGCTAAATATGTATTAGAAAAATGTAAAAGTCATTTCTTTTTAACTCTCTTAATTATGAAATTAACGATAGCCTTATTTATTTATTTCATTATTAATACTATTAATCATTTTTTCTAAAATCCTTTTTTATTCTCATCAATATGGTAATAACTAATTAATAATTGGTCATTATTATGCCAAAATGAAGGCTATTAATATGGATGCACTCAAGGCCATTAATCTTGTAGGCTTTCATATACATGGGAGTAATTGTCTAAAATATTGTTAAAGAAAATAATTTAAGTGTATAAATTAAATTGAATCAAAGAAAATCACCAATGAGATTATGTTTTGCAGAATGATATTGTGATTTTACTTTTGTTGAGAAAACTTTTAGAATTTATGCTTTTACAAAGTCTAATAAGACTTTCGGGCTTTCTAATAGAGGAGATAAATGTTCAGACAATGCTTGTGTTTGGAGAACAAAGCTTTGGATAGTTCAAGTGAATGGAACGCCTAGCTCCAATTGATGACAACTTCTAAAGAATTTTTAGTTTGCGAAAGTGTAATATTTTCGAATAAACGAGGCTTTTGTGCATTTTTACGACGGATCTCCTTTTACAATGATATGATTTATTCTTAATTTAGTTTCTTCTGTATTGTTTGTGAAATAATTATGTTACTACTATTACTATTGCTCTAGCATGTGCATGTGCTATCGTATGACGGGTTTAGTGAGCTCAACAACCCAAAATTTTTTTTTTCCTGTCAAGATAAAACAAGATAGTACTAATTACAATTTCTTTCTTTTTTGGTATGTGAGTATTAAGTATTTTTGTTGAATGAATCCATCATATTGTATAGAATTTAAAAATGTAAAATAAATACATTAGAAACAGAAATTAAAGTGAATGTGAGGAGTTTAATAATATGATACAGAATTAAAGTCAATATGAGGAGTTTAATAATATAATATTAAAAAATATTATCTCATTAAATTTAATGAGGTAATTTTACACCGCGTGAAGCGCATACATATTCATTAGTGTAATATAAACGCATGAAGTTGGCGTACACATATCTTAAAATCTTGATGCTTACACTAAGTGCGCGCTTCAAGAAAGCATTTATCAACATTATTTTTTTTTTTGTGAGAGAACTTACATAAGACTATTGGTCTGTAAATATGAAAATTACATCGAAATACAATCATGAATAAAATCAACTTTTTTTCCCTAGATAATTATTCATTTTTTGCAACAATGTCAAATGTATGCAACACTTTTATTTTACTTAGATTTGTTTTATGTTTTAATATTTATATGTCCCTTTTAATAATTTTTTCCTTCTGCATGTCTCAGAATATTATTTTTATTTTTGATTATTATAAAATATTTATATCCTTACATCTAAATTTTAAGGAAAAAATATATTTGATCGCGCAAAGCGCAAATAAGTTTACTAGTATAACTTAATAACAAGGTGAAAACGGGTTGAGTGCATAAATACTCAATTTTAGAACCATTATTTATGCTAAGATATAGAGATAATCAATTTTTACAAGTCTTTCACTTTGAAACAACTTAAGATATACGATGTCTAAAAATAAACTTGACAAAAAATAACTTCAGATAAAATATTTAAAAAAATTACAAGTCTTTCACTGTGGAACAACTTAAGATATACAATGTCTGGGAGTAGGTTTAACAAAAAATAAATTCAGAAAAAGTGTCTGAACTTTGAACTTCAGCCACGCATGGCTAAGCTTAAGTCATTTTTGCACTAACTTCAAACACATGACTAAAATTTAGATATTTATGCCTGAATTTCAGGTGCACAAATTTTTACCCCGAAACGATTTGTTATTCAAATCTCAACAGTCAAACACTCAAATCTTAAAAATCTTGAATTTAATCCATAAGTTTAAAATATTATTTAAAAAAAATAATCCAAAATCATCATTTTATCAAAACAACGACAAATCTAACAAAATAAGTTTGCAATAAAAGTGATTTGCTAATATTTTTAAGTTTTTTCAATAACACTCACTTTTGAAAAATAAAAGTATCAAATATTTACCCCTGGAAATTTTTACGGTGAAAATTGAATATGGATGCAATTAATTCTGTAGATATCAAAATTTTATTGAATTTAAAAATAAAACTTTAAAAGATGAGTTTAATCCATCTTCAAACTATAAGTCACGTTAACATTTTTAGAGACTACTTTACACTAACCCCTAACTCACGCTTATAAAAAGGGCATATATTTTCTTAAAGAGACATTTCAAAATCACAAAAAATCTTGAGATAGTCATAAAGTGATCAAATCATCAAATACTTTCTTTGTCAAAATCGTTATATGACGTTCCTAGAGATTAATACATGGCCAGGGAGTCCAAGTCATTCTACATTTAAGAAATATGCTTCTAACAACTCTCGAATCACAAAGAAAATAAAAAAAAAAAAGAATCAAGCAAGGAACAAACACTATTTATTAATAAAATATTCTTATTTCTTCAAATTTTAATTTTATTTCTAATTGCAGTCACTTTTCATTACATTAAAACTTGTTGCAAATAAATCCGATCGAAAGATATCGGCTTGATATCACCAAGGGTTGCACAAAAGGGTCGATTTAGACTCCAATATAATGTTTGTTCATACATTTCTCAATTTTACAGACAAGATATTATGTTGTCGTCTAATGTTTGAAAAACTTACATAATATTGAACCATCGTCTAATATGTTCTCATACGATCTTAAGTTCTTCCAAAAAAGATCTTTAGATCGCGATCTAAAAGATTCATAAATTATGAAAAAAATATAAATAATTATCCACCAAAATAATAGCCAGTACATGTATATTTTTTTATATACTCCATCAAGACCATTTTATTTGTCACATTTTTGTTTACACGCCCCTTAAATTTTTTTTAACTAGAGTTTAATTTGACTAAACTATCATTATTTATTACTCCTTGCAGTTTAATACTTCTTTCTTTTGTACTACATTAGTATTTCTCCATATTTATAACTAAGGTTAAAGGTAAAAATAAACAACTAATTATACATTGATTTTTTAAAATAATAGCTATTTTAAACCATCTATTTTTAGTAAAGATGACAAGTAACATGATCTGAAAAAAATATTTATTTGCAAATATTTCCTCTGTTCCATATTAGGTGGCCACTTTTCATTTTACACGCATTTTAAAAAATCATAAATAAGAAGGTAGTTTTACGAATTCATTCTTTAAGAAACTTTACAAACAAGTGTTCACACTTTCAAAAAAAATAAATTGCAAGGGTAATATGAACAACTAATATGAGACAACTACTTTTAATAAGGTGATCAACTAATACTAGGACAGCGGGTAGGGGTGTGCATTATTCAGATTAAACCGAAAAATCAAACCAAATCAAATCGAATTTTGATTTGGATTTTTGGTTTGATTTCGGATTAAGAAATTTACTTTTTTTGGGTTTTTAGTTTGATTTCGGATTAAGAAATTTACTTTTTTTGGGTTTTTAGTTTGATTTCGGATTAAGAATTTACTTTTTTTGAGTTTTTGATTTGGTTTCGGATTTAGAAAAATAAAAACCAAAAAATCAAAAAAACTGAATTTATATATATATAATAACCCTAATAATACTCTAATAAAAAATTAAAAAAATAATTATGATTTAGTTTATATTTTATGTTTGGACATCTATTGATATACTTTTTAGCTATTGTGTTTTAATATTTTATTCGTGACTTATATTAGAAAGTATATTTAATTCATTCAATATTATTACTTCTCATTGTATATAATTTTTATTTTTTTCAACATGCAAATATAACTTTGTTTATGTTATTAATTATTAACATAACCGAATAGCCGAACCGAATAGAGAAAAACTGAACCAAACCAAATTTATTTTGGCTCGAATTGAGTTGTACTTTTATAAAATCAAAAACTAAAAAATTAAAATCGAATAATACAAAATCAAACTGAAAAACCGAATGCACACCCCTAATTCAACGGGAATATAATTATTTTGACCTGCCAAATACGTAACAACTGTCCAAAAAGAGAATTGGTGAAAATTTCTCTAAGCCCGTAACGGTTCATCAAACGGCCCATTAAAGTTCCGTGTTCTAAAATTTTCGTGATTCGAAATCCCTATTTTAACCTTCTTCGAAAGTAGTCCATTATGCCCTCGGTTGTACTTTATTTCACAACATCCAATCAGTCGCTCAACGCATCTCGATGTACCCATTCTCATTCCAAAAATTCCATAAAAGCCCCTAATTAACCCATTTATTACCCAATCTAGACCCACTTCACGTTACGGAATTCTGAATTTCTCATGCCTTAAATCTTCTTCACCTACACCCCCACACGAAAAAAACTCCATTAATAAATCTACTTAGGTTTTTTTATCCTCTTCCATTATTTTTCGTTGTTAATAATCTAAATCTTTCGTATTCAACTTTATCTCTATTTCTAATCTAATCATCTTGCCCCCTGTTTTCTTTCATCCCTATTACCACTTCAATTTTCTTTTCACACTTTAGTATAAAGTAATATTTTTTGGACCTGGTACGTGCCCATTCAACCATTATTTCTAAGCTTAAAATTCTGGTCACCACGCATTTATTATATCTTTCCTTTTCCCCCTAGCACTGCAACAATTCCTTAGTCATCCCAAAAAAAAAAACGAAATTGACACCCCCACTCTCCAAATCTGCACCCACTGGAAAAATATTCGTAGAATTTCTTGATCTCTGCTGTAAAGGTACATTACCTATCATAAATTTCATGGATGTATTTTAGCTTAGACAATATTAGCATTGATATACATATATGTAACATATATTTTTTTTTATGTGGGTTGCCATGTCTACCTAGGTCTTCATACCCAAATACGACAACCAACATGCACCAGTAAACCTTACCAAAGCAATAAACCCACTTCCTTTTGATTTAATTTATTTTTCCTATATCATTAGTTTTCCCTATTTTTCTTTTAGATTTCTAGGGCATGCACGATTGATACATACATTTGGGGTAGGTCAATTGAATTTGGTACTTTTTTTTTTGATTTGGACCCACCTTTTTGATTTTTGGTTACTAGGGCTTGTCGTAGTACATTCTTGATCTGTGTTACAAATTCAATCTGGATACAGTTAGGGTTCTTATTTCTATTGCTGCTAATTGATAATTAAGATAAATGTAGCTTTTTGTAATTGTGTTTGATTTGTTAATTTACAATTTCATACACATGGGTTTGAAGCTGTGTCTTTGATTATTTGGGCTAAGTGATACCAGTATCGTATATGGCTTGTTTAAAGTTCTAATTTTTAGTAACAGTTTTCCTATATAACTATTAAGCTTATTTTACATAATTGACATGAATTCTGCTAGTGTTTCAGTGGATGTCATTAGTTACAGTTGAAATTAGATTGAACTTTTAATTGTTTAGCAGTCCATTAAAGCTAGACTGCGACGCGGATGCTGAAGCTTTTCGGCTGAAACAGTTGAATTATTAATTTCCAGAGAGGGATTTCTACATGGATTAGGGCTTGAATCCGCAGCGATAATTTACTGATTTGACTTGTATAATTGGGCATTATTTACTTATGTTTTTTATGCACATTAATATTTTCTAGTTTTGGTTTAGAAAATTCTCTTCTTCTTGGTAGTATCGCTATTACTATTGTTGTTCTTCATCATCTAATGATATACTCCATTGTTGGTTACTCTTTGGGGGAGGTGATTAGTCTAACTTAGTGTCCAGTATTGACTTGTCGCACCTCTTAAGGAACAATAAATAGAATGACAATTTTACTGTATCACCCTTTGAATATTATAAATTCAATGTTTTGGGAAGTGCACTCGGAAATGACTATAGTTAATAATAAGGGTAAATTAGGAACTAAGCGATAAATTATCTCTTGATTTCTAAATTGGACAAGTAAAAGGGGACATCTATTTTTAGTATAGTGAACACGTAAAAGTGGACGGAGGTAGTAATTAAGGAGGACACTATGGATTTATGTAAGATAAACTATGCTGCATTTTTCCTCTCAAATTTTCGGATATAAAAGATAATTCTCTCTGTTTTTTCATCCTGATGGGTTCTTGGGATCTGTTTTTTGGAAATAAGCAAGGATAATATGTTAGAACATTATTCTTACTATTTTATGAAAAACTTTGAATTTAAAATCTGCTCATATTATGTTCCTTTCATAAATCAATGTTCTCCTCTTGAAGAAATTATATATATGCATCTCTGTGTGTTCGTGCATAATTTCTTCCCCCTTTTAACGAAAACTTTGGCTTTTGAGTTTGAAACACCTATAGTAGGTCGAGTGACCTGATTGTCTAAATGAAGTACAATTATAGACTAATAGTACTAATCGTTGCTCAAGTTTCCCCTCAAATGCTTTGCAATTTTAAAAGTTCTTTTTTTCTTAAAACGGTATTTGATCAGTAGGATAAACATATGAATAATATGATGGGAGCATAATTAGTGCAGATTTTGAAAGACATTCAGCTACAGTACTAAATATTAGAGGCAATATGATAAAGATACACATGTTTGGAATCGATAAAATTCTTCATGCAACCTTTTTATACTAACTTTTTGTATTTGGCGCTGGAAAAAGTAACTTCTTTTTATACTGCTTATTGCTAAGAAAATAAACTGTATGCGTGTAGTTTGCCTCGGAAGTTTTGTATATTCTTAGTATTTCCAGATTACTTGTTCAATCAGGGATATTTATCAGGTTAGCATATAATATAGAGGTTGAATTCATCGCCAAACTCGTTCAGTCATCGTATGGCAGTGAAGATTTTTTTCTGCAATCATGGAAGTGCTCCCATGTTCCAATATACATTATGTCACGGAGTCTGATTGCCCTCAACAGGGCTCTGGAACTACTCTTATGTATGGTGGAAAACCAAACCACCTTGAACATGCAGAACAAGTTCAAGCCGGTGATGTGAAAGTCGATGATGTAGTTCTTAATACGAGGGAGTGTCCGGAAGAGAAAGCAGATGGACGTCAATTCACTGTTGAGGGATTACCAACTGCAGATGGGCTTCCCACTAAAGATGTATATTATGATTTTGGGGGAGATGGCCAAATGCTGTCCACTGATTTCCATGATTCTGGAGATGACAATGTTGAGGAACATGACCATGTTACAATACCTGGTCTGGCGTCAGAGTGCTTGCGCCCAGTTGTTGACACCAGTGAAATTGGACTCCATAATAGTAACCAGGTGGTGGGATCCTCTCCCTGTGAATCCAAGTGGCTGGAAGAAGATGGACCCCTAGCAGTATGGGTCAAGGTATTTATTAGTATTTGTTCATTTTATCTCGGCATATATTTCATTAACCTACACGCTTAACTTTCCTATTTTGTTAAAGACCTTTTTGGAGTTCTGGACCCTTTAATTCTTGTGTTTACTTAAATCACCTTTAGAAGTGGATAGCAACATAACATGTTCCTGTTCGGCGAAGCAAATGGTTCTCGGTGAGAGTTGTCAGACTGAACAATGGCACATCAGAAGTCTTAGACATAAGGCCAGGCCATTAAGCCATTTAGCTGCAGGGAATGGAATTTTTTCTTAAAAAAAGTTCTGCACATCGGTTACCCAAGTTAGTGAGTCTAGGACATATTTTCTTTCAATTCAACAGATTGAAATGTTAGGTTTCTTTGGATTGGTGGGATCAGGATTATACTTACTATCCTATTACATAGAGATTTTGGCTGATTACGCAGATTCTCTTTCATTCCCTTTTTCCATGTACTGAGACGGATCCTGCAGTTTCTCATTTTGTATAAAATAATTGAATCACTGGAATTACTGAGAAAGGACCTTTGACACTGCTTTCTTTTCTTTCGGTTAAGTCAAGCACACCAAGATGGTGTCAAAAGTATGTAGATGTATGTCTCAAGACTCAATAATCTACCAAACTATCCTAAATATCTATACAAAAGGGGATCCTCTCTTTAGTACAAGATATAAATAAATCAAAAATAGAATTAAAGAGTGATATTTAGGAATGGATGAGATGAGGCGAAGTTGACTTGTAAAACTGATGTGGGACATAATTGGCTGGTAGTCGCCTGTCCATCTTAAGTAAGCTAATTTGTGTTCCCTTTCTATGCTCGAAAATATTGAGGAACAGCTTTATGTACAATCTGATGCTCTTTGTAAATTGTAATTTTATGGAAGCACATAGACATTTTGCTTTTGTTACCCAACTTCAATACCCTCCTCGACCCCACCTCCCTCCCCCCTCTCCTGCACCAAATAGGAGACAACCCCTCCCCCTTAAAAAAACAAATAAAAAAAGAAAATAAGAAGCAAGTTGGTTACTGACGATTATCTATTGATTTTGCATATTCTGTAGTGGAGAGGGTTGTGGCAAGCAGGAATTAGATGTGCAAGAGCTGATTGGCCACTATCGACTCTCAAAGCTAAGCCTACACATGAGAGGAAAAAATATCTTGTGATATTCTTTCCTCGCACCAGAAATTATTCTTGGGCCGATGTGCTTCTTGTTCGCCCAATTAGTGAATTTCCGCAGCCCATCGCATATAAAACCCATAAAGTTGGGGTGAAATTGGTGAAAGACTTGACTCTTGCTCACCGTTTTATCATGCAAAGACTTGCTATCAGCATACTGAATATTATTGATCAATTACATGCCGAGGTTTGCTTTTGAAGCTCATATTATATATAGACACACACATTCACATTTAACTCATGCTTGTTTTTTCACTTTGTTATAATCTTTTTAAGTCGAGATGTGACTTGACTCATGTAGGCTCTAGAAGAGTCTGCTCGCAATGTGATGGTATGGAAGGAATTTGCAATGGAGGTTTCCCGCTGCAAGGGTTATCCTGATCTTGGAAGGATGCTTTTGAAATTTAATGACGTAAGATCTCCTGTCTTTGAAGCTACGAAAGATGCATACTCTCCCCCTCTTTTGTCTTTCCTTTCTCCAGCACTCTCCTTGATGTGGTTCATGACACTAAAATCTGGTTCCTGAACTGCATTGTTGTTTTTGACTCTGCAGTGCCATTCTTTTGCTGCTTTGTTTTAAAAAATGGTAACATATCTTATGTGGATTCTCTTCTTTGGATGTTAAAGAACCATTGATGTTAAAGTGTCAATTGTGTTTAACCCTCTGTCGTTCTTTAAGCTAAGTAGAACAACCACTACCCAAAGATTGTCATGTCCTGGTAGGCCTATATCGCTGACAAAACATCTGTACTTTGGAATCTTGAAACTAGCCAAAAATTTGTTGACTAACTCTAATGTTGACAATTGACTATTGGACGAATGAGTCAACACGCGTCCTTAACATGGCTAGAATGGGAATGCTCTTAGGCTTTAATGCGACTTATCATGAAGATTTTTCCAAATGGATCCCTCGAGTTAATACTTTCTTTGATCGATTTAGATATGAATGCAACAATGTATATTTGTCCATGCTAGGGTAAAATGAGTTCAGTTTACCAAACATCATCACTAACCCCCCCCCCCCCCCCCCCCCCCCTCTTTAAGGACAGAAATGTATAATGAGGTAAAAAAGCCAAAACAAATAACTGGGATTTGTAATCAAGGTTTGACCCCTATGGCTTGCACTGTACTTATTTCTTGCTTGTGCCTGGATAACACAATCACTTTCTTCTGCAGATGATACTGCCTTTGTATAAAAATTCATTTTCTATGGAGTCTTGGATTCAGCGCTGTCAGAACGCCAACAGTGCCGAGACAACTGAAATGCTGAAGGAGGTAAATCCCTAAATGATGCTCAGATATGCACCCATTCTGCTGTACGTCTATGGTTGTAAAATTTTTATTGTTTGTTTTGCTATTCTTTTGTTGTCTTTTGCTTGCGTGAAAATTTCATTACGTCTAACAAAAATAATGAGTAACTAACTAATATATATGTGTACTTGACTTCTTATGATTGAGTTTCTGGTTCAACACATCTGGAACTTCAGAGTTTTTACTGCACCACCGAGGCAGTTATATGGGATAGGTCAGCTCTTTTGAGAGCTGATTGCTGCCATTGAAAGTGAAGTTTTGCAAGGACTGAAGTATGTTTGTTGTTGATGCATAAGAACATGCTTCATTGTCCTTGCTCAGTAACCCCCCTCCCCGAAAAAAAAGAGAGAAAGGAGTAAGCACCTAAACTACCATCATCAAGAAGCAGTTTTCCTCCAGTAATGTGAAAGCATCAATCCTTGATTATGTCTGCAGTTGCTTCACTGATAATACTTGCTACCTTCTCAATACAATTTTACCTAATTAGTGGAAAACCCATTTGATTGAATAGATGCTGAACTGGTCTTTTGAAATTTCGTGATATTAATATCTTGGCGCAGACTAAAGCTATTATCTTGTAATTCAGGAATTGGCTGATTCTATACTTTGGAATGAGTTGAACTCACTTCCAAATGAAGGATTACATCTTGATCTGAACTCTCAGTGGAAAAATTGCAAATCTGAGGTTATGAAATGGTTTTCAGTTTCACATCCCGTATCTGATAGTGGAGATGTTGAACAGCCTAATAATGATAACCCATTGACAATGGAGCTTCAGCAGAGCAGAAAGAGGCCCAAGCTTGAAGTTCGTCGTGCTGAGGCACATGCTTTGCCAGTGGAATTTCAGGTGTCACATCAGGCTGTCCCTGTTGGATTTGATGCTGGTGTTCTTGGTGGTCATAATATCTCCAAAGATGTACTGTTAGATTCTGAACCTACAAAAGATGACATTTCTCTTGGAGAGGCTCCTCCAAGTGGTTCTCCTGGTGGTGTGGCAGATAGATGGGGAGAGATTATTGTTCAAGCAGACAATTCCGGCGTCATTCAGATGAAAGATGTGGAACTGACCCCTATAAATGGAGTTGTTACTAGTAATTCCTTTGATCATGGAAGTAAGAATCGCCAGTGTATGGCTTTTATTGAAAACAAAGGAAGACAATGTGTCAGATGGGCAAATGATGGTGATGTTTATTGTTGTGTGCACTTGGCTTCTCGCTTTGCCAGTAGCTCCATTAAGGCGGAAGCATCGCCACATGTTGATACACCTATGTGTGGAGGGACCACTGTTCTTGGGACTAAATGTAAGCATCGCGCCTTATGCGGCTCTCCTTTCTGTAAGAAACACAGGCCCCGAGATGAGAAAGGACCGGGCTCCATTTTGCCAGAGAGTAAACATAAACGGAAGCATGAGGACGGTGTCCTTAGATTGGATACCTCAAGTTGCAAAGATATTGTTCTCGCTGGAGCATTTGATGCTCCGCTCCAAGTTGATCCTATTTCAGTTCTTCGTGGAGAATCTTGCAACAGGAACAACTTGATTGAGACACCTCAGTATTTGCAGAACAAGCCTAGTGAGATGCATTGCATTGGTTTGTGGCCACATGGAAGTGAGCTTTGCGTAGAAAGTCCAAAACGACATTCATTATACTGTGAGAAGCATTTACCGAGCTGGCTTAAACGTGCAAGGAATGGCAGGAGTAGGATAATTTCGAAGGAAGTATTCGTAGAACTTTTGAAGGATTGCCACTCCAGGGATCAAAAATTGCATTTACATCAAGCTTGTGAGCTTTTCTACAGACTTTTCAAAAGTGTACTTTCTTTGAGAAACCCAGTTCCAAAAGAAGTGCAATTCCAGTGGGTCATATCTGAAGCTTCTAAAGATCCAAAGGTTGGTGAATTCTTAATGAAGTTAGTTTGTACTGAAAAAGAGAGACTGAAAACTGTTTGGGGCTTTAGCTCTAGTGAAAATGCACAAGCTTCCTCTTACATCGAAGAACCAATTCCATTATTAAGGATAACGGATAATGACCAGGATCATTATGATGTCATAAAGTGCAAAATTTGCTCAGAAATTTTTCCAGATGAGCAAGTGCTTGGCACACACTGGATGGACAATCACAAAAAGGAAGCTCAATGGCTGTTCAGGGGTTACGCTTGTGCTATCTGCCTGGACTCTTTTACTAATAAGAAAGTTTTGGAAACTCATATGCAGGAGAGGCATCATTCGCAGTTTGTTGAAAATTGCATGCTTTTCCAGTGTATTCCTTGTACTAGCAATTTTGGGAACTCCGAGGAGTTATGGTCCCACGTGCTCACCACACATCCTGCCAGTTTCAGATTGTCTCATACTTCTCAAGAGCATCAGTTTCCCGTTAATCGGGATTCATCAGAGAAGCCTGATATAGGCAAGTCCTTGTCAGCACAGAATACCAATTCAGAGAACCAGTCTGGTTTCCGAAAATTTATCTGCAGATTTTGTGGCCTGAAATTTGACTTGCTACCTGATCTAGGCCGCCATCATCAGGCTGCTCACATGGGTCCTAATCCTGTTGGCTCTCATATCTCCAAGAAGGGCATCCGCTTTTATGCTTATAAATTAAAGTCAGGAAGACTTAGCCGTCCAAAATTCAAGAAGGGTCTTGGATCTGTAGTATATAGGATTAGGAACAGAAATGCTCAGAATATGAAGAGACGCATCCTGTCATCAAACTCCATTATTAGTGGAAAATCTACAATTCAACCTAGTGCAACCGAGGCAGCTGGTCTAGGTAGACTGGCAGATCCCCACTGCTTAGATATTGCAAAGATATTGTTTTCTGAGATTAAGAGAACAAAGCCACGGCCAAGTAACTCAGACATCTTATCAATAGCTCGGATTACGTGCTGCAAAGTAAGCCTCCAAGCATCACTAGAAGCAACATATGGAGTTCTGCCAGAGCGCATGCATCTCAAAGCAGCAAAATTGTGTAGTGAGCACAATATCCTTGTAAGCTGGCACCAAGATGGTTTCATTTGCCCCAAAGGCTGTACACCTGTTCGTGATCCTTGCATAGTATCTTCATTACTTCCCTTTCCTGATAAAGTGAATAGAACTGAAAGTATTCCACCAAATTCCGCTATAAGTGAGTGGACTATGGATGAGTGTCACTACGTCATTGATTCTCAACAGTTCAAGCATGAACCATCTGACAAAACTATTCTCTTGTGTGATGACATAAGCTTTGGACAGGAATCAGTTCCAATAACTTGTGTGGTAGAAGAAAATCTTTTTGCCTCCCTCCACATTCTTGCTGATGGCTCCGATGGCCAAATTATCACGAGTTCTCTACCTTGGGAGAGCTTTACTTATGCAACAAAATCATTGATTGATCAATCTGTTGGTCTTGCAATAGGGGTAACTTGTTTCGACTTCTATGTTCCGTGCAACATCCATTTCATCTGACCAAGCACCGGAATAAGTGGTTTTCATAATCTTAAGTTGTTATTCTCTCTCACTCACTCTCCCCTTCCCTCTAAATCAGATTTTTCTCTTTTATGCAGAGTTCCCAATTAGGGTGTGCTTGTCCAAATTTAGCATGCTCTTCTCAAACTTGTGATCATGTTTACCTTTTTGATAATGACTACGAGGACGCAAAAGATATTTATGGGAAGTCTATGCGTGGAAGGTTCCCATATGATGAGAGAGGTCGGATAATGTTGGAGGTAAATATACTTTCTTCTGATTATTCTTTCATATTTTTGTGCTTCCTAGTTCATTAGTGTTTTTTGCTGATAACTAAATACTCTAGGATGCCTTGTGTACTATCTTCTGCTCAATAATCTGGATTTGTCTGGTAACTGTGTTGGCTGAGAGAGCGTTACAGGATGATCACCATACATGATGCTAGAAATTTTGTAGGGTGTGCTTGATTCGATTAGCATATTGCACCTGATTGTCTAACTTGATTGTCAGGAGGGCTACCTAGTCTATGAATGCAATCGATGGTGCTCTTGCAGTAAATCTTGTCAGAATAGGGTATTACAGAATGGAGTGCGTGTGAACCTAGAAATATACAAAACCGAGACAAAGGTAATTCCTTGATCTGAAATTATTAAGAGGTTAGTTTCTCTAGCTATTTACTATTTTGTCTTACAGGGATGGGCGGTCAGGGCAAGAGAAGCAATCCTTTGTGGTACATTTGTGTGTGAATATGTCGGAGAGGTACTTGATGAGCAGGAAGCAAATAAAAGACGCAACAGGTTATAATGCATTGTACTTGGTAGCTAAAATTGCTTTGTTGCATGTCATTGCACCTTATTTATATCTGGGACCTATCTTTTGAGTAGATATGGCGCTGAAGGTTGTGGGTACTTCTTGGAGATAGATGCTCACATCAATGATATGAGCAGACTGATTGAAGGGCAATCTCCATACGTAATCGATGCTACTAACTATGGAAACGTCTCCCGTTATATCAACCACAGGTACTGTTACAGCTCTGTTCTTGATTTGATTTAATCGCAATGTGGTTATAACTGCCTCAATTTGCATTATATGTGGACCATCAGCTCCTATTAAAGTGTAAAAGTAAAGGCAATGTGGAATATCACGTCCCAAAGTTCCTTTATATAAATACCAAACAACACTTACAATGGTCAGTTCATTAACTGAAGATTGACAAACCAACAAATCTATTATTACAATGTGAGCATCACAAGACACAAATGACTGATTAACTGATTTACTATCTTTTTATGTTCTTATTATTTGCTTGGTCATTACACTTCAGTGATCAATTTGTTTACCTCAACTGTGTACAATGCATAATTTCTGTCTTCAATTCCTTCTAATTTGTTCTCGAATATTAGGTTGTTGAGTGATCATTGAGTGCTTCTACAACTTGTTCTCATTCTGCCTTTTTGTGCTTCTTCCTGGTTATTGTTGAGAGATTTAAATTGATATAACTATGTGAAATTTTGTGCTGTGTCTTACATCTTAAATTTTACTGAGCTAATTTTTTTTTTATGTTCATGCGGAGTTTCTACATATAATTTACACCTTGGTTTCCTATAAAGCAGTTCGCTGTGGGGGATTAGTACTGATTGAAGGCTTCTCCATAAAAACTAGTAGAGAATTCTTGCCTTTTGTTTTTGTAGAGCAAGATGGTTTATTGGGTCCCTTCTTATAGAATATAGAACAGTTCCACTGGTGTAGCACTAATTGCATAGGACATAATGAGTACTTTAGCCATGCTTCCTACATGGAAATTCAAATCTTAATAGATGAAATATTCTTATTTAGAATGCATATGAAATTAGGATGGCTTCTAGTGGCCTGTAGATTGCTGCTCGTCACTGGAATGATCCTTCACTTAGCAAATGTCATATTTGTAACTCAAGGGGAATGTAAGGTCTCTTCTGCTGTAAAAGTAGCATACCCACAAACTCAGAAAAGAAACAATATTGATAAGGGAAATGTTGCCTGGGATCTTTTGGATTTCCTGCTGCTGATCATGAGTTGATGTGTAATTTTGTTTCACGTTGCTTTCAGTTAAGTTCTTATGAAATGGTTTTGGTTTCTTTTTTGTTGCAATTTTAGTTGCTTCCCAAATCTCGTGAATTACCAAGTTCTCGTGGAAAGCATGGATCATCAGCTTGCACACATTGGTTTTTATGCAAGTCGAGATGTACGTTCTCTCTCCTCTTTGGTAAATATTGGTCAAGTGACGATGCACAATTGTATCAGTCAGAGCTTTGGAAAAAAAAAGGATTGCTGCTTGTTCTTACTTTCTTCTTTTTACTGGAAATTTTTGGGTAACTTGATTTGGTCTCAGCTAGAACTGGTTAATCCCCTCATGTCTTATGTTTTGATCTGATACATTGTGCCCTCTTCTTCTCGTCTCCTTTCGTGACACTGACATATTGTGTGCCCCCTCGACTTTCTTGAGCAGATACTTGCAGGTGAAGAACTGACCTATAATTATAGATACAAACTATTGCCTGGAGAAGGGTCTCCATGCCTGTGTGGATCCTCCAATTGCAGGGGACGTCTTTACTAAATCCTCTACCTAATATATTGTGCATTCAGATCTGTAGAGATTTGGAATCCAGGAAGCAAAAAGTTTGTAATTGTCCTTAGTTTATGGTTGACCTAGTTTGTCACACCCCGTCTGTGATGTAATGAAATTTACTATCACAGGTTTGTAGCGTTTCTGGTTCGCCTTTTCTTCCTCTATAATTTCTGGGGTCACCCTATCTCCAATTTTAATCAGAAATGCATGGTCAAGTTTCCACTCTCATAGTTGTGGCAGGTTTGCTGATACTATGTAGTTAAGCTATAGTCTAGGAACATTTGTTTCATCCTTTTTGAACAGTTGAATGATCGAAGCAAGAATTTGAGTCTAGACACTGCTGCTAGTAATATTCTTTATTTTTTTTCAGAAAGTTATTACATTGGGGATTGGTTTAAAGCTGAAATAGTGAGAATTAAACTCACACCCAACTTCTGAAATACTAGACTATAAACTGTTGCAAGATTAAAACTTCATTTCTGGCTTTGAGAACAAAAAGAAAGCGAAGGACAGGCCATAACTTATTGCAACCAAGATTGATTGTCCTGCAAACAATAAAACAGATGCATGACATATTAGGGGACAAACAATAAAACAAAAAGCTAAAAACTTTGAATCAAACCAAAGAAGAGGTGTAGAAAATTACCAAATTCAACATGGTTTGAAAGTGTTGTATTATTAGGGTTTCCTTTTTGCAGTAGTAAAGACATGGAGAGGATAACAAGTCCACTTCCAATCTTTTCCCTCACTACTCTCTCCCTCATATCAAATGACCAAATTCCAGATATTCCTTGTTGAAAAAGAACATCTTCAATGACAACTTTGAGGAATAAGATGGTCCCCATCAAGAGTGTCATTTTGGCTATTTTTGTGAACCCATTGACCATGTTGACAAGGCAAGCCAGTGCATATAGGGGAAACCAGAAATACCAATCTGCAACCCAAAAACAGAAACAAATCTACTGATGAGACACTTAGGAATCACAGTTCTCATAAGGAAAGATAGCTAAATGAAGAAAGTAGAAGGGGTAATTACCAGGGTCATTGAATTGGAAAGATGCAGAAAGAGCAAAAAGGAAGGCCATTAATAGTGAAGAACAGCTACAAACTGAAAATCTTGATGATGTCATGTGCATCTGAGGTTTTTGAGAAGATGATTCTGCTTCCATGTTGTATCTACTGGGGTTATTCATGTAGAGATTTGACTCTTCCTTTGCAGTTGTGCCTGGATTATCAAAGCCCTTCATTGATAAACAAGTTTATTTTATTGTGAAATGAAGTTGACCACGACTTCTGCATCACTTTCACCAATATTTCATGTCTATGACTAGAACTCAAACTTTTTTTTATTTTATATTTATAATCATGTGTCCGGGCGCACAACTTGATAAATTCCACGAGTACGTGCTACCTCCCACCAACTTAGGCGCGAGTAAGTTTGTCCACCAAACTAAGGCTTGGAGAGATCACTTTAGATCTTATTTGTATGCACTTAATGGAGTCTGAATCTGAAGCCATTAAGTGCGTTTGTTTATATTAAGATTTAAATACTTATTTGATCTAAATAGGTCTTAATTATTAAGATCTTGAATAAAGTGTTAATATCATTAAACTAACAACCTATGTCATCCCAACCACCACAATCGCCATTACGTCACCAACCACCTGCCATCACTACCAACATCTCTGCCATCACAACCACCATTGACAATCACCATCAATCGCTGCCAATCACTACTGTCATCCTGCTTTTGGTCCTCTAGATCATCTCGTTCGTTCCTACTTGAAGTGCCTGGAGTCATTTGAGCTGCACTAGCTTGCAATTCATCCAGCTTCTTGCCTTGCGATGCTAGCCTAGCCATCAACTCTCTGTGGGATGCAGCGAAGTCCCTTATGAGGTCCTGCAAATCCTGCAAATCGATCTCCACCTCCTCCTCTTCAAGGTCAATGGTCCCATTCCACCTTCTCTGCATGTTCACATTCGTCGTGCCCATGTTGAGAGGCGTATCACCATCCGATAAAGCTGTTTTCACCTCGGAAGTCTCAAGTGTCACGTCACCGAATGTGGAAGTCTGCTCAGGGGTTTCGTCCTCCACGCAGTCGCCGTTATCATCCGTCATAATCTTTTTTTTTTTTTGCAAAGTAACAACACAGAAAGAGACTAGCAAGTAGAGACAAAGTTAAAACTCACACAGTTGCTCTTGCCCTGCGATGGGCGCTAAACTATTTATCGTCAATTTGGGACAATTAGATTTGTTTGTGGGTCAAGAGCACGCGTTACGATCTTAGCTTCGTTGTTAGAGACGTAAGTTTGCGAAAAGAAGTAAACATAAAGGAAGCACACAATAAATCAGTAAGATAGCGATAAAGAACGAATCTGTAATAATGATAAGACATTCGGTCCTTCTAGCTATGAACGAGACTTGGCCGTAAACAGAGAATAAGTAGGCATAACAACAATGAAATAGTAAAAACACTAGAGAAAACTTAGGAATCAAGCTAAAAATATTTTATTGCTTTTTAGAGTTAGAGCTAGCAAGAACTTGAATCCTTTACAATGAGGGAGGTGGTCTCTATTTATAGGGTACATTGCGCTCCTTCAGGCGAAAGGAATAGTACTATTTTGATAGTATCGTGTCCAATGGTTGACAACCACTTGTCTTTGTGTCATTGATCGATGCTAGCCCAGTACTCTGCGCCTATTGCGGCTCTACCAAGGATTGTCCGCGCACCTGAATAATCTGATACACCATTCTTTTGTCTATCCCTTCTTTGCAGTCACTAGCGTCGGTCTTTTCGGGCTACTTTGCTTTCACCTGAGAAACCATTTCTTTGTGTCGTGCTCGCTCTCGAGATGATGCTATCGTGGGCCGATTCTTCTCATATACAGTCTTGATTGGCCCACTCGGCCCAATCCATACCAAAGCCATTTTTAACTCAGATATATATGATCAGATCAGGAAATTACATGGAGTGTCCCCAAAAGTGAGTGGTTTTTAATTTTTGCCCCCATAAGAAAAGTCTTTAAAAAATATTCTTCCTTCCTTTTTATGTATAGAACAAATACATTTTTGCTCCTCTACACCACAACTCTCCATGTTCATTTGTATCTCAACTTTATTTTCATTTTTCCTTTTTTTTCTTTTTTCTTTTTTTTTCTTTTTTCTCTCTTTTTTTTAATTCTCGTTTTCTTTTTTCTCAACCTTTTTTTTTTTTTTTTCTCTCAACCTTTTTTTTTTCTTTCTTTTTCTCTCAACCTTTTTTTTTTTGTTCTTTTTTTCTCAATCTTTATTTTTTTTCTTTTTTCCCCTCTTTTTCTTTTTTTTTCTCAACTTTTTTTTTTCTTTCTCTTTTTTCTTTTTTTTCTCAACTTTTACTTTTTTCTCTTTTTTTCTTTTTTTTAATCTTTATTTTTTCCTTTTCTCTTTTGTTCTTCTTTTTTCTTAACCTCTGTTATTTTTTGCTAATAAACAAAAAATTAGATAATTCGTAAAGAGGATCTTCTTTCTTTGAAATCGAAGTAAACTTAAGGGCGTGCTTTGTTCTTTTGGAGGTCCTTTGGAACAAGTCTTGACTCTAAGACAAATGTTATAGAACATCTCATAAATCAAGACACAATGAGGTAGTGTCAAGTCTTGCTCGTAGGGCATAACTTGTTATTTGAAAATTCTTGAGCTAAGTCTTGCCTCTAAGACAAGAGTTATAGAGCATCTCATAAATTAAGACACAATGAAGTAGTGTTAACTCCTGCCCATGGGACATAACTTGTTTTTTGGGAGGCCCTTGGGCTCAGTCTTGCCTCTAAGGCAAACGTTATAGAGCATCTCATGATCAAGACACAATGTGCTAGTGTCAACTCTTGCCAATGGGGCGTAACTTGTTGTTTGAAAGTCTTTGAGCTAAGTCTTGCCTCTAAGGCAAGAGTTATAGAGCATCGCATAAATCAAGACACAATGTGGTAGTGTCAACTCTTGCCCATGGGGCGTAACTTGTTATTTGGAAGTCCTTAGGCTAAGTCTTGCCTCTTAGGCAAGCGTTATAGAGCATCTCATAAATCAAGCACAATGTGGTAGTGTCAACTCTTGCCCATGGGGAGTAACTTGTTGTTTGAAAGTCCTTGGGCTAAGTCTTGTCTCTAAGACAAGAGTTATAGAACATCTCATAAATCAAGACACAATGAGGTAGTGTCAAGTCTTGCTCATGAGGCGTAATTTGTTGTTTGGAAGTCCTTGAGCTAAGTCTTGCCTCTAAAACAAGTGTTATAGAACATCTCATAAAAAAAATAAAGATCGAAAAAAATGATTAAAAAAAAGAGAAAAGAAAAATTAAAAATCAAATTAAAAAAAAAATAGAAGTTGAGAGAAAAAAAAGGAAAAAATGATGAAAAAAAAGACAAAACAAAAAATAAAGATTGAGAAAAATAAAAAAAAATAAATAAAAAAAAGAATTGAGAGGAGAAAAGGAAAAAAAAAGATTGAGAAAAAAGAAAAAAACGTAGAAGAAAGAACAAAACAAAAAATAAAAGAAAAATAAAGGTCGAAAAAAAAAGAAAAAAGATAAAAGAAAAAATAAAAATAAAAAAATAAAAAAGAGAAAAAGAAATAAATATAAAAGTTGAGAGACAAATGAGAATGGAGAGTTATTTAAAAATATTTGAGGTATAAAGGGGCAAAAATGTAGTTGTTCTATACATAAAAACAAGAAAGACTATTTTTATAAGAACTTTTTATGAGGGGCAAAAATACAAAGCAACTCCCTTTGAGGGACATTTGTGTAGTTGTCCCTGATCAGATTCTTAAACAAAGTCCCATTCCCACGATGAAATCCCTATAATTTATGGCTGTTTTGAATTAGACGGGCACATAGATTTTGTAAGATACCACACCCCCACCCCACATGGAGCATAGAGGAATTAGAAGAATGATAGGAAATGGCAATAATAAATGGGGCCAATATTATAAGTATCAAAGAGATACATAATATATGCTAGCTTAAATTGGACTTCTTTTGTACACACTAGTACTCATGACGAGAACGTGCTTCTTTTCTCTTATAATTACTCACATAGTCATCATCACTTTGCATATCCTATAATTGCACTAGCAACAATGAGCCCATGGTCCATGTTCCTAAAAAGATAACTTTGGTCCCCATTTCCCCTATTCTATTTTCCTATTCTATAGAAACAAAGTCCTATTGTATTGCACCCTCTTCTAGTACTATTCTTGATCCAAATTGCACATTAGGAAAATATGAGTATGAGTTTTTTCTTCATTCTTTTTTAAGAAGTTCAATCACTTAGAATAATTAGAAAAGATAGTGTCTGGTACTTTTATTAGAGTCCGACTAATTCAAATTCGCGCATTATAGCGTTCATTTTCGAGGACAGCGCTCTCAACATGACTTTTTTTATACCCTAGACCCGAACTCGAGACCCTTGATTAAGGGTAGAAGGATTCCAACCATGAATAAAGATTTAGACTTTATTTTCTCTTTGCACATAATTAATAATAGGAAAGTAGAGACGACTTAACCCTAAAAGTAAAGGTCTCATTTAGTGAGAGGTACAAATAAAAATAAATAAATTACTATGATTTGAATTAACACCTTCTGACTATATATTAAATTGTTTTGAAAGGAAACTAATATAATTGAGAAGCAAATATCAGATCTTGTCGCATATAGCTGTCATATATATATGGAGTAAAGAAAGATCGCATGAATCATCATGCTTCAAAGAAGTTCACAACCTTTTTATAAATAGTTTTATAAGTTTTTTTTTTAAGTCTTAAGGTAGTAGTATGTGTAATGGATTAGTGCCAGTTAAATGCCAACTAGTCATAGTCCCACTTCATTATGATAAACAATTAACATTAAACAGTAACTGATGTTTAATGTCAATATTAATTTGTCTACTAGTCAACAGTTTTAATTTGTTGGTTAAATTCCAATCATGACAAAAATCATCTTTATGCAAAGTACTCTTCACATAAAAAAAATAATTAATAATCTATATACGGACTTTACACTTTTGTAGTTAGGGAGCGGAAATAGAAAAGAGTTGAAACTTGAAAAAGAAACCTGTACTATGTTTTAAGGCTTAATACATAATTAGTAATTTGAATTTGTCAGAATATTTTATTTAGACAGTTGAGCTAAGTCTTGTTCCAATTGAACATATTAACTCCTAATAAAGTATTTCAATTAGACAGTTTTGATTCAAATTTTATAAATTCTTTTTATTTGTGTTCTCATTCGTCTATTAGGTAGTTAAGTTAACTACATAAAATATTTAAAAAAAAACAAAAAAACTACATAAAATATGTCATTTCCTTTAATTATACGCATTCGCCTCAATAAGCAGTAAAACACCAAACATTTCCTACTTGAGGTTGATGTGTATAACTAAGACATATTTTATGTCTTTAACTTAACTATCTAATAGACAAGTGAAATATGCGTAAAGTTTCTTAAAAATTCGAATCAAAAGTATCTAATTGTAATAGTATTTTGTTAAGAGTTGAGGTGTTCAATTGAAATATGATCTAAATGAAATATTCTAACAAGTTTAAAGGTATAACTATGTATTAAACCATGTTTTAAATATTGTCAATAATATAACAATCTTAAATGCTTATATTAGGTTCCCTTTTTATTTGGTCAAAACTTACTCGATACCAATAGGGGAAATATCAAAGCCACTAAGGCTATTTTCAATAACTTCCCACAAACAAAGGGCACAAAACTAGAAGTGCCAAACTTTGGGCACATGCAAATTTCATTAGTCAAGAATCAAAGATGCTTTTAATAAAAGGAAAAATTAATGGTAAGTCCACTTCTTGGAGTTCCATCCATTAATTTTCTTCCTTTATCCCTACGCCAAAGTTGTCGTACCATTTTCATTTTTTGTCAACTTCAAAGCCCAACTCCTTCCCCCCTCCCAAAATAATCACTCCATCCGTTTTAATTTTTTTGTCTTACTTTTCTTTAATTAAATTTTAATTTTTCACATGACATATTTAAAAATATAAGGCTAAAGAATATTTTGGTATATTTTATGTATTTTAAATTTAACATCACAATATTCAACAATCTTATTTACTTTTTTAAACTTTGCGATAAATTAAAATCAGATAAATGAATTAAAATGGAGGAAGGAGGATTTAAGTTAGCTACTTGAGTAAGTTGGTAATGCAATTTAACTAGATATAGTAGGTTGTTACATTATTCTTTATGTTACTAGTAGCTCAACTTGAACTGAGTAAAAATTATGCCTTGCTAGAGTATAGGACTATTACATGTGCTATTCCTCTAATAACCTTACTATTGGAGATGCTTCGAGGGTTATCTTGTCATTTAACTTCAATGAACTTTTATTTGCTTGAAAATGATAGTGATTTCCTTATCTCAAATTCTTGTTCTTTTCCTAAAATAATTTAAGGAAGAATCAATTCTGCAAAGACACAGAATTCAGAAAAGCAACAGGGGAAATTTATTTAAAAAAAAAGAAATATAAAGAAAACCCAAATAAAGCAAAAGCAAGATTGGGACTTTGAGAAGACAACCCAAATGCATGCCTGTCTTGTTGATCATTCAGTTGTAGAGAGAGAGACAAAGAGCTTTCCCTTCTTATAGTTTGTTTTTCAAGAGAGAGAGAAAAAGATAAAAATTTTAGACCCACAAGCACAGTTATAAAAACAGAAAGAAAAAAAAAAGCATCATCAGTGAGACAAAGTGATAAAGTTACTAAAGACAGCGCGCATAAGCCATCACTCTCGTTTCGGGTCTTGTTTTCTTTATTTTCATCTGGACCCCAAAAAATAAAAAATATAAAAAAATCTATTGAACATCTAGGAGGAGCTCATCATTCCACTCTGTTAAATCTCTGCTTTGTTGGTTCCCTTGATGCTTGACATCAAAGCTTCATTCAATCATTTTCAGTGGCTCTTCTAGGACTCTTAAATTAAAGATTTAGGTGTTTCAAAAAATTCTCAGATAGCTCTCTCTGTTTGTAGGTGAGTCTTTGTTGTTTTCTGTATCTTCAAGAATTTGGGTGTTTCAAGAATCCCCTTTTCCTGCTATTTAAGCTCTTTGGGAGTGGTGAGTTTCAAGTGTTCTTTCTTGTAGATGAGAGCTTTTGTACTTTTGTTTGTTTCTTGAGTTAATTGTACTGTTAAAGGTTTGATTTTCTGTTTGGTGTCCTGTTGGAGAAAGAAAGAAAGAAGCTTTTTTTTTCTTTATTGTTGAGTTTTGGGAGTGCAATTGATTTAGCTATCTTTAGTCAGATAAAATAGGGAAGAAAAATTAGGTCTTTGATGTTTTTTCCTAATCTGGATATGTTCATTCTTATGATCAAAGAGTTTCTCAGTTCTGAGGTGTCAACCTGATTTCAATTGCACCATCCCTTAAGTGAATTTTTTTTTGCAAAACTTCCTCATGATAACGTATAGCGGATGTTGAAGTCATTGTTTAGCGGGTTCACATTCTTGTTTCAATTGTAAATGCCATATATTGAATTAGTTATGCATTGAGTTTTGTCAAGAATGGCTGAAATTAGACTGACAAAGGTAGAACAAGGCCAAACCAAAATTAGGAATGTTCCAATTGCTGTGACCCCAGAGGGTTTCTGGTGTTGTCCTTCTCCCAATGTGTTTCAGAAGAGCCTCAAAACACAGAATCCTTTAAACAAGCCCAAATCTCCTCTTCCTACAACTCAAACCCCGGGTCACAAGAAACAAACTTCAGTAACTGAGAAAAGATCAGCTAGTGGTACACCTAAGTCGGGTGCTGTTTCTGATGAAAAACGAGGTGTTAGTTCTGATACACCAGCTGTTACTGCATCGGTACCTGCAGAGAGAACGCCTCGGTTAAAGACCGAAAATGTACCAAGGAAAGTGTCGATTGAGTTTGGTGAACCTGGAACTAGTGATCTTAGGTTGATATTGCTAGGAAAGCAAGGATTCACTGTGAAGTTGAATGTTCACAAGAATATTCTGGTAGAAAATAGCAGTTTTTTTGCTAATAAAATATCAGAACAGCAGCCAATTTTTCCTTGCATTGAAATTGATGATTGTGAGGATGTTGAGATATATGTTGAAACCATTGGCCTCATGTATTGCAAAGAATTGAAGCAGCGGTTGATCAAGCAAAGTGTTTCTCGCGTTCTGCGTATTATCAAGGTAATTTGGAATCTTGTGATGGACTTTCCTTTATATATATGTTTGAATGTTTCCACTAGAACTGCTGCTTATATGTTAGATAACTGCTTAATGTTTTGTTGATGCAAGTATTAACTTAAATCATCAGTTCCCCATAAAGTTCTGTTCTTCCATTTTGTAAATGTAATTCAAATATGCTAGGTTGCTGTATATCTGCCGTAGCTCTGTGATTCCACATGTTTAGAGTGATCAATAAATTTATTGAAAGATGCTTAAAGATGAAGACATAATCTGTTCAAAGCAATTTCTGTGTTTCCTGGCTTATTTCAGTTCAAACTATAGCTGTGACATACATATCATTGGAAACATCAACTCTAACTCACTCATCAGTATATTCCATATACTGTAGATTTGATTATGTTAGCTAGTAGATGATACTGGTACGAATTTAGCATGCTGATGATTTCTAGAAGCCTTTTCAGTTACCAGTATAATGAAGTGCTAAAGAAAATTGTAGGAATTTCTTTAGGATAACAGTCAGAATATCTGGAGGACAAGTTAAACTTGATGGAGAATTTCAACGCTTAAGTTTGTTATACAAGTGGGAAAAAATAACTAAAAGAAAAGCTGTTAGTAAGTTCCCTCTCTCTCGATTTCTTGCACTATGTGCTCCTGCAGGTGTGAGAGAGATTTAGACTGCCTCATGCTCTCCCAACTCCATCAGATGCATGGTACTCTGATCCTGTTAACTGATGCAGGACACCAATTTTTGTTTTGTAGTAAGTGTGACATGGTTGCAGATTAGAGCCAGATTCACTGAGGAAGTCAATATGAAACCTTTTTCTCGGGCTAAAAAGATCAGTTTTTTGCTGTTTGAGGAAGGTGAACTATGAAAACCTTTTTCTCAGGGAGGAGGGGGGAGTGGTTTCCCTAATGCAAGCATGGGGTTCTTGCTTGTATGTGTGGTTAAAAAATCAGTGATAATTTTAGCAGGAAGGTCCTAAGTGTTGAAAACTCTTTTAAGCACCCTCGGAAAGTTTGTACAGAGATGTCCGAGAGTTAGGAAATATGGTTGACTATTGTACTATATAATGTAATGTCAGATGTTTGATTGAGGCGAAGTTGTATAAACTAACATCAGACCATTTGAATTGGACTCATGTTACTATGATAGGCTATTTGATTATGGATAGGTATATACACGTAGACATCCAATTATCAACTACAATAGTGGTTTTATCAAATGCTGGGCTATTAATTATAAATTAGATGCAATAGGAAGGTCTTAAACTCTTAATTAGTGTTAATAACTCTTTTAAGCTTCCTCAGAAAGCTCCACAGAGATATGAGCGAGTTAGCGAATATGGTTAGTCTTTGTGCAGTATAGATTAACATACATTTGATTGAGGCATTGTAGTTGTTGCATAAATCACGTCGGATAATTTGAACGTCTGGTCTTTCTGTGATAGGCTAATTGATTGGGAGGATATGTATATATGTTTTGACATTCAATTATCAACTGCAGTAGGGGTTCATCAAATGCGGCGCTGTAACTATAATGTGATATTAATGTCATTAAAGGAATATTTTCTTCTCCTGTTATTGCATTACTATTAATATTCTCGTTTTAAATGGAGTTTAGTTGAACCACCAATACCTTCTCCAGTGTTTGTGAACTTCTCTAGAACACAATCCTTGAAGCTTCAATATTTTAGTTTATTGAATATTCCCTTCTGAATTCATTGACTGTCAAATTTATTTTGCATGCAAATCATTCTTACAACCTCATTGATCATGGTAATTGAATATTCCTATGATGTTTTATCTTCGAAATAGTAAACAATTCCTAACTCAGACCCGCACTTTAGGTAGCGGAACAACTTGGATTTAAATCATGCATGCAGTCATGTTTAGAGTATTTGGAAGCAGTACCATGGGTTGGGGAAGAAGAAGAGGAGAAAGTTGTTTCTTTAGTCCTACGGCTGCAGAGTGAGGGAATTGGAGTGACCCCTGTGTTAAAAAGGGTGTCATCTGATATTTCTAAGCCTCACAAGGACACATTCTCGCACATCCTTGAGCTGGTGCTCAAAAGTAATGAAGAGAGAGGCCGCCGGGAAATGAAATCCATTGTATTGAAGCTCCTTAGGGAAAATAACTGTCTACCAAGTTCCTCTGGCTCAGTTGACAGTTACAATGAAATAATATATGGCTCGTGTAGAAGTTGCCTGGATTCAATATTGGTTCTGTTCAAACAAGCAGCTGAACCCGAGTTTAGCAGTAACGCTATCGATTGCAGAGAACCAGTAGTGAAGCAGATGATTCTAGAGGCTGATAACCTCTCATGGATGCTTGAAATTTTAACCGACAGGCAAGCAGCAGATGAGTTTGCGGTGATGTGGGCTAGCCAACAGGAATTGGCTTCTCTGCATACAAAGCTACCTATTGTGTCTCGCCACCACGTCAGCTGCATCACAGCTAGGCTTTTTGTAGGAATAGGAAAAGGGGAGCTTCTGCCATCAAAGGACACACGTAACCTCTTGTTACAGACCTGGTTACAGCCATTGATCAATGACTACAGCTGGTTGCAGCACGGATGCAGGTCGTTTGACCGAAAGGTTGTGGAGGAAGGAATTGGCAGGACAATCCTAACGCTACCTCTGGAGGAGCAGCAGAGCATTTTACTTTCTTGGTTAGGCAGTTTCCTCAAGGTTGGTGATAATTGTCCAAATCTTCAGAGAGCTTTTGAAGTCTGGTGGCGTCGCACTTTTGTCAGACCATATGCAGAGACAGGAAATACCCGCCCACTAGACCACGTGATGACTCCAAAGGTAACGGAGCATTAGAAGTTCAACGTATCGTTTAAAGGTAACTGTTGAAGATCAATGTTTAGTGGGATTCAAGGAGGCTTGCTGTGGGTGTAAAATTCAATGGTTTTACGCGGGTGGCTTTGTCAAATCAAGGGATAAACTACTCATCTATATAAGGTCTAACTGATTCCAAGAATACCTTGTATGAATCATGTAAATCTGGAGTATCATTTCAGTTGTCCAATTTGGTGTGTTAGTGATTTATAACAGGGGTTATGTAATACAAGTTGGTTGTGTGAAATTATAGTTGGATCAAATTTTCTGACAGGACATCTCCTCTCTTCATAGAGTCCATGGCTAATGTAACATATTGTTTTAGCTTCCATCCTCTTGTCACTCATTTAGAGTTGAATCTGTTATAAAATGTTACCAAGTTTTATAAAAGTTCTGTAACATTTTTATAAACAATGGGTCTGATGTAGTAGTAACAGTTCAAGAATGTGAAATCTTAATTGATTATTTCACTATATGAGGTAACTTTCCACTGCATTCTGAACTCTGAAGGAACTGATATATGTGAACAAATAAAAATGGACAGATAGAGTACTTGTTTAATTCACATTGGTGGGCACTAAAATTTATATGCATTTTAAGGATAGGCAGCAAGACTGATCCAAATCCATGTAATCCGCCAAATTTGCTCAAAGTTTTAATGGATTTGGGCTAGAGTAGTTTTGATAATGGGCTGATTCAGGTTATGCCCAAGTTAACCTATCAAAATCAACAGCCCAAATAAATGCATGGCAATGTCCAATTTTGATCCATGAAAATGTATTTTTTAGTTTGATGTTTAATAAATAATACATTCGAGTCAACACAAAATCTAGAAAACCGCAAAGTCGAAAGGAGAAGTATTATAAGCTTTGAATGAAAGCACTCAAAAATGGCGACATTAACTCTAATTGTCCTAAGGGAGCGAAATTCACCATTTTATTTACGTTATATTCTTTCTTTCTTATATATAAGTAATCATGGAGTGCAAGTTTTGAACTCTAAAAATGATGAGGCAAGTTGATTGAATTGAATTATGATCTATTGTTTAATTCATTTTGACCTAGTCCATCTTTTCATGTAAACTTTGGATAGAATTTGACAATAACCGATCATTTGTTGATTCACTCCATTTTGATTCGTTCAAATTCAAACTCGACTAGACCCCTAATTTTAAGGAGGGCCCTCTTATGTCAGCAGAAGTGAATATTGATGATAAAAATATAATTAATGCGCACTAGTAGTAAGAGTGAAGGTGGTCCTTGCTAATAATTATTAGACCTATTGGTCGATTGAAATCATGAAAGTTCTCACTCATTGATTGCTTTAGTAATGTTTGCTTCAGAACCATAGTGGTCCTTATAACATAGCTAGCTGCTACTCCAAAATTAAGTAGCTGTATCTCTTGTCACCATCAATATGCATGTATTGTTAGCTGAAAACCTGAATCCCTCAGTAGTTTTTCAAAACATCAGTGTTCTTACTATTCCGATCTCTTCGTTTTAATTTGTTTGTCTGGTTTTAACTTGACATAGAGTTTAAGAAAGTAAGGAATACTTTTGAATTTTATGGTCTTAATGAGTTTCCAAAAAAAGAAAGAGACATGCTCTTTTAAACGGGCTAAAATGAAAAGTAAAACAAACAAATTGAAATAATGTGGTAAACACTTGCATGGTGAAAATGATCGTTCGATTCATCATTTTCTCACAGTAGCACTAGTCATTGATCAATAGGAATTCCAGGACAATGACACACTCACACACAATGCTTACTTACTATATAATTAATAATTATCCCACATGTCTTGTGTAAGGACTTCCATTGGAATTTTGTAAAGATTTAAAACTATATTTAATTTCACCATTGTCTTGTGAATATGCATGTTGCTCACTACTAAAAAATTAATATTTTTCCGCAAAAAAATGTTCAATGCAGGCTATACCACAGATACTTTGATTGATCGGTGGAAAAAAAAATAGTAATGTTTTGGTATGAAAAAATTAGGAAGTTTCCCACTTTTTCAGTGAGAATCTGTTTTCTAAAATACATTTTCCCACTTAACTAATCCGATGAAAAATGAGTGGAAAAATCATGTTTTATAATACAAATTTCCTACTAATTCGCGGTGGGAAAAAATCTTTGTTTCTAGTAGTGGCTCAGCCATGACAAAATAAATAAGGTGAAACCCAAATTGCTGGAATAGAATTAAAACTATCTGAATTAAGACAAACCACCTCAACTAACATTTCAGTATCTTGTCTTTAGAGATGAAAAATAAAATCAAAAGGAGGAAGAAATTTAAGTAGGTTTCATTGTGATTGTCTAAGATTGGGTTAAAACTTAAAAAGCCCAAACACCACCTTGTGTCACATGACCCAAAGCTTCTTCAGCCTAATCTCATTAGTGGTGGGGGCCCATTAAACAGCGCATCTTTATTGGTACTAAACACAGTCCATAATTTGGCTCAGAAAAAGGGACCCACCTTAGCCTAACTTTCAAGTGTGTTACAGTACTGCACGCTAGAGTGTATGTAGCCTTTGGTTTATTTAATTATTTGAAGACAAATTTTTATTTTCCAAAACACTATGCATATAATGAAATTCGTACGTACCAATCGACATTAGTATTAATATTAACTGGTCAACACAAGGAGTGAGAAACTGAGAATAGTAAATTATGAGAGAGCAAGACAAAGAAACCATTCTGAGGGGTCACTCCAATTCATCACATATCCTAATTACTCCCTATAATCTATTACCCATCAGTCACCACTTGTTTATATACTATTTCATATTAATTTCTCACGTTACATGTTTAAGATCATTCGATTTTATTATGGGTATTGAATACACTACATACATTTTTTATTTAAGATCATACTATTAAAGTTTTTCTCATATTCTTCAACTCCGTGTTCGAATCAAACTAAGATACATAGATGAAACGGGGAAAGACTCTCTTGGACGTTCCATTTCATAAAACAGTACTCCTTATTTTTTTATTTTTTTTAATATACTCTGGAAAGAATAGTAAATAGTACATAACACTTTCCTATATTTTACACACATAGTAACATACTTTTATATTTAATAAAAATAATATGCCAATTATAAGGTGAGAAATTCTAAATACTTGTTATATACTCGTCCGTTCCTAAATAAGTGGTTCTTTAGCTTTTTTTATTTTATTCCTAAATAAGTGGTGTTTTAGATAATCAAGAAGACACTCGTTCTTTCAATTTCACCCTTCTTTAAATAAATAGATATTTACATAACGAAGAAATTATTAAAAAATTGCATCTTTTTCAAGGTATTTATTAAGAGTAATTTAGTAAAAACACTCTTTATTTTCAAGGAATGAGTTTATTTCTTAAGTAGCGTGTCTTAAGCTAAAACAACCATTTATTTAGAAACATATGCTAGAAGTTATTATTTCTTTCTTCAAATTCTTAGCTAATCAAATACCGACATATATAAAATGAAACTAATTAGGAAATAATGAAGGTCAGAATTAAAGATGTTTTATAGTATATATTTTGGAGGTCAAATATAATAATCACTGCAGAGTGGACTAGCTTAATGTCCAAACGACATCCGTACCACAATTATCGGAGACAAATTCAAGTACGTGAATGCATCTGTATTTAAAGGAATCATAAAAGATTTACTGTACATAGAGTTATTTGTGAAGGCAGTTAATTATCTGGAGACTGGACTAACACAAAAGAATTCAGATCTGAGTTGTGTGAAGTACTAGTACTATTAGCTAAATGAGAGAACCTCATACTATATATCTAGATTTTCCTACCAAACCCGTACAATAAATGCAGTAAGCAAAGTGTAGATGCCAATGCCAATTGCATTTTATTACTCGAAAGTGACATTTCTTCATATGGCCAGTAGATGGGGACACTCTTTGCATAAATTGACAAAATCTTCTCCCAAGCATTTTCAGTTTTTACTTGCTAGTTCATACTAATGAGTCTGACATATCACCTTATTGTAAAGGCATGCAGAACTGCTCTGCAAAAATTAAAATATAAAATACAAAAAAAATAAAAAAAAATAGGTGAAGGGTGATTGTAGCTTTGTATCTAATTATGTTTGAATCTTAAGAAAGGGAGGAGAAGGTGCATGTAAGTTGGACAAAATAGGAAATATAACCAACTCACCAGAACTATAGATTATATAGCCAAAGAGAAAAAATTGAGAAAAAAAAATCAGATAGCGAGTGTTGCAGTTTGTTGTTGTTTTCCTTCGTACGTTTCCTTTACCAAACATTATTGCAGAGTAACACTTTAAAATAATATAGATAGCAATTTGATCAGATGGATTGTTGCTTTCTATCACCAAAGACAGTAAAAAAAAAATAATTGAGGAATAATCTATTGCATGAAAAGTTTTCTAGCTATCTTATGATTGCATTCTATTAGTTCCCTCATTTGTCCCTTTTTCCCCCCATTGTAGGTTTGGACAATATGTGGTGATACTTTGATTGACATATTCTCTAGCTTCCATCCCCACAGAGAAAAAAAAAGCCTTCTTTTGACTAGGTGCTAAGCAAAAAGATTTTAATTAATTAATGTGTTCCAAGTTTATCCAGTAGTTATAACCTTGATACGTAAAGGACTTTTAGTTAATCAAACACTAAATGCGTTCAGGTACATATATGTACGCGATGAGTTTATAATACGAAATACTATTCGAGTCAATCATATTAATTACTACATTAATTAGCATGTAAGACTATCCATGTTAGTCAATGTATAACAATTAAATTCAAATATGTAGACATATAGTTAGTTAGGTGCAAAGAATAAATGAATTTCCAGTTCACAGCTTTCTGTTAGTATTTCAAATCCTTATGCTCCATTTAAATCTACACGATAATGGAAAGGTTGACTAAAACAAGAGCGGGAAAAACTTTTAAGATAGAAGGAAGAAACAAAAAGATAAGAACAAAACAATATAATGGGACGTCTAGTAGTACTGTTACTGTGTATAAGTTTTGTATGCTTCTATATGATGATTCCAAAAGCTAATAAATAACCTAAATCATATGAAAACACTGTCTCATTTTATTGTCCAAAATCAGCTTTCATAAGGTACAAGACACTATAAGTACAAAGAAACAAAAAGCTGGTGGAAAAATTTAATAATGTAGTACTACTACTACTACTACTACTACTATACAATTACAGTAAATATCTCATAGTGCTCGCTAATTAAAGGGCATAAATTATGATGAGCCAAAGCAAATTCGGTTTTAATTAATAACTATGGTATAAATTATTAACCAAAGAAATGAGTATTCTCTGGTAAATTTCCTGCATGGCGTAACCCTAAGGTGAGCGACACGTCACCAGCGGTGGTCCCGAACCTTATCATGGTGGACCCCATATGATCATGAGTATTGGGGGTGGTCCCGTCGTCGCCGGAGAAGTTGCCGCGACGGCAAGGGTCGGAATCATGAATGTTGGTCGGAAAAGTAGCTTGGTTTTCGGAGAAGGAATTGATTGCAACGAGTGAATGGTCGCTATCATGGGCATTGATTTGGGATCTTTTGCTTGTTATGGGAGTGGCAGCTGTTCCTGTCTCTGCAGCAGCTAGTGCTGTCGTTGTTGTAGGGGCTGTTGTTATTGTTGTTGTTGTTGTCATATTAGTAGAGCAAGAGTTACTCATACTATTAGGCTTTGGTGTTTGTGCAATAATAATATTATTGTCACTGTTTTGGCTTTGGCTCTTCTCATCTCCATCTCCCTCTTCTTCTTTGGCTTCTTGTTGATACATATCTTCTACCATGGGTTTCCACAACCGCACCCTGGCATTTATGAACCAGTTTGATACCTGAAAAATTACCACATTCATCATATACAGTTACACACCATTAACTCCAAATTTGGAAGATATGAAATCTTATTTTAGGTAACAGATTAACTTTCATATATTTTCACAATACTTGTCATTTTACAAAACCAAGAATTAATTAGTTGTTTGTTTTCACCTTTATCCTCAGTCATAAATATTGAGAGATATTAATATAATGCAAAAAAAGAGCATTAAATAAAAAGGAGTAATAAATAAAGGTAATTTAGTCTAGTTAATATTTTTCTTAAGAGGCATCCAAACAAAAATTATGACAAGTATTTAAGAACCGAGGGAGTAGTACTCTATCCGTTTTAATTTGTATGTTTGGTTTTGACTTGACACAAACTTTTAGAAAATAAAGAAGACTTTTGAATCTTATGGTATTAAATTAAAGATAAGTAAAATAATATGTTCTTTAATTTTGTGGTCTCAAACGTGTCATATGGAAAATTAGAAATAAAGAGTTGCCAGAAAATGAAAAAAATATTTATTTTTTTTAAAATGCAGTAAAAGGAAAAGCAAGACAAATGGATTGAAACAAAAGTAGTATATACTGATAACATAAAAGATGACTCTGGAAATCCGAAATAAGCCACATAATTTGAGACATAGAAAGTATATATTAGTAATCGTGTTAAAGAGATTTGACAAAATCATATCATTTAGGTTCAGTTCTTGTTAAATAGAATGCAATTAAACTAAAATACGCACCATATAGTAAGAGTAGAGAATAACAAAAATTTCAGGAGAAGAATCATGAAATGATCGATAATGTGAAAGGAGTAAAGAGTAGAACTGTAGAAGCGTTCAAAAGAGTAAATACTACCCCACAAACTGTTGATTAATGTTCATCTTTCAGTGAATGAAATTGAACGTGTCAATAAATTGAGAACATGAATGACCAACATTTTCAGTTTCTTGATTTGAAGTTTTGTCTTAATGGAAGAGGAATCCCATGAGATCTCTACGCATGGCATTTAATTTATAGGGATAAGTTGTTGGGTTCAACATTCATCAGACAAAAGAGGCCGGAAGGAGGGACTATGGACAAACAGACCTGAAAACTAATTTAATGGGTCGTGGATAAAATGTATACTTTGCCTTCTGCACTTACTATTCCTAAGATTTTCTTTTAGAAATCTAGAATTTATGTCTTTCTAGAAATAATATAAACAGAAAGAAAACGTTCTTGTTGTGTCCTTAGGGAAAGCCATATATGGTGAACCAAAACCTAAATGCATGCTATCACAAATAAAGTATATTACTCCCTTTGTCCCATTTTACATGAAGGTGTTATTGTTTTGAGAGTCAAACAATTCTTTCTTTGGCTACATACAATTTTCTCTATCTTTTTAAAAATATTTGAATGATTAGCTATGTTGACTTGTAATATTTTTCATATAACATTTAACAAATTTAGGACCAAATTCATAGTTATAGGTAAAATTAAGTATTTTGACCGTTTTACTATGTACTCTTCACATAAATTGGGGCGGAGGGAGGGAGTGTTAAAAGAATGCTAGTATTACTCATATGTATTTCTCTTCAAATAATAGGGATGAAAAGTTAAGTTACAAGTAGCACTTAAATTTCATAGAAAAAACAAAAAGTGTAGCATATGAATATGCATAATGTGAATAAGAAAGCTTGAAAGAGAAAGAAGAGATGATTCAGAATAGATAAGCGAACCTGGTTTCTGGAGAGACCAGTCTGTCTTGCCAACAGATGTTTATCAGCATCACTTGGATACCTGAAAAAAACCAACCACAAACAAAAAAAAATAAAAAAATATTAGATTTATAACCAAAACTGTATAAAGAGATGACTAACTTTCTTTATCCGTAGATCTGAATTGACATGTTTTTTTCTCTGCATGGGCGTGACAATCCAAGAACCAACAGCAGCAGTAAACAGTACCTCTCTGCCACTATTCACACAAGCAAAGCCAGACACAACTGCATGCACTCATCTTTTTTCATTTCATTAGATACATACATAGATTCTATTGCATTTTACCAATTCTTTTGTGCAGTACTCTCCACATCCCATTTTACCTTTTAGTTATTTTTAACTCTACTTAATTCTAAAATGTCTTTTCAAAAAGGTATGATCAAACACAACTTCAATTTCAATCTAACTCCAAAAATTTCAAATAAAGTGATTTTTTTTTTGTTTTCATGGTCAAACGCCTAATTAGTTTTTTCTAAAATTCAAACTATATAAACTTTGATCAATATTTTTTAATATATTTTTTTCATTATATTGACATGAAAAAAATGACAACTTATATAGTTCTTTTCGTATAGTTTTTGAATAATACGTTAATCTAATCCAGTTTTGATTCAAAATTAATTAAATTGACTCTCGAAAAACAAAAAATGATACATAAATTAGGACGACAGCTTTTACCATCATTATTGTTACTATGCAATGTCAGCTTAATGAATAGGTTCTTTTTCTTTTCCTTATTGTTCAAATTCATGCCTATGTCAGCACTAGTAGGGCATTGGATCCAGGAGAAAGGAGCTTGTACTACAGGAAAAGAAGAAAAAAGAAAGTAAAGAACGTAAATTTTACTTTATACATCAAAGGACACTGAATTGAGATTCTTTAATTAAACTCAGAGACACTGCAAGGGAAAGAAAAAAGAAAAAGGAAAAGATGAAAAAGAGATGTTGGAAATGTGTCTTAGATTAATAAAAGTTGATTGATGGGTGTGAAGCTTCATTTTGTCTCTTCATAATTCCATAATAACTAATAATGGGGCTTTGGACTTTTGTTTATACAGTAAAAATGTAAAGAAGATTCAGATTCCATCGGTATTAGGAGTTTAAGACTTGGGATTGTGAAAAAGGTTAGACTTTATTATTACAGTCAATGGAAGAATGTACGAGTAATAATTTACTAAAAGATTTCTTATACTGTTTACGCGACACATTTTTATTTTTTGAAAGTCAATTTGTGTAAACTTTGAAATTAAATTGCATAGATCAATTTAATATTTAAAAAATAAACTTTAGATATTCAAAAAGTATTATAAGTTGTAATTCTTCCATTAACATGATAAAAAAACACATTTTAAAATATTGTCAAAGTTTACCTAGTTTTTGAGTCTCGAAAAGTGAAAAAATGTCACATAAATTGAAATAACTAACAACATCATTTTTGTTGACCCTATCAATGAATTTTAACTTATTATAACACTCATTTTCCTGAATAGATATCCATAATTCTAAAAAATATTATATAGGTTAAAGTCATATATGTAAGACCTATATAGAGTAGGGAGATAGATAGACGTACGGGTGGAGAAAATGCTCGAAAAGCCAAGCTCTTAAAATGTTGACAGAACGTTCAGGTAATCCCCTTTGTGGTCTCCATGCTTCTTGTTCCATCATTCCCATTTGGTGAAACGCCCTTTGTTGCCTTAGACTTTGTTCAAGCATCTTAAGTCTAGGAGTTTCTCCTTTAGTCAATCCTGAAGTACCTGCATCTTTCTCTCCTAACACCTCACAGCTTTGCTTCAATTGTGCTGCTATTGCATCTTTTAAGCACCTGAAGTGTCTTGACATTGCCTTTTGTGCTAGTGCTGTGTAGGGAACTGCTGCGCCGAAACCCATCACTAAATCAAACGAATTTACCACCATCTGCATTTGTTCGCAGTAATGATTGTACCTCCTATCTACCTGCTTACCCAAAAACAAGAAAAATGATGTACACGTTACTTCAAGAAATAAAGAGAAAATTCAATATTAGTACGATTGAAATGATTGTTTATGTGAAGTGATATTTTGTGTTTTCTAGCCTGCCATTGTTTTGGCTTTCTATCAATACGGCCAACACGTAAATGTTAGTGGACTACTTTAGTAGCATTTGCATAAAGATTGAAATTAAGGTCAAACTTAAACCAACCATGATTGACATTAACGGGCTTTGTTTGCAATATTAGTCTGATGGTAGCTTACTAGCTAATTACTAACATTATGACAATAATGGAACATATAACTTAATTGTTTTACGGAAATCTAAAAACTGTGGAATTATTCTAATACGGATTTCTTAATTAGAATGTAAATCAAACGCAACAAACTCAATCTAATCCCCTAGCCGGCCTTTTCTAGTCCTTGTTTATAAAATATTAATTCCACAAAAAATGCCTAGACTTTCTGCAGATTTTTTTTGTTTAATTAACGGACTAAACAAACAACAATGATTGGCCATTGACCCCCAAAGATAGAGAGAAGAAAGAGATTAGGATACGTGCCTCATCAAGCATAGATAAAAGTTTGACCTTCCTTCTCTGATGCTCAATCCTATCAGCAGCGGACAAAGGAGGGGCATCTTTTGAAGAAGATTCATTGTTACCGCCACCGCTATTGCCTCCACTAGGGTTCGAATTAGGGTTATTGGATGCTGCTTTGTTGTTATTCTTCTTGAATTTACCTCTCCCAACACTGCAGAATTCTTCAAGGAGTTCTTGTGCAGCTTTCGCATACTTGGAATTCCTCAACACATTAACCACTCCTAATGAAGACCCATAACCAACATGGACTTGATGAATGTTTGGGCTTACTCCTGATCCACCCATATTCAAATTCTTGTATCGGAATTGTCCTGAAGTACTAGACCCTCCTTGATTAAAGTATAACATTCCTCCAGGTTCTCCGCTCATCTGTAATTCCTCCACCTTGTGCTGTAACGAAGACGATAAGGATAAAGAAAGGCCTTGACTTTCCACAACGTTTACTCCTCCGATTTCATTCGGGGTATTGAGATGATGTGTTTCTGTGGCTGCACTTGCTCCTCCATTCCCCCATGTCATGAATTGACCGAAAGATCCTTCGGTTGGATTGGGAAACCCTTGAAGTGTTGAAGTAGATGATGGGTTCGGTAACAACATGTGAAGCGTTGAAGAAGTTGAATTAGGAGGAGATGGAGAAGGTGACCTTGGTTGTGGATTCATTAGGAAAAGTTGCATGGACTCGGCCACATTAGGAGTATGATTTTTTGGATATCCCAATTGCTGAATTGCACCTCCGCCTACTACCATCCCTTGTCGGTTCCCGAACCACTCGTTCCCCATGGCCGCAGCATGAATCTGCTGCGGCCGTGGATTCGGGTTCGGTTGTCTAAAATTCGGATTGAATTGAGTCTGTAATAATTCCGTTGCGTTGGGTGCGGGCGTTCCAGGAGGGAAATTAAACATTTCAGATAACATTCCAGCGGTCTCATAAACTGCTGGAAGACCACTGGTTTCTTCTTCAAACGGTGCGGGTTCGAATCCTTGCACTCGTAATTTATCTCGACGGATCTGTTGAGCGGCCATATGTTGCTGGTGCTGCTGTTCCGCTTGTGATCTCTCGAACCCATTAGGGAAACTGAAGAGACTGTGGTGATGATAATCTTGGGACATAGAATTCAGATTTTCCGAGACTTGATGAATTGTTGGATATTTGTTACCCTTTGAATTATGAGATGTAACACAAGGACGAGATGTAATCGGTTGTGTTGCTATTCCCATGGCAGCGTCTTCATCATCTCTTTTCTCCTCATATGTCTACCATGGATCGGGCATGAAATAGTTAAAATCGGTTTATAATCATTAAAATAATTCATAAAAGAGATCATGGGATACAATTATTGTCAGGAGATTGAAAAAGATAATAAGTGTGACAAAGAGTAAGTGGTGAGGGGAGAGAAAAAGACTTTTTCTTAAATAATAAAATAAAATTCAGAAGCAAAAAAAGAAAAGGGGGTTCATGGATCAGCTTTATTCATGTAGGCACAAACCTCATAAGAGTTTTTTTTTTGCAGGTCGGAAAAGGGGTGCAAAGGGTTTCTCAGATATCGTTTTCTCTTCGTGGGATTTGAAAGGCAAAGCTGTGAGTGTGTCTCTCTCTATTCCTCTGCTGTCTGTTGTTTCTGAGGCTGTCGTTTCTCTATCTTTCTCTTTCTCTTTGCAGTGAGGTGCGAGAATCGAACTAGCTTGCTACAACAACATAAACAAAAATATTTAAAAAAGAAGATGAACTTGTTTCAACTGTGACATATATGTATTGTAGATATATGAAAATCACACATATCTGTGTTTCTCTCTCTCTCTTTCACAGAAAGCAACACACCCTCAAGGGGAGAAAATAGAGAAGAGGTCGCTGTTCTCTTTTTTCACTCAACTAATTTTTATATTCCATTAAGTGTGTACCAGTACTACTATATAGTTTCCTATTTATTTCCTTGCTTGACAAATAAACTTTTAAACTAACTGGAGAAAGATATAAAAATACCTGAAAATTATTTATTTATTTTAAATTGACAGATATAACCTCCTAGCTAGTATACTAGACCAACCTGCCCAAGATAATAATATGCTCACCAAACTTTCCGGAATAAATGAAAGAAAATTAATTAAACAAGAAAAAGACAGTGTAAAAAATATATTTACAGTACTGTAAACTGAAGGTTTCTCACATTTTACTCATCATTTTTGCAAGTTATCAATCTACCGTAAACTTGTTTTAACATGAGAAATTATATTAACTATTTTTGCACAGAGAAGATAAAATTAAATTGCGCGATTTCTTTATTTTGTTTCCTAATTAATGATTGCAATATTTGGAGATAATAACGTTCGTGACTCGTGAGGAGTTTAATGATTCATAAAGAATTTAAACACTTACAATTTAAGTAAATGAACTTTAATTTGCCTAAGGTACAATTTTCTTTTAAAAGTTTGAAATTAAGGTAGGTTAAATAGATATCTCAACGTCATTTCATTAAAAGTTAATCTATCATTATCATAACTTTGTTCACTCAATTTTCAGCTAACCTGGTGTGTAATTGTCAATATAATACAATATTTTGAATTTATAATAAAAAGGATAAGGTGAGCAGTGAGTCATCCCAATGACAATTATTTCTTATTGCAGTAAAGAAAAGAAAAATATTTTTGGTTCAGTTTAGATGACAATTGTGCCCCTTATAACATTGCCTGCATGACAGTAGTGGTATACTAGTATTGTTGATAGGGTCATACCAGTCACTTTCGATAGACTACCAAGCTATTTCTTTTTTCTCAATATTGCTTTCTTTTCTTTTTCCTTCTTTTTATCTCCTTGAACTATTTAACACCCCAAATTCAAAAAGAGAAGAAAAGAGACTTTTATAACAAATAATAATGTAAAAAATATTTATTACTATGATGACAGAAAAAAAAGATGACTAATAAGATAATTTACTAATTTTATGACAATAGTTACTACTTCCCCGTCCCAAATTAGTTGTTATTTTTCTTTTACACGTTCTTTAAGAAATTATAAATAAGAATTAAGTAATTTTTTTAAAATTAATTTCAAAAACAATTAATTCTAAGGGCAAACTAGAAAAAAGTTTATTAATTTTATCTTGTATTTGTAAATTGACAAGTATTTTGGGATATACATTTTTAATAATGTTATGTTATAACTAATTAAAATGGGACGGAGGGGGTAGTTATTACTAATATGATAAAAGTAGTAGTAATTAACTTGTTATTATGGATTGGAGTTTATATTAATAGTGCATTGACAGTATAGATAACTAGAATAATTAATTAAATTAGAGAAACGTAAAAGAAATTAAAGGTGGCACGTGCAAAAGGGGTACAAAGTGTAAATGGTGTGGAGAGCTGAAAGCCACTCATAACTGACTCACGTTTGGCACTGAGGAAGACTACTATCACTATATATATGTCTATGATTTACCTGCTTTAGTCACTTTCTTCATTTCTCCCAATATTTTTTTTTATTATTATTATTGGCTTTCTCTTATGTGGATGATATATTGTATTTTAATCTCTGATTGTAACCTACACATATAGTACATGATTTCCCTTTCAATGGGTACGTACCTATAGAAGAATCTAAAGGTTGCTGATCATAACAGCAGCTCCCTAGCTAGCTAATATGCATATGTTTTTTTTCGTTTTTTTAAGTAGGAGAACTGTGATAATTAATGTGTGGAGTATATAAGAATTAATTATAGCAAAATTGAGATTGGACAAGAGGGAGTTGTTCGGATGATAAGCACACTCACCTCGTAGGTTCGAGTAACCAAGAGAGCAAAAGAGGTGGGAGCTCATGGGGAGAGGTAAAAAAAATAATCTTATATTTTCAAATTATATTATGTATATTTCAAAGTGCTTAATAGGTGATTGTTAGAACTTCAAGACTGATTCATAGTTATTTCAATTGTTGCGATAGTAACTTGCACAACATGTGGTTGAAACAACATTTAACAGGTTGTTAATTCTGATAGTGAACAAAATATAAATTTAAAATAATTTGACTTTAACTTTTCATTTTATAATTAATGCATGCATTTTATTTAATTTACAATCTCGAGTTTAAGAAATCTTTTTTCCCTTATTAAGTGTCATAAGCAACGCCACATAAAATATTAAAGTAGGAGAGTAATAAAAATGAAATTCAATTTGGGCTTATCTCAACTAAAAAATAAATTAATGAGGATTGCAAAAATCAGAGGTGGTAAAATTAGCGCTATGAAATTATAACTTTGTCATCTCGATCAAGTTTGGACTAATTATTGACCCGCTAATTTATTAATTCAACTCATTACACCCCCCAACTAATTTCAGCTCGTCAAAATTTGTGTTGATATGTAGCCCAAATTGATTCATAAGAAATCTTGTCAAAATATTTTCAAGAAAAAATTATTTTATTTGATAGGTTATATATGTCATAATAATGAAAAATAATAATTTCATATGGTACTAAAAAATTATAAAAAAATGAATTAATTAATTAAAACTAATTAGTAAGAGTACTTGGGAGGGTTAAGTAATGACCCTCGTTTTAACATGTTTTAGTCAAAGTAACTTTTGGGCGGGGTCAATCCCCCCCTCCAATTTATTAACTTAGCATATCTTGACTCATTCAAATTCAACTCATCTCGCTCATTTGCCACCTATGGCCAAAATCAACTAAGAAGTATTATATTTTATTTTCTCAACTAACGTGGAGACATTTTAACAGTTCACTTTGAACCTCATATGATATAGTAGATGATGCAAGCAAAAATATATTTACTAGTATTGAATAATGTCTATTGTTGGAAAGAAGCCATGTTGATGGTATAAAAATGAAAACTTCAAAAATGATAAATGTAACATAACAACTTTATCTCAAAGAACTCAGTAAAGGAAGAGAAGTAAAGATTGAGGTTCTAATATAATTTTTGTAATACGCAAATTTAAATTTGATTGTGTCTTTGTAATATCGAACACCTAACGAAAAATCTAAAAAGAGAAAGACAAAGGGGAGTGAGAGGTGAAACTTAGCAACATGAATAAGAGGATTGATGTTTGACAGGCTAACTTTCACCCATCTTTGGTGAACTTTAGGGTGATGTCACGTGGATCTCACACTTGCTCCTCTTCACACGCTTCAACTTAATTGATATTTGATAGGACCACTTCAACCTTCATCATTCAAACTCCAATAACTATTTTTTATCTGCTCCACACGTCCACCCACCCTAATAATAATAAATTAAAAATGTGAGGATTACTATTGAAAAAAATTGCAGTATCAAATTTCAAACATTACCAACTGATATATAATTTTATGTTATATTATTTGGATAGACCAAGTTTTGGTCTATAAGCATAATTAAGCACCTTAATTAGTCTTGTTTCCATACTTAGCTTCCAATCAGTGAGTCTACCAGAATTCACGTGTTAAAGTAGAGGGCTTTATGGATTTAAGAAGCATCACATATATATTTGTTATTTTATGTGGGCATGCAAAAGCTAAAAAGGGTTTATATGTCGGTTGGTTTGAGTTAATTAGCTTATTTATGAAAATAGTAGGCCTAGCAGACACGTAAATTCAATTTAATACGACCTAAATTATTTGCAGATGGACTAATTAACGTAACATAATCATTTAATTGTTATTTACATGGTCATAAAGGCTTGATAAAGTTTGCACTGAATCATTTAGATTCTTTTGATATCGTTTACTTCTTCTTTTTTTAAAAAAAAAATGTCTCTGACCGTTTGATAGCCTATAAGCTCAATGCCAACATTAAATTATTTTATGCAGAACTACTTCGTCTATTTTAGATGAACACATTGTCTCACCTTTTATATATATATATATATATATATATATATATATATATATATATATATATATATATTAATTTTTCCTGTCTAACAGAAAATTAGTCACCTTGAATGGGTGGTTTAGTTTTTTAAAAATTTACCATCTATGGTTCACAAAGTGATGGGGATTAGATTTTATGTAGGACAATGTTTTTAATTATTTTTTTTATCTCTCTCTAGGGAGCTTTCACTTTTTTTGTTATATATCTTGGTGATTCGAATCTACAATCTTGACGTTGGTGATAGAGGGTGTTTACCATCTGAGCAATAAGTAGAGATCTGAATCAAAACAGTTTCGTTCTTAGCAGTTTGACACGTATTTCATTTCGTTTTCATTTCGTTTTCATTTCTTATAATTAAAATCCGTTTGAGACGCTAATCAGAAGGTAGATACACTTTCAAGGTAGATGTACTGTTAATTTTTAAATAGGAAAGATTAAGTGCTAGAATAGGTAAATACAACATGATGGTTTAAACTCATTTAGGAAACTAAAAGAATGATGTTTTTCTTTTTACAATAATTGGGGGTGGTGGAGTTTGGAAGCTATAATTATCATTGAAAAGCTCTTTGCAACTTCTTTTATCGTGGCCCCCTTTTCCACCATATAAAATCTGAAAGTAGGTTTGGTTCCACGCCATATATATGGTGGATCAATTTCTATTGCTAACTGGGAAATTATTAAACAATTCTCTTTTACATAGTTCTTAGAGTGTGTATTCAACTCAATGTAATGGTCATCTACATTGTAGAACACTAAGTCATTGTAGAAGTTATCTACTTGGCCTATTTAATTTTCAGCATACTAAAACCTGTATAAATACAGCCATGTTGTGGCATTGTTAATACATGAGAAAATACTCGATTGAACAATTCAATCGTGTGATTTTTTACACCCTTTTCTGTAAGAGTAACCTCCAATCAAAGAAAATATATAAGTATCAAGAAAATCGTTTATATATGATTATAAAGTTGATAATACTATAAGAAATGTTGATAAATTTATCCAAAAATTGCCAAGCCGATCTTTATGGCTATATATAATGTTTTTGTGTCTACTTCTTCCTTTGATCCATATTCCATAGTATCATAGTAACTTAATTCTCTATGTCAAAATATCTCGATAATATTTGCAAAATTGAAAGATGTCTTTTATTTTTATTTTTTAAAACTTTTCTTATTACATCGGGGTAAGAACCGGGGAGGGGATTACAACGTGGGAATCAAACCCTCCCATTTAAAGCCTCTAAGATGAAAGTTCATGTAGTCAGTCAACTGAGCTAATAAGATTTCCCGAAATGTACTTAAGGAATGAAAAGAAAGAAAAAAGATGAAAGTGAGTTTTTGGTACGAGGAAGCGTCAACTCCATTTCCTGTAACTGTCTCTTTGCCTTATGGAGAAATGATAAAAGGGAATGATGCAAAGCAACAGAATCAAAAAGGACCATGCCAAGTAAATCTTTATACACTAGTTTAATATTGATTGTTAACTTGAAATAAATGATAACTACTTATTTGTAAAATCTAAATGCTAAATATGTAGACAAAGGGTTGAAAATGGGATGGTTCTTTTTTCCTTTTGGCATCAATGAAATCCTCCTTTTCCTTTTAGTGATGCTCTTTCTTTTCATTTCCACCTTTTGAGAATATAATTATATACGAAAGCTTTATTTATTAGTAGCAGTGACCACAATTCCACTGGAGGCAAAGCTTCCTTGATAATTTTAAGTGGACTTGTTATTAAAAGTCACCTTCACGATATTGACATTATGGGTTCAACTTCCTCTTTCTATCTTCAAAACCTAAACAATATAAAAAGCAACACAAAATTTTCTAAATCTTTGAATTTATTGCACAAAATATCTCTCTTTTTTTCTTTCTGTGGCATAGAGTATTCTGATGCCATTGACTGATCGTAATTCGTAGCCTTTTGATGGATCAAAATTTGACCAACTTTTGCTGAGGTAGCATGTCTCATTAAATATATATACATTGCGGTCCAAAATATTATGACTTTAATTTACTCCTTTTTCTTTTGAAGCTGTTGAAAAATGAATTTTGGACCTTGAAATTGAACTTGGTCTTGGATTCACACACGCATTTATCTTTATGTAACTTTCTTTTAAGTGCTTGATGCGAGATTCAGGTAAGCAACCCCTATAAAGGGATATCGGACATCAGATGAGAAACCAACGAAATAGTACTCTTCTTAGATTATATCTAATGAAGCTTAAGAAAGTTTCATATAGTACCTTTTTTTTAAGTCTTTGATATATAATCTTTGTAATTTAGTTTTATTTCCTTTTCCAAATTAAACAAGAACACCGACGGAAAAATGAAGGGAGATTCATGAGTGAAAGCGACTGTGATTTGCATACCTAGGATGATAAGATCAATATTGTCATGTCACTAGCAAATTTTTTTTTGTCGTAGCTCTGAATTTTATCTTTAGTGTGAATGGTACTCTAACAAGTCACCTCACTTTCTCCAAATGTAATTTTGAACCTTTTCAATATAATGCAAGAACCATACAATATATAGGTTCATTAAAAATATAACCTAGCAAATAACAACGACCATTTAAAACTTTAATGTCAATCGTGTTATCATGATTATTTTCCAACAGAATATTGCTTTAATTAAATTTCCTAGAAGCTAGTTCTTCAAAGGCTTCTGGTATTTTTATTTTATTTTTCCAATTACAGCTACAAATAGAATATGCCCAATTTGCATCTAAATCGTCTTCCCTTCTTGATTAATAGTGCAACATAAAAGGTGGAGTACTGGACTTGTACTTTTCATATGAAATATTTTCATTTGTATTTTATCAACCAAAGATTTTAATTACAAATTTGTGAAAAAAATTATCCTTCATCTTACCAGGGAGCCACATTATTTGTAATCCGAACCTTGGGGCTTGGTTAATATATAAAGAAAGATGATCATGAATAAAGATTAATGTTAAATATATATATGTAGGTTATATGATAAAAATAATAATAATAGACCCTTGAATATATAGCCACCAAAACAAATAAGTTGAATATAAAAATAAGATCACATGAAAAACGAAATTCTAATTGTTTAATCGATTGTCTTAGGAGAGAGAAAAAAGTACAGTACACAAATATATTAAAGAACATAACCTTTTACCTAATGATGTAAAACAACCTAACTAATAAAATTTCCAATTGGGATCTCTATAGATTCAGTATGTATGCTCTTCTAAGCAACCTAGAGAGAAACCAATCCAATATATAAAGCCCAATCGAGTTTGATAAATATATTTTACTTAAACTCAAAGTTTATGACAACAGCCCCACCAAACATTAGATAGGTGTTTTAATTTATTCAGCTTGTTTCTCCATTGGTCCAAAAAATTGAAATTTATCCCTGTTTTGACAACTTTGTATTATGAGGAAAATCATTACAATTACGTCAGATATGTATATGTTGTTCATTTCAAAGGTGCCATTCATGTCAAATACATATATAATAACCAGTACATAACCAATCACTTTGGTAGACCCAAAAAGTAGACAAGTTTTACATTTTATTTTATATTAAAAATATGTTGGTAATAATGTTGGACCAAGTAAAACTATGAACTGGCAATTAAAAATTTGCAACTTGGGTACCACTATGTCTTCCTAAGCTTCATTAGCCAGTCAATGAAAAAAAAATCGTTTCTTTTACGAATAAATTGAATTTAGCTAGCGCTTTGCGATACGTTTTAATTTGGATCAGATTTTAAAAATATATCTTTAAAATATGTTTGACCATGAAATTTGATCTTCAAATATTTTTTAGTTCGCGACCAGTTTTTTGGGTATTCGGAACTTCCATTCACAAAACTTCAAAAAAAAATTCAAGTTAAAATGCATGTCTAATCACAACTTCAAATTTTAAAAATCACAACTTCAAAAACTTAAATATTCAAATTTTAACTTCAAGATTGTGAAATTGAGCTTAGTTTAGCTCAATTATGAAGAACAATGGAGTTGTAGAGCTCTATCTCATATCTAGAGAGAAAAATCCAGAGATATTTTTATTGATCTTAGCTTGTTGTACAATTCACTGTTACATTGCTTTTATAGAGAGTAAAATGATAACCACCTTTCTCAACTAATTTCAGTAATACCCTTATGTCGTAGGACAATTACCTAACTACCCTTGTGCTCCAATACTCCCCCTCAAGCTGGAGGGTGGAAAACATCAAGCATTCCTAGCTTGTGAAGCAGGAAAGTATGTTATGCTGCTCCTAAACCTTTTGTTAATAAATCAGCTAACTGTGAAGCTGTTGGAACAAAATGAGGTAAGATAAGCCCATGCTTGATCTTCTCCCTTACAAAATGACAGTCTATTTTTATATGCTTAGCTCTCTCATGATAAATGGGATTAGAGGCAATCTGAATAGCAACTTTGTTGTCACAATACAAGGGAATATGTGTAGGAGTAGGGAACCCCAACTCATGCAATAGACCTGAAAGCCATGTAACCTCTGCTACTGCAACCATGCTCCTATATTCGGATTCTGCTGAGCTCCTGCTAACTGTTGGTTGCTTTTTAGACTTCCAAGAAATGAGAGAATCGCCTAGTTTCACTACATAACCAGTAATTGATCTTCTAGTATTAGGACAAGAAGCCCAATCTGAATCAAAATAGGTTGTTAGTTGAAGTGAAGAACCATGTGGGAAATACAAACCAAGACTTGGACTGCCTTTGATATATCTGAGAACCCTCAATGCTGCTTCCATATGTGACTGTTTGGGCTTCTGCATAAATTGACTTAACACTTGCACAGCAAAACAGATGTATGGCCTAGTAATGGTTAGATAGATCATCTTACCAATCAACCTCTGATAACCAGTGATATCCTCTAATATTGTGTCGCCAATGCTTCCTACATGAGTGTCATACTCGACTGTGGTTAGCTTTAGTGTGGTTTCTAGAGGTGTAGGAGTTGGCTTAGCACCACCAAGTCCTACCTCTAAGACCAGTTCTAGTGAATATTTTCTTTGGTTCAGAAGAATTCCTTTGGCTGATCTAAGAATCTCAATTCCAAGCAAGTATCTTAGATCACCTAAGTCCTTGATCTTAAAACATGTATGAAGGGTAGTTTTAGCTTCATGTATCAACTCAGAGTTGTTTCCTGTAATGAGTAAGTCATCCACATAAATGAGGATTACCACTAGGTCTGATCCTTGATGTTTAGTGAACAAGGAGTGATCATAAGCACTTTGTTTATACCCTGCTGCAAATAAGGCATTTGTAAGCTTGATGTTCCATTGCCTAGAGGCTTGTTTCAAGCCATATAATGACTTGAGCAATCTGCAAACTTTCTTCTTCTCCCCCTATCTCTGAAAACCTTGAGGTAGATCCATGTAAACTTCTTCAAATAAATCTCCTTGTAAAAAGCATTGTTCACATCCATTTGTGATAATTTCCAGCCTTGTGAAGCTGCAATACTGATAATGGTCCTCACAGTGACCATCTTTTCCACTGGAGAGAAAGCATCATGGTAGTCAAGCCCCTCTTTCTGGTTGTACCCTTTTGCTACAAGCCTTGACTTGTACCTTTCCACTTCCCCATTGGCCTTGTACTTTATCTTGTATACTCATTTTGATCCTATAGATTGTTTTCCCAATGGCAAGTCAACAACTTCCCATGTGTGATTATCCTCCAGAGCAATCACTTCCTGCTGCATAGCCTCTATCCACTTGCTATCCAAGAAATCTTCCTTGAAATTCTTGGGCTCTACACAAGCTGAGAAACCAGCTAGATAGGACTGGTATGTGTTAGAGAGTCCAGAGTAAGACACAAAGTCAGAAATAGGATACAAATTAAAGAGTGTCCAGTAAATTTCTTGGTAGTCACATAATCTTGTAACCAGATGAGAGGCTTGAGTGTTCTATTGGTTATCCTTGGAGCAGGCAAGACAGTAGATAATATTGCCTCTGGAGCATGATCAACTACCTCAAAACTAGGAACTAGTTCTGCAACTAGTTCTTGATCTGCAACATGAGGGATCAGTTCAGCAGGGATCTGATCTTCAATAATATTGGGTGCTTCATTAATGGGGTCTGACTCCTCAATACTGGAGTCTACTTCAACGTTTGATTCATCAGAGCTAAGAGGCATCTGCAGAGGCACTTGAGGCACTTGCACACTAACTTCTTCATCTTCAGCTCGGATGATTGTAGGATCTACAAAGATGTTGTCTATGTCTTCCTTACTTCCCTTGAAAGGAAATATATTTTCTCTGAAATTGACTTCCCTGCTGATGAGAAAGGTTCCAGAGTCCAATTCAAACAATCTGTACCCTTTCTGAGTTTCTGCATAACCAAGTAAAACAACTTTCCTTGCCCTGGGATCAAACTTCTCTTTTCTAGGCGACATGCTAGCAAAGCACCAAGCATCCAAAGAATCTAAGATGATAAAAACAGGTGGTTTCCCATACAATTTTTCATAAGGTGACTGCCCAAGTAGGACAGGAGTTGGCAATTTATTAATCAAATAAATAATTGTTCTCACACAATCACCCCAGTACCTGTTAGGCATGCCACTTTGAAACTTCAAAGCCCTAGCCACCTCAAGAATATGTCTATGCTTTCTTTCCATAACTCCATTTTGTTGTGGAGTGTATGGACAACTACTTTGACGAATAATACCCAAAGAGGCAAACAATTCAACACAATTTGAATTGAAGAGTTCTGTTCCATTATCTGTTCTCAAAACCTTCACAGAAACATCAAACTATTTTTTTATTCTAAGTAGAAATTCTTTCAGTACAACAATTACCTCATTCTTGGAATGTATTAAACAAACCCAAGTATATCTGCTAAAATCATCCACTATGGTAACAAAGTAAAGTTTTCTATCACAGGTGGGAACCTTAAAAGGTCCCCATACATCCACATGAACTAATTGCATAATACTGCTAGTCTTACTCACACTATTGGGAAACTTGAGTCTGCTTTGTTTAGCTAGTGGACAAATAATACAATGCTCTTGAGTCTCCTGACTTACTTTATTCTCGAGAAAGCTAATATGCTGCATAACTTTTGTAGTAGGATGACCAAGCCTCATATGCCAAAAAGTTGAGTCCTGGCTCTTATTAACTACTGCTCCTGCTAAGATAGTGTCACTGTTGTGCAACCATTATAGTCCTTCAATCTCCCTACCAATCCCCATCACCCTGCCAGTATTGAGTTCCTGAAACAAACAAAACTCTGGATAAAAGGAAACTGAACAACACAGTTCCTTTGTCAGTTTTGACACTGATAATAAGTTGAATTTGAAGTCTCATATAACACATTCCTAAGTGTCTGATTTTTAAGGATGACTGTTTCTCCTCTGTGTGTGATCTTGCTCTTTTCACCAGTTGGGACTTGCACTCCATTATCTTCATGACTAGTAAGCTTAAGTTCTCTTAGTACTTTTCTAAGAGCTGTAATATGGTGTGTAGCACCGGAGTCTACTATCCAGTCACATAATTCTACTTTTGAGAGAAAAGTAGATATACCTGCCATGTTGCTGCGATATTCTACTGCACCACTGGTGCTAGGTGGCTCATCTACCCTGTCCATGAGCTGATTATAATGATCTCTGGTGAGATATTGTCCTCCAGCAGTGGTGGCATGTGCATAAGGCTTAGAATCAGAGCCCTGCATCTGCATCTTCTTCTTACTCTTGAAATCTGGTGGAAAGCCTACAAGTCTATAGCAATTCTCCTTTTGATTCCATTTGTATCCATAATGCTCACAAATGATCCCAACATTGGACTTCTTTGGCTTGAAACCTGTGGTTCTTCCAGCTAGCAAACTCAATGATTCTCTATGGTTATCAACCACTCCTAGTATTCGCTGACTCTCTTCCTGTACTACTAGAGCATATGCCTGATTAATAGTCAAAATATGAGTCCTAAGTAATACATCACTCCTAACGTGGCTATAGATTTCATTAAGCCCCATTAGGAACTGCAACACACGTTGATTCCCTAAGTGTTCAACATATGGCCTTGACTCCACACAATCACATCCAGGAACCGGAGCGATTAAGTCTAATTCATCCCATGCATCCTTCATTCTAGAGTAATAAGCAGCAATAGAATATGTACCTTGTGTAAGTGTAGCAATCTCACGCCATAATTGGTAGATCCTAGTGAGGTTTGACTTGTGAAATCTCTCTTTAAACTCATCCCATACCTTCTTTGCAGTCGAAGCCAACACAATGCTCGAAATTAACTCTGGTGCAACAGTGCAACTGATCCATGACAAGACGATAGCATTACATATGTCCCAAGTGTTGACCAATTCTCCTTTATATAAGCTTCGTGAGCAGCTTCCATCAACAAATCCCAATTTGTTCCTCCCTAGCAGAGCAAATCGCATCGATCGACTCCATAAGGTGTAGTTCTCAGGCCCCGTCAATTTGAGTCCAATCAATACTAATCCTGGTGTATCTGATGTCTGCAGGTGAAGAGGATGAGTGTAATCTAGCTGAGAAGCTTCTGCTACTGTTCTTTCTACTTCCTCCATAGATGATGATAGCCTTCAACTAATACGCTGAAATCGAGTAATTCTGGCCCGATCGTAGCTCTGATACCATGTGAAATTGAGCTTAGTTTAACTCAATTATGAAGAACAATGGAGCTGTAGAGCTCTATCTCGGATCTAGAGAGAAAAATCCAGAGATATTTTTATTGATCTTAGCTTGTTGTATAATTCACTGTTACATTGTTTTTATAGAGAGTAAAATGATAACCGTCTTTCTCAACTAATTCCAGTAATACCCTTATGTCTTAGGATAATTACCTAACTACCCTTGTGCTCTAATAAAAATATATGACAAACGGGAGCTTCGCCAGTAGATTTGTCCCTACAAATCACAAATGTAGCATTTTTCTTTTATCTTTTTTTTTTTGAGGTTGGTAAGAGGGGGGATGATATTGAAGGTGTACATGTTGGTTGGGGTTGAAATTTTAAAAGGGATAAAGAGGCAGGAAATATAGTTAATATCAATAATAATTGGAACAGTTAAAATTAGCAAAAAAATAAAAGGGTGTAAGAAGTAAGAACAAGTATAAAAGAAGAGTAGAAGCTTTAAAAAAACAACAAAGAGGGACTAGCTAGGTCTTTCTCAATAAGTCACTTTCTCATCTGATGATTACATTAAATAAAGGACCAACATTCTCATGGTATCCCTCCCTCTGTCTTCTTCATTTAATTAATTTTCAGCTTTTTAATTCCTTTGTTCCCACCTTGTTTCTTCATAACTAATATATATCACCTCACAAAATTAAAGGGAAGATAAAAGAAAGATAAACACAAGAAAAAGAGGAAAGCAATGAATTAAGTGAAAATAGATGGAGTTATGGACCCCATTGTAGAAAAGGACATGAAATTATTGAAAGTTGGAAAAGGCCAAAGGGAAAAAGAGGTGTGGGAGTGACACATTCACTTCTTTTCTTAACTTTTCTTTTCAATTTCATTTCCAAATTTCTCACCATTAATGAACGCGACGAAATAATTGAAATTTCTTCGCTCTTAATTAAAAGTACATCTCAATTGTAATTTTAAAAATAAAAATATAGAGCATTTTTTTTTTATGTAATTATTAAATACATAATAAAATATTTTAATTAAATATATAATAGATTAAAACTAAAAGTAAAATAAATAAATTGAACAAGAAAAATATTAATTTTTTTTTGGAACCCCATGATAACCCGTAGCCGCTACAATCTCTGCCACAGTCTCTGCCCTTTGGGTGAGCACTCTGTGGTGAGCACTTTGTGCGCACTCGGTAAACCCTCCACTGTGTAATAGCCTGCAAACCACACAGGGGATGTAAACCGCACTAGGCAAGCCCTGTGCGACATGCTCGACTCAGAAGGCATTGAGGAGGGATTGATCCCGGGTCATCCGTGTGGATAACCACCCTCCAAATCAACTGCGCCATTCCCAAGGACATATTATATTAAATTTTTTAAAGTAGAACTCTGCAAACACATAGCTTAAGCAGACATATCGTCCAAGAGTTGTGGTTTGAGCTACCTGCTATAGCCTCTTATATATATATATAGTAGTAATAAACACAGCGTGACATCATGTTGTAAATTAATTAGCTCAATAAACTTTGAATATTACCAAATAGCTAGGTATGAGAAAAGATTTGAGACATGTCCTATTGGGTATCCAACAACATGTAAATGGTGGTCCTGAAAGGGTCGGGGTCCACGTGGACAGGCCGGCAGAGTGGTGGCCCTAGCCACGTGGGAGAAGTGGTCCATGTGGGTCATGAGCTGTCAACTATTTGACACGTATACTGTAGAAAACGTGACAGACTGTTACGTTGGGTTGAGTATGGGGTTTGCCATATATTAGCGGGCACACAATCAAACAACACCTAACACCCCATATTTCTTCTATCTAGTAATTTAATTTGAATTTGACGTCTATCATAAATAATATCTCTATCTTCATAAGATAAGACTGTACTTATTTCATCTTCTCTAGACTTATGAAATATATTGTTGTTGTAAATTTCCATCTTAAATTGTATCACCACAAGGTGAGAAGTATGAAACAACACACCTAACACCCATATTCTGCCATGAGACATGGTAGCTAGCCACAGAAGAGGAGTCTATCAGCTCCATTAAAACCATTTTTCTCAGAAGATTTGGTGCGTGCATGGGAATCAACAACTCAAGATTTTTATGGGAAAAATTAACCTAAATATGGCGGTAAAATTAGTCTATAAAATTATGATCTACTCAATCTGCTCAATTTTATTAACTTGGTTCATTTTGATTCGTCCAAATTAAGCTCATTTAAAAGTTGAGTTGATTTAAGTTAAATATATTATCCAAATTGACCTATTAAAAAATCTATCAAATTATTTAAATATTTTTTTGTTATATATAACTATAATAACGAAGAAAAAAAGTTTTACTAATTTTATTTGGTAATTAAAAAATTATATGAAAATAAACAAAGAAATTAAGATTTAGTAAGGATTGGGCAAGTGACCTATTGTTTAGCTATTTCAGCTCATTAACATTTTGATAGAGTTAGACAAAAAATATATTTATTGACTCAATCTATTTTGATTATCTTAAATTCGCTGGTGTTTTTATCAACTGCTTTCACCTTTTAGTGGATCGCTTGTCAACTGCTTTCACCTTTTAGTGGATCACATTTTATAACAATCAAAAAGCTCTTATTAGGGGAAAAATTGACTATTATATTGTGTATTGGTTAGGTATCATAACCCCTTACATTTATTTTCATCATGAACCTTTCGAGATGTAGATTTAAAACTTTATGATGGCTTCACTATAGAGGAAGCTCTGAATGTCGACTTTTTCTATAACCACCGAAAGGAGGAATATATGTGTTGACACTCGGCGGTGATTTGGTATGTGGAATAAGAATAATAATTTCGAGATAAAATTTGGAATTAACTTTATCCCATGTTTAGTTTGAGTTATTAGCTAATTCCAAGATTATTTTATCTTACCATTTGTACTAAAATAGTGCAATTACAATCTCATATACAAGGTGAAATAAAATAATCTCGTCGGACGTTCAACTCGTGGAATATATTTGTTTATCATGCCGCGTACCAAACGAATCTTTTGAGACTTTTAAAAGACTGGTACCAAGAATCTATAGGCTTGCAGATATAGTCCAGCCCAACGAGGGATTGCCGAAGTACTGCTTATGGGCTGATGGCCCATATAATATACATACATTGGGTCATTTGCACTTTTTCCCTCTCTTGTGTTAGATCTTTAATTTATGTTCCTCATAACAAACAACTCGTTTGTAGGGCATATATTTATATTTTCGTATCATAATATTTCACAAGTTATTTTCGGGCATGACTTCAATTTCTGAATAACTTATGTCTCACTAGACGTAAGTTTGATGTCTAAAGGGCAAAAATTAAAAAATACCTCATTTGAAGAACAAAAATTAAAGACTAACCAATTTTGAAGGCCAAAACGTGCAATTTTATGGCTTAGATGAGATACAAATTTCTTGGGCCTTTTGAGAACTATGTATTGCTTTCACATATGTTTTTGTTTTTAAGGTCAACATCATTTTGAGGTTTATCAACCTTTTTTTTTTCATCGATTTTAAAATCCTCACTATCATTATTCTTTCTTAAAAGTAGTTGTCTTCCTTTGGTTTTACCTGCCAAACTTTGCTTCAATAGCTCGTGAAATATAACTGTTAAGCATTGATATCAATCAAACAAAATATTCAATAATAACATATTCATGGTAATCTCATAAGTAAGATATGAAACAGGTAAAATATACGCAGACTTTACCTGGCGAAAAAAAAGTTCTTAAGGTGTGCCCATAAATGGAAAGCAAAACACTTACGTGGCGGCATGTAGTGATTAGTGATTACTGTCGTTTTTCTTAAATATCGCCTAATGGGCCAAGGTAACAGTTTTCTACTGGACCCTTCGTGATTGGATACTATTCTCTCTGATGATGGGCCATGGAAAAGGGAAAATCCACAATCCCATCACTGCGGACTTGATCAACCGGCCCAATAAGCAAAGTGTTTCACAAAACTTCAATGTTATTACTTTCAGCTTTTGTTTATTGAGATATAAAAAACAGAAATTCTAAGATACTGTAACTATTATTATCATGTATTACGTTGTTGCATATGAAACCTTTGCTTGGGGTGGTAAAAATGTTTGTTTAATGTTTATTGCATAAAAACTTGTTCGTCTCTTGTTTTAAATTTTAATATCTATACCTAAAATGCCTATAATGTTACTACAGGAACGGAACGTAGATAGAAAGAGGAATTCACAAATGACGTACATGAATATTTGCATAAGAAAACAACCAATATGATTTTTGTTGTTTTTTAATTATTAAAGGCCAGATGGTACACGATTTCGAAGTTGTGATGAACGAATGTTAAATTATTAGTGTGATAAGAGTGTTCGTACTTTTATAAATTAATAGATTATAGATATAGATATAGATATAGATTTTTTTTCCTGCATCCAATATGAAAGCTTATATTTGTCGCTAATAATTAATACTAAAATATATTAATTTCTAACAAACAACAAACAATTTGATCATAAAAAAAGACATTCCTTTTAGGCTGCAATTCTGCGAGAGTTCGTGCATTTTATATAGGGAATACGCACGGGTCGCTTGGCCAAAATATTTACAATCACTAGTCAATATACATATACATTTGCCGACTACTTTTTTAGGAGGACGGCTATTAAAATTAAATTTCCTTATTATACAATATTTATGCGGAAATCATATCCATAGACATGTAGAATTAATGTGTCTTAATCATCCATTTCATATTATTCAAGCTAACTTTTTTATTTTCTATTTATTTTTTCAAGTTGTATATCAAGTATAAACTCATCAGCAAGCCCCTTATCTCATGCTGACAGAATATGATTGATCATCAGAGATTATAGTAAACACTAAAGTTTGAAAAATATTTGTGGTTGTTAGGCTCACCAAAATTAATGGTTCTAAAGAAAGTGCATTATTTAGCGTTAGGTATCGATGTGTAGGTAGTGAAAAGGACTCCTTTTGTTTTCTTTTCTTTTTCTAGTAACATAAAGAGTTATGTACGTACATATTAAAGAACAATCAATTAAGTTATTTAGAGCATTATTATAGTAATTTTTATTTTATGATTGTGCTTATTTTATTTGGATTCGTTAATTGATTATCATCTTTGACCTTTAGAAACTCATTCTGCTTTCCTATTTACTTTCTTTCTCCTTTTGGCCTATTACTTCCTTTCCGGAATTAAAGTCATGTTTGATGAACCACCATCAATAGTACTTATGGCAAGTCCATTAGCATGCCGTTAATAACTAAGGGTCAACAACATAGGATGGATGAGATTTCTCCGTCCTTAATTAGAGATGTTAGATTCGAGTTTTGAAAATGGAGAAGTTTTTGATGGTGAGTGTTTCTCTCTTTAATAAACCATATGAGGCGCGAATCTTCATTAGCCGAGCATGTAAATATCAAACGTCACATAGTTATAAGAAAAAACATTAAGCGTGCAATGGGTTGGGCGCAACTGCATATTTGGGGGATAAAATCATTTCTTTGCTATGACAATAGATACTTAACTTTGGTCCAATAATGGATAATGTTACAAGTGTCTATTTAAAGATGCGATTGCAGTTTTTCACATAGAGGTAACGCATTGAAATTAGAAGAGCTAGGAAAACTCAACTGATATAATTAATTTCAGTGCAAGTTGTGTACTTTGTGTTGAATATAACCCCATGAAAAGCCAACCTTATAATAAAAGTTTGAAATTTCAACGTCACTACTAGTAACAAATTTGAGATAATATATTGACTAAAAGGAATGGTGCCACGGGCCCTGGCTGGAAATGAGGGGCGGCTTTTTGTATTGTCTGAAACTAGGAACTTATTTGGCTAAGCTGTTAAATTCAATTTATTTTAAGAAGAATATATATATATATTAAAAAGAATATATTATGTGGTGTATAACATGATTATCCTTGGAAAAAACAAAAGGATTTGGTTGAATGATAATGATGTTTTGGGTTGATAGTGCTAATACGCTGTGGGTGAATGAGTCCAGAAATGAATTGTAGGCGTATAAGTTAGTAGTTAGGTCAGATGCATTCTTTGACTTAAACTTTCAATATTACTACTAATATGTTTTGGAGTAACTCAGCATTTTATTGTCGCAAATAAGTTGTAATTATAGCGATAATTCACATTTATCGACCCACCGTAAGTTGATTGGTCTTTCATCTCTACTTGAGCGGCTTTAAATATACTTCGGACTCTGTCTCAAAATGCTTGTCGTCCTTACTAGCTAATAGTTTAACACCTCAATTATGACACATACATAGAGTAAATATTTAATAAAGAGAGACTATATCTTAAGGCATAAATAAGAGTAAAGTAGCAAACATCTCTCTTAATTAATATTTTCTTAAGGGACGTGTAATAAAAAAACAAGACAAGTATTTTGAGACGTAAGGAGTATCTAATTAACATTACCTTTTTAAATAGAAAAAGAAAAAACAACAACAACAACAACACACCCAGTAAATTCTCACAAAGTGGGGTCGGACCGTCTGGGAAGGGTAAAATGTATGCAGACCATACATTTGCCTCAAAGGTGAAGTAAAAAGACTGTTTTTGGTAGACTCTTGGCTCACAAAATCCAAGATATAAATTGAGTTGGTTTCACGAGATCCAAAATAATTTTTTCTGCGACTGCACCCCATACATATGTATTCCATTACTATCACTTTGTAATATTGACTTTTTCTCTTTCTTTTTCTAGTGCAACATTTTTTAATAGAAATATTATATTGAATTCGGTATAAAAGATTTTAATTAAAGAATTGAAGTGTGAGAAAGTACAATGAATAAATTAAAAATGTCAGCTGAGGATTGAAATAGTATACCATAGAGCTAAATTTATATGCTTTATATTGTTGGGGACAAATTGGAACAAGCTAAAAGTTTAAGCAAGTCTATTAAAATGGGACTGAGACTGAGAGAGTACACTTGGAAGTTATATATGGTTATTATTCGTAGTATAATTTAAGCTACTGAGAAACATTGTTTTGATCCCTAACTCCCAACAAAAGAAAAAATAAAGAGTAAATCCAATTAGCAACATATTTCCTTAAATATATAATTACATTTTCCCATAGTTCAAACCAATATATAAAACAGGAAAACTAAAATGCCTCCATAAATGGAAGTGGACATAAATACAGAGTACTCTTTTCCGTAAATAGTAAATTGAAGTATTGTAAGGTAACAGAACGAACTAAAACTTTGACATCACACAAACATAAGTCGGTTCCCTATAAATAATTTCTATCTTTCAATCGGATACCAATTGCTTGAATGCGTTTGAAAGCCTCGAGATGACTTACAGGAAAAATGCTTTCTAGGTTTGTCTTGTGTCTCCGAAACAAACGGTCCATTTATTGATGGGCGAACGACGGGGATTGAACCCGCGCGTGGTGGATTCACAATCCACTGCCTTGATTCACTTGGCTACATCCGCCCCTACCCCCGCACAGATTGAAGTCTCTATCTACGATCAGATCCTTTCTGAACTCCCCAAAGGGGTAGTTTGGTCCGCGATATGTATTATTTCGGGATTATAGTCCAGATATTATAATTGTTTTACTAATTTATTTCACATGAGAGATGGAATATAATAATACTAAGTTTGATGAAATAAGGTCAAATATTTAGGATTAAGTTTGGAATACCTTTAATCAAACAAAATATAAATTTAATTCAAACTTAATTCCCCAATATTTCACGTTATTCCATAAACTAAACGATAAAAAAAGTATGAAACACAACCATGTGGAAGCACTTAAAGAGTATATAAATCCAATGTTGCTAAAATTAGTGTGTATACCCAACTCTTTTATTATAAAACTATAATGCCCTTTTAACATAGTTAATAAGGTATGTAGGAAATTAAATCGATTTTGAAGAACAGGCATTTCAATTATAACCTTCTAATTGACTGTCGAGACTCGAGTGTGTGACCATTGTTCAATGAAATGGGTGAAAATCATTAGGAAACAAAATATAAATTTCAACCGTAAAAGTATTTTTGTAATCTAAATTTTACTAATAGAGTTACCTAATTCTTATTATATTGATAGACAATAATTAAGGAGATTCAATTGAATTTCCTTTCGAAAATTATAAATAGGATAAAAATATATCAAATTTTGAATTCGTTTGACATAAGAAAAGTTCTCGCTATAGAGGTAAAGAAAATTCAAAAATTGTTTTAGATTGCAAGTTAACTTTTTTGAATTACTTTATTAAAATTCTTGATTTTCGTCATGTTAATAAAAAGTAATTATTCAATAAAATAATTAAGGTGTGAGTAAACTTACCTGGACGCTATTATTATTAAAAAATTATAACCTTCTAATAATCAAAACGAAGTTGTTCTCCCAACTAATTAAAAAAGAGAAAAGATAAAACTTGGTTCCGGCACATTAAAGCTTTCGATATATGTGAAGTCCTAGGAAGAAGCAGACCATAAGGATACTTGTATGCAATTTTATCTTGTATTTCTGCAAAAAGTTATTTTCACGGCTTGAACGTGACAATAACTTTATTACTAGTAACTTAGAGGGCGTTTGGCCATGGAATTTTTTTACTTTTTTCCGGAGTTGAATTTCGGAAATGGTGTTTGGCCATGAAAATTTGGAAAATTCCAGAATTTAACTTGAAATTGAATTCCGAAATTTGAAAAACAAGAAAAAAGTGTTTTCACTTGTGTCGCAAAAAGTAAAAAAGAACTCCAATTTATATTCATGGTCAAACACAACTCCAACTCCAATTTGGTATTTGATTTTCATGGTCAATCCGCCACTTAATATTACGTGCATCATGGAGAAGTAATCAAGTGGCAGTCATGAATTGGATGTTTTCAAGTCAAAACAGAGCAGGTGAAAGGCCTTTTCCTAGAGTAAAAGTTGGAAAAAACAAATTGACATTATAGGACAGTACAAAATAGACAGTCACTTGGTGTCAGAAGTTTAAGCAAAGTTCCACTTTGAGATGGGATCTTCATTTGGCCACTTGTCAATTTCCTCAACTCTGATTTGTACTTCCCACCTGCCACACATCCTTAAACTGCCACTCAAATATTTTCTCTTTGGATTAAACAAGAAAAAAAGAAGGTGGTAATTTCCTTCTTTTTCCTTCTGCCCCAAAAAATTAATAAAATGCAAGACTTAATGAAGTCCACTTGAAGAAAAAGGCCAAAAGAATGAACAGTATGGAAGATGACCCCAAAAATCATCTTCTCTTTCTCTGATGACGCAGAAAGTTTAACAGTTAAGTTAATGAGTTTTTGACATATTGTGGACTGATGATACCAAATCAATGGAGCAAAGGCCCCACTTCCAAGAAAAGCACAAATCTTTTTTCAATTTTGAAATAAAGAGACTTTTCTCATACCCCTTCATTCAATTTTCGCTGATCTAATTACTGTTCTTTGCTAAAGTTTCAAACTTTTTGCGTGGAATTCAATTCCTTTCTTTTGGTTTCTCCTTTTCTTGCTTATACTTTTTATCTTTTTCACACTTCCACTAGAATGTTCCTCTAAACCTGCCAAGAAAACTCCCCACTTCTGTTTTCCCTTTTGTAATTTTCCCAAGTTTTTATTCTTGTGTGGAATGATGATGGTGGGGATATGGGTATCTTTAGTGTCATCTCCAATTCTGTGGGCATGACCTACCTTCAAACTGAAAATTTTGATGCTTTGTCTGCTCCTTATTCATCAGATTCCTACAACTTGTACTGTTTCTTTTTTAACTATTTGGAAGTGAGACTCCAAAAACCATAACGACTTTCTTCTGTTCCTTTTATAATAGTAATTCAAATGTTTTTCTCTGGTCTGGTAAATTAGACCTCAAATCAATAGTCGGTTGTCTTTGTGACGGTTGGTGGGTGGTCAATATTTTGCAGTGGTGAGTTTTCACTGGCTTAAAGTTTCAATGGGCAACTTATTTGTTATGAGTTTCTTTATTGCAATATACTATGCTGACATTACAATTTTCAAGAAGATCGTCTTTTTCTCAGCTGATTTTCCGCTCTGTTAGTAGTCATGTTGAATTTGCTTTAATATTCAGATGCTCCCTTTCCTCTTTTATGATTTTCTTGATCATTCATTCTACCAATTTGTTGATGACTTTCTATTTGTATGTGCAGTTTCAACTCTGCCTATAGTTCATGTTAGTTTTTCTACTTATAGGATCAATTTGAGATTGCTAGCAGATACGGATGATCCAGTCCACAAGCAGTTCTATGGTTACCTAATAAATATCCTTATTTGGCTTTGCAGGAGTTTATTGCCAACACACCAGTATCGGATTCATATAGCCAACTCCAACTCCAACTTGTTTGGGATTGAGGCGTAGTTGTTGTTGTACACCAGGGACAGGAAATTGTGTTATGGGCTGGCTAGAAAAGATATTTGGAGGTTCCACTCACAGGATCTCTGGCGGGCAATATCATGGGGGGTATGAGGGTGGGCAATATCAAGGGGGCTACGATGGAGGGCAATCTCATTCGGGGCATGAAGGAGGGCAATATCATGGAGGATATGAGGATAGTACTATTTGGGATGGACCAACTACATCAGTGGTAATCAGTGATTCTATTGCTTATTGCTTTAAGTTGTTCTGTGTTTTCTAACAGTTGCTTGGTGCATTACAAACTGAATCATTTTCCCAAGCTATGTTGCTGAGAAAATGCTCTGGAAGTTCTAGCTTTTAATTAAGTCTTTTACTTGCTAACCGAATATGATAATACGGACTGAGTGTAGGATGCATTGTCAAATTTTGATAAAGAAGAAATTGATCGTGCCATTGCACTTTCTCTAGCAGAAGAGGATCAGAAAGGGAAAAAAGTAATCGGTAAGTAGCATGACTAGCCATTTATAAAGATTGATCTTCTGAACGTCTACATCATCTGATAAATAAATAATAAGGTAAACAATGCCGAAACTTTCTGCTTTTCTCCACTCAACAAATTCTTCATTGACTTCATTATAGAATTGTATGCTATATCTCAAGAATTTGGATAACACTCGCCTTATTGAGATGGTTGTGTTTGCATAAATCTGCAATTCTTGTCCTAAGTTTTCTTTGGAGATGTGTGGTTATACATGCTGAATCAATCAGAAAAGTTATGTTTTTGTCAAGCCTGGTCAGACATAATAGAACTTATTTGTTGTTCTTTTATCAGGAATTGTGTATTCAGAGGTTATATAGTATCTAGGCTAGTCTGTAAATTTTTATGCAGTTCTAGTATATTGGTGCTTAATTGCTAATCAATGTGTATCTTAATCTTCTGCCGCTACCTGATAGAGAGTGAACCCCATTTGGAGGAAGACGAGGCGCTCGCCAAGGCCCTTCAGGAAAGTTTGAATGTGGAGTCGTTTCCACCACCACCACCTCGATATGATTATGGAAGTCTCTTTCCACCAGTCTCATACTCGTTTCCGTATGGATATAGGTAACACCTCTTCTATTCTTCTGGAGCAAAATTATTTTGACTAATTTCTATGTTAATTGTATTTTAGAAAGAATTTCTTATCATATCCTTGGTAACTTATAAACCCTTATTTCTGCTTTAATCTTTCTGCGGCATCATGGCTGAGACTGATGCTTTAAATAGTGAAAGAAGAATGGAAGAGGCAGCATTGTACCTTGACATCCTGACGTAGATTTAACCACTATTCAGCATCAAGCATGGTGCTCGTGAAAAGAGAGGAACAAAATCACTAATCTAATTGTTATAAAGTCGAAAGCATCATTATATCATGAACTTGAGTTTTAATATGAAGATGCAAATTGGTCAATCAACTTCAGTAATCTTGCCTCGTCTACAAATAAGAGTCGAGTAATGATCTCTTTAAAGTAAAAATCAATTAGCAGTATGTGATATACTGATATTGTGGACGAAGAAGCATCTATTGGCTTCAAGAAGAATAAAATCAATTAGCAATATGTAAATGCTGTGGAAGATGGAAGAACAATCTATTGGCTTCAGAACATTCCTGTGAAATGGTTCTTACTAAGAGTAATGCAATGAAAATTAAAACATAGCACGTAATAACCTTTCAAATTTGTAGAATATTATATGAGTAATAAGATTAACAATTGGTTATGGCTATTCTAATTCAATGCTAAGTATGTTTGGTACTTGAAATGTGAAGAGCAGTGCTCTGAGATGTATATGTACTTTATGTATGATCTCCGAAGAACTACTCCATCTATCATTTCACATGGCATAGTTTCTAAGTTGAAATTTGTGATATGCAATACTCTTTATGTTGTCTCTAAATTTGTAAATTTTATTTTCACAAAATCAAGGAATTTATTTCTCGAATCATAGCGCAAACTAGATGATTTGATACTTGTAGTCTGGACCACATTGTTCGTTTCTCTTGCATTTCAACATAGTAAATAGCTCCAGCAGGTCCTTTATGTTTTTTGGAAATAAATCTGCATGTGCCACATATTCATTTATTCATTTTGGCATCATAAGACTCTTTAAAGCATCTTGTTGCTTGAGCACTATTTTCTTTCAGATTAGTGTACTTATGTACTGATGTGTCTGAGTGTAGGGTCTGTGCCGGTTGCAATGCTGAAATTGGACACGGAAGATATTTAAGTTGCATGGGAGCTGTGTGGCATCCAGAATGTTTCCGTTGCCATGGTTGCAATCAACCAATTTCTGACTATGAGGTCTATATGTAGTCAAATTTACTTAAATAGGTTTTTATCCCATGGTGCTTTCAGTTACTACCTTGACTTGTTGAATATAAAAGCAATTCATTTCTTGTGTTTTGCAGTTTTCGATGTCAGATAATCGTCCATACCATAAATCATGCTACAAGGAACAGCATCACCCAAAATGTGATGTATGCAAGAACTTTGTAAGTGTACATTCATATCCAAATTTGCACTTTCAGTATCAGTAATTCTTTTGCAACTTCTCACCATCATTACATTCTTCCAATATCAAGATTTACTACGTCTGATCGGATATAGAGAGCGGCCTACCCCCAGAAGTTGTTTATGACCATTCTTTGTTTCTTGTTGTATGTCTTATTTCCATTAAAGCACTTAGCAAGCATATTCAATGTTTCACTTCAGATTTTGGGCTGTTGCGGCTGCTAGACTTTAGTTAACTATTGCAATTTCATTTTTTTTTTGTTGTACTCAAGCAGTCTACTAATTATGGTCAAAGTCAAAGAGAAGGCGAAGCAACTAGAACTGCTATTCTTATGTGGATAAAGCAAATTTGAGCCCTTAATTTAATATGCATCAGTGTCTTTCTGGAATTCGTTCATTTTTGTTTAGATTTGACTTTTTATTATTGTGGTATTGCACCATGAACACTGCATCCAAAAGCTTCATCGTCTGGTAAAATATGTCTAACCATATTTTTTGTATTTTGCCTTTATTTTTATGTGCTTAGATTCCAACAAATTCGGCTGGTCTAATTGAATATAGGGCTCATCCTTTCTGGCTTCAGAAGTATTGCCCATCACATGAAACTGATGGGACGCCTCGTTGTTGCAGTTGTGAGAGAATGGAGGTTAGCTGCTAGTATACTATTGCTACATTTCTTTTTGGCGTTTGACAGGTTTTTAAGGATGTAAAGTGCATACCTGTCTTTAATGATTAGCAGAATGAATATATTATAAAACCAGAATATATGTTACAACCTGCGACATTCTTTTTATTTTTCTTGTTCTTGTTGAGTAATGTTAGGATTTCTTATTTTTGTAGCCTGTAGATGCCAGATATCTGATACTTGATGATGGTAGGAAGCTGTGTCTAGAGTGCTTGGACTCTTCAATAATGGACACTCATGAATGTCAACCCCTTTATCTTGAGATACAAGAATTTTACGAAGGTTTAAATATGAAAGTAGAGCAGCAAATTCCTTTGCTTCTAGTTGAAAGACAAGCATTAAACGAAGCGATGGAAGGAGAAAAGAATGTGAGAGTTCTGCTCAGAATTATCCATTTCTTAAAACGCTATACAATCACACGCCGTACAATCACACGCCGTGAAAGCTGTTACCTAACTTCCAACTTTTTTTTTTTTTTGTCTTGATAGGGTCATCATCACATGCCTGAGACTCGAGGACTCTGCCTGTCCGAAGAACAGACCATTAGCAGTGTATGAATCTTCTTTTTTCTGCACTTCCCTTAATGGCCATATACTGTTCAAAATGAAATATGTCTTGATCCAAACAAATATTTCAGATTTCAAGGCGACCACGGATTGGTGGTTATCGGATTTTAGATATGTTTACAGAGCCTTACAGGTTAATTCGACAATGTGAAGTGACAGCTATTCTAATCTTGTATGGTCTTCCTAGGTAATAAATGTCACACTTCCTTTCATGCTTAATAGAATGGTCTAAAACCATACCTCATAAGAAAATTTATACTTCACTCTACCTGAAGACAAATTTACTCATCACTCGGACTTTTCCAGGTTATTGACTGGTTCAATTCTGGCTCATGAAATGATGCATGCATGGCTGCGGCTTAAAGGTGGATCTTTTATTTCGATAACACTTGAATGTGATATCCTTTTATATGTTAAGATTTTGAAGATTAAGTTTTCCATTGAAATGATTATTAGGTTATCCGAGTTTAAGTCCAGAAGTGGAAGAAGGCATCTGCCAAGTTTTAGCTCACATGTGGTTGGACTCTGAAATTATAGCTGGTTCTGGTAGTACTTCAACTTCTGCATCTTCCTCTGCATCCACATCGTCCTCTTCATCACCATCTACTTCATCAAAGAAAGGGAAACGTTCTGACTTTGAGAAGAAACTGGGTGATTTTTTTAAGCACCAGATTGAATCAGATACCTCAGCAGCTTATGGGGATGGATTCAGAGAAGGTAATAAGGCAGTGCTCAAGTATGGCCTCAAGACGACACTTGATCACATACGGCTTACAGGAACCTTCCCGTGTTAAAATTTTCAGACATTCTGAGTGTTTCCACTTCAAAGCGGATATTCAAAACAAACCTTCTATACTAGTTTTGTAGGACCAAATAGCACATACAATTATAATCATAATCATACGACAATAATGAAAAGGTAAAGAGTAAATGCAGCAATAAGATGCAGATACGTTTAATATATACCACTTGTGTCTATCTACTTCAAGTTGTATACTTCTTCATACAATGGAAATCCAAACATAGTGTTGCACAAGTATATACCTTTCTTCCCTTCCCCCAAAGGTGCATCATTGTTTTATTGGAGAAGAGGAAGATTGATCTTGTAGGCTAATTGACTCCATGTATGTATGAAGTAGCACCAATTATACCGTATTTGCTTGCTCCTGCAATTATATGGCGTTATATCGTACTGCCTGCTCCTGCAATTATATGGCGCTATTCTCTTATTTTTCATCTTATTCAGAGAGCATTTTTTGGTTGAGTTGCTTCTTCAGCATACTTCAACTGTGTTAGTTTCACATAGCTTATTCTAAGTTAGAAGAAAAGAGGAGGATTGCATTAGGATGACGGTCATAGTAAAATAGTTTTAACTATAATGAATCACTAAATTCATTGGATTGAGCAAAGCAGATAGTGAGGATTCATATATGACGAGAGAATCATACAAACAAAGCTACAGTAACATAAAAGATGCAATTGGAACGATAAGCTCTCTCCACAATTTACTGCATATTGCATCCTCGCGTCTAGTTATTCCCTGCATTTCTCTTGCAGCTGAAAAAGTTGATGTTATATATTCCGTTGAATCGCATCCATCAATAATTAATATTTTTTGGATTCAGAGCCCATTTAGAGAACACAAAGCAAAGAGAAAAGGAAGGGAAGGGGGACTAAATGAACATTATAGAGGCCACAGCTAAGTCTTAACTTTACATTTAATAGACCAAAGTTCATTGCTAGGACCTGTCTGAACATAAAATATGAGCACTTATTCATTTGGTTCACAAGTTTCTCTAGTTCTGTACATCTGATTGGATTTTGATTAAGGTAGATATTATTTCTGCTGCACTTGGTCTACTTTCAGGTTTTTTGGTCAAGCATGCTACACACAGTTTCACCAATCGATGAACGAGATCAGTTTGTTGAATAATGTAACCAAGAGGGTGCTTAACTTGTAGCCTTGGATCTGTGAGTTCTTGAATTTTAGATTCTTTATCCATACTTTCAAGCACCCTCTCTGACAAGAATACTTCTCTTCCGTCCTGCTCGAAAACAGCCCCTTTTCCTGTAATTATCTCCAACAGAACGATTCCAAATGCATAGATATCTACCTTGGGAGTAAGCTGACCAGTTTCAATGTACTCTGGTTCCAGGTAGCCATTTCTTCCCTCGATGAATTTCAGAGATGAACTTGCCTTTCCCTCATTGTTAGCTGACCGTGCCAGGCTAAAATTTGAAATCTTGGCCCTTAGATGTGTGTTAAGTAAGATACTGTTACTATTAATGTTATTGTGCACATAAGCTGGAGCTGTGAAGTTGTGAATGTAATCTAGACCATCAGCGATATCTAAGGCAATACAAATTCTGCAGTTCCAGCTACGAGCCTCGGGGTTATCATCCTTGAAAAGCCATTCTCTCAAAGATCCATTTTCCATGAACTCAAAAACAAGATAGGATAGTTGATGATGCTTACAGACACCAGTGAGGCTAATTAAATTGAAATGGTTGATCTTTGCAAGGAATTTAACCTCCTTTGATATGTCTGTCCGCATCTCCTTGATGGCCATCAGTTTTCCTCGAAGGACCCCTTTATAAACACAATTACCAAGTCTTTTTCGCGAGCTGAAGTTTTCAGTTGCTGCCACCAGTTCTTCAAATTCATAGACTTTAATCATTTGATCTTCACCAACTATACTTTCCAGGACATTTTCTGGTAAATTCCATTTCTTTTTCCGTTCTCTTCCTTTCCCAAGCACTTCAGCTCTTTTGTTTTCCTTTTTATGCTTTAAGACAATGAACAAGATGAAACAGAGGACTGCAAGGGAAACACCACCTCCTACCCCAATAAAAAGACTGCTGTATGATATTTTGTGCCTAGAAGGGTAAAAGTTTTCAGTGTGTGCTCTCTTAATAGTCCTTGTTTGGGAGCTTGAAGGTTCTTTTGGCAGAGGAATCAGTATTGTTGTGAAAGGATAAAGAACTGAATTTTCAGATAATCCATTTGCATATGCTGTACTTTGACTACTGACACTGAACTGCGCGCTAATGCTAGAAACATTGTCCCCCCAAGTAACCAAATGAGTCACCAGATATTTCACACCATTTCTAGACTGATCTCTGGTAGGACAGGCACATCTGAGTGGTACCCGCAAATTTAGACCTGGAAACAGATCCAGTGCATCGTAGATATTTTCATGTACAAGAGCACTGCAAGTAGACAACCCCTGATACGTGCTGTTTGCGATGAGAAAATAGTTATCGTATTTGCTTGGTATAACATAAGAGGTGTCAGCCTGATAGTACTGACCTGAACATGAACAATTTACTGGAACTATAAGTTCTTGGTCCTGATCCAAGATTTTAGACCTTGAAATATTGTTGACGTGAACAATCTCATCAGGGTTTGAAGATAGGAGTTTTGAGATGGAAGAAACTGAATTATAAGGAGAGTGTGATCTAAAAATCAGGAATGCTCGACAGGAGAACTTTTCACCATTGCAAGAATAGAGAAAAGAAGCAGAAGTTCCTGTTTCATTGGTTCCTTTACAACTCATGACAGTATTGCCTGAATAATTTTGTTGGGCAAAGACCTTAGAAGCTAAAATTGTGAAACTTATGAAAAAGATAAGCAGAAAATCACCCATGGTATGCTATTTGCTCAGAGTCACGCAATGGCAGGTGAGAAAGTTGAGGTTCATGCCCTTATGGGTACTGTAATTCAAGCGAAAACATGAATATTTTCTTCAATGTAAAGTCAAACATCATATATCATTGACAATATGAAGCCACCACATTGATGCAGACCACTTATAAAATGAAGCAATATTCTAGCTTAACGGCCTTTTCATCTAACAACCATTGCAGCCTTCCACATTTAACAACTATTAAACAATTAGCATAAAAGGGAAGTTTCAAAATGGTGATTCATACAAATATTTGTAAATTCCAAAATTGTCTAAGACAATATGTATTGCATCATCAACTGTTGACCTTGCTTCATGAGAGGGTCTACTGTGTAATTTCTGTTTTATAGAGTCTTGCAAGAAACTAAGATGCAACTGCTTATAAAGGTGCCGTCCTACTACTATGCTCAATTCTAAGCAAGTTGAATCGGCTATTTGATTCTTCATTATCCATATTGCTCCATTTAGCCAGATCTTAGTCCAAAATGTTCATAACGTTATACATCAGTCATAAATCATTCGACCACAAGAAACTCAGATATACATTAATCATGTTACTTAAACTCCCACGGTTACTTGCTTTCTAATCAAGGGAAAAGAAAAATAATAATAATTATAATAACCACTAGCCTGCTGGCCTTTTCAAACAAGCTAAATTAAATTAAATAAGTAGCCAGCCGGCCTTGCCTTTCATTTTTCTCCCAGATATGTATTTAATCATTGGATTTGAATCCTACTAGTCAATTTTTCCACTTTAATCATCTTCTTGAACACATATCTATGCCATCATCATCATGTGCAAAAGCCTTCAAATACTTTATCTTTCTTGACTAACGAATTCTAGAACTCAAAGATGATCTTATTAATAATTAGTTTTCAGACGGCTGGACTAGTTCAATATTGGGAACATACAGGAATATTCCTTCAATCAGTTAGCTTTTCTTTATACTTAATTGATGTTCAGCTGATTCTACAGCTTCAACATGGCTTTATAAACCAGCTTAACCTGTTGTGTTCACAAGTTGTATAGCTACCAACAATACGAGATGCAAAAAATAAAAGACAGACTGGGCCAGTGATCCATTGTCACTATAAGGTAAAGCCAGCAAGTTGCTTCCTTGATCTATGATTCAAGATAGGTTTAGTCCTGTTGTTTACCAGTTACCAGGATCTTTATTATGTATGACGTCGCTCTGTTTTGTTAGGTTAAAGCCAGGACCTATTTACGCTTGGAACATATCTGGAACATGAGGAGGACTACATGCATTACACGGAGCAAGAAAGAACATAAGTAAGAGAACACAAGGTGGCTTCAAACTGATTTTTATGTAGGGTAAATGGTGCAATAGCTCTTTGAAATTCATAAACAAGATAATAACATTATGCACATAACAAATCATGCTAGATGTGGGAGGGGGAAAAACCAAAAAAAAATACACAAAAAGGAAACCTTACAATCATTGATCTAGGGCAATCTATGTGGTGACCCTGAAGTGCTAAATGACATTTCCCAAGAGTGTGTGGCTGTCATAATTCTTGAAAGAGATTGCACAATCTCATCCGTACTAGGGCGATTTGAAGGATCTTTCATTGTGCAGTTATCAATCAATCTGACCATGACAATGGCAAGTTCTGCAGGGTACTTCCCTTGCAGAGAAGGGTCGATGAAGTTGCTCAAGTTCTCTTTTGCATCTTCGTCATGAAGCACAGAGACCAACACCTCAGCCAAGTTTGTATTTGAGCCTTCATATAAAGCAGAAACTTCTTTCCCGGTGAGAATCTCCAGCAATAGAACTCCAAATGCATAGACATCCAGCTTTGGGGAGATTAGCCCATTCTCTAAATATTCAGGTGCCATGTAACCTTGAGTCCCAACTATGTGCCTTGTCAACGCAAACTCACCTTCTTGTCCATCCGCTGACCTTGCTAAACCAAAGTTAGCAATCTTGGCCCTTAAATCACCATCAAGAAGAATATTACTACCGTTTAAATCCTTGTGAACATGAGGAGGTGATGTGTAGCTATGGAGATAGTTAAGCCCTGTAGCCACATCAAGAGAAATCTGTACTCTTTGGGTCCAATTAAGTGACTTTTGATCACCATTATGGTGGCATATCCAATCACTTAATGGTCCATTGGCAGCATATTCATATACAAGATACCAGTGACCATCATGAAAACAAATTCCTGAGAGACTAATAAGATTAAAATGGTTGATTTTGCTCAATAAATTAATTTCATTTGATACATCACCACTCATTTTCTTTATAGCAGCAAAATCCCCATTGATCATGCCCCGATAAACAGATCCGTTAATCAAACATGTAGGACTGAAATTTTCTGTGGCTGCTTTGACCTCTTCAAACTTGTAAACCTTAATAGATTGAGCTATGCTGGATAAACTTTCCAAGAACTCCTCCGATTCTTCTTCAACTTTCTTATTCAACGGTTTCTCAACTGCTTCAAAGCTTTCAGAAACAAACTGTGGATCAGCTTTCTTTTGCCTTTTCCTGAAGAACAAGAAGAAAATAACCACCCCCAGAAGACAGAGAGCAACAAGTCCTCCAACAACACCAACCACAACATATACCCAAGTCTTCTTTGAGCTATTATCTGATACAGGAACAGCAGGTGGTGTTGATGCTGTCGAAGGAGGCGGTGGTGGAGACGGTCCTGCAACTTGTGAACTCAAAGGTGGATTCAATAGAGGAACTAATAGACTAGTATTAGGAAAGATAGTAGGAGAATCTTCTGATAGTCTATTGGCAGCAAGAGTTTCCCTAAAGTCCACCCCAAATTTATCACTAATGAAGGAAACAAATTCCCCAGAAGCAATCAAATAAGTGAGCAGATATTTTGTACCATTATCAGTTTGGTTCTTTGTAGGACAAGCACATCGAAGAGGAACATTAATTCTTGAACCAAGAACCAGATTATTGGCTTGTGCCTTGTTCTCAGCGTTGATAGCATGACAAGTAGACAACCCTTGGAGGGTATTAATTGCAATGTTTAAGAAAGTATCATCCTTTCTGATAACATAAGATGTATTTGACTGGTAAAACTGACCTGAACAAGAACAAGTGACAGGTACAAGAACCATTTGGTTGTTGTTAAAGGTAGCATTTTGAGAAACTGAATTGAGCTGAGAGAGCTGTAAAGGGTCAGCACCCAATAGAGAAGAGATTGAGGCCACGGAACTGAAAGGGGGTTGAGATCTGAAGGTCAAATAAGATTGGCAAGTACGGTTAGCGCCATTACAGAAGTACCCAAAAGCAGAATTTGAGGTATCTTGGTTGCTGCAGTCATTTGTTCCTGTTCCAAAGTAAGGTTGTTGTGCAAGAATTGAAACAGAGGAAGAAGCAAGAATAATGGTAAAAAGTAGACAAATGAGATGAGAATAATTCATTTTCAGCTCAGAAGAAACAAACAATAAAGAGGAGTTCAAGAGATTGTTGTTTGTACAAGCATAGCAGAGGTTGGAGCTTTTAATTGGAAGAAGAAATGGTCAACCTAAATGCGTGTAGGAATATTATGTGGAAAAAGAAGAGAAGGTTTGTGGTAAAAGTCAAACAAGAATAGTTGATCAACCACAAAGTTATTAATATTTAATCACAAATAATTTGGTGGGTTGACTCTTCAAGATTAAATACTGTGTCTACTGCCAGACCCATCGCTATTGAACGTGTACTGTTTGTTATAGAGTACAGACGAACATATCTAACAACTGGGCATTGCATTTGGACATTCCAAAAAAACCGGAGAATGATTTAGCTAAATTCAATTTTAAAAATCCCCTGATCTCTCTTAGTTATATCTGTAAAAGGTGGATGTTCAACTCAAGTCTCGAAGTAAATAAAAGGAAAATCACTTCTAATTATTAGGGGTAAAGAGAAATTAAAAAAAAAAAAGAGGAAAAATTGAAGAGCTGGGCGACAATGGAAATAAATCGAGCAGTTGGTATTGGTAAGAACAGCACTCACTGAATTTTCTAAATTTCTCAAGTCCAAAAGTCATGTAGTAGTTACAATAGTGTTTCCTCCGTCTAAAAGTAAGTATTATTTCAGCAAACAAAAATTTGTCCCAAATTAATTATCGTTTTAGGATTCAAGACAATAATTTATAATTTTTTTAATAGTGTTCCATTTTCAAGAAATATTTAATAAATAGGAATAATTTAGTAAATACAAACAACAACAACATGAGTGACCTATTTTTATATTTTTAAATAATATTTTATATTTTTAGTAAATAATATTTTATATTTTTTTCTTAATAAACATAAAAGGAACTAAAATGATACTCCCTCCGTTTCAAAATGAGTGACCTATTTTGACTTGGCACGGAGTTTAAGAAAAATAAAGAAGACTTTTGAATCTGTGATCTTAAATTAAAGATATGTCAAATGTACTAAAATGTCTTTTAGTCTTGTGGTCTTAAACATGTCACGTGGAAAGTTAGAATTAAAGAGTTACTAAAAAGGGAAAGAATCATTATTTTTGTAACGGACTAAAAAGAAAAGTAGATTAAACAAATTGAAACAGAGAGAGGAGTACTAGTACTTATTTTGAAACGGAGAATACTACATTTTTAAGAATTTTTTGTAGGCAAGAAAGCGTGGCTGAACAAAATTGACCGAAGCATCAACTATCTAATTGGGGTGTCAAAAGAGCCTATATTCGTATCTCTTACGTGGAGATTTTCCATACTTATACTACAGATTTGACTCCTTCAAATCTTCTGGACAACTTTTAGAAAAAAGTTTTGAAGTTGTTCCTTGGTAAGATTTTTCGTAAGCAGTACTTCCTTCTTTGCAATGTGTAGCACGAGCCTTAGATGTTTATGTGTTTATAATTCATTCCATTAAACGTAAAATGAAATGTTTAAAATTAAATTATTAATAAATACAGAAATATATCACTCTTTTTGAAATTAAATTAAAGAAGGATGAGTATCACATAAATTAACACGGATAAAAAATAGTTTTCTTACAATTAAACCTTTTTGGCTGGTTGGTTGAAGAAGGGAAAAACTGAGGGAAGCCTTTATACTTGGGCTTTCTATTGAGGCCGATTAGCACCAAGTCACCGATACGGGCCATATATTATTAGCCCAAAGCGCATTGGGATGGGCTTAGGAGCTTTCTGTTTTGGGGGCCCAGCACTTCTGTTTAACCACTACCTGAAAGTTTCAGAACATAGAGCTATCTGGAATGGAGATTTGTCGGCTACCAAGTCAACCGGCCGTTATTCATCTCCGGCAGGGTCAAACCGCCGGAATATACTCAATTAAAACGCCACCGTTTTCCCCTTATATTAAATGCAGTCTAGGTGGCGAAACGAGCACTAAATTACCAGATTCGAAAAATCGAATGTTCATTCTGGGGATGGGTTTCGTAGGAAAATTCCTGGCTGCAGATTTGAGGAACGATGGATGGTGAATAAACATTGTACTTTATTTCTTTTCCCCTTTTTCATGCTAGTTAATATATTGGAGATTGACCAATTTGTATAACATTTGTTTATTGCGTAGGGAAGTTACAGGAACTTGTACTAGTACTTCCCGGAAAAAGAAATTAGAGGAAATGGGGTTCCGTGCTCACATATTTGACGTCAATGAACCACAGTGAGTTTTCCAGACATCTCTCTTATTCATGTATGTTCATCAAAGGAGCAACTCTACTGTTGTGGGAAGCTTATTCCTCAACTTTATTAACATAACAAATTATTTGGTTGCTGCAAATTTTGTCTAAAGTTGAATATGGACCAACCCACTAGGTATAAGTGTCTGCTTGGGATTTTGCTGTACATGACAAACTATTGCTGTGGTTAAAATGGTCAGAAACTGAGATGGAAAAAGGCATACCATAATGAAAACAGCAGATAGTTGAATTCTAAAAAGCTAGGAAAAAGTGGCAAAACATGTCACTTAATTTAATTAGCTTAGTCAATTTAAATGATTAAACTTTAGACTTCAAATTGGTAGAAAATCAGAAGATCGCTGGTTTTCCCTTTTGTGTTTACTTCCCTTTGTTTTGCAAAATTTTCTTTATTAAAGAGCAAATTAAGACTCTTTGGGTTCAGCTCTTTTCTCACTGTTTTGTAATAGTTACCTTCATCCAAATAAGGTCAAAGTTAGGTTGTTTTTCTTATATGTCGACTAATGTATCTGTTGGTCTCTGCTCTAGGGCGTAAGCGTTTGGGTCACATACCTAAACCTCCATATTTCTAGGCGGTTTTATAGAAGAAATGCTCTTCCTGTCTTTCATCCTGTTCTGATAAGTATTTCTGCTCTATCTTTCAGACACGAGGTCCTCGATATCATGAAATTCCACTCACATCTTCTTATCTCCGTCCCTCCAGTTTTAGGTGTTGATGATCCGGTAAATTTACTCGATATGACGCTGCTGTTATAGTAAGCAATATGACATTGTCTTAGACGTTCCTAACTACCTTTTCTCTGTCTCGATATGGAAATGAACTATGATATAAAGACAAAAATCAAAAGTAGAGAAGTTAATTATTGTTTTCCTTAAAATTCTTTTGTGTTTCTTTAGGTGTTAGAATTCTTCTTCTTAGGGACAGTTCTTCACTTCTTCTATTTTGCTCAATAGTTAGCAATATCATTGAATTGAAGATTGTTTACTTTTGAATCCAACTATAAGGTAAAGTTCACGCACAGAAGCCATAAAACTTGGGATTTTCACTGTAACTGTAGAATCTGGAATGGAGCTGTATGATATTATGAAAAACTGTTGGAGATATTTTTTAACTTACCTTCTACTTGCTTGAACGTCTAGTAACAGTTGTGTGTACTGCAGGTGCTTCAGCATCAAGAATTGCTAAAAGAAAGACTAAAGGATGGTAACCTCCAGTGGCTTGGTTACTTGTCATCAACAAGTATGTCATTTTCTCACTGCAGGAAGAAATTTTGCATTTGTATTGTTCTAGATGTCCTTTTTGACCTAACCCAATTATTAAGATGAACTGAAAGTCCTTGACCTAACCCAACTAGTACGTGGGCGTTTGGCCATGGAAAATTTCTACTTTTTTCCGGTGTTGAATTCCGAAAAAGGTTTTTGGCCATAAAAATTTGGAAAATTTCAGAATTCAACTTCCAGAATTTGAAAAACAAGTAAAACTTGTTTTCACTTTTTTCACTCCCACTTGTCTCACATAAATTCAAAAACAACCCCAATTTATATTCATGGCCAAACACAACTCCAACTCCAATTTCAACTCCAACTCCAACTCCAACTCCAATTTGGTATTTGGTTTTCATGGCCAAATGGGGTCGTACATCTTCCTCTTTTTTCCCCTAATAGAAAGGAGAAAATAGTTCTGACAAGTAAATTATGTTAGAGTGACTTTACTTTATATAAAAAAACTAAATCGGTAAAAAAAAATAAAAAAAATGGACTTCCTCAGCCTTTTGTTGAACAAAGAATGTTCATGTTTTTTTCTCTTCCCCTTGGAGAGGTTAGTTTGTCCGTTCAGGTGTTACAGCAACACTTGAAAACAAGAACAACTTAAAAAAGCAATCTCAATTGTTTTTCGTCCATTGTGGAAACCAAATACAGCTGAGTTCTAATTGCTTCTTTGCTCACATCCATCTGTATACTCCTTTATTGATCTATGTTGTTAGCTACTTATAAAAAATTATTGCAAACATATAAGAAAAATGAAAAAAATGACTTATATGGGTCAGTGTGTTTACCTATTACATTTTGATAAGTATATCTACACCTATTTCCTTGAAGAACACAAAAATAAGGAGATCAGAAGTATACAACGTCCTTTTTTTTTAATCAGGTAAAAGTATTTTCATTCATAAACATAGCCATAAAACTTGATATATACTACCTGTTTCCCAATAAACTAAACTTGATTTGTCCTGCAACTGCAACTTTATTATAGTAAAATCTTTTAGTAGATTATTACATTGAGGTTGGTATGACAAAAGTGGTTCAATATATTATTTGAAATGAACAATTGAAATAATCAGTATGAATAATATCCAATCAAGTAAGAAACAATATGAATTAGTATAAGTTTGTGTTAATCTAAATTGTTGGAGGGAGAATTTCTCTATTTAAGGAAAGAACACAAGTTTCCTGGGAAGCTCTAAAAAGTAAACTAGGTCAGCTTGTTGAGATGGAGGGAGTATCAAGTATACTTCTTGTTTATATTCTGCAAAGAGAACATATATCCCATGTGATATGCTAGCTTCTTTCTATGCATAAACCAAGGTATAGTTATTCACACTGCTCTATGGTAGAACCATTTCTTTAGACAAACTGTATTCACGAAGTATGTTATTGACTACTGATCCTCAGTATTTTGATTTCCTTTTGGACTATTAGGTGTTTATGGAGACTCTGGTGGTGCATGGATTGATGAAGAGTAAGTCTATGTTAACCAAGAACTTAAATCTCTTTGGTGCATTCAAAGTTGTCATCTTAGATTTATGTGTTACCATATTTTCAGGTTTCCACCAAGCCCGACAACTGAATTGGCAACAGCAAGGATAGCTGCTGAGGAAGGATGGTTACATCTGGCTTGTGATGTAAAGGTCACTGCCCAAATATTTAGACTGGGTGGTATATATGGCCCTGGTAGAAGGTTGTGATGAGTATACGTAGCTCTTAACATGTTTAATCTAATTGGACATTGCTATAGTTTTTTGTCCAGATATGTTACATCTAGCACTTAGTCTAATGAAGCACTCTTTGATTTAGTTGCAATCTGACTTGTTTTTACTAATGTTTTTATGCAGTGCTGTTGACACCATTCTCAAGCAAGAGCCTCTGTCAAAAGGTCAGAAGATGAGATTTTCTAGGCATTATACATCCCGTATTCACGTAGCTGACATCTGCCAGGCTCTTAAGGCCAGCATACAGAGACCATCTCCTGGGTACACATGCAATAACGCTATCTTTGTTCATCCAATTAGATTGTTTCAAAATACTAAGATTTATGTTGATAAAGCTTTTTTCCTCCCTTTTCCTTTTCCAAGTTAAATTCTTTTTTAGTTCTGTGTTGATCTATTTAATTTTGCCTCTGAAGTTGGTAATGTTTTGACTGGCATAAAACTGGTGTAGAAGCTTTTAACTCACTTGTGTATTTACTTCTGCTTTAGTGGTTTCTATGTGCAATAATTTCCAGGCCAGTTCGATCGGCTTTCTAATTTAATTAGCTTCTTAGTTTCATCTTTAATCAATTGATTGTCTGGTTTGGCATTTCAGGAAGATATACAACGTAATTGATGACGACCCTGCTCCTAGAGAGCAGGTATTTAAGTTCGCAAAGAACTTGGTTGAGAAGAAATGGCCAGGCCACTTAACCTCCAACAACTCTGCTGAAGAGGCAGAGTCACTAATTCCGCAGGGAGCTTCAAGGGGAGAGAAGCGAGTCTCTAATAAACGCATTAAAACGGAACTGGAAGTGAGACTGATCTACCCTACATATGAATCTGGATTGCGAAGCATCATTGAGTGCATGGAAAATCCATTTCGCGAAAGTTGATTAGGTCCCTATGTGCAATGGCTCCATCTTTAGTCTAGGAATGTAAGTTTTCCAATGTATCCAATTGTGTCAAAGGATGAAAGATCGAGCATTAGGATGACTAGAAACATGAAGCTCAGAATCCAGATATTCAAAAAAGAATATCTGCAAGACAAGTTAACATTTTTTCTTTTTCAAATACAAATGTACAGATGATAAGATAGTGATATGTATGGTTGGACAATCCCGTCCGCATTTGCTACCCTGTAAATCAGTTGTACGCATTTAGCAAGACCATGTGACAGTCGTTTCTATCTTCTCTTTCCAAATTTGGACAGGCTAGAGTTTGGAGTTGGGAAATTTAAGATGAACTCGTATTGCATGTGCAGTGAATACAGCCATACAGGTACGTCAAAACATTAAGCAAGAGGACAAGGGGATTTCCAGATTCATTCTGAGATACTTTCCTGTGCTGTTAAGTGTCTCACGTTAATTAAGAAAACTGTTTTCTTATAACGTTTTTGAAATTAAATTATGTCCATTTTATTCGAGTTAATGGTTGGGTATCTCAGAAATGGAAAGGCCAACAGTGGCAGCTTTCTGGGAAGAATAGAGGATAAGTATCATTTGTTGTTGTTGAGAGTTGTGATAATACGTGGATAGGGAACAAGTGTAAATGGGGGTGGATACGTGTCAAAGTCATGGGATCCACCAGCTGCATCGCATGTTCGCCGCATACACGAAACCTCTTTTGTCGGTATACTATATTATCCTAAGATGTTTTTGCAGGTCAATTTATATGCTTTGATAGGATAATGATGAATTGCCCCCATTCATTCCACTCCTGCCCATACTGCACTGCCCTCATCACTTAACCGTTCAAGAGTTTATTTATAGTTTAGAAGATTTACGAGTTTTTTCTTAGCGGAAGCAAATTTGTAGCAATCATGTGTAGTCGGTCGTCAGATATCTTCACGAAGCGAATAAATCCCCTATTTCCACAGCCTAAAGATCACCCCTAATACAAATCAGAATAAATACTAACCATAACCATTTGGAAGTTTCTTTTTAGCGCATGTCCCATAACAGTATTATACAGTGTAAGAATTAAAAGTTGAACTAATTAACTAATGGGTCGTCTAATTAGCTAGAATGAATCATTGTTCACCAATTATAAGAGTTCACTTCTCTAAAACAAGTTGAGAGCAGGTTTCACTTTTATAAATAAAAAATAGGCATAAAGTTCTGCGTGCACTTGTGTATAATTAAAGAGCGTTTATGTTACTAGTATATTCTTTATAATCGACTCGTGAAAGGATAGAGAAGCACCGTCTCCTGGTACGTGAGTGATGGAAAATGTTTTACGCTTGTATTTCAACCAAAAAATAGACCCTAATTAAGTAACTTGGCCCACCCTGGTACGAGGACTAACAGATTTGTTAGTACTTGCAGACAAAATAATTGTTGATGAATATGAGTAGCAAATATTGTACAACCAGAATTGAGAGAATGAAAATTACTAGTTGAACTTGGCCAATATATCGTACCTAATTCAAGGTGAACTTGGCCAATATAGTGTACTCTAGGATTATGCACAAATCGGATCTACTCGAATTCCCAAACTGGTTCAAACCAATTTGAATAATGCAATTCAAATTGATTTACAAATTCAATTTTAAAATATTACGGTTTTTCTATTCGAATATGATTGAGTGTGTGTACAATTCAAACCGATTAGAAAAATCAAAATTTGTATAGATTAAATAATACTTTAAACTTGCAATGCAATGCTACTCTTGATTATTTAAAGCCTAATTTTAAGATTCTGTTGCCTTTTGTTATGTTTGCTCTAAAATTGAAATGAAAATAATTATTTGTTGAAATTTTGAAATCGAACACATCGATTTATATAATCGAATAGAAATAATAAAAAATGAATTGAATTTAACCTAGAATAGGTCAAATTTGGATAAGAATCTTAATAAATCAAAATTTAAAATTTTAATTTCATGATAATTAAAATCGAATCGAATCGAATCAATTCATGCTCGGCGTAGTAGTCCTTATATATTTAAGGTCCCCCTCCAGTTACTGAAGAGTTACTTACACTAATGTCAAATGCTATTAAAACAAAAATGCCAAATGCTATTTAAGCTATGTTGTCTTTTAATGTGTTGCATCCGAGCCACATAGTTTCTGCAGATTTCGGATTTAATTATAAAAGTTTTCTCCGAAAAAAATTTAGGAAGTACTCTATAATTTTTTTGCATAAAATCTCTAATAAACTTTAATTCGATAATTTTCAAACAAATTATAAAGAATTTCAAACCATCAAACCTCTTTTCCTTTACTTTTTTTTTAATTTTCCCATTACAGAAGGGGCACAAGAAAAAGGTGGTCTGGTCTCTATGTATTTCGTTTTTATCTTGACGCCTACTTGTCCCATTGAAATAAGTTTTCAGGGGCATAAAGGTAAAAGGTTACAGACTCCTAGTAGTCGAGAATGTTTTTTTTCCTTATGCCGAATGAATGTTATTCTACTTGCGGTTACAGTGCCTCTATCAAAGCAGACCAAGTCTAATACTCCAGCCTTGATTTTCGGGAATTTCATTTTGATCTAAATCCGAAAACCCATATCTTTATATACGAAATTTCTTTTTTTTTGTCAGCCCTTTTTTCATTAGGGGGTCTCCTTACCTTCGGTCTCATTCAAGACCTTTGTCTTGGAGTACTATTCCATAGAGACCACCTTTGCTATACAGCCTATATATATATATAAGTATATCCCTCAATTTAGTACTCTTCGATTCTTCATTAATTTGTAGGGGAAAAAAAGTATAGGAAAGAAGAAATGAAGGTGCTTATGTTGTTACGGGAGCATGAGAATTCAATAGCATATTGTGTAAAGGAAAATAAAGCATGTGTTGGTTGGGTGAATAGGTATTTCAAAGATTGCCTTTGCAATGTGAGTGATGAATTGTCTTTCGGTTTTGGTCTTGTAAGCCTCCTCTTTTGGGCTGTTGCTGAAATCCCACAAATTATCACCAACTTTCGTACCAAATCCAGCCATGGTGTTTCACTCCTTTTTCTTCTTGGTTGGGTTATCGGGTAATTAACTCCTTAATCAATTAATTTTACCCTTTCATTTCTCCTTTTTCTTCGATTTCACAATGTTGATTTGCTTGTATCTTTTTTAATTTCACCATAAATCTCACCATTCTATATGTTCGTTATGTTCGATGCAGTGACATATTCAATCTAACAGGTTGCCTTGTCGAGCCTGCAACAGTGAGCAGCTTTAAATACAACACTCATTAATTAATTTGGTTGAATTGCCTTTAATTGATGTATCTCATTTTTTTGGTATTCTTTTCTCTTCATGCAGTTGCCGACCCAATTGTACACAGCTGTGGTAATGCAATGCTTATCCAACCCTTTTGGCTTTTACTATTTACTAATCACAGTATTTTTTTATTTTATTTTTACTTTAACGTCTTTATTTTAATGGTATGCTATGGAACAGCTTTACACAGCGACTACTATCATACTAGTGCTGCAAATCTTGTACTATGATTATTTCTATAGGTGCTGGAAACGTAGTGATGATGACTCTGGCCAAGAGGTACAAATTAAACGTTTCTAATTTGCTGATTAATTAATATAATGACACGATAATCGTTGAAAGAAAGATGATTTGATTAAACTTAAATTAGGTTGAAGAAGTACTAAAGAAGCCATTGAGACCACAAAAACCAACAGATTCAGGGATTCCAATACCCAGCAGATCCGCATCACGCCGCATGGACTTCTATTTCACGTCAGTCTGCTTTTTCTCATTATTTTAATATGTTACATCCTACTTTTATATAGTTAATTTAAGTATGTTTTTGTGTATATAATCTAAGCAAGTAGTCAGTTTTTCTGTGGATTAATTAGACTAATTTATTGCTAAGCATTTAAATACCTGGGAGCAGGTCTGCAAGGTCATTGGCTGGTAGTTCAACCCCGCCATTTAGGTCGAATTTGAGGCCGATAGCAAGTGGTCCGTCAGCAGTGGGGCTTAACCACGATTACTCTTCAGATGATGACACAGTTGATGCACCGTTAAATATTTCTGTTAGCCAACCTAAGCCTATCCCGCGATCTGTGAGTGAATCTCCTCCCTCAGGTCTATTGTTTTTCATATTGATTTGTCAGTCCTGGCGTTTAGGGCAACTTGATAAGTTGCTGCAGGTGCAACTTGCTTATAATATTGTGCACTTACTATATGTTTACAGTGAAATATTGCTGGTCCCAACATATGAGAAAAGCATCATATATTCCCGTAGTATAATGCCCGAAGGCAAGTCGAGAGGGGTTTCTCTACTTTGTCCACTTCCTATATGTAATATGAAATATTGATGGTCCCAGTATATGCCAAAAGCATCCTATATGTATATTCCCATAGTCATTATGCCCAAAGGCAAGTCGAGAGGGTGTCTCCTCTCCTCGGCGGAGCCTCAAGGGATCTGAAAAATGCAAGTGTATCACACCTAAAATTCGAATATACGACCTAAAATGATTTTGAGTTACATTTGCCACTGCCCGCTACACTAGGATTTCCTTATTTCAAAGGGATCTAACAATTTATATACTCCATGATAAAGAATTATTTTTCCATATTGGAATAATTTTTCAATGAAGGAATTTAAATTTAATTGAATTCACTTTGGATCATGCTTCGTTTTTTACCCTAAAGTAATTCTTTTCCTGAAGAATCTTATTTTGTTTTAACTGAGCTTAGATGATAAATTTTGATAGTAGACGATTTTCAGGCAGGTTATGCAGCGTTCTTAGCAACATCATCTGGAATGCCTCATCAGACAAAGGCTTTACTTGTTGGATTTGGTGGAAGAAAAATATTACAAGTATGTTTCTTCAGTAATTGCACCTTAATGTCATGAAACTTTCAAGGCTGATGCGAGACATATTCCTTTTCTGGCAGGAGCATGGGACGGAGCACAGTGCACTTGGCCAATGTTTGGGGTGGATGATGGCTGCTGTCTACATGGGCGGTCGGCTACCTCAAATATGGTTAAACGTAAGTCATGATATTTCAGATTATAACTCTGACAACATACTAACTGTTAATGTTGAAGTCCCTGTTTTGTCTACCGCAAAGTCATTGAACATATTTCTTTGTTTGACAGATTAAACGAGGGAGTGTCGAGGTAAATATTCCACAAAGTTCTCTTCTGGACCTTTTTAGACTTGCATTTTGGGCATTAAGCAAAAGGCTAATGTGCTTTCTTTTAACATCATGCACAGGGCTTAAATCCTTTCATGTTTGTGTTTGCACTCATCGCCAATGTCACTTACGTAGGCAGGTAGTTTCCCAGTTATTTACTCTGTATAGTAACCACTGCTAAATATTTTGCAATGTTTATGTATATAAGTTAATCGTTCTAAATATATAAAAACTAAATCGTCATTAAAATGCATCCCATAACCTTCTTCTAATTCATTTGCTTGTTCTGTTACCTGACGCAGTATACTACTAAGATCAACAGAATGGAGTAAGATTAAAGCCAATATGCCTTGGTTGTTGGATGCTGTTGTCTGCGTTGTTCTAGACTTATTTGTATCCTCACATTTCTCCCTTAATTTTGTTGTAGCAATTTCTCGAAATACACATTTATCTGTTGCTTTTCTTATGCTACTTGCTAGTTTATTCACTTTTCCGAACTGTTGGGCCTTAATACAACTATAGATCATATTACAATATATCTACTACAAATACTTCCGAAAGAATTCTTCCACTTCCAATGGAAGAGAAGACGAAGGAGCCTACAAGAAAGTGAATAAAAAATGAGGGCAAATTGCTACAGTATATGTGCTGGCTGGTGGCTACTCTGCTATATACTCCTGTAAGGCCTTGGGATCCCACTGCTCTGCCAACCAATTCGGAAGACTTTTGCGGCTATTTCTCCTTGTAATCGAGTCTTGCATCCCTTTAGAAAAACAAATCCTTCTAATTATTTGACGTGTGTTTTCTAATTAGTGATGAATTTGCTTGCTTGTCTGAAGGTGTAGAAGAATTTTGGAGAGGTTCTTTTAACTCGCACATCTCTAGTTTAATATAGCTCTGGCATACCTTATAGCATAGATATGTCTCACATAGTTTGAACTTTGAAATGTTACGTATCTTTTTAGTTTGGAATGTTACATGCTTGTTAAATTTTTACATCATAGAGTTGTATCTTAATCTATAAGGGGGTATATTTCGTAAGCTTCTTTTATCGTCATAGATCAATTCTTTAATCATCGTATGTTCACCAACTTTTTCAATGTAATAAGGTAAAGGAAATGAAAAGAAATATCTGGCAGTAGGCCGGTACTGTGGCACCAAAACATCTGTTAGCCGTAAAATTAAAACAGGCAAAATTATGGCCTGGAAATGATCCGTGAAGCTTATGGGCCTCTTGGTCCAGAAAAGTTGCATATGTAATTTTGTATGACGAGGAGAAAATTCAGAGTATTTAATCTTTATACTTAACTGCATGCAACAATAAGGACAACGAAGTAATGTTTGTCATTTGTAATATGTTTTGGCTCATTAGGACCAAGTTATTTGCTAACTGAATGCTGCCATTCCAAAAATCAACGTTGAAAGTAACAAGACTTGTTCGTATCTGCATTTAACAATGTACTGTAGTTACGCAAGCCACATGATTGCATGAACATGGAGTTGTGAATGTGACAGCAGTGGCCATGAACAAATTATTGACGTTTCAGTTAAAATGTGTGGCCGTTTGATCATTCAAAAACTTTATAGCGAGAGAGTGATACATTTTTATTAACTTAATTATATTTTCAGCACATCACTTTATGTGTGAGCTTGGTTCTTTTTCACAATTTGTGAAAACCAATTTATTGGATAATAGATGGAACTAGAATTGATTTGGTTACTCTCGTCTGATTTGATACTAGTCTGTTTAGCCAACTTTCTAAAATTAGCTTATTTTGAAAAGTGCTTATTTTAAAAGTACTTTTCAAAAAAGCACTATTGGTGAGAAGCAATTTGTGTTTGGCCAATAAATCTAAAAAACACTTTTGAGCACCAATTAGTGTTTGACCAAACATTTTAAAAGTGCTTTTAAGTGTATTTTTATCAAAAGCGCTTCTGGAGAAAAGCTACTTTTTTTAGCTTATGAAAAATAGCTTTTGCGACTCTCCATAAACACTTATTTTCTATCAAAAGTTGAGTCAAACACCTTAATTTTTAAAAATAAGCACTTCTAACAAAAAATAAACTTGGCCAAACAGGTTATATATACTAAAGAGAACGACTATTTTATCTTATAATCAAAAAGGTTAAAAGTGCACTCTTTTTCTTTTTTTAATAACCATTTGGTATTCAACACTCACTCACTATTTGACTAATCCATTTGCACCGCGTCCATTCACACCATTGCGTAGGACCCAATATTAAAGGGTGAAGTGTTTCTTACCGAGGTTTTTTTCCATTTCAAGTACTTGAACTCAAGACACATTAAACGAAAAATTATGGGGACTAAAATGTTGAAGGGCTTAATTAAGGTATATGGGTTAACTTTCACATAATTACATTTTATAGGTATAGTTTAGAACAAATAACTATTATTTTGGGCAACATATACATTTTGGGGGAAAGAAACGTATATTATCTATTCTCAAATTTTCTCTCACCCAATTTCCGGCGAAATTCACGTCCCACTCCCATGAATTATGGAGATTTCCATTTAAAGAGATTTTTCTAAAATTTCATCCTTTTTTAGTGATGTTTTTTATATATGTATATAAGTATATACCAACTAAAACGCATATATGTATATGCAATTAGAATGCTTTGTTTTTGGTTATACATTGTATATGAGATTCATACTTTTGAGTAAGGGGGGCACCGGCACCGGCACCGGTAGTACCAGACCGGTATTAACCGGAACCGGACCGGTACCGGCGCATCCTTCCGCCGGTTGGCCGGGAACCGGGACGGTACCGGTACCGGTACAACCGGGATTTTTTCCCTTGTTCGTCCCGGACCGGGACCGGTCCGGTATACCGGGTTCCGGTCTTTTTTTTTTTTAATTTTAATTAAATTAAAATTCGGTTATTTATAATTGAAAAAGTTTCAAAATATATAAGTTATTTTATATTTCTTTTAAAAGTATAACTTAATAAATTAGATTTTTTTTAGAGTTTAAATTTTAAACTCTAAAAGTTTAAAACTTTAAATTTCAAATTTTAAACTCTTAAAATCTTTTTAAACTTTTAAGTCTTAAGTCTTAAGTTAATAACTTACTTACTTAAGTTTGAAATTTTTTAAACTATACTTTTTAAAATTTCAAATTGTAACTTAAGTTTGAAACATTTAAAAATTGAAATATATAAAAAAGACTTGTATTAAATTGAAGACAATAATTAAAAAAATTTAAGGCGAATAGCCTATAATTTTATTCATAAAAATTAAATAATACAATTTGTATTACAAATATTAGAAGAGAACCTAATCTACGCAGCCACCTTCTAAGAAGGGTTCTGTTTGAATTAGGCCTCGAACTATCATACTAATATTTGAATCCTTGAAAATAGTCTTGACGTAGAGTTTCTAACAATTCCCTCGTAACATTTTTTGGAAGTGGTTGTTGTGCTTGATCCTCCAATGCATCCATGCCGTCTTCACTAGAATTTACCAAAATATTATCTATATCATATTCAAATTGGACAGGTAAACTAGGACGCCCATAATTCCTTCGCTCGGCATTGATCCAATCTCTAAACAATACCGATATCTCCAAGCTGTCCGATGCTAATGAATACCTATGCTCCCCAATTTGATATCTTGCTGCACTAAAAGCGCCCTCCGAAGCTACTGAAGATGCTTGAATAGCTAGCAAATCTCGAACCACCGGTTGAAGTTTTGGAAATGACTTGCCGCGAGTCTTCCACCATTCCAAAAGTTGAGGTTTGCCTTGTGCATCCTTAATGCTTTCCATTCCCTGATTAAGATATTCATCAAAATCATTCCTTTCATTAGAAGTAAGACCAAGATAATTTTCCATCATATCATCAATATCATCTTCATTTGAATATCTACGCCTAGAACTTGAAGGTTCTACATTATGTACTTCATCATTTATTCTACTAGAATTATACAAGTCATACGAATTTTAAAGCTTCAATTCTTATGCTATCTTTAACATCGGACAAACTAGGTAATTTGTCCTCTTCGGCAACTTCGTCAATTTGAATACTTTGTTGATATATAATCTCTAAAATATCTAAATTAGAATATATTCTTTCAACCATTCGTGATGCACCTATTTCTTTGTAAGTTGGGTTTAATAAACAAGCAGTTAAATAAATTTGAGGAATAGGAATAAAATATGTTCTAAATTTTTTAATCATTGCATTAATAGAATCTTTAAACCGTGGAATATTTTTGTATTGAAAAAATTTATCAGAAATAGCACATATATTTGGTAAAACTGAACAAATAGTTGGATAATAAAGTCCAGATATTTGTTTTGTAGCTAAATAAAAAACTTTTAAAAATTCTTTAAGTTCATATACTTCTTTCCAATCAGTGTCAGTAATTCTATAATCAATATCTGAATTGTGAGCATTCCAAACCATTTGTAAAGGCTTTCTATATTCATAAGCAACTTTAAGCATTTCATATAAAGAATTCCATCTAGTAGACACAGTTTTTGGAATTTTTCTAGGGGGGAGTTCTAATTCACGACACCGATTTTCAAACTCTACACGCCTAGACTTTACTTGACATTTAAAAATAAAATGGCATGCAGCTTCACATTTTATACAACCATTATTATACATTGCTACACCATCTCTAACAATTAAATTATATATGTGTGCAGCACACCTAATATGAAAACCGTCAATATAAATAGGGCAAATTGCCGGTTTTAGTTTATCAACAGCATTTGTATTATTAGAAGCATTATCAAGGGTGACACTAATTACTTTATTACAAATTCCATAAAATTGTAAAACATCTATAATAGTTTGAGCTATGTAACTACCGGTTTTCAGCATTTCACAACATTTATAACCTAAAATTCTTTTTTGCATGTTCCAATTTTCATCAATCCAATGACCAGTAATAGTGAAATAATCGTTACCATTAGGACTACGACCCATATCAGAAGTGATAGCCATTCTACAAGTATTATAGTTAAATAAACAACGAAGATATTGTACATGTTGTCCTTGATAATCAAAAATAGCTTTTTTAATAATATTTCTTGAAAAACCTGTGAAAGAAGGATTATACACTATTTGAATATAATGAACAAAATCGTGATTTTCAGCAAAACTAAAAAGCAAGCCACAAAGAACAATCATTTTAGCTAATTCTTCAAGATCTCTTTCTCTACTATAACTGCGATGTGTACTAGGGCCAGCAACATTAGAAGGGTTTAACTGTGATTGGATCATGTTAGAGGCTCCTACTCCTACAGATGCATCGGGAAGGGGAGTACCCTATTTTTTTGCATCGGCTATAGCCTGAGCTTGCAAAAATTTATTTTTACAACATCCCAGTAAATGATTTCTTAAATGTCCCGTCCCACCCGACTTTCCCGTAGTTTTATGATTCAAAATATATTTACATACTTTACAAATAGCTTTAGTTTTATCATCACTTTGAATCATAAATTGCCACACAACAGATTTTTTAGGACGTTCAGCCTTTGGCTTAGCCCTAGTAGGATGTACAGGGGGAGGGGGAGGGGGAGCGAGAGCAGGAGTGAGACTAGTAGCCGTAGGCGGCTCTGTTTCATCATCATCATAAGTATCATTACCATCATATTCATTATCATATTCTACTTCTTCATCTAGCTCTTCATTAAAATTACCAAACCTTGTCTGTAAAAATTCATGATCTAATTGAGTATTTCTATCAATATTAAAAGGAGTTTCATCAACATGTGTAAAATCATCCGTATTTATTCTTAATTCAGGTTATTGTCTAGTTTTAGATTTGGATTTAGAAGAACTACCGACTTTAGTTTTTCCGGTTACTGCATTAGTCAACCTACCAAAAAGTGTTTTTTTACTTTGGCCAACATTTTTATCACCGGATTTCATATTAAAATATTAATAGTAAGCAAATAAATAAATACAAAAATTAAATGCAAAAAAATAAACAAGTAAAGAGATGAAAGTTGGAACGAATGTACCAAACGTCTGCGTAAAAACAGACGTGTATAACCAAAAGCCGAAATTGATAGATGAAACTTGAAGCTTGAAAATTGCTCCAAAATAATCCAACAAATAAAATTAACAATTTAATAGAGACTATTAGAGAATAGAGAGTAGAAGAGTAGAAGATTGAGAGTTGAGAGAGTAGATGAAGAAGAAGAAATTTTGTGTAATAAATAATGAAGGGGTGGGGGGTTTTTATAGTTAAAATTTAGGACTAAAATGTATTTTTAAAAACTTTGGGGTATTAAAAAAAGTTTGGGGGGTAGGGGGGTGTTTTGGGGGGCTGTTTGGCTGTTATAGCCGTTGGGTGGGGGCCGTTGCCAACGGCTGGCCCCACTGGCCGTTGCCAACGGTTATTTTTTTAAAAAAAAAAAAAAAAAAAAATTTGAAAACCGTCCACTTGATTGAACCGGACCGGACCGGTACCGGGACGATCCGGTAACTACCCCCCTTCCGTCCCGTTACCCCTTCCGTCCCACCCCTCAACCGGACGGAACCGGAGTCCACCGGACCGGAACCGGACCGGTAATGGACCGGGACGGTCCGGAACCGGACCGGTAATGGACCGGGACGGTCCGGAACCGGTACCGGTACCTCCCGGTTCCGTTGCCTGCCTTACTTTTGAGGTTCAAATGTATATGAGATTCATACTTTGTGATTCAAATTTATTTGAGATTCAAACTTTTGAGATTAAAATGTATATGACATTTATACATATCAGTATATACATTTGAAATGTATATGCTTAGTTAACTTGAATCTCAAATATATATATACAATAGATGGTGAACACATCAGTATATGAAATTGCAAAGTATATGAATGGTTATTTGTATCTGAGATTTTTCAGTTGTATCAGTCAATTATGAAGAGAGAATATTTGTGAGAGTAAAAGACACATGATTTATGGAGATTTTCATTTTAAAAAGATTTTTCTAACTGATTTTTAGGAATCTATTTTTATGGTATGTACGTATATAAGCGTTTATATACAAATCAAGGGCTGATTTTAGAACTTGAAATTAGCTACACTTTGTAATTAAGAAACTTAAGTTATGGGTCCTGAATAATTTAGTAAACTATAGCTATTTATGAAATTTTTGCCTCTGTTGGGCTTCAAAATATGTACTTAGTATCCATTTGCGTATTCAGGGGCATAAATTATGGCTTAATAAGTTGCTCTACTTAGGAAATGTTACCGACAAAATTTTCCATACACTTCCTCAATTAAAGCATAAATTAATTTGACTTCCTAAAAAGCATATTATTAAATTAAATTAAAGCTTTTGACTAACGCTCAAATCTTCTATACCAACTTCTGAATGGACAGAATTCGCACTTACATGATTCTTTATGTGAAGTGACTCAAGTTCACCCAGCTCCTTAATTTATGGTTTGTTAATTTAAGAAGAATATGCATATATTCATTGTGGAATTTACAAATTTAATCTGAAATAGAAAATTTACACTAAACATAATCAAAGGATAGTCCGATGGATTAAGCTTCCGTATATAGGGACCCGGTCGGCATGATAAATGAATATATGGAATGCGTAAAACGCGCAAAGCCTTTATATAGCAGAAACTGTGCATGTTTCAGCCATGTGGTTTTGTTTCTTTCAAATCTGCTTACTTGTCCTGCCAACACACAAACATATTATACAGATACTCCCTCTGCCGACACTTCTTCAAACTTCTTTTGGTGTATTTGGTAAGAGGGAGAATGACTTTTCATGAGATATTATTTTTTGGTGTTTGATGTGATAGAAATTATTTTTTTTCCATCAAAATTAAAGGACTTAACATACGGATGGAAGCTATTTTTCTTATTATTATCTTAATTTTTAATTTCATATCATTACTATCCAATTTGATGATATTATATTAATATCTTAATATTTTATTTTTCAAAAAATATTTTCCACCACCAACCAAACATATATACACGAATGTCACTTTTTATTTCCACTCATCTGAAGTAAAAACAAAAAACCAAAAAAAAGGAAGATGACAAGGTAATCATATAAGGAGATTCACTTTAATCGCAAAAAGAAAAAGAGAAATTTTTAGCAGAACTGAAGCTGTCTTTTAGCACATCTCAAGAATACCAGGAAATATTTAACAATACCAGACAGCAGCACTAATATAAAAATGAAGTCCATGAACCTGATTAGAGATGCTAATTAAGCCAAATTTTAATGGTGCATATTAGCGCCCTTGATTAAGTTCTCGGTACCAATATGCATGCCAAAGAAAGGGTTGACAAAATATTATATATGTTTTCATATAGTACGTTAAAAAATAGTACTCTAGCAAAGTGCTAATGTAAAATTGTTGGCTACTGTATACTGTAATCTACCGAAAAATAACAAAACTCACCTTAGCCCTTCTGGGGTAACTCTAGCTTGGGTCAAAAGAAACAAATAGTACTTACTATACATAACACAATCGAGGAGGATCGCAAGACACAGATCTCTACTCTCGATCTCTTTTACTATAATTTCTAATAGTACACCTGAAATCATAGAAGCAAGTACAGGACTATCAGGCAACCTTGCAAATTTATATGAAATCGAAGTTGAAAAAGAATATTTGAAAGTTAATTCAAGTAGCTTAAGATTCAAGAGTATAAGGAGTTTGTAGCAGGTCATAAGGTGACCAGAGGCTATCTAACGGACAAGGGCGGTTGGCGTCGAGTCGAGCCCAAGGTTTCCCCTTTCCACTCCAATGCAACAGGCTAACCGGACCAGGGTGCAAATCCCTGCAGAGTCCATGGAAATTATCTCCACCAAGACCATGTTGGTTCCAGCTGTGATCAACTGGAGCTATATTTCCAGCAAAAACAAGAAGAAAAGGCGGTAATGAACCCAATTCATAAATCCTCATTCTCTTCTGCAGCTCCATCCACTCCACAATCTTAATAGTATAATCTCCTGCTCTCCATCTCTCAAGATCAATAACCATCACCCCAGTGTTAAAATAACAAGGCTTTCGTTTTCGGTTCGCGAAAGTTAAAGAAAGAGAAGGATTAGACCAAAAAGTGGGCGTGAAGTAAGTAGTGAAATTGGCATTGCAGTATTCAGGCGCTGCTAGAACAGAGTCCCCTGTAAGAGGCGTTGCTGCTAATTTTGCAATGTCGTCTACTAGAACAAGGTCCGAATCGAGATAAACGACCTTTATAAGGTGTTGAGGAAGTAGATCAGCAAGATAATTACGAGCGTAATTTAGAGGACAATCTAAAGCAGAGCGGATCGAAGTCGAAATTAGTCCTGCCACGGCTGCAATATCTTGGATTGGATAAATAGTGAAATGAAGATAAGGGAATGATTTCGTAATAGTGAGGTTCAAGTGTGCTGTTTCAACAGAGGAAGAAGCAACAAAGTGGAAGATGATGTTTTCTGGGCAAGAAGAATGTTGAAGTACTGAAAGAATAGCAGCCATGGAACCCCGGAGATAAGCTATATCAAGGGTCATAGCAACATGTACTGCATTTTCCGAAGAATTAATAGCAGAACAACTAGGGGAATTGTAGAACTGTGGCGCTTCTTTAAAATGGAGATTGGAATTAGTCGCGGTGCTCGCAGTAGTACTAACATTTTGTGTCAATAAAGAGGAGATGAACAACAATAGCGAAAGCAGGGTCCTGCACCTGGATCCCCCAAGTTTCGACATAATGGAGCAGGGAGACAAATTAAAAAACATGGCACCCAAATTTCCTGATATATAGTAGTATCACAACTTTCTTTGCCCCGCTTTATTTGTATAGATTTAGAAAGTACAGTAAGAATATAAGATTATTTTATTAAGGAAGTGTTCAAACAATTGAAGTCAATAGTCAAAGAAAAAGGTAAAAATCTGATTTCCTACATATAGCACTTAGGAAAGTGATACTGGGTTTTAGACCAACTTTTTTTTTTTTTTTTTTCATTTGGAAATAAAATTTATACTTACATTTGACTGTAGGAAGCTCGGATGATGAAAGCGCAGTCGGCACGTAGTTCATGCGGGGTCCCTTCCTTTTATTGGGGCCTTGAGGTCCTTTTCTTTCTTAATTATTGGGTTATCACCGCCAAGTGAAAATTTACATCTCTCTCTATATATATATAGTAGATGTTAAATTATTTCGTTTAAACTAAAATAAACAAGAACTAAGAGGTAAAGATATGCTCTAAATACTGCTAAACATGTTGCAGATGGAAATGTCATTTATTTTTTTAGTTATAGTGCTCTTTAGCTGGTCCGGTAGAAGTCTTAAAGGAGAATAACTCCAATGAAATGATTTAGCTATTAGCTTCTAGTTGGAAACGTTTCCATTGGACTTGTTGTAGTGAGCAATTTCAACAAATATTGGCATGCCTCATTTAATTTGACACCTAACCTAACTTTAGCTATTAAAGCATTAGTCAAATACATATACTGAAATTCCCTATAGCTGTAAGCAAAGATGGACCTACTTGTGATCCCATTTCCCTTTCAAAAAATCTATCATCATCGCCTTATTTCTTGCTTTGATTTGTTCCCTCTATTTACTTTACCTGCACTATTTGTAAGTTTGCATATTGAATATACTGTTTTGATTTTGTAAATTGACAAGTAATTTGAGACAAATATTTTTAATAACATGGACAAGTAATATGAAACGGGGAAGTATATCATATGGGCGAAGTGAAGCCAGATAGAGGGATGATAATATCATCATAAATCCAAAGGGAAGTGGAATCTAGTAGTGGCAACAAAGTAATTCTTAATAGGGACTTATCGTCTTTATAGCTTTAGCTACCTCCACTACTATGCTCTTTATTTATTATACCAAAACGAGATGCCTGCCCAGCTGCCCTTAATTGCGCTAATCCTAAGCTGAAACATATTGCATTTTGATATTCTAGATTTCTTTTGTTTTTTCCCCTCTACATTTTGGCATTATGTTCCACATATTCTTGAGTCTTGCTTCATTGGTGATTTAGTTAAGCCCAAATGTCATGCGACGCCTTTCTGAGATGTCTTGGAAGGGCGACCTAAGGAAAAGGAAGTAAAGGAATCGACTTTTGTATGATTATTTTCCGTCAACGGAAGACCTCCTCTGTACACTAGACTAGAATATTAGTGTCGTATCGTAAGAAAAAGTCAACGTCAAAATCACAATATATGAAGAGAGAATCGAATGAAAGTTTGCTTGCAACAAATACAAATAAAAAAAATCAAAGTGATGTTGAGGGGATAAGGATATAGTAATCAAAGTGTTTCTAGCAAATTAAAAAAACAATTCTCTGTTTCTATTGACTTATTAGATCCGTATTACTAGAATATAAATATTGGGTTAATTAAGGTATAGTGCTGAACGAATAAGAAAAGGAGTAATCAGTATGGTTTAAAAATTGCGCCATTAATTGGACAAGACCCTAAGGATGAATAAATGATTCAATTAATTTCACATGCTCATGCTTTAATTAAGCTTTTAGAACTTCCAACAGAATTAAGGGGGACTAGTGTATCCATCCATCTTTTTAGCTATCTGATCTATCAATCAAGCACTTCCTCGTTATCAGGAATTAAAATCTTGTCTCTTAATTATAAGTATATCAGAACTTTCTTTGCTCTGCTTTATAAATAAGAAAAAGATATTTTATTTAGGAAATGTTCAAACAAATTGACTTGAATTTTAGTCAAAATAAAAGGTTAATTTGATTTCCTAAACATAGTGAGTAGGAACGTAACTGCAATAAATGATACGGATGGGAAGATACTCAATTGTACCTTGATTTTTTAAAAATAGCAACTAAACTAATTTAAATCATTTATTTTTAATAAAAACGACAAGTAAAATGGTCTGAATGGCGTAACTTTACCATATTAAATTGTCATCATTTCTTAGTTATAGTGCTATTTTAGTTGGTTGGATAATCACTCCCAACAAATGAATTCAAACTTTAGCTTCTATATCGACAGGGCCTCATTTAATTGGAAACCTACTCGTTCTTTAGCTATTGAAGCATTTAGTCAACAAAATGTTAAAAGCATTAGTCAAATATCTATAGGATTACCGCATAGCATTTAATGCAGATGGACCTACTTGTGATCCCATTTCCCTTTCAAAAATCTATCATCGCCCTATTACTTGCCTTATTTACTTTTCCTCCGACATTAGTGCAATACTTGAAAGCCATAATACATAAACATGTCATTTAACTTTACGTCAATTTATATCTACGCTCTCTAACTTTGAATGTAAACAAGTAGACACTTAAATTTGTATAAATTAAACAAATAGACACATCCGTTCTACGTGGCGCCCTACGTCATCTTGCATGTCCACTTGTTCAACTTTATACAAGTTTAAGTATCTACTTGTGCACATCCAAAGTTGAAAAGCATAAATGCAAGTTGACGCCAAGTTAAAAGACGTATTTATATATTATGCCTACTTGAAAAGTAACTTATCTATATATGATCGTATAACAAGATGTTTGCACTTTGCCCCTTGCTTGCTTTTAACTGAGAGATATCACTATTTGATTTCTCTCTCCTCTTTTTCGTTTAGATTTTTCCCGAGTCTTGCATCATTAGTTACTGAAAAGAAAGGGGTAAAAGTTGTACAATTAACTGATAGGTAAATCAGTGAGCTCTGAAGTGAAGAATAAGAGAAAAGCACTCAAAGACTAGAGATAAACAATAAAAGACTTGAGTCATTAACATGGGGATGGAGACTTCATTAATTAAGAATGATTGACTTAATACGATTTAGATCTGTGTTAACTAAGGTATAGTGGACACACAAGAAATAGACGATGAAAGAAATGATTGAATAGCATGTGGTCTATCACGTGCTCATGCTTTAAGCTTTAAAATCTTCCAACAGAATGGACGGCCACTATTGTAATTTGTATCCATCTGTGTAGCTAGTTATCAATCAAACGTCATTATCAGGCTTCCGTCCTTTAACTAATTGGGGAGATTTATGACGAGGGCCTTATTACTTCTCACAAGTCACGTCCTAAAATATTGCATTACAAGAACCAAATCTATTTTATCCAGAAATTTCTTTTGTGCATATTAGGTGAATCTTATACTCATTATACTGTTAAAATTATGAATGCAGACGTAAGCAGTTCAATAAAAGCTATCCTACACTATGAGACATGAAATACAAATTGAGTAAACCTTTCAACATCGGAAATCTTCACAAGGCAGGCTAAAATAAAAAGAGAGACTCTGCAAGCGAGCAAAGAACATTCAAAGAGGTAATAGAGCCGTTCCTCAAAACCATCATACAGAATTCATTGAAGATGAAACTGGACTATCCGGAAACAGGACGAGGACTAGCCACCTGATATATTAGTTCAAATATATTATCTGATCTTCTCATTGGAATGTTATGTCATTAAATTTGCCATACATTCACCCTAAACTATTTTTGCACTGGCACCAAGGAAACATGCAGCCTTGCAATTTTATCATCATTCCAGGACAATGTAATATCAAATCAAATTTCAATCAGAACACAAGTGGCCGCACCGTCTATTCCTATGTAAAAAAGGGCAGCCCGGTGCACTAAAGCTCCCGCTATGCGCGGGGTCCGGGGAAGGGCCGGACCACAAGGGTCTATTCCTATGTCACTATTGTAAATCCTCCTTTTTCATTAGGGTAAAGTGGGATTGGAGAATGAACTATGATTAATAGTAATAAAAATCACCAGTATACCTTCAACGTAACTCCAGTTGTTAATTAAAGTAGCTACGCCTTGGCTGGCTAGTATATCTGTCGAACATCACAAACAAAAGAGGTTATAACCACCCAACTAAGCACATAACTAAAAAGCATTACAAGCCATCAAGAGCATGTGCCACTTTGGTGGTCTTACCCAAAAGGGGTGCGGAAGCAACGAGCTAGAACCAATTAAAGTATTCAAAATATACACATTTCACAGAAATATAAACTGGTTACATCAAATTAACAAAGTGCCAGCATCTACAAATCACCAAAGTTGGTAGAAACTTCAAAGCGAGTGCAGAATTGACATATCCACATGCACAAAATCTGACAGCCAACATTAGGCATCCGGCATAGACTGAATCCATTCTTTAGCCCAACAAATAAATGAGCACAAGAAAACCAACAAGTAAGAACATAAACTTGAGATTGCTATCTGCTTGTCCTTGGGCTGTGTCTTGAGCATTACGAACATGTGCACCATGATATGCAGGAGCATATCCAAGAGGGTGATTTGATGTGGTAGGATACGCTGTTGGACCAGGAAATCCATGAAACTGGAAGCTGAATAATGAAGGGAGCAATCCACCAAAACCAGCAGACATTGTAAAGTTACCAAATCTTGCAGTTGCTGTAGGAAAAAACCCTCCCATGTGACCAAATCCATGATTAGGAAAATTATTTGGTTCAGGTTGAGGAGCAGTTTCAGGTCGTTGTCCTGCAGGCCTATTAGGAATTTCAAGGCCGGGGATTGGTTTTGATCTGGGATCAGTAGAAGTCCTTCCTCTGCCATAAAGTGGAACTAATTTCTCCTCTTGAATAAGGGCCTTACAGACAGGACATTCATGGCACTGTGAGTGAAGACGTAACCATCTATAAAGGCATGGCCAACAGTAGAGGTGACCACAGAGTGTCACAATGGGATCTTGGGCCAATTCAAAACAGATGTTGCATTCAAAATCACCAGCATCATTGTTCCCATCCCCGGAGGAAGAAGAAAAGCTTTCAAATGACCTGGGAGTTGAGTCCTGCATCTCACTCAGTTTTCTTTGTATTGGAAACTTCAAGTCGCAAACACCCAGACCTGAAAAAATACAAGTATTAAGGATTGGCCAAAAAGAATGAATGGCAGATGCAATAGGAATACCAACTCAAGTCCATTTAAGTACACCTCATGGCTCATAGAGTGTGTGTTATGGCAGAAAATGATTCACCATGAATACCTCAAATTATTGAAAATGTTCATCCCAAGTAGATAATTTTTTCCCACTACAAGGGCGGGATGACTTCCATCACGTCATTTTTCTATACGAATATATTTATCCCAACCTTTAGATAAAAAAAAGTCACCAAAACACTATCCTAATAACCTACATTCCACCTTGTACCATTGCCCATTGCCATATTTCACAAGTTTATATCCAACAAAAGACTAAAAATGATATCCCAAGACCACAGGCCAAAAAATTTCAGATATTTAATGCTATACCGAATATTCCTAAATATGAAGAACTCTTCTTCATATGGCAGATCTAACTAATTTGCATAAGCCAAACATCTTTCTCAAAGGAAAACTAGGAAGAATATAAGACGAAAACCTCAAATCTGATCAAACCCTATATCACAACAACACAAACAATAACTAAGTCCCAATACCAAACTACTTGAAATCGTCTATATCAATATAATGTTAATTTCACAAATTCGAGCCCAATTCGTTCCAATACGGGGGGATTATTTGCCTTTTAACGCCTCAATTACATATACAACAACAGCGTAAAAACAAAAATCTCCACAATCCTGATTTCTATCGAGTAAGGAAGAAAAGGTTTCCGCATTACACAGAAATAGAACAGATCCGAACAAATCACATGACATGCAAACTGAAAAATATAAAACGAAGGATTAATGAACGTACCGAATCCGAAGAAAAGCAAGGGGATTCAGAGGCAATTAAGCTAAAAGGCGGTAATTGAGCCCTTCAATTAGTATTGAAGAAGCATTGACTCCATCAAAGAAAGAATCTAGGGCTTTTCACCCTCTCTCCCAAAAAATTCTTACGTATAGCATCTCTAATCTCAGTTATACCCGGACACGGTCAAGTGGATACCCTCATTGGGCTTTTATTTGGGCCGTTGTATGCTAGGAGATGTTGGATCACAGGCCCATGGTCCAAATACTATAAAAAGAGGTGATTTGCACTTTTGCTCCTTTGTGCTGGAGTATAACTTTTTTGCGGGACATTATTTTATTTTTTGTATCATAATATATCACAAGTTATGTCTTGCTCCTTTAGAGAACTTATGTCTTGCTAGGTCTAAATTCGATTGCTAAGGGGAGAAAAAATAAAAACTAGCCCATTTGAAGGGTAAGAATTAAAAATCAACTCATTCGAATGACGAATCATGTAATTAAATGATAAAAGTCAGGGGTGTACATGGATCGGGTTGGTTCGGATTTTTTAAATACCAAACCAAACCCTTAGTGTCGGGTCTTTAAATTTATAAATCAAACCAAATCAATAAAGTCGGGTTTTCCAACCTCGGGTTTTTTTGGATTTTTTCTGTTTCCTCAGGTTTTTTGAGTTTTTCCCGGTATAATCTTTATACAAACATATAATTAACTTGTGCTTCAAATATTTTAATCGGTTTTTTTTTCCAATACCTATATCCAAAAAACGATTATTTGGTTTGACTTTTTTTAGTTAAAACTAAACCAAACCAATTATAATCGGATTTTTTTCCAATACCAAACCAAACCACTAGTTGGATTTTTTTTCCGATTTGATTCGATTTTTTGGTTCGATTTTGTACCCCTAATAAAAGGTAAGTGAACTATACAGGCTTTTTAAGTCCTCAAAGCAACCATAGAGCTCACGATTAAAATTGAAGTATTATGAATTTGAATATTTGTCTAATTGAGTTCCTATTTTAAACAAAGTGAAATGAGAAATAAGTAGGCTCTTGACAACCCTACCACAATTGCGCTATAGAATGAGGAGTTCGATGGAATCAAATTGCTTATAAAGTACTTGATCTAAAGATAACTTCAGAATCTGGTTCCCCTTTACAATTGAGAATATTGGTCTTCTAACGGAGTAACTGTTGAAAAATAATAAACAACCTAAGCATTCTAGAAATATACTCCTTACACGAACACTAGATAACAAATATTAGCACGCAATACATATAAAGCATGCTGAAAATTTAACTCAAGAATTACCTTTCAAAGCGCGAGCAGATATCTTGAAACAAGTCAGACTGATTAATTCTTTCTTTCTAGGTTAGAAAAACTCTTACTTATAAGAACTTATTCCCAGTCCAAAAGGGAGAAGAAAAAAACACGCATGTTTCTTCCTTTTCCCTTAGAAAATAAGATTTTATGTTCTTGTTAAATATGAGCATTGCAGAGACCACATAATTAATTACTGAGGCTCTTTACTATGAAAATAATTCAATATATTAATTTGAATTATTTTTATCATAATAAATTACAAATAATTCTACTAAAAATTCGTAATTACACTCATATATTTATATTTCAAAATTTCTCATTAAACACTTGAGTAAATAAATAAATAATTATTCAATAAATAATATTATATCAAAACACATAATTAATAATATATCCTAACAATAACTACAATAGAATTTGATAGAAATCATCAAAAAGTGAACTTTTTTGGTTGTCGATCATTAAGGAAAATAAATTGTGAGGCATCAAAAGTTTAAAACGTGTACTAATGTACCCTTGGGCCATTAAAGAGTGAAGATTACTACTCCATTCGTTCCAATTTGTTTGATTTACTTATGTTTTAGTAATTTTTTACATAATATGTTTAAGATCACAAAATTAAAGACAATATGATATATTTTACATATCTTTAATTTAAGACCACAACATTCAATAATCTTGTTACTTTCTTAAACTTTATGTCAAGTCAAAAATATACAATCAAATCAAAACGAAAAGTATATAAGAGTTCAAGTTTTATGTATCTGGAGTAAAAAGATTTACATCATCGAGTCACTTATAAGGTACTAACATGTAATATCTCCCTAACATAAGTTTTAATCGTTTTGTAACCTAGCAACAATAACAATAACAACATACCCAGTATATTCTAGTAACTAACTTGGAATAATTGTTTGAATACAAAAATAATATAGAGTAATTGTAGTAACATAAGAACCCAACATGAAATGAACACGATCACAATGTTTTTAATTTAGAAATATATACCCACCAGGAAAAAAAAGGAATCTTTGAAATAACTAAAGTACTATTGACTAAGATTATTCGAAAGATCAAAAGGATGATATCCAAAAATATATTATTATAATAAGGAGTAAAAAATATATTCTATTCATTTTAATTTGTTTGAACTATTTTTTTTTAGTATGTTTAAAAAAGAATGCATCTTTCTCTTTTTTAACAACTCTTATGGTCATAATTTTTCACGTGACATATTTAAGACCACAAGATTAAAAGACATTTTGGTACATTTGACATATCTTTAATTTATGACCATAAGATTCAAAAATCTCCTCTACTTTTTAAAACTACGTGTCAAGTCAAAATAGGCCAAACAAATTAAAACAAGGGAGTATCTTAAATGAGTTTAAAATAGTGATAGAAAGAGTGGGGTGGGGGAAGGGGCTTTGGCATTCCATCTATCGGACTCTTTAGTAGCTCAATTAGTTAGCTATCTGAATTAAGGTTAGATTCCCCCACTTACTCTTCATTTTCCTTCTCCTGCCCCGTGTAATAAATCTATATGTATATATACTTTTTCCTTTTATTTATATTTTTCATATTTTAACTTATCGTATTTATCAAACAAATAATGATTGATATGACTATTTCACCGCAATACTACTAGAATAGTGAACGAATGGAGTATATTTTAAAAAGAAGGTATCCAACCTATGTAGGTCGGTCATATACTTGCTTCTTCTGGTTTTACTATATATAAGAGCACAAAATTTCATAAGAAGCAGTCATTTTCCACGAAACATTTCACTGAAAGCAACTACTCCCTTTGCTGAAACATAAAGGAGCTACTAGCTAGCAGTATATATCCAAAGTTTAGCTGTGGAACTACGCAGCCTTTTGTGCAAAACACATTTCTGATATATCAACTTTTTGATTGCATATTATAGCTATTTTCGATCGAATCATCCCTTCCCAATGATTCAGAACGTCCGATATTACCTCTCCGAACACCCTTCCGTTGTAAATTTTCGTTGGAGCCACAGCCAATCATGGGGCAACACGTGGTCCTTCCTCTTCACCTCCATATCAGCCTATGTCACCATCTCCGTCTTCCTCCACCTCCTCCTTCTCCTCCTCTTCCGCCACCGCCGTCCTCTCCCTCTCGGCCCAATCCCCGCCGTCCACTCCCTCTCCATGGTCGTGATCTCCCTCACAATCTTCGCCGGAATCCTCGTCTCCGCCGCCGCTGAAATCCGCGAAACTCGCTGGTTCTGGCGCCGTAACAAAACCACCACCTTCCAGTGGCTCCTCTGTTTCCCACTCGGCACGCGCCCTTCCGGACGCGTCTTCTTCTGGTCTTACATTTTCTACCTCTCTCGCTTCTTCCACACGCTACGCACTTTCTTCACAATACTCCGTAGTCGAAAGCTCTCCTTCTTTCAGCTCTTCAACCACTCCATCCTCATATTTATGTCCTTCCTCTGGCTAGAATTCTCGCAGTCTTTTCAAGTACTAGCAATATTATTTACGACATTGTTGTATTCCGTTGTATACGGTTACAGATTTTGGACGGCGATTGGATTGCCAAGCGCCTGCTTCCCGTTTGTTGTAAGCTGTCAGATTCTGTTACTGGGGTGCAACGTTGTGTGCCACGTTGGGGTGCTCTTGCTACATTTCATGAAAGGTGGCTGTAATGGAATTGGGGCATGGGTTTTCAATTCTGTGCTCAATGCTGCTATACTTTTCTTGTTCCTCAATTTTTATGTGAAGGTGCATTTGAGGAATAATAGAAAAGTTGAAGAGGCTGAAAATTTAGACACTCTGAAGAACAAGGATATTTGAAGTCCAGCCACCTTGTAAACTTCTTTTATTTTACAAAATTTTGCATTGAAGTTTTGTGAATTGGATTGTAAATTCTGTTAAAGGAATGGAGTACTTTACAGTTACGAGTATGTATAATAGTGTAATTGATACAGCTATCAAAATTTGCAGCCAATGATTGAAGTAGTGAAATTCAGCCAGAATCATGACAAAGCTCATGGTCAATTGCTTTCCTTTTGGCTATTTGACCAAGTTTTTGGAAACACTGTTCTAAAAGTAATCCTTCCAAAATCTCTTATGACAAAGTAACACCTTCGAAATTAAAATTTTGAAAACTTGACCAGACTAGCTATTTATTCCTACATGACTTCTCCGCAATACATCAAATCATATTTATAGTACTTAACATACCAATTACATGGATGTAAGCTTTGCTCACTGATTTACTCTCTTATTAACTAGGTAGCTAATTTTTGTGATGATACGGGTGTCATTTTAGGAGGGGCAACTTCGTGTTGGGTACTTATATATCTTAGCTGTGCGCCCGTCGAACATGCATGAATTTCGATAAGGTTAGTATATCTTGGGGTGTAGAGATATATAGAGCTAATTAAAAAAAACCTCCAATTTAGTATTGTATGAAGTATGATATTACATGATTAATACGCTTCTGTCGCTAGTCAAGTACCAAGTATTATCTATTTGTCACTGTGTCTTACTGAAGTCTATAGTAACTTATTTGAAAGTTTCAGTGCACTGCATTCTCCAATGGGATAACATATTATCTCTCATATTTTTAGATCTTTTTAAATCATATTTTCTGAAATATTATTTAAAAAAAAATTCACATCAATTTTTTTGCAATTTATAACTAATTGATAATGCGATAAACAGTTTAAAATATTCCGAATGCATGTTATCTTTTATGGATACGAAACACGTTAATTATATTGTTGTCAAAACCAAAAGTTGTACATTAAGAATTCATACCGGCAATATTTGAACTAGTTGGGGTTGATTAATTAAATAATATTTTTATTATTTATTTTGCGCTATTTTAGACGATTCATGATGTTATTAAACTATTTTTATAATGACAAATGGTCACAGTTGATCTTATCTTCTATTTGAATTTCGTACGTGCTATGTAAAACTCATTGACATAGGAGGACCCCCGAGAGTTATGACGGGATATCAACGTTTATTTTCGCTCTTGACGGGGTCTCAGATTTGTGTTTTGAGAAAAAGGACTTTATATGACACGAATCTTAATTAATAGGTCTACGGAAATCGAATATGGATATTGGTAGAAAATAAAAGGAAACATGGAAGGAGTTAAATTACTTTTTTATGTCATTATTTGCACAGCTCTACTTTGTCCATCTCTTGCTATTATTTCCACATACACTCGTTGAATTGGAGTCTTATCCCAATCTTATTGATCTTTATTATGTGGAAAGTATGTACCGACATGCTCTCAATAAGTTGAATCCCAGTGGAGTTATTTCTTGTCAGCTCCCTAATGTTTCCAGATGATGTGCAGTGATCAATTTTGTGGAGAGTTTTCCAATGAACTTATAATATCAACGGCACTCCAATTCATGTATGCATATTTGGTAAAACACTAATTATTTGTATAAAGTCATTACATCGAACTAAAGAATACAGTTTTAATGGTTAAAAATTAAAGTAAGAATATATATTACATATTTATGATTAAGTGATCTATAAGTATAGATATGTAAATATACGTCCAATTAATATCTATAACGAAATATGGAATAAAATAATTCAATATTTTATTTTGAAATTATTATTCCTTATCCTACCAATCAAACGAACTCTTAAAATGTTATTATCTCCATTCATTTTTACTAGTTCACAATGGATTCTAATTTGCATATTGTACCCCTTAAGAAATAATAAATGAAGTGCATATTTTTTACCAAGATATTCATACTAATTGGTGTATAGTTTTAATGGACTTGGAAAATGATATAGAATGAGTAGTTAATGTTAAGGTTGAAACAGGAAGAAATTTCTTTTTTCTTGATATGTTAAAGTGGACAAGTAAAAATGAAAATTTATTTTAGGCTTAATACATAATCAAACCCTTAAATTTGTCAGGATATTCTACTTAGACACTCGAACTAAGTCTTGTTTTAATTAAACCTCTCAACTCCTAATAATACATAATGAGGCCCTTAAATGTATGTTAAGCCTTTATTATTTTAATATAATAGACAAGTAGAAATAAACGGAGAGGGAGAGGTAAGCATTCAGATTTGGAGTAGTAAATGGTAATTACAGTAAACAAATTCGGTGGGCGTGAAACTCTCATAATTATTGGAATTGTACTTTAACGTGCTAGCTAGGTGGGGGTAAGTTTTTAGCGTGCTAACATTCACTGTTGAGAAAAAGGGCAGTCAAATCCATTATTATTTGGTTTCTACTAATGCCCTTTATATAAATGGAGATTTAGATACTATAATATGAGTGATTAAATTGCTCAAAATTATGGCACATTTGATGGTAAAGATACACATGCCTACTTGCAACTTTAGGTCATTGTCAGATTGATCCCCTAAGATTTTTCTTCTTCTTTTGTTGATTTATTTTATTAAAGAGAAAATTAGACAAAATGGCTATTGTGTTAAATTTCTTACACAAAAAATAGACCGCTTATAATTTACTATATAAAATGACCATTCGGCCAAAGTTTTTACCTGATGGTATACATGCGACTATTTTTTCTTGAAAAGATTTTTGGGTGTATACATGCATATATATTACATATATATTGCATATACATGTGGCTATATATTTTTAAAAAAAATAAGTGGCAGTGGTACATTTTTTTAAAAACCCATTTATTAAACTTCGTTCGTTTTGCTTTAGTAGGGCTTAATTTCCTTCTGAGTTGATGAATGCTAAGTACTAGTAATAATTCAGATTTGAGCTGGCTAATGTATATATAGTGAATGAGAGGAATGTAATGAGTTCTCTTCTTTTTACATTCATCTCCTTCACTATTCTTGGCCAGCTCTATCCACCTAGTTTCTTTTTATCATTGGTAAAAGAGAAATAAAAATGGTACTAATATATATTAACATTTAGCTGTAAGCTATAAATGAACTTATAAAAATTAGAGGATAGTAACATACTAACATCATATTGTTGTTATATATGGATCAATAATTAGTTGTCTCAACAAGTCCAGTGGCCTTTTGTGCTCTAGTTTTCTTGTTATATATGTTCCTTTTTGGTTTGCTGTCTGGGCCCTCTGCTCCCTTACCCAATTGATCTTCACATTACCAGGAGTCAAGGACTATATTTCAATCTTAAATGGTCTTTATTATTCTTCACCAAGCTGAACCACCAAAATTTCACAAACAGAAGAACTAGATTTTCATTACGAACTCATTACAGAAGGAATTGGTCTCCATACTCATTCAATTAATACAATTGTCACGTAATTAAATAGGTATTAAAAATTATATTTTTGGATATAATAATCATAGAAGCAAAATTGACAAAGTTGAATGACTTTTGAAAGACAAAACAAAGTTGAGTGACTATGGAGGCCAATTACCCAAAATTGAGCGAATTTTGAAAGACAAAACAAAGTTGAGTGACAATGAAGGTCAATTACCTAAAGTTGAGTGACTTTCCAAACTTCTAACTTAATGTACTCCCGCCGTAACAATTTATGTGGTTGACTTGGTATAAAGTTTAAGAAAGAAATGAAGACTTTTCAAATTTATGATCTAAAATATTCCTTGACCATTGATACGACTCAACATTGTCCAGAGTTTGCTGAGTTATATGACGTTGCACACTTGCACTGGTAAATTTTTTGTTGAATTAAGTTTTAATCTCTTTAAAGAAAATGAAATTTTTACCCTCAGCCTAAATATATTTATTTTTTCTTCTTTTTATTTTTAAATCGTAATTGTATTTTCACTAATCATTTTATTATATGTATGCACATGTGAACATGGATCAATTTGTACCAAGTAGTAAATGACAAGATTGATAATTAAGTTTGTAAATTTTATTAAATTCCTCTTAAAAAATAACAATTAAATAGAATCCCTGATCCATTGGAATCAGTACTGAGTGGCATTCTTATCATACTGATAAATATGATATTAAGTCGGTCTATCAATAATTGAGTAGGATGATTAAAATTATTTAATTGGGTTTAGATTCTTCGTAATTCATTTGTCATGTCTCTAATTTCTGTACAGTACTGCCAGAAACATGCCCAATCTTAATTTGTAAAAAAATAAATAATAGGTTATTGAATGTTTTGATCAAAGTAGCTTATTAGATAATTTCATATTATGCTAATTAATATCACATGGCTTGAATGATTGACCATTGTAAAGCTAGCACACATATTATGATTTAGAATATGTCGTTAATTTTACTCACACAGTTACTAAGCCATATTTATCTTTCATAATTTAGTGATAAACTGAGGTAAAATGTATATTAAATAACTACTCACTCATTCCACTTTTTGTTGTCCATTATAATAAAAATAAATGTTCATTTCTTACTTGTCCAGTTTGATAAGCCAAGAGATAATTTACCATTTTATACCTATTTTATCCTTATTATTAAATACTATTCATTTTTCAACAATCAGATGACTTATAGTTGATAGGAGTAATATAGCAAACTTATCGTTTTATTTGTTGGTTCTATGGTGTGTGTCAAGTAAAACATAAACAAGTAAAGATGGACGGGGAAAGTATATAACTTAATAACAATGCATGTAAAGAATACCTTGTGTGTATATATTCATGAAGTTGATTGAAAAAGAAAGTTTTCCACAAGACGTAGATCATGCAGCCATATGAATGCATGAAATGTCCCTTTCCATAAAGCTTGCAACGTAGTAGTGCTATTGCTTTCGGTATATGTGAGGAGTGATAGCAACACTTGGGACAGGACAAGTAACAAATAGTTAATTATAACAAATAAATACTGCAGAGTTCACTATCATGAGCTAGTAATTCTTGTTTGTTTGGTCTTTGGCATGGGAGAAGCCAAAGGTGTTAGGACCTAGGTGGGGGAGCAAATCGAATTTTAAATTGGAATAAATATACAAGTTACGAGGTCTTGTTCTATTATTTTTTTCCTATAATATAAAATGACAAAGGAAGGAGAACCATAGAATCGAATTTACACTAATTATGCAAAGAAAGTCATGAAGCATATCTTCTTTTTTGAAACTATGCATCCGCATTGAGATTTCAATTAATTTAAATTTGAGCCGCATAAAACTCATTAAAGAGAAAAATGTGTTTGATACCATGATTGATTTTTCAATTATAGGGCTCAAGCCAGAGAGTAAGAAGCAGAAGGATCTTATTCATTTCGACCCCAACCTTTCAACTTCAAGGTAGAATCTCACTATATTACTACTAAATTATAAGTCTTTTTGGTCTTGTTAAAATTCCGATTTTTCAATCTCAGACAATTTGGAGCGCCGCCTTTTGTTTGTGGTAAGAAAAGTTCAAGATTATAATGTAATGTGGACATGGGACCTTGGACTTACAAACACAAGATCTTATGACCTTATCATTGATTTGCTGAACCAAGCATAGTCCAAAGTCATTTAATGTAAATCAGCCTGCCTAAAAAACACCATCCCCTGTTCCTAGAGGCGAAGCTAGAATCTTACTCTTATGGGTTCTGAATTTTATTGCGAGCGATTTCAAGTGTTAATAACTAAATTCTAAACTTAATAGTTATATATATTTTTAGTGAATTTTTTAATAAAAATATATTGTTTGAACAAAAATTACTCGGTTCGACCGAACCCATACCCGACTTCTAGCTCTGCCCTTGCCTGTTCCTCCTCCTTATCAGCCAGTAAAAACTCTCTCAAGAGGCCTTCATTTTAGGCAAATAGGCCAACCCCACTACCATTGTAGTACGTAGGCATAGCCTCCTCTGTCTCCAGCTTACTCGGAACTACTGTCAACTTGCAGTAGCCAGCCACTTTTGTAAATGTAATTCAAACAATATTTGGTGTTGCTTTTATTTTTATTTTTCCAACCAAACATTAGGTGCACTTTGATTAAGGTGAATTATATTGTTTAGAATATTAGGAATCTGTCACCTAAAAAAATCTGAAAAAGAGTGTCCATACTTTGCATTTAATTTCTTATATGATTAGATTAGATTCCCCAACAATCCGGGGAGATAAATGGGAAACAATGACTCTGTCACCTCTCTGTTTTTGTCAAGAAAGAGATATTTTTTCTTAATCTTTTCCTTGGCATATCCGTTGAATCAAATACACAATACATGAATAAGAGGACATCAACTTTATTCTAATCTAATATTTTAATCAGATTGTTAATTGAATCAACATTGTTAATGAGAATCACAGAATGCACCATGATTCTCGGGTCACCTTTTATTTGTAATCCCTAACATGCAAATCAAAGATATGAGCAAACTTTGAGCTTGGTGAGCAAATCATCAACCAAGTTTGCAATTTCTTTAAATTTCCATTTGTTTCCTGAGCCCTCTTCACTTAATATACATTAGCCGAGACATAGATAAACTCAAAAGTCAGTCTAGGTCAAAAGTAAAAATAAACAACAACAACAACAACAACGCCACAATCCCAGATCAATCGGGATCAGCTCTATGCATCTCTGTATCCATTTGACACTAACTTAAAAGTAAAACAAGTAAAAAAAAAAAGGCAAATTGTATCGCCTTTCCTTTCCATTTTTAGGTTCCTCTTTCTTCCGGTATTCCTAAACAATATCCATCTTACTCACAACATGTTCAAGTAAAATCGCCACATTCTATGCTGTGGACATCATGGGTGTTGAATGAAATGTTAAGGTGTTAGCGGTGTTTCCAGCAGCAGGTATCGATGAGTGAGGATCACAAGCTTTGCGGAGCTCATTGTACCTCTGAAGATCAAAATTGTGAAGCTTCATGAGCTTCTTTTGTTTTGCGCTGAACCGGCTGTGGAAGAAGCCTTCATAAGTAGGCTCTTTGGAGGTCCTAAGGAAGAAAGCATAACCAGCCATGCAGTAAAACGATGTAACATAGAAGCAAATGGGCTCCATTACATCCCATGTTAGCTCCCAGAATGTAAGCCTCATGAAAGCTGCAGTCTGAATAACAAAGAATCCTAGCCCACACCACAACTCTCTCTGCACCAACGATTCCGCCTTCTTGTCAATTGCTGATTTCTTCTCCTCCATTTGTTGAAGCTCCTTCATCAATTGTGGGTCATTTGGCTGGGCCAAGGGCATTGGCATTAAGCCTTCCATGGCTTTCACCACCTGTAGCAACACAAAAAGGGACCAAAATGCTTGTGTAAAACAATAGAACTCCACTTCACACGCCTTATTTCTACTCCTATATAGTTAAACAATCAGACACACAAACTTAAAATTCTAGAACTGTTTAAACTAGTCCCTATTCCTATGACATTTTCACCATCCTGATTTTCTAATTTTCTACAAGTCACTTGCGTCAAGCATTAGAAAGGACAAGTGGGGTTGTTGAAAAATGGAACGGAAAATAGCTGTAATTCGTTTGTTTCTGGTGGAGGATTTACTAATTTTTGGACTCTGCCAAAGCTTGGATGTCCTTTTCCTTACTCTTAACCCATCCCCACCAAACTTTTACCAAAATTGAAAGAGACGAAAACGTTTCTTGGCATTTGCGGAAAACAGTTTTAGTAAAAAACAATTTCAGGTTTTACACAACTAAAAGTATTGCAAAAAAATCTTTTTAAATTTTTTAAGCAAAACATCATATCCTACCCCAAATGTTTGGAGTTTAAAACAGGGAAGTGTGTTCAATGGTGTAATTTTTGGGTCATTGAAAATGGTCCAACTGTTGCAGTCCCTTATAAAAGTCACCATCTCGTTTTAGAGATCTGGAATAACTTTGTTTCGCTTTCCTGTCGAAGAAAAAATAGAGAATAGATGAAAATTCTATCAGTTTTCGGTAGACTAGTAATACAAAAAAAAAAAAAAAAAAAAAAAAACTAATGTAGTAGTAATAACTTTCTTTGAGCATCAATACTTCTCAGCAGTACAGTAATGCACATAGACATCTTGTAAAATCTGATTCATGGCAAGTTATGAATATCCACAATTCAAAATTTTAATATAGAAGCCATAAAGGAAAATTGAGCAAAAAAAAATAATAGAAAACCAACCTTGTCAGGCTTAAGGAATACGACGTTTCCCAAGACAATTACAATTCCTGATTGATCAAGCATCTTTGCGAATTCTAGGGATTGATCGGAGTTTGAACAAGCGCCATTACAGATCTGAACAAATTCCGGATACGAAATCCAGTCCTTCTCCATCTGCCTTATCCTCGATTTCACCACCTCAAGCTGTGCCAACCTTAGAACCTTCCTTGCATCGTCCACGGTGAATTTCTCCTCATCGGTATCCGATCCCATCTCCGGTGGCGGGATGAGTCCATCGAGTCTAATCCTATCTCTAGCAATGTCCATTCCTCTCAGTTTCTGGAGGAGCTTTTCACCGATGGGAATAGACCGGAGCTCCGGCGAGGTTGCTAGTGACTGGAAAACAGAGCTCCGGTGGAGGGACCGACGGAAAAATCCACCTTCCCCAGGATCTGGAGCTATCTTATCGGGATTAGAAGCAGCCATCGATTTGGTCATGGTTGAGGAACAAATACGGCATGTTGTTAAGGAAGGACGAGTAATTTTTGATGCATTGAATAGACGTTGAGCTACCATTTTTTTAAACGCCATTGATAGAAGAAGAAGAAGAAGAAACTCTGAAGCTTTTGGTTAAAACTAATTGCAGGTTATTGTATTGTAATCGCCATGAATTTATAGGTCCTTTTGCCGTTGAAGAAACGCTTAGTTTATATTTGGGGTTAACAAACGGCGTTAGGGTTATTTTATCCTTCCACGCGAGTTAACTTACTCGTTGCGATATATCGCCAGAAAGGATCACACAAAGGCGAAAAAATGAATTTTACAAAAAATATAAGCCACGTAATGTAGCGGCATTCTTTACGAAAATATCATATCGTGAGTGGTTCAAGTTTTGATTACCCAAAATAGGTCAAACGGTGTTAGGAGAAAAAACAAAGTCTGACGTAGCAATGTGTCGTTTTTGAGCGGGTCATAGCATGATCCGATTCGTTAAACTTATTAAAAATGTGTCGTTTAGTTCTACAAGAAATTTTAATTTTACATACAGGAAATTTAAATACTCGTAACATTCTCTTTTATCTCTTTATTATAAGAGGGAGTTTACACGGCTGAAGCAGGCACGAGGAGCTAGGGACATTTTGGTTATTTTTATTAATTTTTTTATTTTAATTTATTTATCTTATCTTTTTAATTTATTATATATTTAAAAATTACATAAAAAAAATAAATCACAATAATTAACAATTTAAAATATTTGAAAAACATTAAATAACTTGGTTGACTTTGAAAATTCTATTTGTGCCACATAAATTGGAACAAAGTAAGTGACATATATTATTTGCAAATGATATAAAAAGTACTATAAATCACAATAACTAATAATTTAAAATAATAAGAGGGAGTTTACACAGCTGAAGCAGGCACGAGGTCAACGTGCCTGCTTCAACAGCTAGAGATATTTTGGTCATTTTCATTAATTTCTTCATTTTAATTTTTTTATTTTATTTTATTATATATTTAAAAATTATATAAAAAAAGATAAATCACAATAATTAACAATTTAAAATATTTAAAAAACATAAAAAAATTGGTTGACTTTGGAAATTCTATTAGTGCCACATTAATTGGAACAAAGAAAGTAACATATATTATTTGAAAATGATGTAAAAAGTACTATAAATCACAATAACTAATAATTTAAAATATTTAAAAGACATATAAAAGATTTAGTTAACTCTCCAAATTCTATCAACGGCACATAAATTGGAGTAGAGAGAGTAACATATATTATTTCAAAATTAAATTCACGATAATTAACAACTTAAAATATTTTAAAAACTTATAGAGGGAGTTTCAACGTGCCTGTTTCAGCATCTAGATATTTTGGTTATTTTTGTTAATTTCTCCGTTTTAATTTATTTGTCTTATCTTTTTAATTTATTATATATTTGAAAATTGCGTAAAAAGAATAAATCACAATAATTGACAATTTAAAATATTTGATAGACATAAAAAAACTTGGTTGACTCTGAAAATTTTATTAGTGTCACATAAATTGAGATAGGGCGAGTAACATATATTATTTGAAAATGATGTAAAAAGTACTATAAATCGCAATAAATATTTAAAAGACATATAAAAGATTTAATTGACTCTCCAAATTCTATCAACGACACATAAATTGGAGTAGAGAAAGTAACATATATTATTTTAAAATTACATAGAAAGTACTGTAAATCACGATAATTAATAACTTAAAATGTTTTAAAACTTATTAAAAAATTAATTGACTCTTCAAATTTTATTTGTGCCTCATAAATTAGGAAAGAAAAGTAACATATATTGGACTCGTGCTAGCACGGGCGCTCCCGTATCTAGTACTAAAAATACAATAAGGTTATTTTGTTCTATTTAAATTAGAAAGGATTATGTTTACTTATTTCCTACGTGAAAATTTTTATATGATTTTGGATAATTTTTTCTTTGTGAGCTAACTTTTTGAATTGCATTAGATCCAAAGAGTATATTTTTTTTCCACTTGTGTGTTTTCTTTAAGTAACGAGTTATAATCCTACTCGTTTAAAGTAAACACATCTATGAGTATTTTTTGATTTTTTTTTTTTATATATATATATATATTTAGCTAAAAAAAGTTAGGTGTCATTTGCTTTCTAAAAGTGTTGATTATTGTCAACCAACCACTATGAGAGAAATATTTCTGGTTCTTACAAAAAAATTAAAAATCACATAATCTTATGTTTGAAACTAATCCGAATTAATAATAAAAGTTGGCTCAATCGGTGATCATATTAAAGAAAAAAGAATCAGTGATAATAGGAATAACATAACTATTTCACGAGGGCAAATATCAAAATGGTCATCTAGTCACCATACATGTGGCTGGCTAGAGATGCTCGGACGATTGTTGAAGTAATAAATAATGCTGAGGGGGCGGTCACTTTGAAATGATAACTTTAGGCAAACATGTGTTAACACATGTTAATAAGCAATCTTATGCTTGGGCATGCACTTAATTGTTGGCACGCAAGGGCGGAGCTACCTATAGCCGAAGGGGTTCATCCGAACCCCCTTCAACGAAAAATTACATTGTTTATATATAATTAAAATTATTATTTTTATATATATAATAAGTGTTGAACTCCTTTTGACTTCTTTGTGTGCTTACTTATTCATATTTCAAACCCCCTCAATGTATATATGCTGCCTCCGCCACTGTAATGGCACGCTATACATTAACAAAGTTTGGCAATGATGTGTCAATAGTTTAGAAATAATTTATCTTTTAACTTTTAATATTTATGCTAACTATACAAAATGTTCACATTGTTTATTTTTATATCATAGATTTTTAAAATATATATTTTGCAAATATGATGTAAAACAAAAGGGATTAAAAAAAAAGTTTTTAGTTGAGGTAATGGGAAACACACGACGTGTTGCCGCATATATTGTGAGGTGGCAGGGGCCGGGGGATTAATTGGGTTAGTTGAATTTGTTCGTAGCCTTGAAAATAAAAAACTTGCCACGTAAGTTATTGAAACTTGAAAATTAATTAGTTTCATAAGATGTAACCTCGACCAAGTCTAGCCTATTCATAAGGTGACCCCAACTTCTTTTAACGCCTAATTCATCCACAAAACACGATACAACCTAGCCTTGCTTTTCTCCACCTTTCCCCCGTTTTTATTTTTTCTCGTGGATGTCATGAATGGTAATTAATGAAAAATATCAAAAGATACTCACTCAGTTTTAATTTATTTTTCTTGTTTTAACATGACTCGAAATTTAACAAACTAAGATTTTTTTTTGAATCTAATGTTCTTAAACTAATATATATATATATATATATATATATATATATATATATATATAAAGTATTAAAATGTCATTTGATTTAACTCGTGATCTTAAACATGTCAAGTGAAAAGTTAGAATTAAAGGATAGTCAGAAAAGAAAATGATATTTTGACACCTTTTGTTAAACGAATCGAAAATAAAAATAAGACAAACAAATTATAACGAAATGATATATAACTGAAAGGGCTCCTAGTAGTCTCATCATACACCTCTAAATGATATAAGTTGAACTGTTACTCTCTCCAATCCAAAATAATTAATGTTTTGAACTTATAAACACATGCATCAAGAAATTTACTAATTACTCCTAACCTTTAAAAAAGAGTTTGATTTAAATATGTTAAATTATGATTATTTTTTTCTTTTTAAGTTGACATAATTATTATGCGGGATATGGTAATGTATAAGGGTAAATTTAAGAAGAAAAAAAAATATAATTTTTAATTTTGTGAAAAATTTATTGTGGATCAACTTTAAAGGCTAAAACATTAATTTTTTTTATTTTTTTCTTTTGACTAATTTTCTCTCAATCATCACATTTTCATAAGTTCCCCTAGATTATCATTTATCGTAAATGAATCAAGATACAGGAGTAGTTCACATCAACATTATGTGATCGATTGTCAACATTATGTTGACAATCAATTTATTTATGCATGCTTACGAATACAATGTGCAAAGATATATTTGAATTAGATAGTCTAATTATTGCTTTGCAAAACTTTCTAAAAAGAAGTGAATCATCCATATAATTGAGATCGTGACTGTAGAAATCGTCATCCATGGAAGACAAATCCTCAATAAGTATGATTATAATATACTGACAGATAAAGTATACTTATGTGATAACTAGGCAGAAATTAGAGATAATGCAGAACTAATTAAAGATTGGGAGATTAGCTAGCTAAGGGACGTTGGAAATTATAAAGGATGAGATTGACACACCATTTCTTGCCAAGAGAAAATTCGAAGAGAATATATTATTAATGATATGAGGATAGAGGGATAGTCGGAGAGGAATGAAGCAGTTTTAATTTTTTTCCACTCGATGTTCGATGCTCACATTGGAGCCCCGACTAATCCAGATTACGCACTACAGGGCCATTATGAGGGTGGCGCTCCCAATAGGATTTTATTCATAACTAGAGCTTGAATCTGAGACATCTGGTTAAGGGTGAAACAATTCCACCACTGCACCACAACCAATGTCTGGTGAATGACGCAGAACTTGTTCCTCATAGAGATTGACATGGGTCGTGGAATATTCTTTTCAATTAAACATTGGTCCATTATCACGAGAAAAAAATTGGAAAAAAAAGAGAACTAAAACAAAGTTGAAATTTACCTTAACACGTAGTTTACGTAAATGTCCAATCAGTTATACATTTGATTGGAAATGAGTACTGAGCACCATTAAAAACAGAGTATTGCATATATTCTCATGAATAGAGTTTTGTAATAAATTCTTTTCCCATATATTCCTTTATTTATTTATTTATTTATTTATTTGTATCACCATATTTGAGATATGAGCCGTCTCTTCAGTTATCAACTTGTTTCAAACTAATTAGGATTGAAATATTCTAATCTTAACCAAGATTAATTGTTTCCTCTAAACAATGTCATATAAACTACCTATGTGTTTTGCCAGCTGTGCTTAGTACAATGTTTCTTATGTACTGATTTAATTTGATGGTTTGATTAGAAAAGTATGATCCAACATGTTTCTCAAAATAAAACTGGAATATTTGATTTGTAGTTCATTACAAATATTGTTTTTGCTTTATTTGTTTTTATAGAAGATCAATAAAATAACATAAAACAATCTATAAACAAAAAACTTTTTTGTAAGATCATCTTCTTCTACTCCTATCTTTTTTATTTTTTGACTAGTTGGGCCGAGACGGGGGACTGGGTTAGCCCATTTAAATAGAAAGCTGGAGGTGTTCCTTTTTGAATACTCCTACAACAAAATTGAATTCGGCTCATTCATTGTATTATTAGAATAAAGTCTCTAAATATGAGATTACCAGGAGGACAATTAGATTTGAAAGATGAAAATTCTAAAAGGGAGGATACAAATAATACAAAATTACAAATATACGTCTTGTTGATATATCTGGAACATGCAGCATCTAAGATCTCAAAAAAATGAGTTTTCACCACTAAAATAAAGATTAATTGGCCTTAGATTGATTTACTAAGTATATGCTTTTTCTGATTCCTGGGTTAGCTCAATAGAACATTAGCCTATATATATATTCCCATGAATAAAATCCTATGGACAAAATTGTTATACTCTAGTTTCTATTCCTCTTCTCTTCATCACTTTTTGTTTGTCACGCACTGATTTGTCACGCATGGTTTTTTATCTTTTATGTTTTTATACCTTTAGGCTTTAACAATTGAAGTTTTATACTTTTAATATTCCTTATCATAACCAAGTATGGTAAATTCTATACCTCAAATATTCCTTTATCTTTTTTATGTGTACCATAATATTTTAAGTGTGAACGATGTCTTATAATTATTAACTTTTTTAGACTAGGCTTGGAGATAGTCAAATCATAACCAAGACTAATTGGCTCCTCTAAACAATATCATAGAGTTAATGCCTCGTATGGTTATTCAACTGATTTGAATTATCTAGTAAAGTTAGTTATGTTCTTTTTGTTTCAATATAATCACTGAAATTCAGACATTTATCTTGCAAAGTAACTATCACTAGAAAGCCCCCTTTAAAATTGAGAGAAAATGTTCAAAACAGTCTATTTTGTTCAGGATTTGAATTAAAATAGTTCTTATTCTTTGGCATGAAACACTAATCTAACCCTTATTTAAAACTCACGCAGACACACATGTCAATAATCTAAACGTGTATTGATAACTAATGGAGCGAATTTAATAGAGCGGAGCCACACCCTAATGTTAGAATGTTCTTCAATTATTCTAGACATACGTGAATACTGGATCACAGGAACTATGAAATATGAACAATTAAAGACGTAGTATATGATTAAAGAATTAGATTAATCAATTCCACGCTAATCTTCAACTTCCTGATAAGCATATATTGTTAATTACGTCTAGTCTTGCTGTCAACTGTGAATTCTTAAAGTTGAAAATTGAAATGTAGCAGGACAACTTCAGCTAATAAAAGATTTAATACATCAAAGAAATACTAAACAAATAACGGAATTTTAAAAAGAAAAAAAAAAAAGAACAGCTTGCCGCCAGCCCGCCACAATTAAATTTTATCAATGATTGCACAACTATAATGATTATAAAATAGGAGATTTTTTCTAATGAGTATGAAGATATCATGACCATAACTATCAAGATATTCAGCTATACGATTCTAAATTCACAAAAAGTAAGAGTCCAATCTTTAGTTAAAGGAGCTTGAACCTAGCTCCAGTGTTCATACTTTACTATTCAGAAAAACATGACAAGTAAAAAAATATTATACGTACTTTAGATAACGTAACGTGAAACGATATTGAATGTTGAAGCAACTTAATTGTAACATTTTGATATAGAGCATCCATCTCGAGTCCTTTTTCTTGCCTTTGTTTAATTAATTGATGAAATCCATCCTAAAATTTACTATGCAAGTAAAAAAGACATGTTGCCATTGATTTGTTAATTTTTCAATAGTAAAATTTATATCAAAGTCGTTGTAGTATAGTGGTAAGTATTCCCGCCTGTCACGCGGGTGACCCGGGTTCGATCCCCGGCAACGGCGTTGAATTTTTTGCCCTTCACTTTTCGTTTTCAGCAGTGTATAACGGGCCGAAAAGAATTTGACCCAATTATGAGTGTGGCCCAAAAGTGAGTCCAGCCCAGTTACGTATTTTCGTTGATGAAGAGTCAACACTTGTCTGCTTGATTAGGTAGGCGGGCCTGAGAAGCTTTCTGGACCAGTAACTCTACTTACCCTAATCAGGGGGCGGAGCCAACTTGTGGCAAGGGCTTTATCGGTCGAAAATTATATTATTTATACGAATAAAATTATTTTTTATGTATACATAGCAGATGTTGAACTCTCTTTGGTTAGTTCATTTGTTACTTTTTCATATTTTGAAAGTGAAAATCTTAGCTCCGCCACTATCCCTAATAATAACGTCATCTTCAACTCTGATCATAAAATATTGTTGCCTGTAATAGCTTTTTATGGTAGATTATGTATGATAGAGTTAAGAAATTAACATCCCCTTCATACCGAAAATTAAATATTTTGATTACCTTGAGCACTCCGTTATTTTATTTTCTCATCGGGGGTAGGGGAAGGGGAAATAGAGGAGAGATCACAAGGTGGAAAATCGAACCTTCAGGTAGCCAACCAACCGAGCTACAATGATTCCCAGAGTTATGTTATTTTCTGGAACGGAAGGAGTTTTTTTTTTTTCTCCCTTGAATTGTATTACAGAGAAGAATCCATAAGAAAGTTGCAGTTGCAATCCAAAACATAACAACATGAATTCGTGTGAAATCTTCCATTAACAATAATGAGCAAAAAGTTAGGTTGCTCAAATAATGGAAGATATGGAACAATATATATCACGGCAAGGTCACCACGCACGTGCGAACATGTCCTCCTTTATACAGTACATAATAAAACTAGATTGGGACACCTGGACCAAAACCTAGCCCACTGGAAACTTGTGTGGACTTGACAATCTAATTTAATCTCCCTTGTCTCCTCATCTCCCATGTTTCCTTTTCCTTGCCCTTCTTTTTCTCTATGTTATGGTCTACTTATTTTAACAAAAAAATATTAGCCACTCAAACGTTATTTATTAGAACTCCATTTCTTAATTAATGTGGTGTTCAGATCAATTTACGTGTTTGATTATATCTGCTGAATAACATCGTCCATCAAGATAATTAGGCCGCGGTAGCATTATTTTTTCTGTCGTGGAATATGTGTCGCACCCTTTGGGTGTGTTTAATGGAAAAAAAACTTGTGGTTAGTATTTGACGAGTTAGCAAGATCTGATCTGTTCTCTCAACCTAGTATCAAGAACAGTTTCAAATTTGGAAATTATAAAACAAAGGAAAAAATACAAGGACACAGAGACAATGACAAAGCAGTCTTTATCTAGCTATTCTTCATGAGAACAATAAGAAAAGGACTTTTATTTGACTAGCTAATCAACTGATGTTACGTACGTCTAGAATTAATACTCACTAGATATTTCCACTATTTAATCTTAAAAACACTGTGGTTGATTTTTTTTAAATTTTTGGTTAGGGAAAGACGATGAAAAAGACCATAGGTTACATGAATAAAATGACTGCTTGCGATTGTTGTGAAAAAACAAAATGGTGAGTAACAAACAGTAGGCTATTCATTGGAACTGGAAGCTGCTTAGTGAAAGTTATCAACAGTAGCAAAAACGGGGAACATTTTTAAATAATTTCCCTGTTCACGGTGACATGTTCCTAAATTAAGCTGAATTTGGTTGGAACGAAAGTTATCATGGGATTTAATATATGCATTTGTATATTTTGTGTCTCCTGCCTGTCTAAAAGATTTGAATCAAATTATTTGATCTAATTTATGTTAACTAGATTAGTTGATCCTGTTGGTTGTTGTTGACCATAGTGTGTACTAGTAGAGCAGTTAGACATGCATGTGACTCTAGGGAGTGAACTTTGACTGTATATTGTGATTCCAATTGCCAATAATTGAAGGATTAGAATGAATTATTCCTTAAAGTTGAAAAAAGCAAAGGGGAATTTTCTAATTACACAAGCATAAAAGAATTGACATGAGGTTATAATAAGAAAAATCTTGTAAAGAAATTGGGAAAAGGGTCCCAGTTTCAAGGTAATGTGTGCTTCGTTTTGGTGAATATTGCATGTGTTGGACCACACACCTAATCAGTACATCCTCCACTATAAGAAGACCTTTAATTTCCTCCTTCCACTTCTGCATTCTTCAAATCTTGAACTACTTGTTTAATTTTCCTCAAGAAACTAAATCTAGCAAAAATTTGTTTCTCATTGATCATACATATATATATATATATATTTGGGTACAATTAATCATTAGAGATGAAGGGCAAAAATGGGGCTAATAAGGTGCAGGATAAGTCGAAGAAGAGGATATCAAGTGGAAAACTTGGGAGGTTTCTCAAAGAGCAGAGAGGAAGGCTTTACATTGTGAGAAGATGTGTAGTTATGCTACTTTGCTGGCACGATTGATTGTACCCCTACATGTATATTTTATATGTATACTCCTACTATATATTATATATGAGAAAGGAAGATAAAAAGGATTCGTACACTAGTAGTGTTCCCTTTTATCATCCTCTCCTTTCAATTGTAAATAGAAAAGAGTGACAATATTAGCTATCTTGGATTAGAAATTAGAGCAATATCAATATAGTTGGTGAATTAATCTAGTATATATGTGGTTCATATATGATTTTAATTATTGTGTTACAGATACATGGCTGTTTCTTACCTTAATTTGTAATGCATGCTAGCTAGCTTTATCATCTACTTAATTATGTTGTATTTCCGTCTTCTCTCTGAACTAATTTCCCTCAAGTTCTAGTACTTTTCCTTTTCCTTATTGGAGTTTTCTGAGACTAATTGCTATGGTGATTGGAGCTTCAATATAGGATAGACTAGTTTTAATTGAAATTCATAAGATCATCATCGATATCGTTCAGTGTAATTGCTAGCTGCTAGAGGCATATTGCTTATTTCTTTTGAGGGGATATTATAAAACCTTTGTTGAAGGTGAAAATCTGGCCGATGCAATATATAATTTAGTATCAACAATGCCAAATTAGTTGCAATCCATTATATAAATAGGCTGCAGGTTATTGGAATATATGCATATCCAAAAAAGAACTGATCCAAATTAGATTAGTAGAGCCGTCCCTGTCACACAGAAGGGGAATAGAAATTAGGAGTATAATATAAAGGAAGTTAACCATGATCAAAAGTGATCAATTTCTACTTTTGGGTCCTAATATAATTCTTGAATTAATTAGGCATTTTGTCTTGATCATTCTTCAGTAAGGCCTTAACTTCTCTTGATCATCATACTATTGAGCAGTTGGCATTATAAGCCTTGATTTTGCACATTAAACAATAACACAATATTAGATCTAAAATAATCCGTGACAATATATAGGATAAACAAGTTCGAGCTCAAGAGAGATTTATATATAACACATGAATAACCTAACCCACATTTATATAATTGTTCAGTCGCCATACATATATAAGCTTTATGATATTTACGCGATATTAGATATGAATTCATGATTTTTAAGGATCAACCAGATAATGTTTCCCTGCCATATTGTATCATATACTTAAATTCTCTGGATAATAAATATCATGTGAAGTGTATTCTTTTTTCTACAAATTTACATCACTTAATATAACATTTGTTAATTTATATCAGCTTTGAATTGAAACGACCTAGCTCTTTATTACTCTTGTAATACTCCTAATCCATACTCTTATCATTCTCCTCAAAATTTCATCACATGACACATAAATTTAGTAGTATATATCATATAATATAGTCTGAACAACTGGTTGTTTCTTAACATATACACTTAATGCTTGGTGCACACCACGGCCGTACGCTTTTTAAAAAATGTTAGGAAAAGGCATGTGGACACTGGTCTACATACTACAATACATAGTCACCTTGGAAAGACAGGAGAAATGTTATCTCTAATAATTATCTGTCTTTTCCTTTGGAATCTTTAATTAATTGTCACATTGGTCTACCTAGTCACGTTGAGCCCTTTGCTTAATTCTCACTTTTATATTGCACCCTACTATTAGAAATAGTAGAGCTTGAAACTAAAAAACAAGAAGCTGAATAGTACGTAGAGTTTAGTTTAGGGTGTGTTTGGTATGGAGGAAAAAATATTATCCAATTTTCTCATATTATGTTGGTCAAAATTATTGAAAAATATTTTTTTTCCTAGTAGAAGTATGGTAAAAAGTTCTAAGTAGCATTACATATTGATTGTGCATGTCCAACATACCTCATTTTTAACACACCCGGACACCCCACCTCCATCTCCCATAGTATTTGTCTAGACTATATACAAATACTTTTATAATAATAATTTTTACTTATATACCAAACACAAGAAAATAAGTTATTTTTTCGTGAATTCTGTTTTCAACCCACCCTCTTAAAGTAAAAAAGGAAAGCTGAATGACTCTGCGAAATGGGCTCCTTGGCATATTCTTTGACACGATAAAGCTATCAAGTAGTATTTGGTATATTACCATGAGAACAAAAAAGGTATTGAAGTTGGCCAACTTTGAGAAAGATGATCCAAATTTTGGCATTATTTAGGCAACACAAGTGACAAATACATAAATCTCTTTGCAAATTGAAGTGGATCATACTGTGCCATATGGAATCTAGCTTAGCTTCCCCTAGCTTTAATTTGCACGTATACGTGTGTGGCTTGTTTAATTTTCCAGAGATAAGTCAAGATCAAACAGTATTACTCTTGTTTCTTTTGGTCCAGAAAAGAAAGCTCTCCAATTTCCTTCTGAAGGAGCTACAGCTCAAGAAAAGAGAATGTACTATCTACTACTGTGACCTAAAACAGTACAAATCTTTCTAAATTTGTCTGCATATACTTTTTCTTTTTTGTTTCTCATCAATGTCGGTATCCACTTTGGGATTCAATTAAACCGATTACGCATGGAGAAATGTCACTTCGGGAGTAAATGTAGAGATTTTCTGCATTATTAGTACACATATTTTTATCCGAAATTCTACCCCAAGAGAGTATAACTTCTACAGATTGCAAAAGAAATTACATTATCAGTTCGTCAAACACATCATTATACGTAATCATCCATAAAAAAATATAATTCTTGACCTAAAATTAAAAGCAAGATACCTGATAAGAGATAGGTTTTGGTACCAAGAACTCACTCTTTAAATTTCTAAGTAATATAGAAGAGGACAGATACGAGCCACTGAAAGACTCTACTTAAATAAAGATGTGTTATCAATACGTACTCGAGGAGGTAAGAATTAAGATGGGTAAGTTGTTAGATCTGAATAGTAGATAAGTGGTTATTGTTGTTTTATATGTCTGGTTATGCACAGTAATTTAATTTTACTGACTATGAGATGAAACAAAAAATATGATAGAGCCAGGATATTTATTGTATAAGATCTACTCAGTGTATTAATAAAGAGTCACACAATAGATCAATATGGTGATTGTGTGACAAAAAATAAATATACTAAATTTAATTCAGACTAGGTACCGTACAACCCAAGATCATCATTTCCTTTGATTTTCACAACCAAAAATTATTTCTAAAGGTTTAGATGCAGAGTCTCACCATTATTTGCATTACATGAGTCGACTATTATTGGTAATTTTTGGAGAATAAACCATTCAAAACAAAAATCTTGGATATTGTTGTGTTGCCGTTGCGGTGTCACATAAAATAAATTAGCAGACATATTGACACACATAGCCGAATAACACTACAAAAAACTATTTATTAGTCAAATGACAACACCCACGTGCGACAGTCCCCACAATTTAATCTAAATTATGATGTTTTCCATTCATACGAATTGGGCCTTGCTTTTGGGGTTGGCCCGCTAGAGTGCTGGGCTGATCTCTTGCGGGCCCATCCAATGCCTGAAAGAGCCTAAATATTTTTATATTTCTTACCCCTAATAACTTAAAAGTACTTTGAAAATGCCAAATAATCATTGCTCGGCTAATGAATAATTAACTAAATATTTTGTTAAAAAATTGAATAAGTGCTCGGGTCAATAATTGAGTTTTAAGTAAATTTTAATATTAGCTTATTTTAAAATATTTTAAAAAAAATTATAATTATTAAATAGGTTGTTGAAATTATATTTACCCTAAAATGACTATGAAAGCTAAATAGGCAAAGTTAAATGACTTTTGAAAAACAAAACAAAGTTGAGTGACTATGATGGTTAATTACCCAAAGTTGAGTGAATTTTGAAAGACAAAACAGAGTTGAGTAACTATAATGGCTAATTATCCTAAGTTGAGTGATCATCCAAGATTTTAACTCTAATAATATCAGTTAAGAGTATCAGAAAAATAAAGAGTAAAATTAGCATATACGTAGCATATGAGCACCCTTTTACTTTGTGTAAATCAGGACCTTACTTCTTATCCTTTTAATTGCACTAAGATGGTGTTTTTTTTCTTCATGAAAAGCAAATATAAAATAAGAAATTTAATATTCCAATAAGAACTTGAATAGTAGTCCTGGATATATAGATGAATTTTCAGGGAATCAATAAGCTAAATGCTATGGATCTGTAACTCTTATTCTGATTCCAAAGAAAAAGAAATCAACTAATGGGCTTTGAAAAGCTTTGATAAGAGCAACCCAGTTGAAGCATATGGGCCTCAAAATTTAGGCTCAAGAAGAGGCCCATATTTGTAGATTGAAGGTCCTTGGAACCCAATGGGCTCACGCTCACTTGCTCCAATCAACTTTATTGAAGGGGGAACGTCACTATTGATAGCAAATGCTCATGCCAAAGAATCTAAAAATGGTTTTACAAGTTAAATTTTTTTATTTCTCCCCGATTAAAATAAAATATTGGTATGGATAGGGGTGGTATTTGGTAATATTAGCATAAAAAATATGAATGCACAATCCGTCCAAGTTTAGGGGGGTTATTAATCAATATTTTTATTTATTTTAATTTATTTTTGATCTGTTTAATTCAGCACATTAAAAAAGTTGGGTTGATATGTAGCCCGAATTGATTATTGAAAAATCTTGCTAGTAGTCGTAGTACTACACCTGTAGTGTCGTGTTCTTGGTATTTTGGTCTTGTTTGTTGTTCTGGGTTAGTCGATTGTAGTATTATTTTGTGGTAGTCTTGTTTCTGTTACTATCTTTGTTTTAGTGCTACCTATTGTTTCTTGCTCTTATATTATATCAGTTTATAAACAGTTTACTTTGTGCCCGATATCTATCAAAAACAGTCTCTCTACCTCACTTCTGAGGTAGTGGTACAGACTACGTACACTCTACTCTCCTTAGACCCACTTTGTGGGATTATATTGAGTATGTTATTGTTATTGATTTGTGTTATATATTATCATAATAAGTAAATAAAAGTTTTATTTGGTAATTAAATAAAAATAAATAAAAAACTAACAAAGAAATTAAATTTCGATAAGAGTTAGGTTGGTTGGATTGCGACACATTATTTAGCCCATTTTGATTCATAACCCATACCATTATGACCCGCCCTATTATTAAATGAGCTTATTTTGATCCGCCCAAATATAATCCAACCCATCTATTTTACAACCTTGGGTATTTTCATAAGATGCTTTCTTGAACCAACATATTCCAATATAGGAAGATCAAATATACAACATACATCATTCATGCATCCTACCTCATTTTAATATCACTGAACTAAGAATTTGGACTATAAAATGTTGATTTGTTGCACATTACATATAATGTAAAGAAAAAATTAGTCGTAGTACAGAACAATTGTATTTTTGTTGATTTGATTGAAGTTAGAAGACAAATGACAAACGTGTTGTGTTTACATGAGTTACGACAAAATACTATATAGTATTATTATTATTAATTAAATTATTTATATAGTAGTACGTACGCTTGTCTTTTCTCCCTCTTATCTTGCCGTGTGGTGCTTAGATTTTTTAAAAAGGTAAACAAAGAAAATAATAGTAGTAGTACCAACAAAAGTTGAGCACTGCCCTTTGTCTTCTCAATGCATTTTATTTAGATAACCATTTTACTTTGTCGTCTTCATGCGTTTATTATTCCTTAGAGGAGGGATCTTAACATTTTGAGTTAAAAAATCTCACTTACCTAAAAATATATATATAATATATGTATAATCGGTATTATGTATATGCATTTATTATACATGAATATATCGATTATATACTGAAAACTGATTAAGTTTTATAAAAAAATAAAGATCAAAGTTATTTTCAATTGTGAGTTTTGTTGTTTTGTGTAAAATTAATAGTCTGTTTGGCCAAACTTCTAAAATCAACTTATTTTGAGAAGTGTTTTTTAATAAAGTTCTTTTCAAAAAAATATGTTTGATATAAAAAAAAAGTTTGTGTTTGACCAATAAATTTAAAAAATACTTTTAAGCAGCAATTAATATTTGACTAAACTTTTTTAAAAAAGTATTTGTGAGTCCTTTTTAATACGTCAAACATATTTTAACCCTTTATTAAAAATTATTGTATAATACTCATATCATAATTAGACGAATCTGACAGAAGAACTATGTGAAATTGACATCAATATTAATATGCAAGTATTAATGTCATTTTCACCGAAAAGCATGATTTGGAGTGTGTTTGGTATGGAGGAAAATATTTTTTGGAAAATGTTTTCCAATTTTTTTTGTGTTTGGTTGGTTAAAAAATTAGAAAAATAAGAAAAAACATGTTCTCACCTTCATAACACCTCAATTTCACCCACTCCACCCTCCTAGTCTCACGCCTACCTTCACCCCCGACCTCTACCTTACACAATTTTTTAAAAATATTTTTCAATTTCACTCCATCCCCACCCACCCCAACTCCACCCCACATCAATTTCTTTTAATTTTTTTCAATTCTTTCTTTAAAAAATAAAATTAACTTTTTAAAAAAAGTAATTTTTTTTGTATCCCACCTCACCCATCCATGCACCCCACTTTAACCGCCCCCTCCACCCACCCCACCACCACTACCACCTCCACCCACCCAAACTCAATTTTATTAAAAAAATAAAAAAAATTACTTTTTTTTTAAAAAAAAGTAATATTTTTGTACCCCAACCCCTCACCCTACGCCCCCAGCCCCACCTCCACCCCACCCAAAATTTAATTTTTTAATTTTTTTTTTTAAAAAATATTTTTTTTTAAAAAATAATATATTTTTGGTACTCCAACCCCCACCCTTACCCTTCCCACTCACCCCCACCCCACCCTACCACCTCCACCCCACCCAAAATTCAATTTATTTTTATTTTTTAAAAAAGTTACTTATTTTTTTTAAAACGTAATATTTTTGGTTCCCCCCTCTCCCCCACCCCTCCACCCCCCCACAAAAAAATAATAATTAATGTTTAAATATTTTTTTTTAAAAAAAATTAATTTTTTTAGTTA